>OU342531.1:14964225-16289101 GCA_910589475.2 Bembecia ichneumoniformis
ACATGGTATATAAAAGCACAGTTTATTACACAAACACGTGTATTTTATAATTTTATATGCAAAGAAGAAGTTTTGAGTTTGAGAGGTCTTTTAGGAAATCTATCTATCTATGTAATAATATGGTTGTAAGATTTAAATTATATGTGTCCACGTGACCAAGCGGCAGGGCCGCTCCGCTGTTGAAATTGTATGAAAATTATAAAACTGTGTCTCGAATTATGGTATGAACAGCGGGCCGCTCGACGTAACATTACATTTTCATACAAATATACAGCGGAGTGACCCGGCCGCTTGGTTGCGCGGATGCATTAATTCGAGTCTAAACGATCTGAATAAGCTTTTTAGATAACAGCATGTTTAAATTGCACGTTCTACGGAATGTTTATGAGTAATAAAAACTATTGATTTTTTTTCGATTCTTTTATTGGGTCAAAGTACAGCGTTTCTGTAATAACTTACAGAATAAATGTTTCCGTAAGATCAACTCTAGTTGAGATATCGCAATTCAAACTAACTTTTTGAAAGTAAATTTTGTATGGGGCAAGACAGACGAAATTTCGATATTTTTTTAATATTACCATAGATAAAATACTACTTAACCAGTATAGATGGTCACTCACGTACATTGAATCCATACCCTATCCAATTTCGCTTATATCTAGATGCCGCCTGTGTAGTTTGTCGCTTATTTCTTGTCATTAAAAATCCGCTAGAGTCGCTCCAGTCGACCATTCAGTCAATTCTCATGTATAAGAGATGGCACTACTAAAATTTATTTAAAATATAAAAGAAATAGGCACGAACAACGATAAAGGGGCCGTATGAACGGTATAGATTCTGTTCTAAAAAATAGGGCAATAAGGAACTAATACGTTAATTACTGACCGATTATATCCTATAATAGAAAAACGTCTTGTCAATTGATAAAATATTATTAATTATGTTTTTTGTTATTTGTATTCATAATCTTTACATACTTCGATATAATTTTGCTTAGGTACGTATGTTTGTGTTCAGAAATCTGAAAAACTGGGTGATGGATTAACTTAATTTTTTTGCAAAACGATGCATTTTATCACAAGAGTGTTTATATATACTTTCTATTCCGAAGTTTCAGCGGAAACGAAAATAAAAATGAGCTTACAGCAAAGCGTGGCCAGTTCAGTTAGTTATAACATAGATAAAAATTAACCAGTTTTTGTCGATTGTGTTACGAAGAAAAAAATGATAACTCACACATTTTAATTTGTTATTTTTGTACTATGGTCATTATGCATTATAATTGTAAAACAAATTAATAACATAATGTTTTCTGATATAATAATACTAAATATCAAAATAAAAATATGTATAAAAATATAAAAATAAAATATAATTTTTTTTATATCTTTTTATATTTTATATTTATTAAAATATGCATGAAATGGAACAATATCATACATAAAAGTACTCCCAGCAACGTCGCCCTCTAGTTATTACCATATTACCATGATAAGGATACTAAGGAACTATAATTTGTTTGAATTTGTTGGTTATAATTTTTAACAAAATACACATTAATGTTAAATTCGAGACTATTAGTGACATCTAGTGAGTGGAAATCCCAATATGAAATTGGCTTCAGATCGTTATATGGAGGTTGACCATCTATACTGGTTAAGTAGTATTTTATCTATGATATTACTCTTTTAGCATTACACTCGTAGAGAACGCATCAAAATAGACATAAAGTGTCAGATATTTTTTTCTCTAAGATCAACCCTCGCTGATCGATGTTCCTACATTTTAAAACAGCGAGACTCGATATAGGTACTCGTAGGAGCAGTCGACGGAGCTCTGCTTCGTGAAGCTGTTCCGTCTTGTTATGGCGCTTTGCGCCTGGTCACAATACTGACCTAACGTAACCTAAATTTATCTATGTTTGTGTTTTTTTTTTTAATTTTGAAATTTTAATTTTGATTTCTAATTTTTTTTATTATGGATTGTTAATTTAAGGTTTTTTTAGGTGGGAGGAAGGGGTGGAGGGGCGGTCTCTCCGGTGCAACCCTCCACCTATGGAAATGTATAGTTACCAAAATCTTAAATATGGACGTTATTTAAGATTCAATAAGCATTCAATAAATATTCATATTCAATAAGCATTCAATAAAAAAAAAATATGTTCCAAAACTACATACTTACCTATTAAATGAATGAAAATTATATCACAATATTTTTGTAATGATTGATTTTAGGAAAAAATTATTTAACTTTTTTTACTTATTTTGAAGCGTTCTATACGATTCCATTATTTAAAAATAATTGCAAAAATTAATTCCTCGAAGTTCTGTTAAAGAAAGAACAGAAATTTTGAAATTTTGACTACATCTTTGTAATTGTTGATTTTAGATAAAAGTTTATTTGATATTTTATGCTTATTTTAATAATAATAATAATAATAATAATTTATTTATTTGGACCAACAAGGATCATATTACGTTAGTAACAACTTAAAATCTATGTTAGTATTACATATGTTTATTAGTCAGTACATGAACCATACAACAGTATAAACCTTAATAAACCTTATGTATAATTGTTGTGCTAAAAAAGTTTGGATCACAATATCTCTGTAATTATTGGTTTTAGAGAAAAGTTTATTTGACGTTTTTTGCTTATTTTGATGCGTTGTACAAGATTCCATTGCTAAAAAATAATTGTAGAAAAATGTTATACCCCAACCTAACCCAATCATATTGTTTCAAAATATTTTTTTTGTGGCCATATAAGATACCTACATATTTAGCGTTAAAAATGTAAATGATATATGACAATTATACCAATGATTTTATGCAAATTGTAAAGTGTTATCCTAGAATAGTATAATACTTTCTATTTAAGAATTAGTACCTGTTCTTTAAATTAATCATTGTTCATTATATAAATCTTTAATATATAAAAATGAATCCCTATTTCCCTTGGTCACGGCATCACGCGTGAACGGGTAGACCGATTTTAATTCGGTTTTCACTAATGGAAAGAGGGATAAACGGGGAATGTTCATATATATAAAAAAGAAGCCGGGGGCGGGCTGCTAATCTTATCTATTATATAAAAATGAATCCCTATTTCCCTTGGTCACGGCATCACGCGTGAACGGGTAGACCGATTTTAATTCGGTTTTCACTTATGGAAAGAGGGATAAACGGGGAATGTTTTAGTATCTATATAAAAATTGCACCACGGGCGAAGCCGGGGGCGGGCCGCTAGTTTAAAATAAAAATGTATCTACTCATGTGACATAGGTATAAATGATGTTAAATTTTGAACACAAAGTACCTAAACAAAATGGCTAGCGGTGAGAATTTTCGAGATAGATTTATCTAAATTCTTTGTTTCAAATACTTTTGTAAGTTGTGATGCATTGAAAAAGAATATGATTATAAAATCACAGTTTCTAATAAGTATAGGTAACCTGTAAAAGGATTATCGCAAATTACTTATAAATTTGAAATAAATATAAATTTTGAAATTAAAAATTAAACTCAGTATTTACGTGTATTAATATTCTTGAAATATGTAAGTAACTCAATCGGTAGTTAGATAGGTAAATGCTTAATATAAAAAAAACGGTACAGAAAATATACAATCCAAAATGACATTGTTAGTGGCGAAAATTTTAGAGTTAGTTTTAATGGTTTAATTATATTAACTTTATTTGTTTTTTAATAATGATCATCACTTATTTTACAAAAACCGCAGTAGTGCATATTTTATTTCAAATTTACAATGAGTTCAAAAACACAGAAAATGATATACAATAAGTGTATGAAAAAATTACTTACCGATAGCAATGCAGCAAGAATCCTCCATTATTACACTAATTGACAAACACAATTAATTTAATAATCTAAGAAATATAAACAAAAAATGTGATAATTATGACATTAGTGTAATAAAAATATATCAAACAATCGCAAACGCATTTAAAAATGCGCGTGGTCATATTCGATACAGCTAGTAAGAGAATGAATGAAGGAGAGAGCGAAGGGACGCGTAGCGTGAGCGCCTATCTATACGCATGCGCACTGTTTTAGTGTTGCCAGTGCCCTGTTCTTAATTCACGGGTAAGTTTAAATTCGGAAATTATTCTATTATTCCGAAATGTAGCACAAAAATAACGTTTTGAGTCGTGTAACGTAAATGTGACGTGAAGCGCTCAAAAAGTAACGTAAAATGTTACAAAAGTAACGTTCTGGCAACGCAGTATTGCGCAGATCCTTGTTATTACCAGTATAATAATTTAATATTTATCTCAAATCTTAAATGATAAATTTTTATACTTACTTAATATAGATATTGTTTAATTTTTTGTGTCATTTATTATATATGTGTCGTTTTTATGTATATTTGATACATATGTCATATATATAATTATATAGATATTGTAACAGAGAATAAGATAATTTTCGTGTATTTATAAAAACGATTATTATAGCGTAGTTCTTGTTTTATATAGGTATTATATATACTTTTTTCCGTTTTGAGAATGCATAAAATTAAAGAAACATGTTAATAATTATGTATTATGTAGAGTTATAAATTCCGTAGTAAGATTTTGTCTTACTCTCTTTTGTTTTTTACTTAAGTTGCGTTTAACGTTTTGAATAATTCATAAATTAATCAAGATTAAAGCAATACTTTAACTGCTGTAAGTATATATTTTATTTAATACGTATTTTCATATTACCAAATTATTTTTCAAAATACGAGGATTATTGATCTGATGGTAGCTATATTATCTACGTACTAATTGAAAGTTCCGAATTGAAATCATCTTTTCTGATTAGATTTTTTATCAATTTTTATATTTTTTATTTGTTTGATGAAAAAATATATTAGAATTTAATGCAAGCATATTAAGAAGAAAGAATATCGTATAATTTAGTAATATTTGAAAACTGTTATTATTTTTATAATAGTATTGATTTGATTTCGTAAGATTTGTGCAATTTATAATAACTTGGCAACACTTATAATTGTCATAGTTTGCACACAACGACTTATCCTACGTCATTTTAGTTCGTTAAATATTTGAATTTAACTTTTTAAATTTTCTAGGAAACGACGCTTCTCGGAAGTACACAATAAATAAATTTTGGATGGCGCCCCGCCGGCGCGGCGCGGTGGAATTTCGTCGTGCAGGTGTTCTACTTCTCCCCTCACCCTACCGTGTAATCCCCGCTATCGCCTTTTCGATTTCGCGAATGCGAAACAATTGTAATATCAATATATTTTACATAACTAATACATATTTTTTTACAGAAGTTTAATTTCAATGTAGTTTTTGTATGAAACTTTTTTAAGTAATTGAATAATTGATTTTGTAAATAAATAAATTGGCGCTGGCACTTAGTCTAAACTTAATAAATTGTATATTATCGGTACTAACTGACAGAGTTACCTTTTTAAGTCTTAAGTAAGATTCAACAGCATAAAATTTTGTATAAGTTTCTACACGTTGTTAGGGATACAGATAAGGAAACTGGGTATCTTTCATCCAGATAATGTAATGTTCTCAAAAGAATCCAACGTCTGGCAAAAATATAACAGCAATGAATATATACGGCATATTGATCACATATTTTATCAATTAAATATGTTTTTCATTTTTCTATGCGGACGAAGTCACGGGCACCAGTTAGTAATATACAATTTTTTGTAAGAAATTATACAGTGAACGTTATATTATTTCGATACATACCACTTTATGTTCCGACATATGCAACATAAGAAGTTTAAAACATAATATAAGTAAAAATTACAAAAAGGTAGGTAATTTATGCATTCAGGAATTATAAGCTGATTCATTATTTTCACTATTATCTGTTATTATTACTGTATCAGGCTACATAAATACCTACTATTTTTGGATACCTATTGATCTCATGTATTAGGTATTAATTAAATATATCTTCTTCTCTTCTTATATATAAAAATGAATCCCTATTTCCCTTGGTCACGGCATCACGCGCGAACGGGTAGATTGATTTTGATTCGGTTTTCACTAATGGAAAGAGGGATAAGAGGAGAATGTTCTTATATATAAAAATTGCACGCCGGGCGAAGCCGGGGGCGGGTCGCTAGTATAAGATAAATATAATGATTGCATATTGGCAAAACGTAATGTATTCGAAGATAGAATTCTAATTATTCTTTAGAGCTAGTACTTATATCTATTTTTATAGTGCTTGATGAATGAATTATGAACCTTTTGATTATTTTTTGAACGTAATAATGTCCATGTCAAATCAGCTGACAGTGATATATTTGATATTAACCATGAGAATAAATGTGTTACTTATTTATATTCTTATGGTATCTATATAAAGGGTATTTATATTATTAGGTATTTCATAACATTATGTGAATATAATATAATTTAAACTATTTCACTCTTGTTATATACGTAATAGAAATAGGTAGATTGTGCATGCTGCCGCGGGCTGTGCAAGTAGCCCACGGGGCGGAGCACTTCAAGTGGTTTTGCGTGCGACTGTATTCTTTAAAAAAAAAAATTGGTAAGGTATGGTTTTGGGTCTTTAGAATTAGTTTGGTAAGGATTTGGTTATTTGTTTTGTATTTCGTTACGTTTCCGGGGCGGGGGGCAGGGGATTTAGAGTGGGGGAGGGGGATTGTGTCAATGGATTATCCTCGTTGAGACCTTTCAAATGATACTCAACATGGTGGGTCTGCCTGCTACGGTTACCCACAGTCTATTGAGTAGACCACAACTGACAAATTTTGATATATGGTCTATTGCAAAAAATCCGTCTCATCGAGACCCCTTAAATGAGTACCGATATAACGGGTCTGCGACGAACCGTTTCCGAAATATTTTCCAAAAAGTACAAAAATGCGAATTTTGAGATTCCGCCGGGACTGCAAAATTCGTCTCCCTGAGACGTCAAAAAAGAGTACCAACACGGTGGGTCTACTTGCTATGGTTACTCACGGTCTACTGAGTAGACCATAACTGTCAAATTGTGATATTTGGTCTATTGTAAAAAATTTGTCTTCCTGAGACCTCTCAAATGAGTACCAACATGGCGGGTTTTTTTCGAAAAAGTTCAAAAATGCAAATTTCCAAATTTTGTCGTCACCAGAAAATTCGTCTCCCCGAGACGTCTCCGACGACCCCAAACACGACCCGGCTGCGTTGCGCTGTTTTCGAGTTACGACGGGGGTGGTTCGAGGGGGCTGTCAAAAATTTTACTTTATTGCTCCTCCAGACCCCTTGCTGCCGCTCCGGACCGCTCGGCCGGCGCGCGCTCAATCCTCGGAGGGAGGGCCGGGGGGAGGGTAGCGCTACGCGTTCCCCTATCCCCCCGGCTCCCCCTCCTTGTCTTTCGCGCGCGCCGACCTCGTGGCCCTCCGCGACGGATAGACCGCCGTCTTTTAAGGGTGAAAGATCCCAATTAAGGTATGATTTTGCACGGAGGAGGAGGGAGGATCGGTGCGTCAAATCCAAATTCCGTCGAAGCCATCGGAATCCATTCGCCGGGCCCGTTCGAACGAGCCCAAACACGGGGTGTTTCGGTCTAACCGCCTCAGAGTCCCGATCGGGTGGGTCTGAGGGGGCATGGGGGTCCGGAGTGCGGTGGTGACGGGTAAAAATTTCAAACGGTAATACTTCCGCGGCGCTCCGGTGACCTTTGCCGCCGCTCTGGGCCTCGACGCCGGGGTCGCGAACTTCCTCGGAGAGGGGACGGGGGGGGGGAGGGTCGCGCTGCGCGCTCCCCTGCCCCCCGCCTCTTCCCTCCTCGTCGTTTGCCCCCCCGGCCTCGAGACACTCTGCGGCGGGTCAACCGCCCTTCTCCAAAGGCGAAAGATCCCTAACTAAGTGCGATTTCGTACGGAGGGGGTCCGAAGGGGGGAGGTGGGGGACGGCGATGGTCCAGGACGACGGACCTCCGAGAGCGAAGGTTATCCGCCAAAGCGACCGTCATCCTAGATCTCACCGTTTAGGAGCTACGCGGATTCGAATATCCGGGACGGTTGTATGGAGAGTAAAAAAAAATGTATGGGGGGAGTGGGAGAATTGCGACGTGGTGACCCCCGATGGTCCTCTATGACATCCGGCAGACCCCACCCTCTGATTTATAGTTTCCGAGATCTCGTCGCCGAATTTTTACCAGGTCCCGATCCTCAACCTTTCGTACTGTTCTGGTACTCAGTGAACCACCCCCTCTCCGATCCGCTAAAATGGGGATTCCTCCAGCGACTCCTTCCGGGTGAAAAGGTAACTGTTCCAGAAAATTTGTATGGAGGTGGGATGAAGGGGCGAGAAAGCGGAAAAGCGGGATACCCCCCATGAAGCATCCCACGGAGGGATGGAAACCCGCCATAGAGACCGTCGGGATACCTCTTGCCGTTTGGCGGATATCCCCATCCCTTTCTGAAAAGGTGGTAATTTTGTATGGAGGGGGGGTGTCAAAAAATTCTACTCCCCGAGACCTCTCAAATGAGTACCAACACGGGGGGTCTGCGATGCGCCGTTGCTGAAATATCGTCGAAACAAAAATTGCCTATGCCAAAAAATTCTACTCCCCGAAACCTCTCAAATGAGTACCGACACGGGGGGTCTGCGATGCGCCGTTGCTGAAATATCGTCGAAAGAAAAATTGCCTATGTCAAAAAATTCTATTCCACGAGACCTCTCAAATGAGTACCGACACGGGTGGTCCGCGACGCACCGCTCCGGAGATATTTTCGAAAAAGTTCAAAAATGCGAATTTCGAAATTTTGTCGCGACCAAAAAATTCGTCTCGCCGAGACGTCTCCGACGACCCCAAACGCGACCCGGCTGCGGCGCGCCGTTTCCGAGATACGGCCGGGGGGTTCGGGGGGGGGATCAAAATTTTTACTTTTTCGGCGCCCCGGCAGACCCTCAACGCCGCTCCGGGCCACGAGGTCGGGGTGCGCGAAATCCTCGGAGGGAGGGCCGGGGGGGAGGGTCGCGCTGCGCGCTCCCCTTTCCCCCCGCGGCTCCCCCCTCCTCGTCTTTCGCGCACCCCGACCTCGTGGCCCTCCGCGACGCGTCGACCGCCGTCTCTTAAGGGCGAAAGATCCCTAACATAGTGGGATTTCGTATGGAGGGGGTCCGAAGGGGGAGTGGGAGGATTCGCGACGTGGTGACCCCCGATGGTCCTCTATGACATCCCGCAAACCCCGCTCCTCTGCGATTTACAGTTTCCGAGATCCCGTCGCCGAATTTTCACCAGGTCGCGATCCTCAACCTTTCGTACTGTTCTGGTACTCCGTGAGCCTACCCCTCTTCGATCCGCTACAATGGGGATTCCTCCGGCGACTCCTTCCGGGTGAAAAGGGAGCCGTTCCAGAAAATTTGTATGGAGGTGGGATGAAGGGGGGATAAACCGGAAAAGCGGGATAGCCCCGATGAACCATTCCACAGAGGGATGGAAGCCCGCCATAGAGACCGTCGGGATACCTCCTACCGTTTGGCGGATATCCCCATCCCTTTCGGCAAAAGTGTTAATTTTGTATGGAGGGGGGGTGAAGGGGGGAAGGTGGGGGGAGGGTGACGGTCCCGGCCTGTGGGGCTCGGGGAGCGATCGCTATCCTCCAAAGCGATCACCGGGATGGGTCCCACCGTTTGGGAGCTAAGTGGATTGGAAATTTCAAAAAAGTTGTATGGAGTGTAAAAATAATGTACGGGCGGGATGGGGATGGGTGACAATTTGGTGACCCCCGATGGCCCTCTATGACATTCCGTAAACCGCGCCCCTCTGCGACTCGTAGTTTCCGAGGACCTCCCACCGACTTTATACCAGGTCGGTGTACCGAGGGTTCAGGTGGTCCGAGGAACTCGTTCGTCACCCCCTATAACGTGGGATAGAAGCGACCACCCCGAGTCGACTGCTTCCTGGTAAAATGGCAGCCGTTCCAGAAAACTAAAAATTTGTATGGAGGTGGGATGAAGGGGGGAGAAACCGGAAAAGCGGGATAGCCCCGAGGAAGCATCTCACGGAGGGATGGAAGCCCGCCATAGAGACCGCCGGGATAGCTCCGACCGTTTAGCGGGTATCACCATCCTTTTGGCCGAAAGTGGTAATTTAGTACGGAGGGGGGGTGAAGGGGGACAGGTGGGGGGAGGGTGAAGGTCCTGGCCGTTGGACCTCGAGGAGCGATGGTCGTCCGCCGAAGAGACCACTTCCCTATCCTCGACCGTTGTGGAGGTATCCCGCTTTGAAAAATCCAAAAAATTTGTATGGAGTGTAAAAAAAATGTATGAACGGGATGGGGATGAGACTCGATTTGGTAACCCCCGATGACCCTCTATGACATTCCGTAAACGTCATCCTTCTATCCCTCACGGTTTCCGAGGACCTCTCGCCGACTTCATACCAGGTCGGTACACCGAGGGTTCGATGCCTTCCTGAAATGCGGAAACTCATCCTCTCTCCAACGAGTTGCAAGAGTCTGGCCCGGGTGGACTCCTTCCGGGCTAAAAGGTAGCTGTTCCAAAAAAAGACCACGTTGTATGGAGGGGGGATGAAGGGGGGGAAAATCCGAAAACCTGGTTGACCCCCAGGAAGCTCCTCACGATAGGATGGAAATCCGCCATAGAGACCGCCGGGATGGCTCCGACCGTTTAGCGGATATCCCCATCCCTTTGGCCAAAAGTGGCAATTTCGTATGGAGGGGGGGTGAAGGGGGGCAGGTGGGGGGAGGACGAAGGTCCAGGCCGTTGGACCTCGAGGAAGGATGATCGTCCGCCGAAGAGACCGCCTCCTTATCCTCGACCGTTTTGGAGTTATCCGTCTTCGAAAAATCCAAAAAATTTGTATGGAGTATAAAAAAAATGTATGAACGGGATGGGGATGAGACTCGATTTGGTAACCCCCGATGACCCTCTATGACATTCCGTAAACCCCCCATCCCTAGCTCTCACACCTTCCGAGATCCCGTCGCCGACTTTTTACCAGGGAGGTGTACCGAGGGTCCTGATTTAATCTGTCATTGATTTTGTTTGTACTCTACGATCCGCCACAAAGGGGAATCCCCAGGTGACCGCTTCCCGGAGAACTTGATGAGTGGTATTTCGGCTTTATAGTTGTTAACTAGCGTTCCGCCCCCGGCTTCGCCCGGGATGCAATTTTTATATATAAGAACATTCCCCGCTTATCCCTCTTTCCATTAGTGAAAACCGAATTAAAATCGGTCTACCCGTTCACGCGTGATGCCGTGACCAAGGGAAATGGGGACTCATTTTTATATATAGAGATTATTATCCGCTTACAAATTATAACATTTTGGGTTTGGTCGCAAATATAATTGATATTTTTTACAATTATGATGGTAGATCAACAAAAAGTTGTGATTAGTTAAGTAGGGAAACTTTTTCTTGACGCTCGCGCACACTTTCGACTGTTCAGTTATTTTACGTGTGCTGTTAAAGAATAATTGCTTGATTATTACTATTTATATGTTGTTGTTAAAAAGTGTATTTATCTGTAGTTAATTGAAAATACTTCTAATGTTATTTTAGCTTATATCTGATGTTTTCGGGTGTAATATTGTTTTTTAATGTTTTCGGTAATTGATTAATTAAATTACATAAGCCAGACGTCCTTTTCCATGAAGGTTATTATATTTTGGTGAATTAAATTTTAGTTCTTCGAATATTCTGGCTGAATACGTTATTTTTAGAGTTTTTAAATTTTCAGTAAGATTTTATTCTATTTTAACAATGTAGAACTTAGTTTTTACAACAAGGCTATCAATTTACGATAATCTTCTTTGAAAGTTTTAAGAATGATTCCTTTTAGGTTACTTAATTGAAGTGAGAAATTTTGTTTCGGTGGCTTTTAAAAGTTTAATAGATCTGACTGGTTCTGCTAGTGATTCAAATAGAACTGATTTGTAAGGTGTTACGATTTTATTACAGAAAATTTGATTAATATGCTTATTGTGTTTTTTCCAGCTTCCGTCGCTTAAGGACACAAGCATATCAGGATATGCTTGTGTCCTTAAGCGACGGAAGCCACCTACCGTTAAGTGGACCGTCAGCCTGCCTGCCACCCTTAAAAAATATATAACTTTAATAGTTTTGCTATTATGCATGGTGTCTTTATTTTAATGAAAACATTGGTGGTCATGTCCCAATATGTGTTCAAACGCAGACCTATTTTGACTAGTGGTAATGTGCATTACCTTCGTTTTATTAGAGTAAAGTCCCAATCCTATATCATGTTCTAATATTATTAGTGTAATTAATTAGGTATGAACTTTACAGAGACGTGGCCTCTATTATGTTACCTGATGGGAAAGCTCAAGGTAGCTCAGCAAAGAAATCTGTACCTGTAGAACTGTATTTAATATCAACGACATAGGTCTTCAAATTAGCATATTGAAGTTGGCTTGGACATGGACATAGTACTATCATGTGCTACGGGAGAAAATTTCTCTAGTGAAGACCAAGATACAGAAAGATAAGTGCCTACGCCTGACATATTCATTGCTGTTATAATTTTGATACGCGTTGGATTTCTAATTTTAAATGATCCTTCGGGAACATTACTTTTTTTCTAGTTGAAAGGACCTAAAATCGGCAGACAGGCTGACGGTCCACTTGATGGTAAGTGGCTACCGTCGCCTATAACACAAGCAACGCCAAAGCTGCTGCAAGTGCGCTGCCGACTACAGTAAGATTAAGGGGATAAGGAATTGGGAGAGGATAGGGAAATAGGCTCTGGTATCCCTTACTCACTCACCAAAACATAACAGCACTCGTGATGTTATTTCACGGTGGTCTTCTGTAATTGAGTGGTTACTGCCGCCACACGGGTTGCCCAAATGACTGCGAAACGCAGTGTGCCTTGCCACTACTTTCCAGATCCAGGCCAGAGCCTAATTTGAAAAGTTCGTTTTTCAAAGTTGACCCTTCCGGGATTCGAATCCGGGAACCCTATAACAGAGCGTTAAGGCAAGCACCCTAACCACTCAGCCTGTATCCCGTTTTCTCAGTTCGTTTATCCCTGACAACGTGTATGCAAAATTTCATGATGCTCGGTTGAGTGAGTGAGTAAGGCGTGAAAAGGCAACAGACGGACGGACACATTTACATTCACATTTATAATATTAATATAGAATGCGAGCCATGGAGATCATGGCATCATAGAAATAAAACTGCATAAAATATATTTTCATATTCAAATTAAGGTAGGTATTGACTTACAAGATCTATAGCTAATAAAATAAATTTTCTAAAAACCACACACCAAATATATACATTATTAGGCTGAATTGAGGGAGTTAGTATTACATAAAATATGATCCATAACCGTCTGGAGTAATTTACATTTCAAACAGTTAAAGAATTTTCAAATGCACGTAGGTTCAATGATTCCAGAGATTATTTACCTTCCATATATATATGTATAAGAAAAGAAATTCTCTCTCCCTCTCTTTCTAATAAATAAATCTTTATTTGCATGAAAACATGTCTAAGGATCAAAGCATGTTCTACCCGTTACTAGATTATGTTATTTGTAAAATTATATTTCATGATCTAATTAGTAAACATATTCTTTTTGTCATAAAATTTATGTCATCCAAGTAATATATTTTATTATGAAATTGGTACACTATGTATACTAATAATGATATTAGTATATATATGTCTTTGTTAGTATTTTTTAAGCAAAATAAATAAAACCTCGGTTTGTTTAAATTCTTTTTTAACTCTTAATAAAATCCTTTTATATTTGGGCTATATACGAAGTATTCATAATGATAATAATGGTTTGTGTGTTTATGTCTGTTTGTATGTAGTGTGAGGACTCTTTGCAGTTTGTAAGTTAGTAATTTCATAATATATTTATTCATATTATTATGCCGTAGAGCGATCAGTCAGTCTTCGCGCTTCGCCCGTGCACGACACAACCCTCTCCATTTAGAAAACGCAGTCGTGCCCGACCAGCGAGACTGTTAACCTTTTTGATTACTTCACAACAGCGAATTTGACGGTCAAGACAGTAAATCAGGGATGGCATCAAGACTAGAAAAATTTGTCAACGAATTGAGATCAGATGATCCAGTGCGTTATGTTCTTGAAGCAATACTACATCGAGCTCAAAGCTACCGTGACGAAGACGCCAAGACTTTCGTACACCGGATTATAGAACCGCACGTATCTGAGATTTTTGTCGCTGCAACACAAAATACTCAAGATATTGCTGATTATAGATACGAACCATGTCCACCACATTTGCCAGCTCCTTTTTTGCATCGATTGGAGACCGCAGATTTACGGCAGTACAGAGGAAGGAATATTCGGCAACAAAATATGCGAAAGTTCAGGAGGCGAGATGATTCAGATTATACAGTGGAAGTGGATCTTCGAACGAATTTGTTGTCGTTCTTCGAGGAAGAAGATCGTGAGTGGGCCGGTCCCACTGTGACTGAACAAAGTATCGATGCACTTATCGTCGAGGCCAGCGACGTTCATGGGGAACTGGACCAGATTCAACAGGACTTACGGAATCTGTCTCAGCGGTCGAAGCGATGCTACAACTAACGTATCTGCAGGTACTGATTCCTTGTTATATATTTGTCTCTGTTTTATACTTACACGCTTGCCAAGATCCAATAAATACTATCAAACACGGTATCAATATTGTAGGTATGTGTTATTTAAGTAGTAAGCATGAAAGCAGGGCACACTGCGTTTCGCAGTCATTTGGGCAACTCGGCTGCAGTCAGTAATCACCCCCTTACAGAAGACCACCATGAAATACAAGCTTTGTGCTGCTGTGTTTCGGTGAGTGAGTAAGGGATATCAGAGCTCATTTGTCCCTTCCAAATCTCTTATCCTTAATGTCACTATGGTCGGCAGCGCACTTGCAGTACTTATGGCGTTTGTTGTACCATTAAGTGCCACCTTCCATCAGGTGGACCGTCAGCCCGTCTGTGGACCTCAATATAATAAAAAGTGTATAAGTTCCTAATGATATTTAAAATTCCAATATGAATCTAAGTATATCAAAAAGAAAAAAGGTAATAACAAAATGGCGGGTTGTAGTCAACACAAAATAGACGCTGTCATTATTTAATTATTAATATTGTTTTGTACAAAATTCTACTCTATTTATTTTACTGTAGTTCTTTTTTAAGTTTTAAGAATTACCAGTAATATGCAGGTTTAATGGTACTTCTTAATATTTTTGTGTTATTTTGTAACGGAATGGCCAATTGATGTAGGTTACAGAGCCATAACAGAGAGACGATTGCAGTCGTTGATTTAAAAAATGCAGGTCGACAGCGCAACTGTATACTCCTGTGTAATCACCCACAATGAAGTGGGCCGTTAGCCTGTTTGCCACCCTTCGTAATAGAAAGAAAGAAAGAAAGAAAGCAAGCATCTTTTATTCCTCTAATACAAACAATATATGAACAAATAATAATTACAAACAAAATAAACAAACAAATGTAAGAAAAAAAAATCGCTTACAAGAATTTGGCATGGGCTCTGTCATGAAACACAAAAGACCAAAATTTACTGATATTTCACGGTCGTCTAGGTGTTGTTAATGCCATCAGATGGGTTTTCCAGTTATTTTAACATATGAAGTATTTTATAAAACTAGAAATAATACAGAAGACCACCGTGAAATCAACATAATATGTGCTCTTGTGTTTCGGTGAGTGAGTAACGGATGCCAGAGCCCATTACTCTATCCTTTTCTTATCCGTTATCCTTAATCCCACTACGGTCGGCAGCGTACTTGCAGTACCTGTGGCGTTGCTTGTGTTATAGGCGACGTTGGCCACCCATCATCAAGTGGACCTTAACACGTAAAAACCTAATGGAAATTTTGATTATTCATTTTGTTTGTGTTTTTTTATTTTATGATAAAGATCGGTTGGCAGGCTGACGTTCTAATGGTGGTTATATTCGCCAATAAACACAAGCAACGTCGGGAAAAATGCGTCGGGAAGAGCGCTGTCGTTTTTAATAGGAAAAAGATTAGCAGTAAAGTGAACAAAGTCTAGGATATGCTATATAGCATATGCGCTAAAATATAATAGTCTGAACTTATGTACTCATTCGACTTATCTGTCTGTCTGTCTGTCTGTTGCCTTTTCACAACTTAACTGCATAGTGAAATTTTGCATACAGGAATACAGATAAAGACAATAGGGTTATATCCAGATAAAAAGTACTGCTTCCGAGGCATAATAAAAATAAAAACCCTGGCAAAACTATAACAGCAACATAGTTTGAATAAATTAATGCTCAATTATTTTGCCAGGCGTTATAATTTTTACTTTTAATACTAGGCTTACTTTAATAATAAATAATATTAGGCAAAAGCTAGTATTATATAAGTGCGAAATAGATTTTAAAAGAATACATATATAATTATTTGGATTTTAAAAAAAAATATTTGGATAAAAAATATTGATTTGTTTACATTCTTAGTTCCCAAAGTGGTCCAGATGGACCCCCAGGGGTCCACACGAGTCTCGATGGGGGTCCACGTTGGTGTGACAAAAAAAACAATCAGTTCTCACTTACTTCATTTAGAAAACTCCCCATTCGTAGTTGGGACTCGGCCACAACGCAAATTTCCATAGTTAGATCTAATCTTTACATTTTTTGTCGAGTTTTGGGAATATCAGTTAAATTTTGGAAGTGGTCCGTGAGAACAAAAGTCTGGGAACCTCTGGTTTACAATATTCTTTATACTTAGTTCTTTACTTATTAGATATTGTATGTCAGAATTTAATTATGTAATAAATATATCTAATTTACTGCAAGTGAATAATTTAAGGACAGCCTTAGACATTAATAGCCTGTGTTATATGTATAATTACTAGTAAGATCTTATTTTGTACTCACATTTTAAGCAAATACATGTTTCTTTCTTTCTTTCTTTCTTTCTTTCTTTGGATATTTTATTTTTAATTTTTAATATTTTTAGCCTAGATTTAAGTTTATTTATTTTTCCTTTTATATACCTTTTCCGCATAAAGGTTTATTTTTCCTTTATGCGAAACATTGTGCAAGAGTGAGGGTACTTTTGAAAATGAAAGAGTTTTTTTTGATAATTTCGCGCTTCTATTTCAATATATTTTAATTATTATGTAATTTCACAAAATCACCTACATACTAAGAATATAATCTTTATTTGTTTCTCTCTATTGTTACAGATGCGGACTTATAAACGGTTAAAACTGCAAACGTAAAAGCATGTTTCGTTAAATAACTTAATGATAAAAGACATGAAAGTATTTAATATTATAACTATTAACTCTTTTAAAAGAGACTAAGAACTATTTTTTTAATGTCTATATGAGATATAGATAAAATTATATTACATTATTTCTTTTAGAAAACAACCATAATTTTATTTACTTACCTCAAAATTGTTAAAGAGGTATATTAAGGTTTTTTGGTATAGTTTTTTGTTCATGGATAATCAGAAAACAAATAAAGTATCGTGCGCTTTTTTCGTGCGTTTTTTATTACTTTAAACATGATAAATAATTAAACATTATTTTTAACATTTTAAACATTAAATATAATAAGCATGTTCAAAATTTAAATCTTCAAAATTCATACATTTCAAATTTTAATTTTACTGAGCTTTAAGCGACATTGCTCGATATACCCCAAAGAATCAGACAGCTAGAGTGGGAATATGAAGACATATCTGTTGTATAGAGGATGGGTGATGTTGTGGGTATACGTGTCTTGGTGTTGATACCACAGTCTAAACGCTAGACCTATAACTTCAAGGGAAAGTCAAGCAATGGGCAAATGCAGACAGAGCTTACTAGATTCCCATTGAAAGGCCCTAGTTCCTAAATCAAATAACAGAATGAATGGCATAATAAATGAATGACAGAATATAATCTTTGAAAAGGTGCAAATATAAAATAGATTTCTATTAATGGGGTTTTAATGATATACTATTAGTACATCAGGAGGAATCTTCGGAACTATATACTTATCCAATTTAAAGTATTCTTTGACCAATGGAGCGAAGATAGAGGTTAGTATTCAAATACCTTTATCTATTAAAAGTATGAAGGAAGTATGGGTTCCGCAGTCAAAAACTGGTTAGCCCGCCTGGCAGCAGTATCCACCCCCTTTCAGATCACCGTGAAATAACGGCGAGTGCACTGTTATTTTCCAGTGACTGTAAGAAAAGCCAAGGCATACACCCCTATTTAAATTTAAATTTTTACTTTGTGCTACTTTTTGATAATTAATGTATTCACCTGTAAAGGCGTATCTATTAGATCTAGATTTTACAAGTGTATAATATTTTTGTAACTAAATACTGATATTGTCGCTGGTGTATCAGTGTTCAAAATCAGTGCTGTAGGTTTTTGTCTAGCGGCTCAGCACAATGCTGAGCCAGTATCCGATTCGCTGCAGCGAGGACACACATACGTTTTTTATTAATTTCTGTCCTGTTCTTGTACATAATGTGTCTTTCGTGAAGTGAATAAAAGTCTCTTCCTTTCTTTCTTTCTTATTCTTATATTATATTATTCTTATATTATCAAAGACCTAAAGTTTGTATGTGGGATGTAATCTTGGAAACTTCTCATCCGATTTCAAAAAATCTTTAACCAGTAGTTAGAACAGAATTTCAGGATGGACACAGGCTAAATATTCCACGCGGCCAAAGCTGCAGGCACCTAAAAATATCTAGAACTAAAAAGCCAACGCTTGGAAAAGTATAATGTCAATGTAATTAATGTTAATATATGTCTATTTTGTTACATTTATTTGTACAGGCAGAGCACACTGCGTTTCTCAGTCATTTGGGCAGCTCTTCTGGTGGCAGTAACCACCCCTTACAGAAGACCACCGTGAAATAACAGCATTTATGTGCTCCTATGTTTCTGTGAGTGAATAAGGGATGCCAGAGCCCATTGAACTATCCCTTAATCCTACTATGGTATGGTGCACACTTGCAACACCTATGGTGTTGTTGGTGTTAATAGGCGACGGTAACCACCTGCCATTAAGTGAACTGGCATTTTATCAGTAATTGGAATTAGATATTAGAAAATTTGTTGAAATCGAACGAGTCTCTGGTTGCATTGACAGCACACTTATCCACCCATACGATCAAGTGGACCGTCATTGCGATCTTTACATAAAAAAGGTCATATATCTTTTACAACAATAAAATAATTATACAACTAGTATTTGTGATGCGTGTATGACTTCTCTTGTTTGTAAAACGTATACCTATATATCTTCACAAATTTTAATATAAAGTCGCTGTCTGATGGTAGGTGGCTACCGTCGCCTATAACACAAGCAACGCCAAAGCTGCTGCAAGTGCGCTGCCGTATACAGTAGGATTAAGGATAAGGAATTAGGAGGGGATAGGGTAATGGGCGCTGGCATCCCTTACTCACTCACCGAAACTATTTGCACGGTGGTATTGCTTATTACACGGTGGTCTTCTGTAAGGGGGTGGTTACTGCCGCCAGACGGGCTGCCCAAATGACTGCGAAACGCAGTGTGCCCTGCCACTAATTTCTTCTGAAACACTCAACGGATTTGGATACTGTTTGGGAATAGCGATAAACGAGACAGGTTTGTGTATATAATTGGCAAGAAAAAGCAATAAGGGCGGGTCACTAGTCTGTACTTCTATACTAAAATTATAAAGAGGTTAAGTTTGCTTGTTTGTTTGTATGTTGGAAACAGTCTTCAAAACTACTCAACCGATTTTAAAAAAATCATCACCAATAGTTACAATAGAATTTCAGGATTGACATAGGCTATATCAGGTTATTGCCCTTACATGCCTCACAATTACAACGGCTATGAGGAAAGTTAAGGACAGGATAGAGTGGAAACAGCTGGTAAAGCTTAACTTTAAAACCGATGAAGACTAAGTAAGATTAAGTGACTAGGTTGAAATTCAAATAGAAAATGGCATGGCATTCGTCTCAGTAATGCATTATTCAGCGATCCGAGTTGAATATAGCTCTATTCGATGCTTTCATTTTTTACCTTATTGTATATTGGAAAATGCGGCACCTTTGTCTGGCTACTCTGTTTACTTCAAGTACTATGTACTACTAATCTAGATTTTTTTTCATTTCAATTGACTGCATTCAATATGTGACTTGGATATGGATATGGACATGGACATAGACATAGACATAGACATAGACATATCTTCTTTTAATAATTTTCTAGTCTATTGCATGTACACGTCACGTCAGCTGAAATAGAGGATGAAAGTAAAAGTTTGTAAAATGAAATAGGCAGACAAGTCGCGGGCTCCGGCTTGTATTAAATCAAATTAAAATGAAACCTTGAAATCTTCTCAAGACAAATGTTGAACTTTTCATCAAACTTAATAATTGACAAAATTTCGTAATACCTTCGCCAATAGAATTACAATGCTGTTCCGAGCGGAACTGATTTAATAAAGAATTAAGTTCAACACGGTTGTTGGCAATTGTCTCATTCTTCCTTCTTCTGTAGCTTCGTGGTTCCTAATATCGTGCGCAAGTTTGGGCTGGAATTAATATTGTGTATTTAATTTATTTTAAAACTAGCTGACGCTCGCGACTTCGTTCGAGTTGAAAAATAAAAAATATAACACAGTAAAATAACACCTGACATCATTATGAAGTGACCTGAAAGTGGCGCCCAATTTTTAATATTTTTAGACGATCTCTCTGGAACTTAACATTTTTCCAGGAAAAAAGTTTTCTATATGATAATCCTGGTAATAATCTATCTGTGTGCCAAATTTCATCAAAACCCGTTCAGTAGTTTGTACGTGAAAGAGTAACAAACATCCATACAACATTTTTCACAAACTTTCGCATTTAATGATTAATATGATATATACTCGTAGTTATAATCATTCACTTGTGGAATATGTGGTATATATGTCTCGAGTGGCCAATACAAACTTTAATTGATCGCGCCTTGATATAATTAATTCAGAAAAAGTATAGTTACATACGAAAAGCAACAGAAAAACAAAGGTCATCTGATTTGTAAGACAGAAATCATGATAAATATCAATTATGGATATGAACTTTGGATAAATTAAACACGATTGGATGGTTATCGGTCGATACAAAAAAGTCGTAAAATTAACCTCATTCAGTATTATAGTTTCGTCCATACATAATCTGGTGTAATTATGGTCTTGACACAACCCCATCTTGTGCTTTTTGGACATGACTTTTCATACTTTCTTTAATCTCCCGAATGAGGTTTTCGGTTCCGACCTGTTTGGGTAATCGAGTACAAGTGAGAAAGTTGTCCCCAGGTGTTAAAGGATGTCAATGGCGCCATCTATTGAAACTAAAATTCAATTATTTTCCCAGCGCCAATCAGACAATTCTTCCGACGTCATTAACCACATACCACATTGGTAAAGTAACATCGTATTAGAGTCAGCTGGGTTTGCACTGGAATTTATAGAACCTTAACTGCTTGACATAATTTCCAGCTCCCCCATAAATTTCCATTTGCAACAGTAAGAATTGACCTGGTTCCAGCTTCGGCTCGCGCCCTTATTCGGTTTGACGATTGGACTGACCTCCATCTCGTGGGTGAACGTCCATATACGAAAGTCCAGATAGTAGAAGTTACAAGTCATAGACGAAGATATGTACCTTCAACCAAGTAAACTGTTAGTATGCATGTTCCAATACAAACAAAATAACAAAGAAACCTACTTAAATTTATTTAGTTACAAAACGGGCAAAAAAACTACTGCAGTTTGTGAGACTATCGCTGACAGTGGAAGAAGAAGGTTGACGAGCTCGTTGGATGAGTGGTTAGGGTGCTTGCCTTATCGCTCTGTTCTAGAGTTCCCGGGTTCGATTCCCGGCAGGGTCAACTTTGAAAAATCAACTTTTCAAATTTGGCTCTGGTCTGGAGCTGGAAAGTAGTGGCAGGGCACACTGTGTTTGCATTCATTCGGGCAGACCGTCTGGCGGCAGTAACCACTCCCTTACAGAAGACCACCGTAAAATAACTGCACGGGTGCTGTTGTATTTCGGTGAGTGAGTAAGGGATGCCAAAGCCCATTTCCCTATCCTCTCCTAATCCTACTGATAATCCCTTATCCTTAATCCTACTGTAATCGGCAGCGAACTTGCAGCAGCTTTGGCGTTGCTTGTGTTATAGGCGACAATAGTCACATACCATCAATCAAGTGTACCGTCAGCCTGTCTGCCGATCTTAATATATATAAAAAGATTTAATGGTTATGGCGGCCTTTGGCACGCATAATTTGGAACATAATTTTGTAACTACTAACATAGACACTAGACAGTAACAAATCCGAAACTTCTCACTATCCGATCTGCAATTTTCAAAAATCTCATCTCAAAATTGCTCTCTAATATGCATGTGTGTGCTCTAATATACCTGTGTAATTATTGGGGCATTAGACTAATACCCTTTCAGTGCTAGTGGTACATTTGATCTGATGGAGATGCTCTGAAACCTGTAGGTGTCGGGTGTTCTAACGATGCAATCAATTTGAAACGAGCTCGGTGCCCTGGGTAGGCTTTATGCGGGTATTTTATATTTCGAGAGATATCATTTTTCCCCATTTCCCCTAATGGGGTACGCAGCCAGCACATTAGTACCACGTTCGGGTCTTTCATGTAACAAGACTGATTTAACATCGCAGCCCCTTATTTATACTTGATGCCAAACGCCTCGATGTATTTCGAATTTACTAGAAATCTAAATAACATCATAAACAAGCCAATGATATTAGGGAATGCTATTTCTGTTGAAATGTAATCTCTATGTTGTAAATATAAGGACCTTTGACACTAATCGGAAAGGCGCGTGGCTACCATCGATAGGGTGGGACGTTCGAGACTTTCGGCCGGCACGAACGCTTTTTCCAGAACGTTCCATAGTTTTTATATTGAAATTGAAAAAAAATATATGCCAGTTTTCTTATGAAATGAGCCAAATATGAAACCCAAATAAAAATATTGGCATTTCTTATTATAAATACAGAAAAGCGGACTGACAGTCCACTTGATGTTAGGTGAAATACGCTAAAAGGATAAAGGGAAAGAATCATGGAGGTCTTTTTTAACGAAGTTTTTACTGCTGCTCAGTTTGTGCTGTTCAGTGCTTTGATATCGACACGAAATAAATAAGCAAACAGATAACTTGGATTTTCTGTTTCTGTAATCCTGATTCACGCATTAGTGTTTTCAGTCTATCTGTAATTAATATTACAATAAAGTTTAATTTAAAAAAACTAATATTTCAAGTTGCAGACCTGAATTTATACTGTTCAATTAAATGATAATCTACTAATTCTGGGAGCAAATTGCAGCCGTTTTAAATTAATTCTCGTAATACACACATTTCTGTGCGTCAGTATCCATCCATCTACGATTGATTCTTACATTCGCTGCGTAACATAATTTTTATTTTTTTAGGAGGGGAATTGACGTTTACGCACTATCCCTCGTCGACAGGGACAGTTCAGGGGGATTCGCCCGGTGAAGTAACTTGTCACAGGGAATACCCACTAAAACCCCCCCGGATTCCACCATCAGCGGTGTTCACAGCGAGGCCTTATCCTCGGATCCCCACGCACCGCTATGTTAGGGCTCACTAACTCAGCTTAGGGCGATGGCTTCGCCTCACTTTAAATGTGGCGGCCCACTGGAGTGCCGTGAGCCGCCACTCATCCTTATTGGGTGTTTTAGGGCGTCACACACGTCCCCTTCTGACGCCCTGAGGTTGTCACGCGATGTGCGCCGAGGCGTACGCCCGGGCAGGTTACTTGTGTATTTAGTCACTTGCCATTAAATTGACTGGCAACCTGCCTGCCACCATTTACAATAAAAAATACAACAATACTAAAGATTGGTGAAACATTTATGAGTGTCCACTAACCTTGTCCATCATTCTTTATCCTTCTAGAGTCCGCTGCGTAACCTGAGTTTGAGGCGACGCGACGGTAGCCATTTACTATTAAATTGACCAACAACTTGTCTTTTTTTATGTAAAGGTCAGCGGACAGGCTGACGGTCCATTTGATTGTTGGCAGCTACCATCGCCTATTAACATAACTAATGCCACAACTTTATTGCAAGTGCGTTGCCAACCTTATTAGGAATAAGGATAAGGGATAGGGAAATAGACTTTGGCATTCCTTACTCTCTCACCGAAACAAAAATACTGTATTTCACGGTGGTCTTCCGTAAGGGGGTGGTTACTGCCGCCAGATTACGCTGCAAAACGCAGTGTGCCGCACCACTTACCAAAATACTACAAAAATACTCTTTCTTATAAAAAAATTTAACGAGCATCTTGGGTAAATGGTTGGGGTGCTTGCCTTAACGCTCAGGTCTAGGGTTCCAGGGTTCAATTCCCGGCAGAGTCAACTTTGAAAAATGGACTTTTCAGATTTGGCTCTGGTCTGGATTGAATAGTGGCAGAGCAGACTGCTTTTCGCAATCATTTGGGCAGCCCCTCTGGCGGCAGTAACCACCCCCTTATATTCGGGCCACATCTTTCATAGAAGACAACTATGAAATAACAGCACGTGTGCTGTTATGTTTCAGTGAGTCAGTAAGGGATGCCAGAGCCGATTTCTTATCCAATTCCTTATTCTTAATCCTACTGTGGTCGGCAGCGCACCTGCAGCGGCTGTGGCATTGCTTGTGTTATGGGCGACGGTAGCCACCTACCATCGAGTGGACCGTTAGTCTGTCCACCGATCTTAACATAACATTTAAAAAAATGCTACAATATTAACCATTTACCACTTATTAGATATCTATTACCTATAAAGCTTACATGGATTACAGTTTCTGTAATTTTGTTCAAATCTAACATTGTGTGATCGACAAGTGGAACAATATTATTAACTTCAGCTATTATGACCATATAAGCTCATTGTGATATAACCTTAAATACGTATATAAGAGGCAAACTCCTATCTATGTTTGCTTTCTTGACCTTTTCAAAGCTTTTAATCTTGTTACCTAAGATATCCTTTTAAGATTTTTTTTAAGATTTACAAAGATTTATTTAGTATTTTTTTTTGTAAGTACAAGGTACAAATTTACATTGTAAGGGCACTCCTAATAAGTATAATAGATACTTGTATCAGGAGACCTCGCCCAACAATATTTCAAACAAAATCAAAGAAAATTGTGTGTGTATTTACCTGAATGTGTATATGTGTGTGTGTGTGTGTGTGTGTGTGTTGGGAACAAGTGTTCCTATGGAGAAAGTTAAGAGAATGAAACGTCCCACCTGAAATAATTAACTGATTGATAGGTAAGTCAATTTTTTATTAAGTTAAGTTATATTATTATTAATTTACTAATATTGATATGGAAACCAAACCAATAACGTGAAATGAGGGAACACGCTCTCTGAAGAGTACTTGGAGTGTGGAGTGAGACAGGGTGGGTTAACGTCTCTCAATCTCTTCCACCTGTATATAAATGACCTCGTTGTTGCCCTCAGCAGCATGCCTGTCGGTCGGATGTTGGGTGGATGATGTATGTGAATCTCCTCTTTGACGTATACAGGTTTCCTCGTGATGTTTTTCTTCACCGTTTGAAAACAGTCAGTAATTTTTTTAAGTTTTTAGACTTCAGTTAGCTTGGTCATATCATAATCAGTAAAGTTAGTAAGTTTGAATAGTCTTAAGTGCATAACACTTAAGTTTTTAGAAAAAAATCATTGGTAGATGGAATGACCGGGGATCGAACACGGACCTCTCGAGAAGATAGGTCGCGTCTTTCCCACTGTGCCACCGACGCTCAAGTCAAAGACAAAGGTTGATCCCGAAATATTATTAAATAATAACAAAATAAAGAGGGTATACCAACTTAAATATTTGGGACACTTTATTACCAGCGATCTTAAAGATCATATTGACATTGAAAGAGCATTTGACATATTGACATTGAACATCATACTGGCATATTATGTTAGCTCAGACCAAAGATGTTGCATTAGTCTGTACCTATAGATGGATCACAAAATGCAGCAATATTTTATTCTTTCTAACACCTTCAAATTGTCATAAGATTGAAAGAGACATACATATATAATCTGTCGGGTCGAAGTTGAGTGAATGTCTCCATTTTGACTATACAATGCAAGCTAAAGTTATAGCGTATAATAGTGCTGTGCATTTTTATTGATAACTAGATATCGTTGATATAGATTTTAAATATATGACGGATAAAAAGTATGGCCAAATGCGTTTCGGTGTACTGTTTGGTTATTCAATATAAATAAAATGTGGGTGCGTACTGGTACTCGCCGCATTGCTAATCGGTTGTATGAGATTGTATGCAACCTCTCGCATTTATTTCACCAAAATATTTCAAAAAAATAGCTATTTTTTGGGTAGAAATATTTAGAATCCATCCTTAAGGGGTAGAACGGGGGTAGGTTTTTATTACGAGAGAAAAAAAACTCGATAATCTTAAAGTTTTATTTTTAGAAACGAAATGAAACGATATCACAGATTATCCAATCTGTGATATCGTTTCATTTTAATCTGTGATATCGTTTATCTGTGATTCGTCAACATTTTAATTTAAAGACTTGCAGTTAATGTTGACGCTTGGGTATCCACGTATTTATCAGTAAGTTTTCTTTTTCTGGGTAATTTCTGAAAAGAAATAGTTTTAGGTTATTAATGATTCAAAAGATTTTCATAATTTTCATAGATTGAAGCATAACTTCTTTATAACTTATAGATATTACTTACTGGTTTACACGATGGTGGTAATTTTAGGAATATTGTCGGCACTGCATACGAGTGTAGAATTTTACGCTGATATCCTTGGCGAAAGCAAGAATCTTCAAAGTTCATCGAGCATATTCTTGTATATTGCAAAGCTCTCCAATCGTCGGCTTTTCTTACATTTTTTGTCCACTTTTTTTTTTAAATCGATGTCGGTGGGAAATCTGTTATAAATTGATAAAATTACTTTCAACCTGCAGTGAATGCTAGAAATTGTCAACACTCTACTAAAAATAAATTAGTTATCGATATCGATAAACTTATCAAGATCAGACTACAGCACTATAAAGCAAGACAAATGTCAAATATTCCGATTAACTTTGGTTTTTGTAAATTTTAGTTATAAACACCAGCTTTTCTTTAAATAAATCAACCTTAGAGCTGTGTATGCATGTACAATGATTCATTTTTAGTAAATAATTATAAAAATTTGTTTACAAAACACCAAAATTAATGAGTGCGAGCTGTGCGACTTACCGGTGAAATGATATGTTTCCATTATTCTCCTTCAAAACACCCACTCTACTTGGACAAACGGGAACAGTACAAGCCATTCTTGGCAAGCAACAGATTTATGAAATCATACTTTCAGATTTTTAAGTATTTTAAATCACATAAAGCTAAACGCGTTTGTTAACCAGCATGATATAAACAAATATGACGTTGCCTCTTTTATGGCGCGCAGCGTTTTTAGACGTCATATTCGGCTATTGTTATCTCTTTTTAACATACGACATGCAGCCATTAGAAAGACGGGTATCGAGTATCGAAGGAATCTTCAATTTTTATTGTTCCATCTATACACTAATACAATTATCTTTGGCTCAGACATTTTCTTATTGTACAGATCCAGTTAAAGTTACTTTATTTAAAACATATTGTGAAAATCTGTAAACGAGTAATCTGTGGAACACCAAGATATCTCTCAACGTCTTGCGAATCCAATAAAACAACGGTTTCAGAACTCTGATGGGGTTGCCTCGTTTTTTTAGTGCCTCTCAAATATTTGCCGAAATAAGAACTTGACGGGTTTCATTCAATAGAGTATTACACCCATTTTTAAAAAGTGTCTCAATTAGATTCTGTAGTGCTAATGAACCACTAAAAAATCACCAAATATTTATTCAATCGATAAGTTTAATAAAAATGCATTTAAAATTTACATTTTTTTGGCGTGTAATTTGACGAAAACGCTGGGAACCATTTTGCTCTGTGGTCATGACGTCAGTTGGCTGTGTAAACAAATGCGCCGGTAATTGACATGACACTGACTGACACTTTTTTGTTTACACAACCGTATGACGTAAACATGGCGGCTACTATTTCATTGTGTTTAAGAACAGACTAAAAATTCTGAAAACTTTGAATTTAATTTTAAAATTTATTTTGTTATTTTACGAACTAAAATTAACATTTTCCGATTGCTTTTTGCCTAAGCTATCTCAATAATATACTTTTAGTTTTTTTTTCATATAGACTAAAATACCCTATTATTAAAAAGAACACGAGCCACGAGCACACAAGCCAGCCCAACAGCATTTTGAAAACTGTTGCTGAGAGGTTAGAAAATATAAAAATTAATAATTTGGTATTGAAAATGTATAACTTTAAAATTACAAAATAACTATTTTTCTATAGGTTTTTATAACTACACTAGCGACACCCCGGCTTCACTCGGGGTGTAATTTTTTATATATATAAACATTCCCCGTTTATCCCTCTTTCCATTAATGAAAACCGAATTAAAATCGATCTACCCGTTCACGCGCGACTAAGGGAAATAGGGATTCATTAAAATAATATGAAACATTTTAAAAGCAGTCTGTACATAGCACACTTATAATAATCTACTCACAAACAAGTCTAAATATTCTTGCGCACAGAAACACAGTCTTCCCGCCCCAGTGGAGCGATTGTAACTGATTATGTGAAACAATGCACATTGAAGTATGTATGACATGAGACGGAAAATGTTATAAGTGCCAAAAGTATTAAATACTTGTAAACTATAATGTCAAATGAAAAAATTATCCTCAAAGGCCTAGATAATCTGTGAAGTAAGATTACTGATAATTTTTTTGGTTTGTAAATAAAACAAAAAACGATAAAAATGAGAGGTAACTTGGTGATTTTGTTCTATCGAGAATTATCTGTCCACATTTCACTTTTATTTATAATAGCGACCCGCCCCCGGCTTCGCCCGGGATGCAATTTTTATATATAAGAACATTCCCCGTTTATCCCTCTTTCCATTAGTGAAAACCGAATTAAAACCTGTTTACCTGTTCACGCGTGATGCCGTGACCAAGGGAAATGGGGATTCATTTTTATATGTAGAGATAGATATAAGATGTATTAATCTATATTTAAATATTTTCCTATTTGGACTTTATATACGCACTCTTAAAGTGTTTTTCATATAATAAAACGTTATTTACATCTCAGTTAAAAGCAAACTAAAACTTAATTTATGTGATACTGTAATATTTAATTTGAAGAAAAGAAGCGCAAAGTCTCATAAAATCAGGCTTAGCTACTTTGAACTGGCATGATAATGCTTTTATACACAAATGGTGTTAGATACAAACCAGTTTGCTAAACGAAGGAAAGTTGTTTAGTTTTTTAATTTAATTCTAAGCTTTTATTTTTTCTCGTTATTTTTTTACTCGTTATTACATGCTGAGTTAGAAATATTATAATGAAAGAAAACTGCGCAAAAGTTAACGCAACTACGTAGCTTGTTACAATTAATATGTGAAAACCGCACTCAAATCGGTTAAGCCGTTTCAGAGATTAGCGTGCACAAACTCACAGACAAACAGACAAACAGACAAAAATTCTAAAACCTAAAACCTCGGTAACATAAGCTCTCCTCTCCGCTCAGCTTCGGTGGAAACGGTTGAGCGGAGCGGAGATGAGTAAATAGCGAAATCCTATTCGTTGTCGTTTCTAACATATCTCCGTCTCTCATATAAAACTCAGTCTTGAGAAGTATTACAAATCTTGAAAATCTATATCTGTACTAATATTATAAAGAGAAAAGATTTGTATGTGTGTATGTTTGCAAGCAAGATAAACTCATTATAAAAGAAAACATAACTAAGGAAAAACGAAAGAGAGAACTATCTTCGTCACCACAAACTAACACCAACCCAAGAAAACAAACCATATGGACGTCGAAGGACAACAGAACCAATGCGTTCGATTTAATGAGAAATAGGTCAAATTCTCTTTCTAACTACACCACCAATAAGAACCAATAGCAACTAATATACGGAAGCCGGAAAATGAAACTGAATACTAATAATGAACACGGAAAAATTGAAAAACTAAACCCTCCCCCAAGCCGACTAGTCCTCGTGGGGGAAAATGACCTCGACCCTCTAAGCGGAAAAAACGAAAGAACAAGCAAATCAAACAGAACAATATCGAACATATACATAGCGACCTTGAACACGCGATCACTACGAACACCTGAAAAACTGATGGAACTAGAGCTGGCCTTAGACAACATCAAATGGGATATAATCGGAATCAGCGAAATGAGACGGTTTGGTGAAGGAATTGAAGATCATAATGGCAAGTATATTCTATACTACATAGGTGAGACACCGGGACTCTACGGTGTCGGTTTCCTAATTAAAAAGAACTTAGCAAACAAAATAGAAGAAATAAGAGGAATTAACGAAAAAATAGCAATCCTCAACATCAAATTGCCGTCAAATAAAGGTAATGAAGAAATGTGGACCATAATTCAAGCATACTCACCAACTGAGTCAGATAAGAAGGAAGATAATATAAAAATTGACAAATTTTACGAAGATCTACAACCAGCCGCACAAGTCTCATATAAAAATCTCATTGTGATGGGAGATTTTAATGGTCAAATAGGAGTCTGTAACAAAGGAGAAGAATATACAATAGGAAAACATGGATATGGCCAAAGAAGTAGAAACGGAAAAAGATTAGTCACTTTTGCATTAGAAGCTTCTATAAGAAAAGGAAGCCGAGAAAATGGACATGGATGTCGCCCAATGGCAAGTACAAGAATGAAATCGACTTCATCCTAACCAACAATCGAAAAGTATTTAAGGATGTAAGTACTGTGGGCCAGCTTAACTTCCACACAGACCATAGAATGATAAGAACATTACTATCAGGAAAGCAAATACAAAAAAGGAGATATATCCATAATAATAATAACAAAAGCGCACCTATATTCACAGGAAATAATGATATACTCCTTGACAACATAAATAATGCATTGAACAGAAACTTAAAAATAAATTATAAACCAATACAGGAACGATACGAAAACATACTACATATACTCAAAACAGAAGTCAGAAAAACAAACAAACAAACTGAAAATACATTATCTTTAGAGACAAAACAATTGATTAATGAGAGAAAAGAACTTATAAATAAAGACAAAAATAAACAAACACGTCATAAGATATCTGAACTAAGCAAAATGATAAGCGAACACATAAGGAAAGACAGAAAAACAAAAAGGCAGAAAACTTTAAAATCTTTTATCGAAAAAACTGGAGGAATTAAAAAAGCCTTAAAGGAATTAAACCAAAAGAAAATCTGGATGCCAAACATAAAAACCAAACATGGAAGTTCTACAAGTAAAAGGCAAGAGATACTCAAAATCGCCACAGACTACTATAGAATACTATACCAAAGACAAAAAACTGTACTAGTAGAAAAACAAAAACAAATAACGACAACCTCAGAATTAGTACCAATAATACTACAGGAAGAAATTACAAGAGCAATCAACACACAAAAACTAGACAAAGCGCCAGGTTCAGACCAAATATCTAACGAGCTATTAAAATATACAGCACCGGCGATCGCACCTAAACTAACAGAACTATTCAACGACATCTTATCAACCGAAAGCATTCCTATTGATTGGACAAAATCAATTATAGTATTGATACACAAAAAAGGAGATAAAGGAGATATGAGCAACTACAGACCAATAAGTTTAATGTCAAACATCTACAAGATATTCACAAAGATAATACTATCACGGATTACAGTCACGCTAGACGAAAACCAACCCAAAGAACAAGCTGGCTTTCGAAGTGGATTTTCGACGATAGACCACATTCACGTCGTAAGACAAGTGCTTCAAAAGTATAAAGAATACAATAAAAATTACTACTTCGGGTTCGTGGATTTTAATAAGGCATTTGATTCCTTAGATCACGATAGCATCTGGAGAGCACTAGAAAGTCAGGGAGTTGAGGCCAAGTACATTCGAATTCTCAAGAACATCTACTCAAAGAGCACGGCACAAGTCAAACTGGAAAGAACAGGAGAAGAATTTCCTATCGAAAGAGGTGTCAGACAAGGTGACCCCATATCACCAAAGCTATTCTCTGCGGTTCTAGAAATGGTTTTCAGAAACCTCCAATGGGAAGGAAATGGACTAAACATTAACGGTGACAAACTTAACCACTTACGTTTCGCGGACGATATTGTTTTGTTTTCTGAGAACTCAGATAATATGGAAGACATGCTACAACATCTATCAGATGAAAGCGCCAAGGTAGGCCTATCAATGAACACATCGAAAACGAAGATAATGACAAATTCAACTAAAAAAGACATTAAAATAAAAATAAATGGTGGACATATAAAAATTGAGTATGTCAATGAATATATCTATTTAGGTCAATTGATATCTACAGAAGACACAATGCAAAAAGAAATAGATAGAAGAATAGTAAACAGTTGGAAAAGGTTTTGGTCGCTGAGCGAGGTTATGAAGGACAAATATATGCCTATTAAAGAAAAAAAGAAAGTATATGACACATGTGTCCTTCCGTGTCTATCGTATGGATGTCAAACATGGGCATTAACTGATCAACAACTCAAAAAACTCCAAGTATGTCAAAATGGAATGGAAAGAAGCGTAATTGGAGTTAAAAGAAGAGACAGGGTAAGATTACAAAATATAAAGAGCAAAACGAAATTTAAAAATATCGATACCGTATACAAACACCTGAAATGGAGATGGACAGGACACATGTTAAGGGAAGAGAAGGAGAAGTGGACAAGATTAATAACGGAATGGTACCCGCGTGATGGGAAAAGGAACAAAGGTAGAAAAAATAAACGTTGGGAAGACGATATGAGAAAGATAGTTGGCCCAGAATGGACACGCTTTGCAAAGGACAGGACAAAATGGAAAGCTTTAGAGGAGGCTTTTGTCGAAGGACAAGCTGTAAAAGAAAAACCGGCTGCCGATACAATTAATTAAAAATGAAAAAAATCAAATTGTTAAATAGATTAGGTTATAATATTTACACGTATTGTTAAGTTACAGCAATAAAGGCTTATTTTATTTTTTATTTTTATTATGTTTGCAATGAATAAACTCAAAGACTACTGGACCGATTTTAAAATTCTTTCACCTAAAGAAAGCTACATTATCAACGAGTAACATAGGCTACTTACCCTCCCCCTATCACCCCCTTTACCCCCTCCATACAAATATATGTTTGTAATGAATAAACACAATGACTACTGGACCAATTTTAAAAATTCTTTCACCTATAGAAAGCTACATTATCAACGAGTAACATAGGCTACTTACCCTCCCCCTATCACCCCCTTTACCCCCTCCATACAAATATATGTTTGTAATGAATAAACACAATGACTACTGGACCAATTTTAAAAATTCTTTCACCTATAGAAAGCTACATTATCAACGAGTAACATAGGCTACTCACCCTCCCCCCATCACCCCCTTTACCCTCCTCTATACAAATTTATGTTTGTAATGAATAAACTCAATGACTACTGGACCAATTTTAAAAATTCTTTCACTTATAGAAAACTACATCATCAACGAGTAAAATAGGATTTTATAGAGAGACGCGGACGAAGTCGCGTGCAACAACTAGTATTAAATAAAGAGCTCACATTTATTATCTGAAATGATTAGAAAACTCGGAATCATGCAGTACGACAGAAGATCGTATTAAAAGATTTCCCGCTACATTCCCTATGCATTAGGACCATCTCTTGGGGATCGTTTTGAAAGAAGCCAAAGGAGAATCGTTCCGTTATAATAAATGCCATCTAATAATTAAGTGTAAGTTGAAGAGCTTCGCGTTTCTCAACGCGAAGCTACGAATTAATGTATAAAACCATAGATAAAATACTACTTTACTGGTTAAGTAGTATTTTATCTATGATAAAACTAATTTCCCTTACCTTCCTTTAAGAAAGGTCCGTAATACTAGCGTAATACTTATATACAATAAACTAATTTATTTTGTGAGAGGGTGGAAATTTTGTTTCACCTTTTATTTACAACTCTGCGGGGATCTGATTGGAAAATCGGATGACAGGAATCTCTTTAAGTCGATTTCTATTTAAAATATACAAGATTTTGGTTTCTAAACGAAATATTTTTACTAGAATAGAAATTTTACTAGAAATTAAAACGTGTTATTACTTGACAAGACAGGCAGAGCGGAAGAGTAACGTGGGCCACACTGGCAGAGCGGTAATAGTAACATGAGCAGTAAAACATGGATCATTAAAGAATGGAACGTTAGTTGTACAAAACTTATGGTAAACAGAGAAAAGTGTTTTTTGATGTGAAACATATTAGGCGCGGGTGAAACTCATTGATAGCGTGGCGACGCAGTCCGTGGCGACGCGTCACCACGCTATACGATGGTATATACATATACAGTCTATGCGTAGTAGTGTGTTGTTGGTGATTGTTGGTGGTTGTTGCAACTTGAAATAAATATTTAAATTTTCGTATTCAATAAAAATAAACGTTAAATAAATAAATAACCAGTCATAATTTTATTTCACTCGATGTTTCACATCTACCAGGCGTCCCGTGACGGCTCATTTTTTTTATTATGTTACTGTTGGGTTTTGGACATTTATAATCAGGTAATTCACCAGAAAATGAAATTTTAAATTTCAATATATACAGTATTTATACACTGTATGTATTTTAGAAAAGAATTTATATACATAGAAATGCTGAATTTTAATGTCAAATCTAGTCAAAGAATAATTTCATAAAAAGTTATTCACTTTATTTTTATTATATATGTTTATTGATGTCAATTGAAGGTTATTAAAATTATACCAAACCTTGACGTAGGTCCTATGTTCGATAGTGTAAAGTCGACGGAATGTATAACTCGACGAATTTATTCACGTAACTCCGTATGTTATGTAGGTCTGTCGCCAGATTAAGCGCCTTTGTTTAAATTCAGTTAATTTAAATACGCACTCATTCATTCATTTGACGTTCTGTTTGATAAATAAAATATTGTTCACGTGTAGGATGTTGTTTGATGGGAAAAGTTATTTATAATTAAAATAAAGGTATGTTGTAAGTAACATATTTTATGCCATTTTAAACCAAAACATTTTCTTCGATCATTTCATATTCAAATGTTATTTGCATATTTTTCGGTAATTAGGGTGGTAACTTTGAATAAGCTGATGGCGTATTTCATTGAATTATAGCGTGTTAACAATAACTAAAGTTACTACGGCAAACAAACATGAAACTAACTTTAGTTAATTAAAGGTTCCCCCATCCGGAGCGTTTTGTCCGTTTTGTAAATACAAAATCATTGTTCCACCTGCCGGAACCAAATTTCAGTTAAGAGTTCCTTCCTAATTAAACTTTCACAAAACAGCTTTTTGTGCTTAGACAAAGTTTTGTATAAGCAAGCCAAGAAGTGTGTAAATAAGAATAACAGCACGACTGCTGTTGTACATGGAATGTCAAAATATATTCTGTTCTCATTTTGAGCGTCAAACGCAATAAGAGTAAACTTATCTACAACCGTTTCGAAAAGCTATTTCTACAGAGAACAATGCTTATCAACAAAAATATCAAGTGTAAATTTTCCGTGGAATTTTTGAAGTTACATCTGCAGTTAATTGTACCTCTGACTATATATGTATACTAGCTGACCCAGCAGACGTTGTTATGCCCGAACCCGAAAATAATTATGTAACCCGATTGTGGCGCCATCTATCGGTCCATTTTATTTTCAAACCATATGTCCAAGTGATGCGACACTTCACGTCACTCTACGACGGCTAAATTATTTGGATATTGTTCACATAAAAATACTAAAATTGCCATTAAAAAATGGGTTGAAAATCTTATGGGATTTTGTGTGAGATAGTGTATGCCTCCACTGCGTTTTGTGATCCAATCATCTAAATTTAATAAAACACTCTGCTCCATATTATGTGCACACAATTATATTATTTTCTTCGTATACAACATTTTAAGAAATAAATTAAACACTATCAAAACCACATCATTTTCTTTTCGTCTTTTTACTTCAAATTATTTTTTTGACATTTTCTATATTTCTTTTTAAAAACATTCTAATTTCAACTTTTTAAGTCAGCCAGTATTCAAGTTCAAAATACATTAACAGAAAATAGTATATTTCATTACAAGTGCGGAAAGGCTGTCATTGCAAAGAGTTCCGACAAATGTCTACCCGCAGCCCTATTATCTAACTCCGTCTGCTGTGCGATAGACGACAGGTTTGTGTCAAATTGCGCAATTTCACAGTAAGATCGCGTTTTTGGTATCACGTAACTCACAACAGACGTGTGGTTTGCGATAAGCGACGGTGCTGCCTCTTGCGGACGACAACTAAACTAAAAGTGCATCATTTCTCTATGTCTGCCCATACAATCGCAGAGATTTGGTATTATGTAAAAATTTTGACAGCTCGCGACAGCAATCAGACGTGCGATTTTGTGTATTTTTGTGCGACCACCATTTTACTCGTTGCAAACCAATTGCAAACCGATTGTATACGCTAAATTAATTGAAATATCTAATAAAATAACATTTTATTGGTAAGTATGTAAGTATCGATAGATTGTTCGTTCATTGATTTTTTGTATGAGAACTATATTTTCTGTCACCAAAATTTATATTTGTGATCAAGTTGTATCACCAAATAATTAGATCTATCGCCACGAAATATTTTCGTTCTCAGTTAAACAAAATGTGTTCCCAGGTATGAATCACCAATTTAATGTTAATATAATGTGTAAAATAAAAGATGGATCACCAAAGAAATTGTAGTGCATTGATTGAATTTATACTTCGTTTTCATAATAATAGTTTTGTTACATAAATAATAGGTTGGTCCTCAAAATGGTAGATCTATCACCAAATAAATTGATTTCTCGTTCCCAGACTGCGATTCCCTTTAATTTGTTATTTTGTCACCAATACAGCGGTAACATTTTATTTCGTTGAATTATCAAAATAATATTGTTCGTTATCTATTTAATACATTAATTGTTAATTTGAATGAAAAAATGTTCAAATAGGCGGAGCCTAATTGGCGCGCTTTAAAAATTATTAAATAATACTGATTATTCAGTAATACTAATATTAACATTGTTTTTACCGTTATAATTTTAGTCGAGGGAAAATTGTGTGTCCCTAAACGCTGAGAAAGTATGATTATACTTTCTCAGCACATAGTCCGTTCAGTAAAAATAATTTCACGTAAACTATGTGTTTTATTTACTATTCTACTAGAAATTTAATCTAAATACTGTTTTAGCTGTGGGAATTATTGGGGGAGGCATATGTCCAGTAAAGTAGTAGTTAGACTGTTTTCGTTGGAACGATGATGATGGTAACGCCTAATTTTTTTGAAACTTTTTGACATTTTCTAGCGACAAAAATATGATTTATTGGTGATCACTTTAAATTAATTTGCTTCAATGCTTATTAGGACAAACCTATTAAAATACATTCAATATATTAATTTGGTACTAGACCCTATATCTCCATGATTTTAGGTGATTTTTCGTGGAACTGATTTTATATTGTTTGGTGACTAGATTTTGATGACAAATCTATTATTATGGGTGCAAACCCTATTATTATGGAAACAGAAAACGAATTTAATTGGTGACAGCTTAAATCATACCCTTTTTGTATTGTGTAAATCGACACACGAAGGTGTAAGAAACTGTTGAAATTGCCTTATTTTACGTGATGGGACTGTGTTTAATAATAACTGTTTTTTTAAGAATTTATAATGGCTCGAGCTTTTTCACTGATGGTCGAAGAATTTGAGCATAGAAGAAGTTTTATAATCGAGAACAGACAATTACGACGTAACCTCCGTATCCCTAATTTTCACATGACATTGTCGGAGTTTCTCGCAAAGACTATTGAAAGAAGCATTTTTACAGCTTTGTTTAGACCTCAGGCCTCAAATGCAAGCCCGCCGAAATATTAAAATTAGTATTGAATGCAAGGTATGTATCGTGTTTTTATTACAAAATGTAATTTCCACTTTTAAGTTGACTAAAAGTAAAATCTTTTGATTTTTACTCATTAATAGTTTTTCTATTAAATTCTCTAAAAATGGCATTAATACAAGATCAATTAATATAGGTATGTACATAGATTTATATTAAGAGTACATTATGTTTCAATATTCCTATACCATACCTATTTTCTTGCTAGGCTCTTGCTGTTAACTTATAGTTTATTATTACAGAATTATTTTCAATGGCAGTTCTTATAAAATGATATTTGACATCGACATGCTTGCTTCTCTTATGAAACACATAGTTTTTAGTTAGTTTAGGTGACTAATTTCTACAATTTAACTCTATCAATAGATTTCTCAAGTATATAAGTAGCTTCTTTAGATGCCTCACAAATTACCATATACTCTGCTTCCGTACTTGACAAAGCTATTGTTGTCTGCTTTTTACATTCATATATCTATTATGTTGCAGATAAGTGATGGTGACTTAAATATTTTAATCGTAAATGCAACATTTGGTGGAGCTGCTCATGATGCTTAGATATAGATAAACTGTGAAATTAACCACCATATGCAACGGCTTCATAATGGTGGTGAAAGTATTTTGTTCCTAGGTAAAGCTTTCTTTATTTTTCTCTCGACAAATTTATTTATCTACCACTTCTACTTTCTTACACTTTCTAAACTTCTACTCTACTTCTACTTCTCTTCTGAAAGAATTTCAAAAACAAATATCTTCTCCATATTCAGGTCAGTATAGATTACCTGTATAATTGTATAAATCCACACATTAAGTTGAACAGAACTCAGCAAGAGTGTGTCTGCCATTCGTTAAGACTCACTGGGCTGTCATTGTTTTTACTTTTTATATTAACTATATTATAAAAAGTTTTACAAACAAAATTAAAACATTGAGCAAAATTCTTCTTTTTTAAACTTCAGATACTTATGTACTGATATAAAAACATGTCTTTTCAGGTGACTCGAGCGACCTCTTAAGACCTTGGCTCCTAACACAAATTAAAAATTTACTGTCATGCGATCACAGTGGAACGCTACATAAGAGTATTAAAAGCATGTTGGCAATGTTTACTCGCTCACAGATCTCTCCGCTACAAAAATAATAAATGCCTATGTTACATTGCACAATATCTGATCTGATGAAGAGGAAGACCCTTTTATGCAAATTCTGTCACAATATACAGGAGGTGAAGAGGCAGTACAAGTGGAAAGTGGTCGTCAACGGGAATTTGTTGTGCAAAGCTTGTGGAGATTTAAATAATGTGATACTTTTATAGAGATAAACATAGTGAATTAATTTCATTAATAAAACGAGATATGAAATAATGTTTTTCTTTTAATATGTACTTCATCCTAACAACCAGTGCCTACATTGAATCCTTTGATCTATCTTAAATAAATAGGTAAATGATTACAAATACTGTGTGTAGAATACACACTTGAAATTTATATCTTAAAACTTCATTTAACTTTTGTTGTTTAACCTCTATAACACTTTTAGTAAAAGTTTTACAGGTAAATCACTAATGAAACAAGATATGAAATAATGTTTTTCTTTTAATATGTACTTAACATCTTAACAACCAGTGATACCTTTGATTTATCTTAGATAGTAGGTAAATAATCACAAATACTGCTTGTAATAATACATGAAATGTATCATGCCCGTGATGAATCTTTCCATAATTAACATTCCTAATGTTTTACCTCTAATAAATCAAATTAGAACTTAACATTTGAACACTTTCAAAATCGGTTTGAAAAACATTAAATTATTGTTTTTTTTTTTTAATAAAATAATCATATATTTTTAATGAATCAAACGTTCAACTCAAGCAAGCAGATCTAACTCGGCGCCTTTCACTATCTACTTTGTCGAACTGTGGACACTGTCTGTGATCTGTTTTAAGTAATTTGGGTTGTATGTTAATCAATATAATAATAAATAAACGCAGTGAAATTGTTTATAAGTACTTAATACTCTTTCATATTAATTTGATAAATTTTAATCTAAATAATTAATGTTTATATACTTTTTACAATAAATATACAAAAAACCAATTAAAATTACAAAAAAAATTAAATTGTGTCTGCGAGTTAGTTCCTCGATCGCAAATATTCACAGTAGAGGGCGCTATAAAATGCATTCTTACGACAACTTAGCAATTGTTAGCAATCGCCTTAGATAATACCAACTTTTAGTGTCGTCTGCTAACTGATTGCTGTCGCGTGGCTGTTGCTGTTTGATTGCTTTGTTGTCGTCTGCTGTTAGATAATAAGGGTGCCGAGCCGAGGCGCAGCCGAAGGCGAGGGTTGACAGTCGGAACAAGTTGCAATGACGGTTCCGCACGTGTACTGAACGACTATTTTTAATACAGTTGCGAAAAAATGAAGCAATTTAATAAAACAAACAACTAAACTCGCAAAGAAAATTTCTGGAAAATGGCGCCAACCGTAGAATATAAGCAGAGTTTTTTTTTCTTCACCCATTCTGGTAGGCAAAAGAAACTATGCCCATACAGCCAAGTCTTTAGTAGAATTTTTTTATTGATATGAAATGAAAATGAAATTCAATGAGATGAAATGAAATGAAACCTAACCTAACTCATTCAATCAAATCATTAAATCTGATATTGAAACAAATTAGTAGCTTCTTTTTAGAAATATACATATTTGCATGAATAATAAACACTTCTATGATTTTTTTTTAGTAAAAACTTCATGGTTGGTTTTTCTTTTTAATAGACATTATTTTGACAGTTGGGAAAGAGAACGCACGAGTTCGGCACCCTTATTATCTAACAGCAGACGACAACAAAGCACAGCAACAAAGCAATCAGACAGCAACAGCAACGCGACAGCAATCAGTTAGCAGACGACATTAGTTGGTATTATCTAAGGCGATTGCTAACAATTGCTAAGTTGTCGTAAGAATGCATTTTATAGCGCATGAATATTTGCGATCGCATGCGCTGTGAATATTTGCGATCGAGGAACTAACTCGCAGACACAATTTTTTTTTTTTTTGTAATTTTAATTGGTTTTTTGTATATTTATTGTAAAAAGTATATAAACATTAATTATTTAGATTAAAATTTATCAAATTAATATGAAAGAGTATTAAGTACTTATAAACAATTTCACTGCGTTTATTTATTATTATATTGATTAACATACAACCCAAATTACTTAAAACAGATCACAAGTTCGACAAAGTAGATAGTGAAAGGCGCCGAGTTAGATCTGCTTGCTTGAGTTGAATGTTTGATTCATTAAAAATATATGATTATTTTATTAAAAAAAAAAACAATAATGTTTTTCAAACCGATTTTGAAAGTGTTCAAATGTTAAGTTCTAATCAGTTCTAATTTGATTTATTAGAGGTAAAACATTAGCAATGTTAATTATGGAAAGATTCATCACGGGCATGATACATTTCATGTATTATTACAAGCAGTATTTGTGATTATTTACCTAAGATAAATCAAAGGTATCACTGGTTGTTAAGATGTTAAGTACATATTAAAAGAAAAACATTATTTCATATCTTGTTTCATTAGTGATTTACCTGTAAAACTTTTACTACAAGTGTTATAGAGGTTAAACAACAAAAGTTAAATGAAGTTTTAAGATATAAATTTCAAGTGTGTATTCTACACACAGTATTTGTAATCATTTACCTATTTATTTAAGATAGATCAAAGGATTCAATGTAGGCACTGGTTGTTAGGATGAAGTACATATTAAAAGAAAAACATTATTTCATATCTCGTTTTATTAATGAAATTAATTCACTATGTTTATCTCCACAAGCTTTGCACAACAAATTCCCGCTGACGAGCACTTTCCACTTGTACTGCCTCTTCACCTCCTGTATATTGTGACAGAATTTGCATAAAAGGGTCTTCCTCTTCATCAGATCAGATATTGTGCAATGTAACATAGGCATTTATTATTTTTGTAGCGGAGAGATCTGTGAGCGAGTAAACATTGCCAACATGCTTTTAATACTCTTATGTAGCGTTCCACTGTGATCCTAGCATGACAGTGAATTTTTAATTTGTGTTAGGAGCCAAGGTCTTAAGAGGTCGCTCGAGTCACCTGAAAAGACATGTTTTTATATCAGTACATATCTGAAGTTTAAAAAAGAAGAATTTTGCTCAATGTTTTAATTTTGTTTGTAAAACTTTTTATAATATAGTTAATATAAAAAGTAAAAACAATGACAGCCCAGTGAGTCTTAACGAATGGCAGACACACTCTTGCTGAGTTCTGTTCAACTTAATGTGTGGATTTATACAATTATACAGGTAATCTATACTGACCTGAATATGGAGAAGATATTTGTTTTTGAAATTCTTTCAGAAGAGAAGTAGAAGTAGAATAGAAGTTTAGAAAGTGTAAGAAAGTAGAAGTGGTAGATAAATAAATTTGACAAGAGAAAAATAAAGAAAGCTTTACCTAGGAACAAAATACTTTCACCACCATTATGAAGCCGTTGCATATGGTGGTTGATTTCACAGTTTATCTATATCTAAGCATCATGAGCAGCTCCACCAAATGTTGCATTTACGATTAAAATATTTAAGTCACCATCACTTATCTGCAACATAATAGATAATAGACATACTTAAATATGATGTAACTTAATATAATATGATTATTATATAAACTTATTAAATTTACATCAACTTACTTATTATTAAACTTATTAAAATACTAAACTATGATGAGTATGATTTGGTAGGCTATGTAGATGCTGATTGGGCATCGAATTGCTTAGATAGAAAATCTTTTACTGGCTACATGTTTAAAATGTCTGGTGGTATAGTCTCATATGAATGTAAAAAGCAGACAACAATAGCTTTGTCAAGTACGGAAGCAGAGTATATGGTAATTTGTGAGGCATCTAAAGAAGCTACTTATATACTTGAGAAATCTATTGATAGAGTTAAATTGTAGAAATTAGTCATCTAAACTAACTAAAAACTATGTGTTTCATAAGAGAAGCAAGCATGTCGATGTCAAATATCATTTTCTGCCATTGAAAATAATTCTGTAATAATAAACTATTTAAATAGAAATGATATGCCTGCAGATATTCTCACAAAAAGTATAAGTTGTTAAAAACATAAATTTATAAAACAGTTTGGAATTACAGAAGTGCAAAATTAATACTTTTGTAGGCATATTCTTTAATTTTATTGTCATGTTATGATGTTATTTGTTTTGTGGTGTGTATCTTATTTTAGTAAGGGAGTGTGTTAGAATAATATTAAAATAAATACTCATGAGATTGTATACTGGCCACATTTGTTGACGGATATTCAAACATTGTACAGATGTTCTTTTCAAATAAAAAGTATTTTCAGTCTGTGAAGTCACAGGTTGTTTTACTATGTAGTTTTACTAACTGTAAAACATATGATCGAACTTAACATGCAAGGGTGTATAGAATGCATAGGTATCTAATTTTCATCAGTTGCTCACTTAAAGTTAACAGCAAGAGCCTAGCAAGAAAATAGGTATGGTATAGGAATATTGAAACATAATGTACTCTTAATATACTTTTACTTTTAGTCAACTTAAAAGTGGGAATTACATTTTGTAATAAAAACACGATAGGTACATACCTTGCATTCAATGCTAATTTTAATATTTCGGCGGGCTTGCATTTGAGGCCTGAGGTCTAAACAAAGCTGTAAAAATGCTTCTTTCAATAGTCTTTGCGAGAAACTCCGACAATGTCATGTGAAAATTAGGGATACGGAGGTTGCGTCGTAATTGTCTGTTCTCGATTATAAAACTTCTTCTATGCTCAAATTCTTCGACCATCAGTGAAAAAGCTGGAGCCATTATAAATTCTTAAAAAAACAGTTATTATTAAACACAGTCCCATCACGTAAAATAAGGCAATTTCAACAGTTTCTTAAATCTTCGTGTGTCGATTTACACAATACAAAAAATCAATGAACGAACAATCTATCGATACTTACATACTTACCAATAAAATGTTATTTTATTAGATATTTCAATTAATTTAGCGTATACAATCGGTTTGCAATTGGTTTGCAACGAGTAAAATGGTGGTCGCAAAAAAATACACAAACTCGCACGTCTGATTGCTGTCGCGAGCTGTCAAAATTTTTACATAATACCAAATCTCTGCGATTGTATGGGCAGACATAGAGAAATGATGCACTTTTAGTTTAGTTGTCGTCCGCAAGAGGCAGCACCATCGCTTATCGCAAACCACACGTCTGTTGTGAGTTACGTGATACCAAAAACGCGATCTTACTGTGAAATTGCGCAATTTGACACAAACCTGTCGTCTATCGCACAGCAGACGGAGTTAGATAATAGGGCTGGAAAGGTAAAAAAAAAGCACGAGTGTGTAATAGCCATAGCCCACATCCCGAACGCTATACGTCCATGCAATACGCCACTTTTTGAGCAACTGTATTAAAAATACATTAATGACCTATTCTCATACCTATTAAATATACAAAAAAAAAAAAAACATAAAAATTGGTTCAGCCGTTTCGGAGGAGTTTTGTTACAAACACTGTGACACGAGAATTTTATATATTAGATATGTAAACGATTTTTAAATATTGTGAGCATGAACCTAGATTTTGAGTAGTTATTTTATTTTCCTTTCTTGATCTATTTAAGTGTGTTCTGAGCACATGTTAATATCGATCGACATTTTTCTGAGTGGACAGAGGGTAGAAAAAGAAAGAGGTAAGTATGTTGGCTCGTTGGAGATTTCGAGCAGTCTTGACTAACCGTCGTTTAGGCTCCTATGGCCTATAGCGTGCAGATTAAGGACAATTTGATTTTGATTTTGATTCCGCAATAAAGTTCCGAGCTAAGAAAAGGAGCGCTAATTTCAGATTTAATAATTTAACTAAATTGTTAAATACGATCTACCATGATCTACCATGCTAAATATATCTACCATGATTGTTAAATAATGGCAGGGCACACTGCGTTTCGCAGTCATTTGGGCAGCCCGTCTGGCGGCAGTAACCACCCCCTTACAGAGACCACCGTGAAATAACAGCTCGTGTGCTGTTGTGTTTCGGTGAGTGAGTAAGGGATGCCAATGCCCATTTCCCTATCCACTCCTAATCCCTTATCCTTAATCCTACTGCAGTTGGCGGCGCACTTGCAGCAGTTTAGGCGTTGCTTGTGTTATAGGCGACGGTAGCCACCTACCATCAAGTGGACCGTCAGCCTGTCTGCCGACCTTAACATAAAAAAAATATTTTGTAATTCTGAATAATCAACAATTTAATTGGTGGAACAATTAATATGTAGATGGACGAACGATTGGATTAATAAAACATTAGAAAAAAGGGCTCGCACTTTGCATACATGACGAGAGGATTCGTGTTATTCAGAATGGCCGACTGTGAGCGATTTTTAAATATTGTGAGCACTCCTACCTACGCGTGTTCTGAAAACATGTTAATATCGATCGATGGTGGACGGAGGGTAGAAAAAAAAAGAGGTAAGTTATGTTGGCTCGTTGGTGATTTCGAGCAGTTTTGACTAAATCGTCGTCTAATCGAGTTGCTAATGAAAAATGGTTTTTAGTAACGGAGTGTGCAGTGCGATAAAAATTAGTGTTAATTCCGAAAACTTTTAGTTAGCACAAATGCACTTTTTCATACGAACAAACCAATTTTGAAAACTATTATGCCCACTCCTCCGTGGAGACCTTGGAAACACGTTTTTCATACTCTTCGACAGCCTCTTCCGGTGATGGAAATCGTTGACCACGTAACTGATTATTAATTTTGGGAACAAAAAAAGTCGCAAGGTGCCAGGACGTAGGATGGCTCATAAGTTCTACGTTTTCACCTTCAAAAATTCGTTTGTCTGTTTGGCCGTGTGATATTTGGTATTATCGTGGTGCAATATGATACGGCATTACCGGTTATTTTTACGGAGTTCGTAAATAACTTCCGGTAAACAAATGATTGTGTACCAATAACTATTCACGGTAAGATGATTCTCCAAAGCAACAGTAGCCACGTGTCCAGTTTCATTAAAAAAAGAAAAAATCATCTGTTTAGAGGCACTTTGCACGCGCGCTACTTTGGTTGATTTCGACGCACTTAGAAAGACCCATGCGCTCGATTGCTGCCTTATTTTAGGATTTTAGCAATATATTTATAATTCGGCAGCTGTTACTAAGTCCCATATCAAATTTGATGCCCCTTCGTTGAAACTCGTAAGCATGGCATCGCACAAAGTGACACAGTTCGTTTTTGAGCATCAGTCAAATTGTGTGAGATCCACCGAGAGCACAGCTTTTTCACACACAAATGTTTGTGGAGTATTGATTTGACTTATACCTATGCCTAAGGATACCTGAATCTCATGGTAGGTTCCGTGCCTATCTGTTTCGATCATACGGCGCACAGCATCGATTTTTTTATTGTTCACAAAGGTGGACGAGCGACCATCACAAAATTCTTCACTGAGATTGACCCGAACGGGTTTTAATTGTGCAAACCAGTTGTCTTGAATGGTGCTTCATCCCCAAAAGCTGTTTGAAGCCGAGTGAAGCTGTGCTGAGCTGTCAAAATACATTTAAATTCGAAGAAAATCATACTATGAAAATTTTCACGAATTAAATCTAAATTTTAAAAATTCATTTTAGTCATTTTAAAAATTTATGAATTTTTGACAGATGAAAGAAACTGCATTCTACAGCCCAAGAGTTCCACTTTCAAATGTTGTAAATACTTTTTAAGTATTGTTTATGTAAGTGGCCATTTCTGGAAACATATAGTTGCACGAGACCTCGTCCGCGTACCTTTATTACACATTTAAATGTAAAAGTAGCCAGGTAACTAATAAACTCAGAGTAGGAATTTGAATAAAAAACGGTTATTGTGAGTTAACTATAATAGTTAGATATATAGCCTCGCGAACTTTTTTGTGCTATAAGCATAATATGTGCTCTATAAACATAAAGTACATTATTTTAAGTATCATCAGTAGTTTTCGTAAAGTACGCCAAATAATGTCTTATAGAGTTTTGATACCTTGTGTTACATTCTATAATTTTCTACTGCCTATATTACTTGCTGATAATATAGCATTTTATAGGTGATATAATATTGTCTTAATTTATCATAAACTACCCACTTAACAAACATAAAACATTTTTTTAAGCAAACATAAAAAAAATCTCTTAACATTATTATTAGTGTAGATTTAAGATAAAATCTTTTTAGTATTGGTGATATTGCGTTTCGCAGCCATAAACTAGTCAGGCGGTAGTGACCAAACCTTTACAGAAGACCACTGTGAAAGTAACATAACATGATGCCAGAAGCCCATTCTTCTCCTCTTAACCCTTATCCATTATTCTATTATGGTATAAATACTTCTACTTGTGTATTGAAAAACCTACCATCAAGTGGACCTTGAGCCTTCCTGTAAAACCGCACGCAATAAATTAGTCTAACTAAAGCAGTAAGTGCAAATAAATGTGAGCTACACTCGGAACCGAAATACCAAATATACCGCTTTTAGTGAGCCGTGGCCGGCTGGAAATTGAAACGAATTATTTAATGGAAATATATGTGAAAAGGGTTGCGTTTTAAACGGACAGCGATTTAGGACTGCCTTAAATATTTTCCGGCTCTCTTCAGCGAAATTACGACGAAAAACGTGGCGGCTGTCGCTGAAAGGTGTTTCGTGTTTTTTTTTTGTTGCACATTTGTGTGAATTAAAATTTATATTTTCCTATATCTAGAGCTCGTTGTATATGAGTGGTTAGGGTGCTTACCTTAACGCTCTGTTCTAGGTTTTCCGGGTTCGATTCCCGGCAGTGTCAACTTTGGGAATAATTGAATTTTCAAAGTTGGTGCTGGTCTGGATTTGGAAAGTAGTGGCAGAGCACACAGTCATTTGGGCAGCCGGTTTGGCGAGAGCAACCACAACCTTAATTAAGGCCACCGTGAAATAACAGCACGTGTGCTGTTGCTTCCCTAACCTTTCCCAATCCCTCATCCTTAATCTAACTGATGTAGTCGGCAGCGCATTTGAAGCATCTGTGGTGTTATGTTGTATATGACGGTAGCCACCTACCAACAAGAGGACCGTCAGCTTGTCTGCCGACCTTAACATAAAATAAAAAAAATGTCCCCGCCGCTTCTGTCTCTCCGTATGTCTGTATATATGCTCGCGATGATCTCAAAAACTACTGAATGTATTTTTATGCGGTTTTCACTAACAGAAAGAGCTTTAAATGAGGAAGGTTTCTATATATAATTTGATCCGTGCAAAGCCGGGTGTAGGTCGCTAGTATACTAATATAATAAAGCAGAAGAGTTTATTTAAACTCTGGAACTACCAGTCCGATTTGATGTTTTTTGTATTGTATTTGATGTTCCAATTATTGAAGGCAGGTCATGGGCGATGTCATGTGTGTTGTCGGTAGCCCGAACATTACCTGCTGAAAAAAAGACTGTCCATATAGGCTCCTTTTGCAACATTCGTGTCTATGCGGAATTTTTTACGATCAGACGATCACCAATTTTTTGAAAAATACAGTACAGGCGTGATAACAAATACAGTAGGTTGATACAACTTACAAGTTTCAAAATTAATATATTATAGTCGGAGTCACGAGAAGCTATAAATTAAATTATGTAAACAAACATTCAGGTGTTTACAACATTTGGATGGAATAATCTATAATATAATAAAATCGTAAACGAGCCTTACATTAAATATTTTTTCAAAAAAACAATTTAAACACGTTGTACTTATGTTACCGAAGTCAAAAAATTGTTTTTAGAATTTTTGTCTGTTTGTCTGTGTGTTTCTACATGCTAATCTCAGAAACGGCTTAACCGATTTTCATGTATTTTCGACTGCGGTATTGTAGCAAGCTTCTGGTAATATTTAGTGTATATTTCATTCCAATCTGTTAACAGACAAAAAACTTACGCGTACCACGCGTACGAAGTTGGAGGCACAGATTGGGTTGGGTTGCAGGCACAGATTGGATCTTGGGTTGTGCCTGCCTGCAAATCTTTGATATAACCTAATCCTCAAAAACAGCTAGCAACCCCATGCGCATTTTAAACTCGAAGGACGTACGACTCCAAAATTGCTGACCAAATGTTTACGTTCGCTTAGCGGAGAAACGGATAGGGGTGGACAACGGTTGCCAACTATTTTTGAAAAAATTAACGTATCAAATTATTGTTGAATATGAAAAAATAAAGTATATGGAAGTTCATTTTATTATTTTCTTAAAAACAAATTTTTTAGTGCTTTAAGCACACGCTAACAATTTTTTCTTGTCTTTGAAAGATTCAAAGCTAGTTTCACAATCGAAATTTAGATATAAATAAATAAATAGTTCATATTCTATAAATTTATGGACGAACTAAATCAGAATTACTCATTTTAAGGAATTTAAAATGGTTAATATTACACTTTAATTAAAGTGGATTCTTCAAACAAAAACAAACGGACAGTTCCTTCACAATTTCGTCGATAGTGAAATCTGAGACAGCTATCTTCTTCTTCACTTCTTCTTCAAAAAATGGCAATACGGCTCATTGACAGCTATCTTTTGTTGTCTTTTCTTTCTTTGTTTATCTGTCGTTGTCAGTTGTCTTTCTCATCTGACATCTAGCTTTCCTTTAACGCTTTCAGTACATAAATTTCAACGAAAATAAAGTAGGATACTTCATTATAAAGTATGGTTGGCAACTCTAACAAAAACTTTATTAAGTATAAGTATAAGTAATAGTATAAGTATAAGTACAAGTATAAGTATAAGTAAGTATAGATATAGACTAGTATAGACATGTATAGATTTGGCATTTTATATTAAAAGTGTACCTATATACAATAATCAAATCAAATGGAAAGGTTTTAATACTAATGTATGCAAATAAAAATGAATCGCTAAATGTGTTGCTGAGCGCAAAACTCGAAAACGGTTAGACTTAGGGCCGACGCACATTGGAGGAGGGTAAAGTATAAAAATTTTTTAATAGAATTTTGAACCTTAGTTGCTCTCAATATAATTCAAATTTCATTGTGTTATTAGCCTGGAGAATGCCGTAGCACGCCGATTGTTGCCTTAACATACTATGAAAGCAAACTTGGTAAGCATGCTCGAAAATTACTTCTTGCTTAAATTACACATCAGCTGCCACAGTCCAATAGCTTTTGACAGAACGACATATGTCAGGTCACCTAATTTACAATCAATATTGAAATCACAAACCGACTTTACAAGGTACAATTAGTACAAGGAAATCACTAACATTTTTATAAGACACAGACTGTAGTTCTTATATACAAATGTATTACTCCATAAAGAAATTTGTAATTTCATTTAAGATTTTAAAGACAGTCGTTTACTTGTTATTGTACTTTTTGTACTTGTTATTTAAAATTGTGCTTAAAGTAATTAAGTTCGTTAAAATCTTAATTTAATATTCTATAAAAAACTAATTAACGAGCTCTCAACTTTTCTTAATATATTGCCTTCGATTATATACTCTTATAAATTAACAAAAGTTACTAGAATTGTCTTGTTCAATTGCGTCAATAAATTAAGTTCTAAATAAATGCAGAGATTTTTTTTCCATAGAGAGGATTCGAGCCTGCGACCCGTGTTTACAGTCAGGGGGTTAACATTCCACCTATGGTTCGTCATTTAAAAAAGACACATAAGATGTGAAAAAAAAAATTGTGTGTGTTAGGTCCGACGCACGACTGGAATTTACTGCTTAAGTACGATTGTCTCAGAAAATGCAATAGGAAAATAGGATAAATAAATGCGCCATCTATTATACTACAATATAATTACTTGAAGCGGCGACATCTATCGGATTTGGGTAGTACTGCTTAGAAGAACATAACGTTTTTTAGTTAACGCTTGTATTAATTTTACTTCTCATAAAATTCCCATACCGGTGGCCTTTTCCTTAAGAGTAAATTACAAAAAAAATGAAGAATATGCATGGAAAATGAAAAAAAAAAAAAACTTACGACGCAAGTACTAACACAACGCACATTCACATAATGTGAATTTGAATTTGAATTTTATAATCTTGCACCACTTATAGAAGACATTGAAAACTAAACACTTTTAAATAATTTTTAAAATATAAACAAGCCGTTCGTCGCGTCGTCTAACGTTGTACAACACACAGATACTCATACGACCACTGGCGACATCCAGCGACCCCTTCAAGCAAACTCTTATTTACACAAACAATGTTGAATCGATAATCGCCTAAACAGTGTGTGTATGAAATTAAAGTCTTTTTTTCTTTCTTATTATACAATGTTAATCCCGGTTGAATTTGAATTTTATAATTAACATTTTTAATTATATCTGAGATTTTAAATTTATCTCCGTAGAAATATAAATTAAAAAAAATACAACTACAATACAACTTAGCCATGAGAAGTTTAAATAAAATATATATTTTTAGTATGATTTACATTGAAGGATTTGTCTAAAAATCATTAAACAGCTCATATACCTATATATAACTTCTATATTATTTTTAAAAAAAGTCGCTGTCTTTCTCTGTACATTTTTCTATCTATTTTGTGTAAATTTAACTTCTTCGAGCCACCCAACGGTCTCAACGGTTCTCACTAATGCAGAAAACGATAAACAAGCAAAGTTTTGTATGTAATTTGCAGAAAAAATTGAATCAATACGAAGCCTGATTTTATAGTTCTAACAAGACAGTAAGATATTTCGGTTGGTTTGGTTTTCATTTTCACATACTGTAAAATATTGAGTATATTAGACGCAACTAAGTCTCACATAATAACCTCATATTTCAAATACCTAAGTAAAGCGCCCGACTAGTGTTGTGATACATGGACATTTGGTATCAAATTATATAAAAAGACACATATGAAAGGCTGTTGAAACTAAACTTTTGTTTTGTACGTTAGAGCTGCTAGGGCAATCATATAATAATAATAATAAAGACTTTTTATTTCCATATCTCAAGTTTTACAAAATCATAAATAATGCATAATATTAAGTTTAAATAATTAAGAGATATGGATCCCTCTTTAAGTGAAGGCCTCCCCAACTTTTTCCATAGCTCCTTTTCTTTTGCCCTGTTCATCCAGTCCTTCCCAGCTGTTAATATGATGTCATCAGCCCACCGTGTGTTCGGTCTACCAACATTCCTTTTTCCTAACGGTCCTTTCCATTTAGTGGCTTCTATTGTCCATCTTTTGTCATCATAACGTGAGATGTGTCCAGCCCACCGCCACTTCAATTTTAAGACTTCTGTAAGTGCATCCCTTAGCTTTGTTTTCTTTCTAATTTGGTAGCTACTAACTTTTTGTGTTTTTCGAATTTTTAGAATGCTTCTCTCCATAGCTCTTTGAGTGGTTCTAATTTTTTGTTTAATTTTATTTGTGAAGATCTAATTTTCTGCATTAAGGGCTTCACTGAGGCAAATGACATTTACTATAGAACTCGCTGGCGGCGGATCCAATTCAACAGGCCTAGAAATGGTGTTTTTTTTGTTTTTACCATTAGAACAATACACAAAATAAATTTTTTTATTAATACAATTTTTTAATCTGATATTAACTTATTAATAGGTACAGGATTCATATGCGTGCAATAAGCCGTTTTCGAGATAATTTTCAATAAAAGTCAAATTATTCTTGTGTTCTAACTTTTTTGTGGAGTTTCTATTACTTTAAGAGCGTGCAGCGCGATCGAAAATCTTCGAGTTGGAGTAGCGGTGACGGAACGCACACAAAAATAACTTTACAGATTAGGCTCAACACAGAGTAAAACATATTTTTACTAATTTTTCTTTAGGAAAAATTAATGTAATAAATGATAATAGAATGTAATATATGTAAATAATAAATAGTTATTATTATAATATAACGTAATATTCAGCTGATCACTATGTTTTGTTCATTTCTTATACATAATGCATATCTGGAAAAGAATAAATAAAGTATGAAAGAAGAAATGAAAAACTGCAAAAAATAATAAAAAGTTTTTTTATTAAATTTGTGATGTTTGGTTGTCGTGGTATTATCGTTATTTGTTAATTGTCGTTTATTTTTGACCTTATCTTTCGAGTGCTTTCAATATATAATCAGGCTCCTTAATTGCCATTTTTCTATCCAGTCTTTTTTCGTATGAAATATTTACGTATTGAATTTTTCCACTGTCTTGATTATCCGAGGATGTTTGAATTTCTGCTATTGGTAGCCTGAAATAAAATTAAACACTAAAAACGACAGAGAGCAAATTGTAAACACCGTTAGTTTATAATAAACATAACTGACGAATATTATGAAAGGAACATTGAATTTAAAATAAAACGCTTAAAAGTTGATAGTTTATCACCTCTCCGTTCCGAAATTGTCTACGAACATGCACTGTTCAGTACTTGGGCCTATCAATGAACAGTTTTACAAATTTACTGCGCGGTTTCAGTTTACAGTTTCGTTATAAACGGCTGTTATCAAAAGCAAAAAACCTAATCTAACCTAACCAATAAATGTTTGATTAGCTAAGAAACCTATTTGGTGACCAAGTACTAGACTAGGTGAACCAAAAAAAAGTTGCTGACCAAATAAATATTTTGCTGAAAAAATATATATTCCTATTACAAACTAACATATGCAATGTTACCGGATAATAGCCTAATTGACAAAATTTGGAAATTAGTTTAAAACTATGGCTTAGCATCTATTTCACCCCAAAAATATATTATTTTAAGAAAAATAGGTCTTTTACATTAGTATTTTGACTTTTTAGAAATGAACTTGAAATTGACCGCGAAAAAGGCCAAGACTGTCATGGCGTCTTGAATGACGTCACACCTCGCGAAACAGCCGTGTTTGTTTATGACAGTCAATTGTGTTTTTTAATAAATAATGAATTCCTCGTATTATAAATACTGTATAGTGCCCCAATATAAAAGTTCAACGATAAAAACGCCAAACAAATTATTCATATACGTTCCAAACAATAAACAATAACAAATTGATGAAGTTAAGGTTATTACAGCTCTCAACAGCCACTATCAATACCTCGTTGTGAATCTTCAATGCCAGAGATCTAGATTCACAACAAAGAGATTCGAAGAGCACTACGGAGTCTTGACGTGAACAAAGCTAGTGGGCCTGATGGCATACCTGCAAGGGTCCTGAAGGAATGTGGTCCTGAATTGTCTCCTGTACTTACACGCTTGCACCATCTCTCTCTCAGGACGAATACCGTGCCGGCATTTTGGAAGCTTGCCAATGTTCAACCAGTGCCTAAAAAGGGTAACCGTGCCAACCCCTGTAATTATCGACCAATCGCCATCACTTCTGTACTCTGTAAGGTTATGGAGAGAGTACTGAATAGTAAGCTGCTGACATATCTTGAAGTTAACGACCTGCTCAGTGATCGCCAATATGGATTTCGCCAGGGACGTTCAACCGGAGGTCTTCTTGTATATGTCACGCAATACTGGAGTGAAGCCATCGAGAAACATGGCGAGGCTCTCGCTATGTCGCTCGACATATCGAAGGTCTTTGAGAGGGTTTGGCATGCACGTTTACTTGGCAAGCTTCCTACATACGGCATCCCCTCCGGTCTCTTTGTAGCTGGATTTCTGATTTCCTGAATGAACGGTCAATTCGAGTAGTCATTGATGGCTGCTCCTAGGACCTCATGGCAATTGATGCCGGTATTCCTCAGGGATCTGTTCTCTCTGCAACTCTTTTCCTGCTTTATATTAATGACTTACTTCTTCCAGGAGTAGTTGTATACGCAGATGACAATACGGTCATAGAGAGATATTTGTCCAGGATTCGTTCTGAGAGGGAGGCAATGGTTGAGCGAATTAACTGAACCTTAAATCTTGTATGCCAATGGGGTGACAAGAATCTGGCTGATTTTAACGCCAACAAAACGCAAGCGTATTTGGTCTCTGCAAAAAGGAGCCCTTTCGACTTGGCTCTAACTTTGCGAGGTGCATCTGTACCTGTGGCCAATGATCTTGAGCTTCTTGGTATGAAGTTGTGCTCAAATCTCAACTTCGGTAATTCTATCGAGTCCAAAGCCCAAACAGCGGCCAAAAAGTTGGGCATCCCAAATAGAGTGAAGCGATGCTTCACACTTGGACAGCTCCTCTCTTTATACAAGGCACAAGTCCGATCTTGCATGGAGTATTGCTGTCACCTTTGGGATGGCCCATCAAAATACCAACTTGCCGCACTCGACTCGGTGGATCGCAGAGCTAGGAGGCCCATTGGCGATGATACACTAATAAGAACTAAGCTGCAGAGCCTAGCACATAGACGCAAAGTTGCCTGTGTATTCTATAAGATGTACTTCGAAGAGTGTGCTCGAGAGCTGCATGAGATCATACTGCCTTCCCCTTTCTTCTATCGGACATACAGACGTACGACTGGTTACCATCCTCACCTTGTCGAAATCCCTCTAATTCGGACCAAGCGCTTTAAAACATCTTTTGTGATGCGCACTGCTAAGGATTGGAACTCCCTGCCGGCGTCTGTATTTCCGAGCTCATATAACCCAAATCTTTTCAAGGTTCGAGTGAATGGGCATCTTCTGGGTGAGCTCGCTCCATCGTCGGCCTCATCCTTCCTACATGGATAGATGCTGGTCAAGAGCAAACTCATCTTTAATAAAAAAAATAAAAAAAATAAAACTTTGTATTCGCTTACCTCAAAGTCAGCGGTTTTGAGTCAATGTCAAATTAGGAAATAAACGTAATCACCATTTATTAATATTGTCAAGTTAAGTTTTTACTATCGTATTAATTGTATTTTTATATATTTATTGTCCTGATATCAGTGGCAAAAGAAATTCATCGTGTGATTTGGTAAAATAGCTTGAAATTTACCAACGCGCCACCATTTAATTGTAATTTAACAGGTGAAGTTGAATATATACAGATATAAACAAACAATTTTTTTACATTTTCTTGGCTTCTCAGCCCAATATTTCAACATATTTTATATTGAAAATACTTTTTTTTTATTTAGAACAAACTTTAAAGTAAGAATACTTTCAAAAAGTAAATCTTTAAATGTTTTAAAAATTTTAGGTTGTAAAAGCATTCTAGTCACAAAAGTTATAAAATTGTGTCGACAAGTGTGGACGTGTAAGCAGAAGATTTTACCGATTTAACAAAATGGTGGAACACATTTTTTGTTTCCACCGGTTCTCAAATTTTTATATAAAATACCATTTTCCATGACGCTCACCAATGAGGGTTTGGCTCAGTTCATATCAGTTGTACCTAGTATATGGGTAAATGAAAATTCTGTCCAGTTTTGGTCAAGGGAAAGAAAAACCGGCGATCTTGAGACGGCTGATTCCACAGTAGGTAAATGCCACTCTCTGACTGGTAACTGCTAATTAAGTAAGACTTTGTTTGTTCTTCACATAATACTTAGATAGAAGTTTTACCATTGCGGAATTCCGATGAACAATAGTCGGTGTTCACTGCAAAAAATTGTCCAAGCATAACGGCGTCAATTTTGGGCAATATACTGCTGTTTGTTTTGTTAAATCCTGATTCCATGGCGAATTATACCTGTCTTTCAAGATTAAACTAAAAACGAACTGTATTAATTTAACAATAATTGCTGAAAACTCGATATAACCTGTTCACTTTATACGAAAATGACAGCCACAACGTGGTGTTTCGCGAGGTGTGACGTCACGCTTCCATGCGCTTCTCTGATTGGTGTTTAATGTCACATAATTAAACGCCTCATTTTGTCGATTTTATTTTCCAAAAATATTATTAATCTTTTATTATTTTAATAGAAAAGTTGTTTTTTGTTTACTAATTATTATGGTTAACCATTAGAAACTCTAAGCCATCCGATTTATTCTCAGTGGAAACAAGCCTGTTGTATACACCTCTGTTTGAGACATTAAATAGATAGGTAGGTATTTACCTGTATGCATTTGCATGTTCTGCGTTCGCACTACTCTGTACGGAATTCGACTCAACTGCAATATTTTATTTTGCATGTCCAGATTTTCTTATTTGCCTGAAAGTGAAACCAATGACATGATTAATTTAGCCATATGTATGCAAATTAGAAAAAAAACAGACAATTGCGTTCTCCGATAAAAAATACTTCCAAATAGAAGTCTACTTACCACATTATAGCAGCATTCTTAGGATAATTTTTTTATTTAGTCACTTAGATAATGATTCTTTTTCTGGTTACCCATCCTTCACTTCCAAAAAACACTTAAACATGTGTAAAATGTAAATACAAAATAACACAGCTGACTTGACATTGACCTCATGACGTCATGTCATACGACAAATAAGTGCGCCTAGTGATTTTATTAGAGCAATGTTTTTTGTTTGGAAAACCATCAGGCGTTTTGGTTAAATATTGAAAAGTCTTAATATTTTCATATTTATAATTTTATAATGAATATTAAGAAGGGGGGGGATCTGCAGAATATCAATACAAACATTTTCATGTGAGAATTAGTGCTTCATGCGTAAAATTTAAGAAGTATTCGAAGAAATAAATTTTTAGAAGTCGTTCCGTTTATGTATTTTTTATTAATTTTAAATGTATTTGTTTCAAATTTCAACAAGGCGGTGACCTTGTGCAAGGATCAGGCTAGGTAAGTTACTTTAATGTATTTAACTAATTCAGCGCATAGTACTAGTCACTTAAAAATGAGTAAATTTCCAAAATTTTGTGCAGTATCCCCTTAACGAAAATTCTAATTAATACAATTGGTTCTTCATATGTTTAAGTATAATATATATTTTTTTCAAAGCAATTGTCTTGTCCATTTCTTGTAACATCTTCATTAAACAATGGATATTTTTAGTATTTAGGGTTTGTCTCCCCCTTAATAAAATCGTAAACGAGCCATGACTGTACCTGAAACATACACGTTGTACTTATGTTACCGAGGTCAAAAAAATAGTTTTTAAATTTTTTGTCTGTGCGTTTGTTCGCACTAATCTCAGAAACGGCTTAAAAGATTTAAATACAGTTTTCATTGATGTATTGTAGCAAGCTTTCCGTAACATTTAGTGTTTGTTTCATTCCAATCGGTTTACAAACAAAAAAGTTACGTGCTATACCGAATATCACGAATACGAAATTGCGGGTTCAGCTAGTAAATACATAAATATTAAGTATGTATATTAGTAGTAGAAACTGCGAAACGTTTCTTCGCTGCTATATTTTAGTGTAAGAGAAAAATCGCGTGAGAGACACATTTAAGTAAGTGTACAGTCATTTTGGAAATAAGTAAGGAAGAATATGGAAAGAAGCTCTTGTTCTTACTCGTAGCGTCAACAAAATTATTATATTATACTACTTTATAAAACAAAGTGCCCCGTCGAGTCTGTATGGCTTTATGTATGTTCGCGATGATCTCAAAAACTATTGAACGGATTTTGATGCGGTTTTCACTAATGGAAAGAGCGTTAAACGAGGAAGGTTTCTATATATAATTTGCAAAACTAGAAAGGTAAAACTAGATTTATACTTTATGCAATAGTACATCTAATAATTTTATGATACAGTAGTTAGAGAATATATATGTAATTGTTGAATTACGCGCTGTTTCTACATGATATAAATTTTATATTACATTTTTTGCATATAAACTTGAAAATTTGTATGCAATTTTGAAAAATTGTTACTGGTAGATTTTATAAGGTCGTCAGGTAGGCTTCATGGTGAGTGCTTATCCTCTCCTATAAAAACAAGTTCACCCCGCATGTGCGCTGTTGACTGCAATAGGATAAAGAATAAGCAACAAGGTGGGGATAGAAGGGCTCTGACTATCTTTCATCGAGGCAAACTCACTATTGCATAAGTTCTGTAATTTGCGGTGCTCTGTGGTATGTGGTATGTAGTTGGTTACTGCCATCAGACAGGCTTTTCGAATTATGCTTTGGACGCCACTGCCAATTATGTTATACAATTATGGTTGCGAAAAATCTTGGAGTAGACTGGAATATATATTGCCTCAGTTGAGCAATTGAGCACAGACATGTTCAAAGAGTTGACGATCAACCTTCAGGACTGAAGAGGTAATGGGAGAAGAATTTCTTATCACTATCAGGCTTTATCACGAATTCTACATCGTGTGTTTTGAAGTAATTAATTATCTAGTGTGGCGTCTTTAGATAGTATAAATGGTCATTATTCTGAGAACTGACTTAATTGGATGAAATTCAAGGAAATGTGCTTATGAAGAGTTCTTTGAAATATTTTCTCTTCGCCCTTCACTATTATTAACGGTCAGTCTTGTGCCAGGATTGCTTGCACTCTGAACCACATTGTTATGAAGATATATGCGATTAGTATGCAGCGTCTAGTGGTTATATATTACAGACACGGCTGCCAAATATCTTATACAGAGACTACTATAAGAATATTTTAAAATTATATTTAGTTGGGTCTGACTCTTTATAAAATATTACTCGCTGACAAATGTAGCTTTCTATCCAGTAATTTTTGAGTTTACTCATTACAAACATATAAAAATAAATACATACATACAAACCTTTTCTCTTTATAATATTAGTATGGATTACGTAGGTCATATCATAAACGAGCGATTATGACATGAATAAAAAAATAGTTTAAATACCAAAACTAAAGCATTGAAATAGTTGAGCTATAACTCTTTATCCATCTCTCTCTCAGTGGCTCTTCAGTATTGAAGGTTAGCCGATAACACCCTGAACCGGTGTCTTTCAAGAGCCAACTGGAACAGTTGCTCAATCCCAGATGTCTTTTAATCACGACTTTCTCCTTGGCCCAGAGCGTCTCGTCTTTTCCACCTTACTGTCCTTACCCACAGTGAGCTATTATGTACTAACGCACACAATAGCTCAGTACATAATAGCTCACTGCTTAGTCATCATGATTAACTGAAACAGACATCTGTCTAAGCATTTGGCCAAGATATTCAATCTTGCGTTTTTTGACGGTTCGCATCATCCTCCGGGGTATTTTGACATGTTGGAAAACGGTGTCGTTTCTGACTTTATGTGTCCAGGTAATACAAAGCAATCGGCGGTAGCACCACATATCGAATGCCGGTAGGCGTCCGATGATGTCCTCCTTTCTTGACACGGCACGTACCGTAGGAGGCTCCTCACTCTGCAGCCCTAACCACCAGTAGCCCTGTTACCCGCATCAAGTTTTAATTTTTTTATGATATTTATTGTTTTTTTTTACACGTATATTATGAAAAAAAAAAATTAAAAATATACATACATATATGAATAATTCAAAAAATTCTTGGCAGTTACAATTTTGTTAGTATTGTAGACTATACATTGTGTTTTTTTATCACAGTTAATGTTACCTAGAACTTAATAAAAATATTCATCAAATTAGGTTATAACATCCGCCTACAGGGGTTATATCCTTTTAGTTGAAATGTTTTATTGGTTCCGTACAAACGGAAGAGCCCTTAACAAAATTTAATATTTTATTAAACACAATTTACATGAATAATTTTGTAATTTCCGCTCGTAAAATTTGAATGTTTAATACGTAATCGAAATGTCAACAATAGAAAGGTTATTTAATAACTTAAGATTACTTAAGGTCACTTGAGGTTTACTTGAGGTTATTAACGGTTATTTAAGTATAAGCATTACATTCAGTTTACTTTGCATTTAAATATAAAAATTTGTCCCCTGAAGAGCACGGAAACGACGAGACAGGCAGTGGAAGTGGGTGGAAGTGCGCTTTTTTGACCATAGTCTCAGGGTTTAAGGCGACGCCAGCCTCTAATGATAAAAAAATCCACTTATTTGTAACCGTTTTCCTTTTAAATTATCATAATAATTATAATTTAAAAAATACTCAACTCATCTGCAGGATATATGAAAGGGGATCATCATAATTATTTTTTAAATTATATTTAATTATATATATATAAAAAAATACTAAGTTGTGGTCTAATATCGATGTTGTAACCGTGGGATTTGCTTAATAATCAATATTTTAAATAGTTAAATCTTAAGATAAATTTTAAGATCCACTATCTGAAGTCTCATCAAAAGAAAATTTTGAATTATACTTTTTAAGTAGATAGTTCCGAGATTTGCAAGTACGGCGGATAGCGACTCCTCCTCAGCAGTCTCGTCAATTCAGTGCGGGACGAGTTTTGCGTTTTTAATATAAATATTCTTGATCAGCAATTTCTTGTTTTTTTGTGCTTTGACATTTTGTACAATATTTCCGCGGTTTCAGAGATTAGCGTGAACAAACATTTTGATAAGTGATTTTTACATATTAAATTATAGATTTATTTGTTTCAATCTATAATCCATACAAATACAGAAATTGGTTATAAAATAAACTAAATTGTTGAGACTTTCAAGCAATAAATGTATAATGTATTTGATTGTTTCGAAAGAAGGTTGTCAAGATATATGAAACTAATTCTTAAGTCTTAACCTGCTGTCCAAGGAGCTCTTGGTAAACTCCTATTATAAGAAATTCGATTATATTATAGTTTTGAGAGAGGATACAATATGGAGTGAATCTTTCGAATTCGCGAGCTCAGTGAAGTGAGGAATTGCACGTCTGTAAATCCTTTCGCTTACTTCCGTTTCAAATTTATTTCAGATTGTTCTAAAATTGTATGTGTTGTGTAAATACAATATAAGTATTCAATTTAAGTTTAACTTAAACTTAATTTTAAGGTATTCTTTTCTGTATTTGTTTAACAATTTAACATTTGTTTCTGTATACTAATATATAAAGCTGAAGAGTTTGTTTGTTTTTTATTTGGTCGAACGCGCTAATCTCAGGAACTACTGGTTCGAATTAAAAAATATATTATTTAGTTATTAAATTAGTAAATAATTAAATAATTAGTAATTATTAATTATTTAGTGAGTAATTTTATTTTACAGTTGCTAAATAAAGAAAAATATTTTTTAAATGTTGTGTCTTGTGTAGAGATCTTGTGAGGATATAGTGTTCTGTGCTCGAACCGTCATGAAATAAGCTTTAAAAAAAGACAAAGTCAAGTCAATAGTGTATTTCATGCAATTATAAAGACATTATAATGTAATGGAAATCTACCTAGAGTTTATAATTAGTCGTCTAAACAATACTAAAATAATAATTGCAAAATAACACAATCTCTAACATAACCTAACCATATATTTGATTCCATATTGTATCTTGATTATGCGACTGACAATCAAATTGAAACTAAGGTAGCATAAATCTGATATTTTTACCTAACAAATGATACTAATCTGGAAGTTGTAACGGGTCATCAAATTCTGGACCCCGCGATGTATGGGAGATGGGCGGTGTCCTTTAACTCTTAATAATATTAGTATAGATGTAACTTATAAAAGGCAAACAAACAGTTTGTCTGAAAGAGAGGGTTCAACGTCATCTATGGATATTTATGTTCACAACTTTATAGCATGAAGCTACAAATTCCATAAGATAGACGATAATAGGTTGTAAGATATGGGCTCTGGCAAAACGTATCGAAATGTAACAAATATTATGCTGCAGGCGACGATAGCCACCTACAATCAAATGCATCGTCAGTCTGTCTCTCGAATTTAAGATAATTTTTTTTTGATACTTTAAGTATAGTAGCTGGGCACACTGCGTTTCGCAGTTATTTGAGCAGCCAGTTTGGCGGAAGTTGGTCTTAGATGACCATGAAGAAATAACAGCATGTTTCGGTGACCGAGTAATGGCTACCAGAGCCCATTGCCCTGTCCTAATCACTTTATCCTTAATCCCACTATGGTCGGCAGCGTACTTGGAGCACCTGTTGTGTTGCCTGTTTCATAGGTGACGGCAGCCACCCACCATCAAGTGGACCTGTCTGATATGCTGCAGGCGACGGTAGCCACCTACAATCAAATGCATCGTCAGTCTGTCTCTCGAATTTAACATAAATCTTTTTTTGATACTTTAAGTATAGTAGCTGGGCACACTGCGTTCCGCAGTTATTTTAGCAGCCTGTTTGGCGGATGTCTGGTCTTAGATGACCATGAAGAAATAACAGCATGTTTCGGTGACCGAGTAATGGCTACCAGAGCCCATTGCCCTGTCCTAATCACTTTATCCTTAATCCCACTATGGTCGGCAGCGTACTTGGAGCACCTGTTGTGTTGCCTGTTTCATAGGTGACGGCAGCCACCCACCATCAAGTGGACCTGTCTGATATGCTGCAGGCGACGGTAGCCACCTACAATCAAATGCATCGTCAGTCTGTCTCTCGAATTTAAGATAATTTTTTTTTGATACTTTAAGTATAGTAGCTGGGCACACTGCGTTTCGCAGTTATTTGAGCAGCCAGTTTGGCGGAAGTTGGTCTTAGATGACCATGAAGAAATAACAGCATGTTTCGGTGACCGAGTAATGGCTACCAGAGCCCATTGCCCTGTCCTAATCACTTTATCCTTAATCCCACTATGGTCGGCAGCGTACTTGGAGCACCTGTTGTGTTGCCTGTTTCATAGGTGACGGCAGCCACCCACCATCAAGTGGACCTGTCTGATATGCTGCAGGCGACGGTAGCCACCTACAATCAAATGCATCGTCAGTCTGTCTCTCGAATTTAACATAAATCTTTTTTTGATACTTTAAGTATAGTAGCTGGGCACACTGCGTTCCGCAGTTATTTTAGCAGCCTGTTTGGCGGATGTCTGGTCTTAGATGACCATGAAGAAATAACAGCATGTTTCGGTGACCGAGTAATGGCTGCCAGAGCCCATTGCCCTATCCTAATCACTTTATCCTTAATCCCACTATGGTCAGCAGCGTACTTGGAGCACCTGTTGTGTTGCCTGTTTCATAGGTGACGGCAGCCACCCACCATCAAGTGGACCTGTCTGATGCCCTTAACATTAAAAAAACTTTTCGAATACGCGATACAACTTCTCAAGGCTGAGACGAACAAAAAAAAAATCATCGAAATCATTCAATCCGTTCTCGAGATATCAAAAAAAATAGCCGTACCATACAAAATGTATGAGAAAATGAATTTTCTCTATATATTTTTTTCGTGATCCTTTTACCTATGTTTTAATATTTATTCTGCTATTCTCAACCGAGACGAATTCAACAAATCAAAAACCATGAAAATCGGTTCAGCCGTTCTCGAGTTATAAGTGTTCGAACAAATCCTTTGTTTTATATAATTATTAAGAAAGAAGATAAGGCAGTGGACTATGCATTTAGGACAAAATGTTGGAATCTCAAAAAAGTGCACATAGCAGATTTTGGTTTGACGATATATTTGTACATAAAATGCAATGCATGCATTTTTGTTGTCCATACTAGTCCATACTAATATTTTATTATAAATGTAAAAGCTAAACCGCTAAACCGATCTTCATGAAATTTTGCATACACATTGTCAGGGACGTAGGAAAGAACATAGGGTACCACTCACCCAGAAAAAAGTACTGTTCCCGAGGGATCATCTAACGCCTGGCAAAGCAATAATTGCAATAAAGATGTTAGGCGTTACATTGCTCATATATTTAGTCAAGCATTATTTTTTTATTTTTCAACGCGGGCGCAGCCGCGGGCACCACCTAGTTAGGTATAAAACAAAAGAAATTCATCATTGAGAACAAATTGAGGTAGTCCTTGAAATTGCAATACTATCGAAGAACGAGTCGTAGATAGCAGTGATTTTGTGTGTACTTCCTCTTATTGGGAAGAATCCTCGAGGGACTCGCGACCGCTGACTGCTCGAGCGTGAAAAATTCCACACCTCCAATATTTCGCGACCGATCAACCGTTAAAGTCACGTTCGTAAACGGATGAATCGAGTAAATCTCTCGACTCATTCACTTATTTCTGCGGTTATTGCTTAGATAAAGCCGAATTTCACATTTTCTTAAGTAATTTCTGACGCTAAAGTGACTTGAATGAAGAAGGTCATAAATGACTTAAGGCCTTGTAGGTATTAGACAAGCGTATAAGTTATTTCTTGATTGAGAGCCACACTTATTTGTGGACCAAATTATAAGATGAAATATTTGATAAAGTAACTAGAACATAACTTTTAAAATTGTATATATATGTATCATAATAATCAACAGTCTATTTTATATGTTCCCACTGTAGGGGCACAGGCCTACCCTCTCAACAAGGGCGTATGGGCTTTATGGTCCACCACGCTGGCCCAGTGCGGGTTGATGGACTTCACATGTGCTTTAGAATTTCTTCTTTGGCGTATGCTGGTTTTCTTCACCGCTTGAGAGCAGTCAGTAAATGCACTATAGTTTTTAGAAAGAAAAAAAAACCATTGGTACATGACATTACCGGGATCGAACCCGGACCACTCGACATGATAGGCCGCATCGTTCCCACTGCGCCACCCACGGTCACCATATACTAGCATAATTATATAGAAAAAACTTATACCTAGCGAAATAAAAGACGGGTTTACGTTTTAATAATGGTTTGAAGTTGAAGTTGAAGTTGGAAACCATTTTCCTTGGGATAGGTATAATAAATTTCCCACAACTATAAATCGAAATGCCTTTTTCTCAAATTCTATTTTCGTTTTCGTTTTCGCATACTGTCTGCCATTATGGTTTGGCATTTTTCATTGACCGTCTTGTGAGCTAAGAAATTTACAAATCATTGGATTTTTAACACTCTTGACTATACTTTAAGGTTCATTACAGTCAATACATCCTTTATATATCTTATCGCAAAATTGACCGCTAAGACCGCCATACCTAACTACCATATATAATACCTCTAATATACCTCCGCTAGAATGAGCATTTGGGCAATAACAAGAGAGTTACATTTAAAGAATCTAAACAAGGTTGTTATTTGTTGTCATAGTTGTGAGTGAGGTAATATATAGGAAAATGAAATCTTTTAATAGAGTTTTTTTTTTCAGAGGGTGACGGATGACAGAGCCCATTTCCCAACCCTCTCTTTGTCCCTTATCTCAAATCATATCCCTTATTTATTTCAAAAGGTGACGGCTGTCACTTACCGTCAAGTGGACTATCAGCTTGCTTGGCGACTTTTACATGAAAATTTTCATTAATATTAAAAAATAGAAATACAAAGTAAACGCATTAGTTTTGGAATTTCTACTTTTGGTACTTGAATGATGTCTTTCTTCAATATTTTATCTGAAATACACTTAAATATTTGCCAATTCGATGATTTACAACCAAGAGTTTCAGCGTAATAGTTACATAGCTTGAAGTAAATTTAAACATAATTGCAGACATGATTATGAAAATGAAATTGTTACAATTTTCAAATTTGGCTCTGGTCTGGATCTTGAAAGTAGTGGCAGGGCACACTGCGTTTCGCAGTCATTTGGGCAGCCCGTCTGGCGGCAGTAACCACCCCCTTACAGAAGACCCCGTGAAATAACAGCACGTGTGCTGTTGTGTTTCAGTATGAGTGAGTAAGGGATGCCAGACCCATTTCCCTATCCCCTCCTAATCCCTTATTCTTAATCCTACTTTAGTCGGCAGCGCACTTGCAGCAGCTTTGGCGCTGCTTGTCTCATAGGCGACGGTAGCCACCTACCATCAAGTGGGCCGTCAGCCTGTCTGCCGATCTTAATATAAAAAAAAACATATACTGATGACATTGGAATTGTTTAAACGACTACCTATAACTTACTTGTATTTTATAAAACAGAAAGTTAATCAATGCAATGATTGTAAAACAACTCAACCATTTTGAGACAACATTTTGACTTTTTTGAGAACTATTTTGACGAGTCCCTCAGTCGAGTGGGTAAGTTGCTTACTTTAACGCTCTGTCTCAGTGGTACGATTTTACTTACACCTTACTGATTTTAATAGGAAAATGGGGATAAGAAGACCCATTTACAAAATAAATAAAATCAAACATAAAATTGTGTGGGAATCCACATGAAAGGGCACGCAAATGAAGCACACATTTTTTAAATTATTCCAACTCTAAAAGGTTTCGAAGTTTAGGGAGCAAGGGGCGTAATTGACACCGAGAAACGCTTCCCTTTTTATGAAGTACTTTTGTAACTCGGTTTACAAAAACATCATTCTCTTATTTGGGCTTCCTTCTCGTTTGCCTTTTAATAAAATTAACCTTATCAGAGTGTTTTATTTTTACGCTTTATATCTGTTCAAAAGGATTTATATTTAGACTAGCTGTGTCTCGCAGATTCACCAGCCGTTTAAAACTAATGAGGGTTTTCGATACTTTTTCTGCCACCAGGCGGCGGCGGCGCTTCGTAGGCGTCAGGTCTAAACAGCTGTCAGATAGCACAGAGCCGTAGGTACTAAACATAAATTATTGAAATTCTATTGTGAATTATTGAAATTAACACATAGAATATTGCAATTCGCGTATGTATTTTGGCAGTTCATTGGTCCTGACGCCACAGTGCTGCCATCTTTTTTTAAAAGTTAAGATCGACAGACAGGCTGACGGTCCACTTGATGGTAGGTGGCTACCGTCACCTATAACACAAGCAACGCCACAGCTGCTGCAAGTGCGCTGCCGACTACAGTAGGATTGGATAAGGGATTAGGAGGGGGATAAGGAAATGGGCTCTGGCATCCCTTACTCACTCACCGAAACACAACAGCACGTATATGCTGTTATTTCACGGTGGTATTCTGTAAGGTGGTGGTTACTGCCGCCAGACGAGCTGCTCAAATGACTGCGAAACGCAGTGTGCCCTTTTTTTTTTGACGAGGAGTAATCCGCTTACAGATCTCTTGCTGCTGGCTAGACGGCAGGAGTATGTGGGGGTCGCCCAGCGCCTGATCATAGCGGCACTGAGAATACCCACTAAAACTCCCCGGTGTCTCCTTGCCCTTTGAGCGGGGTGGACCGGGCTCTGCCCAGGCAACAACTCCGATCCACCCCAAAACGCAGTGTGCCCTACCACTACTTTTCAAATCCAGACGTAATTTTGAAAATTACATTAAAATTTCCAAACTTGACCCTGCTGGGAATCGAACTCGGAACTGAGACGTTAGGCAAGCACCGCTGTGGTTTCGCCGTGTTTTTCTCAAAAGGCCGTGGCACGGCCCGGTGTAATATAAATCCACCTTTATTCAGAAAATAATAAAATTCTCATGCAGTATAATTCAAAGGATAAAGGTAATAACATAAATCCATGATATAAACTGGTATGGTATTAGACTAATATCTGTCTTGTATACGGTATGAAAGTAAAAAAAAAATCAAATAAAGGTTTTTTTTAATGTTAAGATCGGCAGACAGGCTGACGGTCCACTTGATGGTAGGTGGCTACCGTCGTCTATAACGAAAGCAACGCCAAAGCTGCTGCAAAAGCGCTGCCGACTACAATAAGATTAAGGATAAGGGATTGGGAAGGGATAGGGAAATGGGCTCTGGCATCCCTTACTTCACTCACCGAAACACAACAGCACACATGCTGTTATTTCACGGTGGTCTTCTGTAAGGGGGTGGTTACTGCCGCCAGACGGGCTGCGCCACTACTTTCTAGATCCAGACCAGAGACAAATTTGAAAAGTTTATTTTTCAAAGTTTACTCCGCCGGGAATCGAATCGGGAACCCTAGAACACAGCGTTAAGGCAAGAACCCTAACCACTCATCCAATGGGCTCGTGAAATAATTAATTAAAAGCTTTAATGTTTTTTTATGTTAAAGGCAGATCCACTTAATTGTTGACACTTAGTTTGTATTGTGAATGGCCACAGAGTCTACTTGCACGGTAACACAAACAGACAAACACACCCGACAAGTTTACGCGTAAAATAAACATACCCTTTTTCTTTGAGAGGCTTACTGCAAACATCAAATAGTTGGTAAGAGGATTGTGACCGCGTCGATATATTCAAAGAAGACTTGGAGAATGTTATACAAATAAAAATGTCTCAAAATACTAGGTGTTTCTTTGCAATGCTTTAATGAATTTCAAGATTTTTACTTTTTATGAAAGATGGGTTTGCTCTTGGCCAGCATCTATGTAGAAGTGTAGGAAAGATTAGGCCGATGATGAAGCGAGCCACCCAGAAGATGTTTATTTACTCGAACTTTGAAAATATTTGGGTTGCATGAGCTCGGAAATATAGACGCTGGCTGGGAGTTAAATCGCTTGGTAGGAATAAGAGGGATTTTGACAGTGATGTGTGAGGGATGAGGATGGTAACCGGCCGTATGTCTGAATTTCCGATAGAAGAAAGGGGAAAGCGTTATGATCTCATGCAGCTCCCGAGCACACTCTCCGAAGTACATCTTATAGAATACACACAGACAGTCGATTTTGCGTATATGTGCCAAGCTCTGTAGCTTAGTTCTTATGAGCGTACCGCCGCAAAAAGATTTGGGTTATATGAGCTCGGAAATACAGACTCCTTAGCAGGGAGCCGGCAGGGAGTTCCAATCCTTAGCAGTGCGCATCACAAAAGATGTTTTAAAGTGCTTGGTCCGAATTAGAGGGATTTCGACAAGGTGAGGATGGTAACCAGCCGTACGTCTGCATGTTCGACAGAAGAAAGGGGAAGGCGGTATGATCTCATGCAGCTCTCGAGCACACTCTCCGAAGTACATCTTATAGAATACACACAGACAGGCAACTTTGCGTCTATGTGCCAGGCTCTGCAGCTTAGTTCTTATTAGTGTATCATCGCCAATGAGCCTCCTAGCTCTGCGATCCACCGAGTCGAGTACGGCAAATTGATATTTTGCTAAGCCATCCCAAAGGTGACAGCAATACTCCAACCAAGATCGGACTTGTGCCTTGTACAGAGAGAGAGGAGCTGTCCAGGTGTGAAGTATCGCTTTTATCTTATTTAGGATGCCCAGCTTTTTGGCCGCTGTTTGGGCTTTGGACTCGATAGAAGGCCGAAGTTGAGATTTGAGCACAACCTCATGCCAAGAAACTCGTGATCATAGGGCACAGGCACGGATGCACCTCGGAAAGTTGGAGCTACTTGTTTCAAAAATTATCCCTAGCTTTATTGTAACGGAAAAAATATGACAGGAGTCAGCATTATAAAAAGATTTCAGTATTCAGCATTTTAATAAAAAGTCCGTAAATTCGATGAAAGAGGCTACAGTTGCTTAAGAGCTTAAGGCTACAACTAACACTTAGTGGGATGCAAACATTCTGCCTATCTTATGAGAATTAGTTTACAGCACTTTTGAAGAAGTCCATACTGTAGATGTAGCTGGGCGGAAACACCTCAGAAGGTCATTGGTCAATAGTCTTTAGCGACTGAGGGTTTATTGATCAAGGCGGTTAAGCCTAAATGGTTTGCCTTAGCGATCTGACTCAGTTCTGCCAAGCGAAGTTCGAATCCCGGCAGGCCCAACTTTAAAATTAACTTTTCAAATTTTTACAACACTTTTAGTAGCTATATTTTTAATACCTACCATCGAGTGGATCGTGAGCCTGTCTGACGATATTTACAAAAAAAGAAAAATAACTCATCAGAGAACTCAACGGTACAAACGGCAAAAGATACCGGTGATTTTTTTTAGCTTTTGTTACGGTTTTCATTACTCGATATTTGGCTTTATATTACTTTACATATTTCGTCAGGTGTTATATCTTTAATTTTGCAACGCGGACGAACTCGCAGGCACCAGCTATTTATAAAATAACGTCGCAGTCTGCGACTGTCTGTTTTTCAGCTAATTTCTTTTAAACAACTGGATTTTAATACAGTTTTCATTAATGGAAAGAGCGATAAACAAGGAAGGGTAAAAATAATGAAATATAAAATATAATAAATATAATTAATTTTAACTAGTTGTTGATTGTTGCAAGATTTTACTCAGTTTTAATTAATTTTAAGAGTTAAAAACAATTTTAATGACAGTGACGAATTACAAAATAACATGGTTACGTTGTGTATTTTGTTTTTATAAGGAGTTATCAAAATGTCACTGATATTTTATCATTAAAAGAGGTACTAGACGTCTCTTAAAAGCCGTGGGAACAGACATGTGAGAAACAAATGAAATTGGTAAAAAAAAATTCACGGTAAAACGAGTAGGGAAAAAATATCCGATTTCCGAACAGGTTCCGACATAAAGAGATGTTAACGGGTAAGTAACGGATATTAGATCGATTTGTAAAGTTCCGCAGTCGACAGGTAAAAATGACTTCACCATGTGAACCTACTTACTACTTACTACGTCTATAATTTACAAATTGCATGTCAACATTTAATTTTATTTCTTTGCCATTTCACAAAATATACGAAATAGAAGGTCGCAGTGAAACATTAAGACAAGGAATAATATGAGACCGAATACAATTTTTACCAAAATGAACGCAACCTAATAGCCTATTATATTGCACAACAAATTTTTGTAGTTTTTCGGAGACAACCGAACCGATTTAAATTTGGAAGGTTTTTCTTAAATATTGTGTAAAATACGAAAAAAAAACAAATAAAAGTAAGAGATAAAAAATTTAGTACAGAACTGAAATTAATCAATAATAATTAAAAATTAATATAGTTCATTTAATGTTTTAATATAATAATATTAAAAAATAATATAATTGTCGCTGAAAATTGTTATCACTGTTACGAGAAAGTTTTTACTATTTTTTTTTGTCAGAATATATAATTTTTTGTGTAAATCCGTCCCATTTTAAACCGTCAAATTAGGCGACGAAAATAAAGCTTTTCTGTGTCTTATTATCTTAATTTATTTACATACATTAGATCGTTAAATTCTACTTTTTATGTAAATATAATAATAAAATCAATTCTTTGTTCGAATGAATTTAATGTGAAACATTTCTGCGCATCGCGAAAAGTCTTACACTGCAAAAAATCGCGATTCTAGTATTGGATAGATGATGGACAGTTATGGTGGTAAAGTAACTACAAAGGAGATCAATCAGTTTTGTATGGAGATAAGGCCGTCAGTTTATTTTTATTTTCCTTTTATCTGTTGAAGCTTTTACCATTAAATTATAGATTTTACTGGAAAATATCGTGTAATTTGGTAATGTTAGGGTTTCATAGATATTTCAGTTTAAAAGTATTTTAAACTGAAATGTCTATTTCAGTTCGGCGTCCGTATTTCCGAGTTCATACAATCCTTCTCAAGGTTCAAGTGAATAGGCATCTTCTGGGTGAGCTCGCTCCATCGTCGGCCTCATCCTTCCTACATGGATAGATGCTGGTCAAGAGCAAACTCATCTTTAATAAAAAAAAAAAAAATCTGTTTGAACTGCGCACTGACTCGAACAACGTATTGAGTACGTGCTTCGCGCTTGGTGTGTTGATTTTCTAATGTTATCACAATTTCTAAATCTGAAGTATTCTCTTCTCTTTTATTATTCTTATATTAATTTCTCTTTATAATAATTAAATTTTTTCTCAAAGACTGCTATCACAAAAATCTCCAGTGTAAATTAAAAAAAAAATGGCCTGGTTTTGACCAATGTCCTATGATGTTCACTATCAGCGTTGCCAGTTTTTTTTGCCAAGTCGGGATTTTGGAACTTTTTGAGTGAAAATAGTGGGATTCTTTCGTCAAAAGCGGGACATAGTAAAAAAAGTACATAATCAGAAATTTTCAAATATTTATCTTTTTATTTGAGTTAAAATTACGTTTACGTGACAATAGATAGCAAAAATGGCCATAGAAAATGTATTTTAATAAAAATGTAATATTTTAAATCAGATCTACCCTATCGTTAAATAGTTGAGTCTTATTCGTCTTCAGAATAAAAAAAAAAAAAAAACAGAAATCACAATCAAAAAAGTTTGTAAGGATTACTTATTGGCATCAATGGTAGTCTGTGCGCGCCGGGCCAATATACTAGCCGGCAAACTTCTTGGACAAACGACCTTGAATACGCAGAAACGTAAAATAGGTCTCTTTGTCTCTCGTGATCTCTTTTCTCTCTATACCACCAACTAAAACGTTATTAGCTCAATCAATAAAAACCCAGTAATAAAAAAATAGCGTTTTTCAATGAAACAACTTCAGTGTACCGTGCACAAACTTTCCCCCACCACCTCACGCGATGGCCAAGAAGTTTGCCGGGTACTATACACACTTGTCTGTGCCACCCGCCCACGCTTTCTCAGCACCACTCAGCCACCAACCCACTTTCTCATCATTATGAAATAACCATAGTGAATCACTATGGTTATTTCATAGAAAATAAGCGATCGGTAATATATCGTCAGTAAAATAAGTTACGAAGGATAAGTCTTCTAAGGTAATATATCGTCAGTAAAATAAGTTACGAAGGATAAGTCATAACCAGTTTAATGGTCATTGCTGCACGCAATAATGTCTCCTGCATGTACCGGCAGTGTTTCATAATATACATATTAGAGGACATCATAACGAGAACTTATGCGTTCAGCATCTGAGCTAGTGCCAATTTTGCAGGCTGTGCACGTCTCTTTAGTTCATAGTTTGGTTTCCGAAGGTCATTCTACTCAAGGCGACACTTAAGGGAGAAATAAAAATAAAAATTCTACCTGGTGTTTTGTTAAAAATCTTAAAATGTCATAAATTAAAACGCAACCTTGGGTTATGGATGATTAAACCGTGTTTTCCTTGGCACAATTAAATACCATTAAAATTGCGTCTAATCTTAATGTTATAAATGGGAAAGTGAGTTTATTTGTTATGTTTTCACGCCTTAACTGCTCAACCGATTATTTTAAAGTTTGCATACACGTTGTCAGGGATCAGGATACAGAAAAGGAAATAGAGATTTAGAACTAATAGAATATTACTATTATTATTATACATTTATTCATTTTAATTCTTAATTCTAAGTTTTTTACAATATGTATTTATCAAATATATATATTACAAAAAACTTAAAAGTAGTCTTCCGCAGGTAGCGGGGCAAGGCCCAAGCTACCGGTGGTTAGGACTGCAGAGTGAGGAACCTCCTGACAATTCGTGCCGTGTCAAGAAGTACCGCCTTCTGTATCTGTCCCTTGACCCAGCCATCTAGTGAGAGCCTCTTGAGATGTTGGTCGAGGCTCTTCGCTATGAGACCGTTGGCCGAAAAAACTATCGGGACCAAGGGCGTCAATAAGTGAAATCAGAGATCTTATTTGTCATGTCCTTTATCTGATTTAATTTTGTAACGGAATCTCGTTTATCTTGTGAGAGAATGCGACGCGTTCTCCTTGGGCTTCTCTTGGGCAAATGACATTTACATTAGAACTCGCTGGCGGCGGAGACAAGTCAACAGGCATAGAAATTGTGTTTTTTTTTTGTTTATATCATTAGAACAATACACAAAAAAATTATTTATACAATTTTTTAAACTGACATTAACTTATGAACGTACAGGATTCATATGCGCGCAATAAGCCGTTTTTGAGAGAATTTTCAATAAAAGTCAAATTCTTATTGTATTCTAACTTTTTTTGTGGAGTTTCTATTACTTTAACGCAAATTCTAATTAATGCAATTGGTTCTTCAGATGTTTAAGTATAATATATATTTTTTTTCAAAGCAATTGTGTATTTTATTTCTTGTGACATCTTCATTAAACAATGGATATTTTTAGTATTTAGCGTTTGTCTCCACTTTAATGGAGCCACTGAAACCAATTTTATTTTAAATAGACCTCCTGCCTTACGCTTGTCTGATATAAAGTGTATAAATATTTTGAAAAGTTATGTTGTAGTTATGCTGAACAATGACGTTTTCTAACAGGTATTGTAAAGAAAACAAAAATAAAAATTTCAGTTTTTTCTAAATTTTATGTGCCGGAAATTTAAAGTTGAAAGTTTATAATGTACGTTTATTAAATTTAAGGACAAACGTTTTGAAAATTTAATTAATTTTGTTATTTGCTTCATCGACTCATCAAATTTATTGCCTAGACCATTAGTAAAATATCGAAAATGTAATAAAATTAATATTGTCTGCGGTTATGGTAAAATCAAAGACAAATTTATAGGACAACTCATCAAATGAATATTTTCAGAGTGTCAGGTTAGACTAATTAATTTGCTTTGATATTTATTTGCTGAAATTGAATATTCCACCCTTTTAAGAATATTATAATATTATAAGAATATTATATAAAAATGTGTTTTAAATAATATTTTAAATATTATATAAAACACAAATATGTTACTTAGGTACTATTATAGGTTTGTCAACTAATGTATATAATATTATACATTTGTCAACTAGCAATTGCTTAATTTTTTTCTTAAATATTAAGTTGGTTAACAGTGTTCGGAATCTTGTTATATATGTATAGTTAGTCCTAAAGACGTTTATTTATGCATTTATACATCTGTTTGTGCTCTGCGAATGCACATTAATCTGAGGTCATTTACAACAGTAAATAACAATCAGAATTTCGTCGATGGCTTTTACATAAAAAACTTCATATTATATAATATGTTAACGGAAAAGTATATAATCCGTCATTGTATACAATTCTTAGGAAATGTGTACAATTCCTAAAATAGATAGGAAATGTATGATATATTTTTTGAATATGCATTTTTCTAGGAAATCTATAGGAAATATATCTATTTTTCTAAATAGCATTTTGAAATATATTACATTCGGGATATCGTCAGTGGGTATAGCGGGGCGGGATGAAATCATTCCAGCGCCGTTTACAAAATGCGTTACAAAACTTTTTTTTAATGTTAAGGTCGGCAGACAGGCTGATGATCCACTTGATGGTAGTTGGCTACCGTCGCCTATAACACAAGCAACGCCAAAGCTGCTGCAAGTGCGCTGCCGACTACAGCAGGATTAAGGATAAGGGATTAGGAGTGGATAGGGAAATGGGCTCTGGCATCCCTTACTCACTCACTGAAACACAACAGCACACGTACTGTTATTTCACGGTGGTTTTCTGTAAGGGGGTGGTTACTGCCGCCAGACGGGCTGCCTAAATGACTGCGAAAACGCAGTGTGCCAGATAAAAAATATCTGTAGCCGTAATGTCAATATTTCATTACGCACTCGTTTACTTTATTGTTATATCTGGCCCATTGTGTTGTATGGGTGTGAGACCTGGACAGTTAAAGAGGACCTCAAAAGACGAATAGAGGCTTTCGAAATGTGGATGTATAGGCGCATGCTGTCCAATGTCCATTAGCTGGACTCAAAAGGTGACTAACTCAAAAATCCTGCGAATGATTGGCCAAGAACGCAACCTCATGCTCATTGGTGAATAGGCGAAAAGTTTCCTACCTGGATAATTTTCTTAGACATGAGCGATAAAAACTGCTCAGCTGGTGATGATGGGCAAAGTCGCAGGAAAGAGGAAAGTTAAGCGAAGGAAGAAGTCATGGCTGAAGAACATCAGGGAGAGGACCGGGATAGCTAACACCACCTAACACAGTAGAGCTGTTCGGCGAACAAAAGACAAGAAGGACTGTTCCAGGCTGATCGTCAACCTGCACTAGTTGGTGAGGCACTGTAAGAAGAAAAAGAAGTTCCTGAAATGCTTAGAATATTGTAAAATACGTTGACAGAAATGTATCAAAAATTGCTGGGCACAAATTTTGGTCTAAGTAAATATTCCTATAAATAGACACAATTTTCGAATATTGTTTTATCGAATATTGTTTTACTTACCTAGAATAATTTCTATTTAAAAAATAAGGCGGAGTTGATTCACCCGAGCTCTTGTCGCGTATAAACTTTGGGGTTCCTAGTCGAGCGCCCAGACCGGGCAGATATACGCCATTTCGACTAAATTATTTCAGAACCAACTTGGGCCGTTTTTCCCCATTAAATCGTATTATGGATGTTGCCAACTCCTTGAGTCACGATGTTGGCCTTTTTCTTCCTTGTCCGTGGTTCAGATAATTAACACTAGTTTATTTTTGACATTTATTCCAAATTTTCGATTTAATTATATTTCTCTGCATAATTTTTTATTTATTTTTAATTTTTTTTGATAATTTTTTGATAATTTTTTTTTCTAATTTTATTGCTGGGATGTTACTTTGACTTTTATTAGCGTAGGCTGTGCCTCCTTTAATTGCGGCGGCATCTGCCATGTTATTTTTTTCTGTCCCTTGCTGTGTGTTTTTGTTCGGTGCTTGCCTCGTTGGTGGCCATGTAATAATAAATAAATAAATAAATAAATAATAATAAAGCGCGTCGCTGCCCTCCGCCGTCTTCATCCATGCAAAACCGTACAGAGCCAGAGAAACGATGCCTTAATAATAGTCTTGTTTGGTGAAATTTACGAATGAATTCACAAGTCTCAGTGTGCTTCGCCGCACATCTAATCCTTCTCCTCCAAGTAGCAACTACAATAAAATGGTCGTTCATCTGATATATTTACATATTATAAAATAAAGCCGCCTCCCGCCTCTGTCTGTTTCTGAGCTAACTTCTTTAAATTTAAAACGATCGAATTTTTAATACGGTTTTCACTAATGGAAATAGCGATTGAAGAGGAAGGTACGTGTAAGTAATTTGCAAAAAAAAAGGGGGGTTGCGCAAAGCCGAGGGAACAAGAAACAACTAGTAAATATCTGATTCTAATACATCGACGTAATATCCAAGTAGACGGTTAATACCTATTTATTCATGATGCAAACTTTTCTGACAACTAAATGATGTGCGCGGGCGTGGGGTACTGAACGCCAATTGGTCCGATCAAGGTCACTACGAAATTCTATTGGTCGTTACTGCCCATAGTAACTTCTATTTGGTCGAACATTACCGGGCGTGGAATTATATAATATCTATTTCTCTAATGTGTTGTCTGAATGCGTTCGCCCTCTACTAGAAGTCTAGTTGGTTATTACGTCGATGTTCTAATATTTATGTCTATATATCTACTACAGACTTTAAATCAATTGGATGCTTTCTAGACAAGCTTTACATAGGCTAGGCAAGGATATAGTGGAGCGTGAAAATTAGCACAAAACCCAAAAGGTATTTTTTAGTTTTTCATAAGAAAAACTGATTGGGATAAAAATCTAAACAAGAGAAATTTTGAAATATTTTTTGATGTTAAACTTAAATGAGGATAATATATAAACATGAAATACCAGTGAATATTAATTAATTTTCATATAATCGATATGAAATCAACCACTCTCTGCGCAGACCATAATTATTGATCAAAGAAAGGTATCGAAATGCATCTGCATCAGCCTATATGAGGATTTTACATTGTTCATGAAGAATGCAACGCAAGTTTTGATGGTGTTTTCATTCATTGTATGAGTAACAGAGTATTAATTTTTAATCACGCTGACATTGAAAATACTTTAGAGCTACATTATGTGCACCCAGAGTTCGAACCTGAATTTGCCAGTCCTGTGACCTTATCACAACTGCTCACAAGTAGAAACATGTACATAGAAAATATACTAACGTTTTGGTCTGGTCGAGTGGTCTCAGAGGCCCCAGGTTCGATTCCCGACGGGGCCAACTCTGGAAATGAACGTTTCATAGTTGGCTCTGATGTGAATCTGGCGCAGTCACTTGGAAGAAAGTTTGGTTTACAGAAGACCACCGTGAAATAATAGAATATTATGTGTTTCTCCATGTGAGTAATGCCAGAGCCCATATCCCTATCCCTCTTTAATCCCTTATCCTTAATCCTACTGTGGTTGGCAGCGAACTTGCAGCATTTGAGACATTGCTTGTGTGATAGGCGACGGTAGCCATCTACCGTCAGCCTGCCTGACGACCTTTATTTAAAAAAAGTTTCCTATTATTCTATCCACAGCACAGTTGCATCCATCTGGTATTGCATGTATTTATAGGCGAAGCTAGCCACTTACCCTAATGTAGACCTTCATCCCTTTTTCATGAAAAAATTCAAAAATATCCTATGAAAACCTATTGACGTGAATCTAATTATCTTGTCTTGTAGAGAACATTGAATTGTATATAAGCACGTATGGCTCAATTTATAAAATAATAATGAAGTATCTATTACTAGTTCTGTAACTCAATTACAGAGGGTCCCGTCCCGAAGGGTAATTTTATCAATAATGGTTGTGAAGTAATCGTCACTTAGGGACCCGAGGGTCTGTTAACTTATACAGATTAGTTGCAATGTACGAGTATGTTGAATTTCTATTGAAATAGGAAATGTGTTTCTGATAACACATAACATCTTATGTTTCTATTATACTGGTATGCGGTATACATTTTATCTCAATGTATTTTTAATCATAAATTTAATATTATACATGCGAAAGTGAGTTTGTTTGTTACGATTTCACGCCTTAACTACTCAACCGATCATCATGAAATTTTGCATACACGTTGTCAGGGATATGGCGGAAAAGGACATGGAATACCTTTCATCTAAAATACAGTAAAGTTTTTTTTCTGGTGTGATCATCAAAAGTAAATATATCGATGAGCCCGTTGGATGAGTGGTTAGGGTGCTTAACGCTCTGTTCTAGAGTTCCCGGCGTCGATATCTGGCAGGACAAAGAACTTTTCAAAGTAGTGACACAAGTCATTTGGGCAGCCCGTCTGGCGGCAGTAACCACCTCCTTACAAGAAGACCACCGTGAAATAACAGCACGTGTGCTTTTGTGTTTTGGTGAGTAAGGGATGCCAGAACCTATTTTCCCTATCCCCTTTTTCAAAGTTGGCTCTGGTCTGGAAAGTAGTGGCACAATGCGTTTCGAAGTCATTTGGCAGCCCGCCTGGAAGCAGTAACCACCCCCGTATAGAAGAGCACCGTGAAATAACAGCTGTAGTGTTTCGGTGAGTGAGTAAGGGATGCCAGAGCCCATTTTCCTATCACCTCTTTATCCTTTATCCTTAATCCTACTGTAGTCGGCAGCGTACTTGCAGCAGCTTTGGCGTTGCTTGTGTTATAGGCGACGGTAACCACCTACCATTCAAGTGGACCGTCAGCCTGTCTGCCGATCTTAATACAAAAAATATAAAAAACGCCTGACCAAAACAAACTAAACGTGGAACTTTTAAAGTTTATATTTTGCGTCAAATATGTGACAGTTTTGTAGTCTAGATACAAACACACATTACGTGCGTTTTACGTTTTAGACATACGAGTAAGACCAGCCTGAAATAATAGCATGCGATCAGTTTTGTTTCTGTGAATCTATACTTTACTTTACTAATATTATAAAGCTGAAGAGTTTGTTTGTTTGTTTGAACGCGCTAATCTCAGGAACTACTGGTTCGAATTTAATTCGAATTTTTGTTTTGAATAGTCCATTTATGCAGGAAGGCTATAGGCTATATAACATCACGCTACGATAAATAGTATTATATATAAGCAGTGTCCAGTACCGCGCGTCCCATGCGCACGCCGCCGCCGTATGGGCCGCAACGAAGCATGGCCGAGTTCAGCTAGGAAGTAATATATGTGATGTATAAGGCCGTTTCCTTATCTCCTACTTATCCTGCCATGGTCAGCAGAGCACATGCAGCAGCTATGACGTTGCTTCTGTTAACAAACAACGGTAGCCAACTACCATTAAGTTCTAATCTCAGTTTTCCTGTCGACATTTATATAAAATACATATCCCTATAATAACAGTAATGTGTGTTGATGATGTTGTAGGTGATCCACAATAAAGCACTGAGTTTGGGCCGCGAAAACACTTTTTCGCCAAAAACGTCGACTGAAATAAAATGTCGCTGCGTCACACGCATACCCACATTATAATTTTACTTAAAAAAAAAAACCAACATTTAAATTGCCTAATTATAAAAAATAAAAGATATAAAAACATAAAAAATGATAACCCATTATGAGCACGTCGCTTACATGTGTTTTCTTTCCATTCAGTCTGCGGGATGAAGGTGAAGGATAAGTATATTCGACAGGATTTTAGTTTTCAACACATCAAATGAAAAAAAAAAAAGAAACCTTTACGTGATCATTTGTGTCTATCTGTCACAAAGGCTTTTCACGTCAAAGGATTTGAAATTCGATGAGCGATGTTTTTGTGCGTATCAGGAATCCACATTATTATATTATTATATTACCAAAAATAACTAAAGAATATTTGATTTTGAAAGTCATTTGTTCTCTTAGGATGCCATTGCGAGGCCATTGGTCGAGTGGTTAAGACCTAATTTAGGGCTCCGAGGTTCGAATCCCGGGGGGATCAACTTCACAAATGAACTTTTTAAATTTTTATTTGATCTGGGTGTGTAGGTTTTTGGGGTCTAGGACAATTCACCGCCGCCATTTCATGGCTGTTTAGTTAAAATTTCAACATTAGCATCACTTTAACACGTTGGCAGCGGCACCATTTTTTTATTTTTTCCATTCCTGCGGTACGGGACGTTTAAAACCTCGTATGAAAACTATCATAATGGCGTTACGGGGCTTATTAGATCCCGTGACGTTTAAGAAACTAAAACATTTTTTTTAGTTAAATCTAAAATAAAATATATGAATTTTTGATATGCTATTATTAATTATGAATTGATTGACCTAATCCTTAAAGCGTACATCGGAGGGTTGGTGTATTTAGAATCTGTAGGTAAAAGAAAATGAGGGGTCTTATGAACCTCGTACCGCACTCAATAAGGGAAGTTTTACTTAGATTTTAGTGATGGGAAACAACAATATCGGTAATTGATTTTTACTTTATTTTTATTTTACTTATATATATATATATGTCTCGTTAAAACAATTTAAACATAAAAATGTTTGACATCTAACACATTGTATGACAATTTTTTTAACTTTTTTGTCCGCCTCATGGCTCGACAATTCATTACGCAATCAGCAGATTTTCTCCTCTTCGAACATCTTCTGAGATGATGTGTTTGTTTATTTGATGCCGTTTCTAAAAAGATAAAAATTATTATCACTAGATACATTATATCAAACAATGTTTGATTTCTGTCTGCGTGAACGCGATAAACTCAAAAAGTTCCAAACTGATTTTCATACGCACCTCATCTTCTTCGGTGTTCAATACATTTTTTTTTTCGCCAACGTTTCGCCATTATTATTGGAAAACTCACATGTGTTCTCGCGGTCGACACATGCACTCATGCACAACACTGGTCGCGCGCGACTCCCGCTGTGTGCGGTACGAGGTTGGGCGGGGTACGGGGTCTTCTAAGCCCCGTTTCGCACTGTGATAAAATTTTATTTCTTCAGTGCGGTACGTGGTCAAAATGACCCCGTATTAAAGTAGGTACACCACTGCATTCTGTTTTCAATAGGGATCATATATATATATATATATTTATCTCCTTCCTACAATATATCAAATAGATGTTACGGCCTCCGCACGACAGAGAAGTCTATGTTTTTCTTAGCCGCACCGCAAGGGAGACATATACGAGGCATATTAGACCTCGGTCCGCATTGAACGTGTTAAAAAATCAATGTAACATACTTTTTCAATAGAATAATTCTTGTATCCCATTTTGCAATATTTACCAAAACCAGTATTCCGGGTGTACTCGCTCCGCTCACTTTTATTTTCATAAAGATTCCAGAACCTAACCTAACTTTATTTTCAGTACAAATAAGTCTTGTAACTTGTAATACGTTTTGTAATAAGTACATCACATTTTATGAATTTTGTTTCTGAAAATATGAAGTCTTTTCTGACGTGAAAATCTGGTAGTAATTAATTTGCTTTCTACAAAACTGCGTATGATAAACAATAGACCACAACAAACGGCGATAAATCGTCCCATCCCGAGGATTTGCCACCTGTCCGTTGTACGGTTATCGTACAACGGACAGGTGGGTTATAAAAATTGGAAAACTGAAGCTAAGGACCCCTTTTTTAGGTCTCAATGAGTCCCTCATGGCTGATAGGTACCAAGGTCGTTGTTTTGTCCACGTTAATAAAAATAGGCCTGTGGCCGATAGTGGACCCTTATAGACTGGTAATATTGATGACGACTCCAAGATTTGCTAATAAAATTTCGTTAAAAAAATGTAGTAAAAAAGGAAGACTAATTCGACTTGCTGACAGAGTTTCATGAAGGCAAGAATGACAAATTAACTTTGAAACTTTTACTATTTCACATTGAAACAATGTTTCCACTTTGATAAAATTACAAGGAAGTAGTATAATGTAGAAGAACGCTGTTGGTAAATGTTCAAATTATTGTTGTTACTTACATCATAAAAATCTGATTTATTTGTGACGATAATAATCCAGTCAACAGCATTAGAGACCAACTTATTGGGTGACATAGAAGATTGCAGTTAATGTGACCAATATACGAGGGTAAAGTCAGGATTGAATTAAAATTAAGGATATGATTAAATAAAAGGAAAACAATGATTACACGACATTTTTATTTATTTATCATAATTATAATTATTATAAGAGAATTAATAGTTAGGTATAGTAGGCCACGAAAGCTTTGTCAATATGTCAATAAATATAGACAATTTTGTTTCTCAATGCAAGAACAAAATTGTTTCTTTTTATTATATTTCTATATTATTACTAGCTGACCCAGCAGACGTTGTCCTGCCACCCGAAAATAATTCCGTGAAAAATACTGAAAAATACTAATAGGAGGGTGAAAAATACTTTACGACCTATTCTCACACCTACCAAATATACAAAAAAAAAAAAAAAAAAAAAAACGGTCCAGCCGTTTCGGAGGAGTTTTGTTACAAACACTGTGACACGAGAATTTTATATATTAGATAATATCTATATCAATATTACAAAGAGAAAAGATTTGTATGTATTTTTGTATGTTTGTAATGAATAAACTCAAAAACTAGGTACTGGACCGATTTTAAATATTCAGATGAAAAATTTCTTGATATGTTATTTACTATTAAAAGTATTGAATAATTTACTATTCAATAAATTATAAAACCTTTAGTTTTTGCATTTTGAGAACTTGTTAGTTTATCTTGGTTTAGAGTCTTAAAGCGACGCGGTCCAGTCACGTGCCGCGGAGGACCGCGTTACTCTGTGGTTTAAGTACATCATGAACCTTATAGCGAAAAGTTTTATTACCTTCTTTTATATTTCAAAGTTCTAGTAACTACTAGTAATTACGTTTCGACGGAGTGAGTCATTAAAAAGCATGAGCTATCCGCTCCTAAACAAACCGCAGTAAAAGCAAACCGTATCTCCAGTTTCAGGTTGCGGTTACAATGTTTGATTAAAACCATATACCGGATGATGTCATGTTTGCCTTTCATTAAGCCTAAGTCTCCTTGGGGATAATTTATGCATGAAGAAATGAGAACTCTGATTGTATATCTCTGATTATTTCGCACGTTTCTTGGATGAAAGTCAAATTACCAATATTAATATTTTCCTTTTATATACTTAATAAAGAAATACTTACATAGATTAATTTCTGAACTAAGAAAACTAAGAAATGCAGATAAATTTAGATTGCGAGCACCAAGAAAGAAAACCAAGACAGAAAACTATGGAAAGAAATGTATACCTTACGGCAGCTGTACAATAAACTTCCTAAAAATATAAAAGAGGCGAAATATTTTCAAAAGACTAATCAAAGGAAACCTACTTACGACATTTATTATTCACTAATAAAGCAATGTCCCTCCCAGCGATGTGGTATCCATTGACGTATATATTACTAGCGTAAGGACCGGGCCAACAACGGCGCGGCGAAATGGCACCAGCGCGTTGGTCCTAAAATCTCAGTTTAGGGCCAGCTAACGGCAGTCGTGAGTGCTTAGTTGACTCAATGCCTAGTTGAGTAGTAAAAGGCTGATAAAGCTATGATACGAAGGTTAAATGGAAACATCGGTTAAAAAGGAATATAGTATCATCGGTAAGTAATCTTATTACATGTTAAATAATTAATTTTAACACATTAAATTTTAAAGTCAATATTCATAATGGCGGACATGTGTCGCACGCGAATTAAAATAAATGTAACCTTGTATTGACGTCATTCTTTTTTTTTTCTTAGAAATTTGGTGTAGATGTAAGTATATTTAGTGTAGTCTATAAGAAGTAAGCTTGTGTAAAATGTTTCGTTGGGCATATCCTTACTTTTAACATAATTGGTGGTATCAATGTTTCTTGTTTGTGTACATTTGTTATATTTTTTAATTTACACACATTTGCATTATATGTATTTTTATTTAATAGGTTTTGTAGGTATTTGTAAAGTATTTGCACGGTGTATTTGTGTTTTTGTTTTATATAAATCCCACTATGTATTTTATATTATCAGATTGGTTGTTTGCTCGTAATGCGAACTAATGTTTATACTTAAATTTATTTTTTCTCATTTTAGTGAATTTTGTAATTCTTTTTGAGAAATAAATAATATTTCCCTTTTTGCTCTGAACAATCCAATTACTGGTTGATTTTGTGCAAAACGTCGAGTCGAATGATGGACAAATAAATAATGATTGAACACAATTGCTTCAGTTCAATATAAATTGTAATATCACTTAATTAATAGCTGTTCGCGCGGCAACGAAAACGTGGAAATGAGTTTACGAGGAAACAAAGTACAGCTTACGTTAAATAATGGGCTAATGAGTTCTTAATAGGTGCAAATCGCCTTATAATTCTGATATTAGAGTGTGAAATATTATTCTGTGGGAAGTAACTACAGCAATAGATAGGATAGAGTTTCTTTCGCAGTTTTTCTCTTCCAGAACGCCATTTTTTTCCCAAACGGTGGTAGTATTTTGACTTCAAATGTTATTTATTTATTTAGACAGATACACCAGCGACAAAATTAGTACAGGTATAAAAATGTTTTACACTTGCAAAATCTTATTCTAACAGATATGCCTTTATAGGTGACAACAATTGTTAAAAGCAACACTAACTAAAAATAGTTATTTAAAGCAAGGAAATGATTACAAGTATTTAAGTAATTACGCACAAAAATGTAGATATTAAAAACCAAATATCTAAACAATACAAAATTTTAAAATGAAAGCAAAAAATCCCATTTTTGAGAAATAAACGAATTGATTTGATTTGATAAGGTATTAAAAAAACAGGCTTTTACGCCAAGTTTAATATAAATCCATTCACCATTTCGCTCGTGATTGAATAAGTAAGTAAAAAAATCTTAAATAGGTAAAATTCATAAAAACAATATTAAATAACTTTAGAGTTCGTTGGACATTATTAAACTACTAGCTGGGCCCGCGTTTTCGTCCGCGTTGAAAAATAAAATTATAACGCCTGACTAAATATATGAGCAATGAAACGCCTAACATCTTTATTGCAGTTATAGCTTTGCCAGGTGTTAGATGATCCCTCGGGAACAGTACTATTTTTCTGGATGAAAAGTATCCTATGTCCTGTCCCGCATCCCTGACAACGTGTTTGCAAGGTTTCATGTTGATCGGTTCAGCGGTTTAGGCGCGAAGAGGTAACAGACAGACAGTCAGACAGTATGGACTCTGCATGAAAGTAAAAGTTCAGTATGCATGAAAGAATGAGTATTAAATTTGTACAAGTATTGTTTTGGACAATTTGTAAGTTAGCTTTTGGTAGTGGCTGGGCACATTCTGTTTAGTTTCAGTCATATACTAGACAGCCCCTTTAGGAGCAGTACACACAATCTTTCAATAGATTACAAATAAATAACACCACGAGGTTTATTGTGTGCAGCCGTTCGGCTCTGGAATCTCTAATTAACTTGATCTCACTTATTCCCCAATTTCCCCATTCTCGTTATTTTATCAGGGTCCTTAGGTTAGTCAGTATATATGATTTCTTTTTCTCTAATTAACAGTCTAGCTTACGAGTATATTCCCTATGGTCGGTAGCACACCTACAGCGTTTGTGGCGTTGGTTGTGTTATAGGCGACGGTAGCCACCTATTATCAAGAGGACTATCAACCTGTCTGTCTGTCTGTCGACCTTAACATAAGATAAACTCAATGAAAACAATGTTTAGCAGTCGTTAACGACTTACCGAACTTTATCGGCGCTGGATGTGCTGACGAAAATGATACTATAGGATGACTACCTTTATCTGATTCACATCTTCCCGTGTTACGTCGCAGACGTTATGTGTTTTCTAGTGATACTCGTCAGTCTTCTTGCCATTCTTCTTGTAAAGAAAAAAAAAGAAAAAGAAAATCTCCTGTCTTACTTCATCAAAGGACGTAAAAGACATTTATTTTTGCATACGACTAAGTGTTCCAAACACTTCAGACTTTATTTGTAGAAAGGTTAATTAAATCATGTACTACAGCAATGAGAATTAAAAAATATCTAAAAATGAGCACATTAAATAAAAAGGCAATCTTTCAAATGCCATCCTTACAAATGCAATTATATAAAAAATGTTGTTATGAGATTTCGTTCAGGAAAATATATTAAGAATCTGGGTTTACTCCCAAAAGGGACATTGGAAATCATGTGAACGAGATTTAATGAGAATTATGACCACTTTACTTCTTTGCATAGCATTTTGGAAAACCTCCAGTTTCTGTTCTAATTTCTATGCAAAGAAGTATGTTGAAGATAAAATTGAAAGATAAATGCAGACTACCAGATATCCAAAAGAAAACGCAGCTCCCCGACATAATAATAAAAATAAGGCAGCTAAAATGGTGCTGGACAGGTCACATAATGAGAGAAAGTATGGATAAGTGGACCAAGAGAGTGGTGGAATGGTATCCAAGATAAGGAAACAGAAAAAAGGGAAGGCAGCTAAGAAGATGATCTTCCCAAAAGATGGAGACGGCTGGCACTTGACCGCAGCAGGTGGCATGATCTGGAGGAGGCCTATGTTTTCGGACAACTTGATATGGTTGCAGATGTCTGATTCAAACATGACAAACATGACAAAATATGACAAACATTACAAAATATATACTAATATATAACTATATACAATTAAATTTATATATAAAAAATACTAAAGAAAAAAAAATACATTATCAACAATCTTTATTATAGAAGCACATCATGATAATTGTAACTTCTATATCTTATTAGTGATTAAAGGCTCAATTTATTTTTTATTTTATTTATGACCTCTTTATAAGATACGATATTTATGTAAACTGACTGGAATTTAGGGAACCTAGTCAATAAATAACACGAAGTAGGATAACATCGGAAGCACAAAAGATACTGTCGAGATTTTAATACGATCGCACTAAAACACCCCTCGAGATGGGTGTGAGATACGATTTTACTTATGTAACACATTTTTATTTCAAGAAGCTTCCATATACTTAGAAACCAAGATAAAAGTTTACGTTTGTGACCCGGACTCTTTTCTGAGCGTATCTAAAGTTCAAACGACGAATTGTGCTAACAAGCAGGGCACAACTCTCACAATGTACTCGGCCAATTTATTCAAAGGAAATACGCTATAGAAGGGACATAGGGTACGACGAAAGGGTAAATTTGAATTGTGACTCGACAAATTTAAATTTGCTCTCACTCGAAGGTGAAGACGTCTCTTTGCCAACCGTATGTGAATCGATTTATTTGTGAGACGCCAGCAAACTAAAGTTTGTAGTTCACTAAATTCGTGCGTATGTTGAAAAATGCGATCCCTCAGTCACTGTTGCCGTTTAGAAATATTTTGTGGCACATTTTTGTCCGAAACGAATATTCGATAGTGTTACGAAAATTGCGTTTTACCTGAATATTACAAATGAATGTGCTTTTGTGTGAGTTCGAATATTTTTATGAGTTCCGTTGTATGTATGTTAGCGAAAATTTAAATTGAAATAGTTTTAAAAAGGGGAAATAGCATATACACCTATGATTTTGTTTTCGTAATATAAGTATATATATAAGTATAAAATTATATCGTACATACCTGTTTATATATAAACACATCAAAAAAGTCTAAGCAACACATAATATTTCAAATTATTAATCAATTATTATATCATTTCTTACCAAGTAGGTAATACCTATGTAATTTTTTTTGATCTAGAGGACATACTGGCTGGTTGTAAAAAAAATCGAGTATCATTTCGTTTTTTTTTCACAAATTCAAGAGCGAATGCATTTGTCCGAATTTTATAGCGTTTTCTTTGCGAAAACACATTGTAAAATTGAAATTTGTATGTGTTGCTTAGACTTTTTTGATGTGTTTATTAAGGCGACTCCAGCCGCAAAACTCGTCCTGCACTGAATTGACGGCACTGCTGAGGGGGAGTCGCTACTTGCAAATCTCGGAAATATCTATTTAAAAATTAAATAAAGTATAATTCAAATTTTTCTTTTGATGAGACTTCAGATAGTGGATCTTAAAATTCATCTTAAGAATTAGCTATTTAAAATATTGATTATTAAGCAAATCGCACGGTTACAACATCGATATTAGACCGCAAATTAGTAATTTTTTTATATATATAATTAAATATAATTCAAAAAATAATTATGATGATCCCCTTTCATATATCCTGCAGATTATTTGAGTATATTTTAAATTATAATGATAATTTAAAAGGAAAACGGTTACAAATAAGTGGATTTTTTTAACATTAGGAGCTGGCGTCGCCTTAAATAAAATATATCTTTCAGGATTCTGAAAGTATTTTTAAGAAGAAGTGTGCGGTGGCGGTTGACTCTCTTTGTGCTTAGATGTATGAATGTATTTCGTGTAATTATTATTGTTTGTTCTCATTTTAAGACTTTGTGATTGCTTAATTGTTTAATATTGTAAGGAAGTCATGTATTCTGCATTGCTTTTCTTTTCTTTTTGTTTTATGTTTTTAAACTATTTAGATTTAAATTTCTACTTAGCGCTATTTTTTGATAATTGATGTATTCACCTGATCTAGATTTTACAGGTCTGTAGTATTTTTGTAACTAAATAGTGATTTTATCGTCGCTGGTGTATCTATTCTAAATAAATAAATAAAAACCAAGAAGACCGATACAATTGATCTTGAATGGGATTCGTACCTCTACCATATCTTAGCGACAGCCTATCTGTGTCCTACTTACTTATTACTGTTCCAACATTATTGTAAACATTTCTCAGTAGATACAAATAAACACATATTACCAGTTTAACCTTTCAAAGGGCACCAAGAAGACAATTCATATTCATAACTTAACATGTGATTGTTGTAGCAGATGATATTGAAATTGTACTGTACCAACTATCAGAGATGGGAAATTGAATGGGAAAGTGATTTCGAATGCCTCCAAATTATGTTCCCAATTTACAATTGGATTCGAATGCGGAGCTTGTGTCGGTTGTGTGTGGTATATAGTTTATGAATTCAGAGCTCGTATTTGCTCTGTATTTCTTAGTGTAGCATAAATACAAACATTGTTATGTAAATATGATAAAATGGACTGCAAACGAATCATGGACATCATTATAAGGATGAGCTATTAATAAATAGTTTTTACTGCAATGATAGTGGAGTAGACACAGAAGGTTATTTTTCTATAAAGTCAACATCCAGTCTGACGCTCCGCTTGAAGGCTTAACACTACCTCTATAACCCATAACTAAACCATTAATAACACATACATAACATAATTATTATTGTATAAACGACGAGTTAGTGTGGGGATAAGTAATTGGCTCATTTAATTTGACGTAAATTGTTTGAGTGACTCATTATGGTGTGTAGCGTACCGACTTCTTTTTGACGTGTGAATTGTTTGAGGTTGAGATATACTCTTATACTTGTACTGGTATACCCGGATCTGGTCCGGTCCGGTCTTGAGTTTTGAGTAGATAATATGAATCATCCCAATAATATTGATCCACCAAATTGGTTGCTCGACCAAGCGGACAGCAGGTGGGGTACCCTCCTATAAAGCTGTATACTTGTAAATTTTGTTGGTAGCGCGACTGGGTTACGCGACTATGGTATCTAGATGGTATAGGGCACTTATTCTCACACCAAAACAAAAAAAGCACAAATGCTTTTATTTTAATGTGGTCTTCTACAAAGCATTAGTGCTTTCCCTATTTCTTGGTTCCCTACAATTTTTATATTTAGCTTTATTCTGTTTACTATTTTTTTTTAAGGCAGATACGTCCATTGTATGAGCAAAGGTACTGCAAGTGTGCTGCCAACTATAGTAAGATTAGAAATCCTTTAGGATAAGGGATTCTTGTATCCCAATGGGGCGACAAGAATCCATCCTCACCTTGTCGAAATCCCTCTAATTCGGACCAAGCGCTTTAAAACATTTTTTGTGATGCACACTGCTAAGGATTGGAACTCCCTGCCGGCGTCTGTATTTCCGAGCTCATATAACCCAAATCTTTTCAAAGTTCGAGTGAATAGGCATCTTCTGGGTGAGCTCGCTCCATCGTCGGCCTCATCCTTCCTACATGGATAGATGCTGGTCAAGAGCAAACTCATCTTTAATAAAAAAAATAAAAAAATGATAGGAAAATTGGCTCTGGTATCCCTCACTCACTCACAGAAACACAACAGTACACGTGCTGTTATTTCACGGTGGTCTTTTGTAAGGGTTAAGTCAAGGTTGCAAAGTTGACCCCGCCGGTAATCCAACCCGGGAACCCTGAGACAGAGCGCTAAGGTGAGCACCCTAACCACTCATCCAATGGGCTCATCATAAACCTTGAGCTATTGCTTTTTACGTAGATGACGTTCAAAATTCTACTCCTCCATAATATACTAAAAAATCAGGGACCGAGTTTTTTGTCTATCGAGTGAAGAATTTTTGAAATTGAATTTTTCCGTGTACTGGCAAATCACTGAGAGTTACGCTTGCATAGTTTTTAATACAGTTTTATTAAATCGCTTGTGAGGTTGAAGAAATTTCATATATATTTTTCAGATATATTGCTACTGTTCTCTATTTTCACAAAGGATTTGAATTTGATAACTAAAGACGAAACATTTTCGTCTTCAGTAATTTAGATTTCAAATCAAGGATTCTCTTTCTATTCATAAAACAATCTTCTGCTGATTAAGATAACCCATTCACAGTAGTTTTGTTAATATTATAATAGGCATGATTTTGAAATCCCCTTCCATAATGTAGATACACGTCTACTATATCCGAAAAAAAAAAACATTATTTCAGCAAAAAACTAATTTTTAAGGCATTCACTGAGGCAAATGACATTTACTATAGAACTCGCTGGCGGCGGAGACAATTCAACAGGCCTAGAAATGGTGTTTTTTTGTTTTTACCATTAGACCATTACACAAAATTTTTTTTTTATTAATACAATTTTTTAATCTGATATTAACATATTAATAGGTACAGGATTCATATGCGTGCAATAAGCCGTTTTCGAGAGAATTTTCAATAAAGATCAAATTCTTCTTGTGTTCTAACTTTTTTTGTGGAGTTTCTATTACTTTAACGAAAATTCTAATTAATACAATTGGTTCTTCACATGTTTACGTATAATATATATTTTTTTCAAAGCAATTGTCTTGTCTATTTCTTGTAACATCTTCATTAAACAATGGATATTTTTAGTATTTAGCGTTTGTCTCCCCCTCGCGAATTATTGAATGTTTTTTAAAACTGTTTTGAATTACGCGCGGAAACGCTCTTAGGTGTCATGGCATCCGCTTGTGACGTCACGTCTCATTAGATTTTCATTCTATCAAAGCCAAATCAACGAAATATTACTTATTCTATTTTAAAAATGAATTCAAAAGTTTACAAATGGTGTGCGGTTCTTTTTTGCAAAAACACAACAATAGCAACGCAACACCAAATAAATTGTTTGTTTATGTTCCAAACAAGAAAATAGTGAGAGATAAGTGGCTATATAAAGCTCGCTCAGCGAGACCCCATCAGGCGTAGTTACGAATTCGTCAATTTATTTTTGTGAAGACCGCTTTGATGTAAGTATTTATTATGTATAGATTTATAATCAAGTCTGAAACATCTGAAACAAAATCATTTGTTCAATCAATGGACTACTTATTCTCTTTTCAGCTTTAACTTTTAAGTTTTTCACGTTTAAGTAGCACATAACTTATAGCATCATCCCCATATTATGGTCGTGAGGACCTAAAATGAATAAAATTGATTAGAATAATATACAACTAGATGGACTGTAATGGGCATCCTGATACATAGTGTGGTGTGCCCGATGGGGCACATCTCTTCCTGCCATAATTTTTCAACACATTTGCCCATGGTCGATAGATCGATTGCAAAATATAAAACTTACAAAAAAAAAAAAATAGAATAATATACAACTAGATGGACTGTAATGGTCATCCTGATACATAGTGTGGTGTACCCGATGGGGCACATCTCTTCCTGCCATAATCTTTCAACACATTTGCCCATGGTCGATAGATCGATTGCAAAATATAAAACTTACAAAAAAAAAAAAATAGAATAATATACAACTAGATGGACTGTAATGGTCATCCTGATACATAGTGTGGTGTACCCGATGGGGCACATCTCTTCCTGCCATAATCTTTCAACACATTTGCCCATGGTCGATAGATCGATTGCAAAATATAAAACTTACAAAAAAAAATTAGAATAATATACAACTAGATGGACTGTAATGGGCATCCTGATACATAGTGTGGTGTGCCCGATGGGGCACATCTCTTCCTGCCATAATCTTTCAACACATTTGCCCATGGTCGATAGACCGTTTGCAAAATATAAAACTTACAAAAAAATAAAATAGAATAATATACAACTAGATGGACTGTAATGGGCATCCTGATACATAGTGTGGTGTGCCTGATGGGGCACATCTCTACCTGCCATAATCTTTCAGCACATGTGCTCATGGTCGATAGACCGATTGCAAAATATAAAACTTACAAAAAATATAAAATAGAATAATATACAACTAGATGGACTGTAATGGGCACCCTGATACATAGTGTGGTGTGCCCGATGGGGCACATCTCTTCCTGCCATAATTTTTCAACACATTTGCCCATGGTCGATAGATCGATTGCAAAATATAAAACTTACAAAAAAAAAATAGAATAATATACAACTAGATGGACTGTAATGGGCATCCTGATACATAGTGTGGTGTGCCCGATGGGGCACATCTCTTCCTGCCATAATCTTTCAACACATTTGCCCATGGTCGATAGACCGATTGCAAAATATAAAACTTACAAAAAATATAAAATAGAATAATATACAACTAGATGGACTGTAATGGGCATCCTGATACATAGTGTGGTGTGCCCAATGGGGCACATCTCTACCTGCCATAATCTTTCAACACATTTGCCCATGGTCGATAGACCGATTGCAAAATATAAAACTTACAAAAAATATAAAATAGAATAATATACAACTAGATGGACTGTAATGGGCATCCTGATACATAGTGTGGTGTGCCCAATGGGGCACATCTGTTCCTGCCATAATCTTTCAACACATTTGCCCATGGTCGATAGACCGTTTGCAAAATATAAAACTTACAAAAAAATAAAATAGAATAATATACAAATAAAGAAAATGACAACTGACGTGATGTTTATTATTAGCTTAAAATAAACAATATCTAGGTGTTACCTAGATTAATTTACATTTTAGTGCTTCTTAAAAGTATTTAAGTAATAAAAATACCAATTCCAATTCCAATTTTGATGTTATGGCCCCATCGGGTTCTCTGATGATTCTGCTGGTGTCAAGGTTAGGCGAAACCATGTTTGGGGATTTAATCTTGTTTAAGCTTTCAAGCTTTTGAAACATTAGATCAACTGTTTCACTTGCGTGCAATTAGGGGGAGTTAGTATTAAAATTTAAAGTCTATATCCATCTTGTCTAGAATGATGTATGTACCTTTCAAATAGCGAAAGAATCTTTCAAACGGGTGCAGTAGTACTGGATATTACTCTCCATATATAAACAATCTTGCACAATAGGCTATTCGCCTGTTTTTCAAGTCTAATTTGCCTATCTCAAACAAAACAAAACTCATTGGTGATTCCAGCTTCTCCTTGTCAGTCCTTGTTTGAGTAATATGACGTCACACAGATCACGTGACAACGCATGAGTGTTTAGGCGGAAAAATTAAAATTTAATTTTTTTTGTGTGTTTTATATCATTATTGGATTATTATTTATGGAAAATAAAATTATTATTATAGCTTAAAATTGATCAATAATTAAGTTTACACACTTTTTGAAAAATTCGCTCTCTCTTTATAATATGATTATAGATTTTTCAATAAATAATTTCTAATAGATAACAGTTCTCACAATATCTAGCCATTAACCTCTGGTTTCCTAGGATAGCGGTGCCGTCATATAGCGGTCGTAATAATGCGGTGAATGCCGTCACTAGAACGTTGTCTATGTAAACAAAATGAGGCAGTTTCCTAGAGAGCGGTAATTGACACCGTAACGTCAAAAAGCGGTGCCGCCATTTGTATGACGGCCGTCTTGTCGGTGTCAAACGTTTTTCTTGCAAGCGGTAACCATTTGACCAGTCGAAGTACAAAATGAGTTTCAACTCCAACTGGAGCAGCGAGGACGACGAAATTTTAATAGATTTCGTACGTAATCAGTCTCCTGGATACGTTTTAAGGTTGGGATTTTTTAAAAAAAGGTGGCCGATAGTGATGGAACTTTCCATATTTTGTCTCCGTAAAGACAGCCGTCTTTTGCGTCCGTTAAATTGCGTCCGTAAAGTGAGGGCACCGGTTTCCTAGGAAACCAGAACTTAACTGTTCAAAAAATTTCAAACATAAGACATAAAAGCACGTATAAAATACTAGGCAGGAGAGTAATGCATCCAAGAACTCCGTTTTCCTATCCCATTTTGCCCTTACCTCTTATCCTATGAGTGCAATGTACCTGCACTAAATAGTTTTAACTGGCATTCCTTGAATTTGTTACAGGCCATCAGCTTCATGTCCCTTTATAAGTCAAAGGAAACATTTCACATTCCCTGCTGTGAACCAGTTAATCATGCTAGGAATTCCTTTTTCCTCGCTCAAAGTATCTCTATAATTTAGGTCTTCATCTCAGCCGTAGGACGTCCACTGCTGGGTATAAGCCTCCCACACAATATATTGGTATGGTTCCTTTATTATTAAATCTATATACATATAATAAAATCGTAAACGAGCCGTGTCTGTACATTAAATAATTTTTTTTCAAAAAAACAACTTGTACACGTCGTACTTATGTTACCGAGGTCAAAAAAATAGGTTTTGGATATTTTGTCTGTTTGCAGGTGCGTTTGTGCACGCTAATCTCAGAAGCGGTTTAACCGATTTGAATACGGTTTTCACTGATGTATAGTAGCAAGCTTTCCGTACCATTTAGTGTTTGTTTCATTCCAATCGGTTTACAAACAAAAAAAGTATATATAGTAGTTATATCGCATACCATGCGTACGTAGTTGCGGGCTCAACTAGTAAACAAATAAGTCATTAGATTGAACGTGATATCCTAGAGTGAAGAACGTTATAGAGTGAAGAAATTTATAAGTAGCAAATAAGGCTCAATTTACACCGCCGCGGAATGGAACGGAATGGAAGCGTCAATTTCGCCTCATGACGCAGGAAGGCGCGGGAATGCTCGAGAATTCGCTGGAAAAAACGCCCCGCACTACTGTGACCGACCTGCGAGCGACTCCCCCGCTCGCGCCAGTTACCGCGGATTCCACAGACGGCACCGGAGAATTCTCGAGAATGCGCGAGGATTCCGCGGAAGACGCGCGTCAAATTTTTTGGCTCGTTTTTAGTTTGTGTGTTATGCAATTGATATAAAGTTCATTATGCTATGTACAATTTCGTCGCTTCCGTTCCATTCCGCGGCGGTGTAAATTGACCCTTATGTTGTTAATATCTATTGTAAAATCATTGTAACTTATATTCAGCAAATAAATTATTATTATTATTATTCATTTTGACTCGTCTCCCCCCTCCAAAATGATGGGAGACGGTGTTACCCCCGACAGAAGCACAGTCGGTCGGGGTTCAGGGCGACAAGGACAGAAACCGACGTACTATTCTTGCCGTATCGAGCAGCACCGCTCTCTGCATCTGGCCCGGGAGGGAACCATCACGAAATCCCAACCGCCTCAGATTGTCCCTGAGGCTGATCGGGATCAAACCATTTACGGACAGAACAACTGGGATGATTTCACAGCCCACATGTCGAAGATCTCGTGGGCCAAGTCGAGGTACTTCCTTCTCTTCTCGGTTTCAGTTATTATTATTATTATTTTCATCTCGTCTCGCCTCCCCCTTCAAAAGCCAAAATGAGGGGGAGTTATATATTATTATTATTATTAAACAAAACATATATTAGAAATCTTCGACACAAACACAGCAGATTGTGAGTTACTATAGTAAATTTAAACGCCACAATATTTCCAATGTTAAAATTTGTTCCATAATATTAATTACGGCTATATATCGTTCGGGTTATGGGTTGAACCAAGAAAGTAATTGGGAATAATTAATCGAAACCTTTTCAACAAATCCACGCTCTAATTTCACTCAACGCTTTGTTATCATTGTTTGATTGAACTCGCTTTCGGAGAATAGACGAGAAAACGATTGTACAAGAATAATTTAATAATTGTAATTGCTTTCAATTGATTGTTGAGAAAAATAAAAAGCTTGAATTTTAGGCTTGATTTATGATAGCTGACGATCGATTTTAATATATGCCCAACTTATTGAATAGGTTTTAATGAAAATTGGTGTGGAGATAGCTTAAGAATAAATTTATTATATATTACTAGTAGCTGGTGCCCGCGGCTACGCTCGCGTTAAAAAATAAAAAATAACGTCTGACTAAATATATGAGCAATGGAACGCCTAACATCTTTATTGCAGTTATAGCTTTGCCAGGCGTTAGATGATCCCTCGGGAACACTACTATTTTTCTGGGTGAAAGGTACCCCATGTCCTTTCCTGAATCCCTGACAACGTGTATGAAAAATTTCATGATGATCGGTTCAGCGATTTTGGCGTGAAAAGGTAACAGACAGACAAAGTTTTCACATTTATAATATTAGTATGGATCAAAACCGCTTGTTACTAGCGAACTTCTTTTTTAACATTGGGAAATCATCATGAATATCTGGCAACGTAGGGGACGCTGCGGAATTATGCCGGACCCCTATACCAGCTAAAACCCAACGACTTTTAAGCGCGGTCGTAGATGGGCGGGGTCGCGGCAAGGTTGGGACACGACATCCACGACTCGCAACGGTTGTTCTGTGGGAACCTCGGCGTACCCGAAGGTGGAGTACCTATGCCAGCCATCTCGGGGGACCTCACTACTGCCGGTAGTCTGCTATAATATTAGGTATTATCGTCTCGCCCCCGGCTCCGCACGAAGTTGAAATTTCCAAACATCCTTTCTTGGCGGATGGTTATGTTATAAAATACCAGTCAACCTATGTTCCAAATTTCACTTTTCTAGACTTAGTAGTTTTGGCAGTGCGAATATAGTCAGTCAGGACAAAAGATTTTATAAATACAGATTAATGAACTAGCGACCAGCCCCAGGTTTCATATATGCTATTTGTTTCTCAATATTATATTATACATAAATCTTCCTCGTTTATCCCTCTTTCCATTAGTGAAAACCGCATCAAAATTAGCAGATGGTTGAGATGAAAATAGTAGAGAAACAGATATAGGCGGTCAGCGAATTTATTTTATAATAAACTATAGCGACCCGCCCCCGTCTTCGTTCGGCGGCGTGCATTTTATATATATATATGAACATTCCCCGTTTATTCCTCTTTCCATTAGTGAAAACCGAATTAAAATCGGTCTTCCCGTTCACGCGTGATGCCGTGACCAAGGGAAATGGCGATTCATTTTTATATAATAGAGAAGACGTATATTTTAAATGTATTATATTCAATTACCTATGCCTACTAATTGCACATGCACAAACCGCTTATAACCGCGCAAACATTAGTAGCAGCAGGCTACAACGCCTTCAGCTTATTTTTCCAGGTGGCAGACACAAGAACAACGTAAAATAACAGCAAGTGTCTTGTTGTGTTTCGGAGAGAGAGTAAAGGAAGCCGAGCACATTTTCTTATTTTCCCCATTCCATTCCATGATAGGATAATGAATATATTGTCCTATCAACGTTGGGGCTACACTTGTACTTTGCTTATTTTAACAGTCATTCACATTGAGTTCACCTCATTCGTCTCAGTTTCCGCGACTGTTGTCGTCGATCCAGAGTCTCCAGATCCAGAGTTACTTTGCGCCGCCTTTTAATAAATTTACCGCCCACTTGTCGGACATTGTTCACCAACATTTGCTGTAGTTTCCAGCGCATTGATTCTGTTTTTACTCCAGGCCTTTATTTCGGAGTTATCATGACCTCTCCCTCTCTTTGGTCCTCTGATAACTCTAGGATACTCAGCTCTACTTTCAGCCCCTCTACAGCTGCGTCTTTCCTTAGAGTCCTTAAATTTAGTGAAGCCAGATATAGTCGTTGTTTTTGGTAGACATACCTCTGCCCTTCTTCTTAGTACCTCTTACCCTCCGTGACCATGGTACGCTACCGTAACCAGGAATAAAGGGGCTGTGATTCTATTGCTTTTGCCATTGGGAGGATTTGCCATTATCACCACGCTTGGCACGCGGGTTGGTTATTGGAGTTTAAATTTTCAAAAAATATCTCTGCTAACCAGGGTTAATCGCCTCTTACGACACGTTACCCGATGGCGGTGGGAATATTATTAATCCGCCCTCACATCAATCAACATGAAATACATCAATCAAAATAAAATTCTAATTTGCACTCTGACTGCAGGTAGTTATATCGTATATATAGGTACTTATGTGATGCCGCCAGTCTGTTTGGTAAGTGATTAGTGGCTGGGATGTGGGAATCTGATTTGAATCAAGCGCAATACGCGAACGCTATATTCAAACCCTAAACTAGTTTACTTAATACTAGCAGATGTATTCGGTTTACCTTGTTGCAGTTATTGGTTCATTTTATGATTTTACTGACTGACATAGTCCCTGACCGTACAGGGAACTTGTATGCTTTTGTATGTTGACATACGAGTGCTGTCCCAAAAGTTTTTGGTAAAAAGAATAATAGTTATCATATCAAAAAGGTTTATTCACAGTTTTTCAAAATATTCCCCCCCCCAACCACTATGCACTTGCACTTGCAGTATGCATTCGAGTAAACCAGTCCTCAAAACATTTAAAAAACGTATCTTGCTGGAGGTCGAAAAATAACCGACGAAATTCTTCGACGGCGTCGTTTGCGGTGTTAAATTTTCGTCCCCGAAGCATTTTTTTTTACTATGGGAAAATCCCTCTAAGATTCGAGTGAACAGGCGTTTTCTGGGTGAGCTCGCTCCATCGTCGGCCTCATCTTTCCTACATGGATAGATGCTGATCAAGAACAAACCACCTTTAATAAAAAAGTGTATCTGATTTAAATAAAAATTTTAATTAAAATAGTTTTTATTTAGGAAGTTTCAAAGATTTTTCATAATGCTATCTACCCAATGGTCGAAAAGTTTCTGAATCTTATTATGGTCTATATCTAAATCTCGTTTCACAATTTGAGAAGATGGAAGTGAAGAAATATTTTGTTTCGAGTACATAGAAACTAAATATAATTAATTAACAGAAACCACAATTCGGAATACAAATTGGTGTTGCCCTAGGCTATTGAAACCATGTTCTGAAAACATTACTTTTATTTAAAAAAATAATTACGTTGCGGTTGCGTTATTTTTGAGTGTTATTTTGTTTGTATTCAGATGTGAACTTTAAAAGAGCACACGAACATTCATTACATCAAGTTCTACTCGGTCAGCTGAAAATTCGAAGGGGCGGTATTGGATTTAAGGACTGAATTTTATTGCCTTCCGATTGGATTTATTGCAGTTCGGTCAAGTTTTTGTACAGGGTTTTCATTAATCATATTTTTTCATTTTTATTCTATTTTGATTACAAATAAGTATATTCATAAATAAAAACTTTGAACTCTTTTTAGCTTTTGTAAATAATTGCTGATTTTTAATTTACTAAGTAAATTATTTAAAGCCGCTTTAGTCTTTTTAAAGTGCCGATGGGCTTCTATCTTCTACTTATCGATGAAAGGTCTGCCAAAATCGGTTTAGTGGTTTCAAACTTTTTTAAATGTTACGATAGGCAGACAGGCTGACGGTCCACTTGATGGTAGGTGGCTACCGTCGCTTATAACACAAGCAACGCCAAAGCTGCTGCAAGTGTGCTGCCGACTACAATAGGATTAAGGATGAGGGATTAGGAGTGGATAGGGAAATAGGCTCTAGCATCCCTTACTCACTCACCGAAACACAACAGCACAAGTGCTGTTATTTCACGGTGGTCTTCTGTAAGGGGGTGGTTACTGCCGCCAGACGGGCTGCCCAAATGAATGCGAAAACGCAATGTGCCCTGTCACTACTTTCCAAATCCAGACCAGAGCCAAATTTGAAAAGTTAATTTTTCAAAGTTGACCCTGCCGGGTATCGAACCCGGGAACCCCTGCCGTTGGATGAGTGGTTAGGGTGCTTGGCTTAACGCCAAGCACGCGTAACGCCCTAACAAGCGTTTCTATTATACAGTGCAAGGAAAGCTTTTATATTGAAATCACAGACAGACAATTCGATTTCATTTAGCATAATGGATAAATTATAATATCATATTATGTAATACAACCAGTTCTCTCAACAAGCGTGACAAGTTTTTATCAAACGTACTGTATTAGCAAATATTTTATGTAAAAATAAAATCGGGTGCAATAAATAACTTTTTATAAATATTTATTTATGAATTATCTACAATACATGAGTGAAAATAGCATTCAAATCGTTTAACCCGTTTCTGAGATTAGCGTGCACAAGCGCACAGACATACAAACAGACAAAAATTCTAAAAACTATTTTTTGACCTCGGTAACATAAGTCCAACGTGTACAAATTGTTTTTTTTTTTTTTTTTAAAAAGAATATTTAATGTAGAGACACGGCTCGTTCACGATTTTATTATATGTATGTATAGGTTATAAAGAGGTTACTACACATGCGATTTAAAAAAAATCTTAAATCAATAGTTAGAATAGAATTTAAGGATGGACATAGGTTAAATTTCCATGCGGGCGACGCGACGCCGCGGGCACGAGCTATTAAAAGATCCAACGCTTGGCAAAATTATAATGCCAAGCGTCGATGTATGTCATGCGTTTTATTGCTTTACATATTCGCGGATGAAGTCGTGGGCTCCGGCTAGTATTATAAAAATAGGTAGGTCGTGAAAGGACTTTGTTTCGCTCGATTGCGGCTCAAAATTTGAATTACAAGCGATTTCTCACCTGACATAAGCAGTTACAAAGTCGTCAGTCAACCATCGGTCAAGTCAATATAAATTAATGGAAAATACGTTCGCTTTTTCAATGAGTTAAGAGAAAGTGAACAATTTTCCGAGCAGCCCTCCGATCCAATTTATCGCACAAAGAAAGGGCCACGGAAATCGATCGTCCACATTCACCGGGGTGATGGCAATTTTCGCCGTTGCTCAGAACCTATTATGAATCCATAATAAGGCGAAGATCGCTCTCTGAATCAACAAATGACCGAAAGAAACGAAACCACTTTGGCGACATTGCCTGCTTATTAGGCCTATCGGTGAAGTTTGGTCCAACGGAACGTGGAACCGACGCATACTTTATGTCACCAATCACTGCTAAAAATAAGCCGTATTAATAGTAGATTTACTATTAATAAAGGAGTTCTAGCCTACTTTTTTTTTATTATTATAGATGGACTTGCTCTTGGCCAGCATCTAGGAATGCTTGAAAATATTTGGGTTTGTATGAGCTCGGAAATACAGACACCGGCAGGGAGTTCCAATCTTTAGCAGTGCGTATTGTAAAAGATATTTTAAAGCGCTTGGTCCGAACTAGAGGGATTTCGATAAGATGGTAACCAGCCGTACTTCTGTATGTCCGATTGAAGAAAGAGGAAGGCGGTATGATCTCATTCAGCTCCCGAGTACTCTCTACATCTTATAGAATACACATAGAGAAAGATACCTACTGTAGATTCAGAAATTTATTTACATTAAAATTAAAGGCGAAGACATAGACTTTAGGTGCAGGACATAATAATCTCCATTGGTTTTTTTGCCAAAGCAATGTTAAACATTCTTCAAAATCTCGGTCTTCTCGGTACCAGATCCTAATATAGTTTGAGCCATATAAATTGGTAACATCATTTTTTTTTATTACAAAAGACGTCGGCAGAGTGACGGTCTACTTGACTGTATGTGGCTACCGTTACAAAAGGATTCAATTGTCTGGACGAAGGTACGCAGTGTATCTGCTTTCTGATTTCTACTCCAGTTCTTTTAGAGATTATTTGGACCTTAAGCTGCTGTAGCCTATATACTCGAGGTTACTAGTTAAGGCATACATAGGTTACTATTCTGTCGCCAGAGCTTCGTTGGTTATCCAACGCGGAAGTCGATCGTATTCCGCCGCCATCCGGCCCGTGGAGATGAGGTGGACATTCTCATTTTACTCCTTCTAGCGCTCTTGTGGTACAATATGAACATACTCGTAGATCATTAAATCGTCTACGAAGTGTTTTTTTACGGAGTGTACACACATGTAGTGCCACGAATAGAGGGAGATGGAGAATACTCGCGGAAGCCGGGACTAACCTATCAGATGATTAATATAATAATGAAATTAGAAGTAAGACAAGATTATAAAACAATAAATAAAAGACTTGCCAGGTTGGTTTAACACTTGAAAATAAAAATAAAAAATAAAAAGAAAACCTATCCTAAGATACCATTCTGAAATACTCACTTACTGAAGATAGGTACCAAACGCTTTAAGGGGGCGTACATAATTGAATGGATACGATACCAACACAACAGAGTTCCTTTTATTAGCCATATGTTTACAGAATCTTGTTGAAATAATATGAAACAATTTATAAACATACACAATGCACGTTAATAATCTACTCACAAACAAGTCTTATTAAAAAAATTACGTCTAATTATTCTTACGCACAGAAACATTGTGTTCTCATCTCAGTGGAGCAATTGTGACTGATCATGTGAAACCAAAGATAATTGTAACAGACTAATACAACATCTTTGTGTGAAACAATGCACATTGAAGTATGCATGACATGAGACGGAAGACGAACGCGCATTTCGCGGAACGAAAATGTTATAAGTCCCAAAAGTATTAAATATTAATTACTTGTAAACTACAATGTCAAATGAAAAATTGCTCCCCAAAGACCTAGATAACTGTGTAGTGAGATTACTGATAATTTTTTAGGTTTGTCATAGGTTTGAAAATAAAACAAAAAAACGATAAAAATGAGAGGTGACTTGCTGATTTTGTTCTATCGACAAAATTTCATTGTATAATATTTTCTGACCACATCTCACTTTTATTTATAGTACTAGCGACCAGCCCCCGGCTTCGCCCGGCCTCAATTTTTATATACCCTAAAACATTCCCCGTTTATCCTTCTTACCATTAGTGAAAACCGAATTAAAATCGGTCTATCCGTTCACGCGTGATGCCGTGACCAAGGGAAATGGGGATTCATTTTTATATAATAGATTAATCTATATACATAAATATTTTCTTATATTTGGACTTCATATACTTAGATAAAATTCAAATCTAGGATTAGCTACTTCTATTTATACGGGCTCTTAATTTCAAAAATTGGTGAATCAATGGGGTCTTTAACAAAGTTACATAACTAATAACACAACAATATAAGCTCGCATTGATTTAAAAATACTAATGGTATTAATCGACACAACTCACAGCGCAAAGTTAATTGAGTATTCGTAACAAAAGTATATCTTATTTCATTGCCATCATCATCTCAGCCGTAGGACGTCCACTGTTGAACAAAGGCCCCTAATTTTCCAAAAGCCGGTCAAGCCCCGATCTGCCGGTCAAGGTTATCAGGTCGTCTGTCCACCTTGATGGTCCTTCGTCTGTTACTAGTCTACAGATCACTTTCTCATGATTATATCACGATACGAATATGTTTCATTAAATATAAATTACTTTTTGCAAATATTTTTTTTTTTTTATGTTATGTCGACAGACAGGCTGACGGTCCACTTGATGGTAGGTGGCTACCGTCGCCTATAACACAAGCAACGCTACAGGTGCTGCAAGTGCGCTGCCGACTACAGTAGGATTGGATAACGGATTAGGAGGGGATAAGGAAATGGGCTCTGGCATCCCTTACTCACTCACCGAAACACAACAGCACGTATATGCTGTTATTTCACGGTGGTCTTCTGTAAGGGGGTGGTCACTGCCGCCAGGCGGGCTGCCCAAATGACTGCGAAACGCAGTGTGCCCTACCACTACTTTTCAAATCCACACCAGAGTCAATTTTGAAAATTACATTAAAATTTCCAAACTTGACCCCGCCGGGAATCGAACCCGGGGCCCCTGAGACGTTAGGCAAGCATTCTTGCCACTCATCCAACGGGCCGTCAATAATAAATAAAATTAATAAATAGATACGTAAATCAATAAGTCTTTGGTGTCTCATAAATCTATTACGAGATTTTCGCTTTGACGGTGAAATAACTCGGTTGGAAATTAGCTTAAATATACTTTGTTTGGTAAAATTAATTAAAATTAGCTATTACTAGAGCAAATAACATAATTTTCATAAATTCCATAATCATAATTCTCATAGCATACCTAATTTCAAATAATTTGAATATCTTGTTATTCAGTCGTTCGTAAAAGGTGATTTGGATTACGTCCTCTATTACGCGAATGACCTTGGGCAACTGGGTCTCTCTATAACCGGCCCTAGCTAGGGGTATCCGATATTCAAAAATATCAAAGAAACCTTTGTTTTTCTGAAACTATTGAATTAAATGAAAACATTAATAATAAGTAGTTCCGGGGACACTCTACACTCATTTTTTCTATTTCTGTATTTAGTTGGGTATAGATTATTGTTAATTAATAAAACCTACTAATCTAACTTAGAGAATTAGTTGATTTATATAGAAGAAGGAATTTTAGGATATTTCAGGATCTTTTAGAAAATAATTTGCTTAAAATATTGGCAGACATAATCTTTGTTACGTTTGCAAAAAAAAAAAATCACCATGAATAGAAATGCAGAGACTAAAAGCTTTGCTTAGCTTAGCTGTGTTTTTAGCTTTAGCTGTGTTTCCCCAAAGAAAAATTTCTTTCAATTTATATCGCAAAAGGTTCAGTTTCAGTTAAACAGGAAAAGCGTTTTAATGGCCGCTTTAAAACGTAAACCAAATAAATTGCACGTTCCAATTGCGAATACAATTTATAGCCACTACGTTTCTATAATATCTTTATGGAGTTAGAGAAATAACCTCGAACCTTAACGTAAAATGTCTGCCAATAAATATTATTTAGCTTCCTTTCCGATAACCGATAAGTTAATTTAATGATAATTACCAATGTTAACTTAAATAGGTACCTATTTACTTGATCGTTATTTGTATGCAAGTAGCGCAGTGTCATTAATTTTAATTCCTTCATAATATCGATGTCACTCCTCTCTGTCTCTACATATTATAAACTAGCCGAACTCGGCCACGCTTTGCTGCGGTCCATACGTCGACGGCGGCGTGCGCGTGGGGCGCGCGGTACTGGACACTGCTTATATATAACACTATTGATCGTAGCGTGATTTTATATAGCCTATAGCCTTCCTCGATAAATGGACTATTCAAAACAAAAAGAATTTTTCAATTCCAACCAGTAGTTCCTGAGATTAGCGCGTTCAAACAAACAAACAAACTCTTCAGCTCTTCTTTATGTTAAGATCGGCAGACAGACTGACGGTCCACTTGATGGTACGTGGCTACCGTCGCCTATAACACAAGCAACGCCAAAGCTGCTGCAATTGCGCTGCCGATTACAGTAGAATTAAGGATAAGGGATTATGAGGGGATAGGGAAATGGGCCCTGGCATCCCTTCTTACTCACCGAAACACAACAGCACACGCGCTGTTATATTAGAATAGATTGAAGTAACTGTCCGCATCTGTCTGTTTCTTCGCTATTTTCTTCTAAATCACCTAAAGAATTTCGATACGGTTTTCATTAATGGAAAAAGCGGTTTTCAACGAGGAAGTTTTATGTATAAATTTGCAGAAAAAATACATCCGTGCGAAGCCGGGGCTGGCCTCTTGTTTATTATTATAAAATAAATTCGTTGTCCGTTTCTGTCTGTTTCTCTGCTAACTACTTCTAAATCACCCTGTATCATATTACAAAAATAAATAAACTGTGGTACCTCCATTTGGTGGAGAATCTTGTGGTCTGGACGAAAGTATGATTAAATATCAACGCCCTTGTCTTAAAATAGATATCTGACAATGTCAATACGTTCAGAAAGCAAAATACACATCATAAACACACAATTCTTCCAAAAGGAGGCGTATTTTATTTTTTATGTATTTTTTAATATTTATCTTATACTTTAAGATTATTAACTAAAACAAATTAGTATACCTAAGTGAGTATTTATAATTAACTCTGTGTGTAATATTATATTTTAATTATTTCGCAATAAGCTGTAGTTTCTATTAAAAAAAAAACTCTCATTTCCACGATATAAATTATCATGTTTTAAATAACATAAATGTATTTAAGAAAGAAAGAAAGAATTTTATTCACTCCAAGAAAGACATTGACATTGACATTGAATCGGATACTGGCTTGAGGTGCTGGACAAACACCTACAGCGATGATTTTCAGCCAGCACTGTATGTGACTCTTTGAATACCATACAAACTTACTTTAAAAATTACTTATATATAGACATGTAGATAGATCGATTAATTAAATACATAGGTAAAAAATAATATAACAAGTTTTAACAAAATATTTTATAATGTATCGTTTCATCATGACATAACTAATTTTTAACTTATATAATCATTCCGTATTCCAAATATAATTATAATATGTTAGCAATTTATATTAGTAGGTATGTATGAATGTCAGAACGTAATACGAAGGGTTGGAAACTATTCACAAACTAATCAAGGAAGCGCGTCTACTGTGTTAAATTTCCAAATATTTAGAATAAATTCCGGAGACAAATTGATGTCCGGAGACATAACAACTTTTGTTTTACAATTTAGTTTTGGCTAACAAATAGAAAATGTGGCACAAAAAGTAAAACTTATCAAGTCTATATTTATGCACCATTTCAAAGTTTTTTTTTAATGTTGACAAAGTATACACTTGCATCTCCTTATGATCTCCTTACTTAGTACAGAGTTCCTCCTAAACCACGCATGGAAAGAGAGTTAAACGAGAAAACGAGACCTTTTCTTTCGATGTTTATTAGTGACTATACCTTTATAACATATAATTAGTTAAAATTACATATACATAAATGAAAGAGGTAGGTAAACAATCGGAGTGCATTAAATGAATTAAGCGTTTCAAGTAGCTGCTTCGAAACTTAATTATAATGTAAAACTTTGCTCTTTGCACTTAAACGAGCGGGAGTAGTTTGAAAACTTTCACGAGTTGAATGTGTCTTATTTGTCTTTATTAAATTTAAGTGTGTTCGAGGTAACTTGTGTCCCTCTTTCACTTCTTCCTACGAATGAAGGAATGACGGTTTGCGTAAAACATTTTCCCTAATTCATTTTCTATCTTTTTAATCGATTGCCGAACATGCAGAGTGTTCGGCACTCTGCATGTTCGGCACTTTTAAACGACAATTTTCAAGCGAGTTCATTAACGCAGTGTTTAAATTTTCTTTCGGTCTTCAGCCATAAATATTTATGGGACGAAAAGTGGTTTTTATACATTTATCTTAAAAGAACTCTATCAAATAATAGTAAGTCAGTATTTTTTTTTTATATCAATGAAAACGTTTCTGTAGCATATTATGGCCCCAATTCTAAATAAGTATTATACAAAAAAGATGTTTTGATTAAAATGCGATGACTTTTTGTCAAAATTTACTATTACAATGGTTTTTCTTATTGAAATAAATATGTTGGTAATAACAATATTTCATATTGTTATTACCAACATATTGGTAATAACAAATATTTCATATTTGTTATTACCAACATATTCAGATAAAACATAAAAGTAGTCAGTAAACATTAATAAAAATATACATTTGTACAAAAGAGTATGTAGAAGGTTTGTTTAATGTGCTGAAAGTAAAACAATCACTTTTTTATTTTAACAAAATCAATCGCTAGTTTTCAAAAAGATTAACTAAACACCAACAAAAGGTTCAATTAAATAGTGCAGACTACCCCACTTTTGTTACTAACTGGTACAAAAACAAGAAAGACGCAAGATAGCCTGCATTGGTGGACTGGTAATTGGCTAACTGTCTAGGGATTCTCTTCCCATTAAGGGCATTTGCTGACGTGATAAAGATCTATCTAGAATTCAAGGTCGCGACAATTATATAGTACATTTATCTCAAATATATACATATCTCGACGGTGGATCCAGGCTTTGATTTGATGAGCCCGTTGGATGAGTGGTTAGGGTGCTTGCCTTAACGCTCTGTTCTAGGGTTCTCGGGTTCGATTCCCGGCAGGGTCAACTTTGAAAAATGAACTTTTCAAATGTGGCTCTGGTCTGGATTTGGAAAGTAGTGGCAGCTGCTTCTGACCGGTTCTATTGGAAAATTATGGGCAAGGCCTATGTCCGGCAGTGAATGTTCTACAGCTGAGAGGATGATGAAGATTATGATCTCACATATACCGCTCTCAGAATTCCGTTTTGACTGTGTGAAAATCGCTCAGCAATGAATTATCTCCTGACAGCTATGCATCGCGCCTTAACAATTATACCGGAAGCACTCCACATCAAAATCTGATTAAGATACGTAATCTGGTGTCATTAAGTACGTAGCAAACTAATTAGGACGGTTTTCCAGCCTTTTTACGTGTACTCTATATATTTATAAATAAGTTATTGTTTTCAATGTTTTATATAGGTGCACATATGAAATAAAATAAAAATGACTCTTAAATAAAATATTATCACATGTAAGACTTAAAAAGTTAAAATAATCATGATTTTATATATTATTCTTTATATTGTACGTTTTTGATATTTTTTAAATCCGCTTGTAATAATGAAATTTTTTTGGAAATTGTCTTTTTAAATTTAATTATATTCTAACTAATTTATATACATACATATAAGTATATACTTGCAAAAGGGGTCAACTAACTTAAGCAAAATCTTATATTAAAATATTGATTTTGACGAGCCCGTTGGATGAGGCTCTTTCTAGGGTTCCTGGGTTCGAATCCCGGCAGGGGCAACTTTGAAAATGAACTTTTCGAAGGTGGCTCTGGTCTAGATCTGAAAAGTAGTGGCAGGGCACAGTGCGTTTCGCAGTCATCTGGGCGGCTCGACTGGCGGCAGTAACCACCTCCTTACAGAAGACCACCGTGAAATATCTGCAAGTTGCTGTTGGGTTTCGGTGAGTTATTAAGGGATGCCAGAACCCATTTCTCTATCCCCACCTAATCCTTTATCCTTAATTCTACCTGTAGTCGGTAGCGCACTTGCAGCATCTGTGGCGTTTGCTTGTGTTATTGGCGACGGTGGCCACCTACCATCAAGTGGACCGTCAGCATATCTGCCGATATTAACAAAAAATAATAATAATAATTTCAGTGATTTATGAATTCGTACTGATGTTTACGGTAATGTAACAAAATTACTTCCTAACATTTTATTTCATTAATAATTGGTCAGTTAAAAATAATTTATAACTACCAAATCTGTCTTCAGAGGAAATTATTTAAATTAACAGCGATTAAATTAATTTATCGGACTTAGTACTTTTACAACCGAATTTTTATTCCTTTAACTCCGAGCGCCTTGCGTCCTATAATTACCTTTTATTTCCCAGTACTTTAATAAAATTGTTTCCGACCTCAATTCTGTCGCGATATCTTTTGTATTGTTTGTATTTGTTTAAGGATTGGCGTAGATCTATGTTTACACACGAATTGTCTAGATGGCGTTGTGAGTATGTTTAGTACAATTTAAATACAGACATTATATAGAATTACCTATATAAGTTAGTAATGATAAAATTCCGTGGTATATCAAAAAATTGTTATAGATAAAAATAAAAGGTCACTGCAAGATCAAGATACGTAGTGTTTGATTTATATTTTATTCAATCAATAAGATAAATTACTATTGTATCTGGACACCTACCGGTAATGATCGCATCAGATCTAACTTTCAAGTACGAGCCCTAACAATCTATGTCTCGAATTGAAATCCAAGATGTTTTTTCGTAATATATAATATTAACTCTGAAAGGCATACTCTGCTTCAATATTTCGCCCATCAATATATTGTACAATACCTGATACCTTGCTATTGTCATGTCATAGTTACTATTAATAGAAACGTTTAAGTATGAACTTTACTTTTATTAATACTATGTTATATATGAATGTAGGAGCGGTTGTCCTATCTAACTTATTTTCTACTTTCGACTCCAAATACACACAAAAGGTCTACACTGGTTTATTGTCTGTACACATGAAAAAAATATAAATAAGAGATAAAAAAATGACACTGTCAACTATTAAAAAATATGTATTACATATAAACCACATTTAAAACCAAAATATTTACACACAACACTATACACTTTATATACATGAAAACACTGCCACTCTGTACATATATTTAGCTTGGTCTCTTCTGGTAAAATTTGCTTGCTCCTCAATGTGAAATGAAGATCTTGATGCCTGTATTTTTATTTTTGTTTATTTTATTTTATTTTATTCTTAACAAAAACCCTACAGCAATACAGCAGCAACAATATACAAAAGAGACACATTCACCAAGCACATTGCCATGCACATTACAGGGCTTCATTATGTACCCAAATTATGTTCAAAATTAAGTTCAAAATGTTCCCAATTCTTTTCTCGTGACCCAATTTGATTCGTTCCATTCTATTATTAAAAAAAAGATTCGAATACATGCCAGCTACATTACAAGGAGTATGCATCACACCAATAAGTAAAAGTGCCATAAAAATGTAATAAAAATCTATTTTTCTTCTCTCAAACTAAAGTCTTATTACTGTATTTTTGTATGATGTGAATTCAAATGTTTTAGGTATGCAGTTTAATAAATTATACCAATCATGTTATTCATTATACGAGTAATTCATGAGGAAGGTTTAGGTGCATAACTATTTAAGGTTTTGTGTAAATTTATTGAAATATGACGATGTTTGTTGAGGATGTCGGAAAAAAAGTAAGCCGTTTGGGAGCCTTCATCGGAAACGCTGCCTGATCCGTTGTATGGGGTATGAAGATTCGAAGGGTTACAGGATTTTGAGTATGGCATATGTCTATTTTTTAAGGATAGCTTACTATACCCATTATAACTTCTAAGAAAATTATCACATATATTGTGCTATTTAGAAGGATACAGTATAAATCATTATCAAATTAAATATGTGAGTTACCTTAAGAAGTTTATATACATTACAATAGTCTCGTTACACCATGAATATATTAGTAAACTACGCGCGAGAAAAAAATAAATTCAAACGGTCTCGCAACAACGCGACACGACCGGACTCGATAGAAACAGACGCAGACTTTATATTACTCATATAATTCTCACCCATTACGCAAACATTACGCAGACTCACCCCACACGTAAAAATATGTATAAAATTTAATTTTAATAATAAAATAATTTGTAATGTTTATCATTTAGGTAGTAGTACCAGGGGCATACTGCGTTCCGGATATCGGTCTGGCGGCAGTAACCATCCTCATTGAGGAGACCACATTGAAATAACAGTTGGTACGTTTGCTGTTGTGTTTCGTAGATCCTTTCGTTATTCCTTTATCCTACCATCAAATGGACGGTCAAGGACGAATCAAGCAGCCTGCTTGCCAATCTTTACAAGTTTACATAAAAAATATTATAACTCCTTTCACATATCCTCCGCTCAAACAAACTGTGATAACTTGTGAATTTCTTGGAACACTGACCATAAATGGTTCCTTTCATCTATGACTTTTATCTTCAATGAAAAGCTGTAAAACACGTGTCAAGGATAATGTAGACAAAGGAAAAGCGGACGTGTTTGGAATCTGTGTGATATTGGTATTTTCAGAACAAATCCTTTGTTGTTCGGAATTGTAAATGTTGAAAAATTTTATGTACTTACATTTCTTTAATTTTTTGTTAATTAAATTAATTAATTAATTTAAAATTATCAGTTAATTTTAATTTAATTAATTATTTTTATAATTTATACATATTGCTACGACTAACTATGGAACGTTCTGGAAAAAGCGTTCGCGCTGGCCGAATGTCTCGTTTTATCCTAGCGTTGGTAGCCACGCCCCTTCCCGACTAGTGTCAAAGGAAATTAGTCCTTATCTTTCAATGGCTTGTTTAAAATCTTGTTTACATTTTCTGGAAAATTCGAAACACATCGAGGCGTTTGGCGTCAAGTATAAATAAGAGTGCGGCCGACCGAGATGACAACCAGCGATACGAAAGCGTCTCTCAGACACCGAAACTGTTACTTCCGTTATTACGAATCGCTTTAAGGGGGTGCCCAAATGACCCCCTATTTGCAATTTAAAGAATATGTACCGTTAGATGGCGCTAAATAATGTTTCAAAACACTTAAACTTAAAAGAACATTTATGTACATATATTATGTATTTGACGTAATAATAAGATGACAATAACCTAAACGAAGATTCTAAAGGCGGCTTTTGACTATGGGATGTAATATATTTATAGCACAGTGTGCACGGTCTAATACAAAATGTATGACGAGCGATAAAATATTGTATCTCAAGATGTAATATATATTATATTACATCCCATACTCAAAAGCCGCCTTAATAACATTTTGGTACTACCGTTTCACGTTAATTTCTGAATAATGTACCTACCTAAAAGTTATTTATATGTTACCTAGAGAGTTCTTTAGAAATTAGTATTATTAGCAACAAAGTTGTGTACCTACTTATTTTTAATATTACCGTACGGAATACGATTAACGGACAAAGGCACGATATATTTAGAACCTGTAATGTTTACGGAAATGAAATGTGCAAACATCAATTGAACACGATTCGGTGTGAATTGATTCAATCGGCAAGTCAAACCCGAATACTCTCTTCGTTTAATGGATTTGATGCCAGTACAAAAGGAGACCTTATTAATTAATTAATTTGTATACGTGTGTATGTAGGCACTCTCAATAGAGTGGGTTTAAACAGTTTTATGCAAACAAGTTAATGCTCCAGTAGGACACGTAATAAATGTAATCTTATGATCGCAATTTGCTCGTTGCTTCTTTAATTACTTTAATTTTGGTGTTGCAAGATCGAATCCGGCTCTTAATATCTAAACCTTAAAAAGCGGCTACTGAGAGTTAAATAGTTAAAAACAAAACAAAACATTTCAGTAGCTTTTTCTAATTTGTTTTTGAACCGTTTCTCTTTTTTTTGTTTTATTTTCAGAACTAATTTTTTTTTTTACTTTCGAAAGGACTATTTAAACCAGCAGGCGAACAGAAGTCATATACGTACAATTTACTAGAACTAGAATACGTAAAAATTAATGGGATCTTTTATCCCATAAGAAACTGGAGCATGATATTTAAAAAATTTTTTTTTTTAATTGAAGATGACTAGCATCTATCCACGTAGGACGGATGTGGCCGACGATGGAGTGAGTTCACCCAGAAGATACCTATTCACTCGAACTTTGAAAAGATTTCGGTTGTATGAGCTCGGAAATACAGATGCCGGCAGTGAGTTCCAATCCCCTTAGCAGTACGCTTTATAAAAGATGTTTTAAAGCGCTTCGTCCGAATTAGAGGGATTTCGACAAGGTGAGGATGGTAACCAGCCGTAAGTCTGCATGTCCGATAGAAGGGGGAGATTTACATTAAACTCGCTAACAGGCTAAGTTTAAAACTGGCTCAATATGTAGCCGAGTTATTTAGAACTACTATTGCCAATATTACAGAAGAAGACAGATATCTTTTCGAAGATTTCGGGGGAAAATCTGTTATTTTATCTCCACTTTAAATGCATGCCATTTTTATGTCACAAACATTCTTTGGAATACATAGATACAACTATATGATTAAAAAATACAATACAAGTGAGCGTATCTATAATATATAAATTTAACTATACATTAGTATAGTCGATACATTAGTATACATTAGTATACATTAGTATACATTAGTATACATTAGTATACGTAAATAAAGGAACACGAAGTCATTTTTTAAAATATTTTGCTACTGTATATATTTTGCAGTGTAGAGCTTACTGATACATACTTGAATAAAACAATTTAGTTTGTTTGTAACGTCGGATAATAGGGCAATGGAAATATACAAACATTTGATTTAAATTGTATTTGTTTTATTTTAATTATTAGAGGTTAAAATTTACCCAAAAATATCTTTCTAGTAGATATAAGGGAAACGGTCATGTTCAAAGTAGTAGACAAAGCTAGTAGATAAAACAAAGCTAAGAAATAAAATGGGAATAGTATATGGACATTGATTATATTGAACTTTTCAATTGTAAAAGATTGGAATTGAAAGTGTAAATATTCATGCAACTTTCGACTAAGAATTACGATTTTTCTGCAAAAGAGTACTGCCAATAAGTCGTTATATAGACTCACTGGCGATGAGATTACATCTTTGTCTATATCTAAAACCGACGATCTAGGACGAGGGTCATCAACTGCAAACAAAGTAAGAAAGTGTTCCATTAGCTAAATATATTTCAAAATTGGCTTCAATTAATAAATATATTTCAGACACATATAATTTTCAATTGTTGGTGACAGTTCCAAAATGTTCTTTTATGGCATTCATTGTGAAAATAAACTACAAATTTTATTTTCGGATTCATGTTAATAGTACTAAACCTGAGTTTCTCTTAATGTTAAAGATTGGCAAGTAGATTAGCATTAAAAAAGTGATGCAAATTTTGTTCCTACAAGTAAGCTTAAGGGTATTGGAGAAGGCGAGGATAAGGGATTGAGATCTGATTTACCCTCGCATTGAAACATAACAGGACTCCAGATAGCAGGTAATTTTTGGTTGCCTTATTTTAAGACTAAATAGTTACACTAAATTGGATGTTAAACAAATCATTTTAAAGAAATTAGCTGCGTCCACATCGGCCACGGGCGCTCACGAACCATGGCTCGCGCGGTCTCTCGCGAGGCGGATCTTGCCTCATAGACAGGATGAGCCTCGAATTGACAGGATATGCGAGAAGCTCTCCGAATGGAAAGCCATGTATCGAGCCAAAAACTGCCACGTGAGAATGGCAGTGGCGTTAATGATCATGCAAAAATCAAATCTTGTATAAATCCATAACTACCGGATTTTCATAACTGCAGGCATACTGCCATAGTTCTCTAGATGGTAAATGATTATCGTCGCTTACATACAGCGACTATATAGAAGTTGCAAATGCCCTTGATAGTATAAAATAAGATAAGGAATGTGGATTGAGTAAGGAATGGGAGGCCATTCCTTACACCTGGCATGCCATTGAAACACAACAGCATACGTGCTGTTATATCACAGTGGTCTTATGTAAGGGGATGGTTACTGCGGTCAGACAGGCTGCCCAGTTACCGATTGTGAACATGTGCCCCGCTACTACTAAGGTGTTTGGGTTATCAAATATTCTCACTTTATCAAAATAAAGTGAGAATTTGCTTTACCGTGATGAAACTTTGATTAATGAAACAACATTTGTTTATAATCTGTACTTGCAATATATAACCATATTTTAGCTTTAACAATAAACAAAGTTAATGATCACAAAACATTACAAAGCATTTCTATAGAAATAAATAACATAAATGCACATGTAGCAGTTGATCATATAAGACGTAATAAGAGCTAGATCTGTCAAAAATACTGTTCCTTGATTCGCGAAGTACTCTAAAATATCCAAGTATCTAGATATAGTGTATAACCTAATAAGACTCAAGGCGATCTTCATCGGTGGATTCGTGGATACGTATAACGCTCCGGTAATCCAAAAAGGTGCCAACCTTTTCAGTTCTATTAAGTACGCTCTCCGTATAAAGTCAGAGTTGGGAATAATATCCGGTTTTATCCACATCACGGCTGTCATAGGACTTAATGCCAGCAGTTTCAACACGAGCACAGCCGCGTGAACGAAGTAAGTCTGCACTAGTGGACTGTCTAAAACTATTACAATTGACTGTGAACTTGTTCCTTTTGATTCGAGATGTGACATGTTTTTTCAGTAAAGTCGCCTCGAAGAACATTATCCTGGTAATAGTGAACGCGGGCGTAACTTTTATAAAAGCTTTAAATGTTAGTTAATATAATTTTCAATTATATTAACTTTTTTGTTTGAAGTTGCGTCATTGCAAAGACGACACCACAGAACGACTAGAGATATTGACGTGTGATGACAACAGAAGTCTGACATAGATACTAAAGAGTAAGATAGAAGAAGAAAATTTTGTAATCATTGGTTTATATAAAAAGTCTGGTGAAAAATTCGGGCATGGAAATCTCGTGATTCCATGCCCGAATTATGTATAATGTTTTTAACTAATTCACGCATCACTGTAAAAGTGATGGTAATTATCTTTTACTCGTAATGAAAAATTTGTACGAAGTAACTGCGCAACTGGTGTTTTTAAGAGAAGTGTTTAGCGAATTGTTTGTGAAGTACGCAATCAAGCTGGAAAGGTTAAAGGCCGGGCTGTAGCTATCGTACCAAATAAAGGTGTTGAAATAAATATATAAATAACCCATTAACGGATGAATCAGCTCTGAAAAGAGCTGTTTATCAGTGTGGTTTTCTATATTTATTTAACCACTATCGCTGGATTCACGAAGAAGGATGAATGGGAGCCAGCAGGAGCATTCACAGCCAACGCTTCCGAATTCCGACGCTATTGATTGTCTTCTGCGACAAGATGTTGTCTCGAAGGCGTCGGCGGTGCAAAAGGGCAACATACCTTACGCGGCCCATATTTATATTGTCGCGTTGCTTCGGATGACAATAGACATAATGCGCACACCGCGATTTTGCTATCTCAGGCAACAGGCTTACTTCGTCACATAGGTAATACCTATGGGTATGCCATTGTAAATATTGTATATAGATAGGGTAATTTGAGAATAAAGGCGTTCCTGTACATACTACCTATGGAGTATTATTACGCCTAGATAATCGCCAAAGGGCCACGGACACAACTATTTTACAATTTCACCCGATCATTAAAATATTCCGAAAACAGGGAACTTTTAATAGTTTCTCGGGTCATAATTAAAACAGATCACACTTTACTCACGAAAAATATGTCAAAAAATAAATAATGATGTTTTGAAAAATATTAAATAGTTACATTTCTTTAAAACAGTTTATAATTTATTTATTAAATCGCAAGTACGCCCAAAACGGTGCATGCGGGGTGACAAAGCGCCTACTGCCTACTGCGCACAAATATCCTGGCCTTAATTTAAGCCCTCAACAGGAAACAAAGCCTTAACAAAATGTCCCATTAAAAAGGACGTATGTAACTAAAATGGTCCCCTTTAGAAAAATTGATACTTTTATATTATGTGGAATGGGCAAAAAAGTTTTATATTAAACTAGCGACCCGCCCCCGGCGTCGTCCGTGGTGCAATTTTTATATACCCTAAAACATTCCCCGTTTATCCCTCTTTCCATTAGCGAAAACCAAATTAAAATCGGTCTACCCGTTCACGCGTGATGCCATGACCAAGGGATATAGGGATTCATTTTTATATATAAGATATAGATAGAAGTCTTTTTAAGCCTGTGCGAAGACTGCCTGTTAAATATAGGGCTACATTCTTAAATAACAGGCAATATTTTTAATTATTTTGTAACGCAATGAATTTTAAAATAATAGAATAAATTGTAAAAATAAATAATAATGTTGGAGTATGTAAATAGGCTCTTATGCAATATGACCAGGTTGTGTAAATAAACTCTATCCTCAAGGTTACCTCAACTTTGGAAATGAAGTCTTTATGAATTTTGTGAAATCTTTCAATATTTCACCCTACGCTGATTGGAATGCCTTATTATAAGATACAAAGTATAAAATTAGCATAAGAAGGAAGAAAACGCAAATATTTCATGAAACATAACATTCGAGCGGAATAAAATGTTGCGTAATAATAGCCGTTATTGTGTTGATAAGGGAGGCTTTGTGTAGGTAATATAAGAATGTGTCATTTGTGACAAAACACACGAAATAAATTGTACGAAACAGTTGAATAGGATATAATAATGAAGACGATAAGCCCTTTTGTGTCTTATTTATTTTGATAAACGATGATGAATAAAAAATACATTAAAAAAACATTGGTTTTGGTGGAAATTAACTTAAAGGAATTAAGTTCCAAATATATGGTTTATCTAAAGATTAGCTTTTGTCGGCGACTTCGTCCACGCATCTTTTTCTTAAGGCGACTTCAGCCGCAAAACTCGTTCTGTACTGAATTGACGGGACTGCTGAGGGAGAGTCGCTACTTACAAATCTCGGAAATATCTATTTAAAAATTAAATAAAGTATGATTCAAATTTTTCTTTTGATGAGACTTCAGATAGTAGATCTTAAAATTTATCTTAAGAATTAGCTATTTAAAATATTGATTATTAAGCAAATCGCACGGTTGCAACATCGATGTTATAATATAGTATTTGTGATAGGAAATATGATTTATTAAATTAAATATAATTTAAATTGAAAGCAGAAAACTTTGGCGTACATATTTTTTTTAGAACCAATCCAAAAACTGTCAAACAAGCCATAGACTACACATAGTCTGTTTTTTAAGGTTCGTTCGGAAAAGTTTCAATATTTAACATCTTCCACACCCTAAAGGATTTCCGAACGCACCCTTGTACACTTGTCAAACCTAAACAAAAGTCATCGACTGTCAGTGTCACATAAGTATGACAACTAAGTGCCTAACTAAAAGCTAAAAGGTAAACAAAAGCAAATTCAAAATATGAGCCTATTTCTTTTTCTCGGTAGATAAGAAATAATCACACACACAAAAAAAAAAATCAGAAATGAAATAATTAGGCTCTACCCTTTTGTTACCTATGAACGAATACAACATTAATTTAAGAACATAAATTCCTTTTGGATTATCTAGTGAATTATGTACTAAGTAATCATCAATTCCACTTGAGTGAAATTAACAATGTTCAAGATTCAAATAAAACTTATAGTTAATACAATTATTATCCTCTCAAGAGTTACATGATAATTATTATCGCTACCTTTACACATAGAAACCCAAAGAATTCTAAGAAATAATTATAACTAGGTAAACTTGTGTATATGACCTAAATTATGTTAAGACTATAATAATTAAAATTATGTCAGAATTACACAAATTAAACATTCATTTTTATCAGTTACATACCTATACTGAATGACATTATTTTGAGAAAATTTGTTACCCTCACTGACAAACAAACAAGCTTTTCATGCTGTACTACTAGGGTTTATACATCTTATATATATTAAATTTACTAGGAATGTTTACCTGTCTACCACTTCTTGAAGATAGTGGTTTTGTGGCTATATCATGCTTCTCATCAGCTGACTTCAAGGAGCTATTCTGTGTCAACTGACCAATGTGTTCTGCATCTAAAGAATGGATACGAGAAGAAGAATTTGAAGTTGGGAAATCCTTCGTATTTTCTGCAGATATCTCTAACTTATACAGACGTTGAACTGGCCTGATTTTTGTACCTAATAAAGTTCTTACTTCAGCTGTTCTTTCAATTCCATCATTCCCAGCTATTAACTTTTGAATAATACCTAATGGCCACTTTATCCTCTTTTCACTTGTCTCTATTAATACAATGTCTCCCAATTTCAAATTATGATTTCTAACTTTTCCTTTTTGAACTAATAATAAAATATATTCTTTTATAAATCTTTCCTTAAATTGTTCTCGAATATTATGTATAAATCTAAGTCTGTTATTCAAACTTTTACTATCAATTAAATCTAAATCACTTACATCTGTTATAGGCTGGTTGGTTGGGTAAATGAAATGTGCTGGGGTCAATGGTTCAAAGCAGTCGCCATTGTCATTATTTATGTAAGTTAAGGGTCGACCATTCATCACTGCCTCGCACTCACACAACACTGTCTCTAGCTCATCATATGTAAGTGATGCTTTTCCTATAATTCTACGTAACAAGTCCTTCATTACCCTGATGAGTCTCTCCCAGAAACCACCCCACCATGCTGCGGTAGGTGCATTCATCTTCCATTGAATGCGTCGTATACTGGAGTAGCGTTGTACCTCTTCCCAATCTAGTGATGACAGTAAACCTTTTGTTGCGCAGAAATTAGTGCCTTGATCAGAGATTATTAGGTTAGCGCGACCGCGTCGAGCTGTGAACCTACGTAACGTCATTACAAATGCCTCTGTAGATAAGGAACGTGTTAATTCTAAATGCACTGCACGGTACACAGCACATGTATACAAAACTACCCAGCACTTTTCTCCATTTCGAAGTAGTAATGGACCAGCCAGGTCAACACCTGTCGTTTGGAATGGTGCTGAACATGTTATTCGTTCTGGAGGTAGCGGTGCAGAGGGTGCTTCAGCAGGCTTGGCTCGATATCTACTACAAACAACACAGCTAGAAATTACAGTCTTTGCCAATCGACGTATCCCAATAATCCAAAATTTTGATCGTATATCCACTATAAGTTGATTTATACCTGCATGTTGTAGTTGTTCATGTCTCTGTCTTACCATCTTTTCTACAATTGGACATTTTGCGAACAGCAGGTAAGGAGTTTTCATTTGTTGACTAAATTCTGAGGATAAAAGTAATTTAGTTTCTATTCTTATTATATTATCATTATCATAGAACTGTTTCAGACTTTTACCTCTTTTTAATATCAAATTTTTATATTCAATTTGTATTAATTTAATTATTATTTTCTCTGCCTTCTCATATTCTCTGTATGATATTTCTCCCTTTCTCTTAGTACATGCATTTTGTGTATTATATATAAATCTAAGTATCCATGCAATAGTTCTAATGATTTTAGTGTATTTAGAGAAACGATTTTGCAGTATTATTAATAAGTTATTTTCTGAACACATATTGTAATTATTACATGTAGTTTTCTTAAGTTCCAGCTGCACCTCGCGCTCATCAACTACCAGCTCAGATCTTGGCCACTGCTCTGGCTTTAGGCGTAGCCACTCTGGCCCCTCCCACCAGCGGGAAAGGAACAGTGTCTTGGCATCACAGCCTCGGGATGCTAAATCTGCCCAATTGAATGAGCCTGGAATATGAAACCAATTTTTTATGTCTGTGTGCTCACGTATTTCTTTTACTCTATTACCTACATATGTATTATAGAGTAAATCTCTTTTTATCCAACATAATGTCACGCCTGAGTCTGTCCAACAATATTCTACACAATTATTTAAATTAAGAGACTTGCGTGTATTGTAAAGTAATCTAGAACCAATTAAAGCCGATGTTAGTTCTAGTCTAGGAATGGTTATTCTTTGTGGTGGTGATACTCGAGCCTTTGCTGCTATTAATTGGACTGTCACATTACCATCCTTTTCTGATCTGAGTAATACACAAGCCCCATACCCATCTTTGCTTGCATCACAAAATAGGTGTAAACTCAATTTGCATAGTTCTATGTTGCCTGTGGTTAATCTGCGATTAACTTTACACTTATTTAGGTAAGAGATATGTGCATACCAATCCAAAAATTTATTTAACAGATTTAGTGGTAATTCTTTGTCCCATGGAAGTTCTAAACGCCAGGTTTCCTGTAATATTAGCTTAGGGATCAACATAGCCGGACAGGTGAAACCTATAGGGTCAAATATCTTTTGTGTAATAGATAGTAAGTCTCTTTTATTAATCTTATTTAATTCTGTAGCAATTGGCAAGTTCAGAGTGTTACAGTATATCTCATCTGTGACAGTATCCCACAAAAGACCGAGTATAGAAACTATCCGTTGGTTCTGCTCATTAATTTTCATTGGTGATGTAACCCACTGTCTCAGATCAAATCCACCCATCTCCATGACATATTTTGCTTCAGAAATAAAAGTATATACATCTTCTTCAGAGTTAAGACTAGTTACACAATTATCTACATAAAACGATTTGCTCAATAGCTTTGCTGTTTGTGTGTACTTGCCTGCATCTTGCTGCAAATGATGTTGTATAGTAGCAGCCAATAAAAATGGACTGCAGGTTAAGCCAAACACAACCCTACAGTGCCTATAAACTATCAGTTCAGACTGTTGATTATCTTCCCACCATAAAAATCTTAGGAGGTCCCTATCTCTTGGATCAACAGAGATTTGAAGAAACGCTTTGGCAATATCTCCTGTTACTCCTATAGCACCTTTCCTAAAACCACATAATAATGTAGGTATTTTTTCTAAAAAATTATAACCCTTTTCTAGATAATTATTTAGTGATTTCCCCTGTTTATCACGAGCTGAAGCGTCAAAAACCGGTCTGATTTTTGTTGTCAGGCTCGTGTCTTTTATAACAGGTCTATGAGGTAAATAATGTACTATTTTATTTCCTAATTCTTGTTCAGATACACGCTCTATAATACCCGATTCTAGCCAATTATTAAATATGGTATTATAACTTTCAAAAGAATTAGATTGCAATATCTTTTTAGTTGTAGATTCTAATCTACGAATAGCAACATCATAGTTATGTAATAAATATTCATAACCTCCTTTTAATGGAAGTCTTACCTCATATCTTCCTTCCGTAGTTCTTTTTACACCTTCAGCAAAGGATGCCACCACCTCCGCTTCAATTTCTGCCTTGGTCTTCACCTCAGCCGGATCCTTTATCCCTAGCATTTCTAATGCCCAAAAATCTGTCAAAATATTATTATTAACACACATTAAAGTCGTAGCAGAATTCCCTGAAATTCCTGCCTGCTTCCCAAGTATAGTCCAGCCCAGTTTTGTCTTAATGGCCACCAACCCGTTACCTAATTTTATGACAGAACTTGTCATTAGTTCACCAGAATAATCTGCGCCTATCAATAGACCTATATTTTGAACATCTTGTTTGTCTGTCAGGGTAATTTGGTGTTCTTCTAACATGCTTAATAATTCATGATCAGAAGTGTTAATTCTGGGGACATTATTACTAATACATGTTTGACTCAATGCCATTAAATTAAATCTGAACTTATTCTCTACACTTTGAATGTCAACACTAAACACATTATGTCTTTTAGAATTAATTTCAACACCACCAAAAAGACAATGTGTTAACACTTCACTGCTGATGGGAAACAATCCTAACTTTTCTGCTATATCTTGTCTTATGTAAGATCGTTGCGATCCATTGTCAAAAAGGACTCTCACAGGTACTTTCTTCCCTTTGTTAAGGACATTGACAACAAGAGTTTGCAGCAATGTGACTTCATTAGTGGGCAAGCACTGAGATGATAAAGTAGTGGCTTGATTGGGGTTAGGTGTTTTAGTATGCATTGGTTTACATTCATCAAATTTTCCATTTTCACATAATACAGATGAATGTCTCTTTTTGCATATAAGGCACTTGATGCCAGTTTTACATATCTTAGCATAATGGCCAATTTTAAGACAAACTCCACATGCCTTTTTCTTTTTAATATATTCTTTGCGTTGATCTAAAGACAATTTTGCCAACTTATAACATTCTATGCTATTGTGATTGTCTTTCTCGCACCATAAACAAATATTGCTGCTTCTTTTTTGATTGTTTTCGCCCTTTTTTGTTGCAAAAAACAAACAGCTTGCAGTTTGTTGACTTTCTTTAAAGTCTTTTGAACCTTCTTTTTGGAAACTCATTCTAGCCATTTTAATCCTTTGGTCATTTTCTACCTCCATCTTCAGAAAACTTAATAAATTATTGAGTTCTTTCTCCATGTCATTATCATGATTCACATAGCGTTGCCAAGCTCTCAATGTTTCTTCTGGCAAAGCCGATTCTACCATGGGAAGAATAAATGCTGCATTCTTCTTTGTTACCCCTAGTGTTTCTAAGGAGCGTAACTGTGCACTTATTTTGTCATATAAATTAGTGAGATTACTTTGTGAATCCTTCTCAATAATAATTGATAGTAATTCTCTGACATACAGTTGTGTTTGCAGGTCTTCCCTGGCATAACGAGACTTAAGATGCTCAATGCATTTCGAGTAGTTTTCCGCTGAAATCGGGTAGCTTTCTACCAATTGTCTTGCCTCTGAGTTTACGTTCACTGATTGTAAGAGATAAACAAATTTGTCCTCGGGGTTTAAATTTGCATCGTCATTAATTTTTTTAAATTGGCCCCAAAATGGTAACCATGATTTTAATTCTCCATCGAACTTGGGCACTTCCAATTTTGGCAGTTTTATCTGTGGGCGATTCACCATTGTGCCTCTTATTTTGAGAATTTCGTATTTTGCTTCTAAGAGAAGCCATCTTGTTTTATATTTGTCGGCCTCTTCGATTTCTTTTTCAAATTTTTCGGCCTCCATCACAGCTAATGCTTTTGTTCTTATTTCTTTGTCGATTTCGTCTAATTCCAAACGCATTTCCTGCAGTGATTTGTAGCAAGCGTTTATTTCTGGAAAGTTTTCTGACGCCGACGTCGCCATTTTCGCGTCGAAGCAATTTGCCTTTTTGGTAAATTGGCTCCTCAGCGCAGTTCTCAACTTTATATCATTTTCCATATTGTTTCTTCGCAGTCACGGTCGCCAGATGTTATAATATAGTATTTGTGATAGGAAATATGATTTATTAAATTAAATATAATTTAAATTGAAAGCAGAAAACTTTGGCGTACATATTTTTTTTAGAACCAATCCAAAAACTGTCAAACAAGCCATAGACTACACATAGTCTGTTTTTTAAGGTTCGTTCGGAAAAGTTTCAATATTTAACAATCGATATTAGACTGCAAATTAGTAATTTTTTTATATATATAATTAAATATAATTTAAAAAATAATTATGATGATCCCCTTTCATATATCCTGCTGATGATTTGAGTATTTTTTAAATTATAATTATTATGATAATTTAAAAGGAAAACGGTTACAAATAAGTGGATTTTTTTATCATTAGGGGCTGGCGTCGTCGCCTTAAATGTTTTTCCTTCAATCTTTATTGATCGTTTATTGTCGGGCGTTGAATTTCTTTATTTTTATTTTTAGATGATCCTTCAGGAACAGTACTTTTGTCTTTGACGTGTATTCAAAATTTCATGATACTTGGTGGAGTAGTTAAGGCGTAAAACCGAATATTAACTCACTTTTGCATTTACCTAATCTATACTAATATTATTTTGCTCGACTTGGCGGGGTCACTGCCGTGCACCCAGATAAAGCTGAAGAGTTTGTTTGTTTGTTTGTTTTAACGCGCTAATCTCAGGAACAACTGGTTCGAATTGAAAAATTATTTTTGTTTTGAATAGTCCATTTATCGAGGAAGGCTATAGGCATAACATCACGCTACGACAAATAACATATATATAAACAATGGTCAGTACCGCGCGCCCCATGCGCACGCCGCCGCCTTATGGGCCGCAGCGAAGCGTGGCCGAGTTCAGCTAGTATATAATATTAGTTAGAACTGACAGAAAGGCTGATTGTGCTCTTGTTGTTAGTTGACTCGGCAGCTAAAGTGTTTCTGGTGTTAATTGGTGTTAATAATATAATTGTATGCTCTCCTGACGCCGATACGTGAGTTAGTAAGGGCTCTAGCATTCCGTACTCACTTAACTACAACAGTGTCCTATTTATGATTGCGGACTGCATTGTATCGTCGTTAAATAACACCAAGTTTGGTTGTGTTTTCATATGTAAACCGGAGGCCATTTGCATTTTTAAAATGAAACTTCTTTGCGCGCGATAAGAGCAAAATATCAAGGTCGAATATCGTGTGACGCTTCAGTGTAACGATTAAGTGACGCTTCGTGTAACGTTTCTGCATGACATCTACCGCTTACTGTATATTTGGTCGTTAAAGAAGTTTTTATTTTAATTTTAATATCAGCAGACAGGCTGACGGTCCACTTGATGGTAGGTGGTTACCGTCGCCTATAACACAAGCAACGCCAAAGCTGCTCCAAGTGCGCTGCCGACTACAGTAGGATTAAAGTTAAGGGAATAGGAGGGGATAGGGAAGTGGGCTCTGGCATTCCTTACTCACTCTCCGAAACACAACAGCACATGTGCTGTTATTTCACGATGGTCTTCTGTAAGAGAGTGGTTACTGCCGTTAGACGGGCTACCCAAATGACTGCGAAACGCAATGTGCCCTGCCACTACTTTCAAGATCCAGACCAGAGTCAAATTTGAAAAGTATTATATTTTTCTAAGTTGACCCTGCCGGGAATCGAACCCGGGAACTATAGAACAGTTGTTCTGGTCTGGTCTGGATGGTCTGGATGATGGGCAGCCCGTCTGGCGGCAGTAACTCTTATGGGGCTTTTTATCTTCGCGTCATTTTCACTCCGTCTGAATTTTGGTTTGACTTTTAACCTTTTGGGATCTATACAAAATAACTGATCATCTCTGATGGTGCACACATCTTTTATTTACTTTAAAATGCCTTAAAATATTCACAATCACTTATATAACATTTTTACTCATATACCAAACAGAACTCATATTACAAAACAAACTCTTATATCAAACTCAAAAAAAACTCACTTCAGTTTTTTTCTACGTCAAAAACAACATCTTCTTTTTCTATGTTTGAATTACAAAAACTTTTTAATTCAGCCAGTATTTAAGTTCAATACTTTAACAGTAACCACCCCCTTACAGAAGACCACCGTGAAATAACAGCACGTGTGCTGTTCTGTTTCGGTGAGTGAGTAAGGGATGTCAGAGCCCATTTTCCTATCCACTCCTAATCCCCCTTATCCTTAATCCTACTATAGTCGGCAGCAGCTTTGGCGTTGCTTGTGTTATAGGCGACGGTAGCCACCTACCATCAAGTGGACCGTCAGCCTGTCTGCCGACTTTAACATAAAAATATATATATATACAAACAAACATGCAAACGTGCAAACGTGCTAATTAATTTTATTACAAACAGGTAACAAAGGTGAAAAAGTTTTTTAAAAGTAGTTTTTATTTTTTATTCATCCAAAAATTAAGAATAACGCCCAATTTTTTTTTAATAATCATAAAACCTTGTTTTCTGCTTTGTAAAATGTCAGTTGATTACTTCATGACAGAACCAAAGAAGTCAAGACTGACAGGACATGCCATATTTACGTGAATTTTAATAATAGAAATAAAAAAATATAAGATAAAATTTCAGTATAAAATGGGAGGCCGTTCAATCAACCTGATGGATACTTATTTCGCGTATGCTGCGCTATTGGCATTAAAGCTATTAGCTTTAGCACCGCTCGCGTCGATAGTTTGTAACCCTGAAAGGATTCAGAGGGCTCATGTGAGTGACTTGAAGCATTTGACCCCGTTTTGGCTGGTTGCAGGCCTATATATGACTACGAATCCCGACGAGAAGACAGCGATATGGTTGCTGCGTGCATATGTCATTGCAAGACTAATTTCAGCTCTAGCTTATATTCAAAAATTGCCTAGGATGGCAGTGGAGTTTGCATTCTTCGTGTCCTTTGCAGTTACATGTTATATGGGCGGTTATGTGGTATATACTTACAGGAATGCTCTGTAAAAGCTCTCAATGCGTCGAATTTAAACTCATAATTTTAAATTATTTTACGACTATGAATGTTTTGTTTAGATTGTGAACAAATTTTAATAAATGATCAAGTATTTTTTGTACCCATATTGTTATATCAAGTTTTGTCACATTTTATAAAAATATCTTCGCATATACCTTTAAATATGAATTTTAAGTCATTCAAATTTATATTTTCAGAAATTAAAATAATTTATGTGAAACTAGTTTGGTCCTTTTGTCTTCAGTTGTTAAAACATTTATTCAATTTTTATTGCTCACTAGCGTCCCGCCCCCGGCTTCGCCCGAGGTGCAATTTTTATATATATGAACATTCCCCGTTTATCCCTCTTTCCATTAGTGAAAACCGAATTAAAATTGGTCTACCCGTTCACGCGTGATGCCGTGACCAAGGGAAATGGGGATTCATTTTTATATATAGATATGTATAGATGTTCTTCTCTCAGGCGTCAATTTTTTTTAAAATTATTTTCCGGATGATTCCTCGTACTGTTCGAACTTTGAATTGGATGAAAATAACCCTGTCATTTTTTAACTTACACTTTGGAGATTTTGGTAATAAAAGTCTTTCTTAATTTCGTTAATTTCCTGTGAACATTTCAGACTTCATAAATGGGGATAAAATAAAAAGATTAAAAAACTTATTTTATTGGGACAATTGGATTTTTTAATACTTTCTAACTTTAATCAATGAAACCCCATTATCAAATAATACGATATTTTCACAGTTTAATCTATAATTTCTTCTTACCTAATGGTACAAGTTTCAACCGTTAAAGCGAAAATACCACATGCTGATGGACCGATCTCCATTTGAGACGAGACGAAATACAGTCTTAGATACCTATATAATATCATAACATCGATTACTTCTTTTAAACCACCGAACCGATTGTCAAGCCTTACATGTCTCAATCAATCTTATGATTGAATTGACCGAACAGCTATGCATCATTTTCCCACAAAGCCTGGTAAAATTTGTAAAAAAATAGGAAAAGCATAGAGAAATACTGATATAATTTGCGAAAATATTGAACTTGTTATTTTTTTGTTAGTTAAATAATTCAAGCTATATTTTATACTAAATTTGCTAAGGTGCAGATAAACAATTAATACGGCTGTGATTGCATACGTAAACGAGAGCGCGCTTGCTTATGTCGTAAGGTCGTATGCGACAAAATGATTTTTATTAAAAAACTATAATGTATTTTAAGAAATCCAACTGTAAAATTAAGGTGTATGTTTATACTAATGTACATATAAAATTTGAAGGTTTTTTAATTGGTCCACACAGATTTACAAATGTAAATCTGTGTTTTAAAAGAGGTTTCTTTGAATTTTTTTCTCTTTTAAAAAAGTTTACCAATCGTGCAATCCAACTGACAAAATGAAGTCAGTAATTACCAAACATCACTTTCATATGTTTTGTCATTGCTGAGAAAAATCTAAATCCCTGCCACCAAAATTTCCAATTCGTCGCCTTCAGGCGCTTAAGGCCGCCACCAAATGGCTAGAATTGGGCCTTACCTCCCCACTATCACACAGTCCGCTAGCAGCACAGGTTCGAGGGTTCGTCCAGCACCGTCGCTCAGCTATCAATCTCAAATTTTCTGAGTGTGAATGAGAACGCATAAATAAGTGTATGGTTTTGAATCGTCCAATTGTGACAAAATTTTATGGTTTTTGATTTATTTATAATTATATATTCATGTAGTACCTAAATTCTAAAGCTGTCAAAATATTTTTACGTTCATTAACGATATGTAAAGTTTCATATAGTAAATAAGAGCAAAATTGTTTGAAATTCCGTGTTAGACGACGCTAGAACACACACACCTTTAACCACCCAGCAAAAATTAAGAGAGTTTCGCTGGGAGCCCCAAAGGTGACAGCAATACTCCATGCAAGATAGGACTTGTGCCTTATACAAAGATCTTGTGCCTACAAGATGGCAAAGTGTCATTGAACAAAATGGCACATATATACTGTAATTAAATGTAAATAAATTTTAAAAGAAAAATATCTGGAGTTTTCACATAAAATGCGAAGGAACTTTTTCCTCAACCAATTATATGCGAAAATACTTTTTCCACGACCTAATAATTCCCTAACAAGTTGTTAAATTTAATTGCATTTTTTCAGTATGTAATATCGTTACATTAGGATATTTGGAGTTTATTGGCGTTTATGGTATGGAAATTTTATGAGGAGTGAAACTAATAAAAGCGTTAACTAAAAAGCGTTATTTTCTTCTAAGCAGTTTTACACAATAGGGAATATGCACTTTTTTTTAATATTTTCATACGATAGGTTATATCGTTATATAACCGTAAAAAAATATTCAGCGCCAAAAAACAGAAATTTGGTAACAAAAAAAAAGTTAAAATTAACTAACAGCTACGGGTACTTTAAACACCCGCCCTTTTGGCGCCCTTGTCGTGACGTCAAAGTCTACAATACAATCAAATGTTAAAAATCACAAACATCTACACGCTTGTTGACTTTTCATACACGTTGACGTCACATTCCATAGACTTTGACGTCACATTCGATCTGACCGTTTCAAGTATTTTGAATTTTCCACATTTTTATGCACTTTTTAATAATTATTTTCTTAAAGAAAAATAAATAATATTAAAAAATATTTACATAGATATAATTTTAAAGCAAAAATGTTGATAAAAAAATACATTTAACCCTTTTTTGAACTAGACGCATCCCTATTCCGCCGCCGTTTACCTAATGTTGTGGACTGTACTCGTACATGTGGTTGCGGCTGTAAGCGAACAGTTGACTGTATGACGGACAGGATAGACAGAAGAAGGAAATGCACGTACCTTGTAACCGGTGCTCTAGTGCGATTTCCTGCAGGATTCTCCAGAACTGGCAGACACTGTTCTCTCGTATTTATGCTTGTTAAGGCGCGGATATTAACTACACTTTCGTGTTCAATTTAGTTCTTCTTTACTTCGAGCGAATCACACTTGAAGCGTAGGCGTGATCTCCTTCCACGTTCGCGGCGGTGAGGGCTATATTTAAGAGGGAGACAAACGCTAAATACTAAAAATTTCCATTGTTTAATGAAAATGTTACAAGAAATAAACAAGACAATTGCTTTGAAAAAAATATATATTATACTTAAACATGTGAAGAACCAATTGTATTAATTAGAATTTTCGTTAAAGTAATAGAAACTCCACAAAAAAGTTAGAACACAAGAAGAATTTGACCCTTATTGAAAATTCTCTCGAAAACGGCTTATTGCACGCATACGAATCCTGTACCTATTAATAAGTTAATATCAGATAAAAAAATTGTATTAATAAATTTTTTTATTTTTTTTGTGTAATGTTCTAATGGTAAAAACAAAAAAAACACCATTTCTAGGCCTGTTGAATTGTCTCCGCCGCCATCGAGTTCTATAGTAAATGTCATTGCCTCAGTGAATCCCTTAAATGAATAGACGGGTAAAAAAACGAAAATGGACTTGACAGCCAACCCATTCGATCACGGCGCAAACAATACAATAGATGTATTTACCCTCTTTTCCTATTATCATACTTAAGGAGTAAACTCCCGTAGTACGTCGGAGCTGACACAAACACACTTTTTTTATCATTTAAAATTAATTATCAGTTATTGTTTTTAGCTTGTATTAATTCAAATTCAAAAATTTTGGGTAAAAAATCATATACTTACTAAAACCTAAAATCCATAGTTGTAAATGTAGAACTGAAGTGTAGTGTCTTTAGTGATAAAATAAACATTTATCTTCAACAGATAACGGTAAGTCAAAGATATTATTATATCTCGACCAAACAGGAAACAAGCGTGGTCGGAAATCGAGGTCGCAAACCCTCGAGGCAATAAATAATAATAATCTTCTTAGATTTCAGGAAACTCAATTTTATTTTACGATTTCTTATCCTACTCCTGGCAAATAATAAATGAACTAATCTCTTCGTTTGAAATCATTGGAAATAACTTTAAAAACTAATCGAGTGAATCTAATAAAAGGGAAGTGTGCTAAAAGTCTTTTCATTACGTATATTACTATTGAATCAATTATAATATGGTCTTATTAAACACCAATAGGAATAGAATTACTTACCTAAGCTTATAAATATTAAATATAAAAATTTAAAACATTTTGTCGAGCCTGTTAGCTGACACAGAGATCCCGGGTTCGATTGCCTATTTTGAAAAAGAACTTTTTAAAGTGGGAGTTTTGGTAGGTAGTGTAAGGCATACTGCGATTCGCAATCATAAATTGGGAAGCCTTTTTAATTGTGGTCTTCTATTTCACGATAGTATTCTGTGTCCCTTTAAAGAAAAGACCATAGTGAAATAACAGCATGTGTGCTGTTGTGTATCGGTGACCAAGTTAGGGACCCCAGAGTTCATTTCTTTATCCTTTCCTAATCCTTAACTTTACAGCACAGCTTCGGTGGGCAGCGCACTTTATGCACTTGTGGCTTTACTTGTGTTATTAGGTAACAGTAGCCAGTACCACGTGGATCGTCAGCCTGTCTGGCGACCTTTATATATAAACAAACACTTAACCATTTATTAATAAAACTTAGTGTCAAAATAAAATTAGCTTAAATGTGTTTCGTGTTTTCTTTCTTTCTTTAAAAAATTATGGGCATTTTGAGTTTTTTTTAAAATATTTATTAGGCACTGTTTAATATTACTGATAAGAGAACAATCCAGTGCTAACTTGATTTGTCAGTCTTAATAAGAAATTAATAAAAATTATTTTGTTTTTCCTCGTTAATCGCGGTGATTACTACATTCTTGTGAATGCTATTCTGGGAACAAATTTATATGGAGGATTTAAAGAACAATCATTGATAAAAAAATACTTGCAAAAATGTTTTATGATTAAATACGATATATTGATATAAAGTGCCTCCGACACATCGTGGGTGTAAGAAACAAAATATATTGTTCATTCTCAGTCTGAATAACGAGAGTGTCTAAAGTTATTTATCTAAAGTTAGGAGAATCATTTATTCTTGACGTTTTATTATTTTCCAATGATTTTCAGTTCGGTTTGTTCATGATTGGCTATTAAACTAATAAGGAAATTTATAATTTATCTTTCACTTACATGGACGAGCTTCATAAGCTCGTTTTTAGCTTTTACTTAAATATATGCTTTTTCCGCGAATTCGTCCGCACTCCTTTTTCTTAAAAGTTGAAAAATATATAATAAAATATTCTTTTTTATGTTAATCGAAATACAGGCTGTCCTCTTGATGGTAGGTGGCTGGCTTCCGTAGCCACAGCAACGCCACAGGTGCTTCAATCCGACCATAGTAGAATTAAGGATAAGAGATTAGGAAGGGATAGGGCAATGGGCTCTGGCATCCTTTACTCATTCACCGAGTTTACTGCCGCTCTAGACGGACTGCCCAAATGACTCAGTGTGCCCTGCCACTACTATACTGCCATTTTTGTAAGGAGTTGAATTTAAATTTAAATTTTGAGATAATTAAGGCGTGAAAGAGTAACAAATAAACTTACTTTCACATTTATAATATTAGAAGAGTTAAGATGGGATCTGGTTATCTATACTCAAAATAGAAAAGCACACTTGTAAATTTAATGGTCTATTCTCATGATGTCCCACAAGAAATATCCAATTTGGGACATTTTGGGAATTACAAAATTGTTTCACTGATGATTTCTGTAAGAAGACTAGAGCCAGGCTAGCTTCGCAGCATTTCAATAGGGAATACAGTGTGCTCTGTCAATCTAAATTAACCAATTTCCTAATTAATTTTCCATGAAGAAAGAAATTAATAAAATATATTTGGTATTACTGTTCTGTACTGTACTGTACTGTTCTGTACTGTACACATAAATTATGACATCAATTGCCTTACGTTTAATGTGTGTCGTTGATATTATTATTTTGAATTTAATATTGTACGAACAAACATACTTGTATGTATGTACATCTGTATGTATGTATGTATGTATGTTCGTATGTATGTATGTAAACTTCTTCTATGTAGATATAATGTCTATTATATTTGTAAGCAAACACTTACATAATGATACAATACTTTTTTCATCCCAGGTTTAATATTTTTTGTTACATTTATTATAATAAAGTATTGTATTATTCAAAAGTGGAAGAAAGCTTTGTGAAGGCTTTGCTTTTAATGGAAAACAGTATAAAAATGTCGCTTGGTCATCCGATAACGCCTTTATGAAATCAAGTACAGTCAAGTATCCTTTCAGACTTGGAAAGTTGTAGTTGAAGACAAAGAGAATTGATTTTCTTTCGTTTTTTTTTCTAATGACATTACTAAGTTAAGATCCCATTTGTAATGAAAAAGTGAACTGTGTATTTCTGCATTAATATCTGTAATTAAATTTTCTTGTGTTATATCTTATTATAATGTGTGTCTGACAAGCAGATAGCTTGATGATTTTTATTTAATAATAATGAAATGCGTCACTGTACGCGATAACCTATTGTACACGATTAGTATCACGGTATATTATTTTTTTTTAAACTATGTAGTTTGAACAAAAATATTTCATTTTTTATAATATTATCATTTGCGCAGCCCGTCTGGCACAGTACCACCCTATACGTGTGCTTGTTGTGTTTCGGTGAGTAAGTAAGGGATGCCAGAGCCCATTTTCCTATCCAATCCCTTAACATTAATCCTATTGTAGTCGGCTGCCACACTTACAGCAGCTGTGGCATTGCTTCTGATATAGGCGACGGTAGCCACTTACCATCAAATAGACCGTCAGCCTGTCTGCCGATCTTAACATTTTTTTATAAAGATGAACAGTCTGGATATGCAAATTCTAGAGGGCGTATTGGTTGCCAGACGTGAAATATTTTGGTATAATTTTCAGCTACCTTTTTTTAATGTTATGATCGGCAGACAGGCTGACGGTCCACCTGATGGTAGGTGGCTACCATCGCCTATAGCACAAGCAACGCCAAAGCTGCTGCAAGTGCGCTGCCGACTACAGTAGGATTAAGGATAAGGGATTGGGAGGGTTTAGGAAATTGCTCCGGCATCCCTTACTCACAAACCGAAACACAACAGCACACATACTGTTATTTCACGGTGACCTTATGTGAGAGGGTGGTTACTGCCGCCAGACGGACTGCCCAAATGACTGCGAAACGCAGTGTGCCCCTGTCACTACTTTCCAGATCCAAACCAGAGCCAAATTTGAAGAGTTCATTTTTTCAAAGTTGATCCTGCCGGGAATCGAACCCGGGAACCCTAGAAAAGAGCGTTACGGCAAGCATCCTAACCACTCATCCCACGGGCTCGTCAAAGGGGCTACTTCACCCTACTATTGACCTTATTAAAGTTAGTGGTTTTTAGATATCAAATAAGTATGTCGTTAAAACACCAACTCGGCGAAGAAGTTTTTGAATAAACACCTTTTTAAAATACTCACTTTTCACTCCAGCCATCTATATATAATTATGAAAATTAAAAAATAAATCTTACTGCTAAAGTTGACTATGCTCTATACAAGTGTGACCAATATCTTATAGCCTCATCTGTTCAATCGCTTACAAGTCATTAAGCAACAAATTCTTGAATAAGCAAAGTTATTCTGAAACTTTCACTATACTAACTTACTATAAGAAAATGCGTAATTAGAAAATTTTTTGAGAAAAGTTTCAGTTCAATTCAAAGTAACTCATTTAGTTACTGTGAAAATAATAATCTTTAACTCAGAAGGTAACCGTCATGTTTTTACCATCTTCGCTATAATGTGGCACATTTGTCGAACCATCTTATAGCAAAGAGCCTCGACAGACAAACAGCTCAAGTTGACCTCAGTAGATGGCTCAATCAAGAGATAAATGTAGATTATATCTACATAAAGGCTTTAATTAAATTAATAACATTATAAATAATTATTAAAGTTACAGTTTCTCAGTTAACATTAAATATTTACAGATCATGATTCTGTATAGCATATAATTTTATATCCCAACTAATATTATAATTGCGAAAGTTAGTTTGCTTGTTGTTACGTTTTCACGCCTTAAGTACTCAACAGATTATCATTAAATCGAAAAGGTGGACCATTTTAAGTATTTAGGGCACATAGTCACGGCTGACTTAAAAGACAATGCTGATATCGATAGAGAACGAAGGGCTTTGTCCATAAGGACAAATATGCTAGTTCGTAGATTTAAACGATGTTCAAAAAATGTAAAACTTAAATTATTTAAAGCATATTGCACTTCGTTGTATACTTGTGCTCTGTGGGCAAATTATACACAAAAATGTTACAGCACCCTTCGTGTCCAATTCAACAACGCGTTTAGGGCGATGTTAGGGCTACCCCGCTTCTGTAGTGCTTCGGGCATGTTTGCAGCGATGAGCACTGATTGTTTCTATACTAACATATTACGTAAAAAATGTGCATCACTTGTTAGGCGGGTGCGGGACAGCTCTAACAAAGTTATAGCAATGATCGCCGATAGGTTAGATTGTTTATATATCCAACATTGCTGTAATAGACATTGGTAGTTTTTAGGCATTTACGTATTATTATTTTTTTCTTTTCTTTCATCTTGTATTATATCTTATTACTGTTAGGATATAATAGATATATGTAAAAAATTGCTTTTATTTTATTTAATTAGGTACTGTTTAGATATAATATATTAATAACTAATGTGTAGAAATGTAAAATATGGGTCTAGTTACCTGAAAATAAATGAATTTGAATTAAATTTTGCATACACATTGTCACAAATACAAAAAAGGACATAGGGACATAGGTTCATCCAGGAAAAATACTGATCCCGAGGGATCATCTATCTATACATATAATAAAATTGTAAACGAGCCGTGTCTGTACATTAAATATTTTTTTAAAAAAAATAGGTTTTAAAATTTATGTAACATTTAGTGTTTCCCGTAACAATTAGTGTGTATTTCATTCCAGTTGGTTTACAAACAAAATAGTTATACATAAATTTAAAGAATCACGTCCAATCTATATCTATTATACATATAATGTTGTAATATACCAAGGTCAAAAATAGTTTTTAGAATTTTTATGTTGTCGATTTGTCTATTTGTCTGTTTGTCTGTGCGTTTTTGCACGCTAATCTCAGAAACGGCTAAATCGATTTGAATGCGGTTTTCACTGATGTATTGTAGCAAGCTTCCGTAACAATTAATGTTTGTTTCATTCCAATCACTTTACAAACAAAAAAGTTATATAAATTTAAAGATTCACATTCAATATTTTTTCGATAAAAATGCAATAAAATAACTTATAGTTGAATTGGCTGAAACTTTATAACCATATGTATATTATGATCTGTAAAATAATGATAATTAAAAGTTTATACAAAGTTAAAAATGGGCAGTTTCGGTGATTTTCTCTCCTTCAATTCTTCTTTTTTTTCCCTTCCTTCTTGATTGACCTCAGAACTATGTGATCAATCATATTAAATAGGGTTCGGCTTGTCTAAAAATAAAAAAATTTACGCTTCACAAAATATATGAGCAAAAAAGATTGAATAGGTAAATGTTTTAATACCTAAAAAAACGGGCACCTTAAGCCTCTCAGTCTACTCTGAGAGTTTAAAGGAAAAGGGTGAAGACGAGATAGAGAAATGGCACAAGTGCTGCTATTTCAGGGTATCCTTCGGTAAAGGGATGTCGTTCCTGCTGATAGACGTGCTGTCAGTTTATTTTATAATGAAATTTAATTGAATTGAAACAGCTAATGCCTTGCATCTGTGTATAATTGCAAGAATGATAACAGAGGAGGCGGACTGCATCTAGTGGTGCGTTTCATCGATCTTGTCCAGCAGTAGGCGACCGTGAACTGATTATGACCATGATACCACCAATCGAGTATACATTTAACCACGTGTCGGTATAAATCTATGTTACACTCTATCATAAAAAGATTGCAGACAGGCCGACAATCAACTTGATGGTGAGTGGTCACCGTTAAGCTTAAGTACACTTGAAGCAACCTCAGAAGACATGAAAGCGCGCTTGTTCACGCACCAAAACACATATGTTATTATTATAAGACGGTTTTCTGTAAATATGGTGGTTAGACGCGTTGCCCATCTTGAAGTTGTGTCTATTTAGATTTTAGACAAAATTGCTCTCTATCAAATGAGTAATATCAATTACATTACCGATATTCTGGCGCCACACCCGTTTTCTCGTAGACGAACTGCGTGAGTGAGAGTTCTAATTATACCCGAAAGCAATAAATGAGGAATCGTTACAACTCCTTCATTTGATTGCGACGTGAGCTGCAAATTATAAAATATTTATCAGATTGTAGAAGAAAACTTTTTTAATTTGTGATACACTCACAACTTTTTTATGTATAATATTTTTAACCTAACACAAAATTTATAAATATATAACTAGTTTGGGGCGGCCGGGTGCTGTTAGAACCATGGATGTTAGAACTACAAAGGCTGTTAATGCTGTTAAAGCCAGAATTCGACGAAACCACATAAGGAAACAAAAAATCTTATCGCGAGAAACGAAGATTCCCGCTAGGACCTTGTTGCGTATATTAAAACAAGACCGGTGCTTATCGCCGATATACAGTAGATTCTTTAAATCAATGCCTACAGATAAAGAGATCGGATTGAAAAAACTCCTTCTGCCGATACGCAGGTGAAAGACACAGAACTAATCAAAAAAATTTCACGACTAAAGAGCACTACAACAGGCAAAATGACAAAGTGTACGCTCACAGTTCTAAAGAAGCTGCCCTAGTGGTAGGAAAGGTACAATGTAGTCATCATCCTGCGGCAGTTATTGTTTGGTGGGGGGTGTCTTATCAAGGAGTCACAAAGCTTCATTTTTGTGAAAAAGGTGTGAAGACTTCGGCCAAAGTGTATCAAGAGACCGTCTTGGATCATTTTGTGAAACTCAGCAATACACTTTTTTTAAATGTAGGTACCGTGGACTTTCCAGCAGGACTCTGTATCTGGTCACAAGGCACGAACTACCCAAGCTTGGCTTGCAACCAACGTTCCGGACTTTATAAGAGCTGAAGATTGGCCCGTCTAGCCCTGATCTGATCTGAACCCCTTAGACTACAAGTTATGGTCAGTTTATGAGGACATGGCCTCCTCTGAATGACACGCCGATATTGAGTCTCTTAAGAAATCTCTGGAGCAAGCAGTGGAAGCAAGCAGTGTTTCCCATGTAAACAGTGCGTAATTCGTGGCAAAACGGATTATCAAAGCTAAAGGTGGCCATTTTGAATATAATTTTTTTTTAATTGTTTTGCTGAGCCTTCAATAAATATGTGTTTGTATATATAAATTTTAATAAGATTAAATAAATAAATAAATAAATTCATTTTCATGTGCAACAGAACTGAACTAGGCAGAACTAGGCATAAGTACTTCTAAATTTGTGTTCTCAATTAAGCAATGGTAATTGGTCACGCCAAATAATCTTCGAAGTGGACTGTATATTGTTGCTGTGGTACGTGCAATCGAAGGAAATGGGAATGATGGGTAATTCTGTCACTCACCTCTTTCCTCAGCGGCGAAGAGCTGCAACGGGCCCGTCACATGCAGAGTCCTGATTCTTCAGCACTTTCACCACTTTTCGACCGCAGTCGCGATGCGGAAGGCGCGACCAAATGGCTAATTACAGCACACACGTCTGATAGGTACACATTAATTTTGATGCGGATGATACAATTCTGATCTCGCGATGAGACCGGCGGGTTTTTCGCTTGTTTCAGCGGCGGTTGCGGCGCGTTATAAAAGAATGGCCGATTGGCTTCGTATGCGGTGCGTAAGCAAGTGACAGATAGGGAATGGATGTGTGGTGGGAGCGAGACAGCACATACCACCAGCGAACCACTATCCGTCAATTTGACAATTGGCGTCAACATCCACCCGCCCTTAATGGGTCACCATTAAAGGACTACCATAAGTTGAGAAAATTAAAGAAAATCAACAAACAAATGACTCCAGGCTATAGGCGCTCAATGCGCGCGGGGTGATTAATAACTCCACAGAGTCACGGCGAAGCGGAAGTAAAAATATAATAACAGATATGCGACGCGGAATAAATAAATATAAATAATGTAGCGGTATATAGATAAAACTTATAGCTAAACGCGGTAAAAAATAAATAATTATTGCCTTGGAAGAGGGCATAAGCGAACGACGGGGCGGAGGTAAATTCCCCCGGCGCTCCTCACAGTCGCAACGCGCACCGTTCCATCCTTTGAAGGATGGACCTTTTCCACAATCGCTAAAGGCCAGGCTAGGGGCGGTACATTATCATTCATCACTACCACGACCGTTCCAGGTGTGATAGGCGCGGTAGGAGTATTCCATTTCTGCCTAACCTGCAAACCGTGCAGATACTCCACTCTCCAGCGATTCCAAAACGACTGAACTAATTTGTCCAGTAGCGAGTGCCTATGAAGCAAATTAACAGAGTCGGATTCGACTTCCGGCGCGGGCAACGAGTTTAGCGGAGCGGTATGTAAAAAATGACTCGGAGTCAGAGCTGAAGGCTCGGCGGGATCAGAGCTCAGTACTGTTAGCGGACGCGAGTTAAGTAAGCACTCAATCTGAGTGAGAACCGTACAGAGTTCCTCATACGAGAGAAGCTGCTGTCCCAGGACACGAAAGAACGACTTCACAACCTTAACCATGCTCTCCCAAGCGCCTCCCATGTGAGGAGAGTTGGGACAGATGAATCTCCATGTTATACGACTCTCAGCGCACTCCTGCTCAAGCTTCGGATGATATTCATCTTTGAGAAATTTGTATAAATCGCGGAGGTAAGAAGCGGCTCCTTTAAAGTTCGTCGCATTATCCGAGTGCAAGTACTGCACCGGTCCTCGACGCGAGAGGAAACGCTTGAGCGCGGCGAGAAAACTCGCAGTACTGAGGTCTGTGGCGACTTCAATATGCACAGCGCGAGTCGTAAGGCATGTGAATATACACAGGTAGGCCTTCTCGCTGCGAACACCACGGCGACGCACAGGAGTGTAAGGCACGGGACCTGCATAGTCGCAGCCCGTATGCGTGAACGCTTTAACGACCTGACGCGTGCGGCAGTCGGGTAAGTCGGCCATAAGCGGATGAGTGGGATGCGGTTTTCGTCGGAAACAAGTATTGCACATGTGGACTCTTTGTCTCACAATGCGGCGTGCGGATAGGATCCAGAACCTTTGGCGTAGGAGCGACATTAATAGCTCCGGCCCGGCATGTAGGTATTTTACGTGATAGTAATCAATGATCATGTTCACTACATGATCACTGCGCGGTAAGATAGCTGGATGCATGTGAGCATAGTCCAGAGCGGAGTTAACGAGGCGACCGCCTACGCGGATCAGCCCGTTGTCAATGAAAGGCCTCAAACGGTTGAAAGCCGGCGAGCATGATTTGTTATTTCTAATATTATAGTATTCCTCTGCAAAGTGCTGGCCTTGCAGGGCGCGTAGCATTTTATTTTCAGCGAACTGAATATCATCGGCAGTTACTGTAGTAGTACTGCGGCGGGGCAATAACTTTGCGAACTTACACACGTATGCAATGATACGTAGAAGCTTACTCCATGAGGAGGTGCGGAGAGCGAGCTCATATAAAACACAATGCTTTATAGGCGTGCACACAGGGTGCGCGATAACCTTCTGTTCCGGTATGTCTGTAATAGACTGTCCGTCGAGGCTCTTAAGAGGCCACTCCGACGGATGCGATGAAGCCCACTGAGGCCCGTGTAGCCACAGGGGGTGCGAGATCAATTTCTGTGGCATAATGCCACGCGAGAGAATGTCGGCGGGGTTCTCAGTGCCCGCGACATGATAGAAATTATCAGCAGGAATATTTTCCGTTACTTGTATAACGCGGTTTGCGACGAACGTTTGCCATCTGTGTGGCGAACTCTTAATCCAGTATAACGCGACCTTAGAGTCGATAAACGCGTAAGTCTCGATTGGGAGGTGACGAGAATAGTTATCGTGAACCGTGCGAAGTAGTTTCGACAACAACACAGCCCCGCATAGCTCGAGGCGAGCAATCGAAAGCGGTTTAGTTGGTGCCACCTTCGTCTTCGCGCACACCAACTGGACTGTGTTGCCAGTGAGGGCAGTCACGTGCATATATACTACAGCGCCGTAAGCCTGCAGACTGGCGTCGGAGAAACCCACGAGGGTAACGTTACAGTCCATGGTCACGCCCACGTGACGCGGGATGCGTAAGTTACTGAGAGCCGGTAATTCGGCGCAAAACTGCTGCCACATTTTAGTAATGTGCAGCGGCGGTGTATCGTCCCAATCGAGATTAAGCTGCCAAAGCTGTTTTATTAACATCTTGGCGAATACAACCGTGGGGGCAACGAAACCCATTATGTCCCACAGACGCGCGACGGTGGACAAGATGGAGCGCTTAGTGCACTTCACCTCAGCGGGAGCGGAAATTTTAAAATAAAAGGCGTCATTATTTGTGGACCAGTGCAAGCCTAATATTTTATGTTGCACGGCCTTATCGAACTCCACTTCAGTGGGAAGTTTGTGCGAAGCGGGAAGATTATTCAAGACATACTGACTGTTACTGTTCCACTTAACAAGTTCCCACTGTGCACCTTTAAATAAATCAATCAGCTGCTGAGACGCTTGGACCGCTTCTCGTTGGGTAGGAAGCGAGAAGGCGAGGTCATCCATGAATAACGAAGTAGGCACAATGCCACTTGCGAGCGGAAACTTCTTGCCGCCATCGTCGTTAAATGGTAGACCAACAGTGTATCTACCAGTAACGGGATCGCGGGTCGTAGTCGCTTTATAAAATTCTTCGCATTCAACATCGACGGGATGTTGAACGGGCGGTGCGGAGGGAAGCTCTTCGAGCTCCCAGAAACGCCTGACTACTGAGTCAATAGCGATGGGCTCTTGAACGAGGCAACATGTCAAGGCCTGGTGGTTATTGAGCGTAGGTATCGTAAGTACGGAACCCATAATAACGTACCCTAATATCGTACGTAAAGCAGGGGGCGCCGACGAGTCGCGCGGGGCGTGAACTACGTCGGGGAGAAATAGATGCGGAAATAGTTCGGCTCCGATCAGCGCATCTATTTTATTAGGCGTGCCGAAACTCTCATCCGCCAGCGGTATCCCTGATAAGTGTGATAAGACAGAAGTGTCTACCACTGCGGTGGGCAGTAAGTCGGTAATTTGATCAACAACGAGCGACGAGATATTAAAGTTAATATTGTTGTCAAAGCGAGAATAAAATTTTAAATCGATTGAGTTAGTTTTAATTATTTTCTCAGCTCCGCCGAACCCTTTCACAATAGTACGTTCAGCATCATGAAGCTGGTATCCTAACTGATCGCAGCATTCCCTTGTAATGAAATGACTTTGCGACGCGGAGTCCAATAGAACGCGAATAATATGTCGATCGCCCTTAATATCATACGCGACGACTTGCGCGGTAGACAATAAAATAGTAGATAATTTACTACGGTTTTTTATAGGTGTATAAGTACATAACGCGACGTCCGAATGCGCGTTCCGAGCGCAGGATGCTTGCGGGGACGGATGCGCGGGGGGCGCGCAGTTAGCGGCGCCGTCGCACCTCTCAGGCGCAGTGATCGGTAGCGGAGGCTTCAAGCTGGAGGGAGCCGCGCGGCTCGACCTGTTCCGCTCGAAGTGTAACATCGTATGATGCCTTTGCTTACAAACGCGGCAATTTGAAGTTGATGAGCAATTAGAAGCTCGATGTTTTAAGCTTAGGCAATTCACACATGCACCGTTATCCCTTACGCATTGAAAGCGTTCATGTGGAGTCATACTATTAAAATCGGAACATTTAAATAAATGCTGATGCGTTATATTGGTGCAAAGACACTTACACTTTGAATCGACCGTTGTACTCACATATGCCTGGTACTTCGGCGGCGGTGCGTTATTAGAGCGACGATTATTATTGTTATTAATTTGACGAGCGTTCAATACACTCGATGAGCTAGGCTGAGTGCGTTCCAAAACCTTGGCACGAGAGGTAATAAATTCGACTAAGTTGTCGAACGTAGGTATTTTGGAACTACAACTCAATTCGAAAGCACGAACAGTATCCGAGTCTATCTTCTTGAGCGCGATATGAAGTATAATTAAGTCGGTCAGATTATCCAACTTTAGATTCTTTAAGGCGCGCACTGCACTTATAAAGTTATCTGTAAATAAATCAAAGTTCGTCGCGGTTGCAGATTGTAATGGTTTAAAATCGAACATTTGATTTAAATACGCGGAGGCGAGCATTCGCTGATCTTCGTACTTGTTAATCAGCGTTTGCCAGATTAGTTCATAATTCTCAGCGCAAGGTGTGATGCCCGCACACACAGACTGTGCCTTGCCCGTCAGCTTGCCTAATAAATAGTACAACCTTTCGGCGTCCGTGAGTGATGGGTTATCATGAACGGTAGACTTGAAGCTAGCATAAAATAATGCCCATGATCGAATGTCACCCGAAAAGTTCATCAGCTCGATTGGCGGTAGTGTGACGCGAGCCTTATGCGGCAGTGTGTCGCAAGCCTTATGTTGCGATGGCGAATATTGCGAATGAAATCGTTTTATCCTGCCATACAGAGACTCGAAAGCAACGAGTGCCTTATAGCTAGGTTTCGCGGTTGGATTCAACTCTAATAAGCGGGAATTATAATTATCTAAATTAGTTTCAAACTCAGTGCGCAGCGAATCGATCTGTGAAGAGACGTCGAGGAAACGCTCCTTATTCGCGGGATTTGAATTAATATCTAAAGACAAATCATAAATACTTTGGACTATTTCGAAGATGGCCTCATACTTAGCTTGCAGTATAGCAAGTTTCATATCTTGAGCTTCCTCTTCTCGCGGCATTATGATGTGCAAGCAAATATACAATTAAATTAAATTAAGCGGTAATTCGAATACGTGCGGCAAAATATAATACCACCTACGCGCTTGCGCGAGCCTTGCGCGTACGGCTTCACTACGCGGTAGGGTAAATCGTTCGTACGAAATCGCTGCTATTATAGAATGAAGTAGGTAGGTAAATAAAATTACGTTGCGATATTGCGTTAAAATATAAATTCTATGTTCGATTTGCGTATCAATTAATGTGAAGTATATTATGTATGTAGTATATAAATAAATATTATTTCTATTGTATATAAATATCGTTCGAGATAACACGTAACTTAATGTTACGGGCGGTTTTTATGCGGAAATAAGTAGGTAGACTATGCGGTTAATAAAATAATATTCGTAGTGATTACACTTAAATTCTCTCACTAGGGCCCATAAAGTATCCTAATAAGGGCGGCTGGATATACCTATAATACGGTTCGTACGGACCAAAACAAATGCGGTTCGATAAGGACCAAAACAAATCCGGTTCGATAAGGACCAAACAAATGGTCACGCCAAATAATCTTCGAAGTGGACTGTATATTGTTGCTGTGGTACGTGCAATCGAAGGAAATGGGAATGATGGGTAATTCTGTCACTCACCTCTTTCCTCAGCGGCGAAGAGCTGCAACGGGCCCGTCACATGCAGAGTCCTGATTCTTCAGCACTTTCACCACTTTTCGACCGCAGTCGCGATGCGGAAGGCGCGACCAAATGGCTAATTACAGCACACACGTCTGATAGGTACACATTAATTTTGATGCGGATGATACAATTCTGATCTCGCGATGAGACCGGCGGGTTTTTCGCTTGTTTCAGCGGCGGTTGCGGCGCGTTATAAAAGAATGGCCGATTGGCTTCGTATGCGGTGCGTAAGCAAGTGACAGATAGGGAATGGATGTGTGGTGGGAGCGAGACAGCACATACCACCAGCGAACCACTATCCGTCAATTTGACAATTGGCGTCAACAGTAATAATGTATAATTATACTTAAGCAAGAGGGTTATACCTAATATTATATCTAACTATCATATAAGAAGTCGTTGTTTTCGACACATAGTGTTCAGCAGACACCAACAAGATGGGCAGTTAAGTCAAATGAAAAAACTATTAACATTTATCATTTAAAAACTAAGCTATTAGCATAACAAGACGTATAAATGAAGATTTCCCTTTGATTGAGATAAATTGAATTCAAAATTAATTACTTTTACTTATTTTTAAAATCTTAACACTGCGGTCTAACAAATTCCACTGAAAAGCGTCCGTGCGAGTAATCAAAAGTATGTATATGTATGTACACCTGTCAGAAGTTTTAGAACCACTCTAATTCAAATTTCGAATTCAGAAAGCTTTTCCATTTGCTAAAGTCTATCTAGAAATTAAATACGCGAACGTGCGAAACTTCTGAGGCAAATAATGTATACATAACTCAATTTCGAACCGATTCGTAACAGAGATAACACTTTTGTTCGGCGTTTTGTGTGAAGTGTTATTTTTCACTCGAAGAGATAGAAATGTATGTGTTTAAAATTTCTTTTGCGTTTTGCATTATTTGCGTTAGCTTTGAACAGCAATGTAATTTATAGCTAGTCTATGGATGTTTCGTTAGTAATAAACATCAAGGATTTCACATTGAAACGAAGGAGACTGTTTGAATTAAATTCCTCTTCACAAAGTCTAACGGAATTAATGCATAATGCAATAAACAGTCTGTCGTAGAAATAGAGATACGGAATAGTTCGCGAGCGCCTCGAGCCTCGGGATGTACTGGAAATTTGCAGTTCAGAAAAATATTTCATATCTCATTCATGCCAGAGCCCATTTCCTATCCCTTTACAATCCCTTATCCTACTATTGTCGGTAGCCACCTACCATCGGGTGCACCGTCAGCCTTAAGTTAACATAAACAAACAATAACATGAAAAAAATATTTATGGTTGGAATCAATTTCCTTAGGATTATTTTCCTTTGTGGCCAGTAATTACCGGGTTATTACAGAAATCAAGATTAATATATATTGACGTTTGTATTTGCGATGAATATTCCTTTTAGATATTCGCGAGTAAGCGAATCGTATCAAATCAATAGCAGAAACTGACTGGTTGAGTTGGCAGTACCGTAACACTCTATATATTAGGTCGGGGAAAAGTCTTTTCGCATTTAGTATGTATAAACTTGTAATAGAATATCTTTAGCTGTATCTGGTTGGTTCTGATGACATTAAAAAGGTTACATTTCAAAAAATGGAACAAATTAGTAAAATGTTGTTTCCAGCTATTTTTAATTTGTTTTTCTTTCAGTCAAAATGAGTAAATCTAATGAAGAAATTCTATAGATTTTAAAATTACAAAAAAGGAAAAAATGCAACGCAAGCCGCGAAAAAAAAGTGACGTTTGTAGACTTAATGCAGTTTCAGTAAGAGTAGCACAAAGTTGGTTTAAGCGTTTTCAATGCGGGAATTTCGATGTCAAAGATGCACCTCGCTCTGGTCGCCTTGTTACGGATAAAATGGATGGATCGGCATATTAGTAGTTACGACATAGCTAAAGAACTGGGAATTGACCACAAACCAGTTTTGACCCATTTGAAAAAAGTTTTGACCTCATCAACATTTTCCCAATTAAAAAGTATTTTATATGTTAATCCAGGTAATAAATTACCCAAATCCCTTGAGCCGTTTTTGCGTGATTAACAAAGATCCAAACTTTCACATTTAAAATATAACTAGGATAAATTAGTTTTCTTTTTACAAATTAGCCAGCATCACTTTTACTTTTCATACTTTGCCACCTATTATTAAAACCGTGGTCCAGTTCTTGTGGGAGATTTTGTTGAGAAACGAAGCAACTTGGCTTGGCTACAGTGTAGACAACCGTGTCCGTGGAGGCATTTGACTGAGATTGTAACTCCGAATGTGGCGAACCGTATCAGGCGCGTTGTTCTAAACTTGTCTCTAGGACAGCTGTTGCCAACCAGCAAAGTTTGCACAACTACTAAGTTAACTACCGATAAACAAGCGAATGAAACATCTCCGATGTTATTAATTTACGAGCGACTGATAACACTTTAATCACGATTCCAGATTACGTTTGTGCAGATAAAATGCCAAGTAGAGAAAATTTTATGTCCCAATGTAAATTAATTTGATGTCAAAATATAATTATATATAATTATGTATGTTCACGCGACATAGTGGCAATACCGCGTGACGTCTGGTGACACTTACTAAAAAGGAGGGTAGTGAGCTTTTTCGGAAAAAAGGTCGTCGGGTGAACTAAAGTTTTAATGTCTTTTATATTGTATTATCTCGTATATTCCCGTGATTGTTCTATCAATGTTATTTTTGTGATTATGTGGTCTAATCTAATGTGTATTGGAAGTGTGTGATAAGAGAAAGCGAGAAAAGACGGAGCCAGCTGAGTAACACGCGTATAAGCCGATATTCCTGTGAGTACATTTATCCTTTACCTTTATCCTTTACAAGGCCAAAAGCCACCATATGGTCCTTCGAGTTAAGTTTTATCAGCCTATGAAGATATAGTGGATATCATATTTTGTCATATATCTAATATAGTAAAATTAGCTTTTAATTTTTTTTCGAGTGCTTATATGTCTGTTCAGCTCTTTGAAAGCATTGTCAAGTAACTAACCCGTACAGTAAAAAACAAAAATAAAATGCCAACTAGATCTCAAGCGGCTAGATTTAGAGAGGCATTTAAAAACATACAGCAAACTTATGATGTTGGAGCTGAGTTGAAACCTGATGACAAAAATTTTCCCATTGACGAGTTTCTTGCCCGTTTCTCCAAATTAGAGGATTGGAAACGGAAACTGGATGAGGTGTTTTATGAGATCTTGGATGATACCGATCTTGATGACAAAACGGAGACATTTTATACAGAAAATCATGAAAAGGCCTCGGAGACTTTTACAAAAATAATAATTATAAACAAGCAAATCAGCACAATAATAAATGCTAATCCTCAGCCCTCCGCCTCGTCATCAGCTCACACATCACATGCAACCACCACACCCGCAGCGGTTTTGCCCAAAATAGAACTTCCCAAATTCAGCTCGAAAATTGAAGATTGGCCCTCTTTCATAACAATCTTCAGGAGCTTGACCAATGACGTAGCTCAACTGACGGATGCTGTCAAGCTGCACTACCTACTCTCTAGCCTTACGGGCGAGGCCCTCAGTATGGTGTCTCACCTTAAGATTACCAACGAGAACTATGCAGTGGCATTGGATATTCTCACCAAGCGCTATGAAAATAGGCGAGTTCTCATAGACCGGTTTGTGGACATCATACTGGGTCTGCCCAACATAACGGCCCGCTCAGACATCCGCTCACTCTTCTTGACACCTCTCATCTCAGCTCAATGTGCACTTAACAATCTTGATCTGCCCATGCAAGACAACGACTATGTGTTTGTTTCCATAGTTGTTAGGAAATTGAAAGGAGAATTACGCACACTCTTTGAGCGAAAACACGGCTCTTCTCAAGCTTTGCCCACCTTAAAGAGCTTGATCACATTCCTGGAAGAACACGCACGCTGCATAGAAACTGAGAGGTCTATGACAATGACTGCTCAGCTCAACCAGTTTATTCAGCCCAACCAGTCTGCTCAGACCAACCCAAAAGTTTTACACAGACAGTTCCCAGCTCACTTTAGATCCGGGCATCAGCCCCACCAAGAGCAGATCTTCGCCCGTAGGCACTCTCCTGTTTACTCAGCTCAACCCATAAATTCCTACCCGCATTCAAACTTTTACTGCCCATATTGCCAAACGAAGGGTCACAAGCTTATAGCTTGCACCAAGTATAATAATCAGCCCGTGCAAGATCGTTGGGAGTTCATAAATGCCCGCGACCGTTGTCGCCGTTGTCTCGGCCCTCACTTCCAAAACGAGTGCAAGTCGACTAAAAGTTGTAAAGAGTGTGGCAGTGAAAACCACCACACTTCCCTTCATCGCCCTAGAGCAAATTCACCCGCCCAGTCAGCACAACATCTTCCGCCCGAGTTACGGGATCAGCCCAGAGAACGGTCAGCCCAAGCTCAACCACACCCATCAGCTCACGCTTCTCAAAGTGGTCACGGTTCTCACAGTTCACGTGATCAGTCTCGTTCATCAAAGGTATGTCGCTCTCGCGATGATCAATTGTGACTACTTCCTGTAATAGCCGAACATCCCAAAGATGAACAGGTATGTTCATCACAACCAATTTCTGCCCACTCAAATTTATTTCATTCTCAGCAGCATTCCGACACATCAGCACATAATATGTATGGTAACTCAGCACAGCACAAAGCAATTAGCACAAATACACAAATTTTATTGCCTACAGTTTCATTAGAGATAGCGGATGTACATGGTCAGTTTCACAAAGCAAGGGCATTGTTAGATTGTGGGAGCATGCTCACACTCATAACTCAACGCATGGCTCAAATTTTAAAAATACCACCAATAAACACCACCTTAAATATATCAGGTATAGGAAATCAGCACGCACAAAATTCAATGGCATATATTAATATAGTATGTCGGCCCATTCAGAGACACACACCTGAAATTACAACTTCAGCTCACATCTTAAAGAACGTAACTGGTTTCTTACCCTTGCAAAAGGTTCCGGACCTCGCGCATGTCGCAAGTAAAAAGCGTATCACCTTGTCCGATGAAGAATACTACTCACCCGCTCAAATTGACCTTTTGCTGGGCTCTGACGTGCTAGGTCAGGTTTTGGATGGTACCAAGGTTTCCCTAGGCCCCGGCAGGCCAATAGCCTTCGGCACGATATTTGATTTTGCATTAATAGGACCCATTCAGGGCATATACTCTGCACGTTCGCACCGAGCAAACTCCACACATGTTGCCAACTCTCAGCCTGACGTACCAAACCATGATACTCTTAGAAACATTGAAAGATTCTGGGAATCAGAGGAACCAGAGCCCCGCATACATACCAGCCCTTTGCATGAAAAGTGTGAGGCAATATTCCGCTCCACCACAACTCGTGATACAACCGGCCGATATATAGTTACCCTGCCCTTTCTCCAAAATGCGCCGTCATTGGGAGCTACTCATGCTATTGCATTGCGCAGATTCCTTAATCTGGAAAGGAAGCTGCTATCAAACCCGCCCCTCCGCACAAAATACAATGATTTTATGGCAGAATACATTAAATTAGGACATATGTCTTTATGTCACCCCAGCACCTTTGCTCATAAGCCCCACTTCTATATTCCACACCACGGCATATTTAAGTCCGGATCTGATAAACTCCGCACAGTATTTGACGGTAGCTGTAAGAGCTCAAATGGTGTCAGCCTTAATGAATGTTTACACACAGGTCCAGCTCTTCAGCAGGACATTGTCGATATTATCATGAGTTTTAGAACCCACCCTGTAGTATTCAGCACGGATATTTGCATGATGTTTCGAAATATTATCATGCATCCAGACCATAGGCGTTTTCAGCTCATATTATGGCGTTCATCCCCAGATCATCCCTTACTGACTTACAACTTAAACACGGTCACATATGGTTTACGGTCAAGCCCGTATCATGCAATCCGCACTTTACACCAATTGGCTGAAGATGAAGGAGGTCGCTATCCTGCAGCAGCTCATGTTCTACGAAAATTCATATTTGTTGATGACATACTCTGTGGTCACGAGTCAATAGAATCAGCTCAGGCACTTCAAAAGGAGTTAATTGAATTATTAGCTATGGGAGGCTTTCAGCTCAGCAAATGGACCTCTAACACACCCGAACTGCTTGCACAATTCCCAGAAAATCAATGTGATATGCCAAAGGACTTCAACCTCAGCCCAGATTCCAACTCTATTAAAATACTAGGAGTTCAATGGATTCTACAATCTGATGAATTCACATATCGGATTTCTCTCCCTTCGAAAGATAGGTTCACCAAGAGAACCATTCTCAGCACAATCGCATCACTTTATGACCCCAATGGCTGGGTAACCCCCGTCATCATGCGCGCTAAACTCCTTCACCAGAAGTTATGGCTTCTCAAATTAGGATGGGATGATCCCACTCCTGATGACGTTCAAAGGGACTGGCAGGAAATCTTAGACGATCTTCCTCACATTTCGGGAATTCGCATTCCTCGGCACATCAGCCCAAGTAAGCTCACTTCAGTATACACTCTTCACGGGTTCGCAGACGCCTCAGAAGCAGGTTATGCAGCCGTTGTGTACCTTCGTGAGAATAGTACGAAGGAGCAAGCCAATGTACATCTCATTATTGCTAAGTCGAGGGTCGCACCCATAAAGAAACCTCTCACGATTCCCAAATTGGAGCTGTCAGCGGCAACTCTTTTAGCTCAGCTCATGGCTCGTGTCTCAACCCAGCTCTCCGAAGGCATATCAATCAAACAACATGTATGTTGGTCAGATAGCACAATAGTGCTTGCATGGTTGAAGACACCCCCTCACCAACTTCAAGTGTTTGAATCTAGCCGAGTGGCCAAAATCACAACCAGTTCACCCAGTCTCACGTGGAGACATGTCCCATCACGGCTCAACCCTGCAGATTGTGCAAGTAGGGGAATAGCAGCACAATCACTATCTACCCATGACCTTTGGTGGTCACCTAAATGGCTTGAGGAGCCTCCCAACTCATGGCCTAAGATGTCACATGCTTCACTCCATGAAGCTCTCCCAGGCCTTAAGCCCAAGAAGGCGACAGCCCACATAGCAGTCCCTGATCTGGACACTGATCTTCTCACAAGATTCAGCTCTCTAGATAAGCTCATCGGTGTTACGGCTTGGATTAGACGTTTCGCCTTCAATTGTCAGCACAAACACGTTGAACGACGCTTCGGTCCCTTAACAGCTAACGACCGTAACGAAGCATTTTTCTTTTGGATTCGGTCCGTCCAGCACAATGAGTTTGCAGAGGATATTCATCGCCTCCAAACTGGTAAAGTCTGCACATCACGCCTCCAACGTCTCTCACCCTTCATAAAAGATGATCTGCTCAGAGTTGGAGGTCGACTTTCAAATGCTGTTATTAGATATGACGCTCAGCACCCGCTAATACTCCCCAGCTCGAGTCCACTAGTACATCTCATCATAAATCACTACCACCGAATACACTGTCATCCTGGCACTGACACCTTACACGCAATACTACGACAACAGTTCTGGATACTGTCAGCCCGACGTGTAATAAAACACTGCGTTTTTAAATGTATAAAATGTTTCCGTTGTCGACCTCAGCCCAGGGCCCCTGTCATGGCCGACCTGCCCACAGATCGAGTTACACCTCAACCAGTATATAGTCAAATATCAATTGATTTTGCCGGCCCCTTTCTTGTCAAATCCAGCCCATTGCGAAACTCGAGACTTTTAAAGGCATGGTTTTGCATATTTGTTTGTCTCTCAACAAAGGCGGTTCATTTGGAACCCGTCTCTTCACTCAGCACAGAAGCTTTTCTCGCTGCATTACAGAGATTTATTTCTCGCCGAGGTACTCCCGTTCTTATCCGCTCAGATTGTGGTACCAACTTCGTAGGTGCTAGGAATCAGCTCATAGAAATTAATAAATTTTTAACATCAAACAACGATGCAATCACACATAAGCTTGCAACTCAGCACATAACTTGGTTACTAAATCCGCCCACGGGAGCCTGGTTCGGTGGCTTGCACGAGGTAGCAATAAAAAGTGCGAAGCAATTGCTTTACCGCGTAGTTGGAGATCAGCACCTGACCTTTGAGGAATTTGCTACGCTTCTCACCCGAGTTGAGGCCGTACTTAACTCACGACCTCTCTGCCCACTCTCTTCTGATCCCACCGATCTTGAACCGTTGACCCCCGGTCATTTTATTATTGGCCGTCCGCTCACCGCCTTGCCTGAACCATCATTTGATGACAGACCACTAGCTGCTCTTAAACGCTTCCGGCTCATTCAGGCCATGTCTCAGCGATTTTGGACCATGTGGACCAGATCCTACCTTCATACTCTCCAAACCCGCTCCAAATGGTTTTCTTCCTCCACCCTTCCTCCCCAAATTGGCGAACTCGTACTCATCAAGGAAGACAATCACCCCCCGCTTCAATGGAGGAGAGGAAGAATCACGCGCCTACTCCCAGGAAAGGATGGCGTCGTGAGAGTAGTTGATCTGGACACTCAGAATGGAACATTGAGGAGACCTGTACTCAAGATTGCACGGTTTCCGCTCAGCCCCCGGGATCAGGGACTTGCCTGAAACCCCCCTCCTCCCCAGGATGTTCACGCGACATAGTGGCAATACCGCGTGACGTCTGGTGACACTTAATAAAAAGGAGGGTAGTGAGCTTTTTCGGAAAAAAGGTCGTCGGGTGAACTAAAGTTTTAATGTCTTTTATATTGTATTATCTCGTATATTCCCGTGATTGTTCTATCAATGTTATTTTTGTGATTATGTGGTCTAATCTAATGTGTATTGGAAGTGTGTGATAAGAGAAAGCGAGAAAAGACGGAGCCAGCTGAGTAACACGCGTATAAGCCGATATTCCTGTGAGTACATTTATCCTTTACCTTTATCCTTTACAAGGCCAAAAGCCACCAATGTAGTTTTTTATTCTTGACATCCTTCGTATATTTATGTTAACGTTGGAAGACATGCCGATAGTAGGTAGGTGAATATCGTGGCCAATAACACAAAAGTAACGCCACAGATGTTGCAAATCCGAAAATAGTAGGATAAAAGGGATTAGCAAGCCAGGATCATTCATCAGCAACTTGCCCTTTGAGGTGACTGCCATGTGGGACGTCGATTCGACAATTATCGCCCCGATAGCCGTCTCGGCGAACGGTCTTATAGCGAAGAGCCTCGACCAACATTTCCAGAAGCTCTCGCTAGATGGCTGGATCAAGTGACAGATACAGAAGGCGGTACTTCTTGACACGGCACGAATTTTCAGGAGGTTCCTCACTTTGCAGCCCTAATCACCGATAGCTTGGGCCTGACCCCTCTACCTGCGGAATTCTAGTTTTAATTTTTTTATTATATTTATTGTTTTATAATTATGTTGTAAAAAATTTAAAACTAAGACAAACAAATAAAATGTGAAATAATAATAAAAACTTTATTATTTATCATCAATTAAGTATGAGGCTGTTATATAATAAAAAAAAATAAAAATAAAAAAAATTAACCTAAACTAACCCGACCAATAACTGATAGATCAGCTAAGAAACCTATTGTCAACTTTGATACTTCTATCGATTCCAAAGCCCAAACAGCGACCAAAAAGCTGGGCATCCTAAATAGGGTGAAACGATGCTTCACACCTGGACAGCTCCTCTCTTTGTATAAGGCACAAGTCCGATCTTTCATGGAGTATTGCTGTTACCTTTGGGATGGCTCAACAAAATACCAACTTGCCGCATTCGACTCGGTGGATCGCAGAGCTAGGAGGCTCATTGGAGACGCTACACGAATAAAAACTAAGCTGCAGAGCCTGGCACATAGATGCAAAATTGCCTGTCTGTGTGTATTCTATAAGATGTATTTCGGAGAGTGTGCTCGGGAGCTGCATGAGATCATACCGTCTTCCCCTTTCTTCTATCGGACATCCAGCCGTACGCTGGTTACCATCCTCATCTTGTCGAAATCCTTCTAATTCGGAGCAAGCGCTTTAAAACATCTTTTATAATGCGCACTGCTAAGGATTGCTCCCTGCCGGCGGCGTCTGTATTTCCGGGCTCATAAAACCCAAATCCTTTCAAGGTTCGAGCGAATAGGCATCTTCTGGGTGAGCTCGCTCCATCGTCAGCCTCATCTTTCCTACGGATAGATGCTGGTCAAGAGCAAACCCATCTTTAATAAAAAAAAAGCAAGTACCTAGGTCAGTCAAAAAAAGTTACCGATCAAAATATTTATTCCTGTTTTATAATGGGTGATTCATTTGGAGGTACTTTTTCAAAACAAAAATAATAATAATAAAAACAAATTTATCGGGTAATTTTTATTACTATACAAAAAGAACTATTCTTTACATTTATTATTTAAAGATTATTTCTTTCAAATGTTGTCCTTTACTCCGGTTAACATAGTCCATTCTGTAGTTCCAATTTTCGATGACGCGTCTAAGCATTTCGATTGGTATTTGGCGAATAATGCGAGTAATGTTGGCTTCCAGTTGCTCAATCGCACCCGGCTTATCAATATAGACTTTGGACTTTACATAACCTCAAAGGAAAAAGTCTAGGGATGTGATATCACAGGATCTAGACGGCCAACTCACCGGTCCGAAGTGCGAATTAATATGGACCGATGATTCCACCGGCCTATAAACCACACCAAACCGTTGTTTTGTCTGGATATAATGGCAGCGCTTGAATCTCTTCAGGTTGCTCTTCGGACCAAATACGGCAATTTTGTTTGTTGACATATCCGTTAAGCCAGAAATGTGCCTCATCACTAAACAAAATTTTTGACGAAAACAGTTGATTTTCTTTAAGCTTTTCAAGAGCCCAAAGACTGAATCGGTGACGATTCGGTAGGTCAGTTGGCTTCAATTCTTGCACTAGTTGAATTTTGTATGCTTTTAAACCAAGATCCTTACGTAAAATACGCCAAGTTGTTGCATACGACAAGCCAAGTTGTTGCGAACGGCGCCGGATCGATTCTTTGCGGTCATCGCGTACACTCTCAGCTACCGCCGCAATATTTTCTTCACTACGTGCTGGATGTGGTCTATTTGGTCGTGTATTATCTAATAATGTAAATTGGCTTTCAAACTTTTCGATGGTATAGCGAATCGTGCGTTCGGTAGGTCGATTATGTGGACCATAAGTTTCTCTAAGTGCACGAAACACATTCCTCGCAGAACGCTGATTTTCGTAATACAGCTGAATAATTTGTAGACGCTGTGCGGGGCTAAGTCTTTCCATGATGAAATGTCAAACTATATTGAACAAAAATACCATAAAAGGTTATCACGACTCACGCTTCATCTGTCAAAAAATCCATAGACAAAAAAGTACCTCCAAATGAATCACCCATTATATCTACATATGAGTTTCACTTATAATTTTGTAATATTAACAGAATTTGTATCTAATATTTGTCCTTGCCATTGTTTTTTTTTTTCATTTAAAGCATAAATTTTATTTGATAGGGGTTCTTGTTTAGGCGTAGGCCTCCTTCAGTTGATCCAGTTTTCTCATTCCTTAGTTCGTTTCATCCGCTCCTTTCCCGCTGTAGCTATGACGTCATCGCTCATTCTTTTCATCGGTCGTCCTTTTCGTCTTTTCCAGTTCCTTTCCATCTTTCCGCTTCTATTGTCCATCGCTTATCGCTCTACCGTGTTACGCCATTTAACAGGGAAATACACTTAACATAATAAATAAAAAAATACATTTATAAAAAAATACCACAAAAATATGTTTTCAAATAATTATTGTTTACTGAAAGCCGTTTATCAATAACTATTGTTGACGTAATTTACTTTTATGTCAAATTTTAATTATGCATTACTATTTTATGAAATAAAGCGTCGGTGGCGCAGTGGAAAAGACGCGGCCTATCATGTCGACAGGTCCGAATTCGATCCTCGGTCAGGCCATTTATCAATGTTTTTTTTCTTTTTTCTAAAAACTTAAGTGCATTTACTGACTGCTCTCAAACGGCGAAGAAAAACATCGTGAGGAAACCTGCATACGCCAAAGAAGAAATTCTAAGGCGCATGTGAAGTCCACCAACACGCACTGGACCAGCGTGGTGGACCATATAGCCCATACGCCCTTGTTGAGAGGGTATGTGCCCCTACAGTGGGAACATATAAAAGACTGTTGATTATTATGATACGTATATATACAATTTTATATACAATTTTACATATATATACATATATATACAATTTTATTATGATACATATAGGCTGTAGATGATAAAGGATTTTAATTACATTATTGTTGAAGAGTGACCTTATAAAAACGACCTTTTCATTATGCCTCTTTTCATTAGTGAAAACCGTATCAAATTCAGTTGGGTGGTTTAGTAAGAAGTTAGTGGAGAAAGAGACAGAGGCTGACAGCGATTTTATTTTATAATATGTATAGATATAGAAGATTTAGATATAGATGCATGGATTAACATATCTAATTTAAGATAGTAATTACTAAAAGTTTTAATCTGCCCTACACAGAAAGAGGTAAGAAACTTCTTACAGAAAAGCGAATGCTGGGTATTTATAACAGAGGTTAATTGGCACGTCGCAGCCAGTCGTGAGGACTTGGAAGTAAATAGTGAAAAGGAAGAAGGTAAAAGGAAATGCTTTGTAAGTGTAAATTGCAAGTTGCTAGAGCTTCTTTTACAGGCGTTAGCCCATTTTAAGTGTCTGCTTTAGATTTTAAATGTCTAGATATAGTCTTAATATTTCCCTAGAGGGTTCCTGATGTTAATTGCTAATTCTAGTAATTATTCTTGAGATGCAGATATTTGAGTACCTAGTTCAATTTACTTTACTTAAAATGTTATTTTAATAACATTAATATTATATGCACTATACATACAAACATACGTGAATTTGTTCGTTACAGCGACTTCGCTTAATATTTATCTGAATTAAATCTTAATTAGATTAATTAATAGATTAATTAACATTAACATAATTAATAGTAACATGCAATTTTTAGTAGCATCAGGAATTAATTATCTAAAATTTAATCTTTTTTATCTTTATATTTTTTAAATTTATTTTTAAATTTATCTTTTTAATTAATTATTAAAAAAGACTAATAATCAGAATCTTAGTTGTACCATAAAGGCGAAAGTTTGAAGTTGTGTATATTTGTAACGCAGTTATCTGTAATTACTGAAAAAATTTCGATGAATTCAATATCTATCATTCAATTCTAGTAACCACAAATTCCTCATTTTTATATAGATTAACATAGTAAACCCGAAAATAAAACACTTGTGTCATTTGGCTTGTGTTATAGAAATCACTTAATGGACAAAGATTCATGAAAGCTATAGTCTGGTGACAGAAACCACAATCTTATAAAAATATTACAATGAAAAAAAAAAGTATATATGTATGTTTTGGTGAGTTAGTAAGGAATGTCTGGCATTTCCTATCCTCTTACTTGTCCTTTACCTTTCAACATGTTACCATAATCCCTCTATTATTATCTACTAGCTGAGCCCGCAACTTCGTACGCAACCCGCAACTTTTTTTTTTGTAAACCGATTGGAATGAAACAAGCAATAAACGTTACGGAAAGCTTGCTAAAATACATCAGTGAAAACCGCATTCAAATCGGTTAAGCCGTTTCTGAGATTAGCGCGCACAAACGTATAGACAAACAGCCGAAAATTCTAAAAACTATTTTTTTGACCTCGGTAACGTAAATGCAACCTTTTTTTTTTTTTTTTTTTAAGGAGGGGAAATGCATTTACGCACTATCCCTCGTCGACGGGGACGATCGACGAGGGGGTGTGTGGGACTCACCCGACGGAACGTATCGCCCCGCCGGTCCTACTCCACTAAAACCGCCTCCATGTTCCACCATCGGCAGTGATCGTGAGACCCGGAGTCACAGCGAGGCCTTATCCCCGGGCCCCACGCAACGCCATGTCCTTGCGGACCCGCATCCATCACGGCATGCCGTGTAACTCCTCCTGTGGTGACCCGCTGGAACATCTGCAGGCCACCACACCTCACTGCCCGGTGTTGTGCGGGCGGCGCACCTCCCCACGTCCACCGCCCCCGAGCGAAGCGGCACCAGCCGCCCGTAATCCTCTTATCCGTCGCAGCGAGCAGTCAGCGAGGGGATTCGTAACCGAATCAACCCTTTACCTCTTCTCCGCGGCACAACCATCCGCGGAGTCGGAGGCCGCTTCCACCTTCATCCCCCGAACGACCCCCGCTCGTGTGGCCGCTCATCTCATACGACATTATGGGTGGGCGGCCCATAGGGGTGTCCCCCTGACATTTCCCCAACAATCGCGGCAGCCCGAGACGGGCTCCACCTCATGTTGTCGTCGCGGAAGAGCTACTAGGCCGGGTGGCGAGGCCGGGTCTTCACTCTTCCGGACGACTGCGGGGGGTAGTACTAAGCCGGTGCCCACCCACCGGGTGTTCCCCACCCCCCACATGCCACGATTGCAGGTACTATGCCAGTTGGTCCTTCCCAGCCGCATGAGCTCCGTCTTCGCGTAAGTTGCCCAACTACCACTGAGCGTCGGAGCCGTCAGAGAGAATCCACTCGCTGCGACTCACCTGCCGATCCTCATCCGCAGTACCGAGTCCCATACCTCAGTCTGACGAACAAGGACCGGGGTGCCCCCTCTCTCACCGGCCACCAATCGCGCGGGCCGAGTACGGATTCTCGGCCCGCGCGAGCGATGACCGGTGAAGCTCCAACAGAAGGTTGGAACCTCCAAATAACAGCTCCGCCACGAGCTCCGCTGGGCGGAGCTCGCTCGGAGCCCACCTCGGTGTGGGCCTTGTTAGTCCCCAAAACCAATCCGATCGGTCGAGCAAAGGCCGGTGACCCCACCGACCCCTGCAGCCGCCCGGATTGCCAAGGGTAAGCCCCCCCACCACGACAAGGTCATGGCCCACCTAGGGGGGGAACGTAAATGCAACCTGTACAAATTTTTTTTTTTTTTTTTTTTTTGAAAATAATTTAATGTAGGTACACGGCTCGTTTACAATTTTATTATTTATGTATAGATTATTTGCAAAAATTCATTACCAAATATTCCTCGCCATAGTTGAAATAAATGAGTTTACAAGTCGTCTGAACATAAATTCAACCTAAAAAAATCCTGTGTGAAAATAATGTAAAATTAGTCTTATCAATATTCGCATGGCCGGTTTTTTACGGTACCCTTAGATATAAAACGAATTTCCGATGGTCCATCCCAGATCTTACACGAATTCCTTCAGTTTACATATTAAATAGAGAATTATGACAGTATCATGTGCTAGGGTTGTGCAATATGTAATTGAGTTACTCTGGCTACATTTTTAAGTAATCCATTAGTAATTTTTTTATGTTAAAGTTTCCCAGGCGAGCTGACGATTCAATTCATTATAAGCAAGACCGGAGAGAGGCAAGTGGTTTAATTAACGGTCAGTCTTAACTGACAGACAGTCTTAACTCAGTTAATTCGATCTGGAGACACCGGCCTCCTAAATATACTAATATTATACCAAACCAAACTAATATTATAAGTCGTCGGACCATTTAGTGTGAACTACCAAATTAGAATCACCTCGGTATATTTCACGGGTTATGTAACCCATCCACTTTTACAGTTGTAATCTAGGAACTTAATTGTCTTTCAGTATAAGCCTATTTTCCTATTCAATCCCTTATCCTTAATCTCACTGTAGTCGGCAACACATTTGCAGCAGCTGTTACGTTATTTGTGTTATTGGCGACGGTAGCCACCTACCATCAAGTGAACTGTTAGCCTATTTAACATTAAAAAAAATCTAGAAACAGTGTCATAGTGTTGTGACTAGTAATAAAATGGTTATCATTTTTTAAGTCGTAGTGCACCGCTTCGCCGGAAGATTTCACGTCGCAAGACGTATCGCGGCGTCGCGTCGTCGTTGCTTCACGCAGCGTGAAGCCGCTGACGCCACTTACGCGTTATCATTGAACTGTGTGCCTTTTAGTGTAGTAAATAAATTCTATATTCTATTGCTATGTTCAAAAGTTTTCATCTATCAACAGACTAATTCATGAGGAAGGTTTAGGTGCATAATTATTTAAGGTTTGGTGTAAATTTCTTGAAATATGACGATGATTGTTGAGGATGTCGGAAAAAAATCAAGCCGTCTGGGAGCCTTAATCGGAAACGCTGCCTAATCCGTTTGAGATGTAACAAAGAATGTATATATGGTGGGGTTGTTTCTCTTTTATAGATCTACAAAAAAGTGCGGGATGGCATATGTCTTTTAACTGTCACATATAGGTACCTAATGTGGTATTTAAAAAGCTATTTAGACGTATTAATCATTATCAAATTAATTACGTTAGTTACAAATTGAAATGAATATCTTAGGAGTTACCGTAAATTAAAAACTACGCGCGAGAAAATAAATTCGAGCGGTCTCGCACCAACGCGACGCGACGACGGAACTCGCTTGATGCAGACGCAGGCCTAAGGGAGACTACCGCCCGTTATGAGGTCCCCGAGATGGCCGGCGTACCACCGCTTCCGGGTACGCCGAGGTTGCGACAGGGAGCGTAGTCCTCCCCGCGCTGAACAGCCGTGGCGGGTCGCCGTAGTTGTGCAACAACGTTCCTGCGACCCTGCCCATCTACGGCCGCGCTAGAAAGTCGTTGGGTTTTAGCCGGTAGGAGTCCGGCATAACCCACAGCGTCCCCCTTTCGCTGCTGGGTATCCATGATGGATTTCCCAACGTAAAAAAAAGGCCTGCGTTATATGTAATCAATATTTCATACAAAATTAAAATAAAATCGTAAACGAGCCGTGTCTGTACATTAAATATATTTTTGAAAACACAATTTGCATACATTGGACTTATGTTACTTATGTTACATTGGATTTTGTCTGTTTGTCTGTGCGTTTGTGCACGCTAATTTCAGAAAACCGATTTATTTGCGGTTTGCACTTATGTATTGTAGCTATACCTATTCCTGTAACATTTAGTGTTTGTTGTATTCCAATCAGATTACAAACAAAAAAGTTACACGCTATTTTCTCATTTTTTAACGCGGACGAAGTCGCTGGTGCCATCTAGTATAAAATAAGTAGCAAAATAAATATTTACTATTTTCCAACTTAATATTCCTATGAGTATGAATTCATAAGAGTAATAAAAAAAACACGAATGAAAAATGGCACAATTATATAAGAAATATTAGAGTTGGACAACGCAATTTTTACGCAAATGTCTTTCTTTGTTAAGTAATAATAACACTTGTACAGAAGCAAACGAACCTTTAAGAGATATTCAGGTAATCGTAAGACCTCATGATGCGAGATAAACTCATTGGCTACAATGCGGACCTAACTGGGGCTCAACGGACGGAAACACCCGCGTCACTTGTCAAATTTATGTTGTCGGGGTGATAAATAATAATGTTTCTTAGCCTGCGTTATTGTGTTACTCTCACAACTAAATTGGATTAAGTATAATTTAATATTCTTCCGGTTTTTAACGCGATTATTCTGTGTTTATGTGGCCAAGAATCCAGACTTGATTCTCGATTCGTTTGTGTATTAGCTGAAAAGAATTTGTTCTAAAAAGTTTTAACAAAAAAGTAGTGTTATGGTCATTTATTTGATTAATTACTATAATGGTGCTTAAATGATCTTGATTTTTTTTACTTTATTAACGGGTTAAGAATAAAAAAAATATGGCAGTCAAAATCTGTTATAACGACATCGAAGGGACATCTCATATTTAGTCGTAAAAACCGATACCTAGTCGTAACAAGCGGTGATCTTTTTGAGATACAAATACTATGTAGTTTAACATTTTGTTTATTTCACATAAGACGTATAATATAAAAGGATATTGTTAAGAGGTCTTTAAAACCAGCATGTTTAAAGCAGTTAGCTATAAGTAGTGTTTTGTGAAACTTCTTTCCATGCTCTTCTAGTACAGATAAGTAACAAACTAACTGAAGAGATATGAAGAAGCGGGCTTTGACTCTACTGCATGCACGTGTTTTGTTTCTAAGAATTACAGAAGACCCTACACTCTCCCTACACTCGACACTTATTTGTTTACTTTTGCGATTTTAATAGCCATTGACCACTATGCCGTGCCAGACGTGGATAACTATTCAAATTGTTTACAATACAACTTAGCTAAGTTGTATTTCTAACTGTCGTTCTAACAGATCTAATTCTCTGAAAATATTAGTTAAATGTAGTCGTTTAATGAGGTATGTGAGGTATGTCGTAATAAACAATGTCGTAAAAAGCAATGTTTTTGATAAGGCGGTCATATAGCATTCAGTCGGGATCTTTGTTCTAGGTTAATATAACCGGTATGTCGCCATAAACGGTTTTGACTCCCAAAATTGAACAAAAATAATACAAAGTATAAAATCTAAATAATATTTTATAATTAAATTGGCGTTATAATTGTCATTTTCTTGTTAACTGTGATCAAAGGAGATAAAAAAATTTAATTTTGAGGTAATATATCTAAGAGAAAAATATCTTTTGATGAAAGAAGAACAATATGAAGAACGCAATCCAAAATATACCTAAATATGTAATGAAAGTTAAAAACCCAATACTCGTAGATTTGCATAAAAAGGATGTAAATACTTGTTGTGAAAAAAACAAATAGAAATTTAAAGTACTTTCAGTGTGAATTCGAATTTTAGTCCTAAGATTCCTAAGAAACAAGGTAGGTACGCAGACTAAATCGTTTATATACGTGAAAAATATGTACACTAGAATATTAATCGTAAGTCGGCCTCGAAAAACTTCAGCGACTCGATATACGTATCTTTTTTATTTATATAGCGCTTAAATATAAAGAAGCTTTTTATATTAAAGACTCTGAACGTTATATCAACTTATTATATTTATCATCTCAATTATTACCGCATCACCGCACCGATAATTCCAGTTCGACCGATTTTGAATAGAATTTTGAAATTTGTAGACAGTAGTTATCGACTTTATCTGAAATTCCGCCCTTAAAGGGGAGAATGACTATCGTATAGATTGTATTCTTATTAATATTGTTAGAGACCAAAGCAATAGAGACTAAGCATTGACAAAATAATGAAGCAAGTATAAATTTTTGCTTCTAAATTTTGAGGGTATATTTTATATCATGAATCAGTTGCCGGACAGGCTGACGTTCATTTCTTAACAAGTGGCTACCGTCAATTAGTCTTATTTTACAGGCTCATTAAAGTTATCAACATCTCAGACGACTTTGTTATTATCCTTATACATATTATAAAACAAAGTCCTCCGCCGCGTCTGTCTGTAGGTATTTATGTTCGCAATAATCTCAAAAACCGCTAAACAGATTTTCATGCGGTTTTCATCTGTCAACAGAGTGATTCCTGAGGAATCTATAGGTGTATAATTCGTGAAGATTTTATCCTTACATTCCCGAGGGTTTGTAAATTGGAGCATACTATGTACAGGTGTACCACCAAGCAGTTCTACCCAAATTCAATAGATGTCGCTGCTTCACCTAATTCTATTGTAGGAATAGATGGCTCCATCAATAGTGTTTTATTTTTTATTTATCAACTCAGACGAAGTCGCAGGCACGAGGTATAGTCCAAGCGCCGGAGCAAAAAAAGTAGGTTCGTAAAAAAATGTTCGGGACCGGCTATTTTTTTTTTGGAATATGTTCAGGGGTGTCCCCTGATTGTAAATCCAAGTTGGCGTCATCGGGGGGGGTGAGCGTCAGCCGCCATCTTGAAAAACACGTTTTATTCAATATCTCGCGAACCGCGCATCGTACGACAAAAATAGTGCAGATCATTTTTGTAGATAATAATATTTGCCATCTTTTTTATTTAAAACTTTTTTCTGTAAAATGCATAGTTTTTTATTTGTAGCGCTTCAAACTTACAATATGGTTTTTGCTAAATATATAGTTAACGGTTCATGATAAATGAAAAATGGTAATAACTGAATTTGTAGAGCATGAAATTTCCTATAAATTTCATTCGAAACTTTTTCCCGTAGCATTTATAGTTTAGGAGCTGCAGCTAGGTAAAACTTGCACCTCGTACATTATCAGTGACAATATTGCTCGTTTGTATACGAAAACCATTTCATAACGCATAAAATGGCATAAAGTGTTCCAAAAAATGTCAATGCAGCTGTGTAACGAATCAATTAAAATTATAAATAGTGTGGAGAACAACGAATAATTTATCGATCTTTATTGTTGCTTAATAGAGTATCATCATAAAAGTTATTATGTAAAAACGTGACGCATTATTTTACAGGGCGAGTCTAATTCTTTTCGATGTCGACGGAAGACACTCATCTCCTTCTGAATCGATTTCTTCTGCCTCCGCCATATCCGAAGGAGACGAATCGAAGGCTGTGTCTTCTTCGATTTCGTTTTCGATGGCATCTATTACGTCTGGCACGTTGTCGCATGTTTGGCCACTGCAATTCGAGCAAATGATTGAACATTTCAAACCAGCTTTTCAACATCCACAAGCAGCTCCGCAATATTGTAGGAATGTTGAGGGGGAAAGTCCGAACGACCCAAAATATATACTACAACTCATAGGCGCATGATTGAATATATAGCATTATAATCTCGTGAATATTTTGCGTTCACTCGACATTTACAGCGTTTTAGCTCCTAAACTATAAATGTTACGGGAAAAAGTTTCGAATGAAATTTATAGGAAATTTCATGCTCTACAAATTTAGTTATTACCATTTTTCATTTATCATGAACCTTTAACTATATATTTAGCAAAAACCATATTTTAAAAAGTTTGAAGCGCTACAAATAAAAAACTATGCTTTTTACAGAAAAAAGTTTTAAATAAAAAAGATGGCAAATATTATTATCTACAAAAATGATCTGCACTATTTTTGTCGTACGATGCGCGGTTCGCGAGATATTGAATAAAACGTGTTTTTCAAGATGGCGGCTGACGCTCACCCCCCCCGATGACGCCAACTTGGATTTACAATCAGGGGACACCCCTGAACATATTCCAAAAAAAAAATAGCCGGTCCCGTACATTTCAAAAAAAAAACCTCTGGCGCTTGGACTAGTAGTAAAATATAAGAGATAAAGTGTTAGTAGGTAACTGGGCTCTGGATTGTCCTATTAATGCACTGAAATACAACATATTATATTTTATTCTATGTCGACACACAAAAGAATATAATTGTACTATGTTAATAGCAAGCTCATACTATGTTTAGTATTGTATATACTGTGATTTGTGTATTATAATTGTAATTGTTATATACAGGATGTCCCAAAATTCATAGCCGTCCTTTCGGTGGCTGATAAACGAGTTCCTAACTCGCCAGATTAGCCTAATATGATGTCAGTAAAAAATGCCTAGTTTTCGAGGTTTTTGCACTTTTAGTTATTTCGTAGAAATCTCCACCTTACATTAGTTTTTTGAATGTCAGAACCAGATTTTTGCTGAAAAAAAGTGTACCAGGCTAACTTTGCAAGTTACTTTAAAAGTTTGCCCGTTTAGTGTAGTTTTAAAAATGGTTTAAATATTTACTGTGTTTTTCTTAGAAAAAAAGATATTGATATTTTACTGAAAAAGGGCTCATTGGAAATTACAAAAACAACAACTATAAAATTTGTTAAATGAAAGTATAATACAGTCTTTAATTAAAACAACGTTAACAAAGATCAAATTAAATGTTCAAAATGGCCCCCACCACAATGGTTTTTTCTGAAATCTTGGTAAAATAAATACAATCGACTTCAAACAAGTTATGTTGTTATCCTATTTTTGAGAAATGAACGATTTGACTTGAATAAATGCTGTTATTTTCTATGATTTTCCATGATTTTCTCTAAAGCCAGTTTAAGATCTTTTATTATTGCAGAGGGGAGTGTGTTCCGGCAATCTAACTGTAAACGTTTGACGATTTCATTAAAACTTTTAAAATAAAATAACCTTAAATCTTTAATTGCCTAAATTCCTGTAGGATTTTTGTAGGTAAGAATGAATTTTAATAGGATTATTAAAGAACTAAAACTTTGGGTATGAAATAGGATCCTGTGTTACGTGCATTATATGTAGGTATATAACGTTTTGTAAGCACAAAGTAGTAAAGAGTCGACGGGTTTATACATTCATATTATATACAATTGCTTTACGTATAAGTTTTAATATGTAGAAAGTAGAAAAGAAAGGAGATTCGTTTAAGATACAAAAAGGAGTAAGACAAGGAGATCCTCTCTCTCCAAAACTTTTCTCCGCTCTCTTGGAAATGATCTTCAGAAACTTTAAGTGGGAAAATCTGGGTTTAAATATAGACGGTCGCACACTAACACGCTTAAGATTTGCCGATGACATAGTATTATTCGCAAAAACACCAGGAGACCTAAATATAATGTTAAACGAACTAGCATCGGCGAGTGAAAAAGTAGGACTAAAATTAAATCCCGAAAAACCAACGGAAATAAAAGCAGCATAAATGTAGGCGAATCTCAAATTAGTTTTGTTGAAGAATATATATACCTGGGACAACTGATATCACCCAAAGACAACATAAACAAGGAGATCGAAAGAAGAATAGCAAACAGTTGGAAAAGGTACTGGGGTCTAAGGGAAGCAATGAAAGACAAAAACCTTCATACAGCAACAAAGAGCAAAGTATTCAATGTTTGCATTCTACCAATATTAATATATGGAAGCCAAACATGGGCCTTAACAAAAAACACAACCAATAGAATTGCTATTTGCCAACGAGCAATGGAGAGAAGCATGATAGGAGTAAAAAGAAGGGATAGAATAAGAAACATCAACATTAGGAAAAAGACCAAAATACAAGATGCATCCCTAAAAATAAAAAAGCTAAAATGGAAGTGGTCGGGACACATGGTCAGAGGAAAGGATAAATGGAGCAAAATAATTACACATTGGTACCCAAGGGAAGGGAAAAGGAAAAGAGGAAGACAACAAAAAGATGGGACGACGATATCACACAGGTTGCAGGCGTAACATGGAGTAGAGTAGCCAGAGAGAGAAATGGAGTAGGTTGGAGGAGGCCAGGCCTTTGCCAACTGGCAAACGGACTTACAGAAAGTAAAGAAATATCAAATATGCGAATATTTTTAGTTGTGTAAAATACTATTATAACAGTGCATTAGTATAAGAAATTTAATTGTATATCTGTTGTCCGAATAAAGGGCTTTATTATTATATATTATATTATTATTAAGCACAAAGTAGTAAAGAGTCGACGGGTTTATACATTCACATTATATACAATCGCTTTAGGTACGTATAAGTTTTAATTTGTGGAAAGTAGATATTTAATAATAATTTCATGAAATTATGTATATACAAGCTGATTTTCGTGACTTTGCTCACAGTGTAAACGGTAAAACACGTGGGAAAATATTTGACAACTTTATCGCTATGACGACGGTTGCGTCGCGACGGCGACAGTGGGGTCCATTTTTTTCATTTTTAGGCGATCCTTTGGGTCCTAAATTTTTTTCAAAATAAAAGGTATCCTATATTTTAATCCAGGTAGTAACCTATCTCTGTGCTAAATTTCATTCAAATCCGTTCAGTAGTTTTTATGTGAAAGATTTATCCATTTATCTATCCTTCCTAAAAAAACTTTCGCATTTTTATAATATTAGTGGGATTTCACTCAAAACGTTCATTATGCAAAACATTTAAAAAGAGTTTGATTAAGTAAGTAATTTCTTTTTTGTGAATTTTGCCATTTAAATGATTTAATTTAACCACATACAGAGAATAATAATTCTCCTGTTGGTATAAAATAAAATTCTATCCTTTTGCAATGTTCGTATAATAGATGTTTTGCCCATTTATCAATCTTAAGCTGCAATATATCATAGCGGGACGAGAACAAGCTACACACAAGTGTCATCTTCTAGCCGTAAAGTAAATAAAAACTGTTATTTTTTGTCAAATAAGTGACGAAGTGTTTCTACGAATGTACATAACATAACATTTCATTTAAATATAATTTCATTTCTAAATTTAAAAAAAATCATTGAAAACGTTTTGAACGATTTGGTTTTAAGAAATACGGTTATTGATATATTTTCTTACTCTTTCAAAATTTTGAAAAAAATAATATAAGAAATCAGGAGCAAATACGACAAAGTCCACAATTTTTAAATTTAAACACTCAGACCGACAAAAACTTTAAACATTATTATTACCAAACACACTCTTTGCAATATGAACGATTTATTTTGTCCAGTTTATTAGCACGTTCATTTCAATGTGTTTTATAATCTATTGCTATCAAAAACGATGTATTGCTTTTTTTTTTTTTTTTTTTTATGTCAGGTCGGCAGACAGGCTGACGGTCCACTTGATGGTAGGTGGCTACCGTCGCCTATAACACAAGCAACGCCAAAGCTGCTGCAAGTGCGCTGCCAACTGCAGTAGGATTAAGGATAGGGGATTAGGAGGGAATAGGCAAATGGGCTCTGGCATCCCTTACTCACTCACCGAAACACAACAGCACACGTGCTGTTATTTCACGGTGGTCTTCTGTAAGGGGGTGGTTACTGCCGCCAGACGGGCTGCCCAAATGATTGCGAAACGCAGTGTGCCCTGCCACTACTTTCCAAATCCAGACCAGAGCCAAATTTGAAAAGTTGATTTTTCAAAGTTGACCCTGCCGGGAATCGAACCCGGGAACCCTAGAACAGAGCGTTAAGGCACGCACCCTAACCACTCATCCAACGGGCTCGTCAAACGCTATCAAAAAAACGATCTATTGCTATTAATTATTATAAATCAGACATCTTGGACTTTGCCATATTTGATATTAGACCCCTGATATTTTGGGAACGTTGTCTATATAAGCATTCATCTTAGTAAGTAAGTGTATTAATTCACATAAAGTGCCTCATTATACAAATACCAGCTTAATAAAATATTTTCTTTAAAATTTATAAGGAATATATAATGGTTCGTAAGTCTTAACTTATGTAGTACCTAAATAAGTAATTTTTTATTTAATCTTTCTTCTAATCTTCTAAGAAAGTTAAAATAATCTTTCTAAGAAACATGAATTGTGTGAGAGTGTAATTAAAAAATTCAAAACATATTTTAATGAAATTTCTTACAAAACAATATGAAAACTGAAGCTGTAATAGTTATTACCAATCAAAGATTTTCAACTGTATAGATCTGGCAAGACGAAAGAATCCGTATCGTGACATTTAGAACCACGTGGTACAAAATCGCCAACTTTACAAGGCTATTTAGCTACGCCCTCCTGATTACGGCGATCAGGATCAATATTTTTGTAGGAAAAATTTCTCAATGGCGTCTCTATGTATTCTATATATTTAATCTTTTTGTTACCAATACATTAATATTGTAACACAATTTGAAAATCCAATCGAAGCTACACCCAATTAAAACTTTACGAGAAGTTAAGTTCAAACTTTAGTTAAAATAAATTAGTAATCGTTCATTAAATTTTTTGAAGTATGTCACAAAGAATAACCGTTTTAGTATTTAATTCAACCAAATATGTTTAAAGTTACTTATTTATTAGAACTACAATTACACTTTTTTTTGAAGATTGAAGGATTTTTTCTGAATATTCTAAACTCCTTTGAAGTTCTTTTCTGAATATTTTAGCTTTTGTGGAATTTTGTACATAATTATTTATTGTTGGTCAGGAAATAAATGAAAAAATATAATCATGGAGAAAGGAATGCTGTTTGAAGATTTTTTTCTTTCAGATAATCACACTAGAGGATAAAATTCAATGAGTTCCATATAATATTTTTTTTTTTTTTTTATAATGATAGATCAAGCATTTGACCGCAGTCTCACCTGATGGTAAGTGATGACGCGATCTAAGATGGAGCATGCTTGTCTATTAAGAACCGATTCACTCGCGACTTGAAGAGTCCAGGGTTGTAGTGTTGTGGAAACAAGGGTGCTGGAAGTTGGTTCCACACGCTAGCAGTTCGAATCAAAAAAGTTGACCCGATTATTGAGCTGATACGAGGTTAAATAATACGTCATTTAACATATGTTAATTATATACTGTCTACTTAGTTTTTTTAGGCATATTCACATTATTATTCGTATTGTATACTACTGTGAGGCAGTGTCGCTGACACAAATTCAATATTTGTGCTCCACAAGCAAACTATGTACTGTCTATAAAATGGATCAAGGGAGTCGCTCAGAAATAAATTTAAAGAAATCAAGGTACCAATTGTATTCTCATAGTACATTTATAAAAACTTAATGTAAACTTAACGTTTAAAACTTAATTTACACGGTCTTTAAAGAAAAAAATATTTTAATATCTATTTATCCTTTCACCTGTCGCGGCCATATTGTAAACGAAAAATGTCAAACATATTACGAAACGTAAACAAAATAGTACGCAGATACTTTTTATTTTCAAATCTGATTTTGCTCGCTTATACATAACGTAATTATTATTATGAATAACATTGAGTGCTTTAAAATATTCAAGCATATTTTTTTAACATAATTCTGGTACCAATGTAGGTGAAAAGCCGCGTCCAATATCGGGACAAGACACATATTTTTTTTATCTGTACTTAAGTTTAGAAAGCTTAAATTTGAAATTTGAAAGCTTAATTTATTTTATAACGTCAGCATTTTTTTTTTTTATGAAATCGAGGTAGCGCTTGACCACTATCTCACCTGATGTGAGGTGCAGATGTGGCCGAAGGTGGACCACGCTTACCTAGTAAATGCCCATTTACCCTAGTTTTGAAGACCCCGAGGTTGTAGTTCTGTGGGAACACAGACGCAGGCAATGAGTTCCACTCCTTAGCAGTTCGAACAAGGAAGGTGGAACTGAAACGCTTTGTTCGTGATCGAGGTACATCGATCACGAAGGGATGAAACCCCTGCCCACGTCTAGTGGTCCGCAAGTGGAACGGTTCCGGTTGGATTAAATCGTACAACATAGATGCACACTCTCCATAGTGTAGACGATAGAAAATCGATAGGCACGCTACTTTTCGGCGATGCTGCAGGCTTTGAAGTTGAGAATCCACAAGGGTGTCGTTGCCAATAAGGTTCCTTGCTCGCCTTTCAATCGAGTCCAGTGCGGCCAGTTGGTAACGGGCAGACCCATCCCAGAGGTGACAGCAGTACTCCATGCAAGACCGGACCTGTGCTTTGTATAAGTCCAGGAGCTGCCTCGCAGTGAAATACCGCTTAACCTTGGAAAGGATGCCCAGCTTTTTGGCAGCCGTTTTGGCAATGGACTCGATGTGCCTACCGAAGTTCAGATCGGCTGTAAGGTCCACACCAAGGAGTTGGAGATGATCCGAGACTGGAACAGTCACTCCCCGGAATGACGGGTTCAGGTCAATTGGATTTCGTTTCGCTGAAAAAAGCTTGAGTGCTTGAAAAAGCTTGAAGCTTGCACGCTTGAGTCTTCGCTTCATTGAAACTGACCAAATTAGCGTCACCCCAGTCGGAGATATTTTTCAGTGTCTGGTCCAATCTACAGACCATGCCTTCTCTCTGTGAGCGGATCTCGAGGCTACCAGCTCGTGCATCGGACATATACCTCTCGACCACTGTGGTATCATCGGCATATCCAAATGTTCCGGGCATTGCCAATAAGTCATTTATATGCAGTATAAAGAGAGTGGCTGAGAGTACGGATCCCTGAGCGACACCGGCATCGACACCTAAAAGATCAGATGAGCATCCATCAATAATTACTCGTATTGATCTTTCTCTCAGGAAATCCGATATCCAGTTACACAGGCCAGGGGGGATACCGTAAGAAGGAAGCTTGCCAACAAGTCCGTCGTGCCAGACCCTGTCAAAGGCCTTCGAGATGTCGAGAGACACGGCAAGAGCCTCACCGTGCTTCTCAATGGCCTCGCTCCATAGATGCGTGGCGTATACGAGGAGATCGCCAGTTGACCTTCTCGGGCGGAAACCAAACTGCCGATCGCTCAGGAGGCTCATCTAAAGCCGCGTTTTCACCTAGTGCTCAGAGCAAACATTTTGCTTGAAGCGAATGTTTGCTGTTCTGTCGAAGCTCGCTCGAAACAGAAAACATCTGTTTTCATTCAATGAGGAGACGAACAATTGTTCAGAACAAAAAATCGTACCGAACAGTTCGCTGGCGAATCCGATAATTTTCAATCAGTTGCAACGTTTTTCCTTGATTCCATTCTATCGCGAGGAACTTTATTCACAATTTTCAGGTAAAGATCGGAGACCCACCGAGCACGTACAACGCCGAGCGAATGCACAGATCAACAGCTCGCTCGCCACTCGTTTACACCGAACGAATGAGTGAGCGAGCAATCGTTCGCCGCGTCTAGCCGATCATCATTAGCCGGATCCACACCAGTCGATTCAAAATGGATCGCCAATTCCTGCGATCCGCGATCCAGGAGCATGAGGCATGGATCGTGGATCGTGTCGTCTGACGAACTTAACTTTTCTTGCGATCCCGCCGCGTCGCACCGACACGCTCCAACCGATCCACACTGATCCGCCTAAGTATAGCACAGTTGAACTTTCGGTCGCTATGGAGTCACACGTTCAGCAACGACGTCCAATTGCTGTCGCAGCAACAACCTACATTCTTCTTAAATATTTACGAAATAAATTCCATAAGCATTTATGTTCTTTGTAAAGAGATATTAGACGACGACTTTCAAAATTTTCCATAATGTGTGATCGCGCGCTCCACACACAAACGTCTACACCGAGCGCGCCGAGAGACTGAGGCGCCTGTGTGCTAGTAACAAAAACCGACAACTGACGGATCGCGCGAGGCAAGTCCACATCAAACGCTCCTATGGAGCGCGCTCCTGCCGCCCTCGATCGGAGCGCGTTGGATCGTCCGGTGTAGACCCGGCTACTAAACAGACACGTTCGCTCGCTCAAGTGTTTTCATTTACGCGCGAACGAACAATTGCTCGCTCAGAACTGTTCAGAACACGTAGTTAAAACGCGGCTTAAGAAAAGATTATGAAAATTTCAACTCCATGCGAAGCCGTGGGCTCGTAGCCGGGTTTAAAATAGCATGTGTGTCCAATTGTTAGCTTTGAGCATGTTTATCTAGGAGTATGCTTAAAACTAGCATGCCTACTGCTCTTTTAAGCAAACTTATGAGCTTGCTTTTTTATGAGCATGTCTGTCAGTACCTTTATATAAAGAGACACGCAGCAGACATTGTTCATTTATTCGGTGTCGATGTCGATCTCGTGTTATCGCGTTGTTCGATCTTATATATTACTAGCGTCTCGGCTTCGCCCGTGGTGCAATTTTTATATATAAGAACATTCCCCGTTTATCGCTCTTTCCATTAGTGAAAACCGAATTAAAATCGGTCTACCCGTTCACTCGTGATGCCGTGACCAAGGGAAATGGGGATTCATTTTTATAGATAGAGAAGATTATTCTTTGTATGTACAGGTTATTTTTGTCGTAATCAATTCTTGTAAGCATTTCTTCCTTTTTTTAAAAAAATCTAAGTCATTCCTGTTTTATTAGAATATACTCTTTATGACTATCTCTACTAGAGTAGCTCAAGTCCACAATAAAAAGAATTTTTGATTATTATACTTATTTATAAAAAATTAGGTGCTTAAAAACAATATACTATTTACAATTTATATTTTGAACATAATTGTTTAACAATTGTATCTGTGAACAAGGTCCCAACTCAATGCAAAGCGTTCGCCAATGCACTTATTCTATCTTCATAATGTACGTCAGTGCAGTGCAGTGGTGGAAATCTTATTTTAGTTTCTGAGAGGAAATTTATTGTTTTCTCCGACTGGTGTGCGGGCGTTAAGATTGAATTTTAAAAATATTGCAATCTTCCCGGATTTCAGATTCCCTTTGTTACAACTAGGCAAGCGGTTCGAATGTTTCAGAAAATTTATTTATTGGCTGGGTATAATTTAATTTTATATCAAGCGAAAAATCTCTTCTCACTTGCATAGAAATATCATGTTTCTCTGTTATTTTTTAAATATTCAAGGCTAAAAAAAAGTGAATTTCAATTTAATTTCAATGTTTTCTTGTTATCTTCGTTGATCGCACGTGAATGGATATATTAAAAATTGTATGGACGTTGGCACCATGTCCTTTCGCTTTCATTTTTATACATAATAGCTCACAAAGGTTGTTAGAGATGAGCTACATATTCCCTCATACATTTGTAGTTTAGTATATTTTCTGCTATAAAAAGAGTAATACCGCAAGTAAATGTGAAATTCAGTTAAATAGATACCTAAATCCATATTAATGATTCGACAGCACTGAAATAATCACAATGGAAGGAGAACATCATAAGAATATATGTAGCTGATGTAATATTTCAAATAGAGTTATTGGCATTTATAATATTAAATTCCATTAAAAAAGGCAAAAGGATCATCCATACCCAAATTTTATTTCAATAAATAGAATATACTACAATGTAATAAAAAATGTAATAATAACTACGAAACGGCGTTTTCCCTGCCAATATTTGCTAGATCCAGATGCTTTATTATGCTTCATTATGTACCCAAATTAAGTTGAAAATTAAGTTGAAGAGTAAAAATTAATTTTAAACGATTGGGAAAAGGATCTAGGTAAGGAGTTAGGACGTGTGTGTGTGCAATAGCAATAGCATCTAATACAACTATAACGTTGAGTTGAAGTGAATTTCGTAGTGCTCGACGAATTACATTACAGGATTGTAATAAATCTGTTTGTTTACTATTAATCGGTCAAAACTCTTCGAACGGCCAATCCTCTTAAAACATGTTTTATTTTGAAACAATAATAATTTAGACGCGAAAAGTTTAAAATGAACAATCGCGATAGTAGGTACTACGATAAATTATGCACAGGTTGTAAGACTACACCTCCAGAAGTTAGACTGTTGAACTGTCGCTGTGCGATCACAGGTGTTGAGTTTTCTTTGACATTTATGTCCTAATTTTAAATTACGAAATTTATATTTTAAACTAGCTTAACCCCCGGCTTCTCTTGAGGTGCAATTGTTATATATATGAACATTCCCCGTTTATTCCTCTTTCCATTAGTCAAAACCGAATTAAAATCGGTCTACCCGTTCACGCGTAATGCCGTGACCAAGGGAAATGGGGATTCATTTTTATATATAGAGATTATTATAAACGAACAACACTTTTATACTGTAAAACTGTGTTTATACCTTCTCTTATTTCTTACGTTATGGACAACTTCACTCACGCTTATGTCTCTGTCACTCTAACTAGCTCTCACTCACTAAATAGAGAGAGCTCTACTATGAACGTTAGGCAATCAGTTTCCTTACACTAGTATTTGAATAATGTGAGGGTTAGTAAAATTATTTCCTAACCATCAATGTGCCTTGATTCTGTATGACAATTATGATTTCACGCTTTTGTCTTATCATATCAAAACACGTAATGTCTTGTCATGGCATTTACATATACCTAAGAGAATGACTTTTTAGCAGATATCGTAACAATTTGAGGATATGACGTGGTTTCGAAGTAAGGAATCGCGTGGAATCGCTAAGTGGCGTTAGTGAATTAGGGCCCACAGAGTGAATTGACAGAGCGGTGTGAAGGTTAGTCGGTCTATACTCTGTAGCTAGTTTGTGCATTTACTGGTATTGCAATTTTATCTATATTACAATAATTTCACTCTGTCACAAACCTGCAGTCAAAAGATTTTCTTTAAACGTATGTATGACGCGTACGAAACTTTTTTCGGTTTATATTTCTATATTCTCATTAAAGCTTATAGCTACTTACATGAGAAACTCTGATAAAAAACTTAAATAGGTAACGACACACTGAACAGAGAGACCAAATAATAATAATAATAATAATAAAGGAAAATTAAATCAAATTTGATAACTTTTAAAATTTGTTAACATTCCTTGTGTGGGAACTACGTCGTTAGATGGCTGTGGTAACTGTTACTAGGGAAAATCTTAGTCTTTCATGATTTGCAAAAAAAAAAAAAAGAATTCGGTTTAATATTCGGTTAGATGTCTTTTGAGATTAGAAAACAAATAGGTTATTTTTTATGTTAAAAGGTGGCAGATAAACTGAAGGTCTCAAGTAGACCTGTAGGTGACTCAGTTTTTTCTTCCTTTGATTTTTTTTTTTCAAGTATTTCATGTATACTGTGTATATAAATTTTATCGCGTTGTGTGAATGCGCTGTAAAGAATAAATAACAAGAATTTACACGCGAGGAAGTTCGCGTTATACAAAGACATGTTCCGCTACTGCTATCTGAGGCGACGAAAACTTACACGCTGAATGTTATACTACAAGTATTTATATATGTAGTTGTGTTTTGTCTGTCAACAAATGGTTGTACGAAGTTCTGATTCCACCGTAAATTGAATCTAACACCTCCTAAGTAAAGGATAGTGTTTCTTGATTATACACTCACATTCTTTGACAAATATATATTTCACAAAGTTCATATGAATTAGACTTTGCTGGTTTACACAGGAATGTATAGTAAAACGCGTATACTTAAAAATTGTTAAGAGCCGGCGCACATTGGAGGACGGCACGAGAAAGTATTTAAATTTTATCATAGAATTTTAAACCTTAAGTGCTTTTAATATAATTCAAATTTCATTGTATTAGCCGCGGTATGCCGCAACATGAGTAAGAGCATCAGTAAGCTTAGTTTTCTGTCTGATTAAGTCGCTTGGTATTTTGTTAATTTTTCTTATTTTTAGTATGCTCCCTTCCATTGCTCTTTGGGTGGATCTCATTTTTTGTTTAGCTTTCCTTATGTTGGTAGACCACATAGGTAATGATATTATCCAAATCGCTGGGCAAGACTGGATAACTGCAGCATTAGATAGAGAATCGTGGAAAAAGATGGAGGAGGGATTTACTCAAAAAGGGATCCATATCTCATAACTTAGAAGAAAACCTAATAAAATTCCAATGACTAGATCATAAAAAAACTTCACAAAAACACATAAAACACATTCACTAACTTTTAATTATAGACTACATTTCCCTTTTTTTTTAGAGAGATTTAGAAATAAAAGGCTATATTATATTATTATATGCCTCAGCATGACGGTTGTTGGATAAGATAATTCCAACATGTTCACGTATTGTGATGGCGAAGGAAAACATCAATGAGTGTTGAACATTAACAGGTATTGGATTTTAGAATTTAGTTATCAATTTTGTACCACGAATTGTGAAGTTCTCTCAATTAGGAATTATTTATGCACCCTTATAGGCGGTCTATCTTACAAGGAACTATTAGGCACTATGTTAGGTAACTATTCATTTTTCCATTGTCATTTAAGTCTCGCTGGTAATCGTAGTGAAATGCGATGAACTCACTTGGTTTCTCATTCGCGTTTCACACTACCATCTAGTGCGTAAACGTAACCTTTAGGTATGTACAAAATTTATTGTGCTCTCGAGATTTATTAAGTAAATGTGAAAGGAATAAATTTACCTAAAGGCTCTCAAGGGATTTAAAGACGTCGAGCGTTTCGAGTTTCAATTTAACTTTTTATGCGGAAACGTAGAGACAAATGATCTGATTTATACGTGTTGTAACTCTCTTTAAATGACTTTGCGTTGACGGCTGTGATAGTAACAAGCAAATGTGTAGCACAATAAATGTAAACTAAAGTTTACAGCCTCATCGTTACTGCAACTCTTTACATACCTAATTATATTTGGTCGGCGACTTCGTCCGCGCTCCTTTTTCTTAGGCGTTCAAATATTTTTTCAATATTTATTGCTCACTAGCGACCCGCCCCCGGCTTCGCCCGAGGTGCAATTGTTATATATATGAACATTCTCCGTTTATCCCTCTTTACATTAGTGAAAACCGATTTAAAATCGGTCTACCCGTTCACGCGTGATGCCGTGACCAAGGGAAATGGGGATTTATTTTTATATATAGAGACTAGCTGACCCAGTCTCTCTCTTTTTCTAATACGTTGAAATATTTATTCAATGTTTATTGCTCACTAGCGACCCGCCCCCGGCTACGCCCGGGCTGCAATTTTTATATATATGAACATTCCCCGTTTATCCCTCTTTCCATTAGTGAAAACCGATTTAAAATCGGTCTACCCGTTCACGCGTGATGCCGTGACCAAGGGAAATGGGGATTTATTTTTATATATAGAGACTAGCTGACCCAGTCTCTCTCTTTTTCTGATACGTTGAAATATTTATTCAATATTTATTGCTCACTAGCGACCCGCCCCCGGCTACGCCCGGGGTGCAATTTTTATATATATGAACATTCCCCGTTTATCCCTCTTTCAATTAGTGAAAACCGAATTAAAATCGGTGTACCCGTTCACGCGTGATGCCGTGACCAAGGGAAATGGGGATTCATTTTTATATATAGAGAAGAAGAAGAAGAGGAAGATATATATTTCTGTCAGATGGGACGATTCATTGCCGTCGATTCTTTGTCAAGCCATTTCAGCGCCGGCCGATTCATCCCCGGCCATTTAACCGCCCATCGTTCGTTGTGGTCTATTGTTTACCATGCGCAGTATTGTAGAAAGCAAAAGAATTACTACCGGATATTTATCGTCACAAAAGAAGTAAATTTTCTTCAAATGTGATGTTTAGCAAATGACATAGTTAATTTGAAATCACATTAATTTTAATTGATGTGATTTCGGAATAAACGGAATACCGGTTTTGGCAAAAAGACCTTCTGTTACAAAATGTGTCACGAGACTTATTTGTAAGTACTGAAAACAAAGTCAGGTTAGGTTCTGGAATTTTAAAATTAAATGTACTACTGGTTTTTACAAGTACTTACACTGTCTATTACAAAATGTGTTACAAGATATTTGTACTGGAAACGTGAGTGACATTGATTTTCTTAAGTGATGCTTATGCTGATAACTTGAACTTAACGCGATGAAACGGCCAGCGATGAAATGGCGGCAGTAAATTGTCCTAGACCCTAATTATTTTCATATTTAGACTAGCTAGGTTTAGTAATGAAAAAATTATGATATTCTGCGTTCATCTGTTGAAACATCTGAGTTTCAACAGCGTATATTTAAAAGAGTCAGCACCATTAGTATAATTAGTTTCTCGTCTACTGAATGAGGATAGCAAGAAATGTGGGAACGTTAGATTGCAAGATAGGTAAATTTAATTTATTTAGGTTTTTTTTAGAACAATGAAATTTTACACTAAACATTCGCATAGCTTCAAATCATGAACCACACGACTGGCTTAGTTGAAACTCAAGTACCTAGTAAAAACGTTAACTAAGTTCGAAGTGTTACATAATACTGTTCCTTTTGCCCTTGACTTTATTCGTCAAGGGTCTTAGCTTTAGCTTTAGTCAAGTCTTTAGCCCTTAACTAGTTCACATTATTAAAATTTCATTGAAATTGGTTGAGCGATTTTATAGTTTTATAAAATCGCGTGAATGAACATCGTGACAAGAGGTTTTTATTTATTAAAATTATTAATGGCTCTAGTAACATTGTTTAAAGTAACGTGAGAAGAAGCAAGAGTTTCTATATTTTATTAACAGATACGTTAAATAAATAAAAAAGATTTTTTATAAAACAATTAAGATTTTTTTAATTCATAGTTTACGAGACTTTGTTTATGTTTATGTCATTATATATAATAATATGTATATTACGCTCCCCATGGAAAAAGATACGTATGGGCTATAATCCACTAGTAACATCACCTTTAATGTCATTATTCCTAATCCACATTCCACCTTTTTGAAATCGAAAATCCGAACGAAATCTAAACTTTTATCTATTTTTCGAGCCACTGAGCCCTTATTACTAAATAATAAATGTATTCTACCCACTCTTAAAGTAAAATAATAATAATAATAATAAAATATTTTTATTCACTGAAAACTCGTTTACAAATTACGACATTTTTAGTACACAAATTACAAATACTTATACATACTCACAACTATATTCGCCATTTACATTATATTGCATTATATATTTGCACAATATGTATGCCAATCAATGACTCTGACACCCGAACTAGGCAAATCCCTGTATCTCAGGTGCCAGCAACCTATTCCGATATAAATCTATTTCAAATAATTTAGTACCTAAAATGAACTCTTGTCGACATAAATAGCATTGATATTGCAAACAGAAATATTCAGGAATCTTTCTTGTTACTTAATCTTCTTGTAGTGGCAGGGCACACTACGTTTTCGCAGTCATTTGGGCAGCCCGTCTGGCGGCAGTAACCACCCCCTTACAGAATACCACCGTAAAATAACAGCACGTGTGCTGTTGTGTTTCGGTGAGTGAGTAAGGGATTCCAGAGCCCATTTCCCTATCCACTCCTAATCCCTTATCCTTAATCCTACTGTAGTCGGCAGCGCACTTGCAGCAGCTTTGGCGTTGCTTGTGTTATAGGCGACGGTAGCCACCTGCCATCAAGTGGACCGTCAGCCTGTCTGCCGACATTAACATAAAAAAAATTATATCCTCATGTTATTTTCAATTTCAGCTGACAATATGAAATAAAATGCAAATAATTTGAATTAATTACGATGTACGATCCAAATTCTTAAACTGATATTTAATACTAAAAAAAATGTGAATTACACTGTTTAGAGGCAGTACACGCATTCTATAGCGGCCAACTAATAATTGTGATTATTATAATTAATAATTGGCCAACTAATAATTGAGATCAGGGAGTCGGTAGTTTTTTATTGAAAAATTCCTCCTCTTTAAGAATCTCTTTTTCCGATTTGATAGTTATTGAGTTATTGAAGAAAAACTAAATGTCTTTTTTTCTCATCTTTATTTGTTTATAAGTTTTGCAATTGTTTATGGGTAAGTAAAACATTTTAATATATATTTCTAATCTAATGAGTTCTATCTGAATGCTATGACCTATCGTAAATGTTTTTAGTAGCTTTATCAAGAACTAGGCTAAACTAAAAAAAAATTTAATGGTCTTTGATTGTAAAAATAGAATGTATTGTGTGCAAGTGATTGTGTGATAGGTTGGAAGCAGACCGAAAACTATCATCATCAACAACAGCCATTACTGGGGCAAAGTCCTATCCTCTCAAGTAGGACGTATGGGCTATACGGTCCACCACGCTGGCCCAGTGTGGGTTGGTGGACTTAGAATTTCTTCTTTGGCGTATGCAAGTTTCCTTCACTGTTTCAGAGCAGTCAATACTTGCGTTTAAGTTTTTAGAAAAAAACCCATTGGTACATGACGGGGATCGAACTCGGACCTCTCGACGTGATGGGCGACGTCTTTCCATCGACGCTAACATTTCTGGCCGAAAACTATAACATTTCAGTAAATTACTATCGAAGATTAGTTCTGTTTGTATGTCTATTAAAATATTAAGAAATATAAGTCGCCACTATTGGCGCCACTATGCTCGAGCGACTCCTTGGTCGTAGAGTCATTCACAGTGATTCATTCAATGTCTTTCGAAATATGAACGCATTATATGCAGATTAGTGTGCCGTCTCACATGGAGGAGACGCATTGTGCAGTGCGTCTTCGAGTATGGTATGGCAGTCATTTATGTATATGATGTAGTCTGTTGTCTAAACGGCGATGTCGTTTGGCTTGATTACAATTTATAGTTCCAATTGGAATCATTAGGCAAACTGTCCATCTGGTGCTCTGTGAATTTTGCCAGTATCCACAGCGCTTCATAGAAGACGGTCAGCATTGCTACTTCAGAGTATCCATACCGCATCCAACCATAGTAATGAAATTTAAAAATTAATTGCAGAATGAAAGTAACACGCGGAGTATCTGGAAGTTAATTCATTTAATAGGATTAGGTTAAGTGTGGCTTTTATTCCGAGCTACCATTTTATCCACGATTTAACTTGCAAAATAGATAGCTACGGGCCTTTATGAAAGGTGGCATTTTTAAACATCCACATTATGAAGAAAATTGCCCGGAAAGATAATGGAGGATGCGAAAACGTGATGGGATTTTATAATCTTTTCGAATGTCATTTCAAAGACTTCATCCGGGAGATAACAATTTTACTTTTAGTAACAATATTTTTGGACATTTTTATGACGATATAATTATATTTTGATGCTTTATACTCAGACCCAAAATGTCAGTATTTAACTACTTCATTGAAATTGTCAGCACTTAGACAATTATTTATCATTTATTATGTGCACCTTAGAGCAATAGTTCACGTGAAATATAATTATGACGTAAGTTTTTTTTTTAACAATGGTTCACGTGAAATATAATAAAAAAAACTTTGTTTTTTTTTCTTTTTTTTTTAAATGAATGGTGCGATGACGTATTGAGTGGCGAGGCGTATATGCGCTAGTATGAATGAAACGGAACGTTTATTAACCACTCAAGATGTCACAGGCAACGTTGCCAGAAGGTTACTTTTGTAACCTTTTTGGTGATTTTTAACTCCTTCGGGTTACTTCTAGGGTACACTACTCAAAAGGTTACTTAAAGGTGATTTTTTGCATCTCATAGAATTAATTCATAGTATTAAACATAAAACCTACATAGAACGGAACGCAAATTAAAACAACACAAAAATTCGTAATGCAACTATTAAAACATGTCTTTCTCATTCTAAAATAATTTCATAGGATAGTCTAAAATAATTTCTACGTTTTTTTTTATTTGTTTAGATCGGCAGACAGGCCACTTGATGGTAGGTGGCTACCGTCGCCTATAACACAAGCAACGCCAAAGCTGCTGCAAGTGCGCTACTGACTACAGTAGGATTAAGGATAAGGGATTAGGAGGGGATAGGGAAATGGGCTCTGGCATCCCTTATTCACTCACCGAAACACAAAAGTTCACGGTGGTCTTCTGTAAGGGGGTGGTTACTGCCGCCAGACTGGCTGCCCAAATTACTGCGAAACGCAATGTGCTCTATCAATATTGACAATTTTTTCCCAAAAAATCAAAAATAATGTTAAATTTGTTAAAAACAACAATAATCCGCAAAATTTGATTCGTATCCAAGCCAAAAAAGCGTATAAGTATATTAATTAATTAAAATACTCTATTTTTTAAATACTGTAACAAAATCGATAGTGAATATACAAAAATATTGTGAAATGCCCAAAGTTCTAAAATAATGAAACATATACAAATATCGTCAAATTTTGTAGCAGTTAAATGTACTGAGTTACCCAGTCATAAAGTAGGCAGCCAGTCTAGTGTCAGTAAGTATCCTGCCTTTGACAAAATATAACTATGAAATAACAGCACTTTATATATTACTACTATATATTACGGGAATTCGTCCGCGTCTCTTTATTACAAAATTATACAGCCGAAATACCACTCACTGACTTACTGATCTAGTGACATTTCTAACCGGGAAGGAGCCATGGGGGGGTTTGCCTCTCTAGCCGGTCGTGGAGTACGAATAAAGTTGTCGAGAAATTAATTCAAAGACCTCGCTACCTCGACCTGGTAAAAAGTCGGCGACGGGATCTCGGAAACTATGAACCCGAGAGAGACCCGGTTTGCGGAATGTCATAGAGGGTCACCGGGGGTTACCACACCGCGACACTCCGCGGACGAAGTCGCGGGCGAAAACTAGTTTATAAAATATATAGGTGAAAGAATTTTTAAAATCGGTCCAGTAGTTTTTGAGATGCTGTTGGCGCTAGCTCGTGTCCTCTCTATACATATACCTATATAATGTTACAGCTAGTTACTTTAAAACTTTTGCATAATACGAGTATTTTCTAAGGTCGTTAATCACTGATCGATGTCTTTGTAATTTTTCAAAGCATATTTCTGGCAATTCGATACAGTCCCAATACTTTTCTCGTCTGGCGGATGGAGCAGTTTTGATAAATGAGGTGTCGCGTTTCTTCGTAACATAAGTGACGTATCACATGTTAAAGGAAATATTTATCACATTTTGAATTTGTCTTGTAAGACTCATGTAAGACGACCCATTGTATTACTGCAAAACGCAGTGTTAACACTTGTTCGTCTATTAAACTAGCATTAGGATCAAATGAATAAGTTGGTCAAGTGACCTTAAATGTGTGGTCAAAATCCCATGCCTCAGAAACCTGTGTAATATGTGGGCTATGTAATTTCTCATATATCGTACAGCCTTAATCACCTCGAACAATAAGATTCGTATCCATCCTTCGATCCGCTCCTGAAAAGCAAGCGTCGTGCAGAATGCGGGATCACATTTTAGTGATGTGCTATATTTCGTTCTTGTTTTTTTCTGTGAGGCAACAAATTTATTGATCATGAGGATCGAAGGTGTCGTATATAAAATACGAATTGAGTTATTCTATTAAAATTGTAGCCTTATAGAAAAAATATACACATTTAAGCTTTTAAGTTCCTTTTTGACTGTTGTACAACTAAAGTTCGTATTTTTTGTAAACTAAGTTCGTAGGTTTTGACTGTTGAACCAGTGTAAGAAACAATAATACGGGATCCTTTGTAATAAGGGTTGCTGGTCGCCGCTTGATCCAGGCTGCTTCTGAAATTATGGACGAGTCCAATGTTCAGCAGTGGACATTCTACGGCCGAGATTATGATGATGATGAATATACAGGATCATGGTGTAGCCGTAAGCAAGAATATATGTGCTACCAATGTTTGATGCAAGTTTTTTTATTCCTCTCTTACATACTTTTGCGGGTGGGGTGTCCGCCTAATTATACTAATTCAGCCTTTATCTTTATCCTAATTTAGTCCTAAATTTATTCTAATTTTTATTTATACCTTTGTTGGGGAAATTAATTTACAGTTTGTCTTTATTTATTACAATATAGTCCAATTTCAAAATCATCCAAATTACAAAATACAATTTTATCGATACCGATCATTATTTTCTTAAATTTATATACAACAATTCTATAATTAAAATTTCATAATTTTGGTTAGTTTTATTTATTTTTATCACTATATTGGTTATATTGATACAATAGTTCAAAAATATCTCCCTATTGAACGGAAAGTGATTCAGGTACTCGGAGAATCCACCATGACCTATGAAAATTTGAGTCAAAACGTTATTTATTCCAATACTTTTTACAGTTTTATAAGCCGTTTTGGCATTGGAGTTGAATTGTTGCTTTTGTAACAGGTAAGGTCTATGGGAGGGTGAGTACTGGTGACCCTACTCGTTTACAAGAGGGTGATTACTACCAAGAGCAACAAAATTCAGTTAGGTAGTATAGATAGACGTTTTAGTCGTTTGTAGATGTTTTCTTGTCCGTAGAAAAAGCTTTACCAAGCTGTGGTAGACTAATTTATTATTTGTGTTTGACGATTAATAAATACTTTTAAAAGTTAAATAGATATACTTAAAAAATAAAAAATCTAAGTAATTAAATAAGTCCTGTGTTAAATAAGTTTTTAATAATTTTCATAATTTTTTTATCATACTGGGTTATGAATGAGTAACTTGGGTAAGACGCATGTAGGTTCATTATAATAATCTTAGTCGATTCCTAAACATTTGAATTACTAATGGACACTGAAAATTTGCCGTCTAACTTAAAGTAAATATAACGGATTCAAGTAAAGTGAAGATAGTCCTATCAATGTCTGCTTATCGAGGCAAAAATGATTTATTCCTCAAGAGTAGAACGAGGTGATCATGAAAACCACATCACTATCCGTCCTCTTATTTATTGCTTCATAGCACCATGTGTGCTTTGTATGAGTGCCGTTCCGTGCAGCAAGATTGTAAGTAATTTGTAATTGAAGTGTTTCATATAGGAAATCAATACAATTCTAGCATCTAGACGTAGGATGGCTTCTATTACTTACATCGTTTTATACGGAGATCATTTGGTATAAGTTTTACTGTCCACTTTTACTCTTATGTGGGTTATGATAGGTATCTTACTAGATCCATTCGATAGGTCTAGCGAGTTTTTTCTTTCATTAAATGACCTTTAAAGGTGTTGGAAGTAATCGCTTGCTAAAATATTATTAAAAACTAGCTGAGCCCGTAAGTTCCTACGCGTGGTATTCGGTATAGCGCGTAACTTTATTGTTTGTAAACCGATTGGAATGAAACAAACACTAAATGTTACAAGAAGTTAAATGTTACAACACATCAGTGAAAACCTCTTTCAAATCGGTTAAGCCGTTTCTGACATTAGCGTGCACAAACGCACAAACAAACAAAACTTCTAAAAACCTTTTTTTTGACCTCGGTAACATAAGTACAACGATTTATTTTTTGTGGCAGGGGACGTCGGTGTGTGTGTTTTTATATAATAGTATCCTTTGTCACAAATAAAATTGATTCTATTCTATTCTATTCTATTTTAAGATTTTATTATATGTATAGAACAGATATAGGTAACGCCTGACGTCTTTACGCAGTGACGACGGTGGCGCCCAATTTTTATATTTTTAGGGGATTTCTTGGCAACCAAAAATTTTTTTGGGGATAAAAAGTATCCTATGTTTTAATGCAGATAATCAACTATATGTGAGTCAAATTTCATCCAAATCTGTCAAGCCATTTTTGCGTGAAAGAGTAACAATCATCCAAACATATATACATGCAAGATACTATTCTAAAGATTTTTTACCTTTAATTTCTTTGTACACATTTTATGTATAATACTTACCTAATTACTATTATACATTTGAGCGTTTTTATTTATCTTATGTTAATACCATTGTGTAGAAAATGAACGGAATCAATAGTTCAAAATGATTCGAAGTGCGCCCGAGGCATCTAAAAATAAACAGATAAGATTTCTAGTGGTCGAGCACGGAGCGCTTAGAAGGTTTAAGTTATTTCATACGTTTTAACAATTACTATCAAAGGTTGTCAGGCTTTAGGGTACGTTTCCATGTCGACGATCGACGAACTCAATTTAATTTGCTTGTTCTGAGGTAACCAAAGACAAATTCAAGTCGACAAGTTTCAAATATTACTTAAAACCCATAGAGGTTCAAAGATCTCGACTTTATACTTTTGCCTACAACTTTTTTTCTATTATGATTTCGATTCCATACGATTAAGAGCCTCGGGAGCTGTAGTGAAGCGTTTTCTTAGAACATTGAACACGATGAAGCGGTCCAGAAATGGAGAAGAATAAAATTGCGAGGGCAGAGTTTGTGAGAGAGAATCTGATCAGTGAGCCACCGTGGAAGCCTTAAAATGAACATAAAAAAATTAGCAACAAATTTCTCTGAAATCGTTAGCATTTAACTTAACGTAACTTAAGCAACAAAGGTAAATAGAACTGGAATACGTATTTATTTAGGCGTTTAATATAACGAGATTGGGCTTTTCCCATTTGCTCTAAAATATTTCTCAATAACCCGACAAATGCTTTTGTTTATGTTGTCTCATACAATATTCATGAAAGTGAAAATAATCTACGCAAACTACATAAATAATATTAAAGTTATTATTATTAGTGGCTCGCTAGTTAATTATGAATAGCAACCAGAACATTCTCTCCATACAATAACTGTACTTTTCTTTTTACGAGTATGTTCTAACTTTGACGTGCATATAAATTATGACATTTTCCTTATTCTTTTTTTATAGAAATATAACGGAAACAATTAATTCATAACTGACTGGTAGAACTGGTTTTGATGGACAGGGAATTATGTTGTTACGGTTAGGTTTTGTTGGGCACGCCTTAAATTCGCATGTCCACGTAAATTTGCCTAATCGTTTTGTTTGACCATTTTTAACAAACTACAGCACGCATACTATCTTCTAACTTTTTTTTGTCAAGGTCGACAGACAGGCTCGCGATCCACTTGATGGTATGTGGCTACCGCCGCCTAAAAGCTATCATCGACTGCTTGGAAGCTACGTCCAGTCCTCGTCGCCTCACTTGTCGGCATCTTGGGGGAGCGTCCGGTTGAATATCTAGCGTGAAGACCTGGAACTGAAAATAGGATCGAGCTTCCATTGAGCTCGCTTGTCCACTGACAAAGTTTTGTCCAGCTTCCGTAGCGAAGTGACGGGACTTTTAATCAACTGCCTTCTTGTGTTTTTCGTATTCTGACTCACTCACCGAAACACAACAGCACACGTGCTGTTATTTCACGGTGGTCTTATGTAAGGGGGTAGTTACTTCCGCCAGACGCCAAATGACTGCGAAACGCAGTGTACCCTGCCACTACTTAATATTAAGTACTTAATTATAAAATCATTAATGAATAAATTTTATTTAAATAGAAAAGTAAATGATAATACAATTTTAACATTCCAAAAATGTATACAGCGGATTCATACGTAGTAGGAAAAAGCCGACCTTCATACACCATTATTTTCTGACATATATCTTTTCTTCTGTTCATTTTCAAGCTTCTTATTCATTTTCATTAAATTTATGATGATTGTTGACCATATTCAAAATTATTGCGCTTGATATTGTTAATATCTCTTAGAATAAGAAAGAATATGTACACGTAACACGTAACACAATCAGTTTAAGACTACTTTTTCTTAACTGCAAGTAAAAGAACCCGCAGGTACAGTTAAGTTTAGTGGGATTTCCACGCCGAGTTAACTTTACTGGGGATTTCCATAAAGTATAGCGCCGGAGTCTTACACAACTTCATTCAATAAAAAACCGGATAAAACCTTTACAAAGGATTCTATGTAATCAGTATTTTTTATATTAAATTACCGAATCTATATTTATAAATTAGGATACAACAATACAAAGTCTCTATGCCCGTCTGTCTCTTTGTTTACTTAGTTCTTTTAGGTTATGAAATAAAATTTACCCCGGCTTCCAGTATCAATTGGAAATTTATTCTTAAATATTTGCATGTGCAAATATTTTTAATTAAATTTACAGAGATTTTTATATTAAGCTAAAATTTGACACAGAGATTCAGTTAGGTAATAAGATTAAGCTAGCATTAGTTAGCTATTAAGCTAACAAAGTAAGCGTTATTAGCTTACTTTGAAATTTTTATAAATAAAAGGTACCTAATTAAAAGTATAGGCACCCCAGTTTCGAACACTCTTAAACTAAAGCTAGTATCAATATTGACTGTTAGAAGAATATTCAAATTCAAGTACCTATATAACATTAAGATACCTATTTATTTAGAAGCTTCAAAGTGGTTTGGTTATTTTAAATTAAAAAAATAAAATAGATGCTAATTTACAGAGGTGGTTTTCAAAATTGTTCAGCTAAGCGGTGTTCCCTGAGGAATACTGCTTTGAATTAAGAATATAGCTCGCTATGTATACCTACATGGATGAGACGTCATACTCATAGGTTTTATGATCCTATGACGTTTCATCCTATTAAGTATATGGAACACCCCAAAAATATACATATAATGAATTATTATTTTGTTTTTAATAAAGTTTGAAATTCAGAATTATCATGTTTTTAATATTCGAAAACTTTTTTTTTGTAATTGTATGTGTATACAAAATTGAAAATACTTTATCGATTTCTATAGTTTAAATATAGATATGTCGTATATGTAGATTAGAGTTATACTCCCGCAGTATACAGTTTTATTCCCTCTTTTGATGGTTTTATCCCTAGGTAATGGTGGCCACTTATTATCAAATGGACCGTAAGCTTAACCATTTACGAGACCCCTCGCATAATAACTTCTTCATAATTATAAATATAGTTACTCGTATTTTAACATTAAGGTACCTGGTTATTTCTAACGTAAGGCTTTCACGGCTGATCAACATACTGAAATTTGGTAAAAACCTCTCACGTGAGCAAAGCCGCAGATCAACGCTTGTTTAAAATATTTTTCTAGTTCGCAATTTAGTTAATGAAAAATTTTTATAGAACAGAAAATCAAAGCTAGATTTGCTGAGTAGATTTCTAGTAAAACACATGCTATCGGTTTTCTATTATGAAAGATAAGTATTAAATTTGTTCGGAAAAATTGTTGACAGAATAGTTTGGGTTTATCCCGCCTTAAACCCCATGCTAATGAGCCGTGAGTATGCAGATTTCGTACTAAATAATTGGATACAGTGTACCTTAAAATGTGCTCGTCATCCGGTAAATAAAAGACCACCGTTGTTACACACCGTTGTTTATTTCAGGGTAAATATTCTTGTTTATTTTAAACTAGATCGACGCTCCTCAGCTTCGTTCGGGTGCAATAGGAGGAGTTAGTATATAATGTATATATGTGACCTATGTATGACATATAATAAAATCGTAAACGAGCCGTGTCTGTACATTAAATATGTTAAAAAAACAATTTATACACGTTGTACTTATGTTACCGAAGTCAAAAATATAGTTTTTAGAATTTTTGTCTCTTTGTCTGTGCGTTTGTTCGCGCTAATCTCAAAAACGGCTTATTCGATTTGAATGGGGTTTTCACTAATGTATTATAGCAAGCTTCCCGTAATATTTAGTGTTTGTTTTATTCCAATCGGTTTACAAACAAAAAAGTTGTGTAAATTTAAAGAATCACATCCAACATTTTTTCGATGAAAATGCAATAAAATAACTCTTCAGTTGAATTGGCTGAAACTTTAGTTAACTACATATTATCATCTGTAAAACGATGATGATTGAAAGTTTATATAAAGTTAAAAATGGACAGTTTAGGTGATTTTGCATATTCCAATGTAAGTTGACCTCAGATCTATATGATCAGTCATATTAAGTAGGGTTCAGCTTAGGCTGGAAAATTTTCATATAATAATAAAATCCTTCTTTGCCTACTATGCCTTTGTGCACGCCAATTTCAGAAACGGTTTAAACGATTTTGATGTGGTTTCCACTGATGTATAGTAGCAAGATCCGGTAATATTTAGTGTAAATTTTGTTTACAAACAAAAAATTTACGCGTTATTCCGAATACCACGCGTTCGAAGTCGCCGGCATAGTTAGTCTAAAATAAAAAATCAAGGCCTAAAAATTATAATTGAGCAATTTTGAATTTCAATTTGTCTACCAGGCTCTATATAATATAAGGTAAGTACCGGAGATTTTCTCTCATTTTACTTACAAGAACCTACTTGCAAGTTGACCAAAGCTTTTGTGATACATTATTAAGATTCGTAACGTTGTAAATCTACTGTACATAGTTTGTAATGTACTACCTGAACTCGGCCACGCGGTACTGGACACTGCTTATTTATATATATAATACTGTTTATCGTAGCGTGATGTTATATAGCCTATAGCCTTCCTCGATAAATGGACTATTCAAAACAAAAAGAATTTTTCAATTCGAACCAGTAGTTCCTGAGATTAGCGCGTTCAAACAAACAAACAAACTCATCAGCTTTATAATATTAGTAATAGATTTTTATTGATACGCTTTTATTTTAACTTAGCTGTGCCCGCGACCCCGTACGTGTGCTATTTACGAGTATGTTTCTTATTGAATTTTGTTTTTTTTTTTTTACTAATTTTGATTAATCGTTTTGTTTTATGCTTTTGTGCAGTGCCCCAGTGCGGGGTGCTCCAGCTTTGTGTATTGTCTTGCATTTGTTGGTTACTTTGTATGATCGACTTTTCATAGACGTTCGAATTGACCGTTTCAAGTATTATGAATTTCCCGCAATCTTTACGAAAAAGAAATAATATTAAAAAATATTTACATAGACATAATTCTAAACCAAAAATGTTGATAAAAAAAATATTTAAACCTTTTTTGAATTAGACGCATATTTCCTAATGGCTCGTTTTCGATAAAGAATCCATGAAGTCCCAATTGGGACGATACTCAAAATAAAAATACTCAGGTAATGTGAGAGGAAACAGCTATATTAACACTTGTAATCGAACATAAAGAAAACACAACACAAGATAGAATAAATATGTGTTAGATGAAATAAATTCCGAATTAAGTGGTTACGTGCGTGATACGTATGCGGATGGATTACCTACACAATTTTCTCCATTACAAGTAGGTAAGTTAGAAGGTAAAATAAAGATATCTACAGAGATATATACTAGTTACAAAAATAGAGTAGGATTTTTAAAATAGTTATTCTTATAACATTATAAGACTAATATAACATTTGTCAAATTACAAAGTTTGTGAAGATGTTATTGATACGTAATCAAAGACATATTCAGGATTAAAAAAATAGAATACTTTTTATTTGGACATTATAAAATTTAATTTTAATGTCCAAAATGTATTGAGATATTCCCACTTACAAAATTAACTGCCCAATAAAGGTATTTGGTGTTCTAAATAGGTCTTAAGATATTTTAAAAAACAAAAATAGTGCTTGCTAAAAATAAAAGAGCAAATAAATAATGTCAAAAGTAATATTACTGGTTTTAAAATAGTACCTAACTATATTTTACAGGAAAACGATGGTACTTTACAAAGAATGCGCCTCTTTGAGGCTAGAATATTCGAAGTCAACCTATTTTTGAATCAGTTGTAAACAATTAAAAAAATCTGATTTCACTCGCTTTTAATAACGTATGAACTACAAAGAGTGTATTAAAATATTCAAGCATGTTTTTTGAAGATACTCTGGGACCAATGGAAATGAAATTACGCAGGTAATAAACTTACAAACATTTTATTGACTAAGTTTTTATAATTGTTTCTAGAAACGAAAATCCGATCAGCAGTTAGAGGGAAAGGTATTATCTTATTTAAAGAAACAAGAAAGAAAGACCCTTCTTTATGTTATTTATCTATTTATTTATCTTTATTTATTTATTAAAGATTTATCTTATTTTTAGAAAAATTTCGATTTGTAGTTACAGAATAAAAAATAGTACTATACAAAAGATTAACTATTTTGTTACTTACATTATAAGTGTCTCTTGTCTGTGCGTTTGAACTTTAATATGCACAATGGACAGAATATTTTATATTCGTTTTTAAATAATCTGCGAATATTGTGCCACTTAACGGTTTTCTTTAAATGTAATCTTAAAATCTTTAATTTCATTTTTTTATTAATTAAACTTTAACATAAAACCTTAACTAAAACTAAAACCTTAACCTTAATTAAAACCTTAAACTAAACCTTAACTAAACTAAAACTAAACTTAAACATTGCTTGACTGTCACGGTTAAATATATAAGACATGGGTTATTTTTATACTTAATTTTTCGCCTGCCGCTCGAAAAAAATGTCCAATTTACATGAGATAATCACTAGGTGGATTTATTTTTGGGTCGATGCACATTTTTGGGGTTGCAATCTCTATTGACTCTCCATACACAAATGTGTTTTAGAGCCAACGACAGCCAGTGTTAGTTCTACACAAACAAAAGGCTATGTCCCGTACGAAGCCTTTTATTGACTGAATACCTTCAGCAAATAAACGCAAAATAGGTATTGTTTTACCTATGATCGAATAACAATCTGACACGCTCCGGATTGAATGTTAAACCATTCAACTCTGAATTAATTTCAGTTTATGTGTCACAGCTCACTTTGTAGGCTTGTGAATGCTTTGACGTAGACAATTCATATCCATTATGTGTCAAAGGCAGCTTTTCAAACTATATTCAAGCGATTTAAACGGGTCGGAGTGAGATTAATATTAGTTTGTCAAGCTTAAGTTACGGTGTGTTGCCGTTGCTTCGATCTTTAGTTAATATTTATTAATAAAATTATGCTCAGTCTTGCGTTTTGTTAAAACAGAACATTTTAAGAGCGCGTATAAATAGAAATGGCTAATACTAAAATTGAATTTTGTAACGGAATCAACCGAATCGAACTAAACATTGTAGGTATTAACTACTTAATGAGGGACGCAACGCCTGGAGGGCTGTCAGTATGCCAACACCAAGTCCAGATATGTCCAAGTTATAGTCATTTAGTATTCATCGAAGTTTCATTTCATTAAATTTTATCGAAATATTCATCGAATTCACTTAAAACTTATAGAAACGTGTAGTTGTAGGGCAATTAATTAGGGTCGAGTCGATAACAAGGATTTGTTCATTAAAATACCTAAGTACAAGTACATGGGAACAAAAGTTAACAGTTTTGAGAAAGAAAAAAAAAAAATTAAGCACAAAAACGCTGTACTCAGTTAAGGCGAAGCGCGTGCGGAGGTTACGTTGTTACTAAGGGATAAGAAAGAAAAATATTCAGTGGAATATGTTTCATTGTAGCGAAATAGAACTAGGTTTCAGAGGTTAAGGTACACTTTAATAGTCAATTTTAGGTTATTGTGGGGAATTAATTTTATCGAGTCAAGACTTTAAATCATGTTTTGAACTTCATACACTGAGAAAAAAAAAAAAACTTAATTTAACTGCGGACCTTTTGGCTCGGCTAAAGACAGAATATTTAATATTAAATGAGGTTTATTTAGAAATGTACAAGCAAGGTTGGTAATTACCTAACAAGCCAATATTGTTAAGGATTCCTAGTTAGCCTTAACATTGCACTTACTCACTTATAAACAAAATCGTTAGCATTCCGAACCAATAAAGGAACTAGGTAAATAATTTAACAAAGTAAATTGTTTAATATCATATCAATAATGGTTGCCGATTTGACTTATTAGTTGCTTGCAATTAACAATGCGGGCTCCATAATAGCAGTCTTGCTTGGTTGTTTACAGCAATGACGTTTTAATGTAGATTTGCAGCGTTTCTGGGAGTACGTCGCCTTAAGGTGAAGGCAGAAATACACAAGCGCGCCTGTAATAAACTATACGAAATGTTGACAGGTCAAGAAATCTAAAACTGTGGTACTTTATGCATTGGGTCACCACTTGTATTTTAAGTAGGGTTATTTATGAAGGTTTGGCGTGAGAGCGGAGCAAACTAGGTATAAGTTAAAAGTAAATAACAACCTTTATGTAAATATGTAATATATGAATTAGTAAGTACGGTTGCAGGAGTTGTAAGTAGACACGACTGCTCTTAAATAGAGATGAGGAATATTAACTTTAATATAATATGTCTATATAAAACTTATGTATGTTATAAATTGCTATAAGTAAATAAGTAATAGTGTAGGCCAAGGAGTGATGACAATAGTTGCGTTGTATAGCTGTTAGTAGTACAAAATTTCATAACCGTTAATCAGTACTTTACTATTAAATAAATAAATAAATAAATAAATCATTACGACCTAGTAGATACGATGGCCATGCCCTAGCTGAGTTAACAACAAAACAATGAGAGTAGCGATATAACTAGGGCAATCAATTAAATCAATTAATTAAATCAATTAATTCAAAGGGCCCCACAGTCACCTTTTGAGAATAGAGTTGCTAGGTAGATTATCTGTCAAATTATGGTATGGGAATATAAATATTTTAAACGGGGATTTAGTTATCAGATTGAAAGCTAGTACTAAGACGATTTACAGTTTAAAATTAAATTAGGTAAATAAGTTGCCAGAATGTTTGTAGGGACCTTAGGGTGTCATAAATAGTCAGGGGATGCGGGGGAAGAGAACGATCCCTTCCAAGAAAAATATGCGCAAACGCATAGAGGCAGACTTGAGAAAAAATAAAACAAAAAATGGCCGAGAGGAATTAGGGATCCGTGAGGCATTAGAAATCATTGTTTTTCACAACAATGATGCGGACAGGCTGACAAGCCGAAGGAGTTTAAAAATAAAACTATTAGAATGAAAACATCTTATTTTGAAAAAAAAAGAAAAAGGGAATTTATATAAAACTAGGTCACACAACTTAGAATGAAAAGATACTATATGATATTAAGATACTATATGATATTAAGCCTGAAGCTTGACTAGAGTACTAAGTAAATATTTTATGATTGTCAGGGCCTAATTAGACTTCCCCACAGAGAGATATAGCTAGCGTAGGGATCGATTAAAGAATAACGTAATGATAAAATATAATTATAAAATCTCAATATTAGCGATAAAATATAATTATAAAATAATTATTAGCGTTGCTAATTAGTGCTAAAAAATAAATATATGCTAGGCAAGATAGATACAGCCATTGTCTAGATACGTAGTGGTTCAGATGAATTAGGGAATTTAATGGCACACAAAACATTAACACATGGGAGTTAGGGACGCTTAGACTACGCGTTGTAGTATTCCTAACTATACACAAGAGTTGATGAAGAGGTATATACAAACAGAAAATAAATACCGACAAACATGCGGAACCCGCGAGCGTATTAAAATCGAATTTCGGAGAATGTTAAAAAGTAACGGTAAGGAGAGCTAAAGAGAGTCGTGACTAGACTTTGGGAGAGATCGGACGCGAGATAGTGGTGACTAGACTTTGGGAGAGATCGGACGCGAGAGAGTCGGGACTAGACTTTGGGAGAGATCGGACGCGAGGGAGTCGGGAGTAGACTTTGTGGGGGCGCAGACGCTCGCCAGAGGGAGTTGTTGTTAGAGTCTGGTGGTGCGCGTACGCTCGCGCAGTAATCGCGTAAGTCAATAGGCAAGTACAAAGAGAGTTGGAATTAGGACTTAGCCGGATAAAGGAGTCGAGATTAGGGTTTGGTGAAGCGCGTACGCTCGCGCAGTAATCGCGGAAGTCTAAATTAGGCTTTTTGAGGGCGCGGACGCACGCCTAGCGAGAGAGAGTTGGAATCGTGTAATACCGGCTAGTAAATCAATCTAATAATTCGTAATAGCGGTAGGGCATATAAAATATTAGGGTTTAGAAGGGGGCGCCGCCTTTCTTGAGGTTCGTTAGGGCTAGCTTAGTTGAGCGCGGATCCTAGGTCTAGGTGACGAAGAATTCGCGAGTCAATCTTCAGAGCAGAAGGAGTCATCGTCCTGGGCAAGGTGAGCAGAGATGAAAACCCGAGGTCCGTCCAAGCACTGCAGCCCGACAGCCAAACCAATCACAAGTAAGTGAATTCACTATCTTTAAATTGCCTGACGCTTATAATTATGATGATAAATTTATAATCCACATATTAATAATAAATCCCATACAACTCGGGAAATAATAATATTTACCGATATTATCGAGTATGCTTTACTATGTGATTAAATAACGGATATACTTGATTCTGATAACGTTTCCCGATCGAATTGGGAAAGAATTATTTAATTCTTAGTGGCAGGCAGAGAACTTTGCGAAAATTATTACCAAGGTAAATAGCTAGTCCTGTTATATAATTTACCTGACGTTTATAATTATGATAATAAATTTATAATCCACATATTAATAATAAATCCCATACAACTCGGGAAATAATAATATGTACAGATATTATCGAATATGCTCTACCATGTATTTAAGTAATTATAACGGATGGTTTGGGAAATTGACGTGAGTAAATATACCTGATCCTGATAACGGCTCCCGATCGAATTGGGAAAGAATTATTTAATTTTCAGTGGCAGGCAGAGAGCTTTGCGAAAATTATTACCAAGGTAAATAGCTAGTCCTGTTATATAATTTACCTGAGTTTATTCGTCTAATCGACTAATATTACGACGGTTTAGGTAACTGAATTTCTTAACGATAGAGGTTATCGATAACCAGTTTTGACTATTTCAGGGGAAACCGTAGGTACTATATAGACTAGTTTAATACCGAACTAATATTGTTATAGGTTTTACCTACGAAATAATTAAGAATTTCTATCTTTAATTCACGATTATGTGCCTAATAAATTACACACACATACGCTACAAACATATATGTTACATTATAATTTTACCCTATATGTGTATTAACAGATTACATCACATACACTGACAAAGGTAAACTGTAGTAGTGTAGTAGCGGATGGCTATCTGCTACGAGGTAAAAGGGGTATTGGTTGTCTAGTTATGTAGTTGTGTGTTAGACAGCATTAGACTTCCTGGAAACGAAGTAGAGATTTTGCCGCGGATCTGCTCATTTCCTAGTCAGAAGGAACTTGGCGAAGTTATGAGTATGATCAGGTTTCGCACGTTAGTTATTGATGCGGGGGTCAGATTGAGGATCTACTCGTTACTTGACTTTCGCAAGAATATCTAATATGAGACGGAACACGATAATTAAATACTTTGTCTGATCGGGTGGTCTGGGCATGTCTGGCGGATAATTGCATGACATTAATCAATAGCTGAAGGAAAGCATAATTATATTACGTGGATAGTAGATTATTTCTAAAATTCTGTTAGAGTAATCAACTTTGATCGCGAGCTTAGCCGGGCAGAGGACATGGATAGGCCAATCCTATGTACTTCTGACTTGGTGAAGCTTGGCCGGACGGGTATACATGTGGATGGCGATACCAAGGGCATATAATGCCGCTAAGATAGGCGACCTTGAACCATGTATACTTAGTGGGCAGCCGTAAATAAATTTTGAATCATAGCTATACTTATTTAGAAACGATCTATTTACCTAGTCTATAATTGGCATTCTCAGCTAATATTTGAAAAGGTAACGTTTTTAAAGAGGTAAAAGGCTATTAAATATTATTAAATTTTATTAATCAAAGGAAGCGGTGTTTTATCTTACACGCATACACACTCCTGACACACTACAAAGCCTAAGGGCTGTTTCAATAGTGACAGACGTCCTAAATACACACACATGTATATATTACATTATAGCATGTGATAGGCGAATGTTATTAAAATTATTATCAAAGGAGGTGAAGTTTTATTTCACGTGCTTACGCACTCCTGCCACATCTCAAATCCTAAAGGCTGTCTTGATAAGGACAGTCGTCCTAAAGCCAAGTTCAACCAAAGGAGTCTTGCCTGTTAAATCAAGATTTTAATCGCAGACATTCTGCTGGGGGTTATAGGCCCTACTATTACTTTAATCGGAGTTTGCAGCTACGGCTGGCCTACGGGCGGAGAAAGTTCACGTTGACTGAGTCAATCATGCGTCATACCTCTGGACTATCGGCCTCGGCAGTGTTCCTAATTCTGGCGGAGCTGTAATGGCACGCAGATCTTAAAACCTGTGTCGGACTGGCCTGAGTCCCTACGCTTTGATTTGACAAATAGTCCGTGATTATGAATTAGCTCAACTCTTCATCAACCTTCTGAGTCTATTTAACCCTTGGCAGAACAGTTGCTATCAGTCATAATTGCCTAAAGTAATAGACTTCCAGTTGGTTAAGCTCGGTGAGCCTAAATCCGTCACGGAGGCTTGGAGCGAGGGTGAAAGTCACGGGATCCGGCGATGGTGTGGGGCCGGTTCACTACCTATCCTTACCCAATTCCTGAACTATATCTATATCTACACTATACACATACACTCTACATTTTAGGCACATTCAAATTACACTTTGTTTAACATTATCAGTAGATAAATGCAGTAGGTATAGATCATATGTAAAAATAGCGTTGCACTAGAAAAATAAAATATATATATCGAAAATATAATTAGTATTCATTAGGGAGTTACTAGCATACCTACCTACCAGCAGTACCTCACTAAGAAGATTTCTGCGTGTATAGAGTGGAGTCCTAACATTATACGAGACGAGGCAAAATCGACGATGGACCTAGGAAGTAAGTGGTAGATCATAAGCTAGAGAAAAATTAGTAGTAACTCTTCTGTTTTAGACTAGACATAGCAGGTTCTAAATTAGGTAAAGGTAGAATTAGTTTAGCATATTAGTTTATAAGAAATAATTATTGATGACAATTTTAATTCTTAATCCAATCCCTAATACAAGATTTAATTACTGCTCTGCATTTTAAACAATTCCAGGGGATCCGGCTATGGATCGGGGTATGGCGGTAGCAGGAGAGAGCTGCGGAGCGGCGGATTGGTCGGTCTAATAAAGCGTAAGCCGGGACATCGAGGTAGGTCATGATTATTCAATTATATTAAATGTTTGTGAGTGCATCATTCGCGTTGTGAGCATCTCTGAATAGGATAGGAATATCTAGTTATAGGAGTAGGCGTAGACTTGTAGGATCCCATAAAATTTGTATAATAATTCAGTAGATTGATATATTACAGCTCAGTAGGAATACGCGAATTCGCTTGACAAAGTAAAAATAGACTCATCGGGCATGGTCATATTCTCTAGGTTGTGAACAAAGGTTCTAAATAAAATTCAAATTAGGAAATTAATAATTTTAGCATAACACACTCTATTTGAAATCACAATAACTCAGCTTAAAGTCATCCTAGTTTAGTTCTACATATTAATTCTTATAAGACTATTAGGGACCACACCTGACTAGGGCGCTATAGGGACCTAATCCATGTTAATTTATCAATAAGTTAGTAAAGCCAAGCTAATAAAAGAATATAATAATGAAAAACACGACAGTAAAATATTCACTAGTGATTAGGTAGAATCCAGAAATAGTTAATTTAATTCCCTATAACTGACAAAATAAAGTATAATTTTAATTAAGCAATCAATCTTTAGGTAAACATGTTAGGATAGCATCTAGTTAATTTGGTAATCAGTTTAGCAGTTTAGCACAAGACATTACGTACCTCTATAAAGAACTAAAGGGTTACTATTAAACACGACGTAGAGTACTGCCACTATTAGACGATCACAATGCCAATAAATATAAATAAATATTCATATTCATTTCCCATTTCCCATTAAGGAAGTATGGGGTGAAAGTTTACATTTACTTTAAAGTTTACTTTTACCTTTTATATTTATCTCTTTCACCTTTCGAAAAAAAAATTTTATGTATATAGGGGGGGGGGGGGGGGGATTCGTCGATACAATTTGGTGCCGTGACCAGGATCAGAAACACTATGGTCTTACGGCTTTAATATTTTAAGATGTAGGCTAGACATGCCTACAATTTGTTGTCCGTGAAATGGATAGAGGTTAGAAAACGTAATCGATTGTGCTAATATTTTCTCGAATGTAATTTACTTGAAGAATTATAAGTAATTCACACCAGTTCTGAGATATGGGGGCGAGAGGTTTAATGTCTATGCTAGTTCAGGGCATTCAGTGAGTTAGAATTAAGGAGTAAGCCTAGGACTTGTGCTTAAATTATTTAAGTTAAATTTTCGAATTTTTAAATTATGCTTTAAACTCATTTTATGCAACTCTCGAAATATTACAAGAGTAAAGAAAAAAAAAATAACAGTTGTGCGTATTGTGTTGCGAAAAAAAAAAAAGTCTCATTCGTAACAATAAACCAGATGTTGATTTTGTCAAATAGTTAAAAACACTGCTAGAAAGTTTTATGACTTAAAGGTTTTGTTACTTGTAAAGAGTTATAAAATGGTTGTGTTGAACAGGGCCTCGTTCATAATAATGAAGTAGATGTGAGCTTTTGACAGAAAGCTAATTTAAGAAAAAATTGAATAAAGGCAGGAGGTTGCGTAAATTAAATAACGATGAATAGTAATGTACTATGTTATCACTGAATTATTGAGCATTTCTTAAAGGTAATTAGTGAGCATTCAGGTCGCTTGGGATACTGAAATGGTGCTGGCATCGTTATAATGGAGAGGTTAATTATTAAAGTTAGATAAAATAAGTGGATGATAGGGAATTACCATAATGATTTTGGTTAGGATTAGTCTCAGTCGAAAATGCAATTATGATAGTGAAGTCGGTGGGATTCGCTAGAGCTTGACGGATCTATTAACTTATTTGGTCAAGGTTCCACAAGGTGTCGCTAGACGGAGCTAGTTAATTCCAGTTAAAGCTTAACTTTATTAAAGGTGGCGCTTTTCAATGCAAGGCTTGGCCTTGGTAGAAGTAATTTTGGAAGTTTTGGGAAGGTGGCGCTGGGTGTGATAGAGTTCTCCCGCTTTGAATTAATTGAGCTTTGAGTCCTACTGGGAAGCGATAGTGGCGACTATGCCGTTGCAATAAATTTTATCTTTGGTTACTTTTTAATATTTTTCCTCCCATACTTGGAACTTAAGGTTTTCTCTGTTATTACAGTCTAGTGGTATTTGAAGGAATCATTTAGTTTAAATTCTTTTAGTAAGCTGGAGGGGCGGCGCCAATTGCGATTAAAAATTATAACGTCTTAATTTGAATAGTAATAATCTATAATTGAGTCGGTCATTTCGGGGACCTCATAAGTCACATAATTAGAATTTTTCAGAAATCAATAAAAACTGTTTCATACACAAACAAATGAGTTTTAAAGGACTTTTTTATGTTCAATTTAGTATTTGAATGGTAAAAAAAAAAAAAAAAAAAATTAAAATAGCGAATAACCTTTACAGCTTATTATTAGTAATAATGAAAAAAAAAAAAGAAAAACCAGAATAACAGTTCTTGACTTATGTTGTTTTAGCGAGAAATAGGGTTAGTGGTATATAATTTAACCAAAACAATAGTAGTAATAATATTTTTTATTGCTTATAATTGAGAATTACACTTAAAAATTATTGTCATTTTACATGTATTTGTCATTTATTACATGACACACTTATTGTCATTTTACATGTATTAATTTGTCACGTTTTAATATCTTTATGGTACATAGTCACATTCTCCATCATCCTCATCTGGATTATCTTCAACAATTGCAGTTGGCCATCGAAAAATGTTGTTATAAAATGGCATATGCTCTTCCAGAATGCTATCTTGATACGCATCTCTCTTTAAGAAACTATTTTCAGAAAAAAAAAAAAAGCATATTGGGAAAAAAAATGTAACTTAGGAGGGTTTTGGGGTGAACGATTCTATTATAAGATCATAACTAAATAATAATATAATGATCTCTACTCGACTAGTTTAAAACCTCCTATTAGTATGCTAGGCAAGTACGTAGTGTCGGGGTATAGTTTCGGTTATAGAGGTACAGAAGCAAACCATGAGTGAGAGATACTTACTACTAGTGGGCTCAGTTTTAATTTGAGGGTTATAGTAAACAACTCGCGTTCGGTACTTGGACGTTTAGGTATCCAATTATAGTGATCACGAAATAGGCCTATTTAGCATAACGGATTTCACTGGTCTACCATTTGTTAGCCTTTTGCGTGTCAGTACTATTATTCACAAGGGGTTTTTATTAATCCATTGGCTTTTAGGAGAACATTAATGCTTGGACACTTACAGTGTTATTGAAAAAAAAAAAAACTAAACTATGTCTCAACACGTGTTTTGTCAAACAGCGTCTAATGACATTTGTGTATAATTTCACAGTTTAAACCCTGCCTCAAATAATGTTTAACCTTCGCTATTACAAAATCGTGTTTGTCCTTTGACTAACCAAAACATCGCTGGGCAACCTATAGGCAACCAAATGTTGCTATTTTAAAATTATAAAATAGCAAATAGTAACAATAAAATAGCAACATTACAAAACGTTCGTTCAACTTCATTTGGTTCAATCCGAAACGTTCCTTTCTATGCAAAGTTGTTATGTGCTAATAGAATCCCTACGCAGAATTTTTTTTCAAAATTATCTATATATAAATAAAACACTGCCGTGTGTGATTATGGATGTTTTGTTAAGTAAATTAAGTATGTTTTGGAACCAAAACTTACGTATATAATGAGTACATTGTACACATAGAGCAGTGATCGGTTGAAAGAATGGAATGTGTTTATCAAGACTTGTCAATCGTCATTACTCATTGTCAAATGAGTATAATATAAATAAAAATTATTTCAAGTAATATGGAAAAAAAAATGGACAATTGCAATATTAAAATAAAAATTCGTGAACGTGAAGAAAATTGGGTTCAAGAATAAAAGGTAAAACAACCCGATATTTCATCACACCACTAAATACAACTTGCGAAAATTAGAGACAAAGCAGTAGACTAACTTTGAGTCTTCGACAAGTATTGACATGTATTTAAATATGAAAAGTATTATTTAAACCGTGCCTAACTCTAACTGCTTAAACACGCTTTTGTAATAAAAATTTTTTTTTGGACACATGTTCAATGTCTGTTTATCCTTTTTGTAATAACACTCTAATAGTGATTTGGTATAGGTTTCGCTTAGGTTGACTATTGGGATGATTTATGCGTATGGACGTAATTGATTGGTCAAGTGATCACCTTGATTGATTCTTAGATCTAATTAAATTAGGTTAATAATAAAAGAAAAAAAAAATTTTGACACTTACCGCCTAGCTTCCACTTAATGTAATGAGATAGTTCAATGTGAGACGCCTTATGCCACTGTGAATGAAGGCATTTGTTGGGGATTGTGCGGTGGCCAAGTCAGGGGGGGTTAGCATAGAAGTTAATTAATATGTATAGGGTGAAATAAAATTATAAGGGACAAATGAATTAAACCTAATTCTAATTTTATGTTTACTTTGATGTATGTGTATGTATATATATATTGCGAGTAGGAAAGAATCGATTCGGTTATATGTGAGCATAAGGTGAAAAACTACTACGATAAACTTCTTAGTTTTTCAGGGGGCGAATTGTAACGGAATCAACCGAATCGAACTAAACATTGTAGGTATTAACTACTTAATGAGGGACGCAACGCCTGGAGGGCTGTCAGTATGCCAACACCAAGTCCAGATATGTCCAAGTTATAGTCATTTAGTATTCATCGAAGTTTCATTTCATTAAATTTTATCGAAATATTCATCGAATTCACTTAAAACTTATAGAAACGTGTAGTTGTAGGGCAATTAATTAGGGTCGAGTCGATAACAAGGATTTGTTCATTAAAATACCTAAGTACAAGTACATGGGAACAAAAGTTAACAGTTTTGAGAAAGAAAAAAAAAAAATTAAGCACAAAAACGCTGTACTCAGTTAAGGCGAAGCGCGTGCGGAGGTTACGTTGTTACTAAGGGATAAGAAAGAAAAATATTCAGTGGAATATGTTTCATTGTAGCGAAATAGAACTAGGTTTCAGAGGTTAAGGTACACTTTAATAGTCAATTTTAGGTTATTGTGGGGAATTAATTTTATCGAGTCAAGACTTTAAATCATGTTTTGAACTTCATACACTGAGAAAAAAAAAAAAACTTAATTTAACTGCGGACCTTTTGGCTCGGCTAAAGACAGAATATTTAATATTAAATGAGGTTTATTTAGAAATGTACAAGCAAGGTTGGTAATTACCTAACAAGCCAATATTGTTAAGGATTCCTAGTTAGCCTTAACATTGCACTTACTCACTTATAAACAAAATCGTTAGCATTCCGAACCAATAAAGGAACTAGGTAAATAATTTAACAAAGTAAATTGTTTAATATCATATCAATAATGGTTGCCGATTTGACTTATTAGTTGCTTGCAATTAACAATGCGGGCTCCATAATAGCAGTCTTGCTTGGTTGTTTACAGCAATGACGTTTTAATGTAGATTTGCAGCGTTTCTGGGAGTACGTCGCCTTAAGGTGAAGGCAGAAATACACAAGCGCGCCTGTAATAAACTATACGAAATGTTGACAGGTCAAGAAATCTAAAACTGTGGTACTTTATGCATTGGGTCACCACTTGTATTTTAAGTAGGGTTATTTATGAAGGTTTGGCGTGAGAGCGGAGCAAACTAGGTATAAGTTAAAAGTAAATAACAACCTTTATGTAAATATGTAATATATGAATTAGTAAGTACGGTTGCAGGAGTTGTAAGTAGACACGACTGCTCTTAAATAGAGATGAGGAATATTAACTTTAATATAATATGTCTATATAAAACTTATGTATGTTATAAATTGCTATAAGTAAATAAGTAATAGTGTAGGCCAAGGAGTGATGACAATAGTTGCGTTGTATAGCTGTTAGTAGTACAAAATTTCATAACCGTTAATCAGTACTTTACTATTAAATAAATAAATAAATAAATAAATCATTACGACCTAGTAGATACGATGGCCATGCCCTAGCTGAGTTAACAACAAAACAATGAGAGTAGCGATATAACTAGGGCAATCAATTAAATCAATTAATTAAATCAATTAATTCAAAGGGCCCCACAGTCACCTTTTGAGAATAGAGTTGCTAGGTAGATTATCTGTCAAATTATGGTATGGGAATATAAATATTTTAAACGGGGATTTAGTTATCAGATTGAAAGCTAGTACTAAGACGATTTACAGTTTAAAATTAAATTAGGTAAATAAGTTGCCAGAATGTTTGTAGGGACCTTAGGGTGTCATAAATAGTCAGGGGATGCGGGGGAAGAGAACGATCCCTTCCAAGAAAAATATGCGCAAACGCATAGAGGCAGACTTGAGAAAAAATAAAACAAAAAATGGCCGAGAGGAATTAGGGATCCGTGAGGCATTAGAAATCATTGTTTTTCACAACAATGATGCGGACAGGCTGACAAGCCGAAGGAGTTTAAAAATAAAACTATTAGAATGAAAACATCTTATTTTGAAAAAAAAAGAAAAAGGGAATTTATATAAAACTAGGTCACACAACTTAGAATGAAAAGATACTATATGATATTAAGATACTATATGATATTAAGCCTGAAGCTTGACTAGAGTACTAAGTAAATATTTTATGATTGTCAGGGCCTAATTAGACTTCCCCACAGAGAGATATAGCTAGCGTAGGGATCGATTAAAGAATAACGTAATGATAAAATATAATTATAAAATCTCAATATTAGCGATAAAATATAATTATAAAATAATTATTAGCGTTGCTAATTAGTGCTAAAAAATAAATATATGCTAGGCAAGATAGATACAGCCATTGTCTAGATACGTAGTGGTTCAGATGAATTAGGGAATTTAATGGCACACAAAACATTAACACATGGGAGTTAGGGACGCTTAGACTACGCGTTGTAGTATTCCTAACTATACACAAGAGTTGATGAAGAGGTATATACAAACAGAAAATAAATACCGACAAACATGCGGAACCCGCGAGCGTATTAAAATCGAATTTCGGAGAATGTTAAAAAGTAACGGTAAGGAGAGCTAAAGAGAGTCGTGACTAGACTTTGGGAGAGATCGGACGCGAGATAGTGGTGACTAGACTTTGGGAGAGATCGGACGCGAGAGAGTCGGGACTAGACTTTGGGAGAGATCGGACGCGAGGGAGTCGGGAGTAGACTTTGTGGGGGCGCAGACGCTCGCCAGAGGGAGTTGTTGTTAGAGTCTGGTGGTGCGCGTACGCTCGCGCAGTAATCGCGTAAGTCAATAGGCAAGTACAAAGAGAGTTGGAATTAGGACTTAGCCGGATAAAGGAGTCGAGATTAGGGTTTGGTGAAGCGCGTACGCTCGCGCAGTAATCGCGGAAGTCTAAATTAGGCTTTTTGAGGGCGCGGACGCACGCCTAGCGAGAGAGAGTTGGAATCGTGTAATACCGGCTAGTAAATCAATCTAATAATTCGTAATAGCGGTAGGGCATATAAAATATTAGGGTTTAGAAGGGGGCGCCGCCTTTCTTGAGGTTCGTTAGGGCTAGCTTAGTTGAGCGCGGATCCTAGGTCTAGGTGACGAAGAATTCGCGAGTCAATCTTCAGAGCAGAAGGAGTCATCGTCCTGGGCAAGGTGAGCAGAGATGAAAACCCGAGGTCCGTCCAAGCACTGCAGCCCGACAGCCAAACCAATCACAAGTAAGTGAATTCACTATCTTTAAATTGCCTGACGCTTATAATTATGATGATAAATTTATAATCCACATATTAATAATAAATCCCATACAACTCGGGAAATAATAATATTTACCGATATTATCGAGTATGCTTTACTATGTGATTAAATAACGGATATACTTGATTCTGATAACGTTTCCCGATCGAATTGGGAAAGAATTATTTAATTCTTAGTGGCAGGCAGAGAACTTTGCGAAAATTATTACCAAGGTAAATAGCTAGTCCTGTTATATAATTTACCTGACGTTTATAATTATGATAATAAATTTATAATCCACATATTAATAATAAATCCCATACAACTCGGGAAATAATAATATGTACAGATATTATCGAATATGCTCTACCATGTATTTAAGTAATTATAACGGATGGTTTGGGAAATTGACGTGAGTAAATATACCTGATCCTGATAACGGCTCCCGATCGAATTGGGAAAGAATTATTTAATTTTCAGTGGCAGGCAGAGAGCTTTGCGAAAATTATTACCAAGGTAAATAGCTAGTCCTGTTATATAATTTACCTGAGTTTATTCGTCTAATCGACTAATATTACGACGGTTTAGGTAACTGAATTTCTTAACGATAGAGGTTATCGATAACCAGTTTTGACTATTTCAGGGGAAACCGTAGGTACTATATAGACTAGTTTAATACCGAACTAATATTGTTATAGGTTTTACCTACGAAATAATTAAGAATTTCTATCTTTAATTCACGATTATGTGCCTAATAAATTACACACACATACGCTACAAACATATATGTTACATTATAATTTTACCCTATATGTGTATTAACAGATTACATCACATACACTGACAAAGGTAAACTGTAGTAGTGTAGTAGCGGATGGCTATCTGCTACGAGGTAAAAGGGGTATTGGTTGTCTAGTTATGTAGTTGTGTGTTAGACAGCATTAGACTTCCTGGAAACGAAGTAGAGATTTTGCCGCGGATCTGCTCATTTCCTAGTCAGAAGGAACTTGGCGAAGTTATGAGTATGATCAGGTTTCGCACGTTAGTTATTGATGCGGGGGTCAGATTGAGGATCTACTCGTTACTTGACTTTCGCAAGAATATCTAATATGAGACGGAACACGATAATTAAATACTTTGTCTGATCGGGTGGTCTGGGCATGTCTGGCGGATAATTGCATGACATTAATCAATAGCTGAAGGAAAGCATAATTATATTACGTGGATAGTAGATTATTTCTAAAATTCTGTTAGAGTAATCAACTTTGATCGCGAGCTTAGCCGGGCAGAGGACATGGATAGGCCAATCCTATGTACTTCTGACTTGGTGAAGCTTGGCCGGACGGGTATACATGTGGATGGCGATACCAAGGGCATATAATGCCGCTAAGATAGGCGACCTTGAACCATGTATACTTAGTGGGCAGCCGTAAATAAATTTTGAATCATAGCTATACTTATTTAGAAACGATCTATTTACCTAGTCTATAATTGGCATTCTCAGCTAATATTTGAAAAGGTAACGTTTTTAAAGAGGTAAAAGGCTATTAAATATTATTAAATTTTATTAATCAAAGGAAGCGGTGTTTTATCTTACACGCATACACACTCCTGACACACTACAAAGCCTAAGGGCTGTTTCAATAGTGACAGACGTCCTAAATACACACACATGTATATATTACATTATAGCATGTGATAGGCGAATGTTATTAAAATTATTATCAAAGGAGGTGAAGTTTTATTTCACGTGCTTACGCACTCCTGCCACATCTCAAATCCTAAAGGCTGTCTTGATAAGGACAGTCGTCCTAAAGCCAAGTTCAACCAAAGGAGTCTTGCCTGTTAAATCAAGATTTTAATCGCAGACATTCTGCTGGGGGTTATAGGCCCTACTATTACTTTAATCGGAGTTTGCAGCTACGGCTGGCCTACGGGCGGAGAAAGTTCACGTTGACTGAGTCAATCATGCGTCATACCTCTGGACTATCGGCCTCGGCAGTGTTCCTAATTCTGGCGGAGCTGTAATGGCACGCAGATCTTAAAACCTGTGTCGGACTGGCCTGAGTCCCTACGCTTTGATTTGACAAATAGTCCGTGATTATGAATTAGCTCAACTCTTCATCAACCTTCTGAGTCTATTTAACCCTTGGCAGAACAGTTGCTATCAGTCATAATTGCCTAAAGTAATAGACTTCCAGTTGGTTAAGCTCGGTGAGCCTAAATCCGTCACGGAGGCTTGGAGCGAGGGTGAAAGTCACGGGATCCGGCGATGGTGTGGGGCCGGTTCACTACCTATCCTTACCCAATTCCTGAACTATATCTATATCTACACTATACACATACACTCTACATTTTAGGCACATTCAAATTACACTTTGTTTAACATTATCAGTAGATAAATGCAGTAGGTATAGATCATATGTAAAAATAGCGTTGCACTAGAAAAATAAAATATATATATCGAAAATATAATTAGTATTCATTAGGGAGTTACTAGCATACCTACCTACCAGCAGTACCTCACTAAGAAGATTTCTGCGTGTATAGAGTGGAGTCCTAACATTATACGAGACGAGGCAAAATCGACGATGGACCTAGGAAGTAAGTGGTAGATCATAAGCTAGAGAAAAATTAGTAGTAACTCTTCTGTTTTAGACTAGACATAGCAGGTTCTAAATTAGGTAAAGGTAGAATTAGTTTAGCATATTAGTTTATAAGAAATAATTATTGATGACAATTTTAATTCTTAATCCAATCCCTAATACAAGATTTAATTACTGCTCTGCATTTTAAACAATTCCAGGGGATCCGGCTATGGATCGGGGTATGGCGGTAGCAGGAGAGAGCTGCGGAGCGGCGGATTGGTCGGTCTAATAAAGCGTAAGCCGGGACATCGAGGTAGGTCATGATTATTCAATTATATTAAATGTTTGTGAGTGCATCATTCGCGTTGTGAGCATCTCTGAATAGGATAGGAATATCTAGTTATAGGAGTAGGCGTAGACTTGTAGGATCCCATAAAATTTGTATAATAATTCAGTAGATTGATATATTACAGCTCAGTAGGAATACGCGAATTCGCTTGACAAAGTAAAAATAGACTCATCGGGCATGGTCATATTCTCTAGGTTGTGAACAAAGGTTCTAAATAAAATTCAAATTAGGAAATTAATAATTTTAGCATAACACACTCTATTTGAAATCACAATAACTCAGCTTAAAGTCATCCTAGTTTAGTTCTACATATTAATTCTTATAAGACTATTAGGGACCACACCTGACTAGGGCGCTATAGGGACCTAATCCATGTTAATTTATCAATAAGTTAGTAAAGCCAAGCTAATAAAAGAATATAATAATGAAAAACACGACAGTAAAATATTCACTAGTGATTAGGTAGAATCCAGAAATAGTTAATTTAATTCCCTATAACTGACAAAATAAAGTATAATTTTAATTAAGCAATCAATCTTTAGGTAAACATGTTAGGATAGCATCTAGTTAATTTGGTAATCAGTTTAGCAGTTTAGCACAAGACATTACGTACCTCTATAAAGAACTAAAGGGTTACTATTAAACACGACGTAGAGTACTGCCACTATTAGACGATCACAATGCCAATAAATATAAATAAATATTCATATTCATTTCCCATTTCCCATTAAGGAAGTATGGGGTGAAAGTTTACATTTACTTTAAAGTTTACTTTTACCTTTTATATTTATCTCTTTCACCTTTCGAAAAAAAAATTTTATGTATATAGGGGGGGGGGGGGGGATTCGTCGACACAATTTTATCTAAGTTTATAAAGTCCAAATAAGAAAATATTTATAAATAAATTACAATATTAAATATTAACAATATAAAAATATTGACAATGAAATTTTCTCTATAGAAAAAAATCACCTAAGACCTCTCATTTTTATCGTTTTTTGTTTTATTTTCAAAATGACACACATTACAAAAAATTATCAGTAATCTCTGTTCACGCTTTTGCGCCCTCTAGCGTGATCTAGCAAAATAAACTCAATGATCTACGCCAGTTGTCATGGCGCTCTGCTTTATTCTGATTGGTCCCTTTTTCCCCTTCCCTAAAATATTGTAATTTATTTTCTACACACAATATACACAATTTTAACGAAGCCAAACAGACCGTTTTATTTTTCACTTTTTTTTTAATAACAAAATTCATAATATTAGCACAGGCGTAAAAATTGCTAAGCCCAAGAGGCTACATCTCACTTCACAGATTATCTAGGCCTTTGAGAATTAATGTTTCATTTGACATTATAGTTTACGAGTAATTAATATTTAATACTTTTGGCATTTATAACATTTTTATTCTGCGAAATTTTTCTTCCGTCATACTTGCATACTTCAATGTGCATTGTTTCACATGATCAGTCACAATCGCTCCACTGAGACGCGAAGACTATGTTTCTGTGCGCAAGAATATTAAGACGTAATTTTTTTAATAAGGCTTGTTTGTGAGTAGATTATTATAAGTGTATAGACTGTTTATAAATAGTTTCATATTGTTTTAACAAGATTGTGTTAATATACGGCTAATAAAAGGAACTCTGTTGTGTTGGTATCGTGTCCGTTCAATTATGATTCCATCGTCTGCTATTGGAGAATTTGCAATTTACATATTTGATATTTGAATAACAATATAAATTTGAAGGCTTTAAATATAAATTTGAATTAAATTAGGCTGCCGGTTTGGTTAATATGTTGTTGATAAATAATTAAATCTCGCTATGCAACGAGTAGGTATATCCATGACATCTCTTACATACTCTTACATACATCTCTTCCGAAAACTCTGACATTGACAAATGACAGATGTCTATTTTAAGACAAGGGTTTTTACATTTAATCGTACATTCGTCACAGACCACAGATTATACTCCACTAATGCAAATGTTTTTATGTTGCAATGTTACCAGTGGCAGGGCACACTGCGTTTCGCAGTTATTTGAACAGGCCGTTTGACGACCCTGCTACTACTTCCCAGGTTCGACCTTGCCGGGAATTGAAGCCGAGAACAGAGCGTTGGCAAGCTCTCATCCAACGGGCTTGCCAATTTAACTAAAATTGGGATGGCTTAGCAAAATTACTATTATTTACTACAAAATTTTACCATTAGATATTTTTTTATGTTAAGGTCAGCAGACAGGCTGACGGTCCATTTGATGGTAGTGGCTACCGTCGCCTATAACACAAGCAACGCCACAGGTGCTGCAAGTGCGCTGCCGACTACAGTAGGATTAAGGATAGGGGATTGGGAAAAGGCTAGAGAAATGGGCTCTGGCATCCTTTACTCATTCACCGAAACACAACAGCACACGTTCTGTTGGTGGTCTTCGGTTTTCAGACTGACATTAAAAATGTCGAGCTTCACGTGTAGTATAACAGTTCTGAAGAACTGTTGGGGTAGCTGACCACAAGTAAAGATAGTGGTTTCGATGAAACACAACACTTTAATAAAAACACTAGAGTCACTACAAACACTATAATACAACACTATAGTCCCTATATATATATCCTCCCGTTTATTTCCCGAGGTAACTCTGGAGGGTCGAATGTGGTCTTAAAAGGCGAGGGTCGTTTGTGGACTAAGAGGCGTCTCAACGAAATTGTAGATGAGGGCGGAATAGATTCGTCTTACTCCCCTTAGCGACAGGAGCACCGGAATATATTGTGCGGAAGCAGATTTCGACAGACTCAATAAAAATATCAGCTGTATTCGATTCAGCTCAATCTGGTTGTCGTAGTGGTAATTATCACCCAGCATAATCAACTTCCTTTTTTTTTTTCAAATTTCCTCCCTAGAATGCCGTGTCTCGAAATCTCTTTTTTATTTTTATTTTTTACCTTCGTTCAAATATGTTTTTTTTTTCTTTTAAAATCCCGCCGGCCAATGTATATGTAATACAGATAAGAAAAGTCACATTATATAACAGTAACAAAAAGGTTTATAATGAATGAGAAAATGATGATGAACCCTATAACCTGATTATATACTTGGTGATCCTATTGATCGGTGCATATACATCCAAATTTGAATTGACCCTGTTTAGATATTAGATAAAAAATGACATTATTGAATTCGACTGATTGAGAAACAAACGCGTCGGCAATCAACAAAGTAAGTTTCAGTGGTACCATTGAGTGGAGCTTTCACAATTAACACTAGTTCTGGAACAATGCGAAAGTTTTACTCACTAAAGAAATCTGCGTGCTCAAGAAACTTTCTCTTGGTTCGCGAGCAACTAAGCGGTAAGCGATGAACTTTTTTCTTTATGGTAAGAATACCAATATACAAACCTTACACCGTCGTATTACATTTTACACATAAGGAATGTAACAAATAATGGAACTAACATTCTGAGATTTCCATAATATAAGTTCCATTTGGAATATGTGGAAATATTATGTAACATTTCTTTCATATCTGGAGATAGTTTCCTAAAAAGTATTTTTATATGAAATTCTTTTTATGAGTTGTTTTAAACAGGTTTTACGCTTAGGAAACCTGTTCTGTGAATTCTGTGTATGCTATGGCATACACAGGAATACAATAATCATGACAACACAGGAAAGGAATATCAATAAGTTTTGACTTTTTTTTGGATGTTGAAACACATAGATATCATAAGAACAATGAATAATTCAGGTTTTTTTTTTATTTTATAAGGAGACAAGGACTTTTTTTATCACTCTGAGCATTAAAAGATGCTTACGAAATTTTTTCTATAAAATTACAGCATTTTGTAGATTATCGGACGTTTATTTTAAATCGGACCAAACAATAAAGGAAAAATAATTTTGGTTATATTAACTTTTAAGAAAAACATGCTGTACTCTGTTTCTATGTAGGGAAGAGAAACAAAATTGCGCAAAAGCTTTTACAAAAGCCATTTTTTTGCAATTTCTTATTAACTTCCTAGATAGGTAAAATATAAGTAATTTTTAATGTTGATTTTTAGTACGTTGGTTTTATTTTGAAAATTAAAAATTCAACACCTGGCAAAATATAAGAGTAAAAAAGAATGAATAATTGTTTAAACACCTAAAAAGAAGAAACTCGGACTAAGTCTAGGTAAAAAGCTAGTTAAATGTATTAGCTAATGACAAGAACTTTACAAATTTTTGCCAATCCATTAATTTAGTCGCATAAATATAATTTAGCTTATATTATCTTCTTCATCCCAACTAATATGCGAAAGTGAGTTAGTTTGTTATATTTAACGCCTAACCCTTTAGCAAATACGTTATCAGAAAATTAAATACAGGAAAGGACATGGAGTACTTTTCGCTCATAATTACCTTATTTAATACAATTTAAAACAAAGTTCACAAAAAGGTTAATTTTATATAAAAAACGTGACAAGTGCGAGTTGAACTCGCGTGAAGAGGGTTCCGTACGATTTTACCTATCCGCACAATATTGAGTGATTTACCATGTTATTTTAATATCATGGACTTCTTATAGGTTTTCCTATAATCTATAAGTAGAAAACTAATTTCTGTAGGTTTTCAAAATTTTAAGTTTTAGATAAAGGGGGGGGGGGAAATGGTCGGACAGATGGACACACGAGTGATCCTATAAGGGTTCCGTTTTTTATTCGGACGTACGGAACCCTAAAAAGGGTATGTTATGTATGTATCTGCTTATACAAGTATATTTTATGAATGTTTGTTTATATGCAGTGGTTGTAGATATTTCTCAACATGGCCTATATTATTCTCAGCAAGATCATCAATCTCTTTTTAATTAGTATTGTATGTTAATAAGCGGCAATTTACACTGTTATTCAAGTATAAAAAATGCCGAAGTTATAACGGGTGCAGCTTTTAGGAAGCCGTAAGTTTAGTTCGCTTGATACTAACTATAGCTACTTTTATAAAATAAAATAGCCATAGTGTTAATATGTCTGCAATTGACTGAAAATAACTTTGTACTACAAGTCCCGAACTATTTAAATAGATAAAGCTTTCTTTCTCGCAGTGTAACCAGCGTAAAGCACGTAAATACCAGAAATAGATTATAATATTTATTATACAATTTATTATTATTAATAATACATAGATTTCGCTCAAAGGTGACCGACATGTGGGATGTCGATTCGACAATCCACACCTCGAGAGGCTCTCACCAGATAGCTGAGTCAAGAGACAGATACAGAAGGCGGTACTTATCTACACGGCACGTATTGTCTGGACGTTCCTGACTCTGCAACCCTAACCACCGGTAGCTTGGGTCTTCCCCGCTACCTGCGGCAAACTAGTTTTAAGTTTTTTATGATATAATTATTGTTTTTTTTATTTATATTCTAAAACATTTAAAATTAAGAATGTAAATGAATAAATGTGTATAACAATAATAAACTCTCCATTTAGATCAGGTCTAATCATTTGTTATTAGTTACATTCAACTTAAGGTTATGTTTGTACAAATATGTTGACTTGCTGCTGTCCTCATTAGTCACAGATTTGTGTCTTCCATCGGAAGAATTATTCCGAAGTCTCAAATCTTGTTCAATTCAACCCCTGTAAGGCACAAAGTCTGTACTTTCACCGCAAAAATTTGTAGCCACCCCTAACTTTCAGGGCACTCCCCTCGAAATATCAAAGAGCGTTGGTATATTGGGTGTGGACATTTCGAACAAGGTCGAGTTTAGGTGTCATTTGGAAGAAAAGGCTACACTAGCTTAAAAAAAATTGGCGTGTTCAACAGTGCAAAGCAGTATTTCTCATCGGAGCAATACCTTATTCTTTGTAAGGTCCAAATTAGGCCCCACGTGGAGTACTGCTCTCATCTCTGGGCTGGCGCGCCTAAGAGATGTAGCGTCTTTTTGTGTAACCTACCGACTACTTGGATGAGTTGTTCCAATTAATGCCTACCTCAAACTTTTACCACCGCACTGCGCGCCATAGATGCAAAGTTCATCCGCATTACTTGGATAAAGTGCCGCTGCGCACAGTTCGGATGAGTAGAAACTTTATCCCACGGACGCGCGAACTTTGGAACAGTCTCCCAGGTATTTCCAACTAGCTACAATATGGGCTTCTTCAAGCAGTAAGCAGTAAACAAATTCCTGCAAAGTTGGCAGCACAAATGTACAGTCCACCTTGTCTCAACCCGCACTCCAATCTGTAACGACTCTGAGTGTACTCTCGCCTATCTCATCATGTTGACCTGATTACGATACCTATTAAAAGATTACATTTCATGGGAATTATAATTTCATTAAATTTTTGCCACAAGGTATCATAACAAACCCAGTCAAACGCTTTCGACAGGTCAATGTATCATACATACAAAACAACTCGAAGAAATTCTTTTAATATAAGTAACAAAGAAATAATTCTAATATAATTATCAGTTGTCTTTGTTATCAGAGAAGACAGAATTATACTTTTTAGACCGACGATTAGATTGTTTTATATGGTTTTAAGGTTACACAGTCTGATAAGAATAATACATTAAATCGAGTTACAGGTAAAAATAAACATGCAAACCAACAAGGATACTTTGTGAGTTTATTTTATACCTACTATCCAGAAACAAATTGTTCTCAATAATGTTTAAACATTGGGGCACATTTTCACGACCTTACATCGTAAATAACCTTGTGGCGTTCGTACGAGGTGAAGGTGATCCATCATGAGATCCTTTTAAGGGAACGTTTACAAAACCTAAACATTAACTAGCAATAACCTTCTATTTTGCTTGTGTTTTTTTTAATATTTTTTGTCTTAGTAAACATTTGTAAATCGTCCCTTCTTTCCTGAAATGGCGTTACGCCTATTTATATTTTTTTGTAATTCCTAGATAATGACAATAACAAAAATAACTAATTAAATTGAATTTCTTTTATCAGATATAATAAATAAAAAATATATATTAATAACGAAACGAAAATTCTTTAACAATTTATGCAGAGATAATTTATACGAAGACACAATTATACATTTAGTAGCGACCCGCTCCCGGCTTCGCGCAGGTGTATTTTTTTTCTGAAAACTATATATAAAAGCCTTCTTCGTTTAACATTATTTTTATTAGTGAAAACCGCATCAAAGTCTGTTGCGTAGTTTAGGAGGAGTTAGCTGATAAACAGACAATCAGACTGCAGCGACTTCAATTTATACAATGTAAGGATTTGTAGCACTACCTGAGATAACTATGTATTGAGAAAACAAAAACAGCAATAATACAGGAATAGTCTTCCTGGTTTGCCAGAACACAAAATTGGCTGATCTATGATTAATTAACATTTAAAAGAAAATCTATATTTGTCCCAAATACGTAGTGAAACTACTTAATGTTTACAAAATTGTAGACGAAATTAAGATTTCACAGCTTTATGGACTATGATGAAAAATTAACTTTGAATCGATAGACAAAAACAGGAAATCTTAATGGAATATCCTTCTAAATATCTCTGTAGAAATTACAGCTAACATTGATGATGTCTGATAGTGAAGAACTAGAAAGAAGTCAAAAGAGACGCAGCTAAGAAGAAATGATGGTAAAGAAGAAAAGAAAGAAAACCTTAAAAATAAAATTGCAGCGAATAGATTTTATCTGGTATACTTTGTTGGATGATTATCTCTCTAAATTTGAAGGAATTGTAAACGAAATTAATGACGATCGACGGTTTATCGTCTCTTCCTGTAAACCGGATTATCGGCGGAGCATCTCAGCGTTTGATGATTTGTGTTCGGGATGTATACATAAGGCTTACACATTAAGAGCCTCTCAAAATCCTGTCGTTCAGGCACTGAACCCGCAAGTTTCTAACAAACCGCTGATTAATTTACCCATGCTTGATTTGATCAGATTTGATGGCTAACCTATAAAGTGGCCTACTTTCTACGATATCTTCAAAGGTACCGTACATGCGAATTCTGACCTCAGCACAGATAACGAACGAGTTTAATGCTTAATGGAGAGGTTAACGGGACGTGCCCTTGCAGTATGCTCCGGTATTTCGCCTAATCAAGCTAATTACAATTTAATATGGAATACGTTAGTATAAAAATACGAGGATAAGAGGCGCCTAGCCTCCATCTCCGCCTCGGCTACGTTGCAAAATATTGGAACAAGTCTGTCCCGCAGTATCAAGTTTAAAAGCCTTAAATATTGAGAATTTACATGACCTCATTCTACTGCACCGCTTTTCTACCGCTTTAAAGAAAGTAGACATAGAAATTATGACACAGAAAAGTAGAAAAGAAATTATTATTATTTGAAAAAGAGATACGAATATACCATCTTATGATGATCTGATAAAATTTATACGAGAACAGTCAAAAAACATAGAACGCTCGACCGAAAATCGAACCCGCAACCCTACGCCCGCACTTCCGTACAATTGAGTTCGAAACAACAATAAACGAGTTATGTATTCATTTTTTGCCGCTACATCTTTAAAACGTTGTTCATTTTGTAAACTAACAAATCATGTATAAAAACATTCATATATAAAAAAATACCGCTAGAAAAAAAGGGGTGCATTTATTAAACAGAATAATGTTAGTCTAAGTTTTGCTCGTTACACTGGAAAATATAAATCGTTGAATTCATGCAGACATTGCAATTATAAAACCACTCGCTTTTATGTAAACACTAGTTGAACTCCGCCACGCTCGCTGCAGCCCATACGGCGGTGGAGTGCGCGTGGGGCGCGCGGTACTGGACACTGCTTATATATATATAATACTATTGATCGTAGCGTAATGTTATATAGCCTATAGCCTTCCTCGATAAATGGACTATTCAATACAAAAAGAATTTTTCAATTCAAACCAGTAGTTCCTGAGATTAGCGCGTTCAAACAAACAAACAAACTCTTCAGCTTTATTGTATTAGTATAGATTAGCTGAGCCCGCAACTTCGTAGTCGTAGTATTCGGTATAGCACGTAACTTTTTGTTTGTGAACCGTTTGGAATGAAAAACACTAAACGTTACGAGAAGCTTGCTACAAACATAAGTGGAAACGGCATTCAAATTGGTTAAGCCGTTTCAGATTATCGTGCACAAACGCAAAAACAGAAAAAAATTCTAGAAACTATTTTCTTAACCTAGGTAACATAAGTACAACGTATAAAAATTGCTTTTTTGAAAAAATATTTAATGTAAGACACGGCTCATTTACGATTTTATAATATGTATAGATATCTCGCTAGGTAATCATAGATAAAATACTACTTAATGGTAATACGCAGACAGCATGCAACGCCTCCCCGCTTCACCGTTGGGACGTCCACGCTAAAGTCAACGTCTGATGACTAACCGCGACAACAGACGAGTGGAAATAATAAAAAAATCCCGCACAGCAGCCTATTGATTCGCACAAACCCAATCAAAATATTTCTTAATGTAAGTTTGCAACGCGTTTTAAAACCCGTTTGTTGTCAAGCGTGTGCGTCAACGCATACGATAATTTTAGATAATATAACTGAAAAGTGTAAGCAAGGGTCAATGAATATATTTATTACAGAATCTTGTAACGCTACCGTTAGGGGAATTAGCTGTTCAAGTAAATTAAAGGTTATTTATTATTAAGTAATTAATAATAAATAATTAAGTAATTAAGTTCCTATTAAAGGTGCTACTTCGTTTTTTAAATTTATATTCCCAATACAATGAAAATGTAGAATGTATCCCGCTTGATGCGTATGTTCTCGATACGATCACAGATAAATTGCTCGCAGTTAAAATTGATATTTCAACTTTTTTACGTTTAAATAATATACCGCTAGCTGATCCTAACTTTTATTTGCCCGATGAGATTGAAGTACTCATATCAACACCGCTATTCTCGAAGACATTTCGCCAGGGACGTATCACTGAATTACCGGGAACTCCCACCGTATTCGAAACTATATTTGGCCACACAGTAATGGGTAAGGCTCCAGTTGAAAAGACTACAGATTGTTTTGTGTCTTTGTTTTCCGCTTCTGAAAACGATAAACCACGATCGACAGCTATGGTCCGCATAGTTATATGGACAATAGTGCGAAAACTAGTACTAGCCTATTATTAAATGACATATTGCATATTGGTGAAAATTTACTCATAATATTATTAAATATTGTGTAAAATAAATAAAAATATAATTAAATATTAATATTATTATTAAATATGCCGCTTTTATAAAAACGTCAAAACAAATGCATTTACAAATTGACGTAAAACCAGAAGATAGAAAATTTCAAAAGTTTTTTTTGTTTAAATTCGATGAGTCATCTGCGCTTGATGTCTTTCAATTTAATCGCGTTTGCTTTTTGTACTAAGAAGTAGTCCGTTTATGCACTCAGAGTAGTGAAACATGTGAATCAGTTATGTCAAACAATTACTATAATTTGAAAAACCTTGGAAAATTTAGTTCTTTTTCTTTATATTCATGACATTCAAAGACGCTTCACAAAATTCTTTGAACAAAAGTTTCGCCATTGTTCTTTAAAACTTTCTCGGCCACACGTGTTACGAAAGTACTCTGCGCTTTACCTGCTCGGTACCGCGAGATAGAATTTTTTCGAGGTAGACTTCACTATTTATGGCCTATTATTTTGAACAGTAACGTAACTTTTTACAACTGTAATAGCTAGATTAAAGTATAAGTTGAAAAAGTAAACCTAAATGAAATCCGTTATTAAACTGTTTTTTTTTACATTTAAATTTTGATTTAAATGTTAAATTTTGGGTGATTGGTAACAAAACGTTAAAATCCAAAAAGCTCGAAAATTACCGAATTCTCGAAAATGTTACATTTTAGTGTAATCCTAAACGAGCCGAAATAAAAAAAAATCAATTTGTAGACGTTGTGCTTATGTTACCGAGGTCAAAGAAAAGTTTTTAGAATTTTGTTTGTTTGTCTGTGCGTTCGTGCTCGCTAATCTCAGAAACGGCTTAACCAATTTAAATGCAGTTTTCGCAGGTGTATTGTCGCAAGCTTCCCGAAAGATTTAGTGTTTGTTTCATTCCAATCGGTTTACAAACAAAAAAGTTACACGCTTTACCGAATACCACGCGTACAAAGTTGCAGGCTCGGCTAGTAATAATAATTTGTACGTTGTGCTTACTTAACGAGTCTAGCGGTTTTGTTACTAGTTCAACATAAGATTAACTTTCAGTTTGATTGCAGAATAAACTTTTGTATGAAAGTTTCCTGTTTATAAACAGCTTGAATATTTTGGTGTTTAATAGTGAAATTTCAGCACTGAAGACTGAAGTTTCTAGTTACGTCTTTGACGAGCTTATCTTGTTTCTCAAGAAGTTACTAATTGAGAAAGTTAAAATATTCATATAAATATTCGGTTATACCATTTGGCGTTTCGTTAAATCTAGGACCTAAAGTATCTAGGTCTTGCTTGCTTGCTGAGTGCAGAGAGGATTGAGGTTTTTTTTTGTAGGGGCAGTTTTTACACTGTATTCATAATAGCGGCAAAATAATAACGGCATTAATTACCCCGTGAAGTAATGGCATGTGTGCTGTTGTGTTTCGGTGAGTGAGTAGGAGTTGTCTGAGCCCATTTCTCGATCACTGTCTATCCTTTATCTTCAATCATACTATGTTAGGCAGCGCACTGCAGTATCTGTGGCAATGCTTATGGCGTCTGACGACCTTAATTTAAAAATTAACAAAGCAAACTGCGCTATGAAATCATATCCTAGGCATCAATGGACGACAGTAATCACCTCTTTCATAGGAGATTACTGTGAAATAGAAGTATGTATGTTTATGTGTTTTTGTTAGCGCCTAAAGGCTTTTATACGTCAATAAGGGACATCCGACTATGTCGTAGAGAAAGGTTGTCTGCCCTTCTGTTACTTATTAGAAGCAGTTAATTTCTGGAAGCTTCTGTTTGGCAAAAACTTGCCGAAGTTAATTATGTAAGTTAACATTTCTTATCGTCAACTAACAATGTGTTTTTCATGAAAATTAACTTCAAAATTATTTTCCTGCGCGTGAAAAATAATTGTCGTGTCAAAGTAATTGTTAACTTGTACTCTTTTCACAAATATTTGTTTGAAATGACTTATGGCTATGGGGTCAGTTGAAAAGTGAATTGAACAATCAGTACTGTAACTTGAAGTTGGCTTACAGATAAAATTGTAACTTCAAAAGGAAGAAGCTATGCATAGAAAAATATTTCTCGTATTGCATAATAGACGTGTTACCTATACATAAAACTACAGCTAGAGGAAAATTAATTTATTTGTACGCTTACAATTAAATTAATTTTAATTTTATTTAAAATAACTATCTCCCGTGCATATTGCTTTTTTTTTACATTTTTATGAAATATAAGTAGCCCTAGTTACTCCTAGTTACTACATCAGCTCCAGTGAAAGTTCCGTCAAAAACGGTCCAGTCGTTTCGAGGATTAACCGGAACAAACAGATAGACAAAAGAAAAACAATTAAAAATAATTCGTTTTTTGTTATACATACCGTAAATACATTTAGTAAAAAGAAATTATTTTGACATTAGAAATAGATACTTCAATCTTATTTATTTATATAGGTATTAGATAGGCCAAATATATTGTAGTTGTTAGTTGTTACATGTTTTCTTTATGTCATACCTTTTTAGGGTTCCGTACGTCCGAATAAAAAACGGAACCCTTATAGGATCACTCGTGTGTCCGTCTGTCCGACCATACCCCCTCTCTACCCTATCCCCCTATCTCCGAAACTACTGAACCTAAAATTTTGAAATAGGAAAATCTGTAAGAAGTCCATGATATTAAAATAACATGGTAAATCACTCAATATTGTGCGGATAGGTAACATCGTACGGAACCCTCTTCACGCGAGTTCAACTCGCACTTGTCCCGTTTTTTTATTTTAGTTTAAAGCCATCCCATCAAATATTTGCATTAATTGTAACCAGTCGTGTATGGAAATATTAAAACTTTAATTCACAATAATTGTAATTCACATTCAAAGAAGGACTAAAGGAATCAACCGCTCAAAAAAAAAAACACTGTGATCGAAAGGTTTTTGTTAACAAGAGGGAGCCATTTAAACCCTGCGTGTCTAACAGTCTCATAGAGTGTACGCCAGAGAAGCAGTAATGCTCAACTCTCTAGATATACACATTGTACATGTATAGATACCACAGGGAATAGCTTATTCAAAACTATTCACTGACAAACAGATGCGTGTGTGACAATCACGTCAGGGTGTGGTTATCGTAATCGATACTTTAGTTAATCAACATTTTATCCGGAGAATGTACCCTGCTAGATATGGGCCATCCACAAAATTGTCCAATAGGATTCGTACGACCAACTTGGATCTGGTTATTAATAATTATTGATAATTAAAAACCAAATCAAACTATTAAGGGGTTTTTTCGAACGTTCTGGAATTTCTATCATTTTCATTCTCAGATAGATGTATACTTACAACCTGTTTTAATCTTGTTGAAATATCTTTATAATATCTATTTTATAAACAAATTTGAAAAGCGTTACGTATTATTTTGTTTGTTCTAAAAATATAAATAGTTATAATAAAAATACAGCTTCGCACAAGACTTTGTAGAACTATATTATACGTACTAGCTGAGCTCGCAACTTCGTACGCGTGGTATTCGGTATAGCACGTAACTTTATTGTTTGTAAACCGATTGGAATGAAACAAACACTAAATGTTACGGGAAGCTTGTTGAAATACATCAGAGGAAACCGCATTCAAATTGGTTAAACCGTTTCTGAGATTAGCGTGCACAAATGCACAGAAACATACAAAGATTCTAAAAGCCATTTTTTGTTCTTGTGTTAACATAAGTACAACGTGTACAAATTGTTTTTTGAAAAATAATTTCATTTACAGACACGACTAGTTCATGATTTTATTATATCTATAGACAATAGCCATATAAAAATTTAATGTTTGTTTATTCAAACTGCAAATTTCCGAAAGTACTTTATAGATCACTGTAAGATTTAGCATACGTGTTGTCCAGGATATCGAAAAACATATAGAAACCTATCATACAGAAAAAAAAAGTACTGTTCCCGATGAATCAACTAAAAATAAAATATAAGTATATAATATGAAAAAAATGTGTTACAAATAAAGATTAAATAAATGTTTCAACGTGCAATGCGATAAAAAGTAAACTATGAACGGATGTCTTTTAAGATATCAAAAGTAATTATTACTTCCTTCACGTTTTTCACTTATCTATACTATAATATAAAGCTGAAGAGTTTGTTTGTTTGTTTGTTTGTCTAAGCGCTAATCTCAGGAACTACTGGTTTGAATTTAAAAATTCTTTTTATTTTGAATAGTCCATTTATCGAGGAAGGCTATAGGCTATATAACATCATGCTACCACAAATAGCATATATAAACAGTGTCCAGTACCGCGCGCCCCATGCGCACGCCGCCGCCGTATGGGTCGCAGCGAAGCGTGGCCGAGTTCATTTATGTAAAATATAATTAAATATAATTGAGATTTAATTTGGTATTACGAGTGGATGTACTGAAAACACAAGTTGTTGGATTGGCGCACTATGATTGCGTGCCACCCATGTCCTTGACTTGAATTTGAGTTAATTTTCATAGACTCACGCATTTACCAAGTAGTCGTTCAAGAGGTCTTTAATTATCACAATTTACACGTTCTTTTTCACTTAGTACTTACTATTAAATAAAATTTAATATTCGTTTCCACATTTTTTTAATTATAAATATTATTTTTCAAATGTCAGTAAAGTTGAGTAAATTTAAAATCTACAATAAGGGAAATTTATCCTCATCCACCTCAAAAATAATTTCAATTATTTAATATAACTATTACAAATATTATAAGTTACAATTATGTAGAAAACTTCTAATTTTACAGTTACTAATAATTTTTACTTTGTTAATTAAAAAAAAATATTTAGAGGTTTTAATTTACTTTTTATGTAATTTATTCAATAAGTGGCCTTCTTAAACAACTCTCAAATAAAACCCAGAGGCTTGCTACCAGTCTTGAGACAAAACAAAACAAAATATAAAGATTTAATTTGAACGATTTTTGATAATTTCAGTAAAAATTCAACGTGACGAGATTTTGCTCTACTGTCATTTGATCCATACCCGTTCCGGCAGGTAGAGCATAATTTGCTCTGACAGGTCGCCCGGAACGAATATGATCAAATCTTGTCTGGATCAAATTATGCTCGAATGGAGTCTGGAACGGCGTGTATCCGCGGTTAGAGCAAAATTAGCCTTGGCCGAAGGAGTGCCGGAACACACCCCAGGGTTACTCCAGTGTGCCCTGCCACTAATTGTCAGATCCAGACCAAAATCAACTTTAAAAAGTTAATTTCCAAAGTTGGACCTGCCGGGAATCAAACCCTTAACCACTCGACCAATGGTCTCACCAAAATAGCTACATCACAAAATGGTACTTAATGAAATTATAAAGAAGTCATATACCGCTTGAATACTCGGCTACTTAATAAAAGACGCAACTTCGAATTCCAATAGGGTCTGTACCTCTGATGCTTTATCAATTTCATGTTAGAACATCAAATAAATAGTCATAATCACATACTCTAACGGCAAAAGAAAATATCTTTAATGAACCTGAATATTCTAAAAAATTATCAATCTTCGAAGATATTTGAAGTCCTGCCAATTCGTAGTGTGATGTTGATTGTAGCCCGTATGTTATTTTTTTAATGTTAAGATTTTTTATTTTCTTTTATGGTTAGGGAAATGGGTTCTGGCATACCTTACTCTTCTGTAAACTCTTCTGTACATGAAATGATCTTCTGTAAGGGCGTGGTTACTGCCGTCAGTAACCACCCCCTTACAATTGACACTGCCGGGAATCAAAGCCAGAAACTCTAGAATAGAGCTTTAAGGCTCTAGGCACTTATCCAACGGGCTCGTGAGGAGTTGTCATCCCCCAGCAGTAGGACGTAACACATTATATAAATATTATATATATCCAATGCGCTTTTGTGAGATCGAGGTATTAACAGCACTTAAAAAAAAGGAATTCGTATCAGCGAGGATTATAGTGTCCCACTGAAATGCAAAATTTAATCAAATTTGTTTGCAAAAACATACAGGTTGGCTCGGGAAAGCGACGATGCATACGTTTAAATGTTTAAAAGCTCTTGATGCACGATAAAGTGAAAACAAGTTTTCGTCAAAACATGTGCCGAATACAATGTTATAAAACCGAAAATCTCGTTTGAAGCGAAGCTTTAAACATTGTTTAAATGGTCTTTTTTATTACAATAATTTTAAAATTCATATTATTAATAAAGTTGTGGTCATTTTTTAGAACTGATAATTTCTTCTTTTTATGCAATCGATCGTAGACAGTCTGTCGGTCCATTTCATAGTAAGTGGTTACCGTTATTAACACAAACAGGGATAATAAGAAAGTAATAGGGAAATAATAGGGATAATACACACTTACCGAAATACCTACAACTACGTAGTTTATGACTGAGAATTGCATGTGTTCTGCGATTATGATCTTTATTTTGTGTGAGGATTTCTTGTAAATATTTCGAATTTTCTAACATTTTTAAATAAATAAATAATTACTGAATAATATTGATTACTACATAACAAGCTTTAACGTATATTTTAATTGGACAAGGTGTTTACCGGGTTCGATTCCCGGGGGACCCAATGTGGAAATGAACTTTTCAAACTTTCTGATACGGATCCGGCAAGTGATAGCAGTGTTTTGCAGTAATTTGGGCAGCTAGTCTAACAATACAGTAACCACCCCTTAAGTAACCACTATGAAATAATAGCATGTGTGCTGTTGTGTTTCAGTGATGAGGGGATCCTACCAAACTCTTATCCTAAATCCTACTAAGCAGCTCACTTACAGCACCAATTGGGTTGCTTGTGTTATAGGTTGAGTTGCCAAACGTCCCGTAATACGGTACTGTCACCGTATTTGATCATCATGTCCCGTATTACTACATGTCCCGTATTTCGACAAAATAATACGGAAAGAAGTGAGTGGCGCGGGCGCCCGCCCGATAGAGCCGCCGACTCATCGCGCGCACCCATGAGAGGTAAGGACCAAGTAAAGACAGTGGACGGTGTGGTGGCTTTTGATAGCTACTACGGTTGAAATCAGAGGGTATCTGTTAGAAAGAAACACATAGATTATCTCTCACTATGTATGTACACATGCGTGCTATGTATGGTGTAGTTATAAGAGACGCTACCATCACATGGATCGACAGTTTAAACTTGCCAAAAGTCGTCAATGATTCCCTTAATGAGTCGCAGGTTTACTGTCGCAGGTAACTTCACAAAGCTCCAAAAGTCGCTTTCGAATCGCAGGTTTTAACTCAACTGTGTCTGCCGCCCGCCACTCTCCTTATATTTGCCGCCAAACGCCTCGATCTATTTCGAATTTACTAGAAATAAACAAGTATTGTAAACACGGAATTGTATTTCTACTCCGTGATCGTAACCAAGCCCATTGGAGGTTCGGAAATGCTCTTTCTGTTGTATGTGAACTCTATGTTGTGAACATAAGGACCAATTTCCTTTGACACTAACGGGGAAGTGGCGTAATACTAACACTAATAGTGGGGATCCTTCGAGATTTTCTACCGGCGCGAGTGCTATTACCAGAATGTTCCATGGTTAGTTGTAACAATATTAACATGTCTTTGTTTGACTTTTCCTTTTCAGAACAAGACCAAAATGAGATAAGCCAAACTCATTAATGAATTATTAAATTATTATAAGAATATGTTTGCAACAAAAAAAAAAGAAAAAAGAAAAACCATTCAGAATCCTCTCGGGCAAACAAGGAAGTAAAATGTAGCACAATTATTATTTCATACAAACGCAAACGTCGCGGCCATCCGCGCCCCAAAATTATTTTATTGTTGTCCAGAATTACTTATAATCGACCTTAAAATAACCCAGTTGGGTTACGGAATTCGTTGTGGCCTAAATATTTTGTCGTGCGTATGTCGGAGGCAAACAGAATGCCATTTACATTAAATAAATACAATATATATTTTGATTTTACGAGTTTATTTGTCCAACAATATGGGTAAACACATTACGCATGACGCAATAATAACATACAAATATTATAAAATTGCAACACGCCTTCGCACGGATGCCATTTTTTCTGCAAATTATATATAGTTACATAAACCTTTCTCGTTTGTCGCTCTTTCCAATGGTGAAAACCGTATCAAAGTCCATTGGGGTATTTAGAAGAAGTTAGCGGAGAAACAGACAGTAGCGAACATCTACTTTATTTTATAACTAGCTGAGCGCGCAACTTCGTACGCGTGGTTTTTGGTATAGGAACTTTTTTATTTGTAAACTGTTTGGAATGAAACAAACACATTTATTTATATGTTACGATCGGTAGACAGGCTGACGGTCAAGTTGATGGTAGATGGCTACCGTCGCCTATAACACAAGCAACGCCAAAGCTGCAGGTGCGCTGCCGACTACAGTAGGATTAAGGATAAGGGACTAGGAGGGGATAGGGAAATAGGCTCTGGCATCTCTTACTCACTCACCGAAACACAATAGCACACGTGCTGTTATTTCACGGTGGTCTTCTGTAAGACGGACTGCCCAAATGACCGCGAAAACGCAGTGTGCACTGCCACTACGGGAAGCGCAGTTTTACAGGGTACTTCTCACTACTCAGTGAACAATACATCAATTCAACTCGGTTAAACCGTTCCGAGATTAGCGTGCACAAACGCAAGACAAACAGACAGAGAAAAATTTGAAAGCTTTCTTTGTACAAATTGTTTTTTTTTTTTTTTTTTTGGAAGAATTATTTAGGAACAAAACGACCCGTACAGACACGGGTCGTTTTGTTACAATTTTATTATATGTATGGATATAGATGATTAACTGTGAAATAATAAATTTAAACTTAATTTATGTGCATTATTCGCAAGAATTTCACGAGTGTATTTATGTTCAAATTTTTAAACATGTTCGTTCATTTTACTACTGGGTACACAGATGTTCAAGAAACGCCGTCCTTGTGTTTTATGACATTTTCCATTGGAACCAACCTAAAATTGCTCTAAAGGAAAATGAAAAAAAAATTAATTCGTCCATGGTACAGCTGCCAGCAATTTGCTAATAATAAAGAAGCGAACATGACATTTTTCGCAAATGTCGTAATTTAGATGACAATTGCTTTCAGCTAATTGGAATTATTTTCTTATATTATTGAGTTTCCACTACTGTGTTTCTCCAGTATAGAGTAGGTAACTCAATTAAATACTTTAAAAAGCTTTTTTCTAATCTTTTTTAAATAAAAGCTAATAATTTCTATTTAATAGAAATGTTTATGTTATGGCAATTAAAACATACAATAAACTACCTAATAATATAAAAGAATTGCCGGATCCTAAATTTAGAAGAACATTAACAAAATGGTTATTAGATTGTTGTTATTATGATGTTAAAGAATTTTATAATAAGAAACATTAATTCCTTTATTAATATATTAGTTTACAAACAATTAAACACAAATATTTGCATGCCCTTGGCGGGTAGAACACACTTTGTACTGTAACTGCTGTATACAAATTAAAATCCTGTAAACATGTGTTCGCGCAAATACAGATTTATTTTATTATTATTATTTTTATTTTGTTATTAAGGGATTAAAAGCTTGTTTTAAATTAATTTTTATTCCGAGAATACATCTCTAAATAATCACTTAAATGCAGTCGATCAATCATAATACTGGATTAATAGAAGAAATACTTTTTACGATAAAGATATCACTTGATGGTAGGATACAGTTTCTTATACATGAGGACAAATTTTTGAGTATGACTCTTGAAGTAAGTATGACTATAATATATGTATGTAAGACTAACATCATCTCTTCTTCTCTCTTTCTCACTAGTACATGCATAGTATTTTTAAATTTCATTATCCCATACTTCATTAATTACCCGGTACATCAGTAATACTATTATTAGTCTGGCCATAAATACCGTTACATAAAAACTTTTTCTTTTTTCAACTCTTTATTCATTTTTAATTTGGAAAGCTCTTATTATTTCAAAAACTCCTTTTGATTTCTCGCCATTTCACATATTTTATTCGTGTTTATTATCAAATTACAATATGTAATGGGGTGTTAAAGAAAATAGGATTGCAGTGATTGCCTTACACAGAGTGGGTATGGAGCCGTTCGGTCATATTCAAGACACTTCAAAAGATTGGTATCAGCCGTATGTCCGTATGACCGTCTTGATCGTGTTATAAAACCTCTCGGCAATACACTTTTTAAAAATGTACCGTGGACTTTCCAGCAGGACTCTGCACCTGGTCACAAGGCACGAACTACCCAAGCCTGGTTCGAAACTAACGCTCCGGACTTTAAAAGAGCTGAAGACTGGCCCTCGTCTAGCTCAGATCTGAACCCCTTAGACTACAAATTATGGTTAGTTTTAGAGAACATGGCGACACGCCGCCATGTAGTCTCTTAATAAATCTCTGGAGCAAGTAGTAGCTAAATTTCCTATGGAAACAGTGCGTAAATCCACAGATTCGTGGCCAAACATATTAAAGGCTAAAGGTGGCCATTTTGAATAGAATTTTTTTTTATTTTTTTTTGCTGAGACTTCATATATTATGGCTGGACTAGGTGTAGGTACTAAGAAGTACAACTAGTAGTACAATTAAAGCAATGATATATCACTAGAACTACTAAAAAGATTACAAGGTCTTTATTAAAAAAGGGGGTTATACATAAGACCAAGTTTGACCTCTTTTTTTTTTAATATGAAATTAGAATTCAAATTTTAAAAAGGTTACATGTATGACAATTTAAGTCTGAACCAAATATGGTTTGTTTGATATGTAAAGGTCGTCAGACTGGCTGGCGTCCAGTTGATGGCAGATGGCCACCGTCGCCTATTTAGTTTGGTATCACATTACTTACGCCGGAAACACAATAGCAAATATGCTGTTATTTCACGGTGGTCTTCTGTAAGTACTTACTTTCGCTAGACGAACTTTCCAAATATCTATGAAACAGAAATGTCCATGTAGACTTGGCTTTACATATTGTAGTTTATACATTCATTTATCTTCCTACAACTACTTTTACAGGTCTAAAGGCCTCTAATGTAAAAATGAACTAATAAAATAAATATTTATACCATTTTATTTTCTACACATAATTCACTCAAAATACTATATAGAAATATTTTCAAAACATATGACATGCATTGTAATAATTTGCACATTTAATTAATTAAAGCAACAGGCAATAATATAACGATAAATTGTTTGCGTTACAAAACAACAACGCTTTGCAAGCCCTTTATTAGAATCAATATTTCCTTCACAATGGCCCCCATTGCTACCTTGTTATTTATTTTCGCTCGAATTAAATTGGATCCGTCCAGGCACGTCTTTAATTTCCACCGAGTTCTGTTAGCTGGAATTTGTCTCTTTTTATATTCTGAGACCGCAGCCTCCGCTCGACCTTGGAACGGAGCCTGGCCAATCAATTAACGGACAAAATGGAACTTGATAACTATAACACGATACGATAAGTTCGTTTAACTTTTGGAAATTAATTTCGTTAGTAAATTATTGCAATGGTTACCAGAATAATGTATATAATTAGTTTTATTGTTTTAAAATTAGATTTAATGACGATTTGACGAGCCCATTTCACGAGGTTCTTGCCTTGGTGCTTTGAGTGCATGCGTTTATTTACTCTTCCATTCACACCGACAACCACCGTCTCGTGCGCACCACGTTAGAAGACAATATTACATTGCTTTGTATTATTATTATAAACTTACTCATTATGTTTATTCATACTTTCTTAATTTTTTTTTTAAATATACTCTATTGTACATGAAAACAATATTAATTTTAACATTATAAATTTTAAAACTAGCTGTCCGCTGGTAGCGGGAAAGACCCAAGCTACGGGCGGTTAGGGATGCAGTGAGGAACCTCCTATCAATACGTGCCATGACAAGAAGTTTCGCCAATGAATAAGTTTGTAATAATTATTAAGTTGTGTTCTGTATATTATTATTATTCTTATTTTATTCATTTTAACTCGTCTTCCCCTCCAAAAGCCAAAATGAGGGAGAGACGGTGTTACCCTCGACAGAAGCACATTCTGTCGGGGTTCAGGACGACAAGAACAGAAACCGACGTACTATTCTGGCCGTATCGAGCAGCACCGCTCTCTGCATCTAGCCCGGGAGGGAACCACTACGGAATCCCAACCGTCTCAGGTTGTCCCTGAGGCTGACCGGGATCAAATTATTTACGGACAGAACAACTGGGATAAATTCAGTGGAGGCCACAGCCCACATGTCGACGATCTCGTGGCCAAGTCGAGGTACTTCCTCCTCTTCTCAATTTTAGCTTTCACGAGACCATCGTCATGCTGGACAGTGACATCCACCAAAAACACTCGCAACTGCTCCCGGTCCATCAACACGATATCAGGTCTATTCGCTAGAATAGTCTTGTCCGTGATGACAGGCCGGTCCCAGTAGAGCTTGGCACGGCTATTTTCGAGGACTGGTTCTGGCGATAATTTATTATTATTATTATTGCAAGGCATATTGTGTGTTGCCAGGGATGACATATGGTGCTGATACGTGGTATCTAACTATGGGCCTCGTAAGAAAGCTCAACGTCGCTCAACGAGCTATGGAGAGAGCTATGCTCGGGGTTACACTGAGAGATCGAATCAAGAATGAGGAGATCGGTAGACGAATGAAAGTTACCGACATAACCCGGTGGATTACTAAGTCGAAGTGACAGTGGTCAAGATACAGCTGAGGCTGGAAGGTTCTCGAGTGGAGGCCATAGACCAGCAAGCACAGCGTAGGAGGTCAACTCACGAGGTAGCCAGACGACCTGATAAAGGTCGCGGGTTGATGGTGGATCCAGGCTGGTTCTAATCCGTTCTTTTAGAAATTTATAGGACAGGCCTATGTCCATATTATTATGTCCAACTGGATACAATATCATGTGTACGATACAATAGTAAAAACTTTCAGATGCACACAATATATGTATTATGCAAATATTAGGGAATCTAAATTTGAACGGAAAACTTTGTATCCCTCGGGAGGCACATATTGTAATATTTTGTTCGTGACAACTCTGCCCCTAATATCCCGCAACAGATGTGTTGACAGCGGATAAAAATCTTTTTATAAAATATTTTTGTATAGATATTATAAAGAACTTTAAGGAAATTGAAAAGCTTTTTATTTTTTTTACTAGCTATTAATTGTGGGTTCACTCGCATGATATTTAAAAGGTAACCCAAGCGTCTACAGATTAAACGCAATCTCCGAACAAAATTTCCTGAAAAAATATTTTATGCAAAATTTCTACTCTCCTTTACTCTTTTTGTTCAGATATAGAGAAAAAATAAAGGCGGTTCGGTGAAATATCTCGATGTAACCTAAAAAGTCCCACATAAAATTGTATTAGTTTCAATCTTAAGAGAAAGGCACACCGTATAAGTTCTCTATACAAAATGTGTAACGATAATATTTTCCATAAAAATTTCGAAACAGGATGTTGACATGTATTTGCATATGGTATAATCTAAAATCCGGGCTGTGGTTAGTTAGACTTAATAAGTAATTTAATTTTAAAATGACACAGTACAAAAAACTCGCATATTCAACAAAAAACACTTCAAATGTCCAATTTTTTCACACAATGACACAATGAAACGTTTGAATATTCAAATTATAGAAATAGGACTTCATCTTGAAAAGATTAAAGTTCAGTCCCTTGATAAGGCCCCAGTGGCAAGTGGTAACGAAACTAGTTGTAAACTCATCACGTAGAAATGCCGATAAATATGGAACCGGTGTCTGACATATTCTCGCCGTGTCCGTGCCACCAAAACCATGTTTGCAGTGCACCGGTTAAATTACGTTACTCTACAGGGATTCACCGGCGGCGGCGCGGCTTGAAGCTTCATTCTGCAACGAGATGCTAATTTAACTGTTTTTTTTTTTTCATTATTTTTCTTTCTTATTATCAAATTTAAGGACAATAGCTCATTCTCCTGTCGTCGGCTTGTTTATTATCCGTTCCGTTATTGGTGTTGCTTGTACTCCAACAAGTAGACCGTTAGCCAGCCCGAAGCCCTTTATTATAAGAAAAGAAGTCATAGGGAGTCATGATCATGATTAGATTTTCATCCATCCATAAATCAGTACCTTTATTTAGCATTGCAAGTAATAAAATAAAATATGAATCGTCTTAACTGCATGATGTAAATTTTCACTTAATTAGTGATATTACAATTTTTTTAAGATCAGCAGACAGGCTGACGGTCCACTTGATAGTAGGTGGCTACCGTCGCCTATAACACCAGCAACGCCACAGCTGCTGCAAATGCGCTACCGACTACAGTGGGATTGAGGATAAGGGATTGGATAGGAAAATGGGCTCTGGCATCCCTTACTTACTCACAGAAACACAATAGCACACGTGTTGTTATTTTACGGTGGTCCTCTGTAAAAGGGTGGTTACGGCCACCAGACGGGCTGCCCAAATGACTGCGAAGCGTAGTGTGCCCTGCCACTACTAAAATGGTTTCATTATAATGGTTACATAATGTAACCATTAAAATTTTGCAAACATTTTCGAGTGATTCACGTTCACTGTGATTTTTATGAAGGTATTTAATTTTTGGAGTTTAATAAGTTAAAAAAGGTATGGAAATTTTATAAGGAGTAAAATTAATCCAAGCGTTAACTATTTTTAGTTATGTTCTTCTAAGCAGTTCTACCCAAATCCGATTGACGTCGCCGCTTCACCTAATTCTATTGTAGTATAATAGGTGGCGCGTTTATTTAACCTCTTTATCTATTGCATAGTCGAAGACAATCGTACTTAAGGAGCAAACTCGAGTCGCGAGTCGGAGCTGACACACACACTTTTTAAAATTAATCTTAACATGTAATAGTTTATTTACAATGTATGTATTTTATTAAGTTTTTGTGATTCCATATATAAAACTTAAAAAAATCTTCCAATTTAAACGGGCCAACTGTTATTGAATATAGCAGCCAACTGTTATTGTATACAAAGAATAAGCAACTAAATATATGAAGTCACAACTAAAATAATAATCCTCAATCGGGAAGTTTTAAGTATATTTAAGTATAAGAAAAATAACTTTAAAATAAAAAAATATTAGTAAAGAAATGAACTAAACGAGGCAATTAGTTCCTACACTAAAACGCCTTAACAAGAATCTTTAAATATCTTTGAACATACCTGCTGACATTTTGCGGTATCTACCGGTATCAATTTAATAAATAAAAGTCACATAAAAATAGCAATCTTATTTATCATTTACATAAAATCAAAATCTTCTGAGAGCATTTGATGTCAGTCATTGACTCCGAATCGTATTGATATTGAATATTATTTTTTGAATGTTACTTTCTAAGGCTACAAACCATTTACTGACCACAAATAGAAATAGAGCCAGTTTTCCTGTCACGTGGGAAGCATCGAAAAACAACTGGTTCGTGGCGATATAATAAATTGAATTAATATTACGTATGAATGATTCATATGATAATTTGCATACTCTAAAGATTTTACCTTTGCTTGCCATCTGTTTGATGACTGTAAATGTGTATGTTATAGATTCATAGGTGTAGCAGCCCCTAGTCGTGGGATAAATCACAGGCTCGGACACGCACTCAATGGGCAGACGACCAACACATCTACTGTCACCTATTGCTCTCGTAATACTCCTGACAGTGATGTGGTGCGCACGAGACTGTATTGCACGCGTCAAGAAAAGAGTAAATAAACGCATACGCTACAATAGGTATTCATTGATATCTACTAGAATGGTTTAAACCTATCTAAATCCAAAATTCACTGTAGAGAGAGAGAGAGAGAAATTTCAAATGAAAGGGTTTTTCATTTACTTTAGAAATTCTAAAATTTACTTTTACTACTCTGGAGCTGACGTATGACGTTTTCTTGGAGTTTTCTAAAAATCTAGAAAATGTAAAAAAACAATTATGATTGAAATTTATTATTTCGGCGAGTTTGTGAACACTGGTTGATATAAAGCAATTAGCGTGGCTTTTCTATCAAATTCAAATGTCTTAATTTTTTAAAATGAGTAATAGATTATAAATGACTTTGGTGGTACCGAACATGTAGGAATTGGTAGGAATCCGCTTTGGCATCTACATAGCAGTCCTTATAATTTCGTTGTAATGTTCCGTAAGGTAAGGTACCTTTTTGCGGCTCATTCTTTGACCTGTCTGTGGAAGGAGGAGAAGAAATAAAAAAGAAATTGTCAGAAATTTAAATAAAACAAATGTTTCAGAATCGCCGCGCTTATCACGACCCATTCGTCGTATAAAAGCACTTTGCAAGACTTCGGTGTTCATTCGTTCGAATATCGTCGTTTAGATTTGTTGTCGAAATGTGGAAAGTAATGATTTTCTTGTGTTGCCTAATTTACTTTGTGGAAGCGAGGAATATTATCATACCTAAGGATTTAGACGCAATCGTGTTTGAGGGCCCCACAAATTATTACGACAGAGATAACGAAGTGGATTTTGAAGGCTTAATCGACGTGAGGATACCGGACGCTGAAGAACCGCTAAACGGAAGCCCACAGCTATCTAAAAGTTACATTGAAAGAATATTTTTTTGTGATTATTAATTCTTCTTCAGTGGTAAACTCCTGACGGAGCGGTCGCGCTTATGGAATCTAACAATTTGGTCGCGGCCTCCGCGAGTCTTCTCCATCTCTATTACTGGCAATACGAGTATACTTACTGCCACACTAATGAGGGAGCTCTTTGATTTTTAATACAAAACGGATTATGTTTTTTGTTGGTTCAAACAAATTAAACTGTGTTTTTTTGTTAAGATTATAGTCAAATCATCGCGTGGTTCATGGCCATTCATATTGTAATGAATAATCTCGTTTGAGAACCATTAAATGAATACTTATTAGTATTATAAACACAGTGAGTCGGCAATGACTTGAAATTATTTATTTAAGTGCCATAACATGGACATTAATGTTTTATTTTTACTTTTCTTCATACGGCATTATGGAGGAACAGAATGTACGTAGGTAAATCAAATAATTCCTTATCCCCTCCTAATCCCTACTCCTTAATCCTACTGTAGTCGGCAGCGCACTTGCAGCACCTGTAGCGTTGCTTGTGTTATAGGCGACGGTAGCCACCTACCATCAAGTGGACCGTCAGCCTGTCTGTCGTCATAACATAAAAAAAAAATGTAACTTTGTATTTTTTAGTATTATTATATATTTATAGGGTAATGATAATTATTTCATTCACATATTGTTTAAAGTGATATGCTCGTATATTACTAATTTTATTAATTACTAGCTGAGCGCGCAACTTCGTACCCGTGGTTTTCAGTATAATGCGTTACTTTTTGTTTGTAAACCGATTAGAATGAAACAGACACTAAACGTTACGGGGAGCTTGCTGCAATATATCAGTGCAAACCGCATTTAAATCGGTTAAGCCGTTTCAGAGATTAGCGTGCAAAAATTCACAGACAAAGAAAAACCGACAAACAGACAAAAAATCTAAAAACAACTTTTTTGACCTTGGTAATACAACGTGTGCAATTGTTTTTTTTTTTAAATCTTTAATGCATTTGTTTACGATTTTATTATACATATTATATATAGATATAGATATAGATAATATTATGAAATAAAAATAGTAAGATAAATTAGGTACATTGTAAATATTGACTGTTAGCTCTATGTTTTGGTTAACACTAATTGATTATAGACGAGACTTGTTGGTCCTTGAACAATGCAAATGGTTTGGCAATTGCGCAATAATTCGTATGTAAATAATTCAACTAATAGACTGACTTCAAGTGTATTGATAACTTTTGTTAAAAAATGGGAATATAAATACATTATATTACATTGTAATACTACTTTTATTTATTACCTACTTTTAGAAAAGGGTTTGAGTAACTTTGTATGGACTTTTGATATTACTTTGTTGTACTGTGTTAAGTGTACATATTATACGTTCAACTATTGTTGTCCTAAGTGACATCGGAGCACTTGAAAATTTTGCATTTGCATTTGAAAATTTTAAAAATTATACTTTATTGCATTTTATTACGCGATAAGTAAAACACATTTTTTAATTATCTTCGTTTGTTTCGTTCTCAATGTCATGTACGATTAATCGTATGTCAGAACCGTGCTGGCGGAATGAGATTATTTTGATATAACGCCCCATCCCGTGTACCAACCATAGACATTACCTACATGCAATTGGTGCGCAGCTCGTCGGTGCGGCCACAGCATCGGCCGTTCGGTCCATTCATTTATTTCATTTTATTTGACATAGGTATTTTATTTGGACTTCTTAAAAAAAATACGACAGAAACCCAAAAGAGTGTAATAGAATATAATAACATCGTCTATTTTAATGAGCAATACAAAACCAAATATCTCCGTTCCGATATGGTTTAGAGTTTAGAGAAATATGTCCATAATAGCTTTTGATCGCTTTATTCTGTTCTTTCATAATATCCAAGTTTCATTACTGGCCACTCAACTTCAAAACAACGCCAACTTTACTTAAGCCCCTTTCCACATTTGTCTCGATGTATTTTGGCTACTAAGAATGCGACCTAATTACATGAAGTCTCGAGATTTTGAAAGACGATTTAAATATTTCAATTGTCATCTTTTATATTTAGTCGGTGATGGTCGTTTTATTTATTGGCTTTTGTCGAATTTTTATTTTATTTTTTATTTATTTTTATGTTAAGATCGGCAGACAGGCTAACAGTCTACTCGATGATAGGCGTCTACCGTCATCTATAACATAAACAACGCCACAGCTGCTGCATTATAGATGCAAGTGTGCTGCCGACTACATAGGATTACGGACAAGGTGATGGGATAGGAAAATGGGCTCTGGCATCCCTTACTCACTCACTGAAAGACGTGCTGAAAGACACAGCACACGTGCTGTTATTTCACGGTTGGTATTCTGTAAGGGGATGATTATTGCCGCCAGATGGGCTGCCCATGACTGAGAAACACAGTGTGCCCTGCCACTATTTTCCAGATACAGACCAGAGCTAAATTTGAAAAAAGTTTATTTTCAAAGTTGACCCTGCCGGGAATAGAATCCGGTAACCTTAGAACAAAGCGTTAAGGCAGGCACACTAACCGCTCATCCAATAGGCTCGTATTATGTTTATATTATGTTTATAAAAACTCCCCTTATTTAGAAAAAAAAAGAAATAAATGGAAAAAATCCGACACATACGTATATGATTTGTATCTCTCTGAGGACATATCTTATTCTATGGAGTATTTGTATTTTGAACATAATATTTCCTATACAAAACCTTTAGGGAAATACATAAGTTTGTATAGCAAAGAAAAAATCTCTTACATTTAACTAATACTAAAATTTAATAAAATTAAATTAACAGGAAAAAATAACATTATTCACATCTCGGCCTCATATACACATATTCAGTACCTGTGTGAGCATTCATTGACATAATAAAAGTCAGGTAATTGAACGTTATACTCATAAGGTTGTAGACACCTTTGATGTGGTTGATTAATTAATTTGCCATTAGGGTTGTGTCAAAGTAGCTCATTAATGATTACGAATACGAAGTCTTGTACGAATCACATTTGATGAACATTTATGACCTACATTTTGATTTCTTATAAAATATGCTTAGATACATGCTTCATTAAAAATATGTTTTAAAATAATAAGTTGATAGTCTTCTACAGGGAAATATATAATTTTGTAGCAACAAACTTTAGAAATGCTTATAATAAAGCAACAAAAAGGCAAACAGTATTTTACAATCTTTTGTATTTTGACGAGGCTTTCGTGGACTTCGAAATACTCTTATAATCTTGCAATAATAAATTATGTATTACGAAAGAAATAAATATTTTTTTTAAATTTTCTTTTGTTAAGATTGACAGACAGGCTGACGGTCCACTTGATAGTAGGTGGCTACCGTCGATTATAACACAAGCAACAACGCCACAAATGCTGTAAGTGCGCTGCCGACTACAGTAGGATTAAGGATTAGGAGGGGATAGAGAAATGGGCTCTGGCATCCCTAACTCACTCACTGAAACACAACGGCACATGTGCTGTTATTTCACGGTGGTCTTCTGTAAGGTGGGTTAGTGCCGCCAGACGGGCTTCCCAAGTGACTGCGAAACGCACTGTGCCCTGCCACTACGCACTGGACACGCAGAGCGTTGTATACCCTTTACCTACGTATAATTGACCCAGAGGCTACACGTGTAGAAAGACTGGCAGTACGCCTTGAATAGTGTTACTTTTACTTCCTTAGAACAGCGTGCAAACCTGTGAGCCAACATATTGCTTCGAACAGCCAGCGTCCTGCGTTCCCTGTCAATATAAAATCATCTGTTAGTCAAGTGTCCTCTATACTTGAATCGTGTTATTCTTTTGAGAGGCATGGCACAAAGCTTTATAGGAGCCACGGATTCATAACATTTGTGGCCTGACTTAAATATCATGTATTCGCTTTTTTTTTTTTTTTATTAGATCAGGGTAGCGCTTGACCACTATCTCACCTGATGTGAGGTGTAGATGTGGCCGAAGGTGGACCACGCTTACCCAGTAAATGCCCATTTACCCTGGTTTTGAAGACCCCGAGGTTGTAGTTCTGTGGGAACACAGACGCAGGCAATGAGTTCCACTCCTTAGCAGTCCGAACAAGGAAGGTGGAACTGAAACGTGCGTGATCGAGGTACATCGACCACGAAGGGATGAACCCTCTGCCCACGCCTAGTGGTCCGTAAGTGGAACGGTTCCGGTTGGATTAATTCGTACAGAATAGATGCACACTCTCCATAGTGTAGACGATAGAAAATCGATAGGCAAGCTTGTTTACATTATAAATAGTTATATAAGCCCGTGTTCATCTGCATAATGCTCACAAATTTATTTACCAACAATTTCTTCAATGCTCCGATCGAGCATTGAGAATTTGATTAAATTTTGTAATAAGTACCTACACAAATAATTTACACATAAAAATACATAAAAAGTAGAAATAAATGTGTAAATGTAAATAAGCGTATAAATAAATGTACATGAAATGAAATGAAAGCTTTTTAATACAATATATCCATTAACTAAATGCAGAAACAAACTTCTTAGTAGCCAATGAATTCATAGAGGAGCCGGCTGACCTGTTGTCGCTAATTTGATTATTTATTCCCTCGCCTTCACTCGAGAATCTTTTGAAATTAATTAAATTTCGCAAACAATATTTCGGGCTTTTGATGATGTAAATTCTGTAACTATAGTTATCAATTTGTTGCTATGACGTTGTGTAATTAATATCGCCGTTTACTAATTGAAAGTTCCTTTCATTTTTGGAAGGGTGTTTTTGTCCCAGTCTATTTTATATTTATTTTTTTTTATAAACAGGATCTTTGGAGAAGTTGGTTGTTTTATTTGGAGTTTTTTAACTATTATAATAACGTTCGAAGAAAATCTTACTATGAATAAAGCTTTTCAAAGCCACTTAAATATCACAATCCTTATTACCCATATTGAACCAGAAGTTTTACAAGAAAAATTTCTTCCTCGTCATAATTAATAAGTGTTATGTATTTTCTTAAAGTAAACATACCTTCTTTATTATAATTACCATCATTACCTTTTATAACTTATAAGTATATTTTAAAAACCGTACTCGCTACCCAAATCTTTTTGTCGGCTTTGTTTTCTAAACGTATTTTCGGTTTATAACACCGCTTGGCTCAGAGATCGTTAGTTCGATTCCAGCTTAAGACAAACATTTATAAGTATGAATATGTGTGTTTTTCTTGGCTGAATGTTTTCAGTGTATATTTTACAAAAAAAGTATATAAGTACCTACCTATAGGACACGATGAACACGATTATGTGTAATATATTTAAAAATTAAAATTGTTTCAGTTAGTATCAGCAATAAAGGCTTAAAAATAAATAAATAATCTAGGTATATAAGTCTAGCACTAATGTGCAAGCTAGATGGCACTGTGTAATATGTGGAAACATAAAATAATTAATACGGTTTTCATTTAAAAAAAAAATCATTTCAAATCTTTGATAATATTGATAATATCTTGAAAAACAAGTATTCCTTTAATAACGCTCAGTAGGTCGGTACTTTCAATAAAAAGTTATGACAAAATAAAAATTGTCCTAAAATATCAACTTTCACGCATTTACAACTACCAAATATACGTGGGTTCTCGAAGTGGTTATATTGCGTGTTTATTTATTGTTGTAAATATAGTAATAATAAAGTCTGACTGTCAATATTTTAATATTGAAATTTTTATTTTTTATGCAGGGCTTAAGTAACTACAAACCCATCATATATTCTGTGTGAATTCATTCCGTATAAACTTATAAATAATAGGAAAGAGTCGATGTTCTGTAATTGGCTTCTTATAAAGTAGAACCTTCCTTGTTTTTGCTCTTTACATTAGTAAAAACCGCATCAAAATTCATTTCGTGGTTTAGGAGGAGTTTGCAGACACACAGGCTCGGGCAGAGATTTCAATTTAAACTATGTACCTAAGGATTTATCCATAATTAAATTCAGTGTAAAAAATAAAGTCACAAAATTGCATTTTAGCGAAATAATAGGACTTTGAACATGGACGTACAAAAAAAGTGGGACAAAGTCTCGCAACAAAACGCTGTGTCACTCAGAGTCGGTCAGCTTGTTGTACATACAGGCCGACACGCAAACATTCACACATACACATACATACATTCACACATACACATTCACGTGCAAACGTCAACACAAACGACACGTTAGGCGGCGTAAAAATATAAAATATATATGTTATATTTTTAAAAATATAATATATCTTGTGTGTGGAAATGGTGTAAAACCGTAGTGACCGAAAGAAAAAAAAACCAGGAATCACTTTTATAGATAAATTAATAATTCAATTATTAAAAATTCAATATTTTCCGGATTTTATACATTAAATTCAATTTTCATTCACTATAACAAAAGAATTTATCCCAAGACCAGCCAGCACAAGTGTAGCCAATAGTGTTGAACACATAAATAGCTGCCGCCATTACGGTGACTCCGTTTTGTCTTAGCGGGAGTTCCGTCCGACTTTTTTTGTATGTCAATTAGTTAAATGACTTTGAATTAGAAAGATTGATATACAGACTAACGAAATCTATATAGCCATATAAAGCCCGTTTAGATTGTCTAACGTAAAAATTAATTCTAATTAATTAGAGTTTAATGTCTAATGTTTCAAGTTTGTGATTTTCGGTGCGCAAAAGCTTGGTTCCGAAATTATTGACTTCCAAAATCACAAGCATTAAGCGGCTATGTTTATGTAAATGGAGTACGCAATTCAAGTTTCAAATTAATCTCATTGTTTTAATTTATTTCGTCTCAAGAGGCCTATTAAATTAAGTTTATAACTAATTAATTAAAAACATAATGTTATGAATTCTCAATTGTAACTAAAATTTTCTTAAAGATTCCAGTTTAAAGTTTTAGATTCAAATGAATTTTACCTTGAAATAAATTATTGTTAAAAACATTTTTAAAGCGACTCGCGGCCATCAATTTAATTTTGAAAGGACTTATCGTTATAAATGTTACGACTAACTATGGAACGTTCTGAAAAAAGCTTTCGCGCCGTTCGAAAGTCTCGGACGTCCCACTCTATCGATAGTAGCCACGTCCCTTCGCGAATAGTGTCAAAGGAAATTGGTCCTTACGTTTAGAACATAGAGTTTACATTTCAACAGAAATAGCATTCCCGATCATTTTCGATTTTGTTTACATAAAATTCGTATTCAATAAAATACGAAATATATCGAGGCGTTTGTCGCAAAGTATAAATAAGAGAGAAGGCCAGCGACATGAGTTAGTGGTGCGACAACCAGCGATACGAAAGCAATTCTTCGGAGCTTTTGCGAAGTTATCTGCGACTGTGAACCGGCGACACATTAAGGGAATCATTGACGACTTTTGGCAAGTTTAACGGTTTCGTCGGACAATTTTAGTGATTTTGGAAGTCAACTTCGTTTGTGAAAATAAATCGTTCGCTTCGCCCTTTCGCGGAATTTTAACCCACTCCGCACGTGACATAATTTTTTGCAACTTTTATTGCAAAAAATTACTGTTATAACTCGTTTTGAAAATGTGACTACAGGAATTGTAGTCACATTGCTTTCTCTTTTTGAGTGATGTAAGTTTACATAAGTGTTAAGTTCCTTATTTTTTATGTTAAGGTTTATAGACAGGCTGACGGTCCACTTGATGGCAGGAGGACTATATCGCAAGCAACGCCACAAGTGCTGTAAGTGTGCTGCTGACCATAGACTTAGTATTAAGGGATTGGGAAGGGTTATTATGTTAAACCGAGGAACATTTTTACTATAAACATTTTTTGTAATACCCAATGATGTAGAAATTATACGTAGGTTTTTTTTATTGTATATTTTTTTATTGTATACTAGCGACCCGCTCCCGGCTCCGCCCGGCGTGCAATTTTTTATATATGAACATTCCCCGTTCACACCTCTCTTTCCATTAGTGAAAACCGAATTAAAATCGGTCTACCCGTTCACGCGTGATGCCGTGACCAAGGGAAATGGGGATACATTTTTATATATAGAGACTAGCGACCCGACCCCGGCTTCGCCCGGGATGCAATTTTTATATATAAGAACATTCCCCGTTTATCTCTCTTTCCATTAGTGAAAACCGAATTAAAATCGGTCTACCCGTTCACGCGTGATGCCGTGACCAAGGGAAATGGGGATTCATTTTTATATATTAAAGATAAGTGGATCGAATTCCAGAAATCTGGCAAGTAGTGGCAGTAATAACAGCATATTGTGCTGTTGTATTTCGGTGAGTTAGTAAAAGAGGCCAGAGTTCATTTTCCTATCCGTAATTCTTAATCATAAAATGGTCGGCAGCGCACTTACATCTCCTGTGGCGTTTCTTGTGTTATAGGCACGGAGCATATACAAAGAGGAGATGGCCTAAACAACTGTGCACTGATTTCAAACTAGGTCCTGACGTCATTTTTTGTGGGCGTGGTCTTGGTCAGTCTGCTGTCGGCACTGGTCACGGTGTGGCGGCGCTTGTTTGTTGTAGACTACAGTCAATTTTCATTGGCAATTTAAGATAATTGGGCGGGGTCTAACTTCCTCCTTGCCCCGCGCAGTAGTCACGCGCCGCTCTATAGAAAAATTCAATAACAACATCTCCTCTTTGTATATGCTCCGTGGTTATAGGCAACAGCAGCCACCTACCATCAAGTGGACTGTCAGCCTTTCCGAATGACTGCTGCATAAACAAAGAAGTTTTTGAATTTTAGTTATCAGTAGCACGGACAAATGGCAGAACAATCAATATTATCTGTCATAATATCACGATTTTACAATACTATATTCCATCAAAAATGTTTACAAAACAGTTAATACAAGCTATCAAAAATGTTCAAACTGAGAGTTAATATAAAATATGTACTGTTTCTCACTTGGTACGATTCTATTCGAGTTAGTATTCCATGCATAATTTACAGAGATCTTGCAGAGTTTCAGAGATCTTAGTGGACCTTCTAACACTGTACCTATGAATATTAGTGAAGATTGTAGACGGATTCCCATTCAAGTTATGCATCTCTAAGCAGATTTGGGGTATAAGTACAGTTACCAACTGTGTCTTGTTTGTATTTAACTGCACATCTTACGTAGGGACAGAATTTGTCACCTTGTGAAAAGTTCTTAAATAATTCTCTTCAAGATTCTTAAATAATTCTAATTTAATGACTTTTTTATATTAAGGTCGGCAGACAGGCTGATGGTCCACTTGATGGTAGGTGGCTACCATCGCATATAACACAAGCAACGCCCAAAGCTGCTGCAAGTGCGCTACCGACTACAGTAGGATTAAGGATAAGAGATTAGGAGCGGATATGGAAATGGGCTCTGTCATCCCTTACTCACTCACCGAAATACAACAGCACGCATGCTGTTATTTCACTGTGGTTTTCTGTAAGAGGTTGGTTACTGCCGCCAAACGGGCCGCCCAAATGACCGCGAAACACAGTGTGCCCTGCCACCACTTCCCAGATCCAAACCAGAACCATATTTGAAAAGGTAATTTTTCAAAGTTGACCCCGCCAGGAATCGAACCCGGGAACCCTAGAATAGAACCCACTCATCCAGCAGGCTCGTCATATAATACGATTTATTAATTATGTCATTAAGGCGAGGACTTAGCAGAAAAACCATATTTTCGTCGCCTAATATGATTTGTTAGAGTAAAATTGAAACTTAGATAAAAATACAGAGCATAATAAACTATATTTAAAAAAGTTTAAATCGGACGGATTTACACAAAAATATATATTTTCTGAAAAAAAAAAAAAAATAGGAATTGATAGAAAAATTGATGTTTGGTAGTAGGTATGTATGTAGGATGTAGATATTGAAAAACAGAATTTCGTATTAGGAAATTTTCTACTTAATATAACATAACATTAACTATAACATGAGTAAGAGTGGAAATTATATGCGACACAAGTGTAATTTGATGATATCTTTTGATTATACATTTTATTATACCACTGTTTGGGAAAAATTGCCAAGATTATGAAGGAACCCCGAAACTTACGTCTACATTAATACTGGCGTTCCAGTATTTAATCATCGTCCCAGGATAGAAATATTACATACAACATACATCAACATAATCATGTATGTTCATATATGTCCCCGGCCTGGTAAGGAGATGAAATACTTTCTTAGCGGATGATTGCGTTATAAAATGAACATAATTAGTACTTTTGGTTGTGAGTCGACATTCAGTCGTGTAAGCGATCTTTTAAGTGTAGATTAAAAAAAGCGAACTGAAAGAATCGACAAATCGAGTGCCTGTATTAAATTTTACCTTTTAAAATATGTTGAAACATCCGTGGTGTCGTTTAGAAAAGAGAGCTGCCATAAGGTAGGTATAATATTATTCCGTACGCCTGGCCTGGAGTTGTTAAAAACTCATTCGAAAGTTACATATCTTATATAAACGTACAAATGTGTAATCATGTGTGATACAGAATGTAATACGCCCGGTGAAGTTCACAGGAAGTTGTGGAACTCTGCCCGTGAGGCTCATAACAGAAAAAATATGGTCTTAGAATGAGAAAGTTTCTTTATGGTGTGGTACAATTTAGAGACTTAAGACGAGTTCGACATAGAAAGCTTAAGTTTAAGATAGTGCTGATGCTGCATTGTAATTTGTTGTGCCTGCTTACGGAAGACCACTACTAGGTAAATAAAAACACGTAAGCTGTTATTCGGTTCGTGAGAAAAGAGTGTCATGGGTATTCCCCTATTACCAAGGTCGGCAGTGTTTGCATTTCCTTTGGCGTTACAGTGTTAATAGGCAACGGTAGCCATCTACCATCATGTGGACTTTCAACCTGCATGACATTATTTATAAAAAAATCCCAATTCTGTCCATGGTTCTTTTGACGTCAATACCGTAAACTTTTTTTTTAAACGCTATTTGTTATGGTACATACTGAAGACTTTTAAACAATTTTATACCACTGTAAAATCGATCTTCGGTAGGAGACGGGTACAGCCTTCAATCTGAAAAATTGTATAATTTAATAATTAAAGAAATTAATATTAATAACAAATATTCTCGTATAGTTGAAAAATAATATTATATTTAGTGGACTAGCCAATAAGAAAAACATTATGCTGAGACTAAATTTATTATTTATAAATAAGGTAACATACCTAATATCATCTCTATATATAAAAAAATGAATCCCCATTTCCCTTGGTCACGGCATCACGCGTGAACGGGTAGACCGATTTTAATTCGGTTTTCACTAATGGAAAGAGGGATAAACGGGGAATGTTCATATATATAAAAATTGCACCCCGGGCGAAGCCGGGGGCCGGTCGCTAGTTGATAATAAATATATCTATTTAGAAAAAATATGAATAATATGTATGTAGATTTATAAATTTATATATGCAAATGTATTTTAACGCGCCTTAAAACAAGGACCAACCTCAGACCGAACACATTTTTTGCCAAAATGAGCGCATCCTAATAACCTATGAATTAAGGTGCAATATTGCACAACAAATTTTTGTAGCTTTTTGGAGGTAACCATCGTGTAAAATATGAAAAATAAAAATAAAAGTAGCCGTTTTAAAATTTAGTATAGAACTTAATTAATAAGATTAAAAACAAATGTAATTGTCACTGAAAATTTTTATTACTGTGACACGAAAGCTTTTTTTTACTATTTTTTTTTTCAGAAAAAAGAATTTTTTGAATGAATCTGCCTGATTTAAACTTTTTTTAAATATAGTCTATTATGCTTTGTATTTCTATATAAGTTTTAGTTTTACTCTGAGAAGTCAAATTAGGCGACGAAAATAACGCTTTTCTGCTGAGTTCTCGCCTTAACATACACGCACACATTAACACTCACTCATTACCCTAAAATATGATTTTATTTAAATAATGTAATGTGTTACAAGAGCGGGGTCTCCAGTACAAGTAATATTTTATGTAAATTGGAAATTGAAGGCCCCATCAACTTTTATCTTTCTTTACATTGTAAAGATTTTTTTCAAGGTTAATGCAACTTTCTGTTTATAAATGAGCTTTTAGCAGATGTATAAGATATTACATCAACAACAATGCTTACAAACAAAAATTTACCCTTTTGAAATATTAATAAGGTCTATTTCACACCTTTCAGTAAATATACGAGTTATCTATTTGTATTTATAAGTGTTTCAATCGAATTGATTTTAATGAAAGGCTAAAAATGGTTTTATCTTCCTGAAAATAGTTAGCCTCAGTCTACCAATACTTAGTGACGTATGTATGGTTAGACTGTGACTTTGGCTAAAGTTTTTTTTAACAGCATTCTGTTAAAAAAAAAATTCAAATTCAAATTCGCGTGACAAATCGATAAACATAAAGTAGTTATTATGTTTATGTTGCAAATATATACGCATTTTTATCGAAACAATATTCAGAAGGTGAAAAGAACATTTGACTAGAGTTCCATGTCGTGGCTACAAATCTAGATAAAAGGAGCAACCTTGAAGTTATTTTAGAGGCTCACGAAACAATTACCGTGTCATGAAAATGGAAAATTAATAAATACTATTATATACCGTTGTTACGTCTACTTTGTTAGACACAAATTACACGCAACTCCTAAATGATGCGCACGATTAAAATACGATTGTCTACATTTTTATATTTCGATGTTTTGTTCTTTACGTGATTAGATTATATTATATTTATAACTGATCCACCTATGAGAAGATAGAGTTTACTTAAACAAACTATCAGATGTTTGCAAAATTTTTATGGCCGTATTGATATTGACATTATATAATATGTTTGCTCAATACCGAAATAGCAAAGTGCAAAAAATGTCTTGCTGAGTTCTAATTTATGGCGAAATGATATAATTCTAAATCAATAAACATAAAAATTTATGAAAATAAACCAATAACTGAAATATGAAACAGTCATTTTTTAAGGTCGGCAGACTGGCTAACGGTCACTTCGCCTATAACACAAGCTACGCCATAGGTGCTGCAATGGGATTCAACTACAGCGGGATTAATGATAAGGGATTGGGAAGGGTTAGGGCTCATTAATCATTAAAAAATATGATGCAAATGTTGACAACTGGTGTCTTTATAACTCGTCCAAATAAAATTGCACGTGAGCGATGACTTCAACGCTACGCTCGTAATAAAAGTTAATTCCTTAACATTTTGCCGGGATGAAAGTTTATTTTATTTAAACAAAAAATCAATTTTCTCGTGATTGGGACTTTAATATTATTTAGATATCATTATTAATGACTAAGAAGCTAGAAAGCTAGAAGCTAAAACAGCGGGTGTTTGTTTTAGTCTACTGCATTGTCAGCAGAATGTTGGTGCCACTGGGCTGTCACATTCTTCCGAAAACGCTAATGGCAAGCTGCCTAAGCCATAACTTCAAAAAGAGTATAGGAGCCTAACTTTAAAGACTTTTAATATTAAATAATGAACAAACAGACATTTAATTAAATTTGAATTAGATAGAAATAACTGATATTAAAATGATATTAAACTGATAACTGATATTAAGTTAATAAAAATATTATTACATATTTATTCATTTTCATTCTTAAGGTGGAGACAAATGCTAAATACTAAAAATATCCATTGTTTAATGAAGATGTTACAAGAAATAGACAACACAGTTGGCTTGAGAAAACTATATATTATACTTAAAAATGTGAAGAACCAATTGTATTAATTAGAATTTTAGTTAAAGTAATAGAAACTCCACAAAAAAAGTTAGAACACAAGAAGAATTTGACTTTTATTGAAAATTCTCTCGAAAACGGCTTATTGCGCGTAAATGAATCCTGTACCAATTAATAAGTTAATGTCAGTTATATTGTATGTTTTTTTTTGTGTGTATTGTTCTAATGGTAAAAACAAAAAAAAAACACAATTTTTAGGCCTGTTGAATTGTCTCCGTCGCCAGCGAGTTCTGTAAGTTAATGTTACAGTTCTGTAATGTAAATGTCATTTACCCAAGTGAAGCCCTTAATTCAAAGTTTTTTTACAATATGTATCTATCAAAAAATATTTATTACAAAAAACTTAAAATTAGTCATCCCCTGGTAGCGGGGTAAGGCCAAAGCTACCGGTGGTAAGGGCTGCAGAGTGAGGAACTATATCTAATAATTCGTGCCGTGTCAAGAAGTACCGCAATATTTATCTGTCTCTTCATTCAGCCAGAGCCATCTAGCCAGAGCCTCTTGAGATGTTGGTCGCTATAAGACTGTTCGATGATCATAGGGACGATAATTTTCGAATCGACGTCCCACAAGGCGGTCACCTCGTGAGCCAAGTCAATGTACTTGGTAAGCTTTACTTTTTCGGCTGTCACTAGGTGTTCGTTACGGGACAGCGATGTTAACAAACATCGTCCGGCGCTGGGATCGATCAATAACCACGACGTCAGGCTTATTGGCGACAATAGTCCTGTCCGGGATTATGGAGAGCGTAATATTATTATTTTTGTTAAAATAATATCTACTGTTTAAAATAGCATACTTATAAATTGGATGTCAATACACAATTGCATTGACCAATACGCATTTTTAAACGCTTTCTCCTTGTACCAAACATTTGATTCTCATATTCCTTACCCCATATTGATCGATAAAACTCTTTGAAGCTGCTGAACAAGGTAAAGTATTATAAAACAAAAACAAAAGTGGCCTTAAATGTCTTGGATTTTACGAAATGTATTGAAGTTTATGTGAATATTTACTTACTGGGTTAACCCTGGACTCGGAGTGAAACTCTGCTGAACATTGCCTTTGTAGTCCAAGATTTATAGTTGTTTTGTAATAATGAATTATTTATTTAAAAATACATTACCAAATTGTCACAAGTTTCGGGACATTTTTGTTTTGCCTAGGCCAAGCTAGTTCTACCTATATACGTTAAAAGGTTTAACTGATCCAAAATTTTTAATACTAGCTGGGACTCGTGACTTCATCCGCGTTGAAAAATAAAAGATATAAACCCCTGACGAAATATGTAAAGCAATATAACGTTTGACATCTTTATTGCTGTTTTACATTTGCCAGGTGTTGGATCTTTATTTTTAGATAGCTAGTGCCCACGTATGTAGCCTATGTTCTCAATGATGACCGTCGGACTTCCAGCCGACTATTTATTAAAAAATGTAATAAAATAGCCAAGTTGGTAAATAAAATAAAATCTTATCTATTTCTAACGATATTTCCTAAGCAGATAGATTAATCTATTAATTAATAGATCTATCAAAACTTAAAAGGCTCGGCTAGAGCTTTTAGAGGATTTATTAAGATGATTACTTAAACGTCGAAAACTTTTAGAGGCATTTTTTTCTCTTATAATTAGGGCAAAATGGTTCTAATTTATTTAGGATTTTGTGGAATTCACTTTTTTTATCATGATTATCTTTATAATTCCTAATACCAATTTTTTTTTAATATTATTTCCACTAGAATTTTGACATGATTAATATTTCGGAGTTCATAAATGGGAATGATATTTTCATACAGTAAAAAAAAAACGAAAAAGAGTATTGCTTAAATTCTTTATTACAATTTGTAAAATAAAAGAGAATTTCGATATCCCTTTTAAATAAGGGCTCAAATTATTTTAAAGGGATATATTAAAACAATTGATATTCGTTATCGAAATGAACAATTTTAAATAAATTTGGTGCTATCATAAACAAAGCCAACAATTTAATATGATTATTTGCATACCATTTACAACCATTATTATTAAGCTATCATTATTTATTTACATTTAATGCGCAAAGATATGTACAAATTACAATAAACAGACATTGAATGTACTTTCGTTGACGTTAGAATGCTTTCGTGAAAAATATTTACATATAGGTACACAAATCTCGTGCCTTGCACTTTTCACACCTTTATGCTTATACATATACTTGTAGCATACATTAATTTTCTACAATTTATATTCTAGACATGCTTACTTTTAACAATCCTGTACATGAAACAATGTTACCTAAATATTTTTATATTAAATTTATTCTCTACGAAATTCTACAGCTATGCTAAATCTCAATATATTATGGGTAGGAGTACATTCTAGATAACCACAATGGATGATTCAAAAACTTTGAGTAATTTGAGCAAATCAGCGGCTTTCGTAATATTAGGCAAAGAAAGTTTACATTAAAATTTCACAGTCTTTGGCACAAAATAACGTTATTACTGCTTTATACAAAGCAATTTCTTGAAAGCTCTCCTAAAATCCATATTAAATATCGTGTATATTAGAGGGTTTAGTGCTGAGTTTACGTAACCGAGCCACGTAATGAAATTAATGAACTTATTGGATAAACAGCAGCTAGAACAGAACGGAATAACTACATAGATTACGAAGAATGGAAGCCAGCACACCACAAACACACCCATTATGATCCCTAATGTTCTCGCTGCTCTGCGCTCTCTTGTAAGCGAGATTCGCTGTTTTTCTTCTATGAACTGATAAACAGCATTTTGCTGGTTTACTCTTTGTCTCTTTTGCACTTTCGCGGCTGCAATCTCTACTCCATCGTCGTTATCATGTGTTTCTTTGGAATTGCTTTCAGAAGAAGTATTTCTGTGTTCCGTATTATCACCAGCGTCTGTGACTGAATTATCGTTTGACAGTATTGGAATTATAAGTTTATTTTGACATTTATCATCTTTACTCCAATATCGACGTTTCTGTTTCTTCTTATGGCTGGACTTTTTTGTCTTCTTTTTCTCGTTGTCTGAGACTAATCGAGTAACAGCCGGATGCTCGTTGTGGTTTGCCTCTGAACTCACAGAGTCTTGGTCGTTTTGGTCGTTCTCCTTAATTGTATACCGATTCTGACCGCTCGAAATAGTGCTGATTTTAGTAGCTTTAGCGCGGTCCCTCAGTCTTTTTTTAGTGGCTAAGTATATCTCGAAATATACTACAGTCATAATTACTAGAGGTATGTAAAAAGAACCGGAGGAGGAAAATATTACGAATCCCGGTTGAGACGTCAAACGACAAGGTGTGTCTGGTTCGAAGACATCAGGCCAATCGTTCCAACCCAATAAAGGGGGCGAGCTAATGATGAGTGAAAGGGCCCAAACTACGCCGATCATTAGGAGAACTCTTTCGAGGGTCCTCTTCTGGGCGTAATTTATAGGATCAGTAATGGCCCAGTAACGGTCGAGAGCGATTGCACAAAGATTCAAAATGGACGAAGTACAGCACATTATGTCACAAGTCAACCACATTTTGCACACGTATATACCAAACACCCATTGACCTATAATTGAGTAAGCTACGTTGAGTGGCAAGACCAATATTGCTACAGTTAAATCTGCTACAGCAAGTGATACGATAAAGAAATTCTGGACAATCCGTAGAGGTTTGTAAGTGAAAACACTGAGAATAACTAAAATATTACCGACTATGGTCGAGAGTATTATGAGAGTAAGCACAATAGCTGTACAAATTGCCTCCCATTCGGGGACTGCGAGAGAAATTCCAAAGCTGCTTGGATATTTAGGTTCATCTGCGACAACGCAGGCATCCTTGTTTTCAATTTCTTCATACGATTCTGTATAATTTATAAAGGTATAGTTAGTGTCGAGCTGTGTGTAAGTTTGGCCCATTTTGCTATATATTTCTTCTACATCGCCTTAACATTATTCATGTTGCGTTATTGGCGGTGGTCGTGAACCGTGATATCGCTTTATTGGCTCTAAATATAATTATGGGTAGTCTGAAACATTGCTTTGTTTGAGCAAAGTAAGCGCAGTTTCTTGCAATCGCCATTTCTCTGTAAGGCAACAAGTATTTCTGTTTAAGTAATTTCACAGATAAATACGTAAAAAATAAACGAATAAGATTTTGATTACACAAATTGTTTGTTATTTTGCTAGTTTTCGTATTACCTTTTCTCTGATTCACTATCGAAAACTCTCCATTCGAGTTGTTTGTACATTTTTCGAAGCGTATTCAATCCTGTAACAAACGAAAAAAGTTTATTAGAACTAGCAGAGCAAAAGTATTAAATTGAATAATAATTTATGGGTCATCGGATAACATATTATAATGAGGGAATGGAGTGATGTTACATTTGATACGCAAATATTACATTGTCTGTACTAGCCTATATACGTATTTAGGCACAATGTTTCTAAAAACGTGTGGAAACAAAAAATATGTAACGTGTGAGCACAACGACTACAAATAGTTACTGAATCATTGGTTGGTAACACAAAGTGACCGAACCCCTCACAGTCGCTATGTTTCGAAACAGTTACAAAACTGTGACAGCTTGTAATTACTTCCAAGATTCTGTGACTGAAAAATGATCTGAGACATTATACATTATATATTGGGGGTAGGGGGACGACTATTGTGGATAAGCCTATGCTTGTGAAGAGGTATGGGCTTATATAGCCTACCGTGTAGCAAGATTTACTACTCTTCTCCGACACGTTCGTTTCTCATGATGTTCTCTATCAAAGTTAGTGCAATTAACAATAACTTTTAATTCAGGCAAAAAAACTAAAAAGTACAGACGATTGTGACTTAGATATCTAAATTAGATCTAAGCTCGGTCTGCTGTATCGGCCGCCTACAGGACTATCTTTGCCCGATTTTTTTACGTTTAAAAATATTTAGTTAGGGAATAATAATGTAAGTTTTCTCTGCGAGCATTCGGCATGGAAAGGTCATGACAAGGGCAGACGTATGAACTTGAGATACATGGTAAATATATAGTGACGGCAGCTTTCATAATATTACAATAGGGTATTTGACAGATCTTAGGAAAATATCTCAAATTGTTAATTATACTGTAATACACTTGCAATTTGATTCATTCTTTGTGAGTTGCTTTATTTTCTATGAAAATTACAATTAAAGTTTAAATTATAAATTAGACCGCCAAAAGTCACGTGATAACAATACACGTACTTCACTTGCTTGCAAACAAATATTTAGCTGTCAAATCGTAGTAATGACGCAAATGACGCAACTTTATAATCCACCAATCGCGTGCGTTTTTAATCACGTGGTCAAACATGAAAATTTAATTATTTTAATAATGATTTCTTATGAAAATCGTACATATTTTTAAATACTGTGTTAGTTAATAAAAAAATATTTATTAGTCTAGTAACAATTTGTTTCATATTTTCATTATAGTCAAATACTGTATTGTACGCGACGAAAAGGACAACGTAGGTTAGAACGAGACGACAACAGGGTGACCCAAATTTCCACCTTTATGCTGTCCGGCAAAGACAGTAGATCTGAGCATGGCAGAACATTTATGTACTTATTTTGTTACTGTATACTATATTTTCTTCTGCAACCACTCAATCACTGATGGAGCAGGTGTCATTTATATATAAACACCATGTAGAACTTTTTGCTCATTTTGATCACGTTATGAGCAATTTGAAGTTACAAATTCCCTTGCAGTTATGGAGAAAATTCGAATATGGGAACGTAAATTGCCAGTAAATTGGTCGTTTCAGAATTTTTAATCACCATAACGTGATCTAAATTGCCATTTTAAAGGTCATCTATAGTTATTTGTTTGTGTATATTTTCATATGTATACAACATTTTTAAGCTTTTGATTTTGTAAATATTGATTGTTATCTTCTAGTGTTATGTAATAAGTTAATAAAATTATATCATAACTACGGGACGTTAGAATATTTGTGTATTATTTAAAAGTTAAAGCCAATTTATGTGACTTTACAATTACTAAGAAAAATCTATTAAAAAAACACATTAAAATAAAGTCTCCGCCAGTGACATTGAGTGGCGATGGCCCTAATAATTTTATTTTCATATAAGAATGATCATTCCACACAATGGATGAATCAGTTTAAAAATTATTTTATACCTGTATTTATTATTTTATGTAGATTTATATGATTTACAAAAATAAGATTAACACATAATTTTTTTTTGTTTGCAAACCTATTGCAAAAAAGCAAATCCTAAATGTTACGGGAAACTTAATACTGAAACCGCATTCATATCTGAGATTATCGTGCACGAACGCACAGACAAAAAAATTTCAATTTTATTAAATGTATGGATATAGTGAATTACTTCATAAGTATGAAACTTTAACGAATAATTAAATAGATGAGGTCTATTAAATCATTAAATCATCACTAATATGACAAAAAGATAAAAGATGCAATTTCTCTGCTGGTATAATGCTAAAAATAAAATGCAATAATCTGGAAATTCCCTAAAAATTCTTAACTTGTATTGGATGCAGCGTTTTAGGATAAATTTTTAACTTAAAGTCTAGGTACGATAAAATGTCGAGGATACAAAGGGTTTTTTGTCGATATCTTTGGCATTTGTCACGGTGTCAACGTGTCTGCTCCAATTTTGACCTTCCAAATTGTGAGTTTTCGTACGCAACGCCTTGTAATATCTATTTGCAGTAGGCATTGACAAATTGAGGTCCCTCGCTGGGGTTCTAGTAATTTAGAAGCTGAATTCCGTATCTATCGAGGCCATTTAATGTATCTGTCACTTACATTTTAAGGAGATTAAGGAACATTCTTATGAGTGAAGAAATGCGAAGAATCTACTTACTCATTGGCCAAATGAATAAGAAATTATTATGGCATGAATTTTTTCCTTTAAATGAAATGTAAAAATTTTGGTCATTTCTACCAAAGGAAAAGTTTAAAAAGTTAAAAAAAAAAAAAACAAGTTTGGAAACAAACTAGGCGCCCAGAAACATACACTAATTACATTTAGTGTACTTTTTACTAGATATGTAAGACGTATCTGATGAATGATCTGTGACCTCCACTCTTGGGATACGTTTATGTTCCTGGTGGGACGGTCTTTTTCGCCACTATAAGATTGAACCATAAAAATTGAGACAGAAGCTTTTGTTGGCATAAAACTAAAAAGAACTAAAAAGAATTTATCAATATTTGTCAATCTTACTGCACACTATTTTTCAAGTATAAATATTTGGTTATATTATCAAGTATAACTATTTTCCACGTAGTAGTGCAAAGCTAAAAATGATGTCTAATCCCAAGACCAAGCAATGTATTAAAGGCGCGACTTCAAACTGTGCTCTGCGTATTAGATACCGAATCTTATCTCAAAACGTTACGGCATATATTGCTTTCAATATGACTGTGTGCACGCTACGAGAACATCGTCAACAAAGTCGTGGTCGACCGCTGACCCCAGCCGACACCGATTTTTCGCGAAAAAGTAAGATTTATTTCAGTGTTTTATTTCATTTGTCTGCTGTTTGTCTACCAGATATATGAAAAAATTGCTCAGTGGAACATTTTATTCATTCGCTTCATTACGGGGTCTGACAGAATGTTTACAGTCCTTTATGGCTCTGAATTTATTTGTATATTCAAATGTGTATTGTTTTTCAATACATTCAAGAGGACAAATATGAATTAAAAATAATACTTGTAGTTAGGTAATAGTTGCATATTTTTATTATTTATTTATTAAAACGTTAAGCGTGCTGATGTCTACTTGATGGTAGATGGCAATCGTCATCTCTGGGTACACAGTAAAGTCCGTTTATATCTTCAGACAACCAACGTACAGACACGTCAGACACAGTTTATTTACATCTAGCGTACCAGAAACGTTCCATATCAGACAAAAAAGTTATCGGCAATGCACTTCCATTGCCTGTTGCCTTGTTTGTCTTGTTGGCGACGGTAGCCAGTGGCCCGTCGGCTTGTCTGCCGATCTTAACATGAAAAAAAACTTAGTAATACAATTCTTAGGTTTATAAATATTTAATTTTATAAATAAAAGCTTTTCACTTAGCCTTTGCAAGAAGTCATTGCTCCTTCATTGCATAGCATTTAAAGTATGTGTGTGGCAGACATGGAATATTCGCTTTATTCTAGATAAAATCTGAACATAAAACGAGGATATAAAGAATGTGCTGCAGTCGCTATGTGCATGCATTCAATTTGCAGAACCAAGTATAAATTGGCAGTATATGAACTTAATACGTATATTGTTACCTTAAACATACTTTAAGATAAGAGAATTTACTCACAGAATGAATAAACGCTTTTTTCATGTAAACTTTTTAAATTAATTTAAATTAAATTAAAATTACAAAATCATTTTACAACACCTTTTTTAATAATCAATAGTAATTTTTAGTGTAATGTAGTTTTGAAAGAAAACTATGTCAGCCACTGAATAAAATCTAAGGTCAAATTTCGTATGTTCTATTGTGAGTTCCTCAATATTAGCCAATGGATCATTGGGAACGCAACGTCCTATAGTCACCTCGGAACACATGCTATAATATATTGTTACAGAACTATAACAGAACTATGAATCTCGGCCGGCTTGCACTCTTATTTATCGATCGAAGATTCGCTTCGATCGAAGATTCGCTTTCGAATCGCTGTTATCGCACAACCTGACTAACTTTTGCCAACCTTAATAATATAACAGATAGCAGATATAGCGTATAATATGTAGCGTAAAAAGGTAAAGAAAATTCCCAATTCAAGGTAAAATGAACTTTCGGTATTATAAAATTCAGATTATTATATAAATTCGGTATTATATAAAAAAAAGGGACAAGTACGAGCTAAACTCGCGTGAAGAGGGTTCCGTACGATGTTATCTATCCGCACAATATTGAGTGATTTACTGTGTTATTTTAATATCATGGACTTCTTATAGGTTTTCCTATAATCTATAAGTAGAAAACTAATTTCTATATTTTTTTCAAAATTTTAGGTTCAGTAGTTTCGGAGATAAGGCTTCAATTTTCATCTATTTTCTTGAATAACTTGGAAACTGTTTCTTTTAAAATTACAAAAAAATACATTTAAGATCTTCACAACAAGACCTTCCATTTGATATTTTACACGATGCAGTTTTAAAAAAAAAATTTAATTTTCCACCTTCTCCAAAAATGGCCTCCCATATACAGATTTCATCTATTCACGTCACACCTCTGCGTTTGGATCACAGAAATTGATATGTGTACCAAATTTCAACTTCATCGGTGTAGTAGATTCCGAGATAACTAACTGTGAGCGACAGACAGACGGACACACGAGTGATCTTAAAAGGGTTCCGTTTTTGTTATTCGGACGTGCAGAACCCTAAAAAGAATTTATATACGTTGTACTTACATATATTACCGAGGTAAAAAAAATGGTATTTAAAATTTATGTCTGTTTGTCTGTGGGTTTGTACACGCTAATCTCAGAAACGGCCTAACCGATTTGAACGGGGTTTTCACTAACGTATTGTAGCAAGCTTCTCCTAACATTTACTTTTTATCTAATTAAAATCGGTTTACAAACAAAAAAGTTACGTACTATACCGTATATTACGCGTACGAAGTTGCGGGCTCAGCTAGTATAGAATATATTTTTAAAATTTGCAATTTATTACTATCAGTGGAATAAAGAACTCTATGTTATACCTTTCAATGTTACATAGGGTGAATCATCAAGATGAGTCGGTAGGGAGAAGGAATGGGAACGTGAACAAATTCTTCTTTTAATATTATAAATGGAAGACATAAAAGTAATCACACAAACACGAACAAACGTATATACCTACCATTATTTTTTCTTATAAGGTTATCAGTCAAGTACCTATTTCTGACATTCTCCTTATACAGCTTATAACTTTTGGTTTTTTGGGACATAATAAACTTTAATAAGAATTGCCTTAACTCTCTGTTCCAGGGGTCCAGGTTCAATTCCCAGTAGGATCAACCTTGCAAATGAACTTAATCTTGGGCTCGTACTATATGGTTACTATAAGTATGGCTACTATATTGCATTTCCACAAGTCCTAAGTATCGGAGATTTATACGTTATTATATTAGAGAAATTATACACTCACCAGGCATTACTAATCGCCCAGATAAATTTTACGATTTAACTTCAAAAATTTATTTTGGAATTATTTTTTTTTCTTGGCCATATTAGGTATAGATTGAATAATCTCAGATGAAAAAAAAATTGCTATTCCTTTAATTGTTCAATAATGAAAAGTTTGAAATTACCGATTAATAAACAAAACAAAGATGGTGATAAACAATCTAAAACTTTTTGTTGACATTAATAACTTAAATTTTAATAAGAAGTATTGCATCCTCTGGCTCTTATGACCTCCTCCAGTCGATTTGGAAGACAATCCGTTATGTCTTGAATATCTGACTGCGGTATATTCTCCCACTCCACAACCACTCATTAATGGAGGTAGGAGCCGGAACCCGACTTCGTAACCGCCTTTTAATATTTTTCCAAACGTAACCGCCTTTTAATATAGGGTATAGGTTTCGGCTGCGAGATGGCCATGCTAGTCGTTCGATCTATCCCCACCGCATCACGTCGTGCCTTAAAAGAAAATCTTTCCCAATAAATGGGAGCATAAGGAATGATATGAGGTTCTAAGACCTCTTTCACATACATCTGAGCATTTATGTTGCTTATTTCAAACAAAACCAACTCTGTATATGAGCCTCATAAGAAATACAAGCCTATTACTGAGCCACCTTGATAGCCCACTGTTTCGACAACAGCTCACTGTGCAACCTCTCACCAGGGCGGTCAGTACACGTGCTTCGGTACACGTGACTTCTTAAAGCTGTTCTGGACTCATCCAAGAAGAGAACGTTCTTCCATTGCTCCGTGGTCCAGTTTGGGGTATTGTGAGCAAATCGATGTCTAGCTCTCCGGTGCTCTGTGATCAACGCTGGAACTCGAGCTGGCCGGAATCCAGTCAATTTACTTATCGTACTAATGCTAACGTATTCCGTGCCTCAAATAGGCGATTACGAGCCTCGGGAGTCGGGAGGCGTAGTGAAGCGATTTATTAGAATATTGAACATGTTGAAGCTGTCCAGTTTATCCAATAACCAGTTTCTCTGTATGAATGGTATCACGTATCGTGGTTCGAGGATATCCCAGCATACGGCCTATGCGAAAGCCACACCGTTCTAGCTGCAGCAGCTGAATCCAATGGCATTTTATTGAGTAAAAATGCCAAACTCTGACGCACCAAGAAATGTGATTAAAAACTTCACAGGCAATACTGTACGTATACGCAAAACAATCAGTTCTAAAGTAAATATTCGACTGAACTCAATAAAAGAGATCACACTTGGTAGTATCTTTAAAATAGATCACGAATTTTCTTAATTTATTACCACTACCCATTAAAAAAAATGTCATTCAACATTATACCTATTTATTGTAAAAATTTGTTAATTATGGCTTTGAATATAAATATTAAAATAGAGAAAAATTTTTACTATACAGTTTATTATCTGAGATATAAAATTTTATATTAACACAAGGAGTGGCTTAATAAACAAACACCTTATTTGCTATGTAAAATCCGAATAAGTAAAATATTGGAGTTGCTGTTCAACGCTCCTAAATATTTTATTCATTGTTTACTTATCGCGCCTTCATCGGCAAATATAATATAATTCTGAACATGGAGGGAAATATTTTTTTACGATTTACATACCACGTGTATATCCTTTAAATGATTCGTGTTTTATGCTATACCCACATTTAGCGAGATTTATTTCAGCCTAAGCGTACTCTTATAAAAATATCGCTAACAATATCGAATAGAAACCAGTTCCAGACGTCGCACGCTTGTGTTTTTTTTTATCGTTTGTCGCTCTTTCTGTTAGAGAAAACTGTATCTGTATCCCTTAGGTGGTTTAGAAGGAGTTAGCGGAGAAACAGAAACAGAGACAGTGAATTCGTACGCGTTGTATTTCGTATAGCACGTTTTTTTTTTTTTTTTTTTTTTTTTTTGTCTCCTCTATGCTACAATCTGTCACCTCTGGGTCTTTATGAAAGGTTTCATTTGAGACATACCATGGTGCCCTAGCAATCATTCGTAGGGTTTTTGATTGGAGCCTCTGTACAATATTGATATTGGTCTTTGAACAGGTGCCCCATAATTGTATACCATAGGTCCATATTGGTGTTATTATGCTCTTGTAGACCATTACTTTGGAACATAGCGATAGTTGGGATCTTCTATTCAGCATCCAATACATTTTATGTAGTAACAATTTTATTTGTTGTCTTTTATTTGCGATGTGCTTCCGCCAAGTGAGCCTGCGGTCCAAATAGAGACCCAAGTACCTGACATATTTTTCCTGAGGTATTTGAACATGGTTGATTAGAACACAGGGGCAGGTTTCGCGTCGACACGTGAACGTTAGATGGACGGACTTGGATTCATTAACTTTAATATTCCATTTTCTTAGCCAATCGCTTATATTGTTAAGGTGGGCTTGAACCATTTTCGAAGCCTCATGTGGGTCTGTATGTGATGCCAGGATGGCAGTGTCATCCGCAAATGTTCCAGTCATTGTTGTGCTCGTTGTTGGAAGGTCAACGTAACTTTTTTATTTTTACTTGATAGCCGTTTCTGAGATTAGCGTGAACAAACGCACAGAGGTCTACTTTTCTGACCTCGGTAACATAAGTACTTAAAACGTGTACAAATTGTTTTTTTGAAAAATCTTTAATGTACAAACATGGCTCGTTTACGATTTTATTATATACGTAGAAATGTGTAGATATAGATTTGCTTTTTATAAATGGCATGTATCATTTTGAAAGAGTCTGTGAGGTTACTGACAGGTTAAACTGTTTTTCGTTTGTTTATTTATTTACAATTTGTCGTTTTTTAATTGAAAGGCTGATGACTCACACGATGGCAGGTGGCAATCGTAGCCCATTAACACAAATGCATTAGAGATTGTAAAAGAAGAACTATGGTTTTGTGTATCATTCACCGAAACAGAAAAACTCGCGTGCTGTTATTTTAGTCTTCTGTAGGGTTAGTCCCGACAGAGAGGCTGCCTAGATTATGACTGCGGAATTCAGGTAATGGTAGAAAATAAATTCTTGTAAATGAAACACGTAATTTACACTAACGACGCCAAGTAAGTCAAGTACTTAAAGTAGGTAATTTGATAGTTGAATATTTTACTAAGTTATTGTGTATTGTTTAGTTAAATTTTGTAAAATGTTCATTACAAAATTATATTGAATCTATATACCTATAGAATGATGAAATAAACAACCCAGACTATATGCAGATCCTATACCATTTACAATACATTAATATTCTCTTGCGTTTTTATACAAGCGTTCGATAAATATGCAAATTGTATGGTTGATAAAAAACGTAAATCGTCGTTTATTGATACGATAACAATAAAAGTCAGAGAATATTTTCAATACCTGAATTTTTGCCTTCGATATTGATTAGTTAATTACTTCGATTGCGATGGGTAAGGTTAAAGTTGGCACAGTTAGAAATGTAACTAAAATAACATACATTCATTAAGTGATTCATGGAGGATTTTTTTCTCTCTGACAGTGTCGAATCCCTTTTAGAAAAAAAAGTGAAGCTCATTTCTTTTTCATTCTCATTCATTTCATTCATCATAGATATTCATTACTTACCTAGCTGTTTAAGCAGTCACTAAAGTGGTTATATGTAATTTATACATTACATACTCGTAGTTTTATCGATATTTTTTATAAAACTCTTCATTACGGTCTAGTAACTTTTGCATAAATATTCTTTGAGACTGTGGACAATTTACTAACCAAAGGTTAGACACTCGGCAGCTCTAGAGACTTTGATTGATGTTGTGCTTGAATTCAATTAAGCCGTAACATGATATTCATTAAGCTATCAGGTCTGACGCGAATCTATTCCACGAGAGATTTTTTTAAGTCACGTAAAATAATAATTGAGATTTTTTTAAGTACTGTATCATAAAATAATAATTGCTTTCATTTCTAATTTCTAAGAAGTGGCAGGGCACACTGCGTTTGCAGTCATTTGGGTAGCCCGTCTGGCGGCAGTAACCATCCCCTTACAGAAGACCACCGTGAAATAACAGCAAGTGTACTGTTGTGTTTCGGTGAGTGAGTAAAGGGATGCCAGAGCCCATTCCCCTATCTCCTAATCCCTTATCCTTAACCCTACTGTAGTCGGCAGCGAACTTGCAGCAGCTTTGGCGTTGCTTGTGTTATAGGCGGATGGTAGCTACTTACCATCAAGTGGACCGTCAGCGTATCTGCCGATTTTAACATTAAAAAAATAATTTAATTCAGTATTTGCAGTACTATATTGGGCTGGCCGTCTTGAGGTTCATAGAAACGTTAATTATTGCTAAAAGTGAAATTTTTATGACGGTCGGTCCAATCGAATGTTAATAGCCATTTATTTCTGAAATGTTGAATTTGTTTTTACAAGTTATTTTATAGAATGTCTCTCAATTCGGTGTGCCTTTTGGTATAGGCCTCCTTCAACTGTGTCTATTCTTTCTAATGGACCACGCTTACCCAGTAAGTGCCCATTTGCCCTCGTTTTGCAGACCCCGAAGTTGTAGTCCTGTGGGTCTGTCCGAGGTGAGGCGCGACGAGCCGCCATTGTGAATTTGAAGTTAATGGTAACATTAGGCATATGAACTCGTCTCTTATTTTGGACATTGACGCGAGCCAGCCGCAATCCCATTTCTTATTGTTGAAACATGTCGTCTTTAATATTTTGTGTGTATTTTGTCGTTGACGTGGAGTCGCCGATAAAAACTGACTGTGCGTGAAATTCGTGGACAGACCAACAGCAACAATACCGCCAATTCGGAGTTTTATGTCAAGCAGCGATCCCGGGAACCACGTAAGTATTAATTTAAAATGGGAGATAAGTAACAATTTATCTCCCATTTTTCTTTCCTAAATTCAGTTTTTCCTTAGAGAACAAAGATCCACAAAAGTGGTCCTTCAGCCCTAATTTCCTTTTATAAATATCGGTATAACGTACCGGATCTGCCTCCCGCATATTACCATCAATTTATGGTCTCTTTCGAGCCTGGATTAACCGCATTATTACCCACAATTTGTTTTGCATCTTAACATAAGATGTCCTACTCAGACCCATTTCTGATGGTCAATACGAGTGAGAATGTCGGTTTCTTTGGTTTTGTTCCTTATTTCTCTTGACAGAAATAAATGTAAAATCGAAAGTTATCATTAAATTCTAATGCTACTAAGTTGTACATTCGCAGATTTTATGTATTATATTTAACATTATAATAGAAATATTATGAAATTTTGGAAGTGAAAAGGTAAACGGAGAAAGGACAAAAATGTTTTCCAAAATTGATCGTATTATTTAATCGAAGTTAAGGTTTATTGGAACGCAGGAAACCTAGAGTAGTCGATTTCTTGTTTCTTTCATTATGTACGTATATGTAGGAATGTAAAATTCTGTCTAGATTGATAAGATTTCAATTTGTTAAACACAAAGGATTACGAAAACGGGTAGTTTTTTGTATGCATATAATGTTTTTATATGTTTTTTGCACCAACAAGGTGAACAAACGACCTGATAAGGGCCGTGGGTCAACGGTGGATCCAAGGTGCTTCCAATCGGTCCTTTTGGAAAATTAGTGGGTACCTAGGCCTTTATCCGGCAGTGGACGTCCTACGGCTGATCTCTCATCTTAAGATCTCTCGTAAACTCCACTAGTCATCAAAACCAAATAAAGACTATAAGCATTCTATAAAAAATACCTTTAAAATGTCATAAGCTTCATTGCTGTACGAATAACTTCATTTTAGTACCAATGGCCCATACAAAATATAGTGGTTGATATCCTTCACAAAATATTCAGAATTTTCTCTAATTTGAGCAATATACCGGCAGTTTTGATAAACAGTATACTTGATGGTAGGTGGTAATCTAGAATAGCCAACCCTGGCATAATTTGTAATTTTCATACCTCTTCAATTTGTGGAGAAGCCCGTATTCAGCAGTGAGACTTAATGCATATGCAACTTTAGACAGACGTTCTGGGTCAACTTGTGAGTTCAAACCCATGTGAGTCTAAAGGAACCCACTTAAACGCACGCAAAAAATTTTCTTTAAAATCGGTCCCGCTATCAAGAGTTGCGAGGGTGGGTCGATAATTGAGTTCGGCCGCCAGATAAAAACAGTACATTACCGAAAAAGCTTCGATTTCTTTTAAATAAACCAGTACATGAAACCGCGGGGCACAGCTCATGTTCTCATTAAAATGTTTTTTTTTATATATAATACAAACGATGGCAGACAGGCTGACGGTCTACGTGTTCGTAGGTGGTTACCGTCGCCCAAGGACACAAGCAACACCAGAGGAGTATAGGTGGGCTTCCAATCCTGCAGAAAATTATGTTTACGACTCGCTGGAAAAAGCCCATGTTTTAGCTAGGTGGATGAGAGGTTAAGGTGCTTGCCTTAACGCTCTGTTCTAGGGTTCCTGGGTTCAAAGATCAACTTTGAAAAATGAACTTTTCAAATTTGGCTCTGGTCTGGATCTTAAAAGTAGTGACAGGGCACAGTCGCACCGTTCGCACCACCGTGAAATAACAGCACGTGTGCTGTTGTGTTTCGGTGAGTGAGTAAGGGATGCCAGGGCCCATTTCCCTATCCCCTCATAATCCCTTATCCTTAATTCTACTGTAGTCTGCAGCGTACTTTCAGCAGCTTTGGCGTTGCTTGTGTTATAGGCGACGGTAGCCACCTATCATCAAGTGGATCGTCAGCCTGTCTGCCTATCTTAACACATTGCTTTTGCATATTCAGGCGATTGCGATTGGAGACTTATTTATTTTAAAAGAAAACAGGATATTCATACAAGGACCTTGTCTTATCACACATGTATGAAATTTTAACAAAGGTTTTATCGAGCTGGAGTTCTGAAGGCGGAGCATTAATCAAGACAGAGGTTACATTAAATGAAGTTAACCGAGAATCAGGGAGGCTCCATCACAATCTATTAGCCGGCCCGAGGCGGAACACAAAATTGCCTGTTAACTGCTTCCGCAACACGTAATCTTGTGAGCATCGCCCTTCAAGCATCCATTAAAATGATGAGGTTTTTAACATTGGAGCTTTTATCTGACAAAACTATCGGTTAATAACACTGTCTGTTTCTTTACATTAAAATGTTTAAAACATGTTTTTTCTTCTTTTTCCATAGTTCTTTATGTAGCGGTCGTCAGACCGATAGGCGGTTATCGTCTCCTATTAACACAAGCAAAGCCTTAGGTGCTGCTTGTTAGCTGCCGACCTTAGTTGGATTAAGGATAAGGGATTAGGCAGAAAAGGGAAATGGGCACTCACCGAAACATAACAGCACAAGAGCTGTTATTCGACGATGACATTTATAAGAAGATTATTGCTGCCATCAGATGGCCTACCAAATTTTGTTTGCGAAAAGCAGTGTGCCCTGCCGCTACTAATGTAGTTTTGATAAAATAAGAAAGAATCAATCATTGTCATAATTTCTCGTATTTTTTTTCTATTAAAATAAACAAAAACAATCAAAATGTTTAGAAATTTAATTATTGCTTTTAGGAGATTAATGGGAATAAATGATGTATTGTAAATTAACGAATTTGATATAAAAAAGTTACTTAAGTAATATATTTCAATTTATATATGCACCTGACCCGTTTCCGAATTGAACTAGTTAACAAATTATTAATTTTTCTATTAATAATTTGAGTTTTACTACTTTTTATGCAGCCCTATATCGACATTGTTATATTGTGAGTATGAGTGAGTGAACACTCGCACCTTTTAGTGTAACCTTTTATAAAGCCTGCCTGAAAGCTTGATAACAACCTCAAGCCTGTTTCACTGTAGTATAATTTTTGACATATGTTCAGATATTTCTTTTTCAAGTATGTACTTGAAACATTAAATAACTTTAATACCTTAACCTTAATTCTTTTTACTTGTAGGAGCGGTTGTCCTACTTCAAAACTATTCTATAAATTGACTCCAAAACACAAGAAGTAAATACTATTTATTGTCTGTACACAAGAGAAATATATTTATTCACAAAATAAACAATCGACACTCACAAAACACTCACAAATATAAAGACTATATACACTTAACACATCACTATGTACGCTTTATATATATTTGCAAAACACTACCACTACGATGTTTCTCTTCGTATCTTCAGGGACTTTTGCTCATCAACGTGAAGATGAGAAATCTTGAATCCTCTGTCTGCTCTTTCGATCCTCGCAGTCTCCGTCTGAATCCCGTCGTCGTCTCTCTGCACTTGTTTCTTTTCATTTCGTGTCAACTTCTCGTTTGATTTTAAATATTCAAAACAGATTCGAAATTATGCTAGTACATCACGGAGGATGCATTACATGAACCTCTATATACTTTATTAAAATTGTATTACAGTAGTATTTAGTACCTAGTATTTTCACTGAATACCGAATATAGGTTTATTCTGTATTTTACTATCATATTATTATTATAAGTTAGCACAATTTACCTTAAACTATGATATGTACACTAGTTAAGAGTGCAGTTTAGCAATTCATTTCTACACATACACTCTTTAGTTTTTATTAATTGCATTCTGTTTGTGTTCTTTATTTAATAAATAAATAAATAAGCTGAACCGATTTGGGTGTAATTTGGAATGCAGTTATCACATATTTTCTATTAATGCATGACATACTTTTTTTTTATCGCGGTAATAAGATATTATTACATACTTTATTTACAAATATAGTGGCGCTTTGCGTTTAAAACTTAGATATCGATAAATTGAATCCTCACAGTTAGTGTGAGTAGTTTTATGAAACACTGAGGAAGGACATGTACTTTGTAACTAGTAGCACGGGCCAAGCAGTGGGTAAAAGCTAGTTTGTAATAATTGTAAAGACACTTTTTCATTAAATTTAATCAAAGTTCCCTTTTGGTGTCTCTAAATTATTTTAAATAATAGTCTAACATGCGGCTCAAGTAAATTTTCATCAACCAATTTGAGTCTATATTATCAGTGTAGAAAATTGCATTTTATCGATCTTTGCTGATTCAGCGCAAGTTCTTTTGCATTAAAAATGCATGAATGCACCGAGTTCTTCCTAATCGAATATCGATTTCTAACGAAGCCACCCTCAAAAGGCAATTCCGTTTGCATATTGAAGACAGACAAAAATTTAATACTCTTTGATATGCATCTTACTTTATCCATCTACAAATGCTGAATTATACATATTAAGAAACAATATTGACCGAACATACTGTTACGACTAATCATGGAACGTCCTGGAAAAAGCGTTCGCACCGGCCCAAAGTCTCGAAGGTCCACCCTATCGATAGTAGTCACGCCACTTTCCGGTTAGTGTCAAAGGAAATTGGTCCTTATGTTTACAACATATAGTTCACATTCAAAAGAAATAGCACTCCCGAACTTTCAATGCAAGTCCATAACAGAATAGAAAAAAATCCGTGTTTACAATTTTGTTTATATTTCTAGTAAATTCGAAATAGATCGAGACGTTTGGCGCCAAATATAAATAAGAGTGTAAGCCGGCCGAGATTCATAGTCCTGCGATAGCATGCGATTCGAAAACGACTCTTAGGAGCTTTGTGAAGTTACCTGCGACAGTGAACCGGCGACTCATTAAGGAATTCATTGACGACTTTTGGAAAGTTTAACGGTTTCATCGGACAACTTTAGCCCTTTTGGAAGTCATCTTGGTTTGCGAAAATAAATCGTTCACTTCGCCCTTACATGGCATTGTAACTCACCTCGCAAGTAACAATACGTTTAAATAGAACTAGGGGATCGTACGAATTTGGTTTTTATTATCCAACTGATTTGGAAAAAATATCTAACGGACATACGCGGCAACGACTTTAATTTATAGTACATATATGCAGGGGCGGATCCAGGATTTCATTTTGGGGGGGGCCATGGCCCCCATGGCCCCGCCCTGTATCCGCCAATGCATATATGTAAGGATACTCCTGTAGGGCTGGCACCTACAAATACCTTTTTTTTGTTTTTATATTTGTGAGTTCACACATACTGTGTCCAATAAATACCCGAACTGATCTAATATGGTAGCTATGACGCGACTAGCTGACGTGTTGTCTGTCACAAGCCAATAAGCGGTCAGTACTTGCATGACAATGAAACTATACGCACTGTGCCTCTAGCGTTTGTTTCTTTTGTGCGTGTTTTACCTGTCCGTCTTTTGTGCGGAATGGAGAAGATGCCAAGGATGATGCAAGATCTGAACGACCTATTGTATTGATGAAAACATTGATCGTATGAGGTCCCATGTCCTTATGGTTGATGGGATACCACTTGGATGTGGAAACAATAAAACAAGAAACGACGAGAAAACTAAAAAGTGGAATTAGCGACGAATGGAGAGTATTTTGAAGGAGACAAAATTAATGTAAAAGAAATATTCTAAAATAAAGTTTTTATTACCCTAGTTCACGTATTTATTGGACAATCTTCGTATGTTTGACGTGGATAAAGAGACAGTCACAATAAAAAACAGCCGATATTACAATCGAAATTGGTTCAGTAATTTACAGAGATTAATCTCCAAAATTCAACTACACAAGTTTACTTTTTTATAATATTAGTGTTTTTTGTAAAGAGCGTCAGGCATCCTCACCTTGTCGAAATCCCTCTAATTCGGACCAAGCGCTTTAGTTACATCTTTTGTGATGCGCACTGCTGGAATGGAACTCCCTGCCGGCGTCTGTATTTCCGAGCTCATATAACCCAAATCTTTTCAAGGTTCGAGTGAATAGGCATCTTCTGGGCGAGCTCGCTCCATCGTCGGCCTCATCCTTCCTACATGGATAGATGCTGGTCAAGAGCAAACCCAAATTTAAAAAAAAGGCAAGCTGACAGCCTACATGTACTGGTCACGATAGGTGTCCAAGGTCGCATATAGACTAAAGCAATACTACAATAGTTAAAATATAAACCATAAATGGTATCAAATACATATTTTGTATAAATTCGTATTCGTGAGTAAGTATGCAAATAGAAATATGTTCGTGGCAAATCTAGAAATCTAGAATTTAGTCACGCAATAAGTTCGGTGCCAACTGAAATCTTTGCAAGTTAGGTACATTTCAATGGTTACGTCGAATCGAAATTGAAATCTATAATACCGCTGTCATTTTCAGGTTATTAGTTTTAGAAATTATTACCTTACCTACCACTGAGTGTTTTCTTATTTATTTTTGGTCCAAAAAAATTGTAAGACAGTACTCAATATTTACATTACATTTAATAAAATCGTAAACGAACCGTGTCTGTACACTAAATATTAATAACAATTTGTCCTTCTTATGTCACCGAGGTCAAAAAAATAGTTTTTAGAATTTTTGTCTGTTCTTTGTACGTTTGTGCACGCTAATCTCAGAAACGGCTTAACCGATTTGAATGCGGTTTAAACTGATATATTTTAGCAAGCTTCCCGTAACATTTAGTGTTTGTTTCATTCCAATCGGTTTACAAACAAAAAAGTTACGCGCTATACCGAATACTACGCGTACGAAGTTGCGGCTCAGTAAGTTAGGAAATAAGTTTTTAATAAATCAAAAATAAGAAGATTTAAGATCATCTTATTCGTACAGTAATCAAAAGTCGTAATTATTGCACAAAAGAAAGATACATTTTCACAAAAGTACCCTTTACACGAACACAAAAATCTATAAATATTTGGCGGACGTACCCACTGCTTCGCTAACATATTCATAGGTTAGAAGTATCTATAAAGACCAGCCATATTGAGAGTTTTATTAATTATACTAAAACAAGCGACTCACTCCCGCCTTCGATAAAACAGCATCAAATCCGTAAACAAACAAAGTAAACAAAATAAACAGTAGTTAGCGGAGAAACTGACAAAAACGGACAGAGGCTTTGTTTTAAAATATGTATGAATATAGATAGACGAACAGATTATAACAGTTTCGACTAGGCTTGCCAGATGGAAAGACAAAATCTGGCAAAATTTCAAAAAGTCGGGATCATGGGATTATCGTCGGGACAAATAAATATTATATATCAAAATTATTAAATAATGACTTTTTATTAAATAATGACAAAAAAACTTGAGTTATTTGCCACATTAAGAGTTCATACAAGTCATACATGATATAAGTTACTTATAACTAATATACACTTATTTTTTAAGTGGTCACATGTACCTACTTGATATTAGACTTCACTGAATTCAAAAATTTTGACCCTTGAATAAAACTATGATAAATTTTAAAATAACAGTTTACATCAAAATTCAGTCTTATTATTAACTCGGCTTTTATTTAATTAATGGCAATGTGATTTCTCCCTTTGATGTACAAGTTATTTAACAGACACTAACAGGTTGTATTCGTAGGAAGTGATTTAGAAACCGCGCGGTCATTTTTAATTTTTGTTTTGGTAAAAAATTTACTAGAAGCTGTTTGTCGGGACATTTTGTATTTTGTCGGGAATCTGAACATCAAATAAAATTTCGGGACAATCCAGACGAATCCCGACCATATGGCAACCTTAGTTTCGACCAACAAGGCGAAGTAGACATTGGATTTTCTTGGTATGAATTCATTAAGTCATGCTCCGATGAATTACTAAAATTTAAAGTGCAATTCCAAGACTTCGTGACCTTATATTGGTACAATATAAGGTCCTGAGAGCCTTCAGGATCATTAAGCGGTTTTCTAAAAAATAGTTTTATATAGTTTGAAACTTTTTATATAGTTGGACACTTTAAGCTACATATTTTTTTCATAAACGGCTCGCATGTAGGCAAAAGATAGAATTTTTGAAACGCGGAAAACAAATCTCAATTATTATTTTAATTTCTCCTTTGTCAAACGGCTCTTTTGAAACGGTAATACAATAAGACGCTTTCCGAAAAGAAATCTTCACAGAGTTTAATGAACAGCCTCTAAACGAAAGAAATCCAATGAGGATACCTCCTAATTAATTTTAATGAACGTCGAATTGAATTTGTTAAAAAAAGCAGCTCTGGACATTTATTTTAATAGTGACAGACGGACGCGTCACCTATAAAGAAGCCAATGAAAGTAGAGATGTAATTATTCAGGTGCAAATAAATTTCATTTATAATGCAAACATCGATTGGTTCTCAATTTACATTTGTACTTTTCAAGCTAAATATATTTTGTACTGAGGTTGATACTCGTTCTATGTAAATGTTTACCTAATATAATATTTTAAATGAAATTAAATGTGCTAGATTATACAAAATATGAGCCTATAGACGCTTAGCTCCTACGAGAAAAGGACGATTCTAGGGTTATGAGTTTTCTTTAAGTTCCAGTTTATTCTACCTACTTGTACACGACGAAATAATTAGTGAGTGAAAGTGTTGTGATCAAAAACTCATTTGTTCCTAAGAAAAGGACAGACATAGGCTAGAGTGAGACGAAAATAGGGTGACCCAAAATTCCACCTTTATTCTGTCCGACAAAACAGCTATAGGTGAGAGAGAGACAGCATCTGGGTGACCCCAGATGCTTATTGCCTTTATCGTCTCGCTACACCTTTTTAAATAAGATATTATTAGTGTATGAGACCGTAGATTAATAGAATAGGAATAGGGAAATGTTGCAAATATACTCCAATTAGAATAAGGTACATAAGAATAACTGTAAATAAATAAATGACACAGAGAGGGCTGAGGTAGAGAGCAGGAAGTAACATTGAAAGATTACAATAAATTTCATTTTTTTTACATCTATTAGAAATTTGCTGTCGGTTTCGACTGTCGGTTCGCTTATTTCTTCCAAAATGCGTTACAATTTTTTATGTGGATCCAGAGTATTTTTTCCGGGAGGAAGAAATTTAATTTAAGATTTTAATACGTTTCTTTACATACTGTTAAAACTAACTATGGGAAGTTCTGGAAAAAGCGTTCGCGCCGGACGACAGTCTCGAACGTCCCACCCTGTCGATGGTAGCCACGCCCCTTTCCGATTACTGTCAAAGGGAATTGGTTCTTATGTTTACAATATAGAGTTTAAATTTCAACAGAAATAAAATTCTCGAACTTTCAATGGCTTGTTTACAATCTTTTTTACATTTTCTGGTAAATTCGAAATACATCGAGTGGTTTGAGGCCAAGTATAAATAAGCGTGCGGCCGGTCGAGTTGTGTGAGTTGTGCGACAACAAATGATATGAAACAACAAGCGACTCTTCGGAGCTTTTGCGAAGTTACTTGTGACAGTGAATCGGCGACACATTAAGGGAATCTTTTAAGGCTTTTGGCAAGTTTAACGGTTTCATCGGACAAGTTTGTTGATTTTGGTAGTCATCTTGGTTTGTGAAAATAAATCGTTCCTTTCGTCCTTACACGGCATTTTAACTCACCCCGCACGTAACAATTCAAAGATAGTAAAGAAAAAAAATCTTTGTTTTTCGTAGTGTAGCGGCGTCCACACATGGCGTTCTGTGCCTACGTATGTCGTTATTGTTTAATAAAGCAAAAGCTATTCTATTAATGTCATTTTTAAATCCTTTTTGATATACTAGGGCGGAGTGATAAGTCTGGTAAAAATCTATTTTGGATTAAAATTATCGCAAATTGCATGGAACCGTATTCGCCAGATTTAGCCCCTTGTGACTATTTTCTATTACCCAATTTAATTTTTTTTAATGTTAAGATTGGCAGACAGGGTGACGGTCCACTGGATGGTAGGTGGCTACCGTCGCCTATAACACAAGCAACGCCAAAGTTGCTGCAAGTGCGCTGCCGACTACAGTAGGATTAAGGATAAGGGATTAGGAGGGGATAAGGAAATGGGCTCTAGCATCCCTTTACTCACTCACCGAAACACAACAACACACGTGCTGTTATTTCACGGTGGTCTTCTGTAAGGGGGTGGTTACCGCCGCCAGACGGGCTGAACGAAAAGTATTATATTATATTTTAACAGAGATGGAGATGAGGAGACATCCCCTGTATTCACATTTCTGCAAAGTTTCTCAATTTACGACGTCCCATGAGTTTCCTTAAAAATCGTTTAAATACATCAACCATAACTAATGGTTCGCGATTACCTACATCGCTTCTCATCGACTTTACTCATTAAAATTATGGTCGCATAGTTAGCATTTATATGGTTCTCGTGACATTTTGGGTTACTTTTCATAAGGACGTTTTGGGCTTTTAATGTAACGCACGGTTGCAATTTTATATGTACACAAACCTCTCGTTTATTCCCCTTTCCATAGGTGAAAACCGAATCAAAATTCATTGAATTGTTTTGAAGGAGTTGTGGAAGTAACAGGCAGAGGCGGACAGCGATTCTGTTTTACAATAAGTATAGATGTAGATACTGTTACAATGAAAACCTTTCAACAACAGTTTCTACTTACTTATTATATCGTTTGATAGAGCAACTAATTATAATCTAATTAATAAACTAATTATGGGTATATAAAAAATTTAAGTAGTTCGAATATCTGATTTGGCGCATTACCGCATAAGTGAACATTCTTATTTTCATAAAAGTTTGGAAATTCGAATTCATTAAATGTTTTTGTGGCCAGCATTCGAAATTCAAAGGTTTTGTTTGTGTGGTAGAACCTGACTACCATAGATAATGGCAGTATTACTTGGAACAAAACCTTTATACGTTCTAAGTATCCAATAAAAAAATCCAATAGAAAAAAAGGAAAAATGTCCAAACTGTCTTAAGCAAAATATTACTACCGCCAGACACGCAACCAAGCTGATTATATGGCTTTGCCACTTTTATAATAATTACTTTGTATATAACTGAAACCCTTATAAAAATACTATTTTGGTAAATAAACTTTTCAAGTTTGGCTCTAGTCTGGATTTGGAAAGTAGTGGCAAGGCACACTGCACTCATTTGGGCAGCCCGTCTGGCGGCAGTAACCACCCCCTTACAGAAGACCACCGTGAAATAACAGCACGTGTGCTTTTGTGTTTCGGTGAGTGAGTAAGGGATGCCAGAGTCCATTTCCCTATCTCCTTTCCCTTAATCCTACTGTAGTCGGCAGCGCACTAGTTGCAGCTTTGGCGTTGCTTGTGTTTATAAGGCGACGGTAGCCACCTACCATCAAGTGAACCGTCAGCCTGTTTGCCGAAAAAAGTTTAGTTTTAAGGTATCACGACAGAAGGATACCAAAACAGAGCCAACTATTACGCCTGTGTATTATGATCTCAAATAAGAAATGTTCATAAATGCAGCAAGCACCTTTTGCATTTTATTACTTGTGCTTCCTCCATAGTGTTCGTTTCTAACACGGTTATTTACCGTATATGCTTTAAGCGAAGGCCTACCCTAACACATAAAACTTAAAATGCAAATTACTTTGAGATTTAAGTGAATTATTTCTCTCGTAAATTGTTTGTGTATTTAAAAGAAAAACTGCCGCAGGTTACAGAGAAAAGAATACTCAAAGTGCCCGGTGATAAATGCACGCAACATTAAATAGCTAATTAAATTTAACTTACTACGTGACTTATAAATATACGAAATGAGAAAATTGTTATTAAAACAGAAGCAAATGAACATTTTTCTATTTAGATAGGTACCAAAATCTGGCCTTTCAGAATTTATGAACTACTAGTTTTTCGTCGCGACCGCATCCGCGTCCCTGGGAAATAGTACTTTTTGGTACATTCAAGATACTGTACGTCCTTTTATTTACCCTTGACAAAGTGAATAAAAATTTGAGTATTGAAAAGTAGCGTAAAAAACAAACAAACTCAATTTCGTATATTAGTAGGTAACGTAGCGTTAAGGTTGCTACTTATGTGTTGAGCCCAAAAAATTGATGATTGGAATTGGTCTTATTGATGGTACGCACTTTTACATGCGTTGGGACCAATTTTCGAAGCACTTTTTCTACTCTGAATGAGCTACCTGTAAAACGTGGTTTTTGAACGTTTCAACGGCTTCTTCTGCTGACGAAAATCTTTACCACAATTTTTTTTCGGATTTTCCAAAGACTTCTGGCAAACAAATAGCCGTCTACCATTCAGAATTGACCGCTATACGATTCTCGAAAGTCACTTTCGTCAAAGGATCAAAATTCCGAAGAAACAAGCAATCATTTTCTTCGATGTTCTTTTTTCGGGAACAATTTTGTTGGTTTTTGTTCGTTTTGGAAGACCCATACAGTCTATTACTGTTTTGTTTCAGGCTCATATGCATAGATCCATGATTCGTCACCTGTGTAGATGTTATACACAGTTCCTTATGCACTTCGATTGTATTTTTTTAACATTTCCTTGCACCAACCCACGCAAGCTTACTTTTAAGCGTTTGTCAAATTATGGGGAATCCAACGAAAACAAATCTTGTTGAAGGACAAATGTTCATGCAATATCTTATTGATGCCAGTCATACTAATGCACAAAGTGATCTCTATCTCATGATATATCATGATTATGTCGGTCTTGCATTATCATTTCACGTACAGCATCAATGTTTTCTTGTACAGCAACTGATTTTGTACGACCTTCTTTGGACCAATCCTGGAAGGAATATAGACCTCGAACTTATTATACCAGCGTTTTACAGTGGCTTAGGATGGAGCTTTACCGTCAAAAATCGAAGTAAGTTAATCCAAGCACTCTTGTCTTGATAATCCACAACAAAATTCATAAAAAATCATAAAACGAAAAATTTCACGAGATAATTCCATTTACTCACTGAGATTATTTTAACTCACTGGAAAAAACACAAATCGCGTTCAAAAAAATCAATTTTTCAATAGTAATACCAGATGGTGCCTAAAGCTCTCAGTATTGCCAAGGCTCAATACATAAGTCGCAACTTAAGACGACCTTAAATGTATAGACATTCTATCGATTGTTTCTGTTTTTATACTTATATGTTTTTTATATGTTTTATAATATAGAACGTCAGGCAATCTAGTGGTCCACCAAATGGTAGGTGTGTTCAGTCGTCTCTAAACATAAGCAATGTTATCTCTCTTAGGGAAAGCAAGTGCTTTGTCGAACCTGATAGTAGAAATGTCAAAGAACATGGTAAGGAAATGCGTATACCATCTTTTACTCACACACCAACACACAACGGCATAATAGCAAAGTTTTGTTATTTTATGATAGTCACTTCTAGTGAGAGAATATTTTCGTTTTTTATAAAATTTATATCTTAAAATTAAGATAAAATTGCTTGTTACTGTTACTGTATCAAATTTATTTTCCAAAATTGGCTTTTTAGACTTCTATGTGACGATATGGAACTCATAATGAAAGTCACCCAAGTGCAAAGGCCCCCGAATATTTTATCTGTAATATTTAATCTATTGCATATAATGGTGTTTTTATGTTGGAACAGTTTAGGAAAATGATTCAAAAGCGTAATTGCGCTTTCTGAAATAACGAAGAAACAACATTAAAAGCCTTTATTTACGTCTTTTTATATCTTTCAGGGAAGTTTATAGTAAAGCAAATCATTTATAGTCTCATTATCTCCCTACTGTCAGTCGTGACATCTTGTAGGACATATCATAGTACCTACGATGATAACGCGGCAAATTCAAACCTAAAGAAAAGATAATGGGTGAAGTGGTTTTCTTTACGCATATAATAAAATCGTAAGCGAGCCGTGTCTGTACATTAAACATACAATTTATACACGTTATACTTATGTAACCGAGATAAAAAATAGTTTTTAGTATTTTTGTCTGTTTGTGCGTTTGTGCACGCTAATTTCTCAAACGGCCTAACCGATTTGAATGCGGTTTTCACTGATGCAGCAAGATTCCCGTAACATTTAGTGTTTGTTTCATTCCAATCGGTTTACAAACAAAAAAGTTATACGCTATACCTAATAGGACGCGTACGAAGTTGCGGGCTCAGCTAGTATTTAATTAATAAATAAATATTTACTTTACTTTGAAAAAATGGTTTAAAACCTCAAAAAATAATCCTCTTTACAATGAGTGCATTCAAATTAATTTAAAAAAATAAGTGCGGACAGAATAAATAAAAGCTTAAATAAAATATTGAAAATGCTCTTAAATACTCTACGCAAAGACTATAAATGGTATTAGTAACTGAGCCCATAATAAATAGTAATGAAAAATAAATACCCTAGTAAAACTAATGTCTCCAGGCGACAGTAGCCACCTACCTTCAAGTAGACTGTCACCTTTACTGTCGGTTAAACTTAAAGACCAGTAAGATTTTATATTATGATAATGCAACATAGGACCATAAATGTCAACATATGGTCTTATGTTGAACATGTTGAACATAAGTTCAACATATTCGTAGGCCTTTTTAAGACAAGAATTAACCTTAGACCAAACACAATTTTTACCAAAATGGGCGCAACCTAATAACCTATGAATTAAGATGCAATATTGAATAACAAATTATTGTGGCTTCTCAGAAAAAACCAAACAGTTTTAAAATTAGAAGGTTTTCTTAAATATTGTTGTAAAATATGAAAAAGAAATAAAAGTAGTCGATTAAAACTTTAGTCACTGAAAATCTTTATTACTGTGACGAGAAAACTTTTTTGGGCAGTAATTTACTATTTCTTTTTCTCAAAAATAGGTACATTATAGAATTTGTTGTATACATTGCCCGATTCAAATATAGTCTAATACACTGCATTTTTACCTAACTCTTAATTCTATTTTAGAAGTCAAATTAGGCGACAAAAATTACGCATTGCTGCTCCTCGTCTCGTTCGAGTCCTCGTCTCGCATCACACTTGATCCTGGGGTTCCTACCAGTCGCTATCTTGAGGTCATCAGTCTAGCTCACGGGCTATATCGTCTGTAACCTCCACTTTAAGCGCTTGTTACTGATAAAGTATCTGATAGCTTACCCACAACTCTTCTGACAGATAGCATTTAAATTTCTGTTTCACAGGTGTCTGTTTAGTCTGTGTAGCAGATAAACTCTGTGATAATTTAACAGCTAGATCGAGTGTGGTTGTCCGTTGTAATAACATTTGAATACGTTTATTTACCCAAACATAAACATTTAAAAAACCCAATAATTAAGATTTGAGGTTTATCCCGAAACTGCATAAATAGGAACGTTGCAATTGCTGTTACCACTTCATTTTACTTTCTGATAGTGTGGCATATTTCAAAATAATGCCACACATTATGATAAAAAAACATACAACCAAATCGTCTTGAAGGCATTTAGCAAAAAGAGCAGGTGTAAGAAATATTTTAATAGGCAGTTAGATTTGCACCATTAGGATTGTTAGCTTTGCCTGTAATTTATTTTACTGCCTAAGCAGAAGATATATGACGTAATCCACACTGAAATATGTTTTAGAATTTATCACTCTTTCTAGTCTGTATTTCCTAGGTTTCATATTGTTTTTATTTTTTATTTTATTTTATTTATAAGTGTCCTCTCGAACGTTACAGTTTCAATAAAATATCAGTTGTATAGGTACGGGATTTCATTAAAAACGAAACATATATTATTAGTTCCTAAGGGATGATAATGTTATGAATAAGATTCATTATTCTTTTCTTATTATGAAAGTTCATAATTCATTAATATGAATAAAATAGAACTCGATAGTAAACATTTACAACGGAAAAACATTGGATGCTAGCTCCTGGTGGTCTATATAATTATGGCATATCTATTACAGGCAGTGTAAAGTAATTTACGTACAATACCTGCTACTTAACTTTAGAAATATTTCTTCGAATAAAATGCCACACAAAAAATTTAAAATTAACCTTTTGGCTAGACAGAACTGCAAATTTCGATTCATTGCATTAATTAAAATAATTAATGTTTAATTTACTTTGAAAAACTGTAAAGAAAGGAAATTAATAAATTAAAAAGACGTTTTATAAAATAATATATTTTGATATAATTAGTTCCATGTTTGTGGTCTTTAAAAAAACGTTCAAAACTGTTTTAAATTTTACGCCATTTCAATGAAATAATTTTAAATTCTGTTGCATAACTCTCCTGTACCTGTATTTTATTAAAAAAATATTATTATTTTATTTAGAAAATAAGAACTTTTGTATCTCCATTAGTCTAGAAACCTGAAATTAATTTAAAATCCTACTAATATTATAAATGCGAAAGTTTGTGAGGATGTATCTATGTTTGTTACTCTTTCACGTGAAAACTACTAAACGGATTTGGATAAAATTTGGCACTCAGATAGTTTATTACCTGGATTAACGTATAAGATACCTTTTATCCTAGGAAAATCTTATGTTCCCGAGGAATCGTCTAAAAATATAAAATATTTGGCGCCACTTTCGTCACAGGGACAAAGATGTCATATATTTTCATTTTTCAACCCAGACGAAATGGAGTGCTGGAGAGGTGAAATTTATTTTCACCTCTCCAGCACGAAAAGGGTGCTTTTGGTGCCTAAAAACTCGCAGGAAAATCGATTTTTGCTGCGAGCGTGAGGAAAAGTGATTCAAATTTCGAACACGCGATTTAACTCACAGGAATAACATTATTAGGATTTTATTAGTGTGTCCAGCCATAGCCGACTAGAGTCGGCCGGCCATAGCCGACTAGATTCGGCCGACCATTGCCAACTAGAGTTGGCCCAGCTGTGAAGATAGTTTTACAGCTGTGAAGATACCAGTGGTGATGGCCTAAGTCGCTGTTGAGGTGAAAAGTTGTATGTTTAACACGAGAGCAAATTTTTTTATGTCTCGTGCCTTTAAATCACTCACTTCGCTCAGTAGTCTATATTAGAATCACTCGCTACGCTCGTGATTCAATTCTATAGACTACTTCGCTAGTTCGTGATTTAAAGTCGGCACTCGCAGGAAAAAACAATTTTGCTCTCTAGTTGAACAAATAACTATTGTTATTATTGCATCTGTTGTGAAAATGTGATTGTTTGATCATAGTGTAATGCCATTATAGTCATAAGACATACGAAATGGAATAAATCAGAACGCGTTGTAGCAAACAGTTCTTAATTGCCGTTCGAACAAACAACTGACATGGAAAGGCGCCTCATCTCAGAGGAAAAAGCGGCTGGTAATAGAATCAGACGCTGTCACCAGCAGACTGTTTACTCGAACGCTGATTGGAGGAACGTGGCCTCTGAAACAAGATTCGATTTATAAATACTGGCGCTCTTCTAGAAAAAATAAAAATAAAGTATCTTCACTGTTGCCGTGATTCTGTTTCACATGTATTTAATTAATTGAACTCGTCAAACGAAAGTCGAGATTGTTTAATATATTAAAAGGTTTTCATTGAAGTTGTAAACAAATTTGACTTTTTTGAACAGTGAAATTGTAACCTCTGCGTTTCTGTAATGTAATAGGGGATCGGACAGTAATAAGATTAAAATCTAAAATGTACTTAGAAAGAAAATATATAATTTTTTACGATTATTTGTCGAATAATAATTTAATATAATTCATTTAAATATTTTTAAATGAAGAAATAAAATTTTATTATTTACAATATTTTTAATCTATACTGAAACACCAATCACAGTGCGTGACGTCATTTGTGGGCAATCATTGTCTTATGCCAATGCAGCTGTTTTGTTATGATATGACCACAAATGAGGTTACGCGCTCTCAGATGAACTATCGTGGCGTTTTAGCGGCATTTTCAAACAAACAATATTAAAACATGATTTTGAGTACCTAAAAGGCTATAAATAAATAAAATAGTATTTTTTATGGGAATAAATACCCATGAAGATTAATTTAAAACACTTTCTGAAAATTTGTCCGATCCACTATTCTTCGATAATTTTAAATACAGTATTTGATTTACTTGTTTACGCCGTTTTTATATGAGCAACTAGCTGAACTCGGCTACGCTTCGCTGCGGCCCATACGGCGGCGGCGGGCGTGCACATGGGGCGTGCGGTACTGGATACTGCTTATATATAATACTATTAATCGTAGCGTGACAGGCTGACGGTCCACTTGATGGTAGGTGGCTACCGTCGCCTATAACACAAGCAACGCCACAGATGCTGCAAGTGCGCTACCGACTACAGTAGGATTAAGGATGAAGGATTAGTAGGGGATAGAGAAATGGGCTCTGGCATCACTTACTTACTCGCCGAAACACAACAGAACAGTTATTTCACAGTGGTTTTTCTGTAAGAGGGTGGTTACTGCCGCCAGACCAAATGACTGCGAAACGCAGTGTGCCCTGCCACTACCAACCACCGCTGGTGAGGTCTTCACACTCGTGCCAACCTCAGTCCACTCGGTCCAGACCGAATATTATATTTTGAACCATATAGTAATGTCAAGCCCCAGTTTCAGATATTCCTTTCATAGTTGGCTTTGTTTAGAATAAATTGAATTTTCCGAAGATCCATAATCAATGTATCCATTAGGTTCCATAGATGGTACGTTCATTTTTAAATCGAACTACCTTCGTTTTTAATCTAATTTTACCAGTCCGAAAAGTAACAAGATTATAAATCGTTTCCTTTGTGTCATATCGTTTCTATGTCACGGTGAGCCATTATCAGGAGATAGCAAGCGTCCACAAACAGGTTATTTCGTACAATTTACCTGATTTTTTCCACCAGTTTTCCATTAATTTATTTCCCTTTAAACTTTTCGTCTCATCGTAAATTTATTTATCATATAATATATTTTATCAATGCATTGATTTTCTTTTATAATGATTTCTCTAAACTTGTTCTACTTTTATATTCAGTCTCTATACATAGTTGGGTAGTATTTTTAATACAAATTTTAATACTTTTAGACTCTGAACTTGAATATGTCTATAATCGTGAAACGGCGCTCATAATCTCTAACTCCTCCTAAACAAGCAACGGATTTTCACGCGTTTTCACTAATAAAAAGAGCATTAAACGTGAATGTTTTTATAAATAATTTGCAAAAAAAAAAAATGCACTAGTACGAAGCCGGGAGCGGGTCGCTAGTTAAGAATAAAAAAGTTGCTCTTAAGTACGGCCTTGAAAAAGAAAAAAGTTAATATAGATTACATCAAAGATGTTGTATTAGGATTACATATTCTACATCCATCATATAGCCGAATTTTGACATCTTAACATAAATAAGTTTTTACTCTTCTTTCAATAGTTTTATATAAATAAATAAAATAAAAATGAAAAATAAAAAAGCCCTTTAATTTCTTGACCTAAATATTTTATATAATAAAAGCTTATTTTGTAACTTATTATTCACAAATGTCTTGATTATCTCGTCTTTTCATCTCGTACGGGGTTCCCATTCGGTCCATTCCAAATATACCAGTTACCATCTTTCATCCGTCCCGTCCACGAAAAATACAGAATAGGTTTTTTTTATTCGTTCAACAAACAGACGGGCATAATAATATAAATTAAAAAGACATAAATTACTTAAAGGCCACCTGCCATAGGGAGTCGATTATGTTTAGGTTTTGTAATATCCTCAATAAGAACATTATAATATGTCATTAGAACTACGTATATACAATCATAGATCATATTTAAATACAAACTCTTTTAGTTGTAAAGATTGACTTTTATATTTATTTGTTAGTACAAATAAAAATATTCTGTATAAAAATGTATTTATTTGTACAGATAACATCCATACTAATATTATAAATGTGAAAGTGACTGTGTGCGTCTGTCTATTACCTTTTCACGCCTAAACTGCGGAACCGATCATCATGAAACATACTCTTAGTCAGAAATGCAGAAAAGGACATAGAGTACCTTTCATTCAGAAAAAAGTTCTGTTCCCGAGGGATCAATCATCTTATGGGTACATTTTTGATATTTACCTCTATTTCTTTATATCTCTGGGATCTGTTTATTCTATATCAATATAACACTGTAATGTTTCCATTATATATGTGCACACATAAATTCTCTTAATAACTAATACAAAGAGAGGTATACTCATATAACAATAACATTTTCTATATTAAAATAAAACTATCAAACACAATTTTCTTTTCGGTCTCGCAATACATTCATTATATTATTTTCTTCTGACAATTAAAATACAACTTTCTTTTTATTTTCCTTTTTCCATGTTTGAAAATCAAACCTATTTAGTTGCAGCCAGTATTAAGTTCAATTCATCAATGCATCTAACCCCTGGCAAAGCTATAACTGCAATAAAGACGTTAGGGGTTACATTGCTCATATATTTAGTCGGGCGTTTTTTTTTTCAAGCTGCGGGCACCAGCACCAATTCAATTTTACATCGAATCTTGTGTGCTTGTAAATTGGTAAATCAAAGTTTACTAAATGAATATTATGTTGCACGTATTAACAGAGAAAATGTTCTCGCAGCTTGTTTGAGATTTAATAGTTTTCCATTCTGTACAAAGGAGTTTGATTGAGCTGTCACCTAGACGAGCAGACGCTTCTCAGATGAAGCGAACGTCAGTCAAGAAGCGAGAAGAGTGAAGTGCCGTCATTTCCCAATTAATTACAATAGAAAAAACGAGGAATAGAAATATGTTTCTTAAAAGAGATTAATTAGAATGTTTTACGCAATCTATATAGGAAGCGCACAGGAGAGTTTGTATGTTTGTCACGCCATAACAACTGAACAGATCATCTAGAAATTTTATATATACATAGGATACTTATTACACCAAAAAAAAAGTACCGTTCCCGAGGGATCGTCTAACATATTATTATGAAGAATTAAACCCTTAAAAGAAATATATAAGAACAATAGAGAATAAATTATTGCTCTATATTTTTATCAAGCGTTGATTTTTTTAATTTTTCAACGCTTAAAAAAAAGAGGCCGGGTAGAAGAAAAGCTAGTATTAAATTTTTATAATCCATAATAGTACCTACTATAAAAGCGTAAATAACTATGTCACGACTTTTAGTAGTGTCAGTAAACACGCACTGTAAGTTAGAATCGCAGTCATAAGTTGGAAGTATATCTGGTTGCCGAAGATATGTAAAATAAAAGTAATTGGGTTTCGGTGAAAAAGTAAAATTCCCCTCGTCATTTTAACCGTAGGACGTCTACTGCTGGACAAAGGCCTCTCTTAATTTTCCAAAAGGAACGGTAAGAAGCAGCCTAGAAGCCTAAGAAGGGCCTTATATGGTCTTCTGTCCACCTTGTATGTGAACGTCCTACGCTGCGCTTGTCGGCACAGAATAAATAATAGTACTAGCGTACAGAAATTGCACTCCTTTCACATTCAATGTGAGCGACGGTAGGCAATTATATCACGGCACACACGGAGTGACAGAGACCTGTTACCGGTCCATGGCTTCTGTAGTGTATGCGGTTTACTCTCTTCCTCCCACGGGCATCACTGACTCGTACGCACCACGTCAGTAGACGCCGAGACATGGCCGAGATTAGACGTGTCGGTGGCCCGTCCGAGAGTGCGTGTTCGAGCCTGTGATTCATCCCACGATTGGGGACTGCCACAGCTTCCACTCGAGAACCTTCCGGTCTCAGCGGCTGTCGGATCTCTTTACTATATACTAAATACTCCGTACTGCCACTTCAATTTGCTGATCCGCCGGGTTATGTCGGTAACTTTCGTTCGGATCTCCTCATTGCTGATTCGATCTCGCAGTGTAATCTCGAGCATAGCGCTCTCCATAGTTCGTTGAGCGATGTTGATCTTTCTTATGTGGCGCATATATCTAGAGACCACGTTTCAGCGCCATATGTCATCACTGGCAACAAACATTGATAGAAAACTTTGTTTTAAGACACTGATTTTCCCGAGCATTGCCCATCCGAGCTGGATTCGACGATTGACTTCCTTCTCGAAGTTAGCACTACCTAATTGGACTGTTTGTCCCAGATCCCATTCTCCTATCTCCTTATCCCGTAATCTTAATCCTATTAAAGTCATATTGCATCGTTTTTTGTTAATTGGTGACGGCAGCTACCTACTATCGTTATCTGTGTTTTTAAGACCACTGATGACCAGATCAGTCAAGTAGCCATCAGTGATTGATTTGATTGAATTTGATCCAATCATTCATTGGATCAAATTGTCACTGCAATATTTGGTCGAGTGGTTAAGGTTGCCTCAGCGCTTTGACTCAGCGGTCAAAGTTCGATTCACGGCAATCGGCTCTGATCTGAGTGTTATCCTCCCTGTCCGTTGTATGGTTATCCCGTAACACAAGCTTAATAGTGCTTACTTTGGAGGCCATACAATTGGTATGTTTGTCTTAAAAAAAGATTTAATTTCTTTGAATCAATTCATAAATGAAGGGTAATACAAAAAAGGTTTCTGTTAAAAAATAAATAAAAGTATTTGTCGTCGCAAGGTATTTTTTAAATATCCCGCGTATAGCGTTTTTAATGTTATTCACCCCCGTGACAGTCGAATGCCGAAACGTCATGTCAGTGGAAACGCTTTTTCAATTTTGGAAGTGACGGAACAATAGGGAAATGGCTTGAATAAATTGAAAAATTATTTTTTTTCAATAACGTTTACATTTTTCATCTTAAATACATCTCTTAGCTTTCAAGTTTGTTTTCTAGTTTACAAGTTTGTTTAGTATGATATAATAAACTCACACAACGAAACATAAGATCTCCTTGAAGGTGGTTACTCCTGCCAGACGGGCTACTGTTTTTATGACTTTAGTACACAATGTAACCTGTTCTAATAAAGAGGATCAATAATAGAAGTAGTTAAGAAAACAGTTTTGATACAATTCTATAATTCTGCTGGAAAACGTAGTCTTTAAGATTCAGATCACAAAATAGTGTCGAAACACGTGCTGAAGTCAATCGTGTGGCATTCGCTATCAAAGTTTGTTCGCACTTTTCTCTTACGTGGAACTTGTATTTTTTGTTTCCGCTTTGAAGTTACCGGATTACAGGGGTTATAAAGTTATAAAAACTTTGTACAACCCCATATTTAATGTCTGCCTTCGTAAGCCAATGTAAAGTTTAAATGATAAGGTGATTGATAGGCTCAAGCATGCCTCATCCACGTACAACCTTACTTTTTTTTTCATTGCGGTCCACTATTCTAAGAGGGGTCTTGCAATCGAACGGGTAGGATTGCATGAGTCTGTCTATCTATAATTATAATAAAATACAGTAAATATTTTTTCAAAAAACAATTTGTACACGTTGTATTTATGTTACCGAGGTAAAAAAAATGGTTTTTATTATTTTTGTCTGTTTGTATGTGCGTTTGTGCACGCTAATCTCTGAAACTTGTGGATTCCCAACTTCAAAGCCTGCAGCATCGCCGAAAAGTAGCGTGCCTATCGATTTTCTATCGTCTACACTATGGAGAGTGTGCATCTATACTGTACGATTTAATCCAACCGGAACCGTTCCACTTGCGGACCACTAGACGTGGGCAGGGGTTTCATCCCTTCGTGGTCGATGTACCTCGATCACGAACAAAGCGTTTCAGTTCCACCTTCCTTGTTCGAACTGCTAAGGAGTGGAACTCATTGCCTGCGTCTGTGTTCCCACAGAACTACAACCTCGGGGTCTTCAAAACTAGGGTAAATGGACATTTACTAGGTAAGCGTGGTCCACCTTCGGCCACATCTGCACCTCATATCAGGTGAGATAGTGGTCAAGCGCTACCTCGATTTTATAAAAAAAAAAACGATTCAACCGATTTGAATGCGGTTTTCACTGATGTATTACATCAAGCTTCCCGTAACATTTAGTGTTTGTTTCATTCCAATCGGTTTACAAACAAAAAAGTTATGCGCTATATCGTATACCATGCGTACGAAGTTGCGGGCTCACCTAGTGTTCAATACGTTTTTTCTTCTTAGTAAAAAAATGAATGAATACATTCATGATGGCAAGCAATTATCCGTACCCGTTAAAACTTAACGAACCATTATGAGAGGGTGCTAAACCTTTATTTGGCGTTACAATTACGGGTCCTTTATGTCCAAAAACACCGTTAGCTCGGCTATATAGCGAACAAAACGCTGTTCTAAATGGTTAATTATTTCATATGACATAAATAAAAGACGAAGACGGAAGTAAATACAATATGTTCAGTATTAACTTGTTCGTTCAGTTTCATCAAACGAATTAAATTAAATCTATCAAACGAATTAAATTAATCTATCGAAAAAAATAATGACAAGTATGTCATTATTTTTTTCATTCATTTTTAGCATTTTATTTAAACGCTAGCTGGTATAGCGCGTAACTTTTTTTTTTATAAACCGATTGGAATGAAACAAACACAAAATGTTACGGGAAGCTTGCTAAAATACATCAGTTTAAACCGCATTCAAATCGGTTAAGCTGTTTCTGTGATGAGCGTGCACAACAAACGCACAGACAAAAAAACTAAAAACTGTTTTTTTGACTTCGGTAACATAAGTACAACGTTTACAAAAACGTTTACGTTTTTTTTTTGAATAAATATTTAATGTACATACTCGTTTACAATTTTATTATATGTATTATATGTACAACGTCGTCGCTTCTTATGGTTGAACCCTTCGATTGATGTTAATTTTTGATTAATCCTGGAAGAATCTTCGATTGATTCCTGGATGTGGTAAGCGTATTTTCAAAAAACTTTGAATGTAGTTTTGCTTTTTAAAAAAATAAGGTATTATTCCTTTACGTAATTTTTTTTTATCTCCATTATTTAGAGAATTTTCCCTCCAGGTGTGACTATAAAATTCCACAGACGTTAAAGCAACCCCTGTACATTGCGCAAATATAAGCTGGCAGTCACGAAGGAACACCTAGTTCACTAGCGATAGGAAAATGGGAAATAGGACACCCCAAAACACAACAGGAGTCATGTTGTAATTTAACAACAAAAAAAGCTGTGACTAAATGACGCTTGACGCCTTGGCATATATACGACGATGTCATTAACAATTATGGTATTTTAAGGCAATTACTAAAATAAAATATGTACACAAAATACACAGAGAGAGTCTCGATATTTGATTGTTGCTTCAGGATATAAGCGAGAGCACTAAAATAACAAATCATTGTTTTGGGAAAGCCCTGCTATTGACGCAGCGATGATGGACTTCATGAATTGCTGCGTTGAACAACTGCGAATATTCTACGAACATAAGTCATTATTTACTGTGCTTCTGACATTTGCATTGCCACCAAAACCTATATTGGCCGAATCTGATCATCACTAAAAATTATATTCATTTTAATTGTTGCCAGAAAAAAAAAATCAATACATATTTATGAACTATCCTATTGATAATACAATTACAGCCTATGTGTTATTATGTTGTACCTATATTCTATATTTAATAGGTACGTCAAAATTTCGTCAAAATTCATGTAGTACTTTTTGCATGAAAGGGACAAACATCCATTCTCTCAATAATTTAAACACGCATTTTATGTCATCGCATTATTTTCGAATTCCTTATCTTTAATTCTTTTATGGCCGGCAGCGCACTTGCAGCATATGTGGCTTAGCTTGTGTGCTGCGGCACCACCTACCATCAAGTGGTCTGTCAGCCTGTCTGACGACCTTAACATAAAAATGAGTCTTTTGTAACTTGTCAGGACTTCCTATAATTGCATTCATATAAAATTGTTAGTCTTCTTCGGCATTCAGGTTTTCAACCCATTAACAGCAAAAGATAATTAGGCAGCCCTTCTGGTGGCAGTAACCACCGCATTACAAAGACCACCGTGACCCGTGTGTCGTTGTGTTTCAGTGAGTTAGGAAAGGATGTAAAATCCATTTTCCTATCCACTCCTTGTTGTTTATTATTTATCCTATGGCTTTTTTTTTAATTTATAACCGACGATAGCCAGTCTTTTTTTTATTTAAAAAAAAATAGTATTTTTATCCATCGTTACAGCTCATTTCTTTCAGGAATCATCCAAGAAAGAAAAATTTCACATTAAAAATACCTATATGTTTCAGTCGGCGGCAGAGCAAATAGGAGGACGGCACGACAAAGTATTTCAATTTTTTCATAGAATTTTGCGCCTTAAGTGCAAACTTAAGTTTGGTTTACCTAAGTCTTTGGTTAACTTAAGTTTGTTTAACTTAACCAAACTTATTGGCTGAGAGGTGTTAATGCATCCACCATATAGCCTTGACCTTGGACCTTCAGATTTCAACCTGTTTCGGCCTCTTCAGAATTCTTTAGCCAGTGTCAGGTTAACATCAAGAGAGGACTGCCAAAACTACTTGTCGCGTTTTTTTGATCAGAATTCCCAAAATTTCTACAGCAACGGGATCGTGTCACTACGTACAAGATGGCAAGAAGCCATCGAACAAAATGGCACATGTATACTGTAATTATATGTAAATAAACTTTGAAAAAAAAAAGTCTTGAGTTTTCATATAAAATGCGAAGGAACTTTTCCCCCGACAATAATGACGATTTCGTCAATAGTGACGTTATTACTTCGGTTCTCGTACAATCTTCCAATTGATAATTGGGTAACTGGAGCTAATATGAATCTTACTTTTAGCAATAACGATCTCTTTCTAATTTTGCCGTAATATGTTTGGCGTCAATCCAATTTTGCTCCCGTTCAACTTTCACAAACGTTGTACCTTCTTTCGTCGAATTATTTGACTTTCATGAGTACGCACTTAAACAAGCCTAAATTGAATAAAAGATTCGTCTCCCAAACATTTTCTTTATAAACATTTTTCTTATTAAAACTTTTTGTAATTCTTTAACAACTTCAATCTTTCTCCGCATTAAGGAAAATTAAATACTTGTGAATTACAATTATTTTTATAAGGATTATTTTTATAATTTTTTTTTTTGTTTTTTGATAATTTTGAATCTGGAATAATAAATGTGCCTTTCAAATAAATGCAGTGATCCACACAGAGAGACTCGCGAAATGTGCACTTTCTTTAATACAGAAGTTCATAAGTATAAATAAATAAATAAATAAATAAGGATAGTCAAAAATTGGGCAGCCCGTGTGTCGGCAGCACACCTATTACACCTACTACCTATTACATAAGACCATCACGAAATAACAGCACGTGTGCTGTTGTGTTTCGGGGAGTGATCAAGACATACCAGGGCCCATTCTTCTATTCCTTTTTTATTCTACCCAGGTTGGTAGCGTAATTGCAACCCATATGTCGTTGCTTTTGTAAATAGACGACTGTAGCGAGCTACCATCAAGTTGACAGTCAGTTCAATAAAATATTTGATTTTACTAATATCAAATATTTTATTGAATGCTAACTGTTTGTGGGATGTGTATTAAAATATTTACTAATATTTAAATTTTACTAATATTCTAATGTTATCTGCCCATTATTGCGAAGTTTATTTCTCGACCATGCTTTAATCGTTTCATAGATTTAGTACCATAAAAAAATCGTGACATAGATAAGCAGTTTAGAAATCCTATGTTAAAACACATTCTCGTGGGACAATAGTGAAAAATTAATTCTTTATTTCATTCGCAGATAGAGTAATTGAAGGCGCGCCGTCAGTTAATAACGTTTTCAATTTACAGAGTTAAGGGGTAGACAAACCCTAAATACTAAAAATATCCATTGTTTAATGAACTGGACAAGACAATTGCTTTGAAAAAAAGATATATTATACTTAAACATGTGAAGAACCAATTGTATTGATTAGAATTTTCGTTAAAGTAATAGAAACTCCACAAAAAAAGTTAGAAAACAAGAAGAATATGACTTTTATTGAAAATTCTCTCTAAAACGGCTTATTGTACGCATTAGAATCCTGTACCTATTAATAAGTTAATATCAGATTAAAAAATTGTATTTATAAAAAATTTTATTTTGTGTATTGTTCTAATGGTAAAAACAAAAAAAACACCATTTCTAGGCCTGTTGAATTGGATCCGCCGCCAGCGAGTTCTATAGTAAATGTCATTTGCCTCATTGTCGTTCTATTTGAACAGTCAATTACAAGATAATATTTTTTATCTACATCCATTTAGAGCATGCAATTAGGGGAGCGAGGGGCTTGTTGTAACAGGAGTAAATAGTAACAGGCTGTTTTCACCACTATTTCTTTCTATATCGTTACATTATGCGTTACTAAAAATTAAATTATTGAAATTATTTTAACTTAGCAAATGTTTAAAACCCCATGGTGTAGGGGTTAATTCTAACGAAATTTTGGGGCTTGTTGTAACATATTCCACTTGCCCCCAACTTTTATCGATACCGGTTGGTAAGTTGTATCTTTTTCTTCTGGAATGAGAGTGTATAAATGAAAATTAGAGCGTTCTCATTGCTGCTATACTTTACAACCTTTAGACGCAGGAGTCTACGGCCCTATTAAGAACTACGTAAAGAGATCACAGACGGGGAAAACGATGACAATATATGACATCCCAGGTACAATAAAACAGAAATTTCTGCTTGCCTTAAACCCTGCAAATATTATGAATGGATTTAAAACTTCTGGTGTATGACCTTTGAATGCTGATATTTTCTAAGACAGTGACTTTACGCCGTCTTATCTTACTGACCGTCCAGATCCTACTGAAGAACCAGAAAACACTGTAAATGTAATTGAAAGTTTATCATTGAATCTTGCAAATCCAGAAATATTAGATTCTGCTCCTAAATTAGATATCAGCACCATGGAAATTATACATCAGATTGAAACGGCAACGAACCAACTAAAAGTTCCTCAGGTTTACAAAAAAATTTTGTGCCATCAGAGATATAACTCATAGACGCAAAAGGAAATCCACTGTTTTGACGGATCCTCTTGAACAGGAAGCTTTACGACTGGTATAGGAAGAAAAGATAAAGAGAAACAGAAAAAGATGACAAAGACAAGATAAAGGAAAGGGAAATAGGAAGGCAAAGGAAAAGATAAATCTATAAAAAATAAAATCGGAGTTTAAAAAAGATTTTATTATGTTCAGATTCAGAATCTAAATCTAAATGGTATGATCTAGTATGTGGTGGATCTTATAGTAATGTTACAACAAGCCCCTTGCTCCCCTATTGTAATATTAGCATAATAGTTATTTATGAATTCCTAGCTATCGCCATCACTATACTACGAGTATCTTTACGAAAGGACTAATTTCCTACGCCAAAACAAAGCATTCAAATGTCAGTATGAAATCTTAGTTTTTGCCAACGTCTTATTCTCATATATATATGAGTATAAATATAAATTGAACCCTATTTTTCTTATGTATAACATAAAGCAGTGTAAAGTTTCGTAAAAATACGTTGAGTAGTTTATGTATGAAAGAGTATCAAACATCCATACATCAATCGTTACATAATTTCGGATTTAAAATAATAGGATTTAGCGGAAAAGAAAGAAATTTTAACACCATATCATTTCTTAGTCATTCTCAGCTTTAGATTGCCGCTTCTCTATGAAGGTTGGCGACCATTATCGCTATTTTAAATATAGAAAGAGGGAGCGAGTGTTCCATTCTCTAAAATTCTTCAAGCAGGATCTCTTTCTCCTTCCTCTGTTATTTTTCCCCTCTGCATCACTAGTCGAAGAAAACAGTATCTTCCGCCCCTGAAGTTTGAAGAATATTTAATTTATAAACAAAATAAATTTATTAATATAAGTAGGTAAATCTTTACTTCGGTGACAGGGTTTTTTTTCTTACCGGAAGAGACAATTCTTTGAATGCGACTTGGAGCTACATGTAATGCCTGGTATCGATGATGTATCGACTGGTAGGTCGTATAGGATTTCACGTATTATGCAGAAATTGTTAGGTAGTTTTCCTTGTCATAATATATCTTTAAGATGAAGTCCACACGAACGATTTCGAGGGCATCAGCTAGATACAAAACAAAGTTGCTCTCTTTGTTTCTCCGCTAACTTCTAAACAACTTAACGAATTTTAAAACGGTTTTCGTTTTAAAGCGATTTTAAAGCGATAAACGGGAAGGTTTGTGTTTATATGCAAACAAATGCAACAGTGCAAAGCCTAGATCGCTAGTATGACAATAAAATTAATGTAGCGTTTGTTGCAAAAGAACTGGTTAAAAAATCTTGACTATGAGTCAACTAAAAATATCTTACATCCGTCTAGCTTCAATAATATTTCACGGATAAAGCGATATTGCTTAGACTTAGTTATGAACACTTTTCTTTCTTTCTTACACTATTAATTTGAGTTTTACGTAGTCATCGTTCATACATGTATTTGGAATACTTACTGCAATTGCTAATAGTTTTGATTTTTCTCTTTGTTTCTTAATTTATAGTTCGCGACGATGCGCGATGAATTTGTAGTCTTAACGAGCAAATAGATATATAATTTATAAAATGAAACAACATGTACTGAACAGTACATATACATACCAACAGTGTTACAAGAACAAGTTACTTAGATGTCGCTACTTTTATACTTATTTCGATAAATCATATTATTTATTTATTTTAATAGCAGTAATTATTTATTTTATGAGTGATTAGGGTGCTTGCCTTAACGCTCTGTTCTAGAGCTCCCGGGTTCGATTCCCGGCAGGGTCAACTTTGAAAAACTAACTTTTCAAATTTGGTTCTGGTCCGTATCTGAAAAGTAGTGAAAGGGGCACACTGCGTTTCGCAGTTATTTGGGCAGCCCGTCTGGCAGCAGTGACCACCCCCTTACAGAAGACCACAGTGAAATAACAGCATGTTTGCTGTTGTGTTTCGGTGGGTAGGTAAGGGATGACAGAACCCATTTCCCTTCCCAATCCCTTATCCTTAATCCTACTGTAGTCGGCAGCGCACTTGCAGAACCTGTGGCGTGGCTTGTGTTATAGACGACGGAAGTCACATACCATCAAATGTACCGTCAGCCTGTCTGCCGATGTTAACATTTAAAAAAAATATATTTTCGACCTAATTTATGTTTTAAAAATATTTATGCAAAGTTACCTTACTGCTTGTTATTGTCATGTCCGCGGTCAGAAAGATCGATGGGGGCCAGTGGCATCCCAATTCCGCAGATAAATGTTGAGGATGTTCCCGAACAATAATGGCGCACAGCGTTTAGGTTACTATATGAGGAAATGGCGTGACGTAAACCAACCTTCGCTCGTATTGAACAGGTACCTACCTACTTTAGCCGGCAAAGTGGTATCCATTCAGACGGAAAGTTAGGAAGGCAGCGATTTCACGACTCATCTGTTACTCTTAAATTCTTTCCGTAATATTATTTTATAAGTGGTTGAAAAAACGTTTAATAATTTTTAATGACTAAACGGTTCATTTCATTATTTTGTATTAACGATTGGTAATATTTAGTTAAATAAATTGTACTGTATACATTAGAAAATGTTACATTACATGGAAATCGAATAATATACAATCGGTTACTCGCCGGTTTTTTTTTTATTAAATCAAGGTAGCGCTTGACCACTGATGTGAGGTGCAGATGCGGCCGAAGGTGGACCACGCTTACCTAGTAAATACCTTTTTACCCTGGTTTTGAAGACCCCGAGGTTGTAGTCTTGTCTCGAATTACTCTTTAAAATACATACATATATATGTATGTTGTTTGTCAAAAAATGCAATAACATGAAATATATACCGACATAGAGTGCATTGCATGAAATTATACTTACATATGTACGTATAAAAATGGTAATGTACCCATGATAATGGCAAATGGCGTCTTAATATTTTAAAAAATACAGTTAATGCAATTAGTAAATATATTATTTCCAGCACTTCATCGGCCAAGGCTCATTTTGCTCTAACCGTTCCAGCACTCCATTTGAGCATAATTTCATTTGGACAAGATTTGATCGTACCCGTTCCTGGCCACCTGTCAGACCTAATAATTGTATCTTTTCTATTACAAATATTAATTTGTAACAGTACCTACCTAAAATTATTTTGTAGAATTCAAACGAATATTTGAAATTTTTCATATTAATATATATTTTTTTAAATATATGTCATGTAATAAATTTAATTTAATTTTTAGATGCTCGACATGAACGAATTTTATTTTATTTTTATAAATACTAATTTAAACAGATTTGAAACATATGTATCAGATTTTCATTTAAGATAGATATTATTTGCAGCATATTTTATCCAAAAGGCTGTTATAAATGTTCGTTGCTAATTTCATTGACCCAATTCATTGTCGAAATTGTTAATTATTTAGTAATGTTTAACCTTGTTAATGGTTCCGGTTCCGGTGTCTAAAGTGTAAAGACGTATTACAAAATGCTCTCTTATTTTAATCAAATCTAATGCGAAATATTGAAATAACAGTACAGTAATCGACACAAACATAAAGTCAGTGATTCAAGCTACCCGAGCCATTAGTGGTTATCAAATGAAAGTAGAAACATCAATAAAAAATTCTGGTTTAGATCGCGAATAGTATAGACGTCACGTATTACGTTCCTCCTTAAATATAAACATTGAACTGTTAACGTTTTTAAAACTGTCATTAAAAACTATAAACATTAAACTGTTAAAAAACTCAATAAAACTATAAACTGTGTGAGTGATTAGTTTAATAAAGGACTAAAAGTGTAAATAAAATTGTCAAATTATAACCTATATGTACTTACATCTTCTTCTTATTTTGGTTATAGCTCAAAAATAAGTACATTAATAAATGAACTGTCTTTTACAAACAGCAGTGCTACCAACATCAGAAAACGAAATTCTAATCGTTTCGTTATAGGCAAAATTTTGTCCGAGAGTTGCCACCCCTACCGATTAATTAATAATAGACTATAAATTGTGTTGCCACTACTATAACAAATTAATACTGAAATGAAGGTGTTGCCAACAAAAAATCGATTAAGTATACTCAACATGGACAATCAAATGCATTTGTTATTTTCAAAAATAAAATTGGAAATGGAGAAAAGTAAAAACAATAATTCTAACAGATTCTATTACAAAAACAGTATTAAAAGAAATGAACGATAAATTAAAATCAATTGTGGAAGAAAATACTATTCTAAAAAAGAAATGGGAAAAATTAAATGAGAAAATTAAACGTCTGGAACTGGAAGAACAATTTGATATGTCCACGATACTGGGAACACTAGTGCAAAAATTAGTAAAATAAATGCTTTCGAACAAACGCTTAGAAACAGGATCGTACTCAACAACAGACTGTATATATAGAATAGCAACCAACACAAATCGGAAACCGGAAGTATGAAACCTACAAAAGGAAAACATTTTACGATCCTACTTTGGATGGCAGCGCACTTCCAGCACCTCTGGCATTGTTAGTGTCAAAGGTGACAGTAGCCATCAAGTGGTTAGTCAGCCTATCAGTCAACTATCAGTCAGTTTGACGAGCCCGTTGGATGAGTGGTTAGGGTGCTTGCCTTAACGCTCTAGGGTTCCCGGGTTCGATTCCCGGCAGGGTCAACTTTGAAAAAGCAACTTTTCAAATTTAGCTCTGGTCTAGATTTGGGCAGCCCGTCTGGCGGCAGTAACCACCGCCTTACAGAAGACCACTGTGAAATAACAGCACGTGTGCTGTTGTGTTTCGGTGAGTGAGTAAAGGATGCCAGAACCCATTTCCCTATCCGCTCCTATTCCCTTATCCTTAATCCTACTGCAGTTGGCAGTGCACTTGCAGCAGCTTTGGCGTTGCTTATATGTTATAGGCGACGGTAGCCAACTACCATCAAGTGGACCGTCTGCCTGTCTGCCGACCTTAACATAAAAAAAACTATCACATAATAAATACGCTTCGTTATCACAACTTTCATGTAAACCATTCAGTGTTTTACTGTTATTTAGTCTTGTTAGTTGTTACTGTTACTCAGCTGTTAAAATACTGAGAGCTGTTTTTTTTTAAATTCATTACGAGAGTTATAAATAATACGTGTTGTATCCAACATCACTGAACACCATTTCCTTATTCTCTCTGAATGTAGGTCAGATGTTTCTTAGGAAGCAATAAAGTTTTAAATTTCTCTCGAGAGAGCGGGCAAAGCAGCAGTAAAAACACTTAGTGAAAATTTACAGTGCGAAAGAAACGCTTGTACCAAAGGAAAGTGAAAATTTTAGTTTTTCAACTTTTTTAATAAACGACAATTTTCAGCTGAGTATCATAACACGAAATTATTCTAATGAACCGCATAAAAATTTTAACTGAATGACTGCTTAGTAATCCTAATTAACGGTTAAATATGGAGGACCTGTAGATATATTTTAAAACTAGATGAGCCTGCAACTTCGTACGCGTGGTATACGGTATAGCGCATAACTTATATCGGTATGAACGATTGGAATGAAACAAACACTAAGAGTGTTATTACAAAAAAATAAACATACATTGAACATGTGTCTAAAAAATTTGTTATTACAAAAGCGTGTTTAAGCAGTTAGAGTTAGGCACGGTTTAAATAATACTTTTCATATTTAAATACATGTCAATACTTGTCGAAGACTCAAAGTTAGTCTACTGCTTTGTCTCTAATTTTCGCAAGTTGTATTTAGTGGTGTGGTTATGATTATGATGAAATATCGGGTTGTTTTACCTTTTATTCTTGAACCCAATTTTCTTCACGTTCACGAATTTTTATTTTAATATTGCAATTGTTCATTTTTTTCCATAATTTTTATTTATATTATACTCATTTGACAATGAGTAATGACGATTGACAAGTCTCGATAAACATATTTCATTCTTTCAACCGATCACTGTTCTATGTGTACAATGTACTCATTATACACGTAAGTTTTGGTTCCAAAACATACTTATGGCGGTGTATTTAGAGCAATAATTAATTTATAATCACACACGTCACTGTTTTACTTATCTATAGATAATTTTAAAATATTTTCTGCGTAGGATATTCTATTAGCACATAACAAATTTGCATAGAAAGGAACGTTTCGGATTGAACCAAATGAAGTTGAACGAACGTTTTGTGATGTTGCTATTTTATTGTTACTATTTGCTATTTTATAATTTTAAAATAGCAACATTTGGTTGCCTATAGGTTGCCTAGCGATGTTTTGGTAAGTCAAAGGACAAACACTATTTTGTAATAGCGAAGGTTAAACATTATTTGAGGCAGGGTTTAAACTGTGAAATTGCATACAAATGTCATTAGACGCTGTTTGACAAAACACGTGTTGAGACATAGCTTAGTATTTTTTTTTTGTAATAACACTGTAAATGTTACGGGAGGCACTAAATGTTTCTTAAGCCGTTTCTTAGATTAGCGTGCACAAAGTCATAGTAGGCAAAGAACGATTTTATTATAAACTTTTTTGTTTGTAAACCGATTGGAATAAAACAAACACTAAATGTTATGGGAAACTTGCTACATCATCAGTGAAAAAAAATCGCAATCAAAACGGTTAAGCCGTATCTGGGATTAGCGTGTACAAACGTACAGACAAACAGATAAATAGAAAAAAATTGTGCCCGCGACTTGGAATGATAAACAGATTGGAATGAAATATACACTAAATATTATTGGAAGCTTGCTAAAATTCATCAGTGGAAACCACATGAAAATCGGTTAAGCCGTTTCTGAAATTAGCGTGCATAAAGGCATAATATGCAAACAACGATTTTATTATTGATTAAATACCACCAGGGTAAGCTGAACCCTATTTAATATCAAATCTTTTTGATTTGAGGTCAACTTACATTGGAATCCTAAAATCACTTCAACTTTCAATCATCATCGTTTTACAGATGATAAGAGATAGTTAACTAAAGATTCAGCCAATTCAACTGAAGAGTTATTGTATTGCATTTTTATCGAAAAAATGTTGGACATGATTTTTTAAATTTACATAACTTTTTTGTTTGTTAACCGATTGGAATGAAATGAACACTAAATATTACGAGAAGCTTGCTATAATACATTAGTGAAAACTGCATTCAAATCGGTTAAGCCATTTCTGAGATTCGTTCGTTCGTTCGTTCGTTTCAGCCGATGGACGTCCACTGCTGGACATAGGCCTCCTGCAATGACCGCCAAACACCACGATTTTGTGCCGCCTGAAGCCAGCGACTCCCCGCGACTCTTTTAATATCGTCTATCCATCTAGGGGGGGGGGGGGGTCTGCCGACACTGCGTTTCCCGGTGCGTGGCGTTTCTGAGATTAGCGTGCATAAATGTACAGACAAACAGACAAAAATTCTAAAAACTATTTTTTGACCTCTGTAACATAAGTACAACATGTATAGATTGTGTTTTTTTTTTTTTTTTTTGAAAGAATATTTAATGTACAGACACGCCTCGCTTACAATTTCAATATAGATTTAAAAAATTTAGATAAATAATACACGTAGTAGTATTTTAGAATGTGAATTTTTTTAAAGAGTTAATGTGGATTTATACTACATCGGGCCGTATATTCATATATTTATATTCATAGTATGGTTTTGTATAAACCAATTCATACTTTACCGGGCCGTGTCCGTGCCACGGCCGTGTCCGGCTTTTGAGAAAAACACGGCGAGCGCACGGCCCGGTGGCGCCACGGTGTAATATTTATTTATTTATTTATTCATGAATCATCCTTTATCCTCATGGGACATAAAGCGATCTGCCACTGATGAAATTTAGGGATCGAGATTTCTTCAATCCTATGAAATTCTGACTACCTATTACCCTATCCCTTCCTTATCCCTTATCCTTAATCCTACTGTGGTTTGCAATGCACACGCAGCGGCTGTGGTTGTATTATAGGCGACGGTATCCACCTACCATCAAGTTAGCTGTCAGCCACTTTTTGACTAGTTCAACTACTTTTTGACTTTACATACAAAGAGTAACCGTGGAAAAAGTTTGGTTAACGGAAGCTTAAACTAAACTTTGTCTTCGGTTAAATTACTTGTCAGAATTTAATGTTATGGACTCCTGTAGTAAAAATGTCTTCTGTTTGAAATAAACATTCCGCGGCCCCTTTTTATCTTTATCGAAAAATTGGGTCACCGATTTGAGCAACTTGCTAATTTGTTTACTTTAACCTTACGGAAGAAGAGTGCACGCCTCGTTAGGATTTCACAACCTACTTCTGCCGTTATTAACTTGTTTTGAATGGGAAATCATTTTTAGAGATCCATTAAGACAGAAACCAAGAAAAGTAATTTCGAGTTTGTGAGAAGTGAGGACCTCAATTTATTTTTCAAGCAATAAATTAATTCAGCTAAATTAACTCCTAAATTTGCAATAAAAGCTCTCTTTTTTGCCGCCTATCAAATATTTCTTAAAAATGAAATTTCGTAAAAATAATTCAAAATAACAAATTAATGTATATTACAAACGATATTAGACCTTGAAAAAAGTTGTAACATTTAAGCAAAATATTCTATTCAAATAAAATGATATACCTGAATAATTTATTAATATCACAAGGATACTTTTTTAATGTATAACCTTTGTAGTGTTTGTATATCTAAAATAGATATATTAATACTCTCTCACGTACACGAGGGCGTCCTGAGTAGCGTCAGTAGGTGCAAGGCGCAAGCGCTCGCTGTAATAGTGAGCCAGTGTCTTATTCCACTATAGTACAATATAGACTCCTACAACCTTACTGTAGCGAGAATAGAAATACCTACGACAGAATTACGAGAATATAAAACCCTTTTTTTAGGCGATGCCAATATTTATTTGCACGTCTATACGTCTACAAATGTCGGTCTACCTATGTATTAATAAAAATAACCTGTGTTTTTAACTCTGTTAAAAACACAGGTTTAAAATTTGATTTTTATTTATTGCGTGAAGCGTGAATAGAGTGATTAAAACAAGATTTCATTCATACTTCACCGGGTCGTGTCCGGCCGGAGCACGGCGCGCTCCAATCGCGACTAACATTCTAAGAGACAGCCTCGTGAGGCCCACTCGGGGTATAAGTTTACTCGAGGCTGCCGCGCGAGCCATGGTTGCCTCGCGAGGTATAATAGTAATATAATACTATAAAGTATATATAATTGTAGTAATTAAAGCACTAATATATATTGTACTATTTTGTAGTATAAAATAGTATAAAAGTATGACTGGCACGGCCGGCACACTTAGAAATGACAAAGACACGTTCACGGTCTGGCGGCGGCATGGTGATGATTGACAGGCCCGACAGGAGCACATTGAGAAAAACACGGTTCGTTATGAATTATCCTTTAGTCATTTACTGGTTAGTTCCCGGATCGTATCTTATCCATCTTGAATATACTGATATATTGTTCAGTTTTATTTTTTATTTTTTTATTTGTTAAGGACGTATTCACAAATATCAATGGTTTTTCGGTACCATTTATATATCCAGGAAGCACAACTGTAGAGATACCATGGTATAAAATAAAAGGTAATGTATTCATCTCTAAAGATAGCTAATAAAAACTGGGCAGCCCAATACAAAATTTTCACATAAATACATTTTTACCATCGCAAGAATCGCTAAAAATATCGAAAAATGGTGTCTGGATAGGTACATAAATTGCTAAATCCGCTGCATATTTTAACATGAAAATAATAAGAAATTGTAGCTTATACAGTCTTCTATACGTCTATCTTATTATTTTGTACTCAAATAAATTACTTTTTCATTTCTGAGAAAGAATAGACACTAAAAAACGTACTATATTTTGTCCATACATTTTTCTAAGGGATCGCACTGCGACCTCTTTCGCCGTAGGTTTCGTTCGCCATTCCCCGCTCAGATGCGGTCATGAAAGCACGGGTGTAACGCTTTTTTTTTCTAAATAATTAGAACGACAAAGTTCCAAAGTACACCGTGCGGCTTCAATGTGTGTGTGGGCAGTTTGCTGTAGTGTGCTGGCGCAGTTAGCTGAATTCGAGCGCGTCAAAAATGTAATTATGTCCTTAACAATGAAAGATAATGGAGAAAGAGTGCATTTTACATAAGAATATTATAATCGTCAACAGCCTATTTATATGTCCCCATTGAATGGGGACAGGCCAACCCTCTCAACAAGGGCGTATGGACCACCACCCTGGTCCAGTGCGCGTTGGTGGAATTCACATGCGCCTTATAATTTCTTTCCTTTTCCTTCACCTTTTGAGAGCAGTCAGTAACTGCACTTAAGCATTTTTTTTTATAAAAAAAAACTGTTGATAGATAACCTGACTGGGGATCGAACTCGGACCGGACCTCTCGACATTATAGGCCACGTCTTCTCTACTGCGCCACCGACGCTCTTGTCCGAGTAAGCCTATTTTGCAGGTAGTTGTTTTATTTTATAAATAATCCCTATTATTTCACTAAAATAACTACCATTAAAATACAAATCTGAATAGTTACAATATAAAGTTATACATTCAGTTAAATTTATTATAGTCTAACCGTAGGAATGTATCGTACTTAAATAATAATTTAGTTTGTTAAAGCTAGCAATCCATGAATTACCAAACCATCATTTTGTCTATGCCATCAATCAAATATAAGTAAAGACTACGAAGATTATCTGAGTTTACTTTGCTCATGTATTGTTTGCCATATTGTGCCAATATTTTTATGTATTTATCCTTTTGTTTATCACGTATCGTATATCATGTTGTCTTGTATATTTAGCCTTGTGTATTTGTATATTAGGAAATTTAATTTGTAAATTAGTAGGTATGTAAATGTATTCACTTTTAATAAGGCATCCTCCGAATCGTGTTTTATGCTACGAGTGGTATGAGATTCGGTGCATATGAGAGAACGCATCTGATTATGTACACACGCCCTTATGTGGCGAATGGTATACCCGTGTGGTATACATTTAGAAAGTTCGCATACGTCAAGAAGGGACAAAGGGATTTAATGCGGGTTCAGGCTTTCACGGCCCAAATACTTCCAACTACTTCCCTCTTATGAAATGCACAGTAATGAACAACTTTTGTTTTGCATTGGTAGTTTTTTTGCGTTTGTTTTTGCCTATTTCTTTTCAGACCACTTTAGACTTTACTCGCATTTTTTCCGTAATATGTATTGAAATAATAGTTTGATGTATTTTCAGAGTTAAATCCTTTATCTTAAAAATCAAGTAATTATTTTATTAATCATTAAGGCCTATTTGCGTGGGTATAATACAATAAAATTGTATATGAGTTCGCGATTTATATTTTTAATAACTAAACATTCCAAAACCCTAATCCAGTATCTAAATTTTGTAATATTTTAAAATTAAATACACAAATTAAAGAATTTTGTGAAGAATTAGGATAATACTTACCGAGGCTGCGTTCAATTTGATATGCATAAAATTAACTTTTGTCTTTGAATTCGTTGGTGTAGTTTTATTAATTAAAATAGGTATGTTATTCCGATTTCACAGCCTACTTAATACTTAAACGTAATTTTATTACCTACCGTAATACGTAATTTTATTATTTGTAATACGTAATTTTAATGAAACGTAATTTTATTACCTACTGTAATAAAAATAGAATAAATATATAATATTATATGGACTACCCGAAAGTATAAAAAATGTGTTACCGTAAGCATAAATTAAGCATAGTCTTAAGCATAAATTGAAAGAATATTTATATCGAGTAATGTTAGCAATAATTGAATAAAATAAAATGTACCGAATTAGTTATGTAAGTTCTCATAGTTTAAGCGAACAATGTGTTCTTCTTATGAGAATAAAATTCTTTAAACTGAAAATATATAATAATTACAATTAACAAATGACAGTATATATAATAATGAACATAGTATGAGCTCAGAATCATTTAATTCCAGGCATCATTATCGCTTAAATAATGAATAACTTTATAATAACCTTTCGAACAGAGTTTGGTTTTGAATTACACTTTAAAATTTATTTATAGGTAAGGCTCTCACCCGTAAAAGAAATACTTGTTTTGTGAAGCGCGTTTTATATAAATAAACTAGCGACCCGCCCCTGGCTTCGCCCGGGGTGCAATTTTTATATATATGAACATTATCGGTCTACTCGTTCACGCGTTATGCCGTAACCAAGGGAAATAAGGATTAATTTTTATATATAGAGATATCATTGTGGGATAAATGTTTAGAGTCAAACTTGTTTTTCTTCGTTAATAATATTTTATTTTAATTTAAACCGGCACAACATAAAATCTTACGACTACTCTCGCCATCTTGTCTCCATCTATATCCTCTATATATCTATCTATCCCTTTCTTTCCTATCCATTCATACTTTTCACTCATTCTTACGTTCCGTTTCCCACATTCGGTCATCCTGCTTTCATGTCTGTCCTCAGGCATCTTCCCTCACCCATCCCTCTACTTCTCACAATACCTACCTATTAACCTACTAACTAACTGAGTAATAATCTCTAGCTGATAACAATGTTCTTTCTTCAAAAATAAACAATTCCTTAAATCTTAGTGAACAAATAAAAAGAAACAAATTAGGCATTCAATACAATAGGTAGATAACAAGTAATTGCAACAGTTACAACCTTCATTAAACAAAATAACTGACAACTGATTATAAAAATTATAACTACTTACATACTAATTATCACACCATACATCGCACATTCATAATCACATACTCGCCTAACCGTGTTATACTTCTAGACTAGCCATCTTTTCATTTGGTCTGCTGAGCTGGAGGTACAGTTGGGACCCTCTGTCGAACTGTCAACCTTCTCCACGTCATATCGATCATTTGATTGAACTCTACTTACCCGGTAGGGCCCTAGGTACTTAGCCTTCAGTTTAAGCCCTTTTCCGAATTGAGTCCTTTTAATAGCCACCAGGTCTCCCTTTTTAAACTTATAGCTTTTCTTTCTTTTCTTGTTAAAATATCTTCGATTTTCTTCTTGAACTGCCAATATTTGTTGTTTTGCCTTCTGACGTAGCTCATCTCTACAAGAGTCATAATGTCTAGCAAGTTCTTCTTGTAGCAACTCTAAAATTTCAATGTCCTCTTTACATCTCATCTTAGTACCAATTAATAAGTCATAAGGTGTAGTATTTATACTCCTCTGAAACGTGCTATTCAGTGCTCTCTGCACTCTACTAACATGTTTATACCACACACCCGTATTTTCAATGCAAAGTTTGGTCAACATTGGGATTATTATTCTGTGGACCCTCTCAACTTGTCCGTTACCCCTAGGTACTCATGTGGTAATCGTTACATGATGAATATTTTCCTCTTTGCAATAACCCTCAAACTCATGGCTGGTAAATGCGGTTCCTCTGTCTGTTATTATCCTTCTTGGATTCCCAAAAATCTGCTGATGAATTCGTAGCTTACTCAGCGTCTCAGCACTTGACGTAGTCCTAGTCGGAAACAACCATACAAATTTTGTGAAAGCATCAATAACAGTGAGAATGTAATTGTACTGTTTCTTGGTTTCAGTCAATGGTCCCACGTGGTCCAAGTGCAAAGTATCTAATGGGATGCTTTCTTTTCCAATTGGATTTAAAAATCCTTCCCGCTTGCCCTCTTTTCGCGTAGCCAATAAACATGGTATGCAGGCTATTACAAACTCTTCTATTTTCCTGTCTAAATCCTTTATATAATAATCTTGACTTATCAACTCCTTCATTTTTCTCTTGGAGAAATGTCCATTGCTATGAATCCTACTTATAACTTCCTTTTCTAAACTTTTAGGTATAACCAACAATTTCTCATGTCCTTTATATAAAACGTCATTATCCACTGAATAATCTTTATATGATTTTTCCCTCAATATCTCCTTGATCGCTTTTACACCATCGTCTTGGTCCTGAGCAACCTGGATATGATCTTTTAAAGACGCCACAGTTGCCACATACGGATTTCGACTAAGAGCATCGACATGTCGCATCTTTTCTCCGGCTCTATGCTCAATTTCAAAGTCAAATTCATTCAGCATAAGTACCCATCTTGCTACTTTTGCTGTGAGATCCTTTTTCTTCAGAGTTTGCTGAAATGCTTTACAATCAGTTACTAATTTGAAGCGTTTACCATATAAATAATGACAAAACTTTTTCACACCCTCTAAAATGGTCAATGCTTCCAGTTCATAACTTGAATATTTACTTTGTGCCTCATCCGTCTTACGACTCATGTACTGAACTCGTGCTCGCAAGAATTCGAACTGCCCATGATGCGTGACAAAAGAGGTATACGGAATTGACTCCTTGCTGACACATAAATTAAAAAATCCATTCTTAAAATCAAGCACACTGAAAACCTTCGCCTGTGATAACCTGTCAATCAAGTCTTCAATGACCGGTAAAGGATATTCGTCTTTCACCATCTTCGCATTGAGCTGTCAGTAATCCACGCATACAAGAAATGTGCCATCTTTCTTCTTTACTAACACAAGTGGACTAGAGTACTCAGAAAAATTTACCCCGATAATTTCGTCCTTCAACCATTCATTAATTTGTTGTTCTACTATGCCCTGCTCCATCAATGACAAACGTCGAGGTCGTTGTGCTACGGGCACATCATCTTTTAACACAATCTTGAGTTCCAGGGGCGCCTCCCTCACTTGCACTGGATTGTAGGTATTTATAGCATGATATGCTTCCTGCTTTACAAATGGATCGCTAACATGTTCTAGTAAAGATTCTACCGTACCTGTGATGCAATTCACATTATATAACCATTCACTTTCATCCTTAAATATGGTAACACATCCCTCATTCATTAACATAGTTACCCCTTTCAAAAACTCGTGACCTATAATTATATCGTAAGGCATACAGTCTCTAGGTATAATATGAAACGTAACACAATCATAAAACTGTCCATCTATAGTAATTGCCGTCGTAATCTTTCCCAAAGAACGCACTTGTGAACGTCCAAGTCCAGTTAATATCAAATCACCGACATTGAGCTCAACATTAAACAATTGGGCGCACAATTCCACCGACATCAAGTTCACATCACTACCCGAATCTATTAACGCGCTAGAACTATGGTTTTCCGCTACTATCACACTTTTAACAGGCTTGCCGACTTTATTATCGCACCGAAAGTCTTTGTTTACATTGTTACAAATCTGCATAATCTCCGATTTATTTGAAATTTGGTTTGAAGTTGACTTGTCAATGATGACATCTCCGTTTCTGTCCCAGTCACTCTTACATGCGCAATTAGTTGCCACCACATTACTCATTTTCGACGTCTCTCCGAACATACACGAACGCTGCTTTACCGATTGAAACGCTTCGCCACCGGCACGAACCATTTGTGCCGCACCCCCTGCTGACGGTTTTACCGAATGAGGAACGCTACTACGGTCTATTCTCCCACTCCGGCCGCTTAAATCACCAACCAAAGGACATTTGGATGCAATATGGCCGTACTCATTGCAACGAAAGCACTTTAGGCCATTTAGACAATTTGCAGACACATGATTCTTATCCCCACAACTGTAGCAACGCCGCATGGATGTTTCTACTCTTCTTCTTACAGCTGGCTCGACTCGTACCTCTTTCTTTTTGTCGTTTTTCATCTTTTCGTAAATAGCCAATTTTTCCTTAAGCACAGGGTACGTCGTTACGCCATATAAAACAACTTTATTTGCCTGTACGTCCTCAATCCCATCCACTATGTATTGGTCAGGAACAGCGACATAGTCAGGAAATTTTGCCTTTTTTCCCAATTCCTTCATCGTGAGCATGTATTGGTAATAACTCTCATCCTTACGCTTCTTTCTACTCGCCATCAGCTCATGCATTTCTTTCGTATTGATTACTTCTGGAAATTCTTTTTGTACTGCCGCCTTGAGGTCTTCATACGTCTTAAACACCTTTTCCGCCTTCAACCACAGGGCTGCCGTGCTGCATAGGGATCTGCGAGCGATGATTAGTTTCTGTTGTGCGGTCCAACCAAATATCTCCGCATTATCTTCAATATCTTGCGCCCACTTGATTGAAGATTGCGATTTGTCTTCGCCACTAAATTGAGCGATACTTCCTTCAAAATTGTAAAACATGGCCGCCGCCGCTTGAGGGGCTACACCGTTATCACCACCTTTTTCCGCCATCGTTCGAAATATTCTTAAATAACGTCGTCTTAAACTCGTCTTGAACGTCTTTTGTCGTCTTCAACACCTTTTTCATCAACCGCGTGCCACAAAACCACGTCGTAGTTTTATTAATGGCGCCGGCCGATCCTCGTCGTAATCGTAATGTCGTAAAAATTATGAAAGTTCGTCTTCTTCGACTCTAAAACATATCCCGGACGAGCCCCCAAAAATATGTGGGATAAATGTTTAGAGTCAAACTTGTTTTTCTTCGTTAATAATATTTTATTTTAATTTAAACCGGCACAACATAAAATCTTACGACTACTCTCGCCATCTTGTCTCCATCTATATCCTCTATATATCTATCTATCCCTTTCTTTCCTATCCATTCATACTTTTCACTCATTCTTACGTTCCGTTTCCCACATCATTTTAAACCTAGTATTGAGATTGTGGACCCTTTTTTGTAAAATGAAGATGAAGAATTCCATAGGACTTTGAATTATACCGTGAAAGTACATTCCCAAGGAAAATTCAAATTATACTGTGAAAATAACTGAAATAGACTATTCTAGTGGGAATATGTTAGGCGTCTAATCTGTTTAACGACATATGGCGCAGAGCTAAGCCTTTTACTTATTTCTTCAATGTGGGGATCACAATATAAACGGTCGATTATATTGTGATCCCCACATTGAAGAAACGGTTAATCGACACAAACTGTCGATTAAACGGGCTCCAATATCTTAAACATTACAGGTACCTACTGAATTTAACAAGTTGAGAAGTTGTAGCGTAAAACCAGTCGATTAAAACGATTAACATTCAAATTACTTTGTTATAAATAATATTCATCTTTATTTTCGAAAAAAAAAAAAGGAATAAAAGTATATACTCGACTTACGTAAATATGAAATGATTTATAAAAGTCGAGTTAATAAAAGCTGTCATAGGACTGCTCGACTTAAGCCTCCCCCATAATTTTCCAGGACCGGTCAGAAGCAGCCTGGTTCCATCGTAAAAAACGATTCTCACAGTATTTTTTTCCTACCAAACTAAAATCTATAATAATATTATAAAGCTGAAGAGTGTGTTTGTTTGTTTTTTTAACGCACTTATCTCAGGAACTACTGGTTCGAATTGAAAAATTCTTTTTGTTTTGAATAGTCCATTTATCGAGGAAGGCTATAGGCTATATAACATCACGCTACGATAAATAGTATTATATATAAGCAGTGTCCAGTACCGCATGCCCCATGCGCACGCCGCCGCCGTATGGGCCGCAGCGAAGCGTGGCCGAGTTCAGCTAGTGAATAATATTTTTTGCTATTGTTGTTGTAAGAGTGTATAAATATTTAGTAACATATATGTATATGAGATGGTTATTTTGATTTATAAGCGGGTAGTATTCACGGAGAGAAACGTAACTGTAAATTATAAATAGACAAAGGTCTACAATAAATCAACTGTAAATATATATATATTTTTTTTTTCATTTATTATTTACTAAAAAAAATACAAACCAGGTATACGGTACATTATAAACTACACTAAGTTTGTCTATGTACCTACCGAACAATTCTAAAATATATTTCAATAATTGTTCTAAAAAATATTTTCGAAGTTTATATTTGATATTATTTTCATTTAATTCATTTTTAAGTTATGTCGGCAAACTGTTAATTAATTTAGGTACTATAAATTCTAAAAGATTTCTGCCATACAAATTTACATACTTAGGAGTAAGGTATCTTACAGTATCAGCCCGTCTAGTGTGTTTGTTAGTTAACGTCAAGTAAGTCTAAAATAACGTAATAACTTATTGTAAAGTAAGTTATCAAGTAAAATAACAGCAGCAACCGCTATCCAATACTATGTAAAAGACCTGAAATAAACTAGTTATGCGAGTGAAAGTATTTTTCTATATACGTCTCATTTCAATAACCACTCCTTATACTTGTAAGACGACCACCTTTACAGAAGAATACCCTAAAGTAATAGTTCTTTATTCTTTATCCTACTAAGGTCAGCAGCGCACTTTAAGAAAGTATGGCGTTGCTTGTGAAGCAACGGTAGGTAGCCCAATCATCAAGTTGACCGTCAGCCTGCTAGTCAACTATTATTTACAAGTCTTTTTTTTTTCTTTTTGGTTTCATTTTAATTTTATTTCATATATTAAAAGGTATTTTCTAAGACATCGCTATTTTATACACAATACAAAGTAATTTCGAATCTACGTTTAAATTTGAAGCAATAATGTACATTTGAAATTGTTAGGAAGCGTCTTCTTATTAATTCAAAATGATGAAAGTATTTCACGATTTCTACTTAATGAAAAGCTGAGAATTGAAATGAATATAAATTAATGAATGAAATTTTTTTTTGTTAAGATCTGCAGACAGGCTGATGGTCCACTTGAAGGTAGGTGGCTACCGTCACATATAACACAAGCAACGGCAAAGCTCTGGCATCCCTTACTTACTCACCAAAACACAACAGCACACGTGCTGTTATTTCACGGTGGTCTTCTGTAAGGGAGTGATCACTGCCATCAGGCGGGCTGCCGAAATTATTATAAAAATATAACATTTATACGTATCTATAAATTTCAGATAAACTTGTAATCGTCTAATCAAGCTTTAGAATGTCAGGAAAGAATACTGTGTACTGTGTAAGTTACAATACCTGGAGCAAAAAAATATATATGTAAATAGAAAATATTTCCTTAACTGGAAAGAACCACAAAATATTTGTCTAAGAAAATATTGTCATAAGAAAATATGAAAATATTGCTAAAATTTTCTGCAGAAGAAATTTAAAATATATTATATATCAATTAAAAAATGGGTAGCATGGCTCTAAAGAGTCACATTTGTGAAAGTCTGCTCTATTAAATCTGCCTGAACCATTAGCAGTTGCAAGGTATACTAAATTTCGCACTTATAAATTGTAGGGATTGTAGGGATTGTAGGAAATACACTGTAGGGAGACCACGCCCTACAGAAGACCGCCATGAAATAACAGGATGTGTGCTGTTGTGTTTCGGTGAGTGTGCAAGGGATGCCAGAGTCTATTTCCATAATCTCGGTTATCCTGCTAAGGTTAGTAGCAACCTAACATCAAGTGTACGGTCAGCCTGTTTGCTGACCGGTAAATATTATTATTTTAATTAGTGGCTTGGACATATTATTGGTTTTCGTAAAGACTACAATTTCTGTTTAAATTTTGCCGTCTTAATTTCATGTCATTCATTCAGCACTCTTTTAAAGATTTGACTGTTATTATTTTATCAATTCTTAAAATAATCCGTCATATTTTTTAAGACGAGGAATGTTAAAAATATACCCTTTAAAAACGTTTTAATGATGGGTAAAAAAACTGTTATTAAGTTGGGTTTTGTTTTGTTTGAAATTAAAATTAAACTTACCTAAAATCAAGCGTTCTTTTGTGGAAATTATGCAGGACACTATATATCAACGATCACTGAATATTCAAAATTGTTACATTTTTTTTTAATTTTTCAAAAGTTCATTTCCCAAATTTATTTGTTTAATATCACTTCTAGTCTGTGGTTGTTGATAAGTGTTATTGTCATTTTTTAAAAGCGTTGATTGCACTTTAAAAAATATAAGTAAACCTCAATATATTAAGTTTCAAGTTTGAAAGTTTTTATTCGTAGCACACCGTAGCACGCGTAGTGATAGACCGCTATGCGAGCGTAGCGTGTGGACTCCGTAGCGACTGGTTATAAACTGCCGCTACGCTGAAGGATTCTACGAGCCGTAGCACTGACCGGTCCAAGGGAGCTTGAGGGACCTTGATGATGACACGAGTTAGATATTTTGACTGACTCTAAATACAAATTACACATCTTAAAATACAATTAAAATACAAATCTTTTCGATTACATGAGAGTTTTGGAAATGAAGATCACTTGTTCTCACTTGTGTACATATTGGTGTATCTGTATTTCTTTAATTAATTATAGGTAATTTGTTAATAATACTTCTTCTTACTTTATAAATTGGAATATTACACTTTCATTTCCTTTCTACGCAAGAAACATATCTTGGAAAATCGATAAAATGACAACATGACAAAATATGTTCTTATGACAAATATAAAAATATATTCATTTAACAAAATAAGAAAAAGAAAAATGAAAATTTAAAGAAAAAGAATATCTGGGCGGTGCTTCGATTTTAAATTGGACTGACCATACGGGTCCATCAAAAATCAATAGCTATCACCCAACATTGAACTTGAACGAGAACTTGAAAGGGACTTTTAAAGAAAAAATGAGCAACTTCGTGGATACATTGGAAAGGCTGTTGCCAAAGAAAAAATAACCTCAAAGATCAAAAATAACAAGACTTAATGACATTCATAATGAAGCGAAAAACATTTTCCCGAAATGCTTCATCGTAGTCAATTAATGACCAAGAGAAATTGTCGACGAGCTAAAGTTAGTACAACAGTACAACTTCAGAAAATCAGAACTATATGGCCAGTTGATCATCAGGAAATGGATTAGTAAGCTATCCGACCTTCTAGAGAAAGATAAAATCCTCAAAATTCACTGTGAATATGTAAATATTGTAAATATGTAAATATAAAACATTGGACATTGTATATAGGTATTTTGCTCCGACCCTTATAAAACACCCTGGAGAGCTACTAGGCTATATGTTCAACGCCTGGTTTGCTACCATAACAGTAATAAAGGGTTCAGGCGTTATATTTTCAACTCTGCCGCTTACCAGCACATTTACCAGCACGCCACAAAGTCGACTAGTAGTACTAATGTTCATATATATATATACCTGTTATATATAAAATTTGCTTTTCATTTTTCTATCTGTTTCTTCTCTAACTTCTTATCCAATGGTTTTCACAAATGGAAATAACGATAAAATATGAGGATTTACGTATATAATTTAGGCAGAAAAAAAAATGTTTTGAATCGTGCTTTTGCATATTTTTGTGGAACAACTTATGTTTTCTTATTTATTTTAAATAAGAACACATTCGTTTTTCAATAAAATAATTTTTTTTTTTTCGGAATATTTAAATATAAAATATTCATACATTTTTAATTTCGACTTCAGTCAATACTGATTTTACCGCTACGTAATTTAAAATGTTTAGAATGTTGCGGTTATCGATTTTGTTTTTTACATCCAAATACATTTAGGCTAATATTTTTTCTAGCGATGCCTCTCCATCTAGTGAAGGCCTCTCCATCAGCCTGTAATAATCCTCTTTGTTTTTTGGTTGTCGGAATAGCTGAACTGCTTTAGCTGTCTCGGTTCAATTTCTGATGTTCTTCAACCACGACTTCTTTCTTCGCCTAAAGTTTGTCTTCACAGTGAATTTGCCCATTATCACCAGCTGTAGTAGGTCATATCGCTTATGTCTAAAATATAACCCACGTAGGATACTTTACGCCTCTTCACCGCGAGCATGAGGTTGCGTTATTCTTGTTACGGTTGGCTATAGAGCCTTCTCGAAGGAACGCGAGTTGGCGTTAGGGGCATAGAACATTCAGGAAGAAGAGGTAATCTTTACCAATACATGGTGACCACGCCCCTTTAAACAAGAGCAAAAGGAAGTTGGTCTTTACGGTTACGACATAGGGTTGATATTCCAGGAACCGAACCGAAGCACCATTCTAGAACTGATTGAATAATCGACACTCAATGTTTACTTGTTTAAAAGTTCGAGTGCTTTCTACGACTATCCAGACTGTCTTTGCGTGAATATAAGAACGGGCCTGGGCGCTTGAGGGGCAGTGTGCTACGGTACGCGATACGAAAGCGACAGTTGAGAGTTTTTGCGAAGACATCTGCGATAGTTAGTTAGCGACACATAAAACACTAATGATATTTGGAATAAATCTTGGTCTACAGGAATAAATCAACTCCTTTCACACTTACACGGCATTTTTACTTACCCCGCACATAACATTATTTTAAAATAAAAATACTATATCACAATTTTTCTTATCCTAAGTGTAATACTTATCATGTTAATTACCCATTCTACAAACTGAAATATAGTAATTAAATAAAATCTTAATAAAGATCAAAATGTTAAAAATGTTGATCGATCAAAGTAATTTAAAATTAAGTTAGTCACTCCAACGACGAGATATAGGGTAAATCTTGAAACAAGGAGATATTAAAATCTTGGTCCGAAATGTACGGCCATGAAATTAAATTTTACCAAAATTTCAAGTATGTCCTCATCGGCAGAGGATCAAACAGATGTAACCAATCATACTTATAAGTTAAAGTATTACACGATATAAAATTTCGTATAGTAAATATAAATTGCATAGTTATCTACGTTTTTCATTGATGATCACCATAATGACACATAAAAAATGAAAAAAATGAAAGCAAAATTTACCTTTTACCTCGAATCTTTTACCACTTATAATTCAAATAATAATTTTAAGATCATTACGATATAATAAATATATAGTGTTAATATTAATATTCCTTAATTATCTATATTGTTAATAATTATTTAAATTATTAAACATTATTTAAATTTAAATCTTGTTTAATAAGGCAATGACATAGGCATACGGAAGTTTTTTTTTATGTTAAGACAGGCTGACGGTCCACTTGATGGTAGGTGGCTACCGTCGCCTATAACACAAGCAACGCCAAAGCTGCTGCAAGTTCGCTACCGACTACAGTAGGATTAAGGATAAGGGACTAGGAGGAGATAGGGAAATGGGCTCTGGCATACTCACTCACCGAAACACAACAGCACACATGCTGTTATTTCACGGTGGTCTTCTGTAAGGGGGTGGTTAGTGCCGCCAGACGGACTGCCCCAATGACTGCGAAAACGCAGTGTGCCTTGCCACTACTTTCCAAATCCAGACCAGAGCCAAATTTGAAAAGTTCATTTTTCAAAGTTGACCCTACCGGAATCGGACCGGGGAACCCTAGAACAGAAAAAGTATTCTTTATTCTTTAAAAAAAGTAAAGTAGTCATCAGTGCAATCTATGCCGCCCTTAGTGTTTACAACTGTTTTTGCTCCCTCAAAAGTCTAATTGACGTTAGATGGCTGCCTCGTCGCCTATTAACGCAAGCAACGCCAGGTGCTGCAATTGCGCTGCCGACTTTAATAGGATTAATATGGGATTAGGAGGTAGCAAAATTGACTCTGGCTGTTATCTCACGGTCTTCTGTAAGGAGAAGACCGTGAGTGGTTACTGGCGCCAGACGGGCTGCTTAATTTATGACTGCGAAACGAAGTGTGCCCTGACACTACGAAACAAACAGACAGATTAAACCATATTTGAAAAATATCAATCCTTAAAAGGAAATAAATAAGTAATTAAGTCTATCAGAACAAGACAAGACAAGACAAGATACCATTGTATCCCATTGTGGTATTGATATCCCGCGCATCGAGATGTTTTTAATAGTTTTATGAAAAAATTACTTACGTAAAAGTAGGCAGACTGGCTGACGGTATCCTAGACGGTAGTTGGTGACTGTCACTCTTAATAAGATGTCATTTTAATTTTAATTTTAAATTTATTTTTATTTTTGTAAATATTTGTTTTCGTTAATAATTCTAAATTAAATTCCCCTTTTGTATATGGATTGTAAATTATCCGAAATAAATATTATTATTATTATTAATACAACTTTTTTAAAGTGCACAGCCGTGCATAATTTATTCTATTAATATTGATAAGATAAAGAAATAAGATATGAGAAGGGACATCTGGATTCAGAGCTTTTTAATGTATTTTTAAATGGTTTCTTCATTCTATACAAATATGCATGTAGGTTCCTTTGGATGTACCTACACCAAATATTTTATCGTTCGGCTATGAGTAGTATGATCCGCTACCAATGGGACTCACACCTTTAAAAAGACAAAGAATGATTACAGGTTTGATTAAATTGTCGGCCGAGATGTCAGCCCGTTTTATTATTAACTTTGTAGGCGGACGTGACTAACAACTAATCGCCGGCATTTCACTTTGCAATATGACGTTGAATTTATTATCAAAGTCACCTATTATTTTTTAGGTCGCCTCGTCGGGCGTAATAATTTCAAATGTACCACAACTTGTATAATAAATTTAAAATAACATGTCAAAAGATCGTTTTATCTATTACGGGTTTACTTACTTATAAATTAAAAGTAAATTTCTGTTTACTTTTAACTATTTTTTTTAAGTATTTTAATGGATCCCGCTTATGAATCTTACCGATCGTTCACCCGAGACTGTAAGATCGTAGCAAAATTGATGCACTGGAGATATGGAGCTGGGGACGCTTCCTAAACCTCCCATGGACAGCGTTTTCCACCAATAAAGCAATTTTGGAAGAGATTTAAGTTACAAACAGGTTTTCGTCGTTTATACTTTTGAAAATACTAAGGTTCTTTAGCCATATTTCTAGGAAGAAAAATTCGATGGAACGGCTTGTGATTCATTCAGGTGGAAGGCAAACACCCAAGAAGTAGATCGCCAATACGCTGGACATACTTATTAAGATCCATAACTTTATCTACTGTGGTACAGTGTGCTCGTTACGCTTGTGCGTTAATAATGATGATTTTAATGGAATATTGAAAAAATAAAACAAATATAGCCTCTATTTTCTACTGCAGTTCAAACTTGGCATAAAAATAATCTAGTTTACAATACAGTAGAGCCTCCCTAATCCGGACCCCCTCTAATTCGGTGATCGCGGTAATCCGGACGCAGGCAGCGGGTGTATTCGCGGGGAAAGCGGGAGGCATTTCACATCACGCCACCCGCGACGCGGCGCTCGCAGCTGTTCCGTGCCGTGTTAGTCTGTTCGTATAGTGTTATTCTCGCTCGCGTAATCACGTTTCACAAAATGGCGCCGCCGCGGCGTAAACATTCAACATTAACTTTAAAAGATAAAGTGCGAATTATAGAGATGATAGACAAAGGCGACAGTTATCTTTGCATTGCTCGGAAGTATGGTATAGGCAGGTCAACTGTGGGCGATATAAAGAAGAACAAAGATAAGATTTTAAAGTTTGTTAGCCATACAGAACGTGATCCCGGTGTACGAAAAACACTAAAGGAACCTGACAATCCCATTTTAGAGAATGCTTTGTTTACGTGGTTCTTGCAGCAAAGGCGATTACATGTTCCAATAAGTGGTGATATGATTTGCGAGAAATCTCGTATTTTCCATCGCCAGATCACTAACTCCAGTGCCGGTTTTAATGCAAGCAGGGGGTGGTTGGATAACTTTAAAAAACGCCATGGAATAAGACGTTTGAAAATGGCCGGTGAAAAACTATCAAGTGATGAAGCTGCTATCGGACCATTTCAGCAAGAGTTTCAGAAAGTTATTAGAGAAAAAAATCTAACAGCAGAACAGATTTACAATGCAGATGAGTCTGGTTTATACTGGCGATTGTTGCCTGATCACACTTTAGCTTCTGGTGATGAGCAGTCCGCTTCCGGGAGAAATATGATGAAGATGAGGATCACATTCATGCCGTGTGCTAATGCAGCTGGCACTCACAAGCTTCAATTACTAGTTGTAGGAAAAGCGAAAAACCCGCGTGCATTTAAATCAATAAATCTCCCAATATATTATCGAGCACAGAAAAATGCTTGGGTTACCAAAGACTTGTTCCTTGAGTGGTTCACGATGGAATTTGTGCCTGCGGTCCGACGCCACCTTTTATCGGTGAACTTACCTCCACGGGCATTGTTACTGCTGGATAATTGTCCCGGCCATCCATCAGCTGAAGAACTCATTTCCGAAGATGGCAACATTTTTGCAATGTTCCTGCCACCTAATACCACGGCGTGCATACAACCGATGGATCAGAATGTTATACAAAATGTTAAATTAAATTATCGCAAATCACTGTTGATTGATTGTCTCGTCAATCCATTGAGTGATGAGAATCTCATAGATTCATTAAAATGCATAAATTTAAAGGATGCAGTTTTTAATTTAGCGAATTGCTGGGCGGCTGTTAAAGCATCCCTTATAAAGAACTCATGGAAGAATTTGTATCCTGAACTTCACACTAATGAAAACTTCGAACCAGAGAATGATAATATTCCCCTAGCCGAGCTGATCAACCGATTAAGAGGAAGCACTAATCCACAAATAACTGAGCCAGAAGCCCAAAAGTGGGCTTCTGGTGGCGCCGAAGAAGGATTGCAAAGACATGAGGTGTTAACTGACGAAGAGATCGTGCAATCTGCTATGCGTGAAGATGACGATCAAGATGTCGACGAAAGCGTTGAAGTCTCTACTTCCAAAAACGTATCACCTGAAGAAGCTATGGGAGCTTTGAACACTGCTATGAAATGGGCTGAATATAACGAATTAGATAGCCACGAAATTATGTTACTTCGTCGATTGAGAGACCGCGCTTTCGAAATGAAGTTCGAAAATCTTAAGCAGAAGAGTATTACAGATTATTTCACATCAACGTAAACTCCTTTTTTACTACATATGTATTTAATAATGTATCTTTCGATAACAAAAAATAATAACTGAACACATAAATTAGTCTTTCATTTAATTATTGGTTATAAATATGTATTTATGTACATACATATAAACTTTACATATAAATTTTGCAGACGACAATCCGGACACCTTGGTAATCCTCCAAGGGGCGATTTTTTGCCTGTCCGGATTAGCGAGGCTCTACTGTAGTATAGGTATTATGTATTTTTATAATTACATGTATGATTAATCTCTCTGCGGCGTAGGCCTCTCCCAAACCTTTCCCGAGGTATTCTATTCATTACTCCACCCATTGATTAAAATCTTGGTTTTCGTCGTATTCATGACAATCCGCCGCTGTAACCTTGTGGTCACAATCAGCTGGGCAATAGGTATTTACATGAGACGTTAGTATCACTGGGCGCCTGCTTTCCGAAGAGATGCTAAATGATAACACTTTGCTTGTTACTTTGTGTAAAGCTTACTTTAATCAAAGCAAGCCAATATACAGTACACTTGTGAGTTGAAGGCGCTTACTATATTCATATTATACAACACTAAAGTCATTACAGAGGGTACATCCGACCTGCTGGAAATGCTGACGAGTAGACAGAGATCCAGTCAAAGTCATCAAGCATCCGGAGAGGCAACAGGCCGATCATCGCGCCTTAGGATTAGAAGCTTATCACAGGATCGGGCCGCTTTGGGCACGCGTCTGCCACACGACGACGTCCTCGTGCCAGACGGTACGTCTTGACCTTGTCGCCTCACGAGTCGGCATCTTGGGGATGCGCCCGGCTGAACATCTCGTATGAAGACCAGAAACTGGACATAGGATCGAGTTACATTGGGCTCGCGCCTACCGCTTCATAACAACCGGACACCAAAGTCTTCGTTCAGCTTCCGTAGGCGGCTCTAGGCACACGCCTGCCACAAGACGACGTCCTGATTCGAGAATGTACGTCCTGTCCTCGTCGCCTCAATTGTCGGCATCTTTGGGATACACCCGGCTGAACATCTCGCGTGAAAACCAGAAACTGGACATAGGATCGAGACATAGGATCACTGTCCGCTTGATGACAACTGGACATCATGTGTTCCACCACCTTCCGTAGTGAAGCGACGGGATTTTGTCCCCGTCGGATTTCGTTGTCACTTATTAAATACCACTTTGTCAGCCAGGTGATTTTAGCATTGTTGCGATGAAGTTATCAAGTCTCAAAAATTAAACCACGCTGAATCACGAGTGATGACACCTCTTATGTAATCCGTCCACCACCATAACATTTGTTTGTATAATATAATACTACAATAATTACATTTGTATAATATTATGGAAGATGTTGTCGTTCATATATTACCTATACTCTTCACAGATCAGGTTAATTTCGTTAGGATGGAGTGATCTGTGTCCGTAGCACAATGCACGTATTTTTATACGTTACAAGGCTCAATAGGACATTCGACTTTCAATACAACAGACACAGATTCGTATACCGGTTGAGCGTGCATTTCAAAATCTTTTAAAATTTAATGTTACAATTACTTATTGTATGAGAAAGTTAGCTATCTAATAAAGTCCTGCCAATCCTACAAATTATTTGACAGACTTGACTTTAATAAAATAAAATGTAGTAGCAGAGCACACTAGAAACCGCAGTCAATGGGGACCAGTCCGGTGGCATTAAGGGTTTTCTGCTGCACTTGGGGTTGCGATTTTTGTAAAACGAGAACATTCTATACTTCTTTATTCTATACCATACATACGTATTATAAAATGAAATCGTTGTCCGCCTCTATCTTTTTCTAAACCAACCCACGAATTTTGATACTTTTTTCACTATTGGGAAGAGCGATAAACGAGAAAAGTTTGTGTATATAATTTAAAGAAAAAAAATTGCGAGTCCGTGAGAGGCAGAAGATATAAATCAAACCGCCCTCTTCGATATTTTTTTAAAAGTTAAAGATGGGTTTGCTCTTGGGCAGCATGTAGGAAAAATCAGGCCGACGATGGAGCGACCTCACCCAGAAGATGCCTATTCACTCGAACCTTGAAGAGATTTGGGTTGTATGAGCTCGGAAATACAGACGCCGGCAGGGAGTTCCAGTCCTTAGCAGTGCGCGTTTTAAAGCGCTACGTCCGAATTAGAGGGATTTCGATAAAGTGAGGATAGTAACCAGCCGTACGTCTGCATATCCGATAGAAGAAAGGTGAGGGCAGTATGATCTCATGCAGTTCCTGAGCACACTCTCCGAAGTACATCTTATAGAATACACACAGACAGGCAATTTTGCGTCTATGTGCCAGGCTCTGCAGCTTAGTTCTTATTGTACAGTCGCTATTGAGCCTCCTAGCTCTGCGATCCACCGAGTCGAGTGCGGCAAATTGATATTTTGCTGAGCCATCCCAAATCTTGGTATATTTAATTACTTAATGTAAAATGTATAACAATTCTCTTTCTTATCTATCAGGTCGTCAGAGAGACACATGTTCCACTTGATGGTCGCAGTGTCACAGGTGCTGCAAGTGCGCTGCCGACCATGGTAAGGATAAGAGATTAGGATCTCTCTATCATCCATTACTCACTCATCAAAGCACAACAGCACCTATGCTGTTATTTCACGATGGTAAGAGCAAAACTCGAGAATAGCTGGACCAATTCGGATATAATTTTTTTTTTAAATATCGGAGGATTGAAGAAATTCGATTATTAATAGAGAAATTTAAAAATATGCCCGGAAAAACATAAAAGCACCATTTTTCTTTTGCCCATCCCAGCTGGCAATTCAAACCTTTCAAATATTGACGTCAAACACATAATCAATGCTGTTGCGGACAGTCCAATAGTTACATATTATTCCACGCGGGTGAGGCCGCGTGCACCAGCTAATGATAAATACAGTTAAAGAATCTATTATTTTCCATAAATAATAATAATATGTATTTGTACATTATACTAACCAAAACTCTGCGCCAATGGTGTGATTTCAGAGCTCCTATAAATAAAGTCCGAACACTTCGCTACGGTCGTTTTATGAGCATTTAATGGTATGTAAACAATTAATGACTTCAGAAATATATAAAGTTCGAGTAATTTATAAAATTATAGTTTCCTTAGTATACAAAAACCAGTTTTTTTTAGTATAGTTTTTTATATTCCACTAGCGACCCGCCCCCGGCTTCGCCCGGGGTGCAATTTTTAATGTATGAACATTACCCGTTTATCCCTCTTTCCATTAGTGAAAACCGAATCAAAATCGGTCTACCCGTTCACGCGTGATGCCGTGACCAAGGGATCATTAATGGCACTTATGCTTTTGCGTTACGGTGCGTGAGTAAGGGATGAGATGATGTTACATACAGTTATCCTTACTTGTCAGTTATCCTTAATCTTATCGGGATAAGCGGGAAATTGTTATTACTTGATTTGGTTATGTTTCTAAAGCTTTAAGCTGTCCGCTTGTCTGCTACTTTTCATCATAAAAATACGTCAAGCATTACTGGATTAATTACAGCTCCACATAAATACCTACTTAAGGGTCAACAACAGAACGTTCACCGAACGAGGTCTATTCACATTTTTTTCTATTTTTTCAATATGATTTTTTTTGTTTTCTAAATATCTTTAATGTTAATAGACATTTTGGAGATAAACCAAAATAATTTCTAAAAAAAATATGATTTTTCACACTTTTATGTAATTAATTACAATAAAATAACCCAGGAAGCTAACTCAGGATATTGAATATTAATTTTTTTAAATATTATTATTAATAGCGGCAGGCAGGCTAACGGCCCACCTAATGGTAGGTGGCTATAAGGGCACAAGCAATTAAAATGGAATATTAAATATTTCCGCGTGTTTGTTCATCGGTTCCCACATAATTTGATGAAATATGTTGACGAGCGTATGTAGTATGTGACCGTGCATTTATTTGAAATTGAAACTTAAGCCGTAATCTCTTAATGGATGGATCCTTTGGGTCCACTTAAACCTTTAGCTTCAATAATATTTTGTTACTACACGGGGCTAATGCTTCAGGAGCAAATATTTGGACGATGAACATTTTCATCTAACCCTCATTTTTAGGGTTACGTACGTCCGAATAAAAAAACGGAACCCTTATAGGATCACTCGTGTGTCCGTCTGTCCGACCCCCCCCCCCCCCTTATCTCCGAAACTACTGAACCTAAAATTTTCTATTACCTAATCTACTTATAGATTATAGGAAAACCTATAACAAGTCCATGATATTAAAATAACATGGTAAATCACTCAATATTGTGCGTAGATTTAAAAAAAAACATGATAGGTAACATCCACTTGATGGTAGGTGGCTACCGTCGCCTATAACATAAAGAACGCCACATGTGTTGCAAGTACGCTGCCGACCATAATCGGATTAAGGATAAGGAATTAGGACGGGATAGGGAAATCGGCTCTGGCGTCCCTTACTCGCTCACCGAAACACAACAGCACACACGCTGTTATTTTACGATGGTCTTCTATAAGTTACTACCGCCAGATGGGCTGCCCAAATGACTGCGGCTGTAACTACTAAAATAAATTTCATAATAAACTCCAAGAAAAGTATTGTTTAATTGTTTCGAACATAGTGAGGATAAAAATCATATGTGTTAATTCAGATACTGTATATGCATGAAGGAGTTATAAAGCTCCTATTATCATGAAAAGGTGAAAAACACGAACCAATCAGGTGAAATTGTTAAAATTTGTTTTCCAAATCAATGCACCCTGTCAATGACGATTAGCGACTGATTTTATTATAACAAACTTATTTATTCACCAAGAATACGGTGATAAGTGAAATGTTACCTTGAATTTACTGTATCGGTGGTTCCAGGACTTCCTGATCCTAAATGGTGGCGACACTAAAATGTCAGTAGTATAGTCTAGTCTAGTATATTCTGACAAACGACTGATAATTGTCGTCTCCTGTCGGAATAAACGCAAATATCTATGATTCGTAGAGCCCAAAATAAACAAACATACAACACTGCTACCAGATGTGTTAGGCCAAATCAACCATTAAATACTCATAGACTTTGCTACTAAAAGAAAAGACTCACCAAAATGTCTTCACGTACTGTCTTCTGCTACATTTGTAACCTTGAGGTCCCTCATTGGTATTTGAAAGAGGTAGCTGCAAGAGTAGAAATATTACGCGTCACTGTTCGTTCGCCTCACAGACGTTTCTCAAACGAAACTAAAATCCCTGTTTGCTTTATCTCGTTATGAAGCAAACATCCAACTACATCCAGTAGACCGTTACAAAATTCGCACAAAATCCGCATATTCACTTTCAACAATTAAAATTCTTCCCGATAAAGAAACACACGCTTTGCGTTCAAATCAATTTCACCATCTTATTTTGTTGCAACTAGCCACAGACCACTGCAAGTGAAGAACCGCGTTGACTCTGTTCGCCATTCAGTGACATAGAAATATATGGATGGCTAGGTGTGATAAAAAACGAACATGAGGCATGATAGCGATTTGAACTAATCGAATATCTATGCTTAATTCTTAATCTTCGAAACTACTCATCTGATTTAAAAAAATCTTTCACCAAATAGTTAGAATATAATTTCAGTACGAACATAGGCTAAATATTCCACACAGGCGAAGCTGCAGGCACCATCTATCTAAAAATATAATATTAATTAATATGTAAAATTAAAGAAAAATTACAATCGATAATGACTAGAAATTTCTCTTTTGTACTAAGCAACTAATATTAAAGAACGCTCGTTGGGCGATCAGATTAATTCGTTCTATTTTTGTAAGAGATAAATGTCTAATATAGGGAACGAGAGAAACAATTTCCATCCCAAGAAAATATTGTGAGAGAAAATACTTGTAAAAACATTACGTTTACTTATTATTACTTATACTTGTATTATTATTTAATATTCCCAACAATATTTTTCGAAGGTTACCAAAGCCAAAACTAATATTTACTAAGATAAAGAAAGTTTAGATATTATAGTGGAAAAAAAATGCCTGTAGGAAATGGGAATGCTGAAAAGGAAATAGAATAATCAAAATAAGAATAAGTTAAATTTATACATAGATACACAAACACAATTTTTTTTATGTTAAGATCGGCAGACAGTCTGACGGTCCACTTGATGGTAGGTGGCTACCGTCGCCTATAACACAAGCAACGTCAAAGCTGCTGCCAGTGCACTGCCGACTACAATTGGATTAAGGATAAGTGATTGGGAAAATTTGTAAAAACCTGCGCTGGTCTTCCGTTAGAGCCGATAGTGAGGTCACGCACTCATTAAAAATCGAATACATACCTAGATGCTCAAAAACACAATAACGAAAGAAAGAATTAAAAAACAAATCCATTACAATATAGTTTAAAGAAAATAAAAAATAAATATAAATAATTATACAAAACTAGAAAGAACTTAATCATATTCAGCCACAGAAGGTTTTATTCTGATTTTGATGACGCTTTTTTTGTGAGTAGACTATTCAGAGAGGAATATGTACGATAGTATTTTCACTGATAATTTCAGTGATGCAACCTAACGACATTTAATCGATTGTTTGAAAATATCGAATCAGTTGCCAAAGCAAATGGAATCGAACTACCGGTTTTAGATTTTCAGATTTAGAAATAAATTCTTAAATCTTAAAAAACAGGTTATGTTAAATAAATTATAGAGTGCAATGCAGTCTGATTAAAATATTATTCATTACTGTCAGAACTTGAAACTTGACAACTCTATCAGACTCAGAACAAAATTTACTTTTGTTTTATTGTTATAATAAACCTACTAAATAATAAACCTAGGCAATTCTAGTAAATCTAGTTTCTGATATAATTCGCAACGACATAAAATACAACCTAAGAAATATTTCGCGGCAACTAGCAAGACGAAGAATAGTCTATTCATTTTCCGCCAAGCTCGCAAGAAATATTTACACTCGTGGGAAATCACGCCTTCATTAAATGTAGGTGACGGAGCTAGTTAGCGACGCACTTGTATTTGTTATCGGTCAGGAACTGGCAAGTGTTCATTCATTTAAGGCTTGCTCTTTTTCTATTTTGTTAATCGTAATTTCACTGTTGTATAGACAAATTATACTCGTGTGTGTTATTGTTAATGTTATTATCAATGTCAATGTTGAATCAATTCAAATGTTCAAATTCTCATATATTATTGTAAGCAGTGTTCTCAGAAAGCACACTTCCATTTCTTCCGAGGTACGGAACAAGCTACAGGAAGATCGGCAAGACAGTTAGCACCAAAACAATTAGAAGAAGACTTAAGCCAGCTTGTATAGTGGCGTACTTGCTCGCGAGAGGCCCTTTGATCACCGCAGGTCATCGATTAGCTCGGTACAGCTTTGCTCGTTCGCACCTAAATTGGTATGATGACGCTTGGTGAAAGTACTGTAAATTCTGTATTAAATCATATTATGATGGAAGGGCTAATTTATGGAGATGACCCGGAGAAAGACACGCTCAGTATAACATTGTTGGAAGAGAGTTTTATGGTGGTGGGTCAATAACGCTATGGGACGGTATTTGCTTAGGAGCACCTATGGAGCTACCCATCGTGGAAAACGAGTTCCAGACTGCGCAAGATACGTAACATATATTTTAATGTGTTATAATGTTTTAATTTTTGTAAATATCTCTGTTTTTTTTTTATTAAAGGTGGGTTTTCTCTTGACCAGCATCTATCCATGTAGGAAGAATGAGGCCGACGATGGCTCACCCAGAAGATGTCTATTCACTCGAACCTTGAAAAGATTTGGGTTGTATGAGCTCGGAAATACAGACGCCGTCAGCCTTTAGCAGCGCAATCCTTAGCAGTGCGCATTATAAAAGACGTTTTAGAGCGCTTGGTCCGAATTAGAGGGATTTCGACAAGGTGATGATGGTAACCAGGCGTACGTCTGCATGTCCGATAGAAGAAAGGGGAAGGCGGTATGATCTCATGCAGCTCTCGAATACACTCTCCGAAGTACATCTTATAGAATACACAGGGACAGGCATTTTGCGTCTAATTTTGCGAAAATAAAATATAGCTTAAGTTACTCGATGATATGAATTTTTTAGAATGCGTTCAGTAGTTTTTGATTTTATTCATTACAAACAAACATACAAACATCCAAAAAATCAAATCTTTCCTCTTAATAATTATTATTATTAGATTGCTAAAATATTGTTCACAATAAGTAAGTATCTAGGCTAACATTTGACTTTAGAATAATCTAATATAATGTTCAATGAATAACTAAAGCGAAATTAGACCTTAATAACCAACGTAATGCATACTAAATAGAGTTCAACAAAGCAAAGAGATCATAGAATAATTGCATATATTATTACTGTAAGAGCATCCAAGGAGATACCTACTTGGGTTCTGTGGTAGGCATATGATATTTTATTTTTAAAATAAAATATAAGGATTTTTTTAATATAAAGGTCGCCAGACAGGCTGACGGTCTACTTGATGGTAGGTGATTACCGTCACCTGTTAACACAAGTGCAGCAATTGCGCTGCGGACCCAATAGGATAAGGGATAATGGATTAGGACACTCACTGAAATACAACAGCACACATGCTGTTTACCTCACGTTGGTCTTCAATAAGCGAGTGGTTACTACCGCTACGGGCTGCAATCAGACTGCGAAACGCATATGCCATGCTATTCATACCCAGACCAGACCCAACTTCATTTCCAAAGTTTGGCCTGCCGGGAATCGAACCGGAGCCCTGAGTCAGAGCGCTAGGGCAAGCGCCTTAAACACTCCAATAAATATTTTGACATTTTAATATCCCTCAACCCCAAATCTCCAGGAAGATTTATAGACTATTTAACATTAGAAATCGACACGAGTGAAACCGCGGGACACAGCTAGTAATCAATATGTTTAATTTTATTATTAATTATAGTATTCACTGATTAATGTAGGCTATGTAAAAAATATAACATACATTTCTTATAAATGAAAATATCTCGATACATGACAGTCCAATAGGAAGAACGCTAGGTTGTATCTCGTTCGAAATGCTCCTACAAGTCTTCTCTTAGCAATTATAGTCACTTGCTCACGGTGGAAGCAAACATTACAAGGAAAATAAAATATGTATGTCTTTGTGTTTGTGTCGAGCAAAAAAATAACCCATATAGTCCACTGTGGTATTTTGGTGGTAACTGATGGTAATTGTAATGGTAACTACCACCAGACGGGCTGCCTCTTTTAAGACTACGATACCCACAATAGTATTTTTTTAATTAATGTCATCGTTTTATTGACATACCTTCCAAATCAAATATGTTGATAATAACGTGAAATAACAGCATTTGTGCGGTTGTTTCGATAAGTGAGTAAGGAATGCCGGAGCCTATTTTCCTATCTTTCCTAATCCCTTATCCTTAATCCTACTATGATATGCAACGCAATTGTAGCTTCTGTGACATTGCTTGTACCTTGTACTATAGGCGACGGTATCCACCTGCCATCAAGAGGGCAGTCATTCGGTCTGACCTTAACATAAAAAAGAATTTTTATTCTTTTAATTTTGTTTTTTTAACTTTCGTTACTTTTGTAAGGGAAAGTTAAAAAACAAACTTATTTATTAAACACTAAAGTTGTCTAAAGTTAGCTTAACTCGAAATATACTGTTTATATTAAATTCCCTTTAACTTTCACACAAAGATACAAACTTCCTCATTCATTGAGAGTTTTCTTCTTTTTACCTCAAACATGACAGCGAAATTGAAGCATGTTTTTCTTTGCACTTTTCATTTAACTTTTGAAAAGGCGATAAGATAACTTCTGTGATCTCTTTTATAATGGCTTGTATTCCTTCAAATTTAAAGCTTGGTAACGAGCATATTACCTTGAATCTTTATATATACCCGTGTAGCTTTTGTCCCGCAACTATCATTTGTGTAATTCTGGAATGTTTTAATGAAGAAGTTGTGCTCGTCTTTTTATTCCAACGCTCTTTGACTTCTGGTGGAATGGACTGCTAAATTCAAAAGCGAACTCTATTCAAGATTTGATTCAGAAATAAACATCAAGGACGTATAAAAAGAGCCGACATGGATACTTCAAAATATAATTTATCGCACCCAATATAAGCCAAGGTAAATAACAACTTTTGTGCTTCGGTAAGTTAAGGGTCCATTTCCCTATCCATTTTCATTTGTCCTGTCGGCAGCATTGTTTGAAATTGCTTGTATGAAATTTGCTTGACGCCATCTACCTTCAAGTAAACAATCAATCAAAAGCATTTTTTTTATGTTACAAAATTTAAAATCTAAAATTAAAAATATTGTAATATTAAATCTCGATCTACTTTTGTCTGTTTCTCCGCAAATTTCTTCTAAACCATACCACATATTTTGATAACGTTTTCACTAAAGGAAAGAGCGAAAAACGAGGAAGGTTTGTGTTTTTTTCTTTTTCTTTTATGTTAAGGTCGGCAGACAGGCTGACGGTCCACTTGATGGTAGGTGGCTACCGTCGCCTGTAACACAAGCAACGCCAAAGCTGCTGCAAGTGCGCTGCCGACTACAATAGGGATTAAAGATAAGGGATTGGGAAGGGATAGGCAAATGGGCTCTGGCATCCCTTACTTCACTCGCCGAAACACAACAGGACACGTGCTGTAATTTCACGGTGGTCTTCTGTAAGGGGGTGGTTACTACCGCCAGACGGGCTGCCCAGATGACTGCGAAACACAGTGTGCCCTGCCACTACTTTCCAGATCCAGACCAAGACAAATTTGAAAAGTTCTCTTTTCAAAGTTGACCCAGCCGGGAATCGAACCCGGGAACCATAGAACAAAGCGTTAAGGCAAGCACCCTAACCACTCATCCAATGGGCACATCGAAATCATTTTAGTAAGCATCATGTTTATACGAATTTCAATTGACTGTTTTTACGGATTTAAAGACAAAGCAATTATTCTTATCGCACATTTTTCTGATGCTATTTGTCTCCGTCAATGTTGTTGTCAACCGTTCATCGATTTATTACATTCCTTCCTGTTGGTACTCGATAATAAACAGGACAAAGGCGCCCCTTGTAACTCTACTCCCATTTAGAAAGCTTATCATCGAATTTCCGCGCATTATGTATCTCAAAATAAGAAAAGAAACAACGCAGCGATTGTGTGTTTAGTATTACGTCAACACGGCTAATTAACGCTTGTAATTAAGGTCAGACAGTGTTCCAATAACAATTGCGTGACAGCAAAATCATTAGGTAAACAACCAATTCTACTTATATTAATTATTAATGCAAAAATTTGCGAGGAGAGATTGGATGTATGAATGTTTGTTACTATTTCACGTAAAAACTCACAAACTGATTTAGATGAATTTTGCCACACAGATAGTTCATTACCTGGATTAACATTTTTTATCGTGGAAAAATGTTAGGTTCCCGAGAGATCGCCTAAATATATAAAAGATTGGGCGCCAATGTCGTCAGAAAGATAAAAGATATCAGGCGTTATTTTTCAATGCATACTAAGCCGCGAGCACCAACTACTATTACATACATTACAATATAATATTTAAAAAATAAACCAGAAATATTGATATTTCTTTTTAAATTGGTTAAATAGTACAAAATACAAAATACAAAATAATTTATTCATATTCTTAAGCATAGGTACAAAAAGAGGTGTAGGGGGCCTCCTAGTATAAAATACTTGTATCAGGAGAACCCCGCTTCTCCAACACCGTACTAAAATCCAAAGAATACAATAAAGTGTGTATGTTTGTATGAGTGTGTGAATGAGTATATGTGTGTGTGAATGTATATGCGTGTGTGAATGTGTGTGTGTGAATGTGTATGTGAAGTAGCATTATCTATATGAGTTAAGTGTAGCTTTTACATAAAATGTAAAATGTATATAGTGTATTAAAAATTTCTCAATATTCATATTCATTTCTTAAAGTAACGTCTTTGCCAATATTCGAAGCATTTCTGATTGAAATGGACTTCATTTCCATAAGGAATTCGGTTTTAATCAAACTTGTGGCCGCGAATCACTTTTACTTCATCTTTGTGATCAGAAAAGTCGCACGATTGCCAATTCTGGCGGATAAGATCGCAGAAGGATAAAAGTTGTCACCTTTCGGTCAAAATATCACAACAATACAAATTTTACAATTTTGTCTCTGAAAAGCCATTACGTATTCGAAATGGCCGAAACTACGTGAAGAAAAAAATTGAAACTTGTAATGACATATTTAAATTCAATAGGGGATCGGACAGTAATCAGAATAAAATCTAAAATGTACTTAGAAAGAAAATATATAATTTTTTACGATTATTTATCGAATAATAATTTAATATAATTCATTTAAATATTCTTAAATGAAGAAATAAAATTTTATTATTTTCAATCTATACTGAAACACCAATCACAGTGCGTGACGTCATTTGTGGGCAATCATTGTCTTATGCCAATGCAGCTGTTTTGTTATGATATGACCACAAATGACATTGCGCGCCCTCAGATGAACTATCGTGGCGTTTTGGCGGCATTTTCAAACAAACAATATTAAAACATGATTTTGAGTACCTAAAAGGCTATAAATAAATAAAATAGTATTTTTTATGGGAATAAATATCCATGAAGATTAATTTAAAACACTTTCTGAAAATTTGTCCGATCCCCTATTCAGGGCATTTTTATCAGCGCTTATGATTACTTCATTGTCTCATAGCGAGTTGATGAACTCTATGGCGCTTACTTTTATAATGAACGTTGTATGGCAGGGCGTGACAAAAATGTAAATGACATCGTGGTTTTTGTTGAATGCTGGTATAAATTTCATTTTCTGCATAGAACTTTGGCGGTATTTCTATTATTTTTTTTAATAAATCAAGGTAGCGCTTGACCACTATCTCACCTGATGTGAGGTGCAGTTGCGGCCGAAGGCCGAATTTTGTATGGAAGGGGGGTTGTAAAGGGGGGAGATGGGGGAGGGTGAGTAGTATATGTTACTCGCTGATAATGTAGCTTTCTATTGGTGAAATAAGTTTTAAAATCGGTTCCGTATTTTTTTTTGTTTTTGAGTATATTCGTGGAAAACGGTAATTTTGTAGGGAGGGGGGTAAAGGGCGGAGATAGGGAGAGGGTAAGTAGCCTATGTTACTCGCTGATAATGTAGCTTTCTATAGGTGAAAGAATTTTTAAAATTGGTCTAGTAGTTTTTGAGTTTAATCATTACATAACTACAAAAATATAATACCATACATACAAATCTTTTCTCTTTTCTACTACAAAGTACTAGTATAGAAGTATTGATTAACTAAAATATGACTCAAGCAATCTGTATTTCTAAAAGGCAAAAAGTGATAAACGAACAGTAAAATACCATGAAATAGAGTTGATAGGAAAATCCTAACTTTCTGATAAGGTCTCCAATGTCCTCTAAAGATCAAGTAATAATTTAGCAAGTACCTTCCTATAACAACTTTATTTACATCGAATAAAAATTGATAGAATGGTCTAAAAATAATTTATGTTAAATTGAACATATCGTAATATTTCTTTCATTAAACCTCACAAAGTCATTAATGGCTGACTGAAATAATTTGATTAGACAACTTTACCACAGTAGAAATTTCCAGAAATCGAAAATGGAGACCTGAGCTCGCCGGAAAAAATAAGTATGTGAATTTCCCGAATAATTTCTTAACACAATTGCTTAAAATTGTAGAAATGAAATTTCGTGATGTGATCATTTCGATTTTTGTTAGGTACTCTTAACAAACATTCAAACATCTTCATTTTATTTATAGTAACATAATAAAGAGAGAGGGCGAATTTTGTAAGTTTTTAGGGTTCCGTACGTCCGAATAAAAAAACGGAACCCTTATAGGATCATTCGTGTGTCCGTCTGTCCGACCATTCCGAACTACTGAACCCAAAATTTTGAAAAAAAATATACAGAAATTAGTTTTCTACTTATAGATTATAGGAAAACCTATAAAAAGTCCATGATATTAATCTTCAAACCGATATTCCTTCAAACCGAAATTTCAATCTATCTCTATATATAAAAATGAATCCCCATTTCTCTTGGTCACGGCATCACGCGTGAACGGGTGGACCGATTTTAATTCGATTTTCACTAATGCAAAGAGGGATAAACGGGGAATGTATATATATAAAAATTGCACCCCGGGCGAAGCTGGGGGCGGGTCGCTAGTCCAAAATAGTCCAAAATACTACAAATAAGTGAGTACGGGCCGCCTGTACTCACTTATTTGTAGTATTTATTTGTTATTTTTATTTATGTTGTGTGAGTAATAAAGAGTTTGTCTGTCTGTCTGTCTGTCTGTCTAGTATTTTATAAAAAAAGTAATAAACAGCTTAATTAGTAGAACTTTTTGGATACAACTTACCAAATAGATAGTCCGAGTCCAGGATAAAAGAGAATTTATCTTTTTTTATCTAAAATATAAAAATTGGCAAAACAGAACAACATGTTCAAGTTACTACAAAAGTACTCAAAACAAGAAAGTTGGCGAGTACGTCAACGCTCTCACCTCCTTAAAGAAAACCACCGTGAAATAATAGCACGTGTGCTGTTATGTTTCGGTTTGTGTTATCCATAATCGTAATATGGTCGGTAGCGCACTTGAGCACCCCTGGTGTTGCTTGTGTTATAGGCGACGGTGGCGACCTACCATCAAGTGGCCCACATAAAAAATCTTATACCCTTAATCTTATGTTAAATTTTCTGAGGACTTATTTCTCAATTAATTAGAAATAGGCAGGCCTATGCAGTTCTTATAAATTATGGTTTAAACCGAAACATTCCAAAATAATTATAAGTATCAAAATATATATTTTTTGTTATTTCAACGGGATCTTATTCTTTGGTACATGTTGGTAATATACGTCGGTCAATTCCATTACGCCCGCTTGGGGTTTGACGTTGGGTACTTTGGAAAGGTCTCATTTTGGCTCGATTTTAATATAAAATTTAATAAAAGCCTACTACGTGACATTATTTTTAAGGATATATACTTACTATAGTTGTTCAGTCTAAGGCACTAATTGTGGCCTATTTTTATTTGTATTGTCACTGTTAATTATTTTAAACTATATATACTCACATAGTTTGTATTATATCTTTGCATTATGAGTTAACATTGAATTAAATTGTTGTCGAAAATACCCCTCCAAACAATGCCTTGATTGTTATGGGTTACAGTACAGTAATGTTTACAAAATACAGTAGGTATTTAGTTAAAATTATATAAAACTGTAGTTAAAATTATAAAATTAAATTATTTTATTTTAAATAGATCCCAAAAGCATAGACCTTTTCATGCATTTAGGCATAACATAAAAGAAAATATTGCTCAAAAACAATGTTACGAGTAGGGACAGTGCTGCAATTTTAAACTTTAACAGATATATACTCGTAGAATTATGCAAAATATGCAATTGAAAATCAAAGCACAGCTCGCGGCTTAATTGAATGCGACAACATGACTGATTATGCACGACATTTGTATTTCAAATTCAACATATTTACTTATCAGTAATTGCCAGATTCTCTCGAAATATATAAATATAGTATTATATAAAACTTATTATATAAAATTATGTATTATATAAAACTTAACGTATTTACCAACTTGTTATATTAAATTAATTTTGTTATTAACCGATTCATAAACCGATGTCTTAAAAAATGGTTTAAAAAGGATAATCTTTTACAAAACTCTTACAAAAATCATATTACAGATAGTCAAAAACAATAGAGGTAATTTAATGTAACATAAGAGTTAATTTCGGAAAACTATTCTAAACTATTTCTGATTAACCGAAACATAACAGCACATATGCTGTTGTTATTTCACTGTGATCTGCTATTTTTTTTATGTTAAGGTCGGCAGACAAGCAGACGGTCCACTTGATGGTAGGTGGGTACCGTTGTCGCCTATAACACAAGCAACGCCAAAGCTGCTGCATGTGCGCTGCCGACTACGTGGTGTTATTTCACGGTGGTCTTCTGTAAGGGGGTGGTTACTGCCGCCAGATGGGCTGCCCAAATGACTGCGAAAACGCAGTGCCCTGTCACTACTTTCCAAATCCAGACCAGAACCAAATTTGAAAATTAGATTTTTCAAAATTGACCCTGCCGGGAATCGAACCCGGGAACCCTAGTAACCACTCATCCAACGGGCTCGTCATAAAGATTCTTCCTGATACTTTATTTGTTAAAACGTAAATTAAAAGTAAACCTTAAACACTTAACCCCCAACTCTTGGGAAGGTTCAGAGAAAAATTCTAAAGAGTTCCATAACCTTCGACAAAGTTTGTTTAATGTCAACAATGGAATAAGCCCTAAGGGATAAAAAGAATTACTTAGAAAATTAATTGCAATATTCGCTAACCGATTTCACTTCGTTTAACGAAAATAAAAGCACAATAAAAACATTTCTTCGAAATTTTTTTCCGTTGCCTTGAGTTGTTTATAAAATTTCTCAAACACGGTTGCCTTTGTTATGGCTTCTCTATTGATTCTCGGAGCTGGCGATTCTTCTCTGTCAAATATCTATTGTAGGTATATTTATTTATGTATGAAACATGCCCTTCGGCCGCTCATCTGTCTTCCTCCACCTAGAAGCTACCTTGTGTTATCTATTTTTATCTATTTTTATTCCTCTTACATGTTAAGGAATAATAATTATGTATTATTTTGACCTATCTACTTTTTAAACAATCACTATTTGATGAATTCCAATGCTAAACAATATAAAATTATAAAATTGTTAAATTTATTATTATTAACTTGTGATAGGCTGGTACACAACAAAAACGTCTACACAAATCTGGTCTTAACAAACTCCTATTTCGTCTATTTAAGAAGTAAAGTCTAAGCCAAACGCTGAATTGTTTATTGAAAATCTACCAAGCGCACATTTTAATTGATCAAACGTTTGAAAATCAAAGACAATGAATGAATAGAGAAACGGCTTCAAATTGGATCCCATTTCCATACCATTGAGATTTCTTCATTCGCCTGTGTATCCTCGTGTTCTTCGTTCGCTCCAGTGAGTTATTAGAACACAGCATTGGGAAAGATAACATATATATCTCATTTGAAACGGTCTGTAGCCATTGAACTAACTTTTAAATAACTTATGCTTCACTTAAGGCGGCTCGCTCGAAAAATTCCTCATACAAGACCATGTTTTTCTAAGAAACGCTAATATGTGAAAAAAATGTGAATATTGAGGATATCATTGTGGAAAAAGACAGCTTTCGATACACGATTTAAAATACTTCACTCGATACAATTTAAATTCTAAAGTAACCTCTAACTTGGAATTTCAAACAAATTTTGCTCTTATTTACTGTATGGAACTTTAGATAAAAAAATAATAAAAAATATCCATAATGAGTGTAAAAATATTTTGACAGCTTTAGAATTTAGGTAATACATGAATATATAAAATAAATAAATAAAAAAAACGGGACAAGTGCGAGTTGAACTCGCGTGAAGAGGGTTCCGTACAATGTTACCTATCCGCACAATATTGAGTGAGTTACCATGTTATTTTAATATCATGGACTTCTTATAGGTTTTCCTATAATCTATAAGTAGAAAACTAATTTCTTTATTTTTTCAGAATTTTAGGTTCAGTAGTTCAAAGGGGGATTATCGGACAAACGGACACACGAGTGATCCTATAAGGGTTCCGTTTTTTTATTTGGACGTGCGGAACCCTAAAAATCATAAAAAATTTCATAATTGGACTATTCGAAACGATACACTTATGCGTTCAAATTCACACCCACAAAATCTGAGAGTGACGGCCATAGACTATTATGTTATATGACGGCTGAGCCATGATACTAAACGAACCTGTGCTGCTGGCGGGATGTGTGATAGCGGGGAGGTGAGGCTAGAAGGAACGGCCTTAGAACGGAAACCAACATATATGTAAATGGAGCAGGTTAGGATGACTTCCTATAGCCTTAAGCGTCCACAGTTCCATATCTCACGTATTGGACGCATCGCATTAACCGGATTTTAATATTTTTGTATAGAAACCCATGCAAGTTCATCCATCCATCGGCCTGTTGGTAATGCTGACGCAGTCGCTCGAGGCGGCAATTTTTCCGTTCCCTGTCGAAGACTTCATACAGATTGCCGATCCAGTGGGCGTATGTATGATATTCTTTATGTTCCAATCCTCTTGTTTTCTTCTTCTTCTGCCAACAAACAACCGCAACAAATTGTTCTTCATCACTTTACTAATCCGTTGTTTTATACACACACAAATTCCGCTCGCTACGAAAAATCGTGTCGACAATACGATTCGTCCGATGCGACGATGATTTAGTCTAGATTCAGTTGCACAAGGTATTTAATAAATGTGGGACGATGTCCACATAAGTTATTTCACTTAAAGCTACAAAAATAAATAAAACATTAAGAATTAACTTACTTTATTTATATATTTTATATAACTAGATATTTTATGTGAAAAAAAATTTATGAAAAAAAATATTGCTTTTTATCAAAATACGTCTACATAAAGTAGGTTTTTTTTTAAAATCTATAATATGGATTGAAAGATTTAAAGTAGTCTAAGGTTTCGTGTTCAATATTCAATATTAAATGTTCATTGTTTTACTATTGTTTCGTTTTATGCTATAATTATGTATGACAGAGTATATAAATGAGTAGGTATATAAGTGGGTGCGTTTGAGTTTATGTCTATTTGTACACAAAGGACATATGTGTGTGTGTATGTTAAGGGAATATTTTCAATGTTAAGGTAACATGTTACTTTATAACTATTTAAATATCTTCAAAATTATTTCTACAAGATAATTATCAGACACATAGCGACGATATAAGATTATAACCACAATTTATGCATGTACGTACAACGCAAAGCCGCAACATTGAATTACTTATACCTAGCGGAGTAAATTGAACAAATTCAGCAATGTTAACCTACTTGCGGATTCAATCAATTTATAATCGTGTATCCTGCATAAATATTACATAATAAAGATAGTTCTTGGTATATCGGAGAACAAAGACGAGGAAAACGATTATTCCACCGTAATGATCATTGACGAGTTCATTGGTCGAGTAGTTAAGGTACTTGCCTTAGCGCTCTGACTCAGAAGTTCCGGGTGCGATTTCCGGGCAGAGCCAACTTTGGAAATGATGTTTTCAAAATTGGCTCTGGTCTTGGTCTGGCAAGTAGTGGCAGGGCACATTGTATCCCCAAGATGTACTAGGACCTTGTCGAGGTGAGGGAACTTAACCCTTGACAATCCGGGCAGTTACAGGAGACGATGGGATCTCCGGCCTTCGCTTGGCTGATCGGATTATCGCTGGGGAACAAAGAAAGCACACCTGTGAGTGCTACGAACTATGCCAGTTGGAGCTTCGCCGGTCACCGATCGCTGGGGTGTTGGTCGATCCTTGTGCGTTGGACCGATGGCGTTCATTCACATAACATCTAAACCAATGTTTCTCAACATGGGGTCCGCGGGCCTGTCCTAGGAATCTTCGGGTAAAGTAAAATGTAAAGTATAAGGCAAAAACAAAGTGGGGTGCATTAAGGGGGACTAAAATAGACTTAATAGTAAAATTAAAATAGTGAAGGAGTTTTTCTTGTTTTACAGAGCGCGGGTCGCAGCGGACGAATTCTCTCGGATGGTCAGCCTGTCTGATGACCTATAGGTACATAAAAAGTCAACATGTTTATTACCTACTAGGGCGAAATACTAGGTAAGACTACCAGAGCTGAAATTTTAAAATTGAACGGTCAGAAGTAACCTATTGGTATAGTTATACCTATTTTATTAATTATTCCATTTCATGTCGATGCTTTATGATTTTTGCAAACAAAATTATATATGGCTCCTAAAATGTAGTTTATAAATATAATTGTAAGTTAAGCTAATTGTAAGCCACATTGATACTTCAATAATATTGTCTAATTTATTCGAATTTTAAATAATGTGTATTAGTAAACACTGTGTTTCGCAGTCAGTTTGTGAATACATGTGGAACAATAGCCAGCCATCGCGAGCGCATTCCAAGTGATAAATGTGAGGCCGTAAATAAAAAAATAATAAAAATTAAATTGAATAAAAAGACTTCCATATTGTCCTGTGTGTTCTGTTACAATGGAAATAAAACAACACGAACACAACGAAAAAGTCATTACCATAATATGTACGGGTTTCATTGGTTTGGTAGGAGAGTAAGTTAAAATATCGTTACGATATGTAATTATTTATCGATAAAATCAGGGGTGGGGTCGCCAGTGTATTATAATGATGGAGACTGAATACTATAATGATGGGCTCGATGGATATTTGTCCAAAGAGCCCTTGAATCTCGTCTTGTCATTGAAGTATTGATCTTTTTTTTTTTATTAAATCAAGGTAGCGCTTGACCACTATCTCACCTGATGTGAGGTGCAGATGCGGCCGAAGGTGGACCACGCTTACCCAGTAAATGCCCATTTACCCTGGTTTTGAAGATCCCGAGGTTGTAGTTCTGTGGGAACACAGACGCAGGCAATGAGTTCCACTCCTTAGCAGTCCAAACAGGAAGGTGGAACTGAAACACTTCGTGCGTGATCGAGGTACATCGACCACGAAGGGATGAAACCCTTGCCCACGCCTAGTGGTCCGCAAGTGGAACGGTTCCGGTTGGATTAATTCGTACAGAATAGATGCACACGTTCCATAGTGTAGGCGATAGAAAATCGATAGGCAAGCTACTTTGCAGGCTTTGAATGGGATCTGCTTAAAGCTGATGCATATTCTCACTAGTACCTATCATAGCAATATCATAGCAGCTGATATTTTACTTATTGAGTTTTAGCTTAAATAGCAAATTTGTATTGAAAATTATAATAACAAAAAGGGAAACAAAAGGTTTTATGTAACAAACAGCCCTGTAAAACCAGTATATATGTTTCTGTAGTTTTAATGACCAACAACAGAAACTCCGAACGATCGATACGCAAACAATCAATCTTCACGTCACTAGAGTTTTAAACAAGGTCGTCATTATTCGAGCGCGTTTTGCAATTCTCCTTCGATCCTAATTGGAGGCGATTTCTTAGCAGCGATAACACCCTTGAAACTTTTACCAAAACCATTGTTGTTTTCAATACAGCTTAGAAGTGTTGAAAGATTATTATCGGTCACGCTTTGTGAAATTTTTAATTAAGTCAATAACGCATGCGCTCTATTTACATTTTAAAACTGTTTTTTTTTTCATCCCTAGTGGGAAAACACTGTTGTTAAACACGCCAGCTTTTTCCGCATAAATTTTAATATCGTTAGGCGCAGTACAAAAAAATACGTACTATTTTTCACATCAGCGAATTTGACGGTTCAATTATTTTTAGATTCGGGTACAAATAAATCGAGGCTGGTCTGAAATTTTATTTTGTTTTATTTTAATGATAAACTGCGGAAGACAAGCCAACACCCACGTGTAATTCAGCGTCGATCCTGTAATGATAAAAGCTAATTAAAAAGGAATTCATTAGAGTAACAAAATTCTTAATTCTAGGAATAGGAATATTGATGTACCTAAATACAAAATTAATCAACTTGACTTTCTTAGGTCGTCAATCCATCTTGTGGGTGGACGTCCTACTGCGCGCTTGTAATGAATATATAGAATATAATATGTGATTCCGATGTCTCAGCCGAATCAGTTTGAAATACCCGAGAGACATTGCTTTATTTTCTGTGTTCTACCGCTTATACCACTTAGAGATCTCTTCGTTACTGCTTTCCTATTGTTACAAGCGAACAGTCCTTCATCGCGAGTATTTAAAACTGTCTTAACAATCGCAATGTTTTTTTTATGAAAGTCTGCAAGTCCACTTGATTACAAGTGTTTAACGTCGCCTATTAAATTAGGGAAACTACTAGAAGCTTTAATAGGATAATAAGATTGCTGGAACCTTTGATAGGGTAATAAGACTACTAGAAGCTTGATAGGGTAATAAAATTACTAGAAGTAATACTACTAGAATTGATAGGGTAATAACACTATTAGAAGAATTGATAGGGCGATAAGATTTGATAGACTAAGTAATAAGACTATTGGAAGAATTGATAGGTTAATAAGAATACTAGAAGAATGATAGGACGATAACATATTTTGATTGGGTAATAAGTCCCGACACCACTTAACTGTTGTTATTTCAGAGCGGTCTGCAGTGGGGAGGTTGTTATGCCGCAAATATTATTGTATCCATTTTATGACTTTTACATTTAAAATTTAATTTTCGAATAGGTTGGTAGTCCACCTCTTCGCTTCTTCACCTCTCCATTTCTCAATCTTTTCTTTCTTTCCCTGCTAAGTGGTCTTCGATTTTTATTTTATTAGATAAAAATCTGTCTGAGGACTACCTTGTTAATACAACTATCGTTTAAAGGTAAAGCACATTTAACAAAGCTTACAATAGTTTGAGAATATAATCACCAGTTGCAATATCCATAATCAGAAGCTATTATTGCAAACTACAAAGTTCTCCAGAAGAGAGTAAATCAAAGTAAAGAAAATTAAGATCCTATAAATTGGCTTACAAGATTTACAGTGAAGGTACCTTCACCATATTATCAACCAGATCATCAACCCAATGATTATAACTTTTATATCAATAAGTTAAATTTAGCAAAGTAACTTCTTGTGTATTTTTTATATTCTCTGATCTTTATGCATTGTTATCGTTATCGTTAAAAAGCGTCGGTGGCGCAGTGGGGAAGACGCGGCCTATCATGTCGAGAGGTCCGAGTTCGATGCCCGGTTAAGCCAATGGTTTTTTTTTTTTTTTCTAAAAACTTAAGTACATTTACTGACTGCTGTCAAACGGTGACAGCAGTCAGCTGCATACGTCAAAAAGGAAATTCTAAGGCGCATGTGACGCCCACCAACTAGCACTGGGCTAGCGTGGTGAACCATATAGCCCACACGCCCTTGTTGAAAGGGTAGACCTGTGCCCCTGCAGTGGGGACATATAATAAGCTGTTGATTATGATGATTTTGTTTTCATGAGACTTGCCCTGAAGAAACACCACTAAGCAGTTCTCTCTCTTTTTATTATACTACAGATTGTTAGACAAGTTACGCGTCACACTTGGCACTCCGGCAAGACTCGACTGACTCGAGTGCCGTTTCTAATCAAACTGTCGGTTCCATAAACCGAAGGAGAAGGACACAGTAAATGTCAATATTAACTTCATTTTACCATGAAACATTGCTATATTGCGAGTCTTTTAATAGATTTAATTTTTTTAGGAATGTTGAATACTAACGACCCACTCCGGCTTCGTATGGATGTAATTATTTGTGCAAATTATAAACACAAACCTTCCTCGTTTATAGCTCTTTCCATTAGTGAAAACCTTATCAGAATCCGTTTGGTGGTTTAGAAGTAATTAACGGGTACACAAACTATGCATATTATATACGCTTGGTGGAGACCAAACATATTGTTTGCACTGGTAAGTTAACAGCATTTTTGATGCAACGAATAAATAATAACTTGAAAGATTTCTATAAAATTAAACTTAATTCTACAATATAATCCATCCTTAGGAGTCGTGTTAAAATTGTTATAAGTGTGAAAATGAAGGCCGCGACGTTTATTCGATATATATAATAGTTCACGTTATTGCAAACTTGAGTGAATAAATGCATGCGAGTTTATTTTATGCTTTTAATTTTCTCGCTGCAAAATAAGTACGGAATCGTATAACACGAAGGGAACCGTGTAATTGCCTTTTACTAGACTTGATGACTAAATTACAACGATGCAAACCAATTTAATCATTATTTCATATAAAAATATATTCAAAAGTGTGGACTTTAACTTGGTTAGGGTGCTTGCTTTCTAGGGATCGATTCCCGGTATTCGACGATTCAACGTTGAAAATGAACTTATCCCAATTGGGTCTGGTCTGGATCTGGAAAATAGTAACAGGGCACACTGCCCAAATGACAGCCCGTCTGGCAGCCCCAAAGACCAGCGGGTGCTGTTATGTTTCGATGAGTGAGTAAGGGATGCCAGAGCCCATTTTCCTATCCAATCCCTTATCCTTAATACTATTGCAACAGCTGTGGCGTTGCTTGTGTTATAAGCGACGGTAGCCACCTACCATCAAGTGGACCGTCAGCGTGTCTGCCGATCTTAACATTCACATTCACCGATTTCTTACCTGAACCGGGAATAGAACCAGCTAAATATTAAAAAAATAAACACTCGCTATTTTATTCCACTAGTATACAGTCAATGTTCAGGATAAAATCTCTCTAATAAACATTTGGAATAAATATTTAATTTAATTAAATAAACATTTGGATTAAATACTTACTATCCAAAGGTTAATTTAATTTAATTTAATTTAATTTAATTTAATTTAATTTAATTTAATTTAATTTAATTTAATTTAATTTAATTTAATTTAATTTAATTTAATTTAATTTAATTTAATTTAATTTAATTTAATTTAATTTAATTTAATTTAATTCAATTTAATTCAATTTAATTCAATTTAATTCAATTTAATTTAATTTAATTTAATTTAATTTAATTTAACTAATAATATACTTGCGAAAGTGATTCTGTGAGACTGTTTTGTACACGCCATGGATTATGATGGAATATGTTTTCTTTTTTTCTCTATTGCAGTAATAAATTTTATTTGAAAAGTAATGACTTTGTCTCTTAACGAAATAATGACTATAATGTTGGTAAAATATATCCAGAAATTAACCAGAATTAAAAAAAAAATAAAGTCTTAAAAACTGGAAAAGTAACAAGTGGATGTACTAACTCAATGTTCATACAATACAGAAGTGAAACGTCATGTTGGATATTGTAAGCCGGTTACACAATATGGGTGGAAGCTAGGGAAATATTGCTAAAATATAATAAATGTTTTATATTAAGTTGTTCTTAAAATACAAGTCATGTTTATTGTGAGATGTTTATATCTGCAGAAGATATGTGTTTTTTTGTTTTTTGTCAAACTTGTCAGCTGTGTGTTTCCTGGTTATTTTTGTTAATAAACTAGACCTTTTCAGTGTTATGTTATATTAGAATGTTCGTGTGATACAAATTAATAAAAGCAAGAAAAGAAGATAAAAAAATATCTTTCCAATATTATTGTTAAAAATACCTTCGGCCGTCATCGCAAACGAAAGACCAATTTCGACTCCATTTATCCCAGACTAATGACTATGTTCAAAAAACACGCTTGAATATTTTAAGGGACTCAATGTAATTCATATGTTATATGACCGAGCGAAATCAGATTTGAAAATAAAAAGTAACTTTGCGTATTCTGATTTATAATGAATCAAATATTTTGTTTACGTTTCGTCCCAGAGTAACAATTTATGTTCAAAACACATGCCTGAATATTTTAAGGCACTCTGTCTAGTTCATATTCATATTTTATATGAGCGAGTGAAATGCTTATTTGCTTGAAAATAAAAAGTATCTGAATATTATTGGATCAACTATTCTATTTATGTTTCTTAATAACTACGTTTGATGTTTGGCGTTTGCAATATGGCCGGGACACAGGTGAAAGTATAAGCAGAGATATAAAATCGTTATTTCCTTAAAGGCCAGCATTCTCTGTAAAAACAACCGTTATCCTGTAAAATAACGGTAGGTACATACTATTTCTAAACCAACGGCGTCAGTTTCGACGTTATTTAATAGCCACTTTTAACAGTTATTTATTTAATTATAATCATTATTAACAGGCATTATTTTGGACTTTTTGTTTTTTAAAACATCTTAAGATTCGCTCGGTAGTTCGAATCTGTTCCTATTTGGTGAAAAAGATTTTATAATTACCTATTCAGGACACCAAATACCTTTACTGGGCGTTGAATTTTATAAGTGGGGAAAATCTCAATACCTTTTTGGGCATTCTCCCATCGCAACTAGTTGCAGGAGCAGAAGTAGTTCTACTAATTCTGTTCAACCGTGGAACTTGCGGTAGAAGAGTTTTGACTCTCGGTTCACAACTACATAGTTGCGAATAAAGAACTTCCTCTAGTTTCTTTTTCTTATTTACAAAAGGCAATATTCAAACATAATTTGAGCTACTGTTTGATTTATAATTAATTGATTTATCTATGAAAACTAAGGATTTAGCGCAGTAGTCAAATTTACAATCAATGACATTTGATTTCGTGAAATATGTATCTACGTCAATGTGATTTATCACACCCATATTGTAGGTGTAAATGTTAAAGCGGAGATGGGTTTTTGGTAATACCAGTTCAAAATACAAAGCATACAATATATTGTAATTTTTATTGCCGTTTCAAATGTAATTCTACTCCTTTCTATATATATCTGCACTAAATTTTACAATGCAATGATTATTTTATACTAAGGTACATCTTTTTCTTTATACTAAGGTAGTTAGATAGACTGACGATCGACTTGGTGGTGAGTAGCTACTGTTGCTTATAATACAAGCAACGTCACAGGTTCTGTAAGTACGCTGCCGACCCATAGTAGGATTAAAGATAAGAGATTAGGATGGGATAGGGAAATGGCCTCTTTCTTTGGGATATTTTGTTGTGTTGTTCATACCTGCCTTCACCGTACTTGTGTATCAACTGGCGACCCTGAGACGTATACCTATAGTTAATGACAGTTTTGTAACAAGGCACGAGCAATAACTAAACAATAAAAAAACTACAGACTAAAGTTGCTAATATTGAATTACCTCAGAAGAAGTTAAAAAGTGTACTATCCACAGCTCCGCATCTACGGCATGCAATACTTTTCAGATATCTCATAGTAGGCATTTTTTTTTTTTTTTTTATTAACGATGGGTTTGCTCTTGACCAGCATCTATCCATGTAGGAAGAATGAGGCCGACGATGGAGCGAGCTCACCCAGAATATGTCTATTTGGGTTGTATGAGCTCGGAAATACAGACGCCGGCAGTTCCAATCCTTAGCAGTGCCCATTATAAAAGATGTTTTAAAGCGCTTGGTCCGAATTAGAGGGATTTCGACAAGGTGAGGATGGTAACCAGCCGTACGTCTGCATGTCCGATAGAAGAAAGGGGAAGGCGGTATGATCTCATGCAGCTCTCGAGCACACTCTACGACGTACATCTTATAGAATACACACAGAATATTCATTAGAACAACTCATCAGCACTCGTCATTGTACAACCGGTAGAATACACAATAACCGGTAGAATAACTTCAATTGACTACATCTCTTCTTGAGATGTTAGATTAGAAACAATATGAGGTACTGTAGTGTGAGCAATCCTCTCAGCCGATGGACGTCCACTGCTGGACAAAGGCCTCCCCCTGATTTTCCTAAAAGACCAATCAGAAGCAGCCTGGATTCACCGTCGACCCGCGGCCCTTATCAGGTCGCCTGTCCACCTCTTGCACTTGAGAACCTTCCGGCCCCAGCGGCCATCGACTCTCCGTGCTCTGTGTCCTGCCCACTGCCACTTCAACTTACTAATCCGCCAGGTTTAGTTGGCAACTTTCGTTCGTCTATGAATCTGCTGATTCCTGATTAAATCTTGCACTGTAATCCTGAAATAACCCTATCCATAGTTGGTTGAATAATGTTGAGCTTTCTTACGATGCCCCACGTTTCAGTACCATAATATGTTATAATTGGAACAATTATAATTGGATTGTTTATAATTGGAACAATTAGATCTTCGAACAAAGTTCTTAGAGTCAAAGTCGAAACTGCTCCGGCAAAACTAAATTTACCAAACAAGCAAGCTTTGACAGCAAAGCAGGCAAAATCCATTTGTTCATTTGAAGTTGTTATATTATTCACAGTGATATATTATTCGACTACTATCAGCACGTGTCTTTAAGATCGTATACATATTAGGTTAGAGATATCACTACAATACCGACGCAACAACAAAGAAAAGAAACCTACAATATGGACGAATGTCTTTAATGAAATTTCCAGGAATGTTTATTTTTACTAGCTAACTCGGCGAACTTCGTACCGCCTCAGAATAAAAACCCGTTCAATATAAAATGTAAGAGAATATGTTAATATTTTTTTTTTCGTGAATATTTCAGATGTTTAATGCAAATCAATTCAACAAATCAAATATAATAAGAAACGGTAAATACTATACTGTACGGTAAACGGTTCATCTATACTGTACGATTTAATCCAACCGGAACCGTTCCACTTGCGGACCACTAGACGTGGGCAGGGGTTTCATCCCTTCGTGGTCGATGTACCTCGATCACGCACAAAGCGTTTCAGTTCCACCTTCCTTGTTCGAACTGCTAAGGAGTGGAACTCATTGCCTGCGTCTGTGTTCCCACGGGACTACAACCTCAGGGTCTTCAAGACCAGGGTAAATGGGCATTTACTAGGTAAGCGTGGTCCACCTTCGGTCACATCTGCACCTCACATCAGGTGAGATAGTGGTCAAGCGCTACCTCGATTTCATAAAAAAAAGACGGTTCTAGAATTGTAATAATAATTCTAGAAATGTAAAGTTGCATGACGTTGCCAGACAGTATCTTGAGGATTGTCTTTTATTCACTTGTACTATTAAAATATAGTATCATTGCTCCAAATTTACCAAAAACATTCTGAATACTAAATCTCGTTTATTTTTTTCCATCCATATTTTTTTTTTAGTTCATAATTTTGATAAAAAGTTCATTAGCTATATTTATTTATAATATCTTTTCCATCAGTAATACTTTATATTTTAACTAACTTTTTTCAAACCATTTTAAAGAAATAATTATTCGTTATTACTAGCATGAACCCCCGGTCGGGTAAAGGCCTCCTCCAAAGATTCTTTGGAAGGTGGTGGTCTTGATCTTCCACGGTGACCAGCCGGCTTGGAAGATGTTTATTTGTTTTTTTTTTCTCTGATGATGAAGATGATGATGACGACGACGACGACGACGACGATGATGATGATGATGATTATGAAGGAGAGGGGATTAATTGATATGTTTGTTTGTTTTTGTTGCTATCTATATTTATTGTATTATTATTGATTAGGAATTTTAGTATTCCTGGCTTTATAACTCCTTCCGATATGCTGTTAGACCTTTTGACCGAAGCGTCAGGTTGTCGTACTTTGTTCTTTTTGGGTATTTGTGTAGTTCTCTCTTCATATCGTTCAGTGCCAAATTCAGGTGACGTGGGTAGCTTTCGTTTAGTGACATTTTTGGATATTATCAATTTATCATATTTTAATATGGCTGTATTTCCTTTCTCTCTCTCTCGTTTTAGCTGGTCTTGTAGTTCTTTCCTTTTCTGTAATACGTACTTCAGATAGTCTTCTTTCACATAATAATTTGTATCTCTTAGCGTATGTTTTTGTTTCAGTATTTCAATTTTTGTGCCTAGATTTGAGAAGGTTACTACTAATGGACGTGGTCTTTCTCCTTTTTTACCAATTCTTCTAACTTCTTGTCAGTCTCCGTAAGTTAGCTTAATTGAGAAGTATTGTTCCAGTCAAATGAAGAAGTTCACTTCATGGCAGCCGTATGATTTTTCTTTTTCCTCTATGCCGAAAAATACCAAGTTTCTTATTCTTGCTTGTTTCTCCAAATAGTATATCCTTTTTTCTTGATTTTCCACTATTTCTTTAATTTTCTCTTGTTTTTCTTCCCATGCTAAAAATTTCTCTTCGAAAATACTGCTTATATTCTGTGTGACTTGTTCGGTAACATTTTTCCCCATTTCTCGAATTTCAAGTCTTTGTTCGTCTAGCTCCTTTTTTATTATTTTTAGCGCATTCATAATTTCTTCCATGATTTATTTTGATACTTGGTTGTTTTGGTGCCCTCTAGCGGTGAGCCTTTATTGCTGTTACTAATGTCGCGACAAATGTGAGGATGTAGTGCGCGCCAGTTGTACTAGATGGCGTATATATACTATGATGCTTTTCTCAGTGATATTTTGCAAAATCGATAACAATAATTTTGTAAGTTATGATTTTTCACCTGTTACGTTCTGCATATGTTTTCACTTTTGCCTGCATGGAAAATAGTCCCACTTGGAATAATGTCTTGAAAAGTTTGAAATAGTTCGCAAAGTAGAAAATGTGGGTAGGTAATTTTACACTGTGTTTGTTGTTATTCGTTTTTGCGAGATTGGTTGCTATTTTCCCAATGTCTTTTAACTTTTCTAGTTAACTTTGTTTTGTACACATAAAAAGGCACTATCCGAAAGTCACTTTTTAGATTTTTATTATTTTATTTTTAACGGAGCCGATGTTTAGCGTGCCCCCAGTGGGGGTATATTTTGAACTATATTCTTTACATAATATAGTACTATAATATAACCAAGTTGTTTAAAATTTTCATCCCACTATTTTGTTGTGAAAGTTTACAAGTACTTTGTGAGTTTATGAGGGTCTCAGTAAATAACAATGTTGCAGTTATTTGCTCAATAATACCTTAAAATATGTTTCCTTAAGTTAATAACATGCAACTTTTCAAGAAAGAACGTTTAAGACAGAAACAGACAATGTAAATATCGCTACATTTTTTATTTGTTAAGATCGGCAGACAGGCCGATGTCTATATCACAAGCAAAGCCAACTTTGACAAGTTCATATTCAAAGTTGCCCCTGCCGGGAATAAAACCCGTGAACCCTAGGACCGAGCGTTAAGGCAAACACCCCAACCACTCATCCAACGGGCTCGTCAAATATTAAATATTCGTCAACTGACAGATAATATAACTAAACATACATATTCATGGTCGTGGTTTAATTTGTCGCGTTCTAAGCTGTATATGATTTCCGACATATAGAAAAGACCCAGAACGAATGAAGATTAATCACAATATAATCTGATAAATTTGCGAACCACGTAAGTATATGTAGTACAAAATCACTCAATTCTCGTAGTTAGTAAGTCATACATATTCGCCCTGAGCCATTGACCCTATTATTGACCACTCAGATATACGAGTACTATACAAATTAAATATTTGGTTTTTAATATAAATTTGAATTTATATTAAAAACCTTTCCTTCTACTTTTCTTTCTTTATTTCTTATACTCATTTAAGTATGGCTCCTCCAGTCTATACTATTCTATGAGAAATATGCTTTACCCATTATATCAGTCCATATCTATACATACATATAATAAAATCGTAAAGGAGCGTGTCTGTAAAAAAAAAAAAAAACAAAAAAAAACAATTTATACACGTTGTACTTATGTTACCGAGGTCAAAAAAATAGTTTTTAAAATTTTCGTCTGTCTGCCTGTGCGTTTGAGCACGCTAATCTCAGAAACTACTTAACCCATTTGAATGCGGTTGTTATTGATGTATTGGATATACGAACCAATATTTCATTCCGGAACGAACGAAGCGCATTCTTGCTAAGTCTCGACATATTTCCGATGCGTAGTACACAACTTCGGCGACCACAAGAACAATACCTACTGTAGCGGTCCCTTGTCGTGGAATAAATCACAGGCTCGAACACGCACTCAACGGGCGGACTACCGAGGCTCTCGTCTACTGGACGTGGTGCGCACGAGACAATGCTGCTCGTGTGAGGAAGAGAGTAAATAAACGCTTACACTATACCTACTAACGCAACTTTATTCTTACTTTAACAGTAACACGTAACGCAACTTTCACAGGAAACTATTACAAACCATAAAATTACATTAAAATTCTGGAGAAATCTATTTTATTTTTAATTCTGTAATATAAATTTCGTATGATAAAATGCGACATAGATTAACGACATAGATTATTATCATTGATGAAAAATACATTGAATAAATAATATGTCTTCCTTATATATATAAGTATAAATTGAAGTCGTTCCCCGCGTCTGTCTATACGGATTTTAATGTAGTTTTTAACACCAGTTAGTTTTTAGAATCTTCCTCTGTTTCTCTGTGTGTTTGTGCACGCTTATCTCAGAAAGAGCGGTTTGAATGCGGTTTTCACTGATGTATTGTAGCAAGCTTGTAACATTTAGTGTTTGTTTCATTCCATTCGGTTTACAAAAACTAAAACTATACTAAAACTTAAAGCTGGAGGTGAGTTAAAGCTAGTCTTATCAATAAGTTCAGAAGACAGACTGTCGATCCATTTGATACCATGTACTTGGTAGCTTGAAGCATAGAATATTAGCAAATTAAAAGGATAAAGGTGACGGGAACTTACTACTTTGCTAATAACAGCTAATGTTCCGTTTTTATTTCATTCAATTACTGTAAAATTAGTGCTTTAAAGGTTAATTGTAATATTTTTCCCAACGAATCGTTTATCATTTAAACGCAGAAGTGTACCTGCCTTTATTTGCTCTTCTTTACTCAAGATGCATTTTATGGTTTGAGAATTTCAAAGTTAATCATTCATAACATACCCACACAGATTGATTGTGCTCAACTTCGACTGTTAACACATATGATATATAAAGGTCAATTGTATATCGGTATATCTACTTCGCTATCTATATCGGTACCAAATTCATATATATCTAATCCCACGACCTCTCCTCTATTTAAAAGACATGGAATTTACACCAACCTCGATTACCACGTTAGCTTCCAACAGGACTTCACATTAGCTTCGAAGAATTCCCTCATTCTGTTTTCTTTCGAAGTTAGAGGGAGTGGTTCATCAACATAACGCTAAACACATCATAAACTGCGTTTTGTACCTGCATATCTTTTTTTTTTTATTAAATCAAGGTAGCGCTTGACCACTATCTCACTTGATGTCAGGTGCAGATGCGGCCGAAGGTGGACCACGCTTGCCCAGTAAAAAATAAAATAAAATAAAATAAAAATAAATACCTATTTACCCTGGTCTTGAAGACCCTGAGGTTGTAGTCCCGTGGGAACACAGACGCAGGCAATGAGTTCCACTCCTTAGCAGTCCGAACAAGGAAGGTGGAACTGAAACGCTTCGTGCGTGATCGAGGAACATCGACCACGAAGGGATGAAAACCTCGCCCAGCCAATTATTTTTTAATAGTAAATAAATACCTACGTGAAATTTTAAAAAGAGAATCACTCAACTGAGAACTAACTTGTTCGAACTGGATCTCTATGAATAACACGAAACAATGATACAAACATGAGAGTGTGTCGCTGTACCAAACCGGACGCTACGTTGCCGATTCAATTTCGCTGTTCAAACGTCGATGTTTGCTGAAACGCTTCAAACGTTTTTACTCGGCTTAACGCTCGTTAAAATATTTAGATTTTATACCAATATATTCACAAAAACTCTTTTGTTTGTTATTTTTAGAGAAAAAGCTGCAGGCTATCACAGGTAGCTGCTATCGCCTTAATCATTTCATGGTCCTTTTTAAAGATACCCTCAAGTGTGAGTCTCTTTTATAGAGTTCAAACGAATATTTACTTTCGAACTGTTTGTTTGTTTTTTTTTTAATGTTAAGGTCGGCAGACAAGCAGACGGTCCACTTGATGGTAGGTGGCTACCGTCGCCTATAACACAAGCAACGCCAAAGCTGCTGCAAGTGCACTGCCGACAGCAGTACGATTAAGGATAAAGGATTAGGAGTGAATAGGGAAATGGGCTCTGGCATCCCTTACTCACTCACCGAAACACAACAGCACACGTGCTGTTATTTCACGGTGGTCTTCTGTAAGGGTGTGGTTACTGCCGCCAGACGGGCTGCCCAAATGACTGCGAAAACGCAGTGTGCCCTGCCACTACTTGCCACATCCAGACCAGAGCCAAATTTGAAAATTTCATTTTTCAAGTTCAAGAGCATTAAGGCAAGCACACTAACCACTCATCCAACGGGCTCGTCAAAAAGAAAAAGAAATGTGGAACGCGTCACGATTTTGCGTATCATCCTTGCGCAGGGGCCATGTTAGTCTTCTCTGTATCGTTCCAATTTTAGTATATGTACTGCCGATACAAGTACATTGATGTACTCGTGCCTGGCCTGTAAAGTTTTTAAACACATTTCTGGATTCTTAGGGTGCGCCAGAGTTCTCTAGTTTCTGGGTTGTCGTAACAATGTTCGAGATCTGCTAAAAAGGTAATTTGTCTCTAAATTTTCTTCCGTAGAACAATTCGGCTGGAGTTTTTCTTAGGAAGGATGAGGTGTACTGTTATTCAAGTCATCTTTCCAGTCAGATTTTTCACTTTGTCTTATTCTCAGTCGTTAAGCATATCCCTATTTTGCCTTTCGACATAACCGTTTTGTTGAAGCCAGTACGGAATTGTATTGAAAAGGGCAATTCCTTGTTCTATACAAAATGATTTAAATTCATGCAACAATTCTTTTTTTTTTTTTTTTTTTTATGAAATCGAGGTAGCGCTTGACCACTATCTCACCTGATGTGAGGTGCAGATGTGGCCGAAGGTGGACCACGCTTACCTAGTAAATGCCCATTTACCCTAGTTTTGAAGACCCCGAGGTTGTAGTTCTGTGGGAACACAGACGCAGGCAATGAGTTCCACTCCTTAGCAGTTCGAACAAGGAAGGTGGAACTGAAACGCTTTGTTCGTGATCGAGGTACATCGACCACGAAGGGATGAAACCCCTGCCCACGTCTAGTGGTCCGCAAGTGGAACGGTTCCGGTTGGATTAAATCGTACAACATAGATGCACACTCTCCATAGTGTAGACGATAGAAAATCGATAGGCACGCTACTTTTCGGCGATGCTGCAGGCTTTGAAGTTGGGAATCCACAAGGGTGTCGTTGCCAATAAGGTTCTTTGCTCGCCTTTCAATCGAGTCCAGTGCGGCCAGTTGGTAACGGGCAGACCCATCCCAGAGGTGACAGCAGTACTCCATGCAAGACCGGACCTGTGCCTTGTATAAGTCCAGGAGCTGCCTCGCAGTGAAATACCGCTTAACCTTGGAAAGGATGCCCAGCTTTTTGGCAGCTGTTTTGGCAATGGACTCGATGTGCCTACCGAAGTTCAGATCGGCTGTAAGGTCCACACCAAGGAGTTGGAGATGATCCGAGACTGGAACAGTCACTCCCCGGAATGACGGGTTCAGATCAATTGGATTTCGTTTCGCTGAAAAAAGACACGCTTGAGTTTTCGCTTCATTGAAACTGACCAAATTAGCGTCACCCCAGTCGGAGATATTTTTCAGTGTCTGGTCCAATCTACAGACCATGCCCTCTCTCTGTGAGCGGATCTCGAGGCTACCAGCTCGTGCATCGGACATATACCTCTCGACCACTGTGGTATCATCGGCATATCCAAATGTTCCGGGCATTGCCAATAGGTCATTTATATGCAGTAAAAAGAGAGTGGCTGAGAGTACGGATCCCTGAGGGACACCGGCATCGATACCTAAAAGATCAGATGAGCATCCATCAATAATTACTCGTATTGATCTTTCCCCCAGGAAATCCGATATCCAGTTACACAGGCCAGGGGGGATACCGTAAGAAGGAAGCTTGCCAACAAGTCCGTCGTGCCAGACCCTGTCAAAGGCTTTCGAGATGTCGAGAGACACGGCAAGAGCCTCACCGTGCTTCTCAATGGCCTCGCTCCATAGATGTGTGGCGTATACAAGGAGATCGCCAGTTGACCTTCTCGGGCGGAAACCAAACTGCCGATCGCTCAGGAGGTCGTTATCCTCAAGATAAGCAAGCAAACGTTTATTCAATACACGCTCCATAGTCTTACAGATTATGGAGGTAATTGCAATAGGGCGGTAGTTATTAGGGTCAGCACGACTTCCTTTTTTAGGCACAGGTTGCACGTTGGCAAGCTTCCAAGATTTAGGCACAATACCCGCTCTCAGAGACATGCGAAAGAGGCGCGTAAAGATAGGGGACAACTCAGGCGCACATGTCCGCAGAACTATGGCCGGAATACCATCAGGGCCACTCGCCTTATTCACGTCCAGAGATCTTAAGGTTTTAAGTACCTCGGACTGGCGAATAGAGATTTCCGGCATTGTGTATTCGCAACGAGGTAAAGAAGGTGGAGTTTGACCCGAAGAATCTAGACGCGAATTACTCGCAAACAAGGAGGCAAAGAGATCAGCCTTCTCTTTGGCGGAATGTGCGAGTGACCCATCTGGTTTTAACAGCGGCGGAAGCGACGAACGACAGAAATTCGCCTCCACTGACTTGGCAAGTGACCAAAAAGATTTGCTTCCCGATGGAAAAGAAACCAGTTTAGCACCGACACGGCCGATGTGTTGGAAGCGAGCCCTACGCATTACTTTCTTACTGGACTTAGCAGCTTGATTGAAAGCTTTCTTAAGGCTCTTCGAATCCGGAGATTTACGTGATCGAGCTTCAGCCCATTCGGTATAAGCGGAACGCTTTAACGCCTCGGCGTTAGCGCATTCATCATTGAACCAGGGGCGAGCTTTGCTTTGAGGTGAGAGTACAGCGTGAGGAATAAAGTATTCCATAGCCTGAACAATTACCTCAGATATGGCATTCGCACAACTCGACGGATTCTCAGAAGCGAAGCACACTTGCCGCCAAGGATAAGATGCAAAGAAATGCCGCATCTCATCCCAATCTGCTGACTTGTATCGCCATACCCTCCGTGTGCCTTTTGGACAAGAATCGGGTGGAGAGTAGACTGATACAGATTTAACCAGACAGTGGTCAGATGATCCTAACGGCGCTGTTACTACCACTTGGTATCGGTCTGGTTCGGTAGTCAGTAGAAGGTCCAAACAGTTTGGGGTGTGATCGTCAACATCGGGAATCCGAGTGGCACAGCTAACAAGTTGAGAGAGGTTTAGTGTCAGAGCACATGTATGCGCCTCTCTTCCAGCGTGGTCGGTCTTCTGATATGGGAATAACCATTCTTGATGATGGGCATTAAAGTCCCCCAGAAGGACCAGCTGTGCCGTTGGATAACGTTGCTGAGCCACCAGTGCAGTGTCCGTCAGGTAGTTGAATAGCCGAGTTGTCTCCACGTCCCCACTGTGAGATCTGTAGACACAGGCATAAAGAATTTTATCAAGGCCCATGTCGACGATCATCCAAAGTACCGAGAGATCGGGGTCTTCAAGGTTACGGAGACGTCGGCAGCAGAGGTTATCCCGAGCGTACACACAGATTCCAGCATGTGGTATAAATTTGTGCTCCAGGATATAACCTGGGTAATGGAGGTACGCTACATCCGCCGGGTTCTTGATTTGTGTCTCCGTAAGCATGAGTAGGTGAGGCTTCTCAGTCTCGAGGTGTTGATGGACTGGATTCTACAGAATTGTCTGTCATTATCTGATGTTATACCAGCAGGTTTCTCTTACACTAGCAGTTTCTAGAATTTTCTTGGCTAGCGCCTCGGAAATTCTATATACATGTACATAAGTTCGAAACAATGGCTACTTATAAATAAGTAAGTATTAAGTAGTGGCAAGGCAAACTGCGTTTCGCAGTAATTTGGGCAGTCCGTCTGGCAGCAGTAACCACCTCCTTACAAAAGACCACTGTGAAATAACAGCATGTGTGCTGTTGTGTGTCGGTGAGTAAAGGATGCCAGAGTCCATTATCCCATTCCTTCCTAATCCCTGTACTATGGTCGACAGCGTGATTTCACCTGTGGCGTTGCTTGTGTTATAGGTGACCGTCTATTGGACCCTTGAACTGTATTAACCATCAGGACCTTCAGCCTGTCTGACGACCTTAACATAGAAGAAAACTTGGAAACTACACCTTCCTTTTAGTCATTAAAATAAATTATTCAATATGTGTGCAAATTATACAGATTCTTAAAATTGTTTTAGCGTTCATTAATGTCCATATATTTTCAAAATGGTTATTTTTCTAAACGGGAAGTAAGCCTTTGTTTTTTTCTGTTTGTTTTTATATAAATAAGACACGCTTTGGAACTCTTGGGAACGAAATCGGTGAGTAATGGTTTAATTTATTATTTATAGTTTCTTTTTTGTGGAGCTCTTGGGAATCAACATATGAAATCAATTTTGGAGGGATTCAATTTTGGGGAGCAATCGATTTGGAGCGGGTGGAAATGACATACCTACAAATATTTTATTTATTGAGGAATTACTATGTACCTATACTTTTGTTTCAAAATTAATGCATGTTAAAGATGTTTTTATAGAACATTTGAAGTACCATCATTCATGGTACTTCCAATGTTGCGGTTAGCCGTATCTAAAATCTTACTTAACCTTTCTTAATAAGCATCGACTGTTTCCATTTTATTTTTTTTAATTGACAACACTAATCTAGCCAATAGCTACTAAAAAAAGAAATTTCATGAAAGCACTAGACTGCTTTACCTATTTATATATAGATCTTTAGAGATTATGCAAGGTGGGAGATATAAGTGATATTTAATTTAAAAAAGTGTAATAATGTTGTGAGAACGCTTAACCGCGTAAAGCTTACCTACATTTACAAATCACTTTTGCCCGCGCTCCCACTGCGAAGATACGTCACTGATTACGTCATTAATTTTTTAATGATATATGGTACTAGCACATGCTTATTTATAACAAAAAATACATATTCATAATTTGTTATTAATATTTCTTAGTAATTATATAAATATTAGAGTTAAATAGTGCGATTTTTTTGGAGCTCACTCCTTAAGAATCGATTTTCATATAAGGCCGGTATGAGAAGTAAAATTAATACAAGCGTTAACTAAAAAGTTTTACGTTATCTGTCATTTTGACATTTATGCAAGAGCTGACGCATGTACATATTTATGTTATTTAATTCTATTCTCTGGGCTTGTAAATGCAAACGTCGAATTCTTGTATAATACATGTAAGTGTAGTCGGCGTTGAGGAACGAAATAACAGGTTTTATAACTTGCCGGCATCTGTCGTCGATAAATAAATTATTTGAAGTTATAAAACGAAATGACATCTGTGTATACATAACTTTTGTTGGAACACGTGTCCTCTGAGTATGCAGAATGTAACTAAATAATATAAAGTAAAGGTTATCTATTGACACGAGGAAAATTTTATACATTTAATGTCAGACCGACAAAAACTATAGACGGAACAATACACACAGTGAGGCAGGTAATAGGAAGACGATTCTGCAATAGGGTGACGAACGCTCTATAGTCTGACGCGAATAGTTGATATACCTAACTATATTTTTTGTTTAATAAATATTATAATAATTAATTAGGATAAAAGCTGTTAGTTGATAACATTTTTAACTGCATACACAAACACATGGCCACTATACAAAAAGTAGGCTTACGCACACATCTTCAGCGAACCGGCTTCACTTTTAAAACGTTTTTGTTCGTAAGGGCTCTGTCTATAGTTTTTGTCGGTCTGAGGATTTAATTCTATACGTTTAAAGGAGTAAACTCCAGTCGTGCGTCGGAGTTGAAACACACACTTTTTTTAATCATAAATTCGCTTTCTTAAATTTAAATTATTCATTCAGTTATACATTGGTTTTAAGAGAACACATAGACTAAGGCCTGACTGACCAGGAATCGAACATTGGACCCTTGATTTAAATACCCGACCAATGGTCTGGTTATATTTGGCTAATTCTTGTTTATAGTTGTTAAGACGGTCCTTTAAAAATTACTCTTTTAGATTATTTTTATTTATTTTATTTTATTTTATTAGGGAAAACAAACAATTACACCATGTATATTAGACTAAAGAAAGAAAAAACAAAAACAAAACATAAACTTAAATAATAGTGCAATCAACAACATTTTCCACAAAGTAGTAAATCAATTTTATACAGAGAGGACATATAAATACACACCAATAAAAAAAAACCAAGAGAGAAACATCAATAAAAAAAAAAGAACAATAAAAGAACAATAAAAACTCATTAAGCTAATGCATTGATTTGATTATCTCTTTTCTATATTTTTGTGGACCAATTGCAAACAGGTCAATTTGTGTAAAGAAACTATTATATGCATTCATAACACGATACAAAGGCGCACGTTCACCAGCGATAGTTTTGCAGTGTTTCGGCATAAATAGTTTATGCGTATAACAATCTCGTATACGCTGCGAACTGCTTGGTAAGCGATATACAATGTTATTTACTAAGTAGTTACAGTCATAGCGGTTGTGGCAAACATTATATAAGAACATAGCATCCAGAAGCAATCGTCGCTGTTCTAAACTAGGTAGTGAAAACTAGTTATGCATCAACATACGGCAACCTTGAGCGGAAGCACTTATAATTAAGTGTTTTAAGGAATTTACGCTGCACTAATTCTAACTGTTGGCAGTATTTATCATAGAAGGGATTCCAAACTATCGAGGCATATTCAAGTTGTGATCGAACCAGAGTCTTATACAGATACAAGTAAGTTGCAGGACATTTGAAATTTGAACAAGTTCTTATCACTAGACCATAGAACTGAAAAGCCCTGTTACAGATATGCTGAATATGTTGATTCAAGATTAGTTTAGAATCGAGAAAAACCCCCAGGTCTCTTATAACCGGCACCTTTTCCAATTGAGTATGACACAAATTATACCAGTAGTCAATCGTATTTATTTTCCTAGTAAAAGTTATTGATTTACATTTGGGTAAGCTTATTTGGGTAAACTTATTGACGCAATTTCGAACTCGTATCTTTATCAATTAAAACATAATATATGTTATTATGTGATTAGGAAGGGATAGGCTCCGGAATGTTTTATTCACTCACTAAAACACAACAGCACACATAATTTTATTTCGCTTAGGAAGGTGGTTACTGTTGCCAAAAAACCTTCCCAATTTATGACTGCGAAACGCAAAGTTCCCAAATTTAGGTTAGATACTATTACACATTAAACCTTATTTATTTTACTATCTTTATTTTTATTTAGAATATCGGATGCATTATTTTACACTGCTGTCTGTGGAACGCTACCATTTCATCTTAAAAGGACAAGTATATGAGTGATTCAGCCCTACAAAAAATATGTGTCGAATTATTGACAATGGATATATAAAATGACTACTAAAAAAGTATTTTTTATTTTTTTATTTTTAATGTTATGTCGACAGACAGGCTGACGGTCCACTTGATGGTAGGTGGCTACCGTCGCCTATAACACAAGCAACGCTACAGGTGCTGGAAGTGCGCTGCCGACTACAGTAGGATTAAGGATAAGGGATTAGGAAGGGGGATAAGGAAATGGGCTCTGGCATCCCTTACTCACTCACCGAAACACAACAGCACGTATATGCTGTTATTTCACGGTGGTCTTCTGTAAGGGGGTGGTCACTGCCGCCAGGCGGGCTGCCCAAATGACTGCGAAACGCAGTGTGCCCTACCACTACTTTTCAAATCTAGACCAGAGTCATTTTTTGAAAATTACATTAAAATTTCCAAAGTTGACCCCGCCGGGAATCGAACCCGGGGCCCCTGAGACGTTAGGCAAGCATCCTTGCCACTCATCCATTCTTCATTGCGAAGTTCTTCTACAAAATAAAGCAGGCGATCCATGTTCATTTATTCTTAAAATCCTTGTTTTGTCTATACACGTTTTTATATCTTCTAGTAATTCATGTAATGGTAATTGGAATAGTTTCGAAAGTAAATGTTTCAGTCGAACTGTGTTTTCCTTTTTTTTTAAGAATGCACTTCAGTTTTCTGTACTGGCTTAAAATTATCTGGCATCATGTGAACAGCACTAGCATATTCCAAGCCAGGACAGCACGCCAATAAACAATATCTAGCTTCAAAAACTATGCTCGTGTATCCCGGACATTAGAAATAGGTATAGCTTTTTTGTGTATCATCAATAGTTTTTGCAATGAACGCTAATCAATGACTTTTATATTTTTGATACATTGGTTTACATTTTTGCAATTTTTGTAGGGATCTCTATTTTTTTTAAATAAAATACAACCCATGTTGTACAGCTGAAAGAGTTTTTAAAATCAACTAACTTATCCATTACAAACAAACATACAAAAAAACAAATCTGTTATTTATAATATTAGGGTTGATATATTATATCCAGCTAGCGCCTCTAATGCCGAGTACCAAGCATGAATACAAAATATTGCTTGAAATATAATAAAACGTTTCATCCCTCTTTTGAATTCGAAATATAATAGACAGAGTTTTCCATGTCTACTTTGAATTCAATTCAATTGGAATTATCTGGAAGCATTCATGGAATAGGATATTTTTGAAATGCGACTAAATTCTATTTGTTCCCCGAAGTGACAGGAACTTAAAGCTCATATTGTCAGCTCTCCTGTACTCTAGCAAACTGAATCAAAGTGTAAAACGTCGCGTTTCTATTCGCTTTTGGACGAGAGAAATAAAGTTATTTGCTTCCACTGCTGACATTTTCCCAATACGTTTTGTCCATAGGATTACAACTTTATCTTAATAAATAGATATACATAGATAGATAAGGTTCGAAAGAAGCACTTATTGAGTTTGGTAAACTCTGGATATATAAGAAACTCATATTTATTTTCATTTTGAACCAATTCAAGTATACATTTGGGATTTTATTTTTAAATTGTTGTAATGTTTGGGCGAAAATAAAATATCCTGTGGTCATAATATCTGGAATGAACTTTCTATTCCCACCGGATAGCCTGATCTATATACTCTACAGCTTTTGTCGCGACTTCATCAGCGCCCCTTTTTCTTAGGCGTTCAAACATTTATTAAATCTGTTTTGCTCATACATATATGTAACTTTAGGTGATACCTAGCGAATATTAATTTTCGGAAAAAATGTACACTTTGCCTTCTTCTGTATCCCTATACAAAATTTCATGATTATCATTTTAGTGGTTTAGGCGTGAGGCGTAACAAGCAAACAAACAAACTCACTTTCTCATTTATAATATTAATTAGGATATTTAAATGGATAGACTATGAGCTAGATAAATAGATAGATTTTGGTCTGCTTAAAATATGCATTTCCGAGATTTTTCTCCCTCACAACACAACCCCCTCTCCTTTTTTGTGTATTATCCAATTATTATTTTTTTTATTTCTTTTCCTTAATCATTTATGTTCCGTTCTCGGTTTTTTTTTCGTAGCCTTAGTTTTTAATTATTACAGTATTTCGTTTCTATATGTATATTCTTAACGAGTCTTTTCTATTTAAATACCTTTAATAATAATTATACTCTCTATTTCTCAAAATATCTCAAAAATTCCCTCTCATGATAAGTTCGCCCCATATAGGTACATGCTCTTTCATAGAGTATTTTCGTAATCAATTTATTTTTGCGTAACAAAGCTTTTCATGAATGTAGTTTTATATGTGCACAGAAAATGTGTTTCTAATTAAGTCAATGGATGTAAAACGAAAAATGTCGATTGTAGGTGAGCGAACACCGAAGAAATAACTAAGAAAACATGCAAGCATTGAGTTTTTTTTTTTTTAATATATATATTTTTAAGTATTATTAAGGGCGGCAGGCAGGCTGATGGTCCACTTGATGGTAGGTGGCTAGAGTCGCCTAAAGATACACCAGGGGAGGGTACATGTGCGCTGCCGACCCTGCAGGAATTTATTTACCTACTGCTCGCTTGAAGAAGCCCATATTGTAGATATATTGATATATCTAAGAAGGGAGATTGTTCCAACGTTCGCGCGTCCGTCCGTTCGATAAAATTTCTACTCATCCGAACTGTGTACAGCGGCATCTTATTCAAGTAATGTGGATGAACTTCGCATCTTTGGCGCGCAGTGCGGTGGTAAAAGTTTGAGGTAGGCATTAATTGGAACAACTCATCCGAGCACTCACCATTGTACAACCGGTAGAACACGCAAAGAGAGGCTACATCTTAAACTAAGTGATTCTAATCGTTGCTGTATGAGCATTGGATCACCTAAACTCGACCTTGCTCGAAAGAGTCGTTTGAAAATCTTGTAGTTCTGTAATTATATATACTAAATAAACTCCATAAGTCAGTTAAAGATTATATATCAGTAATAATCTAGCTATTTAAGAACTATTTAAGAACATGCAGGGCGAAGATATATATTAGACTTTATAGAATGTGCAGTGATTTCAACAAGAATTTTAATGTCAATAGACATTTTTAGATTGAGCAAATTAATATCCTAAGCGTAAATTTTTAGATAAGTGATCATCACATGAACTACATTGATTAGACTATATTTATTCTGACTAAAATCCGACATCAAATAGACAAACATCAAGCATTTACAAGCTTCATACATAGAGAAAACATATTATTTTCTCTTTAAATAAATAAAATAAAAAACAAAGAATATTTTGTGATATTATGAATACGAATAACAGCACGCGTACTGTTATTTCAAGTGCTATTATTTCACGGTTGTTTTTCGGAGAGAGGATAATACGCCTTGAATATAGGATAATAGGGCATTGGTTTGCCATTATCCTATCCTATCTTTTTAAGGTCGTCACACACTGTAGTCCTTACGTTTTTTTGCCCTCATCTTATCTTATCTTGTCTTAGTGGCTATTTCTGTCTGCTAGAGTATATACCAGTATCACTTCGTCCATTGCTGAAATATTGTGTTTTTGCCCTCATAGGGATTTTTGTGTTTTCTTGTGCCATCATAGGGATGAAATGGCAGTTTTCTGTGTGCCTGTCTGCCACTTTTTACATAAAAAATTCATTCATAATTAAACCCAAATTTAAAAAATCTAAATAATGTGAATAATTGAGAATGCACACTGTTTTTGCTCTCAAATATTTTTCAGAAGCAAAAGTTTAATGAACAATCTTTTCTTTTTCTCCGTATAACGGAAATTGCCTTAGCCGAATTTTACTTTGGACCAGATACTTCGAGAAGATAACAACTATAATATCCAGTAGCTCTCTTAGAACATCCGAAGTCCATTTGCATGGTTTTCCGGTCTAAACTAATTACAAATTTAAATTTTCTAGAACTCTTAGTGAACTCGCTTAATTCCCATGATTGTGATTAAGCAAAAGAATTTCTAGTTTGCTAGAAGTATCTTCGCCGAGGGATTTTTGTCGCAAAACAGTAATATAGCCGCATTCATCAGCTGCAGGCAAACTCCCCGTAGCAGCTCGCTAATAAATTAATTCACCGCAGCGCACGTTCGACATTAATACATTAATTTATGTAAGTATCTCAATTGATGCAACTTTATTGTAAAAATTATTATTTGAAAGTTTAATATTATTTAACTTTTTATTTAATTCATGAAAAGAACTTTTGTGTTATCGATAAAATCAAAATTAAAAAAAAAAAGAAAAAATTCCACAATAGTCGCGAATTTCAACCAATAGGCGAACACTAGTATTAATTAATTATAGACATTTGTAATAAAAATAAAAGAACGTTTTAATTTCTTCAGTCAACGTAATAACTTCTTTTTCCAGTTTCTATATTTTACTCGCGATTTCAAAAGGTTTATAAGTTTTATAAGATTGTTTATAAGATTTTGGATTTCTATTGCGGATATATTTTAGTTTGGTTTTCGGATAATATACCGTTTCGATACTGATTATTTTATATAAGAAGGATTTCATTGTTGATTTTTATACAAAGGCGATTTATAAGGATAAGTTTTCTGCTATTAGAATTCTACGCTGGAGGAATCCATTCCAGATTGTTCAGATCTGCGCACTCGTATTTTAATGTTATGTTAAGTCCTGTCAGCTGTCAGTATAGGCTATTAGGTTTTGGAGGCAGTCGAGCAGTCTTCGGTTTAGTCTTCGGAGTCTTCGGTACGAGCTTTCGTATCTTGCCAAAAGGAGTCCAGATGAGCGTTACCGTCTGCTTAGGACGGTAATCTAATTATTTATAATATTCCAAATAGGGCCCAAGGCTACCATGCGGTGCGAACCCGGCGTCCCTTTTTTTTAATACATGGGAAATCTTTGAGCGAACTGCTTTACAAACAGCCTTTGTACCTTTATCTTTATCCATAAATAAAATTAGCTTTGTATCTAATCTTTTGTATTAAATTTGGCTTATACCCTTCACCTTTGTAGATTAAAGTTCATTAAAATTATTATAACTGCTAAATTTCCTCTTTTTTTAGATTAGATTTCCCATTTCAACAAATTTCTGTTACAACGATTAGGTTTATGTAGCAGGACTGAATTATGCATTTTATTATTAAACGTGACATTTAGGCGACCGAATGCGGGACAGTAAAATTCACTATTTTATAATTTCTTATGCTCTACATTTCTTTATGTAACAGTAGCCAATTCTTTATGTGGACCAGCCACATTGTAATATATTACAAAAATCATAGAAATAGTAATAAAGCAAAATAAAACAATATAACATACAAAAAAAATTTGATAAATAAAGACCCTGATTTAGTTACGGGCATTGGTCGAGATTAAATTACTGATTTTATTGACGTTGCTATAAGTTTGTTAACGCTTATATTTATTATGTTTTAAATAATAATTATGTAAGAATGATGTACGGGTTATGCCGTAACTACTAGGTTGATAATTGTTATAAAAAGAGAGTATCGATTGTAAAAGGATAAACTTGTAATTTAAACTGACTAAAGTAGAAATGGATGATTTGTAATGAGAACGCACGACGACGTGAACGTGTACGTGAATGAACTAACTTGATTTATATGAATAAATAATTAAATGTATTTACAAATGTAGGTCAATATTATGATGATGTGAAGAGTTGTACGCGCTTGCTCGTACAAATGATATGTAATAAATGGCCCACGAGGGTGGTGTAACCCCCGGGGGAAATAAAAAAAAGAGAGAGAAGGAGAAGAGAAGTTACTCTACTCTCTTACTCTTGATACAATTTAGGACGTCTTCTGTTTATAGTGCTTGTAAATGATTTACCTAATGTGGTTAAGGACTCAAAATGCACACGTGCTGTTATTTCACGGTTGTCTTCTGTAAGGGGGTGCTGCCGCTAGACGGGCTGCCCAAATGACTGCGTAAACGCAGTGCCACTACTTTCAAAATCCAGACCAGAGCCAAATTTGAAAAGTTGATTTTTCAAAGTTGATCCTGCCCGGAATCGAACCCGAGAACCCAAGAACAGAGCGTTAAGGCAAGCACCCTAACCACTCATCCAACGGGCTCGTCAATATTGTCAACTACACGTCAAATGCAATCCCTAACAACCCTCTGAGGCTGTGTATTTCCTCATTAAATTGGTTAACAAAAACTAAACGAATTTATACTCGATTTCCACTCATGGCCAAACCTTGTTTACCGAGAGTGTTCCTTAAAGCAAACAAGAGCCACATCTAATCCGGACGCCTGTATATCTTCGTTTAATTGCAAATGCCACAGGGACTGGAATTTGTGCCTCGTAAATGTAATTACATTTACATATTGGCACAGGTGTTATCGATACTTGAGATAGTGCAGACAGTGAGCAAACTAAGCCAAACTTATTTTCAATGTATACTTTGTATGCAAATTGGAGGATTAGCACTTAAAACTGTTCGGGAATGCGAGGCAATTTATTGTGCTTTTCTGTAGCTAAACACAAACGTACTAGTAAATATTTTGCAACAGAAGTTGAAGTGTAATAATTATATTGAATCGAAATTTATTAGAACTAAGTAGATTTCTAAGGCTAAATACCATTTAGTAGGATTGACATGACATCAGACATGACGTATTACGACTTATTTATATTTGCACTAGCTGATGCCCGCATTTGAAAAATCCTACTAATCTATATTAATAATTTTGTCAAGGGTTACGGTAGACTCGATTGAAACCTTACCCGAATAATTAAAAAAATAAAGATTTCGAGTCGACAACATATATCCCCAAAATTCGGATTGTCATTTTGTTAACAAAATGGTCAAGAATTTTGCTGACAGACAAATCGCAGTCGCCATATTGGCCACTCTAGCGAAACGTCACTCACTGACACCTGTGACATCTTGAGTGGTTAATAAACGTTCCGTTTCATTCATACTAGCGCACATACGCCTCGCCACTCAATACGTCGTCGCACCATTCATTTTAAAAACAATGTGTCCATTACAAAGAACTGTGACTCATGTGACTGTGTAAAACGAAACGTCTTGCCGCAAACATTGAGCGAAATCTATGCCGCTTTGCCTTTAATATTCCTTGAGAACCGATAACTACAGAAATATCTACTTACATCTTGTACCTACATGTGTACATATTATGAGCCACATTACACCCGAGCAAAGCCGGGTTTTCTTCTAGTATTATAAAAATGCGAAAGTTTGTAAGGATGTATGGATGTTTGTTATTTATTCTCTTTCACGCAAAAACGACTGAACTGATTTGGATGATATTGGGCACACATATAGTTTATTATCTGGATTAACATCTAGGATATTTGGACGCAATTTTTTATATTTTTAAACGATCCCTCGGGAACCTTTTTCCAATATAAAAAGTATCCTATATATTTGTAACGAATAGTCACCAGTGTACAAGTGCGGTGTGGCGTGGCGACCTGTGGCAGCACGTGGTTACCAGTGTGGCACGTGGTCAGCAGTGTATTCTAATGAAAAGATATATTGCATTTCTCATTTATTGAGCGATGTTTGCTTAATCTATACATATTACAAAGTGTGAACGATTAACTAGAACCGAGTATAGGGAATGACTGATGTGCGCTCAGCGTTGCTAAGCAAAACTGCCGATACGCAGTTTACATATGTATATATATGTTATACCCCTACATGTTAATCCAGATTTATAAACTATCTGTGTACCAAATTTCATCCAAATTCGTTCAGCCGTTTTTGCGTTATTGAGGAACAAACGTCCATACATTTTCACAAACTTTCGTATTTATAATATTAGTAGGAAGTAGGATAGTTTGGTCTGAAAATGTTTGTATATTTCTCGGAGCAAAAATTCTTATAAAGCCATGCTTTTTATGGATAGTAGAGGAGACCGTGAAGACCGACCTTCACCGATCTGATAACTCGACGAGACATATTTTTTATCAAGTATAATTTATAAACAAATATGCCTATAATGACTTGCCTATCGAAAAGTGTTCATAGCTATTATTAATTTAATTAATTTTAATCCATTGTCTTTCATCACCATCACTTTTGATAACCGAATGAGTTTTATCTCAACTGACAGTTTTTAACACAGAGAGTATGCCTAGGTAAGCTTGCCTACTTATTTCTGTTCATGGCTACCTGGCAAGCAGATGTGAACTAAAGTTTTAGAATTTTAGCTATTCCGATAGGTGCGAGAGAGAAAGTAGAGCGTCCGAGGTCCGTGTGATAGAACAGGACACAACAGCTGCACGTTACCGTTCAATGTATCTGAGAGCACATGCTCGTGTATAGTTGACATATCTTGATATATCGTGTATAGTTGATATATCTTGACACATTTACTTTAAAACAAAAATAACTATATTATTGAGTATAGCAGAATACGACTATATTATATGTAATTCTAAATGTTAAAATAGGCTGTGGGCAGCTGTCTTTTGAGGTATTACTTTCCCAAAAAAAACCACATTTTTCAATAAGTGTCTTTTATATATTTTAATATATTTTTATACAATCTAATGTATAAAATTCTAGTGTCACAATGTTTGTAGAAAAACTCCTTCGATACGGCTGGACTGATTTTTATGATTTTTTTTGTATATTTGGTAGGTATGAGAATAGGTCGTAAAGTATTTTTCACCCCCATACCTCATTTTTTAACCGCAATTTTAGTATTTTTGTATAAACAATATCCAAGTAATTTAACCGTAGTTGATTGACGTGAAGTGTCGCGTCATTTTGACATATGTTTTGATAATAAAATTGGACCCGATAGGTGGCGCCACAATCGGGTTACAGAATTATTTTCGGGTTCGGGCAGGACAACGTCCGCTGGGTCAGCTAGTATAGTTATAAAATTATAACACTTTTTTACCACTAGATGGTAGGTGGCTGCTGTTGCCTAGTAACACAGGCAACGCCATAGGTGTTGCCAAAATTAGTATAATAATTTTGGCATCCGACGTCATTCACTATCCACAAGAAAAAAACATACAAACGTTGATATTTCACGGTGGTCTACTATAAAAAGGTGGTTACTGTCGCCAGAGCAGTCCAATTTAAGATGCTTCTCAGATTTTTTTATCTTCACCCTAAAAAACTGAATTACTTACATTAAAGAAGAGATCGCACACTGTTTCTGTTCAATACTATCGTAGTTCCTTGATGTTTGGTTAGATTGCGAATAAACCTTCATTAGACCTCATTTGAATAAGAAAATATAAGACGTAATTTTCTTATCCCTATTTAATTTATTAATGAGCCCATGCAGAATTTATTTATCTTACCCCATTCAATAGAAAGGTAATGAATTAATGTAAACTACATGCAAGAAAAATATGTTAATTTATATACCCTAACTACCACAAAAGTATGTAAAGTGGTTAAGTACAGCTGACACGTTTCTAAGCATTAAATCTAGACGCAAATTTCAAAGGCCTTCCGTATCTTTTGAATTTTCCCAAGAGGACGTACGTCTTTGATGTAGAATTTTAAAAGACCTTCTGAGTTGTAGCGGCTGTATTAGATGAGACTGAATATATGTGCTTTAACATTTATATTCAAGTTAAATGTCTTAACAAATGGTCAAATGTCTTAACAAGTTTTGAAAGTTAGAGGCTGATATTGAGTTTGCTCCAACTCTATTTCTCAGAAGACATGCAAAGGAAATTATTTTACAATTCACGAGTATGAAAGCTTCTTCATACGATTTAATTTCAGAAAATACTTATACATCTGCTGTGCACCGCGGTTTCAGTCGTCGTTTAAATAAAAATCGGATTCTATCTCTTCTCTCTCGGTAATGTTCGGTTTTCGTCGGTACGAACTCGATCATCGACCCACCGTAACTTAAACCCGCCACCACCATTACGCTGCTTTGAGATTTTCTGCCCTGTTTTCTTTTTGCTCGATTCCTAGGAGTCGTAGCGTGAACTCCCTCAAGGATTGGGGGATTGGGGATATTACTAAATTAAATTTTAGTTATTATTACATCATATTATACAGGGAAACTCTACAGTTTCTTACTACTACGAATACATATAAATGAACTCTTAAATCAATTTTATAATGTTTGAATCATAAAGGTAAAAATTACTGTTGATAGTTCCCTTGATGGTTTAGAAATGAACCCGATAGGTGGCGTTGCAATTGGGCTAAGAAAAATTCTGGTTCGGACAGGACAACGTCTGTTGCTTCGCTAGTATTAATATAGTTTATATCATTCTATCTTTTATCATTTAGCCATATTTTTTCGTTTCTTTCGTCCTTTTTCACATTTTTTTTTTTCATTTTGTATTTAATAAGTCACATTTATAATATCCGTATTTTGAAAATAAAACTATTATTTCACAGAAACTAATATTAACCCCACATTAATTCGTGTTTAGAGCTTCACCTAAAATGGCACAGTTTATTCTGCAGTTTTACGGTGTAAGATTTTGTGTTCCGGTGTGTAAGTAAAAAATTCTAGAGCCCATTTTCATGTCCTCATCACAGCCTACACAACATAGGTACTTGTTACAGAGCACTTTCATTCTCTTGAGTATGCCTGTTTTTTAAGACGACGGTAATCTCTGAACATTATTAAGTCGTCGTCATCATCATCATCTCAGCCGTAGGACGTCCACTGCTGAACAAAAGCCTCCCCCCTAATTTTCTTAAAGGACCCATCAGAAGCAGCCTGGATCCACCGTCGACCCGCAGCCCTTATCTGGTCGTCTGGTCACCTTGTGGATGGACGTCCTATGCTGCGCTTGCCGGTCCGTAGCCTCCGACCCCAGCGGCCCAGCTCCGTACTAGTGTCCTGCCCACTACCACTTCAACTTACTAATCCATTGGGTTATGTCGGTAACTTTCGTTCGTCTACTTACCTCCTCATTCCTGATTCGATCTCGGAGTGTAACCCATAGGTCGCTGAGCGAGGTTGAACTTTCTTACGAGGTCCACAGAGAACACGTTTCAGCGCCGTAATAATATGTCATCACTGGCAACACACATTGATCGAAAACTTTTTGGACGAGAAGATGTCTCGGAGCTTCCCGAACGATGCCCATCCGTGCTGAATTCGACGATTGACCTCTTTCTCGAAGTTGACTCCATCTAATTAGACTGTTTGTCCCAAGTAGATGTACCTACTCGTCAACAACCTCGAAAGTTGAATCTCCAGCTTTACTGTGGTGGGCACAAATACCTACCTCGAATAGTTCCTTAGTTATAAACTTTTGTGGTTCAGTGAATAAGTAAGAGATGCCAGAACCAATTCATCCAACCCCTCGTTATCACTTAGCCTTTATCCTAACAAGGTAAACAGCACCGGTAACACATGTATATCATTACTCATTAATTACCGATGATGATCACCTTCTACCAAGTGGACGGTCAGCTTGCCAGACGATAAAAAGAATGATAATTTATGAATGGTTTCACGATTACTATAAATAATTTACAGTGTCATATACCACATAAATGTTCACGGCTTATATAAATAATACATAGTTATTATTATATAGTATAGTTATATTATAATCGAATCTCGTAGACGGTAAAGTCAATAGTTCTTAATGTAGGGGACCATTACCGATCGTCTCCTACGGGAAACTTTAAACTAACTACATCATAACTAACAACTTCAGATAGTTTCGTTTCGACAGTCTACAGTTTTCTGATATAAAGCTTGAACTTCAAAAACGAACTCCCTACCGGTTTCTTGTTTTGTTATCAATCAATTTTAATATTTATATCGTTAAAGTAAATTTGCAAGTATTGTGAAAAGTGCTTAAAATATATAAGGTACGTTTACACGGTACATTATTTAAGATTACTAGACAAGTTTATTGCATAATTTGAAACAATAAAAACGACAAGTTCTTTATAAAGTTTATTAAAATTGTAACAACAAAGGAGAACCATTAAGTCTCATCTTCCATTTTTAGGATATATACATAATATATCGTTGTATATATTTGTTTAATTAAAAATATCTGTTTTATGTTTGTGTTAACATGAGAAAATAAAGAACTTCGAGCGTGTTCTTATGACTCACCAGGGAAGGTTCTAGTTATGACTCACCATGGAACGTTCAAAAAAAGCGTCTTTTCCTGTTAACATAACTGGAAAGTTCCATAGTAGAATAGAAGTAACGCCACTCTCCGGTTATTGTCAAGGGAAATTAGTCCTTATGCACACAACATAGAGCTTACATTCAACAGAAATAGTGTTCCCGAACCTTCAATGACCTTGTTTACAATACGTGTGACTTGTTTACAATGTTTACCTACTCGTATTTGTTTGTTGTTTGTTTGTACTAAATTCGAGAAAGATCTAGACGATTGACAGCGGGTATAAATAAAATAGGCGAAGTGGCGAGCTAGCGACACAGTTTGATTCTGCGATTCGAAAGCGAAACTTCGGAACAGTAAACCAGCGACTCATAAGGGAATCATTGACGACTCTTGGCAAGTTTTACGGTTGTATCGGACCTTTCGTTTAGCACTTTTGGAAGTCATCTTGGTTTGTGGAAATAAATAGTTGATTTTCGCCCTTACACGGCAGGTTGACTCACCCCACACGTAACAGTGTTTTAAATAAACATTGTTTATTTAAAATAATTTCTACACATACATTCAACTAGAACTTTTGAAGTTAGAAGCTATTTTAATGAAAATAGGCAATAGACGGTGCTAAATAAACTAATTTTTTTAAAAAAATTATTACTATGTTTATAAAGTGAAAAAAAAATCCATGTATTCTTCGTGTTGAGTTATGTATTTGAAATATTAAAATAATAAACATATAAAAAAATGCATTATCAACGAGTCTGGCTTCAACAAAAGTTGTAGTGCTAATGTTGCAAAATAGTCGTAAGATAAAAATGATATACTTACAATAAATGCTTTTAAAAATATATAGCGAATGTATTACAGTATTACAAAGACACATTACAGAATGTAAGCGCGTGCGCTGCTATGTTTAGGAATACTAAAGCCTAATGGGACGCGACGAGACGCGACTGGAGGCGATTGGAATCGACTGGAAGCGACTGAAAGCGACTGGACGCGACAGGACGCGACTGGACGCGACTGGACGCGACTGGACGCGACTGGACGCGACTGGACGCGACGGTACACGATGGGACGCGATTCGACGCGACTCGACTGGACTTTATATTTGTTCTTTATCCTTATTTTTCGTGTAACCATGATTACTGGCTAAATACAAATGTCTATGTTAAAAGTAGGTAAGTTTCATTTGTAAAGAAGAGGGAACGAAAATGCAGAAGGCGTTTAAAACATCGTCTGTGTAACACAAAACTTGATTTTATTAAAGTGATATTTCGCTGTGTTAAGTAGATGTCAAAAGGACAAGTTAACATAGTCCGGGGACAAACTTGATTGTTATTGCACCAAGTTGTCGGGTAAATTGTAACGATAACTGCTACTCAGGAAAGTTTTAAACTCTAATAAGTGTACTTTATGCAAAATGTGTCTTCAAAATTTGTATATTTTGTTGTTGCTTAGTTTTTGTAGTTGACCCCACGATCTACGATACAAGCACGGCTGTGTAGGGATCAAAATTGACTGGATTTTTATAAAGGTAAGGAAGGTTAAATAAATAAATTTAAAAAAAATATGAAGATAAAAAAATTAAAAGATAAGATAAATTTAATAAAGAGATAAAATCCATTTTGTGGACTCACAAAATGCTTAATTATCTACAAAATAACATATCTACAATTGTCGTTTATTCTTATCGGATTCCCTGATTCGATACAATTCCCGAGTTCCAGGACCAACGTCTCATTCCCTGCCATTTAGGGAAATTCGCCACAATTTGCAGCATTGGTCGCAATATGAGTACACGTGACGCATATCCAACCAATATTATAGAATTATTCCAGAAAATTTTCATTCAAATCCCTTCATGTTTGTTCATTCATGTTGAACAAACATCCAACATGAATGAACAAACATCTCACAAACTTTGGTATTTATAACAGTATTAGTAGAAAGTAAAGGAAGATTTTTCAACACGGATGAAATCGCGGGCATAGTTACATAACTATCTTTTATAACATACTAGCGACCCGCTTCCGGCTTCGCCCGGCGTGCAATTTTTATATATATGAACACTCCCCGTTTATCCCTATTTCCATTAGTGAATACCGAATTAAAATCGGTCTACCCGTTCAGGCGTGATGCCGTGACCAAGGGAAATGGGGATTCATTTTTATATACCTATAGAAGATATATTTTGTTACGTAATCTGGACTCACCTTTATTTAAGTTTTTAGAAATGAAATAATACAAGGATACGCGTGTACTTTTTTTTGTAACAAGTACCTAATTGAAGCCAAAGTCGAAGGCAGATGTTATTTGTCGGTAATTGGATTGACCTCTCTCTCGTTAGCATGCGGCAAACGCGCCGCGACACGTCACTGGTACTTTAGCTGAACGCGCTTTCGTACATAGCAATTTTCCGGCTCCGTAGCAACCTACGCCCGATGTATTTCTACACAGACAAAATAGCACGCTGCCGCCTCAGTCAACAGGCTTTGTATCTGCAACTTTGTAAGCTGCAACTCTAAAGTAGGCATTTCTCATCCTCAATAGGCAAACATTTCCCATCGAAGACTCGAAACATATTGGACGTGATCAGTGATTATACTTTCTCCGCGGACTTTAAAACGGAAATTTTTTTTTGCTTTTTAAGTTACCTATCTATATTGAAAATTTTATATAGTTACACACTTTTTATGTCCTTACATAATTATTATAAAACAAAATCACCCGCCGCGTCTGTCTTTATGTTCGCGATAATCTATAACTACTGAAAGGATTTTCATGCTGTTTTTATACCAACAGAGTGATTCCTGAGGAATGTGTAGGCGTATAATGATTCCTTAGGTTGCAGAGGATTTACAAATTGGAGAACACTGTGCACAGATGTTTCACCAGGCAGTTCCACCCAAATCCGATAGATGTCGTCGCTTCATATAATTCTACTGTAGTATAATAGATGGCCCCATTAATAGTGTTATACTTTTTATTTTTCAACGCGGGCAAAGTCGCGGCCACGAGCACCTAGGGCACAGTATTATTATTAACGCCAAAATTAACGCCAGGACAACTGGGCAGCCTATCTGGCGACAGTAACCAGAACCACCACATTACATAAGATTATAATTAAATAAAAATACTTGTTTTTGTGTTTCAGTGTGTGTACTAGTTTTTTATTAGTGTACTAGCTTTAGGCGAGAAAATACGTTTGACTAAATATATGAGCAATGTTACGATAACATCTTTATTGCAGTTATGGTTTTGCCAGGCGTTAAATTATCCCTCGGGAACAGTACTTTTTTCTGGATGAAAGGTACCCTATGTCCTTTCCTGCATCCCTGGCAAAGTGTATGCAAAATTTCATGATGAAATTATATTCAGCGATTTAGGCGTGAAAAGGTAACAGACAGGCAGACATAGTTACTTTCACATTTATAATATTAGTATGGACTAGTATGGATTAAAATGTGTTCTTACACGTAGAACACGCCGTTAATTTTACATTTTTGTAGGGTTTTTTTTTTCTTTTCTTAAGACAAACTTTGTAACCGCGAAACCTCTGCGGGGCGTTAGGGCTCCGCAGGCGTTCCAACCGTTACTCACCGACTGAAACTCAGGGGCAGACACTACACGAGACCTGTGTTACTCTCAAGGGCGCCAACTACTTGGGGTGGACTCAGACAAAGGAAAGCCAAGTTCAATCACACAACACCTTTATTAATAAAAGATTAAACTACATTAAACACCAATTAAAATTACAACTGAAATTATACACCAAAAATAAAAAAAACAATTTTGAATATATTTAGTCCTGATTTTCCTCGCTGAAGGCGGGGATGCTCTTATACACTCACTTGAAAGACACCAAGTAGCTCACAGACCACGCCGAAGTGATGCCACGTGGCCTGGTGGCTTGGCGAAGGGAGATGTCGAGACACCTCTCGACACGTGGATGTCGTCGCCTCCGACTGCGACGCAGCTATAGTCCAAACCAGGGGTGGCTTGGACTGCAGGAAGGCGAGATCGACCCAGGAGCCGCAGGGTAGATCGCACGCACGTGTGCGGATGGACCGATTCCCTCTTATATATTTATCTGACGCTTGCCAGATACTTTTACTGTCGACGGTTAATACTTATATGTATCCGCGACCTAACGGCTAAAAAGCCATAAATATATTTATATACGACCGCGTGGTAAGTGGAAACACTAGACGGTTCGTTAAGTCTTAGAGAAATCGTAAAGTCCCTCGAGCTCCTCTTCTTCCAAACGCCGGGTGCCAAGAGACCGCGTGGCCGCTGCCACCGTCCCTCCATAGCTCGGCCGGAAGTCGTGCCACTTCCTCTGGCCGACATAAAAACTAACCAATCCCATTGCTTCTTCGTTCGTGCATCGGTCTAATCCTTCCCCGTCGAGCCGACATCGACAGATGTCGCTCCATAATGGTGTGTCGGGTAATCGTGCGCCAGTACACAACGTCTTGAGGTGGTTATACCGTCATGCGGTAGATGGCGGTTATAACCACAATCTATTATAAATTTATTACCAATTAATGTTAATTTCTCTTAATGTGCCAAAAATTTACGTTACAACTTGTACACCATGGAATGCGTAGAATTATTATCAAAGATATGTATGAATATTTCTTTATTAATCTATTATTCAACATTAAAAATATATAAAAGAAAGAAACCCTAACAGCATGGCATTCATGGTAGCGTTTTAAAAGATTATGTTGTAAAATTTGTGTTAATTTACCTACGTAATACAATCATAATTATAGCTTGTGACGGAGGGTGTGGGTTGACTTTACCACACCTGAGCACAATTTGTATGACAGCTTTGAATAAGGCATTGTTTAAATATAGCTACGGTTGAGGTCGCATTTTTTTATTTCTAAATCCAGAGTATAAGATTGGCAGTAAATAGAAAAAAAAAAATTGACGTAAAAATCAAAACAATATAACAATATAAAAGTACAAAACATTAACAAAATTATCCTATTATTATTAATCAAATTACAAACAGGCGGGCGATGCGATATAATTCAATGTTAATATTTTTCTTAAATATTTTAATATACAAACTAGCTGAGCCCGCAACTTCGTACGCGTGGTGTCCTTTTTATAAAGGACTGGTGTCCTTCCTAGAAAAAAAAATATTTGCAAAAAAAACATAAAGGCCAAATTTGCCCAGCCGTTTTCGAGTTTTACGCTTAGCAACACAATTAGCGATTCATTTTTATTTATAAATAGATGTACTTTGTTGAATCCTGTTCTGTTTATAGTTCAATCTATCAACAAAGTTTCAACAAAATCGGTTTAGTCGTTCACGCGTGGAACGTTATAACTTGAATTATGAATGAAATTACTGTATGAAATTGTGTTATCGAAAATACTCTATTTATTATTTTTAGCAAACACTAAAGACACTAAAGCCTTTACAGCACTCAGTGTGGTAAAACGCATTTTCATTTAAAACAACCAGTTACCTACTTTACGAGTACATGTATAATAAATGTAGTTTACGAAATTACATTTACTCAATGACACATTTGCCTTTAGAAACGCAAATGGTGCTCCCATTTGCGTGTGAATTTTAAAGTAGAGAGGAGCTTACAGTTCCAAATGTTTTAGGAACTAAATCTACTTAAAAACATGTTAATTAAATAGTTTTACATAAAAGACAATATAACTCACAAACCAGCCATTCCCAATGGGGGTTTAAACAAATTGATCAGAGGTCCCAAAATTTCTACAGCAACGGGATAATGTCACAACCTACAAGATGGCAAAAAGTCTTCGAACAAAATGGCACAATTAACTGTAATTAAATGTAAATAAACTTTGAAAAAAAAGTCTTGGAATTTCCATATAAAATGCGAAGAAACTTTTTCCCAACCTATTATAAATATGATATTATGTTATATTATGTTTAGTGTGTTCAATGTTTATTGTAAAAAAATAATGAAAATTTGTAACTAATTGAAAATGTGTGTGTTTTTTTTAATGTTATGTCGACAGACAGGCTGACGGTCCACTTGATGGTAGGTGGCTACCGTCGCCTATAACACAAGCAACGCTACAGGTGCTGCAAGTGCGCTGCCGACTACAGTAGGGATAAGGGATTAGGAGGGGATAAAAAATGGGCTCTGGCATCCCTTACTCACTCACCGAAACACAACAGCACGTATATGCTGTTATTTCACGGTGGTCTTCTGTAAGTTGAAATGTTACAATTCACATTGTGTTGAAATGTGTGTGTATTTCATAATATACGCTTACTCCGTTCCAGGCCGTACGTTGGTTGATTACAGAAATATTAAAAAAAAAAAATATTAAAAAAAAAGCTGAATTTTACGCATTCGAGCCCAGCATTTTACTAATGTTGTCACAACTCCAGTGTTACACGAATCAAAATAAATTCACATTTGCAATTCGGTACGCGTTCCCTTTTCCAGTCTCGGTTGTTCTCGTTTGTTTTGATTTGATCAAATATACCTTTCAATTTAGATATCGCAATACAGTGTGTAAGTTTGTAAACTTTTAATGAATTAAATTACAAATGAAAGTAGATACTAATCACTTAGTTTATATAAAAACAGTCTAATTGAGATGGCAGCACTGTAGCGTCAGGTCCAATGAACTGTCAAAATACATACGCGAATTGGAATTTTCTATGTATTTTTTAATTATGTTATATTTAACACAATAGAATTTCAATAATTTATGTTTTGTACCTACGCTCTGTGCTATCTGACAGCTGTTTAGACCTGACGCCTACGAAGCGCCGCCTGGTGGCAGAAAAAGTATCGAAAACCCTCATTCGGGTGCTTCTTTTTTTTTTCATAAATAGGAATGTTCTTAGCCGGGGGCAGACTGCCAGTTTACAAATATTTTTTTTACTATAAAACTGAGGATAAAATAATTAACCTATTATAAGATTGCACGATGATTTATTAGTTTCGAAGGAATCTGTTACAATTTTTTTTTAATGTTAAGGTCGGCAGACAGGCTGACGGTCCACTTGATGGTAGGTGGCTACCGTCGCCTATAACACAAGCAACGCCAAAGCTGTAAGCTGCTGCAAGTGCGCTGCCGATTACAGTTACAGACTACAGTACTATAGTTATATGGATTTCTTGTAGAGGTAAAAAAAGTAATTTCTTGTAAATATTAATTCAAGTAAATATTAAAACTCAGTAATTAAATTTCAGTCTAAGATCCAACTTTATTATTATTGTTATAGATACATATATAAGAGTATTTAAAAGTTTTAAATAAATAGACTTGTGTTGTTCTGTAAATAAAGTTTAATTTTAATATTTACACAATATCGAATTACACGATAAACCTATATACAAGAATATAGCTACATTTAAAATCTATTCATTTATTATTTACCTATAGGTACATTTATTTATTGAACATTATATTTTTTAACAACTCATAAAAACGACGGTGATAACAATTACTTTTTCAAACTTGATGACTGCCACCATTAAATACCTCTATGAAGTATTTATACTCCATGGAACTTATAATAACATAAATATTAAAATTAAAAAAACATACAAAATTTCTTAATATAAAGTATAATAAAATCGTAAACATTTAAAAGAAAATAAAAAAAAATCAATTTGTACAACGTGTTGTACTTATGTCACCGAGCTCAAAAAAAAATATTTTTTTTTTAGAAGTTATTATTTGTTTGTGCGTTTATGCACGCTAATCTAGAAACAGGTAAACAAACAGAAATCCTAAAAAGTATTTTTTTTTACCTCGGACCATAATATTTTGTACAACGTGTACAAACTGTTCATTTGAAATGTTTCCATTTTTTTGTGTTTTGTATTTCGACGAGGGCTTCGTGGATAGTAATAAATAGCAGTAATTAGACTGCTCAAAATTGATAACTTTCGTTCCTGGTGAGTAAAATTGTGAAACGCAATTACGCCACATAATCTACGTTAAGGGTAATTCTCTGGGGGGCAATTTAATACGAAAATAGTTGTTGCACTAAGTAGCTAAAGCACTCTAAATGAAAATTTCAGTAACACGCTCTAACCTCGGGTCAAGTCGTTCGGGAATATCCATTTCAATGGTAAAGACTAGTATTTTATGCCAACCTGACTTATTTAAGTCCACATTGCGCTCGTATTAAGTCCATAATATTTTGTACGTTTAAGGCGAGGTCACATTGATGGAAAAAGATGAAATTAGGAAACAAATTTCAAAACTATCTTATCTGACGATATAAAAACTTAGCACACACCAAATAAGATTAAATATAAATCGCTGTTTATAATATTTTTTTCAAAAAAACAATTTATTCACGTTTTACTTATGTTACCGAGGTCGAAAAAATAGGTTTTAGAATTTTTGTCTGTTTGTCTGTCTGTATTGTATGTATGTATGTCTGTGCGTTTGTGCTCGCTAATCTCAGAAACGGCTTAACCGATTTGAATGCAGTTTTCAGTTTTTTATGCTTAGATCGACAGACAGGCTGACGATCCACTTGATGATAGGTGGCTACCGTCGCCTATAACACAAGTACGCCAAAGCTGCTGCAAGTGCGCTGCCGACTACAATAGGATGAAGGATAAGGGATTGGAAAGGGATAGCGAAATGGGCTCTGGCATCCCTTACTTCACTCGCCGAAACACAAAAGCACACGTGCTGTTATTTCACGGTGGTCTTCTGTAAGGGTAACATTTAGTGTTTGTTTCATTCCAATTGGTTTACAAACAAAATAGTTGCGCGCTGTACTAAATACCACGCGTACGAAGTTGCGGGCTCAGCTAGTAATAAAATAAAAATGGATTAAAATTTTAACTCAAATTTATGGAAACCATTCTGGGTTTAAACATTATGAGTAATAAAAATCTTTAGAATATCATCATAAATTAAACAATAATGCGAAATTGCAGTGTTCAGTTTAATACTTTTGCGGGGGTTTACTTTGCGTTGCGCAGTCTTGATTAAGCAGCACGTCTAGCGGCAGTAAACAACAGCATTTGTGCTATTGTGTTTCAGTGAACGAGTATACGTAAGCTTCTGTAATAAAGTCCCAATAAAACCTTACATAAAATAATCACAAACCATCGTGAAACAATAATGAAGTAGGAAAGGTTATTTATTTTATGATTATTTTACTTTTGGGACTGAAGGCCGACTCTGAGTGACGTCATGGCTCGGCATGGTACAGGAAAATATTATTTTCAAACTTATATACAATGATTCACTCTGAATCTATACTGATATTATAAAGAGGTAAATTGTAAGAAATGTTTTCATAATTCTAAGCACAAGGAATTTTGGTGTTTCGAAGTCCGTGATTTTATTCCTCTACACTGGCAGCTTGTTAAATGGAGAGTAAATCCCAGAGTAACGTAAATGTGGGAGAACTAGTTCGATTTTTATTCACGAACTAGCTTTTGCTCACGACTTCGTTAACTTCTCCCGGGAATAGTACTTTCTTTCTGGATGAAAAGTATACCAATTTTACTTTTCTATACTCCTGATATCGTAAATGCAAAATTTTATTATGATCGGTTGAGTGTGTATCAAACACTTACAAACAACGGGTTGGCTTTAGAATCCTGTGTTCGGCTTTTAGGGTATTTCAGGGCTAATTTAGTTAGTAATGTATGTTAGTTTTATAAATATATAGTTTTTATGGCGAGCAAATTCATGCACAATTAATTTTATAAAGATTTTAAAACATAACCTAAATTTGTTTATATTGTAAATTATTATATACATACCAGCAGTATAGAAGGCGTATAAAGTGTTTGGAAGCAAGATTACTTAGCAATTGATGTTAGTTTTTAAAAAATATAGTTTTTATAGTGAGGAAATTCATTCACAATTAATTTTATAAAAATTTTAAAACTATATCTGACATTGTTTATATTGTAAATTAATATTTATATCAGACATAGAGTAATAAATAGTGCTTATTCACTTAGTATTAGTACTCTGTGTTATCATTCGGTTATGTATCTTTGACATAGACTACTTTTAATATATAGTGTTTAATAATTATAGTGGATAAATCCATTTGATGGAGTAGATGGAACCCATACTCAACGTATTGAGTGTCAGTGGCATATTATGAAAAGATTTTCACAATTCTCCTGCTCGATACTTCTATGAGAGCAAATCCGACTTGGAAGGGTTAGGTTAGGAGGTTAAGGCGGGGCGTAGCTCCCGCCTTAACCTCCGTGGTTTTTTTTTTTTTAATAACCTAAAACTCCTGGCCGATTCCTCTGTGAGAGCAAATCCGACTTGGAAGGGTTAGGTTAGGAGGTTAAGGCGGGGCGTAGCTCCCGCCTTAATCTCCGTGGTTTTTTTTTTTTTTAATAACCTAAAACTCCTGGCCGATTCCTCTGTGAGAGCAAATCCGACTTGGAAGGGTTAGGTTAGGAGGTTAAGGCGGGGCGTAGCTCCCGCCTTAATCTCCGTGGTTTTTTTTTTTTTTAATAACCTAAAACTCCTGGCCGATTCCTCTGTGAGAGCAAATCCGACTTGGAAGGATTAGGTTAGGAGGTTAAGGCGGGGCGTAGCTCCCGCCTTAACCTCCGTGGTTTTTTTTTTTTAATAACCTAAAACTCCTGGCCGATTCCTCTGTGAGAGCAAATCCGACTTGGAAGGATTAGGTTAGGAGGTTAAGGCGGGGCGTAGCTCCCGCCTTAACCTCCGTGGTTTTTTTTTTTTAATAACCTAAAACTCCTGGCCGATTCCTCTATGAGAGCAAATCCGACTTGGAAGGGTTAGGTTAGGAGGTTAAGGCGGGGCGTAGCTCCCGCCTTAATCTCCGTGGTTTTTTTTTTTTTTTAATAACCTAAAACTCCTGGCCGATTCCTCTGTGAGAGCAAATCCGACTTGGAAGGATTAGGTTAGGAGGTTAAGGCGGGGCGTAGCTCCCGCCTTAACCTCCGTGGTTTTTTTTTTTTTAATAACCTAAAACTCCTGGCCGATTCCTCTGTGAGAGCAAATCCGACTTGGAAGGGTTAGGTTAGGAGGTAAAAAAAAACCACGGTTTTTTTACCTCCTTTTTTTTTAAACAAAAACCGACGGTAAAAAAAAATGAAAAGAAACATCATTTGGTTATGTTTCTTTGACATAGATTACTTTTAATATATTTGTATAGTGTTTATTCACTTAATTAATATAACCAAATGATCACACAGAGTACTAATTACTCTGTGTGATCATTTGGTTATGTTCAAAATGTGTTACACTATTTATTTATACCTACTGAAACAAATAGGTTAAGTTCCGTAATGTTTATGGCTCTGTGGTTCATTGGCTCTGTGGTTAAAAGTTAAAATGTAAACAAACACGTTACCTTATTCGACAAAATAAAAAAACGAAAAAAGTTTTAAACAGTGAAAATTTATTGTGTTGTACTGAAAACGTGTGTTGTAGTGATGTTTTTAAGTGATGCTGATGCTGATAGTTCAAACAAACCTGGTATGTACATAATAATTTACAATATAAACAAATTTAGGTTATGTTTTAAAATCTTTATAAAATTAATTGTGCATGAATTTGCTCGCCATAAAAACTATATATTTATAAAACTAACATACATTACTAACTAAATTAGCCCTGAAATACCCTAAAAGCCGAACACAGGATTCTAAAGATTTCCCCAAACAACTTTCGCATTAATAATCTTATATACCTATATAAAAATGAATCCCTATTTCCCTTGGTCACGGCATCACGAGTGAACGGGTAGACAGATTTTAATTCGGTTTTCACTAATGGAAAGAGGGATAAACGGGGAATGTTCTTATATAGAAGCCGGGGGCGGGTGTAATTTATATAATATTGAAATGGTACCATTTCATCAAACATTAACTCACATAAGGTAAGTCAGTTAGCTGCAGAAAGGAGAACCGTTTCCCATATAAGCCTATGCTGTACAGGACCGGAAATTGGCCTGTAATTAGAACTTGTAAAAGATTGCATGATCGCAATCTTGACAATTATCAGCAATGGCCAAGTTTGTGAATAAATCGTACAATATGCACATTTGAGGTTATGCCGTGGATGCTTGTTACATTTTCTGATACGATGGGAATTATAATTGTAATGATATAATGTCATAAATGTCATGTGACAGTATATGTCATATAACAATACATTTTATGCCACTTATTACACAGAAATAGTCGTAGTCGTAGCGTAGCACATTACATAGAATACAAATCCTGGGACCAATTTGAACTCAATGCATACACAGAATAATTATAAAATAGTTATTTGTTCAACTAGAGAGCAAAATTGTTATAGAATTGAATCACGAGCGTAGCGAGTGATTCTAATATAGACTACTGAGCGAAGTGAGTGATTTAAAGGCACGAGACATAAAAAAATTTGCTCTCGTGTTAAACATACAACTTTTCACCTCAACAGCGAGTAGGCCATCACCACTGGTATCTTCACAGCTGTAAAACTATCTTCACAGCTGGGCCAACTCTAGTTGGCTATGGTCGGCCGAATCTAGTCGGCTATGGCCGGCCGACTCTAGTCGGCTATGGCTGGACACACTAATAAAATCCTAATAATGTTATTCCTGTGAGTTAAATCGCGTGTTCGAAATTTGAATCACTTTTCCTCACGCTCACAGCAAAAATCGATTTCCTGCGAGTTTTTAGGCACCAAAAGCACCCTTTTAGTGCTGGAGAGGTGAAAAAGTAATTTTAACTGAGAAAAAATAAGTATTATGATAACTATTATGATTATTGCATTTAATTTACGTCCCGCTTATCGATGTACCGTTTATGCCAATTGACAAGTATTTTTTTATAGAAACAACATTGAGTAAATTATTTTTAATCCCATCTTCAAACACACTAAAGAGTATTGAATACACCATAACGCACGGTGCGTTTATGGAAAAATAAATTCACATACCTTTTGCATTTGGCTATTGTTAATAAGTTAATCTAAAAAAAATGGTTATTTTTATTTGTACATAAATTTGGCTTGTTCAAAGTCATTTATTCATAGCCCAAAACGGGGGTTCTCCTTTGTAAGTGTAACAAAACTTTGGACGAGGCTGCATTTACGCTGACTGATGATGATTATAAGTTACGTATTAGGGCATGGTTCTATTCTAAGTATTGGAAGATTACACCTCGCAATTACCGGTCTTTTAATAGATACCTATAGGTGCTGTTATTTTCTCCATCTATAATAGTCTATGTAACTATAATTTTATAATGCTAATTTGTTTATTGAATATTGTGTAAACTGTGAAAGAATTTCAAAATTTATTTCACTTTTAGATAGCTTACTACCCCTGAGTGACATAGGTTACATATGTAATATTATGTATTATTTATTTTTGTTATTCTGAAAGAAACGTAAAAAAGCTATTTTAACAAATAATTCAAACTGAAACTGAAGGATTGACTAACAAGACATTTTACCAAATTCAACTCCCAAACAAAGAAAGAGGCTGGTAAAGATTGTATTGGAAATAATGTTTTTCGACTATAAAACAAAATTCTTTTTCCTTAAAATCTGCCATGAATGCTGTAGATATAAATTTATAATATCGTTGTTCGCGATTTTTAAAATTCAATCCCCATGGGAGAATGGATATCACGATAATTTATTTGTACGAGAAATAATATTTTTCTGGTACAGTTTTACATGAAAATGTTTCTATAAATGCTCTTTCCTGAATATTACGGAGAATTTAACAAATTCCAACCGCAGGGAAGGAAGGGATAGATAGCGAAGTTTGTATGTATGAAGAAAAATATGAAAATAAACGTCAAACGAAGCCGCGGCTAAAAGATAGTTGTTTATTTGTATATTTTCTCTAAATAAATCCACATAAATTTAAAATTGCTTACCAGTTTTATGGGACATTGTAAATATTTTTCTAATTATTTCATGTATAATAAATAAATAAATAAATAATATATTAGACTTTTAAAAACTAATATAACAAGTCTAAAGCAATAAATTAAAATGGCTCTTATTAATTTTTTACCAACGAAAAAATGTGTACTTTGACAAATATATTCGCATACAAGTTTTGGACTCGTTTAGAGACTTTATAAACTTTTTTCGTTCAAGAGCAGTTACTAAAAACTTTTTGTATTTTGTAACAGGGTTAGTTAATGTTGCAGTCCTTTAACTTTAACGCGTCAAAAGTTCGCTAACAAGGTACTTAGTTTATATTTTTTTAATAAACAGAAATCGTGCTAAAATAAAAAGGCTCTTCCTAGTTCGTCCGATTATCCGATGAATAAATATAATTTTTATCGTCTGATTATCTGATGAATGCAACAAATTAATCGTCCTATGACATAGTTGTTCTTCCAGTAATGGTATGGCTACATACTCGTACATAGAGTAATACTCTAACCAGTAGTGCAGTAAAATTAAGGTTATTTATTCATCCGTTTAGCCCTAGACTTGGCAGGGTTTTTTTCTTGTATATATTCATTTTGTTCCACATATATTGGATCAGCAATAAGGTACTTAATTTATATTTTTTTAATAAACAAGAATTGTGCTAAAATAAAAAGGCTGTTCCTAGTCGTCCGATTATCGGATGAATAAATAACCTTAATCATCCGCTAAACGGGTGAATAAATAACATTTTCATTGTCTGATTATCGTATAATACTTTTTGTAAACTGTTTTGTACATCTATTGACTATTTTATTGCGGCCCACGCCACGAGAGCTTCAGTCTCATCAAACCAAAACGTTTTGTTTTTACGCGCAATTTCATATTTCAACCTACAGTAAGTTGAAACCAACACTTTTAATTCTGTCTACTTTGCTTTGTGTACTGATAATGAAATATCATAACTATTGAGAGCAATTTAAAAAAAGCAATTTAATATCTATACTAATATTGTAAAGCTGAAGAGTGTGTTTGTTTGTTTGTTTTTTTGAACGCGCTAATCTCAGGAACTAGTGGTTCGAATTGAAAAATTCTTTTTGTTTTGAATATTCCATTTATCGAGGAAGGCTATAGGATATATAACATCACGATACGATAAATAGTATTATATATAAGCAATGTCCAGTACCGCACGCCCCATGCGCACGCCGCCGTCGCCGTATGGGCCTCAGCGAAGCGTGACCGAGTTCAGCTAGTGTTCAAATAACTTTATATACATTTTTATGGTTCGCAAAATTCAATGGCAGAAATTATTGTCGCCCTCAAAGTCTAGTATTGTAAAATTTTATGCAATACGGTAAAAAAGCGGAATAAAATGAATTTGTGTACATCACATAACAATACTACACTTGCGCTAAATAAACCTTCACAAAATGTATCTCGACAAAATGGCAGCGGCTCAATATTTCGTCGGAACAGAACCGTCCTGAAAATTCTGTAAACTAAATTTCCTACGCGCTGGCCTAGTTTATATCGCAATGCTTTCAGGGTGATGTATTTGATAGGATTACGTACCTACATACAAATTGAAATATATTTTCGTTATCAAAGGTATTCCCAAATACTTAATCGGGAATACTACGTTTAAAGATATAGCAATAGAGTCCAATTGCTATAGACTCAATTTCTCTTGCATTTATCATTTATAATTAGAATACTTTGCAGGTTCCTGTTTATTTTACGTGCTTTTTCACATTAATATATTGTTGAGATGGTTGTCACTTGACAAATCTATGTAATTATTATCTCTTTTATTATTATTATTATTAGATAATGATAGATTTCACATTGACTGTGCAACACATAGTATTTCTTTAATTTCCCCCTAGGGTTATACAACCCTCGTGACTCGTATATTTCCAATTTTTTTTATTTTTATCATATACCTAATTAGTGCTTATAATTAGTTACATTTGACAGAGAGTGTGATTCTGATAGGAAATGCCATTTCCCTATCCCTCCCTAATCCCGTATCCTTAATCCTACTGTAGTCGGCAGCGCACTTGCAGCACCTGCGGCGCTGCTTGTGTTATAGGCGACGGTAGCCACCTACCATCAAGTGGACCGTCAGCCTGTCTGCCGATCTTAACATAAAAAAATAACGGGCTGGAGAGCCGTTGTAACTCGCTTCATATTTGTTTTACTTATTGTTTTACTACATTTTTTCGTTTTTATATGCAAATATTATTCCATTATTACATTTATATTTTATGCTTTTTATCAATTTTTCTGTACATTTATAACTTATTTTCCATAGTAAATTATTAATAATTAATAATTATAAGGCAATGTTTATTTTCATTGACATGGTTTTGTATTTTCTTTTTGTAAATTTTCGTTGCTTTTTTTTTTAAGAATTAATGGGCAAAGATATGGATTGTTTGAAAGTTTCTTCTTGTAAACAATATTCGAAACTTTTATATTTTGTTTTGTGTCTGAAAAAAAAAAGATGAAAAAAAAAATTTATCCTGAATTTCTTTCGACGTTTGTTCTCAGAATTGTCATCATTCATTTGATTTCCGTATAAAAATTAAAATAATTAAACGGGTATGAAAACAAATAAACAAATAAATAAGTTATTTAAAAAGTGGGTTAAAATAGGTTAATATCAAAAATAAGTTTCACTTTGAATAAATTTGATAAGTCAAAATAAATTTTAATATACTTAGTGCATTTTGAAAATGTAACGTCAAAGTTATTTTAGCGCACTTCTGTCGACCCCAACAATAAAAATGTAGATAGTTGATATCATTACTCAACAAGTTTGTGTTTAACTTGAACGGAACAGAATTGTAGAATTGTTTCACAAGTTTTGATTCAGTTTAGCGACGAAGTCTTGCTCCACTGGAAATAGTGGCTTGGTGGATTACTACTTTCAACTTGTATAATGCAACACGAAATATACAGGGAAATTGAATATTAAATCATGTCAGGTATGTGAGTACAGTAGAGGACTTATGACGTAGGGCGGACACAGTATCGCCAAACGACAACGGTTAGACAATAAACCCAATGAGTCCAAAAGGTCGAAATAGAATTTGCGTTTCGCTGTGTGAAGATCAATACTTGTTAACTGCCGTTGGTCGAGTAGTTGAGATGCTTGTTTTAACGCTATGTCTCAGGGGTCCCGGGTTCGAATCCCGGCTGGGCCAACTTTGGAAATAAACTTTTCCTAGTTGGCTCTGGTCCGAATCTGGCAAGTAGTGGCAGCGCACACTGCGTTTCGCATTGATTTCGGCAGCGCGTTTGATGGCAATAACCATACCCCCTTTTACAGAAGACCACCGTGAAATAGCAGCACGTGTGCTGCCGACCATAGTGTGATGAAGGATAAGGGATTAGGGATTTTTTATCCATTTCCCTATCCCTAATCCCTCATCCTTCATCATACTAGGGTCGGCAGCTCACTTGCTTGTGTTATGAGCGACGGCAGCCACCTACCATCAAGTAGACAGTTAGCCTGTCTGACGACCTAACGTAATAAATATAAAAAATGTTTTATTAAGAACTGCACTCATAAGTTTAAAAGAACTCATAGCCACGTTTATAATGCCCGAGAAGTTAGCATGCCAATTTTGGTTTTCAGAAAAACTGGAAATTGTTGTGATTTGTGCTAGGCTTGTACTACGTTTCAAAAAACGGAGCGGTAATGACAAAAAACCGTATATTTTTCAAAAATGTGCGGAATGTACCAGGTTTGTCCCATACCGGAATGCTGTTGACGTCATTCAACAACTCATGAGCGATGCTCATGCGACGGTTCTTTTCGTCAAATTTAGCAATTACGGAACAAACTTCACTGCCACACGTTTGTGAAATGAGCCAACCGATATGCCAACATCCTGAACAATTTCTCTAACAGAAATTTATTCTGTTAAGTCCTTCTTCTTCACTGCTTCAATTGTTTTATCAGTTGTTGACATGCTGGGGTGTCCAGGGCGGGCGTAGTCATTAACATCTTCTCGGCCATCTGTGGAGAGATTATAAATAGGTTTCTTTCTGAAAAAAGAGTCGTTAAATGCCACAATCAACATTTCAAATGCGTTGGAACAGAAAATGTTATTTTTCACACAAGATTTAATATAAATTCTTTGATCAGTTTTATCCGATTACAAAAAAATCGCTAAACACACCAAAATGCGTCTAAACTTGTCTGGTAAAAACAAACTACAAATGCAAAATGGGTATAAGTAATTCAACATAATATGTTGGGAAGATGTCTATCAACGTGAAAAACAAACAAAAATCAAGAAACTAATATAAAAAGAAATGTATAGAAAGTACTAATAAAAATAATAAGTAATAAGTATGTAAAACTAAGAAACGTAGCCTGAAAAATTTGAAAAGTAACTTTTTTTGAACAGCCCTGGTATATTTTTAAAGTTTACTTAAATAAAATAAGTTTATAACTAGCTTATTTTAAATTGCCGTTACAATTTTTTTTAATTAATGTGTTTATTTTTGCATCGTACTAGTCCCAGTTATTAATTTTTGTATTTTTTTATATGTTAAGGTCGACAGACAGGCTGACGGTCCACTTGGTGTTAGATGGCTACCGTCGCCTAAAACACAAGCAACGCCACAGGTGCTGCAAGTGCGCTGCCAACTAAATCAGTAGAATTTAGGATAAGTGGTGACGCCGGATTGTTTAAATCAAATAATTTGATGACGATTTACTGTGGTACGTGATGTCTTCCTCCTTTCCCCTTATACCTGTACTTACGCAAATGTTGCCACCCCGCCATTAGTCGCACTCGCGGTTAATGAAACTATTAAACGCAACCAATTCGAAAATGAACCGTCGCGTCGTCGTACTGAAACGACACCGCGCAGACCAATCCGCCGATCTCGCCACGCAAGATTTGATTTCTTAATTCGTAATTATCAGGCATTGAGATTGTAATTATCGAAGTGATCGCGCCTTCGGCTCCACGAGTGTAATTATTGAAGTGGTGATGTGTTGGAATACATCTGAATTTCCTGTGTGACGGGCCCGTCGCAGTCTTTGTATCTCGGAGGATCCAGGACTGAGCCTATTATGCGGATAAGTGACAACACACCGATTCTTGGTAAATGACACCTTTACTCGCCCATTAATTGTACGTACCACCAATAAAAAATAAGTATATACAGTCCACTTTTTCCATCGAAGTATCTCGATAATATATTTGACGTGATCAGATAATGGATGGGAATGGTTAAGGAAAATGAGCTCTGGCATCCCTTACTCACTTACCAAAACACAACCCACGTGCTGTTATTTCACGTCGGTCTTCTGTAAGAGGGTGTAATAATGTTATGGACTTTTTTTTTTAATTCTATGTACACACAATCGGTCTTTTCACTCCACTACCGATATTGCCTGAATTTGTCTTAAATTGATCTTGACATAGGCGCTGTCTTAAAATTCTACGAATAATTATTTGATTTACACCATCTCTTGCAAGTACGTAGGTCGATTCAGAAATAAGGTTCCCGAAGAGCTCCAGCCTCACAGGAAGGTGCAATCTGGCAACAGCACTGTGAGGAACAACAACTTCCTCTGGTTGTTTTTCGCTGCGACACTCATTCTTGGCTCAGCAGCCGTCCGAGATGGTTGTTCCCATTGTTGATCCCGCCAAGTGCGAGATTCATTTCGTGAATCGCTTTCTGTAAGTCAAAGGGATATTCGTCATCAGTTGACATTGGTGTACGGCGAGAAGTGTGATTATCACTTGTTTCCCAAGTTGAAGGAACTCTTGGGTGACCAGCGCTCCTGGAGCGACGATGACGTCAAAGAAGAAGTGAAACCCGTTGAGGAACAACGGGTTAGCGCCGGAATTCTACGACATTGGAATACAGAAATTGGAGCAACGTCTACAATATTGCGTAGAAAAAGATTATGTAGATAAATAGACCAAATTTTCTTCTTTTAGCTATGTAAATTTCTATGAATATAAACAATGTTGTAAAATTGATAGGAATCTTATTTCTGGATCATTTGTCGATTGTTGGATGCAAATGGTTACTTTACATTATATATATTTTCAATTCCTTTTTCAGAACAATAATTTTTAACCAGTAAAATACGAATTTCGCTATGAAACATAAACGTTTGTTATACATATTTGTTTGTCCGTCAATTCAGTTAAGCCCGCCATAATCCGATTATACCCCAATTTTGCATAGAGATAGTTTTACTTATGGTAGAGTTAAAATGGGTGCCGTCAAGATAAACGTTAATAGTTTCAAATTTATATGGAACTAGGTCAAACAATTTGTCAGAATTTATTATTGCCTTTCTGAGTGTTCATAACTATATCAGTTATCTTTTTTTTATGACAGGCTGACGGTCCACTTGATGGTAGGTGGCTACCGTCGCCTATAACACAAGCAACGCCAAAGCTGCTGCAAGTGCGCTGCCGACTGAAGTAGGATTAAGGATAAGGGACTACGAGGGGAATAGGAAAATGGGCTCACAAAATTTGTGAAAACTTTTCACAAACTATGTGAATAGTGTCTCCTGTCTTCGTGAATAAAAACTTTCATGTGCAGGAAATGCTTAACCGTTTCGGGATAACTGTTCAACTAACAAATAAAGGTCTTTAAATCGTGAGCCTATAAAATCGAAGAGACTTAAATTAATAAGGTCTTTTTACATCTATCACCGCCATGTTACTATAAGGTATAATTAGCCAGCCGCCTCGGGCTTGCCATTGGTTATTATTACTATTTTTTTTTTCGTCATAAAAGTCTTCCTCGGACTTCAACAAATATAAATAATAATAATAATAATATACGAATTGGTTCAGCCATTCGCGAGTTTTGCGTTTATTTATTTTTATTTAAATATCTACACTTATATATAAAGCTGAAGAATTTGTTTGTTTGTTTGGCTGAACGCGCTAATCTCAGGAACTACTGGTTCGAATGGAAAAATTCTTTTGTGTTGAATAGTCCATTCATCGAGGAAGGCCCTAATATATAACGTCACGCTAAGATCAATAGTATTATATATAAGCAGTGTCCAGTACCGCGCGCCCGAGGCGCAATCCACCGCCCGCCGTATGGGCCACAGCTAAGCGTGGCCAAGTTCAACTAGTTAGATATATGTATATAGGATAGTGTATGTCATGTAGTTATAAAGTTATAATCAAATGGTTTTTTTTGTTACGTTTAGAAGTGAGTCAAGTTTTAAAAATAAAGTTAGGTTTAAAAACAAAAATTATGTAAATTAAACAGTTTCGAAAAATGAACTTTTCAAATTTGGCTCTGTTCTGGAGCTGGAAAGTAGTGGGGGGGCACACTGCGTTTCGCAGTCATTTGGGCAGCCCATCTGGCGGCAGTAATCACCCCCTTACAGAAGACCACCGTGAAATAACAACACGAGGTGCTGTTGTGTTTCGGTTTCCCTATCCCCCAATCTAATCCCTTATCCTTAATCCTACTGTAGTCGGCAGCGCTTTGACGTTGCTTGTGTTATAGGCGACGGTAGCCACTTACCATCAAGTGGAACGTCAGCCTGTCTGCCGATCTTAACATTAAAAAAAATATCTCTAAAAAATATCAGATATTAATTATATAATAAATATTGTAGGTAGGTATAATAGTTAGAAAATAAAAATTATTTCTATTTTTAAAACTAAATTTTGTTTTATTTCAATATTCATAACGTGTTTCCACATTATACTGGTATATTATTAATTAAATCAGCTCCACATACAAATAAGAGTATATTAAAAAAAATTGAAGGATAAAATTTCTCTCGCATATTACGAAATGGATGTCGCGTTTTATTAATATAATGTTTATTAATAAATTCCAAGGTTTATTAAATTCTAAGGTTCTATGTAAATACTAAGATTTTCCCTAGTAACGGTTACCTTAGTAATCTAAGAGAAACAATGTAGTTCCCACACAAGTAATATTGGCAAATTCTTAACGAGCAAGTCATTATTTAGTTTCAAAACAAAGGTTTCGTACGCGTCATACGCGTCTTTTGACGTGCTGCTACAGGTATTTTGTTAAAAACTTTATTAATTATTATTCCAACATTATAACAGCTCGTATATTTTCCATTAACAACCTGAATTATTATTTATAATGTTTAAAAAATATCAAGTATTATTATTTAGAAATGTTGAAAAAATTATTATTGAGAAAAAGTAGGATATGATAAGATTTCGTTCAACAAAAGTTGTTGGTACAGGCGACAGTAGCTACGTACCATAAAGTGGACGGTCATCCTGTCAGCCGACCTTAACATCTGTACTTATATTATAAAGCTGAAGAGTTTGTTTGTTTGAACGTGCTAAGCTCAGGAACTACTGGTTCGAATTGAAAAATTCTTTTTGTTTTGAATAGTCCATTTATTGAGGAAGGCTATAGGCTATATAACATCACGCTACGATAAATAGTATTATATATAAGCAGTGTCCAGTACCGCGCGCCCCATGCGCACGCCGCCGCCGTATGGGCCGCAGCGAAGCGTGGCCGAGTTCAGCTAGTTTAAAAATAAAGAAAATCCCGGCCACGCTTCACTGCTGTGTATACGTGAGGCGCGTTATCTGCCAGTAACTTAGGATTTTTTTTTATGTTAAGGTCGACAGACAGGCTGACGGTCCACTTGATGGTAGGTGGCTACCGTCGCCTATAACACAAGCAACGCCACAGCTGCTGCAAGTGCGCTGCCGACTACAGTAGGATTGGATAAGGGATTAGGAGGGGATAAGGAAATGGGCTCTGACATCCCTTACTCACTCACCGAAACACAATAGCACGTATATGCTATTATTTCACGGTGGTATTCTTTAAGGTGGTGGTCACTGCGGCCAGGCGGGCTGCCCAAATGACTGCGAAACGCAGTGTGCCCTACCACTACTTTCAAATCCAGACCAGAGTCAATTTTGAAAATTACATTAAAGTTTCCAAACTTGACTCCGCCGGGAATCGAACCCGGGGCCCCTGAAACGTTAGGCAAGCACCCTTGCTACTCATCCAACGGATATAGCTTAGGATATAATAAAAGTATCCTAACTCCTTATAACATCAGCTATCTGCCAGTGAAAATTCCGTCAAAATTGGTCCAGCCCTTTCGGAGAATACCTAGCTGAAACAGACAGGCAGACAAAAATTATAAATTGTTTTTTGTCCTAATTACAGTAGATATATACTTTGATATACATTTAGTAAAAGCAGTTATTTTATCATTACAAAACACTTCAATTTTATTTATTTTGACGGCCGACGGCCGCTGAGGCCGGAAGGTTCTCGAGTGGAGGACGTCCACCCACAAGGTGGACAGATAACCTGAAAAGGGCCACGGGTCGACGATGGAACCAAGCGGCTTCTGATCGGTCTTTTTGAAAAATTAGAGGGGTTTCCAAAAAAAAAGGAACAAGCCAGCTATTACGCAAAATTAGTGAATAAAAGCTCCTGTAGAATTATTACAAAAAACACAAATAGTATAGTTACACTTTAGTGAAAAATTGCTAATCATTTTAACAATCCAACTATGGTTCAATTACCTTTCGGCCGTGAATCAAGATTCCGTCCGGAACCTGTTTGTGTAATTTTTAGCAGATTTCTATCTCTACTTAGTTTGTGACCGTAACCATAACTTCTGACGTAACGATTTGAGACAAATGTGCATAATTGAAACACCATTACAGTTTTTCCAAGTATCTCAATTTTGTAATACCTACATACAGTTCGATCCGACCATCCATCTGATATGTCGAAATTACCTGGGATATTTTCCCCAAAGGTCGTCACTTCAGGAGCATTTTTCTCCATGAGTTATTCTTTTCCAACATGGCCGTACATTCACTTAATTATTTCTACGTGTATCATGGCTCGTGCAACTTAACTATAAGAGATTCTTTTGTTCTATAGTCAATGTATGTAACCCCAGGCAGTTTCTGAACAAAAATTTCCCCCTTTAATCTCCCATTGAGAATATTAAAAATTTGATGTAAAAAGAGCATTTAGCATTATCGCATTTATGATATTAGTTGGTATGTTGATCTTTTTTTTATTTTATTATTCCCGTTCCTACATATGTATGTATACTTCGCCACTATTATTTGCGGCGCTTGTTACTTATTCAAGTGTTTACAAATTTGTCTATAGATCCTAGCTCCTACGGGAAGGATAGTGAGGGTCATAACAGTTTTGTTGGTGCAATTATAATTGACTCAAGCCTTATTTCTATAATTACTATAGGGATGTTAGTCAAAAATTTGGAGACAACTTTTTCATTTGCCTAAATCAGTTTAAAAAATATATAGTACATTCATTTTCAGTTTAATTAATTAAATTATATTGTAAAACGATTTCTTTCAAACTGAAATGAATAACTATTAACAATATTAAAACTATACACAGTACCTGCTTATATATTGAAATAAGAACTTGTAACTGGTTTCTTTATAAGATTTTGCTGAAATATTTTCAACACATAGGTAGGTATATATTTGATAACATAAGAAGGTATATTTCACGTAACACACCGCAGTTATTACTAAGCTTACGGTAAAGTGGCAAATAATGGAGGTTTAATATTAAGAATTCTTTACTATCAAGAACATTGTGTACAAAAACGGTTCCTTGGCTTTCATTGCGGGTTCATTGTTTTGTGCGCTGACATAGACAATGACACAGTGTATTACCATTTGCGAAGCCAACACTTGTTTCATATTGAAATTACATACAGACACGTCCTTCAAGGAACATATATTAATTTTGTTATTACGCTTTCATACCTTTACTATTTAACCGGTCATCAAGCAATTTATACACGGTAACAGGCATACGGAATAGGACATAGGGTACCTTTCATTCAGAACTGTTACCGAGGGATGGTCTAAAAAATAAAAAAATCAACACCTGACAAAAATATATGATCAATCAGTCATATAATAAAATTGCAAACGAGCCGTGTCTGTAAATTAAATATATTTAAAAAAAAAAAAATTTGTACACGTTACCCAGGTCAAAAATATAGTTTTAGAATTTTTGTCTGTTTGTGCGCGCTAATCTTAAAAACGGCTTGACCGATTTGAATGCGGTTGTCATTGATGTATTGTAGCAAGCTTCCCGTAACATTTAGTGTTTGTTTCATTCCAATGGGGTAAAAAACTGACTTTTGCTCATTTCAGATGGCAGCACTGTTGGTTGTTCCCTAAATCTGACAAGTAGCTGTCATTTTCCATAGTAATTTTGTAAAAGAACAAACAGCTGAATTTATTTAATTAACATGACGCTTATGTTCAGCTTTGGATTGCAAAAAGACGGGAATCCATATATTCCCTAAAGATTTCAAAAGAAAAAACAATGAATAAAAGCTTTACGAAGAAAAAATTGGAAGCAGACTTCTTTTCCTCAACTGTTCTTTTAACTGCTTAACACTCTATGTCGAATAATTTTTTGTAGAAATTAAGGCAAATTCGCTGATAAATACAGGGAACCAAAAATGCAAGGATCACTCAACAGTGGCGCCACCTACGATTAGCTTTCAGTTTTTAACCCCATTGGTTTACAAACAAAATAGTTGCGCGCTGTACTAAATACCACGCGTACGAAGTTGCGGGCTCAGCTAGTATTGAATAAATGTTTTAGTACCTAATAAAAATGGGCGCGGACGAAAGCTAAATCTAGACTATTTTAATATTACAAAAAGATAATATTTGTATGTTTGTTTGTATGTAGGAGGTAACCTTCTAAACTACTCATCTGATTTCAAAAAATTCTTTACCTATTGTTGGATCGGAATAGAATATAATTTCAGGATGGACGTAGGCTATTTTCCACACAGGCGAAGCTGCGAGCATCTGCTATCTGAAAATAAAGATCCAACGCTTGGCAAAAGTATGTCAGACGTCAGGCGTCAGTGTATATCATGCTTTATAACTTTTATTTTTCAACCAAACCAAATCGTTTATTTCTCAAAAAATAGGATAATACGATCACTTTTTGAAGTCGATTTCATATTTTACCAGGGTTTCGGAAAAAAAAATAGCTAAGATGATCCTGACAAGAAACCCCAAAAATACTCGGGATACCATTATTTTTGTCATGTTTAAAAATAATATTATATAAGTACAACAATTACAATTACTATACACAATTTACAGTATATAAGTACTAAAATAAACACAGTATGAGCTCAGAAGCGTTTAAATCCAGGCTTCATTATTGCTTAAATAATCGGCGATTTTATAATAACATTTTGTACAGAGTTTGGTTTTGATTACACTTTTAATTATCTCAGGTAGTTTATTATAAAACCGTATTATACTGGCCCATAAAAGAATTACTTATATTGTAGTGTCGCGTTTTATGTTTATCAATATCATTTTTAAAACTAGTATTATATTGGGAATATAATATTTTTTATTAAATTGACTAATATTTTTATGCATATAAATCAATTTTTCATAAATATTTTGACAAGTAACATTAAAATCTTTATTTTCTTGAACTTTTCTCCGAGGGAAGACTGCGGATCTGGTTGATAGAGAGCTCTAATGGCCCTTTTTTGTAAAATGAAGATAGTGTTTATGTCCGCAACGTTACCCCAAAGAAGAATCCCATAACAGCGAAAAGCGGACGCGCGATAAATCAACATATATAGCATTTAAATAATAATACATTTAATTTAAACGTTATTTTGGCTTCGATATTGCGATAGAAAACGATTATTATTGCACGATTATGAACCTTTTTATATAAAGATCGGCAGGCAAGCTGACGGTCCACTTGATAGCAAATGGGTATCGTTCCCTATTAAAACGAGCAACGCCAAGTACTCTAACTTACACATCGAAACACAACAGCGTATATACAAATCTTCTCTACTTCCGTTGCCAAATTTATGACTGCAAAATGAAGGCACTGCAATGTACATAATATTTATATTAAAGCCTAGCTGATCCCGTAACTTCGTAAGCGTTATATTCGGTGTAGCGCGTTCATTTAGAGTGGAGTGAGGCGATTGGAGTGAAACAATCACTAAATATTACGGGAAGGTGCTTAATACTGGTTAGGGTGCTTGCTTTAACGCTCTGTTCCAGGGTTCTCGGGTGCGATTCCCGGCAGGGTCAACTTTGAAAAATGAACTTTTCAAATTTGTCTCTGGTCTAGATCTGGAAAGTAGTGGCAGGGCACACTGCATTTTGTAGTCATTTAGGCAGCCCGTCTGGCGACAGTAACCACCCCCTTACAGAAGACCACCGTGAAATAACAGCACGTGTGCTGTTGTGTTTCGGTGAGTGAAGTAAGGGATGCCAGAGCCCATTTCCCTATCCCTTTCCAATCCCTTATCCTTCATCCTATTGTAGTCGGCAGCGCACTTGCAGCAGCTTTGGCGTTGCTTGTGTTATAGGCGACGGTAGCCACCTACCATCAAGTGGATAGTCAGCCTGTCTGTCGATCTAAGCATAAAAAACTGAAAACTGCATTCAAATCGGTTAAGCCGTTTTTGAGATTAGCGTGCACAAACGCACAGACAAACAAACAAAAATTCTAAAACTATTTTTGAGACCTCGGTAACATAAAGTACAACTTGTACACATTGTTATTTTGAATTTTCATATTAATGTTTTTAATATTTAATGTTTTTAATTTTTAATATTCAATTTTTAATATTTACGGCTCGTTTACAATTTTACTAGGTACCCATAAGTATAGATTTGGGCGTTTATAGATTTGGGCAAGGAAATTCATCATTTAATTAATCAAAGCACTGCAAGACAATTCGACGTTTTACAAGCCGGTGTGTATAGCAGCCAGATACAGCATGTTCATAAGGTAAAAGTGTCCCGAGATTGTGTCATTTGTCTCTTGCCGGTGTGGGTGGGTCCTTCAAAATGTCACGGCCTCGCAACAAAGTGTTATTACAGAAATGCTCTGCATTTTGAAAGAAATCTTTTATAAATATTCTTTGGACCTTATTCTTGAACTTTTGTTGTGTTTTATATTTCTTATTAAATTCAATTTCGCTGTAATAAGGGGTTAACTAAATTATGATTCATATTAAACATTAACGAATATCAAGATTATAAAACTAAATCAATTGTAGGCTAGTAATTATTGCAAAAGGTTTGTTTAGCGTATGTAATGATAAAGGGTGGCAGACAGGCTGATGACTTATTCATTTAATGACATAAAGATAGGAAAAAGAAAGACGTTATCGTAATATTATATATGATGTATTAAGGCCGAGCAAAGGAGTGCGAAGTGCTAAATTCATTGCAATAAGGTTGAAAACAATATGTTTAGAAAAAATCCTTTGCTGTTCCGTGTCGTTATACCATTAAATAATATAAATAAAATTGTGGATTTCATTTATTTTTCCATTTTAAATAAAAATTGTAAAAATAATGTAAATTTTATATTAAATTGCAAATATTATAAAGAATTTATCTAGGTATATCTATATATACAAGTAGATAATTTTATAAAGAGCGTCGGTGGCGCAATGGGAAAGACGCGGCCTATCATGTCGAAAAGTCCGAGTTCGATCCCCGGCAATGCCATGAACAATGGATTGAATTTATCTATATCTATTTATATATGTAGATAATTCTATAGAGCGCATCGGTGCGGTGGCGCAATGGGAAAGACTTGGCCTATCATGTCGAAAGGTCCGAGTTCGATCCCCAGCCATGCCATGTAACAATGGATTTTAATTTATCTATATCTATACATGTAGATAATTCTATAGAGAGCGTCGATGGTGCAGTGGGAAAGATTTTTTGCTAAAAATTTAACTGCGTTTCACTGACTGCTCACAAACGGTAAAGGAAAACATCGCGAGAAAATCTGAATATGCCAAAGAAGATATTCTAAGGCCTATATGAAGTCCAATAACCCGCACTGAGCTAGCGTGGTGGACCATATAGCCCATACGACCTTGTTGGGAGGGTAGGCCTTTGCTTCTGCAGTGGGGACATATAATTGGCTGTTGATAATGATGATGATATATACATATAAAATAAAGTTGCTGTCCCCCCTCTGTCTGTTTGTCCTTGAACTTCATCTAAACCACCCAAGGTATTTTGTTACAGTTTTCGCTAATGAAACGAGAAAGGTTTACATAGTTGTAGAAATAAAATAATATCTGCGTAAAGCCGGGGCATGTACTTAATAAATGTGTATACATATTATTAAATAAAATCGCTAACTTACTATTTATAAGTCATACATGGAAAAAATATGTTAAATATGCGATTGTAAAGGAGACATGTAAAAAATATATATTTATGTTACTAGGCAAACGGCTATTGCTTTTTCAATAACTGTCAGCTATGAATGTTATTAAATATAATATTAACCCTACATAACTCTCATACGTATGCGATCTAATAAAATAATACTTATAAATGTTAGGAATTATTGTACTTAAATCCTTAGATAGTACCAAAGATTTTCAACTGTATAGATCGGGCAAGACGAAAGAATCCGTAATGTGATATTTAGAACCACATGGTACAAAATCGCTCAGTCCATCCCTAACTTTACAAGGCTATTTAGCTACGCCATGGCCATCCTGATTACGGCGACCAGGATCAATGTTTTTGAAGGAAAAACTTCTCAATGCCCTCTCTATATATTCTATATATTTAATCTTTTTGCATAGTACAAATTGAAGTCGCTGCCGTGTCTTTCTATTTGTCTGTCTGTGTGTATGTTCTCTAACTCCTCCTAAACCACGCAACGGGATATTGATCCAGTTTTCATTTAATAATATAATAAATAAATAATTATATAGTCACATTGGTTGGGAGTAAAAAAAATCTTACTAATTCTTGTAAAAACTATTTTTCTCGTAACATAAAACAATGTTGAGGTTAAAAATCTTTGGAGCATTAATTTTGTTATTTGTTTTAATCTGCCGCGTTAACCTTCGAGTTAATAAAAGTTAATAAACCTTGATAAAATTTATAGCAAATAAACTAGGTACGCAAAATGCTCCCAAGCACTCAAGATTAATGTTTACTCAAGGTCTGATAATAACAATTTACTCTTCTGTATTAAGAGTAGTATCCATGTTTGAGTGCAAGGACACACTAAATTCTGTTATTAATAGCAGTCGAGCAGTGCAACTTATGCAACTTAGCAGCACAACATAATCACCCCAATACAACATGAAACTTCAGCTTGAGCAATAGCAAGTGTGCTTTTTGTATTTTAATGCGTAATTAACGGATGCCATCTTCCCCATTTTGACCCTTAAGGGTCGACAGTACCCATGCATTATCTCTGGTGTTGCTGGCATTTTGTAGACTACGATGTACAACTGCAATTAAGTTGAACATTAATCTGCTTGCCACTCCTATAAGAAATAGACTCTTTAAAAATGTTATTCTAATTAAATTATAAACGCGAAATTGAGTTTGTTTGTTACGCTTTCACGCCTTAAATTCTAAACCGATCGTGGTGCAATTTCGCATACACGTTGTCAGGAATACATAAAAGGAGATAGGATACCTTTCATCCAGAGAACTGTTCCCGAGGAACATCTAAAAATAAAAATAAAACATTCAGTGCCAGACAAAAATATTTCTATCTATATAAAAAAATCAATGTAAGTTTTCTAGGGACACCAAAACCGCTCAACCGATTTTAATTCGGTTTTCACACATGGCAAGAGGCATAATCTACCACCGTTTGTGTAGATATTACCGGAAATATGTGACATTACGGAATTGTATAAAATTCTTAGGAAATGTATACAATTCCGAGCTTAATTAGGAAATGTGTAAAATAATGTTTGAAATAATAAATAAATAAATAAAGATTCTTTAAAATACACATTTCGACAGTATTTTTGCGGAAACCAATATTCCGCTCGCATTTAATTTCATAAAGATTCCAGAAACTAACCTAACAATTTTTCCAGTACAAATAAATCTGATGTAGTTGCCCTAGTACCATTGGACTGTACTATTAATACTAGTGATATTACTCTTGTAACATATTTTGTAAATGGCGCTGAAATAGCTTGGCGATGAATCGTCCCATCCCGCCCCGCGTACCCAATGACGATAATTCCAATTGCTATTTAGTAAATGTATAGATTTCATAGAAATATATCATACATTTCCTAACTATTTTAGAAACTGTACCACATTTATTAGGATTTGTATAAAATGACGGATTTACTTTTCCGTTAACATATTTTTTTTATATATATTATACATATACGAGTATAAAAATTTTTCGCGCGAAGCAGGTAGCAGGTCACTAGTAAGAAACAATAAGATTGAATAAATGTTTTAATATCAAAGAAAAAGCATGCGAACGTAGTCGCGGGCAAAAGGTAGTGTTTTGTAAAAAAATGGTCATTGAGCAATTCAGATTCTTTTTGATGGTAAACAGCATATTCTCTATTCTAACCATATTTCTTACAGTGTATCCTCTTTCCTTCTACACCGTTGTTTTTAAATTTTGATAAGAAGAATACTTATCAAAATATATATATGTCACCGGAAAATAACAAGATCCGCAAGTTTATAAATTTCCTAGGCCATTGTTCGCCACGGAACATAAACAAACCGGCTGCTCGTGTGTTTGACCTAAACTAGATCCATAATGAGCGACCGGACAGCCAAAATGGTGAAGATAGTGCTGTAAATGCTAGAAAATTGCCACTGTCAACATCAACCAATCAGAGAGCAGTGTGTTATTTGCCGTATTTTAAAGAAGCCTAAAATTAAAAGCTCTTCTGTGATTGGTCGAACCGTTTAGAATCTTACGAATGGATATCCGTTAGTTTATAAATTTACCACGCGACGTCGCAAATTGATAAATTTGTGAAAATGTGGGCGTAAAATAATACAATTTATCTCTCGTTTAGGGTCCAACGAAAGTTTATACATAAATTTCCTAGGAAATTTATAAACTTGCGGATCTTGTTATTTTCCGGTGACATATACACACATTGGCAATGCGCTTAGTAACTATCCCAGGAGCTCTGTAATATAACACCCTCAGTTAAGTGATTCCTTCATGTTTAATGTGGTGCTAATTGTGTTAATCTGATGAGAGTCTTCCTAGGCGTTCGTAATTAAGACTTGAATTACTTTACGACGCTTAATTAGCTCGCTAAGAACAATTAATATTTAATTCTCTCATACAATTTTGTTTCTAACGACCCGGTTTCTTTGGGCATAAGTAATTTGCGGTTATGTCTGTGAATTCACATCTGTGAATTTTCATTAATGAAGTGTACTGTTTCCGTTTATAATTTTGTTCTACTTTGTTAGGCTATTCGTAATATTGTGCATATCGATTGGTTCTTCCTTATTCCAATACAAGTACCTATCAGCTAGATCTATTTGACATCTTGCAGCGTTTAATTGTTCGAATCGTTGACGATTAGAACCACTTAGTTTAAGAAGAGATATAGCCTTTCTTTGCGTGTAAGTGCTCGGATGAGTTGTTTCCATTAATGACCTCAAACTTTCACCACAGCACTGCGCGCCATAGATGCGAAGTTCATCAGCATTACTTGGTTAAGATGCCGCTGCACACAGTTCGGATGAGTAGAAACTTTATCCCACGGACGCGTGAACTTTGGAACAATCTTCCTTCTTAGGTATTTTCATCTGGCTACAATATGGGCTTCTTCAAGAGAGCAGTAAATTAATTCCTGCACGGTCGGCAGCGTAGACGTAATATTGAATTGTAATTTCAGCGAATTAAATATTTTCAGAATTTTATGACATAATCGTGGATGTTACAAATGCTTAATAGTATTATTTTATTGAAAGCTAAAATAAGTTAGATACGTTTTATAAATATAATTCATATTTTCCTGAATATTTCAGACGTTTTAATAGTTATTCTGATATTCGGGACGGAGACAAATTCAACAAATCAAAGATCATAAAAATCGGTCCAGCCTTTCTCGAGTTATAAATGTTGTAACTAACACAATTCTCTTTTATGTGTATACTTCATACTTATATAGGTATATAAAAAATATTTAAAATTTTATTTGTTACTAGCTAACTGTGCCCGCGACTTCGTATGCGTGGTATTCGTAATAATGCGTAACTTTTTTGTTTGTAAACAGATTGGAATGAAACGTAAACTACATATTACCGGAGGCTGGCTACAATACTTCAGTGGAAACCACATGAAAATCGGTTGAGCCGTTTCTGAGATTAACGTGAACAAAGGCATAGTAGGCAAAGAACGATTTTATTATAAATGAAACATAACCAGCCTAAGCTGAACCCTACATAAAAAGACTGATCTTATAGATCTGAGGTCAACTTAAATTGGAACAAAATTTTTTTTTTTTTTTTTTTTTTTATGTTAAGCCGACAGACAGGCTGACGGTCCACTTGATGGTAGGTGGCTACCGTCGCCTATAACACAAGCAACGCTACAGGTGCTGCAAGTGCGCTGCCGACTACAGTAGGAAGGAATCACCTAAACTGACTATATTTAACTTTATATAAACTTTCATTCGTTATCGTTTTACAGATAATATTTATATAGTTGAATAAAGTCAGCCAATTCAACCGAAGAGTTATTTTTATCGAAAAAATGTTGGTCGTGATTTTTAAATTTTTTTTATTTGTAAACCGATTGGAATAAAACAAACAATAAATGTTACGGGAAGCGTGCTATAATACATCAGTGAAACTGCATTCAAATCGGTTAAGCCGTTTCTGAGATTAGCATGCACAGAAGCACAAACAGACAAAAACTCTAAACACTTTTTTTTTATATTTAATATATAAAAAAAAGTTTTTAGAATTTAATATATAAAAAAAAGTATTTAGACCGTTAGCCGACAGACAGGCTAACGGTCCACTTGATGGTAGGTGGCTACCGTCGCCTATAACACAAACAACACCACAGCTGCTGCAAGTGCGCTGCCGACTACAGTAGGATTGGATAAGGGATTAGGAGGGGATAAGGAAATGGGCTCTGGCATCCCTTACTCACTCACCGAAACACAACAGCACGTTTATGCTGTTATTTCACGGTGGTATTCTGTAAAGTGGTGGTCACTGCCGCCAGGCGAGCTGCCCAAATGACTGCGAAACGCAGTGTGCCCTACCACTACTTTTCAAATCCAGACCAGAGTCAATTTTGAAAATTACATTATTCCAAACTTTCCAAACTTCCAAAATTTCCAAACTTGACCCCGCCGGGAATCGAACCCGGGGCCCCTGAGACGTTAGGCAAGCACCCTTGCCACTCATCCAACTATTTTTTTGACTTCGGTAACATAAGTACAACGGGTATAAATGTTTTTTTTTTTTTATATTTAATGTACAGACACGGCTCGTTTACGATTTTATTATATGTATAGATTAATTTGTTAGAAATATTTTTTTTTATAAAAAATACCTATGTCTTTTAATATTTAATGTTTTTTTAAATGTTTAAGCTCAGGAAGTACCTATGTATCAAATTCCACCATGTGAACTCCAATATTTTATAGATTCATAAATCTTCTACACGTCATTCACAAGAGGCCAAATTATACTTGCAAATTGAAAATTTCCCTAATTAACGAAAACCCTCAAGTTGCTAACCATAATGATCATTATCGTGAACTGAGTTACAATTTACGTGATATTGTTGGAATTCTAAAAGGCGCAGTACGATTTTAAACTCCGAATCATTTATTACTTAGTAATTTTCTAATTAATTATTTTTTAAATACCTATATATTATGACAATAGTGTTACGACAATCGTGTTTACAACAGAATAAAATTTATTCATAACTCTTTTTTAATTCTATTTCACTGTAATATGCGATTATTATTAAATTAATCTCCATATAATTTTATATATTATTTCAATATAATTTAGGTAGGTACATAATAACCCTGTAAGTGGCAATGTGCTTGGTGATGCTGTCTTTTTTTATATATAATTTCTGCTGTATTGCTGTAGGGTTTTGTTGAGAATAAAATAAATAAATAAATAAAATAGCTCAACGAGCTATGGAGAGATCGTAGACGAACGAAAGCTACCGACATAAACTGGAGGATTAATAATTTGAAGTAGCGGTGGGATTGGTCACATAGTACGGAAGCCATGGAACGGTAAGCGCAGTGTAGGACGTCCGCCCACAAAATAGACTGACGACCTGATAAGGACCGCGGGTTGCTGATAAGGGGATCCAGGCTGCTACTGATCGGTCCATTTGGAGAATTAGAGGGGAGACCTTTCTCCAGCAGTGGACATCCTACCACTGAGATGATGATTAAATTATAATTCAATATTATACAATAATTAATATAGACTTAGTCTATAATACAATAATTAACATGTACCATAGATGTTAAAGGGTGGCAGATAGGCTTACGGTTCACTTGATAACATACATATTAAAAAGTTCTGTAAAAGCTCGAAAAGAAGTATTTAGTCCCGGAATCTTTTGAATCATGCTACATGAAAAATTAGCACGTTTCAAGGAAAATTGGTCTTAGCACGCGCCATATGAAAAATACTAATTGTGACTAAAAATTAATTAAGAAAATTTTTAAGAAATAATTACTATGATTCCACCTTTCTAAAATGAACACAAAACATATTATATACTGGAATCAAACGTGAGATCAATTTTAAGATACGACACTCTATTTCTTTGGTATCTACGAGTATCTAATACCGACGACATCTGTCGGTTTTTATGATATTTATGAAGAATTCTAGCGACATATATTCCATTGTAGACGAAAATATACATGTAAAGTCAGGGTAAGAAAAGGTTCGTCACCTGAAAGTCGACATTTGCTTGCACCAGGACAATTATCAGTCATGCCAAAATTTCATTTCAAACGTCTGTCAGCTAAGTTAAGTTAACTAAGTTAAGCTTTGTGCTTTAGTTTCAAAAGGTACTAAGAGTAAACGAGTTGATAAAGTAATTTGAAAACTGACGAAGGTTTTCGTATCCCAACTGTACAAGCGGTTAGTGTAATAAGATATAGGATAAAAAATCTAGTCGAATGAATTCTCAGCTGTTATTAAAAGACTATTTACGGCTTAATATTTAACAAAGTTATCTATGAAGTAATAAATATGTATATCTAGACAATAAATCGTTTATGAAAGAGGTTTAATTGGTTGCAAAGCCTTCGTTTGTTTATTTCAAAATACACACCTTGTAGAAATTTCTCAAAGATGTAGTACGCGTCTTTATTGTTTAGAATTTAAGGAGAGAAACAGTTCAATGTTATGTTATTTTACAAAGATCTTCTATAAAGGGGTACCATTACTGCCATTACTGCCATTACTTACCAGTGTAGGACTATGGTATACTCTGTATCCCGCCACTACTTTTCCACTTGCGAAAAAAGCTTTGATCCAAATAAATAGTCATTCAGATTTTATTTCACTTACAAAGGCTCATTTTTTAAGAAGTTCTTAGCAACTGAAAAAGATTTTTCTAATCCAGAACGCAGTAATTCCCTATTACAACTAATATAATTATTGGATGTTACTAACAAAAAATGGGTGTTGACAGCATTAGAAGTAAACAAGAGACATGACAACATAAATAGAATGAAATTGTTCATTGTGTAGCCTACATACATTGCATCGTTGTCGACGCAAAGATGGTAGAATTTAATAAAGTGATACTTGTTTCAGTTGGAGTGACGAATCGTCGTTCAAAATTAAGTGTGCTCGAGAAGAGATAAAAATGGAAAGTGAGAATCCGAAGCGTCGAAGCCTGCAATTAATTAGGTTGTGATAAATTACATCAGAGAACGTACCAGATTATAGATATAGAGGTTCATGTAATGCATCCTCCGTGATGTACTGGCATGCATTAGAATCTGTTTTGAATATTTAAATTCGAACGAGAAGTTGACACGCAATGAAAAAGATACAAGTGCAGAGAGACGACGACGAGCATTCAGACGGAGACTGCGAGGATCGAAAGAGCAGACACAGGATTTCAAGATTTTCTCATCCTCACATTGGTTAGCACAAGTTCTGGAAGATACCTAGAGGAACATTTATAGTGACAGTGTTTTGTGTGTATATATATATACACACAAAGTGACATATATACACAAGTGATATATATATATATACACAAAGTGTACATAGTGATGTGTTAAATGTAAATATTTTGATTTTTTATGGTGAAATTTTATTCTTTATATTTGTGAGTGTTTATTTTGTGAATATATTTCTTGTGTACAGACAATAAATAGTTTTTATTACTTGTGTTTTTGGAGTCAGTTTATAGATTAGTTTCAAAGTAAGACAACAGCTCCTACAATGTAATTACGGTTAAAACTCCAAATACTTATAACTTTGCAAAAATTGTAACAGAATTAACCGTTCGATTTCTTGTTGCTTTTTCTAAACCTCGCATAATTAATAGGGCGCTGTCCTCATCATAGCGGTCGGTGTTGCCAACAGTTGGGCCAAATATAATACCTAATCCACAAACATTGAGAAAGTTACGATTGGAGTTTTCAAATGAATAATAGCAATTTTATTGAACACATTTTTATATCAACACAAACGTATTTTCGTGGCTCCATTAGAATTATGTTATAATAAATAAATAAAAATAAAAAAATAAAATTTAAAAATAATTCCATTTTAATGAAATCATGTAATTCATAAATATTCACGAATATATTAATAAACAGGTAAAAGTTTAAAAAAAATCTCAACAATGAGAAACCATTTCAAAATCGTTGCAACCATTTCTAAATTTCAACAAATATATTCACCAAAAACATATAATCGCTTAATTAAAAAAATAATTCGTTTCATATATACACTTACATTTTCATTTCTCCGTACATTTCTATTACAAAAATGTTTTTGTTTATGTTTGTATTAATCTTTTCGAAAATAAAATACAGATTTTTGAAGCAACAATATATTACAGCCTTTAAAAGTAACCTCAGCGTTTGTTACGCAAATACATTTTTTATCAGAATGATTTGTGTGTACGCAAATGCGACCGCTCATAACTCTTAAAGTAAAAATTAAATTAAATTTCAGCTTACAGCCACATTGAGAATTGAAGACCCTGACGTACGTACACATCCATTCTGCATTGTTTGGAGACTTTATCCTTTTAAAAATAAACAAAGAATGGCACCTTTTTTGAAAAATATAATACTAAATCACATGGAAAATAGTTAAAGTTCCTTTAAAAAATAAACCGGCTGTATTTATTAATAATAATTTTATTTTATTAAATATTAAAGTCATCTGACAGGTTGACGGTCCCCTTAATGTATAGGTAGATACCGGCACCTATATCACAAGCGACGCCAGAGGTGATGTAAGTGGGCTGCAGACCTTAGTAGTATTAATGATGAGGAATTAGGAAGGAATAAGGAAATGGGCTCAGGCATCCCTTACTCATACTCACAAAAACACTACAGTTCACATGCTGTTATTTCACAATGGTCTTCTTTAAGGGTATGGTAACTACGGACGGGCTGCCACTACTTGCCAAATTCAGATAAGATCCAAATTTGAAAATCTCATTTCCAAAACTGGTTTTGCTTGGGAATCGAACCCGGGACCCCTAAGATAAAGCAGAATAACTACTCGACCAATAAGCTCGTCAAACCAATTATTCGTCCAAGAAGATAATTTTTATTGAAATTTTACACTTTAAAAAATAAAATAGCTGTAAAATCATGATAAAACTAAAATGTAAATAAATCTTGACATTGCTAACCATTCTTTCAAAGAGAATAAAGATTATTCCTCGGAGGCATGAACACGACCTGGAAGAATAAACGAGGTCAGATAATTTTGCCAAAGGGGGAATTTTTACATAGTAAGCAACAATACTCTCGGTTTTAGAAGTAACTTATATCGTTACATTTTGTATCTTCTGCATATAAGTATGCTATTTTTATTAAAATATTTTTAGATGATGTTATCGATTCTCTTCTTTTTAAAGTTGCAAATTCCTCGTTGCATGGTTTTAATTTATAATTTTCAAAAAAAAAATCACTATTAATGTGTTTTTGAAAAGGATTTTATGATTGCCTTCAGAAAAGGTGTGTTCAGCTACTGCCGATTTTTCGGTCTCTCCTCTGCGACAGTTACCCTTGTGTTCTTTAATTCGGGTGTTAATGCTGCGTTTTGTGGTGCCGATATATACTGCGTCACATTCACAAGGTATTTTATATACCCCTGTCGAGGATAATGGATCCCTTGGGTCTTTAACTGAACCGAGCAGGTTTCTGATTTGGCTCGTGGCCTTGATGTTTCTGCTCTGTAACATTTTTCCTATGCGATCCGTTACTCCTTTAATATATGGGAGGAATGCTCTGCCTTCATCTGGGTTTTTGTCTTCGGTATTAGTCTTGTTTCTCCTCGGTTTTATCGCTCGCTTAATTTCAGTGGGTGTGTATCCGTTGCACCGTAGAGTATGGCTTAAATAATTAAAAATTGTAATAATTAATATAATTATAGTCACTTAATTAGATACTAAAGTATTTAAACCAAATATTTTATTAAACATCAGTGATCACAGTCAATACAAATATGCTACCATAATAACCTTGTTTACGTGATTCACGTCAATAAACGCTTATTTCGAATAGGTAACTAATTTTATGTGTCTTCAATCAAGCAGTATTTACCTACTACTAAGTCAACATATTCCTATTCATGATTTTCTATTAAGCAATCTTGTAATTATACTATTTATTATATTATCTACTAGCTGAGCCCGCAACTTCGTACGCGTGGTATTCGTTATTGGGTGTAACTTTTTTGTTTGTAAACTGATTTGAATGAAACAAACACTAAATGTTACGGGAAGCTTACTAGAATACATCAGTGAAAACCCTATTCAAATCGGTTGAGCCGTTTTTGAGATTAGCGTGCATAGACAAACAGACAAAAATTCTAAAAAAATATTTTTTTGACCTCGGTAACATAAGTACAATGTGTATTATTTTTTTTTGAAAAAAAAAATTAATTTGCAGACATGGCTCGTTTACAATCTCTATATACAAATCTCTATATATTGGTCAAGGCATCACGTCAACGGCACCGTTCATCCTCATGCATTTGGAATATACTGTCGGATAGGTACGATTCCATTAGGATAAAATAACTGTGAGGAAGGGTCTTCTTTATTTTGCAGAATAGGCCTTTGAACCATACTTTATCAATGGCCTCTTGGGTATTCCAGGAATACCGCTGAGCAGTATTCTCTGCCCTCCAATAATCTTCTGATCCTTTCACAAGCCCTCTATACTTGAGTGATGAAATTTTGCATACAAGTTGTCAGTGATGCAGGAAAGGACATAGACTACTTTTCATCCAGAAAAATAGTACTGTTCCCAAGGGATCATTTAACGTCTGACAAAGCTATAACTGCAATAAGATGTTACATTGCTCATATATTTAGTCAGGCGTTATTTTTATATTTTTCAACGCGGGCGAAGCCGCGGGCACCAGCTAGTAGTTGATAAATTTTAGAACTTTTGACAATAAGTATAAATTGTGTTGTTATTGCTAGTGATACTCTCCAATTACTGGACGAAAGGGAGAACTGCACTTAAGCCGATTATGTCCAAAAAATCCCAGTTTTCTCCTCCAAATCTGAACCAATTTTAAATTGTTTTTCCAGCTACTGTATTACAAGAAAGTATTCTATGTTTGTAGGATTCGTTTTTTAAATAGTATATGAAAATTAAAGTTAAAAATATATATATTGTTTAACAATATTTTTGAATTGTTTTATTTGTATACTGAACGTCTCTTGCAGACGCTTAAAACTTGTGAAATTGTACAAAAAGAAGGATTCACTAGTATCAAAGCCCATTGAGGAAGTAATGGATTACGTTTGGAAGACAAAGGGGTCGCCCGCTTACAAGTACTTTTAATCCAGTATTTAGTCTAATTTTATGCGATGATACTCTAAATATGTTTAATTGTTATTGTTATGTAATTTATAAAACTTTCCATTATTTATTTCACATGGATAATACCACAGGTAAAGCAATAATATTATGGTAATACCTTTAATTGTTGTTTGCTTAATCCTTGTTAATAATGTTACGACTATCAATGGAACGTTCTGGAAAAGGCGTTCGCGCCGGCCGAAAGTCTCGAACGTCCCACCCTATTGGTCCTTGTGGTTTACAACATAGGTTTGCATTTAAACAGAAATAGCATTCCCGAATTTCAATGGCTTGTTTACGATCTTGTTTAGATTTTCGGGAAAACTCGAAATACGTCGAGACGTTTGGCGGCAAGTATAAATAAGAGAACAGAGGCGAGATGAGCCAGTTGTGCGATAACAAGCGATTCGAAAGCGACCTTCGGAGCTTTTGCGAAGTTACCTGCGACAGTGAACCGGCCACACATTAAGGGAATCATTGACGACTTTTGGCAAGTTTAACGGTTTCACCGGACAAGTCTAGTGATTTTGGAAGTCATCTTGGTTTGTGAAAATAAATCGTTCGTTTCGCCCTTACACGACATTTTGACTCACCCCGCACGTAACAATACTGTGGAACTAAATTGTAAGTACAAGAAGTTCGGGTCATACCATAACTTAGCTGACTCGCCTTACCTATACTTAAATTAGAAAAGAAGCTACAAATCATAAAAGAGGTTGTAAAGATTGAGTGTACTGAGACGATTTAGTAGTGTAGGTCACAAGTTTAAATTGGTGTTAGGTATTTAATTCTTGATAAAGTTCCTAAAAATATGTGCGACAGCTCATTGGATTCGGAATAATGTCCAGAGAAATGTGGTAAAATATTTTACCAGAACATAAACAATTGCAACAATTATACACAAATTAATTTAGAAAAAAAAAGGCATTTAGTTTTGCTCTAATAACTCAAAAACTATAAGCGATAAAGAAAATTCTTAAAGAGGAGGAAATTTCCGTTAAAAAAACTCTTAACTGTCGGATGTCTATCTCTATGATTTATAATTTTAATTTAACGCTGAAAATAGGTATTTTCGCGGCCACTACGGCCGCCTCTTAGGAGCTTATCAAGAATTAACACCAATTTGAACTTGTAAACTTGCCTATATAACCAAACGTTATCGACACATCAAAGCTTCTACAAAAATTTATACTACATGTATTATATTTATAATTAAAATTATATATAAAAATTTATACTAATTTTAATATAGTATATATTTTAATATTTTATTAAAATTTATACTACACGTAGAGTGAAATGTTTAAAACTATTATTAAATCACCAAACATGACCAATGTATAAGATTTAAAGTCATGGAACTTAAATGAATCGATAGTTTTTCGACTGGCACTTGTAGCGGTAGTCAGCGGATTTGGGAAATCGCTCGAGTGCCTCCCGTTTTTCTACCAGAAGGATTATTTTCTTCCTGACAGTTATGTAACTTCTTAACTATGTACCAGTTTAAGAATAAAGAAAATAGAGAAGTCGATTGATAGATAAAGACTATGTGTGCCAAAATAAAAGATATAAATAGTATATTTGTTTGTTTGAACGCGCTAATCTCAGGAACTACTGGTTCGAATTGAAAAATTCTTTTTGTTTTGAATAGTCCATTTATCGAGGAAGGCTATATAACATCACGCTACGATAAATATTATTATATATAAGCAGTGTCCAGTACCGCGCGCCTCATGCGCACGCCACCGCTGTATGGGCCGCAGCGAAGCGTGGCCGAGTTCAGCTAGTATTCTAATATAATAAGTTTTTCGGCATTCTACATATGTAAATTAAATAATGACTAACAATGGATCATGTTATATGATAAAAAAATAAAATATATATATTAATTATTATATTAATGTTCACTGATCTAATGGCTAATAGCTAATGATCTGTTTCCTGATCAATAAAACTAAAGGTGAAAGAATCAAAGTAGTATTTTAGTTTTCGGTAGATTTCATTAATGCTTAATTTAACTCGATAAGAAAAATCACTGCTTTGTTCTCCAATTCGACTCGTTCAAACATAATATAAAACCAATGTAACAAAAAATATATATGTGATACATAACTTCTTGGTCTATATTTTTAATGAGGCATTTTTGTTTTAAGTATTATGGTTTACGAGAAAATAAATAAAAAAATTATGTATTGCTTTGTTACAAAAATCGATTCAACTTAGTTTTTTCAAGAAGTAATGCAATGTGTATATAATCAAATGATAAGAATTTCATTTACATTATAAATGACACGAACAATTTTTCATTTAATTCAATAGTTTCAGAAAAACAAAGGTTTTTTTTTGTATTTTTGAGTAGCGGATGCCCCTAGCGAGGGCCGGTTGTAGAGAGCCCAGTTGCTCAAGGACATTGGCGTAGTAGAGGACGTTAAATCCCAATACAACCCAATGAGATCTAAGCGGACATTTCAGTAATTGTACCTTAAGTACCCATTTTTTTTTTTCGAAAATGTATTAATAAGCTTTTCACGAATTCTACAATCGAATGAGACGTTATCCACTTTCAGGTCCTAGCTATTGTCTGTTAAATTTTTTAAAAAGAAAAAAGAAATCTTTAGATAAAGATACGAGTAAACGTAAGTACATTAAATAAGTAATCTCACTTAAAAGAGCTCTTCAAACACAATGCGACTAGACTTCACCACCGTCTTATTTTTGAAATAGAAAATAATGATGGATTCGCTACGAGCACCATTCTCGCTTTCATTATTATGATAATGAAACGAAAATACACCGGGTTGGATTGTTCACGAATACAATTAATGTTTTTTTAGCCGATTTAAACACAGGAGCTTTTAAAGAAATTCCATTAAGGTACTTCGTTGAGAATTCTCAGTTTTGATATTTCTTCTTGTTATGCCTATGTTGTGTTGTTGTTATCCTGTGTGAGTATAAATATTTTTGCTTTGGTGTAATGATATCTTATTATACCCTAATGATTTCTATGTAATCTAAATTCGCACTCATCTTATAAATTCGTGGAATTCCCTGAAGAAGCTTCAGTGATTTTTAGGTGCCATCATTTTATCGTTGCCAAGGATATAATTGTATCGTTGCCAAGCCCCTTCTTCAGCCTTACATATACCGTGGTTATTAAATTTATCTCAACAGGCACTCTCTTTTTGCCAGTTGAACTCGCGTGAAGCGGATTCCGTACGATGTTACCTATCCGCACAATATTGAGTGATTTGCCATGTTATTTTAATATCATGGACTTCTTATAGGTTTTCCTATAATCCATAAGTAGAAAACTAATTTCTGTATTTTTTTCAAAATTTTAGGTTCAGTAGTTTCGGAGATGAAGGGGGGGGGGGGAATGGTCGGACAGACGGACACACGAGTGATCCTATAAGGGTTCCGTTTTTTTATTCGGACGTACGGAACCCTAAAAACGGCCAAGATACCAGTTCAAAGTGAAAACTAAAATTATTTCCTGAGTATTCCAAAGGAATTTTATTTTCATTTACATTTTCCTCGGTAGAGACGAGAAAAATTTTTCTATAAAAATTCTAATAACGTTTATGCTGTTCACAGAAGCCACGAAAATCATATACGTGCAATGTAAAATTCTTTTCTTTTTTTCTCATTTTACATTTTCCAGTACGACCGGTCAAAAGCAGCCTATTTCCAGTTATCAGTCCATCTTGATCTTCAACTTTTTCATATGGCGCATATTCATACACATTAAAAACTCAATGTTGATTATAAAAATTCTAAATGAAGATAGGAGGAGAGCTCTTGTAGTAAGAGAAAAATTAAAGACTTCAAAATAGAACTGTTTTTTTATTTTTAAAAAATATATTGTATTGTTGAGAAATTGCTCTTCTGGGAATCAACCCTAATTATCTAGTCGAGAAGTTGATTTCCTGAGAAAATTAGTTGCCCGTCTCTTAAAAATATGAGCTAAGCTCATTCGATCCGTAATGGCATCTATAAAAAGACGTATTTTGGATTTTTTCTGCAAATAAAAATTGCAGTTGTTATTAACAAAAAAAAAAAAAGTTAAATTTTTTGACAATAACTCAAAAATTATAAGCCATAGAGAAAATTTGGAAAAAGTTCCAAAAAGAGCAGGAAATTTCTGATGAAAAAATCCCAACTCTTAATGGCTTATAGTTTTTGAGTTATTGTCAAAAAATTAAACCCCCGTTATAGTCTCCACTAGACTATAACATAAATTGGGTAGATATGACATGACTAAATATATAAGAATTGTTGGGTTTTATTTATTCGAATTATTTTTGGGGGCATTGGTGAATATACCCATTAATAAACAAAACACAAATACATAAAAAATACAATGTTGCATATAATTATATTTATTATGTATTTCTTGATAACTCAAGTACACCATTTAACTCAACTATTGTGATTTATTTACTTACAGAATTTCCCCATCAGCTCATTTTCTAAGTACCATTAAGTTTTGCTTCAGATAATACAATTCGTAGTTAAGTAAGCGTCCAACTCTGCAATGAATTTCTTAGTTAAACAACGACGATCGGAGGCATCTGAAGCAGATCGACATTTGCTTTAAGATATCGTCGTCTATTCAATAAGTGTAGGGTCTGTGGTGAATTAATTTACAAAAGAGACAAGCCTTAACGCTTTGTATTAATAGAACTGTACGGTTCTTAAGTAATAGTTTCTACACATTAAATGGTGACTTGATTGACATTGACTTTAGGTTAAGACAGAGGTTGTTACTTTTATATATTGTTATGACTAACTATGGACCGTTCTAGAAAAAGCGTTGCGCCGGCCGAAAGTCTCGAACGTCGCACCCTATCGTTGGTAGCCACGCCCCTTTCCGATCAGTGTCAAAGGAAATTGGTCCTTATGTTTACAACGTAGAGTTTACATTTCAACAGAAATAGCATTCCCGAACTTTCAATTGTTTGTTTACAATCTTGTTAATATTTCTAGTAAATTCGAAATACATCAAGGCGTTTGGCGCCAAGTATAAATAAGAGGCGGGGTCAAGTAGGCTGGAATGGTGCACAACCAGCGATGCGAATGCGACTCTTCGGAGCTTTTGCGAAGTTATCTGCGACAATGAACCGGCGACACATTAAGGGAATCATTGACGACTTTTGGCAAGTTTTATTGCATTTTTATCGAAAAATGTTGGATGTGATTCTTTAAATCTATATAACTTTTCATTTATAAATTGATTGGAATGAAACAAACACGAAATGTTACGGAAAGCTAGCTACAATACATTAGTGCATTCAAATCGGTTAAGCCGATTCTGAGATTAACGTGCACAAACGCACAGAGAAACAGACAAAATTCTAAAAACTATTTTTTGACCTCGGTAATATAAGTATAACGTGTAAATTTTTTTTTTTTTTTATATCACTGCTCGTTAACGATTATATTATATGTATATAGAAATAGATAAAGCTTAGTAAGTCCAACTTCGAGAAGAGGTTAATCAACGAATTCAACTTACTGCTGCAGCGTTCGCTAAACTACGAAGTATTCTCTCGTCTCAACTTCTAACTATTGGCTGAGGCAGAGCCTCTAACTACTGGCCTTGTAAGGAAGTTCAAAGTTCTAAGCGTTCGACGCGTGCGGTTTCCTGACGTGACAGAGGCCGTAATATGGATATTATATGTGGGAGAACTAAATAATTTGTCGAGTTCATCTCTATGACTTTAAGTAAAGGTCACTGGAAAAGAGCTCCTTGATTCTGTATGGCAATTATTCACGATTTCACGCTTTTGTCTTACTTTATCAAAACACGTAATTTCTTGTCATGGCATTTATATATATATGTAAGAGAATGACTTTTTAGCAGATATCGTAACAATTTGAGGATATGATGTGGTTTCGAAGTAAGGAATCACTAATATGACGAGGTTTCGAAGTAAGGAAATCGCTTGGAATTGCTAAATGGCGTTAGTGAATTAGGGCCCTCAGATTCGAGTTACAATTATTACAGGTTGTACTTATATTACCGAATTCAACTCGCCATTGTGTTGCCAATAGTTTGCGCTAAGTGGCGAAAGAGTGACGCTAAGTTATTATGAAAGGAAACAAAATATAACAAATTTACATTAAATCATCTTAAATTAAAACATTGGCTACAGCCTATCTATTGTCTATGTATCCATCCAAAACTCTTTTCACAATACGCTTGGCAAATTTTTTATCTTCAAAGCATTTTATCTCACACTATCCATAAGTTTCCCGCCTAGGTTTAAGTGTACAATGAAATCTACAAATGTGCACCGTTTCGGTTGCTCACAAGTGGATCCACTATACGGGGGAAAGACTATTTATTTAGTGCACAGACTTGCTACTTTCAAAACGAACATTTAAAATTTTAAGTTTAGATTTATATACAGACTAATACAAGGAATTGATTTCAATAAAAAAATTTAAACAACCTAAATTGTTTATCAGGACATACCTACTAAGTTTCGGCATCATAAACTGGGCAATAACTACCCCCTTACAGATAATCCTTTTTATATAATACTAAATTTCTTATAGAAAATCACTGGAAATAATAGTATGTGTGTTGTGTTTCGGAGAGTGAGTAAGGGATGGAGTAAGGGATGCCATTTGACCTACTAAGGTCGGCAGATTACTTACAACATTTATGTCATAACTTGTGACGGTAACCACATCACCATCAAGTGGATCGTCAGCCTGACTTTTGTAAAATAAAATATAAGTTCAAGAATACTTCTTAAGTTTAAATGTTATTTAAACTTTAAAAAGATATTTAAACATAAAACAGTTATTTTATTGCATAATTACGTAATATGTACCTATAACATAATCTTTATCGAATAAAGTTTTTATTTCAACATATTATCATTGATTGTTCAATGAGCGTACAATTTTCTGACGTAATGTTGAAGTCATATTACAATTTTATATATCAGTGTTTTCGTATGTTTATATAATTCAAACATATACGTTTTCGTCTTGTAATTATCTTCTAATCTTAATTTGGATTTCGTCTGTCTGTCTGTCTGTATATTCGCTAACTTCACCAATGCAACGGATTTTGATGCGGCTTTCACTATCAGTTAGATGATTTTTCACGGAAGGTAAAATATTTGAAAAAAAAAAAACTATAAAATAAAATTACAATAACAATAAAACCTAATTGCATCCGTGCGAAGACGGAGGCGGACCACTAGTTTTAAATATATAATTAAAAAATACTTGGGATCCCAGAGTACATTTTTAACTTGTAATTTAAAAAGTTTTTTTTTATGTTAAGGTCGGCAAACAGGCTGACGGTCCATTTGATGGTAAGTGGCTACCATAGGTACAAGCAACGCCACAGGTGCTGCAAGTGTGCTACCGACTACAGTAGGATTAAGGATAAGTGATTAGGAGGTGACAGGGAATGGGCTCTGGCATCCCTTACTCACTCATCGAAACACAATAGCACAAGTACTGTTATTTCACGGTAGTCTTTTGTAAGGGGGTGGTTACTGCCCCCAGACGGACCATCCGAATGACTGCGAAACGTAGTAATGCCCTGCCACTACTTTCCAGATCCAGACCAGACCCAAATTTGAAAAGTTAATTAATTTCAATTTAAATTCAATTTCAACATTATAATTAATGTCAATTGATTTAAAGGAGAGAATCGGTGCACTGCGATTAATATCTGTAATGCAGATATTAATCGCAGATCAGTCGTCGGTGTGTTCGCTTCGGCCATATGAAACTCCATTTCCTTTCCATTTGCTCAGGTGCATTTTCGTAAGTTTAAAGTTTGTAAATATCGTTCGCTAGTGATTTTGCAATAAACCAAGGGATTTCTCTTCACGAATATAACACTTTAATTGTAATCTTGTACACTATTGCACAGACACGTGCAAAATAATGTAGCACATATACAAGTTATGACCACTTTTTTTCAATAATTAAGTAAAGTGTGAAAAAAGTAGCTAACCTTGAAATAAATTGAAGTCTTGTAAATACACAAATGGTTGTGTGATGAACCGAACCTGTAGTCACTGCAAACTTAAAGTTTCTGTTAAACTGAATAAGCTGATAGAGGCAGATTCAAGAAACAGCTATAATATCTTTATATTGCGAAATAACGCTTTAATAAACAGTTATGTACTATTTTTTATACAAAATTGCGTTTTTCCAAAGAACCCATTATCTTGACTGAGTTGGTACTGAGTTGGTACACATGACTTTTTTATTTTTATTTTTTATTAAACATAGGTTTGCTCTTGACCAGCATCTATCCATGTAGGAAAGATAAGGAAAGAAAGATGTACGATGGAACGAGCTCACCCAGAAGATGCCTTTTCACTCGACCTTTTCACTTTGAAAAGATTTGGGTTTTATGAGCCATACGCCTGCATGTCTGATAGAAGAAATGGGAAGCCGCTTCCGAGCACACTCTCCGAAAGTACATCTTATAGAATACAATTTTGCGTCTATGTGCCAGGCTCTGCAGCTTAGTTCTTATTAGTGTACCGTCGCCAATGACTGACATGAACATCCTTTTTTACCTCCATGTCCATGTCAGCTTGCCTGCAAGTGATTATTTATGATAAAAATATACATTGTGGTAGTTACATTTTCAAAATACATTTATATGTTTGCTTGTGTGTACATCTACTTTGAATAATATTTCAAGTTTTCATAAGCGCCTTTATTGCGCACAAAATTTTAAGTCCTTACCTACATATATTTTCATTAAAGGGTTATTGCATTTCTAGCTATTTCGTTCCTGACAGTCAAATTGTACTTTTATCAAATATTTGTTTTTATTTGAACAAAAATATGGCTTCCACAGGTCAACTGCATTGCAGTGTATTAAATTACGTCAATTTGTAATCTCATACGTCTGTGACACTTGTATAATGAAGATGATATGTAAACAAACATAAGAATGTGACGTATTTAAAAAAAAAAAAAAACAATAATAAAAAGAGCACTTTGATATGTCGTCATTAATTTTGGATAGATTTTCCAAAATAATAATTATGTGTACTAAGTACTAAGCTATGTTAACCTGTTGAAGTCATTAAAAGAAAGAAATAGGACCATTATTTTTATAAATAGTTATATATCAAAGTCGCATACTTTTGTCAGAGTGGTCGTGGTCGGACGGATGGTGTACGTGGCTGATGGTCGTGTTCGTCCTCCCTGCGTTGCCGCACTATCGCTCTCGCGACGATTCTCCACTTTTGTCTGCTCGTGGTGTCACGCGAACACTGTACCACAATAGTTTGGGTTGTGGATTTTATTTGGCATGTCCAGCGGATAGGCGATCTACCTCTTAGGCGTCTTCCCTCCACCTGACCCTGAAACATTCCATCGAATTTTCCCTTCTAGAGATGTGGCCAAAAAACTTTAGCATTCGCAATAGCACAACCGACGAAAGCCTGTCTTTAACTTTATGCTCCCTTATAATTGATTTATTACTGCAAAACGCTGTCCATGAGATATTTAGGAGGCGTCTCCAGCACCACACCTCCTGTGCGTCAATCTTGCGACGGCCTTGCAGTCTTGGGGACCAAGTTTCAGCTCGTAAGGAAAGACAGGAAAGACTAGGTGCTCATAAGTCGGACTTTAGTAATTTTTATGATTCTGCTATCTCTCCAAACCCTTCCCAACCTCTCAACTGCAGATCTAGTGATGGCACATTTTTTTGGTTCAATCTATGTAAGTACCTATATGCATATTATAAAATAAAGTCTTAGTAGAATAGCAAGTTGGTTTAAGCATTTTCAATCCGAAAATTTAGATATCAAAGATGCACCTCGCTCTGGTCGCCCTGATACGGATAAAATGGACGCAAGATCGGCATATCAGTAGTTACGACATAGATGATGAACTGAGAATTTACCACAAAACAGTTTTGACCCATTTGAAAAAAGCTGGATACACAAAAAAGCTCGATATTTGGGTGCCACACGAGCTCACTGAAAAAAACCTTATGAATCGTGTACTCATTTGCGATTCTTTATTGAGACGTAATGAAACCGAACCATTTTTGAAAAGATTGATAATTGGTGATGAAAAGTGGATCACATACGACAATAACGTGCGAGAAAAGGGTCAGGCTTTACAGACTGTGCTAAAACCTGGGTTAACTCACAATAAGGTGATGCTGTGTGTATGATGGGATTGGAAGGGCATTGTTCATTATGAGCTTTTACCGCTGGGCAAAACCATCGATTCGGATCTCTACTGCCAACAACTGAAGAGATTAAAGCAAGAAGTTGAGAGAAAGCGGCCGGAATTGAACAATAGAAAGGGTGTGGTCTTTCATCACGACAACGCTTGACCACACACATCTTTAGCTACTCAGCAAAAAATTAGACAGTTTGGCTGGGATGTTTTAATGCATCCGCCAAATAGCCTTGATCTTGCACCTTCAGATTTCCACCTGTTTCGGACTCTTCAGAACTCTTTAGGCAGTGTCAGGTTAACATCAAGAGAGGGTTGCCAAAACTACTTGTCGCTTTCCCCAAAATTTCTACAGCAACGGGATCATGTCACTACCTACAAGATGGCAAAATAGTGTATACATACTGTAGTTAAATGTAAATAAACTTGGAAAAAAATGTTTGAGTTTTCATGTAAAATGCGTTCAAACTTTTTCCCCGACCTAATATTAATATTGCATCCGTGCGAAGCATGGACAGGTCGCTAGTAGGTACTCAATAAACTGTTGAAAGAATTTAGATGAAACTTAGTACTTACACAGAATTAATACAACTTTCATATTATTTGTTATTCTTATGTTAACATATAATATAAGAATTGTGTGGTATTTAATCAAAAATGAAAAATTTTGCTCCAATGTTACCTATGTCACGTTGCAGGCCTTTTTAGAATTCATTTTCTTTTTTATTATGAAAAAAAAAGCTCGTCTTTCTGTTGTCGTTTATCGCCTTTCCGCAATGGTGCTTTTTTAAAATAAAAAGCATAAAGTTAAAGATAAATAAAATGTTAAAGTTATTTATTTAATTTTGATATATATTTTTAATTAATTCCAAAAAAAGTTTTTTTGTTTCAATATTTTGTTTTTAGGTAAGCCAATATTATTTAAAAAATATTAGCGAAAACAAATTTTCCTCCGATTCCTGAACCTCGAGAATAGCTCTCTCTATAGCTTGTTGAACAACGTTGTTGATATAGGACAGACGAGGCAAAGATTTCCACTTTTCTTATTATATTTTAATCCTTTATTGTTTGAACACTTTATATTTCCTTCATATATTTTTTACACAGAGAGAACAAAAGAAATACAGAGTAGTTAGCATAACATTGACAGATCATGATTGCATAAACACAGTTATTCACAACAAACATTGAGCTTTCCTACAAGTTTCGTAAAGTAGCTCTTCCCACATAGAGATGCCATATGCCATGGCTGACACATAACTGTCAAGGTTGAGGCAATGGGAAATTTTATACAGCGTATCATTGCGTAAAACTACTTTTATCATTATAATTATAAAGTAATCCTTATCCTCATAATCCGTCCTCGTATAATGAATACAATATTATTTTAACTATAACTATAGTTCACACATGAGCCTAGAGCAGCAAAGGGCACCATTCAGTTTTGTATGTGCGTCACACTAAATACATAGTGATATCACACTACGTAGTTTTGTTTTGGTCTTTTATCTTGTTTGTGCATCTAAACCATTATCGATAATAGGACAATATTTTTTCCTTGGAATTAAATGTTACACACGCCTTTATATTTATTCTCTTACTAGCCACGTCCACGGCTTCGCCCGGCGTGCAATTTTTATATACCCAAAACATTCCCCGCTCATCCCTCTTTCCATTAGCGAAAACCGAATTAAAATCGGTCTACCCGTTCACGCGTGATGCCGTGACCAGGAGAAATAGGGATTCATTTTTATATATAAAGAAGATTACATCCATTAAGTTACATCAAGTCAGAACAGTAAACCTTTATTATCTATACTGTAATATGTTATTCATTAAAAGTATTTAATTTTGAACAATATTGCCCCTGATTTGATTTCTTAAATTAAAAAGTACGCGGAAGAAAATAAATTCAAGCGGTCTCGCACCAACAAGACGCGAACGACGGGAGCGTTATGTTACACATTTATATTTTTCATTTTTAACGCGGACGAAGTCGCGGCCACCAGCTAGTACCAAATAAAACTGGAATCTTTAGTTAGCAATCTATGGTAATTGGTATCTACACGTTTAATCTAATGTATAAAATCTATAATACAGTTTGTTCGTAATTTAGTTCGTAAAAAAAAAGAATGTTTAAAGTGACTATTATCATAGATAAAATACTACTTATACTGGTTAAGTATTTATTATTATTTATTTTTTATTAGTATTTATTGTAATTTATAGTATTTATTGTAAGTATTTATTGTAATTTATTTTTATCACAAATTAATGCTAGATTTTCGCTACTTCTCGTTGTATATGGAAAATCGTTTAAAATGTCTCGGGTAACTTGTGGAGCAAGTAATGCGAATAGTATTTTTCGATATTTAAGGTAATTTAAGATGATAAATCATGGAAAACAAGATACTTTAACACATTAAAAGCCTATAAAACCTTTTAAAGGGGTCTTACGTGTAAATTTAAACATAACTAGATGTCTTTGAAAGCAATGAGTTAAATCTTACTGAAGGTTCATTCAATATTGAACATTGAAAATTATAATTAAATTCAAACAATTCTTTCCTTTAATCCTTGTAAACAACCAGCCCAATCCCTTCCGGAACGCTACAGAATCTTTCTTCGAAACTGTAATCTGCACTTGAGATAATTACGAGGTATCCGTCACGAAACAATACTACGCTTTTACATTCAACTCCTTTTAAGTATTAGGCTTGGAGTACAAGTTACAATTTTTATTATGTTACATATTAATGTTACCAGAATGTACCTGAATGCCTGAATGCAAATATTCAGACTTTCAAACCTGCCTATCTAACCTGATGAAACAAAGAACAATTATTATAATTCCTAATAACTGTTCCTGAGAAAGTCATCTTCATCATCAACAGCCTATTATATATGCGCCCGCTGCAGAGGCACAGGCCTACTCTCTCAACAAGGACGTATGGTCTATATGGTCCACTACGCTGGCCCAGTGCAGGTTGGTGGACTTCACGTGCGCCTTGGAATTTCTCCTTTGGCGTATGCAGGTTTCCGCACGTTATTTTCCTTCACCGTTAGAGAGCAATAAGTAAATGAACTACCGCGCAGAAGGCGCATGCACGTCGATGTTATGATTGCACAACTTCCTTATGATCTAAACACGGGTTCTACAATTACAACTCCGACAAAATTTATAATTGCAATGTGACATTAAAACTCCAAATATTAGAAGAGTGTGACACCACCGTTTAGAGTGTGACATTGGTGTTTAGGATATTAGGAGAGTGTGACATCAGAGTTTAGGATATTAGGAGGGTATGACATTAGTGTTTAGGATATTAGAAGAATGTGACATTAGCGTTCAGAATAATAAAAGTATACAAAGTTATTACAAATGTTGCTAAAACTTAGTCTTCCATGTCCCTTAAAAAAATATTTAAAATAGTCTATCTTGTGTCCTGAACCTAATACATGATGTTTCTCTTTTAATCGGCTCGCTCGTTAACGTAGTAATTACTTTACTTCATGTTAATAGCGGAATTTTGGGTAACCCGCGAACAGCGACCATAATGAAACTTATTAGCTCGATGAACGGCGATTATGTATTGCAAAATGCTTGTGGTTTCATTCTGTTAATCAATAATGTGGTCACTAACACACGTTGAAATGAATTTAATGTTGTCTTAAATTCTAAACATTTAATATAGGACATAAATCATTTAATTAATATTTTAATAGGTATCGTTAAAAATTATATAGTCAGAGGCACAATTAATCGCCCGCTCAACTAACGTGACGTAACTTTGAAATAACTAAACTCTTATAATGTTTAGGTGGGTAGTTTATGATAAATTGAGACAATTCATGACCCAATTATAAAGATACCCTCAAGTGTGAGTCTCTTTTATTGAGTTCAGTCGAATATTGATTTAAATAGGCAGTTAATTGTGCCTCTCAGTGTATTATGTAGCAGCATACAACAACTTTGCCATAAAATGTCAAACCAAGAATTTAATAGGATTAGTACAAAAAAAATTTAGAATTTTATTAAAAAAACAAATAAAATTAAATAATGAAAACTAAATAAAATCAAAATATAATTGGATATTATTAAAATTTTAAGTTGATTTTTGAAATAAAAAATTTAACAGAAAGTTATTTGCTAAATTATAAGTTTTGTGTTGGCAATGAAACCAAGCCCTAAATGTCTTAGACGAAGGTTTGATCTGTGTGGGCTTAAACTCTGTGGGCAAGCCACATAGTTTAAGTGCATGTAGTCTGTTAGACAGACGTTGTCATCACAGCTTTCCCCCCCTAGGTGGGCCATGACCTTGTCGTGGTGGGGGGCTTACCCTAGACAATCCGGGCGGTTGCAGGGGTCGGTGGGGTCACCGGCCTTTGCTCGACCGATCGGATTGTTTTTGGGGACAAAGAAGGCCCACACCGAGGAGGGCTCCGAGCGGGCTCCGCCCAGCGGAGCTCGTGGCGGAGCTGCAGACTGCAGTTTTGAATGAATCGTTGTACATGACACTGGCAGACAATGGCCGTCTTCAGGATGAGCCGAATTGCCACTTATATAAGAAGATAAGATAAGATCACAGCTTTAACACATGGAAATAATTTATATACAGAAGTGTTCAAAGTCAATAAAACAGTGAATTAAAACAATCAGGATATATCTATCAAAATCTCCTGTTCCCCAATAGTAAGACAATATATGTATTTATACTAGAAAGTGTGTGGTAAATGTAATAATAAAAAATGATGTTTATTATAAAAAAATATTTCCAAATATTTAATTTCATAATAAAGATTTTGTCACAATGACGTAAAACGAGTGATTCTCAATAACAATTTTATCACGTTAAAACCATCGGTTATTTGTCGCGACCCCATAAAGACGTCTGCGTTAATACTTATTTTAAATAAGTAAATAATGCGTGGTACTATGGACAAAGTTAATTACAATCATATTTATTTTAATTTGCTACCTGATTTTTGTCCCACTTTTATATTATGTCCTATATTTGACATATATTGCTAAATATATATATAAATATTATTGCTATATTTGACATCGTCACAGGAGATGAAACCTGGATATATAGTAAAGGCATTCTGCACAATAGGTTTCCTTTCGAGGATTTACCAACAAAAGTGAAAAAGAGAAGAAGTGAAGGGAAAAAGATAATTGTCTCATTCTTTGGTCGGACGGACTTTTGCAACCATTGCGTTAGAGGGCCAAAGACCGTTACTGCAGACAAGTATATTAGTAATTGTTTGCCAGTTTTCTTGGAAAATTTTCGACAGCAGCGCCTAAGAAGTAGGGTCCTCCTTCGCCACGACAATGTTCCAGCCCCTTCGCCAGACGAACAATCCAATATTTGCCTATGGAAGGTGTGGAATTAGTGAGTCATCCTTCTTACAGTCCCGACTTGGCATCGTTTCTAATTAATCCCAAAAATAAAAGATGAACTTAGAGGAATTTGCTTTATGGACCCTGAAGATGCAGTGAAAGCGTTCGAAAACGCCGTGAAAGAGCTCTCGCTAAAGAAGAGTGGGACAAATGCTTCAGTCAGTAGATCCATCGCATGCAACGGTGCTTACAAAGGAATGGAGACCAAAAACTTTCAGTGTTACCCACGTAGAAAGATATGTAATTTAAATTTAAACAGTAAAATTATTACAAGAAAAAAAAGATGTTCCCGCCAGCAAAATCCTGCTTAAGATAGTTAATAGGGTGGAGCGCGTTTGTATGAAAAAAAATTTTTTTTTCAAATTTCCTTTCGGGCCAGTGCTGAATGGATGCTCTAAGGCCTACTGATTAATAATACCAAAAATGGACTTGGGTTATAGTTTTAGAAATACTGCCCCCGAGCCATTGAAAATTTCAGAAATTACGAAAAAAGAGCATTTTTACTTGTCACTTTTTAATCATACAACATATAAATTATCAACTTCAATTGATTTAAAACAATAGTCAAGCACAAATTCAACATGATAATATCCTAAAATTATAAAATATACTAAATAACGCGCCAAAATATTATACTTGAGCGAGCCCATTTTCGTAGATTTCCCCGGCCGAAAAGAGTGGCACCCCCGCGCGAGTGAGAGACTACTATTTTTATCTCACATGAATCGTCGTGACCTAGCATTAGTAAAAACGTAGTGATTATATACTCTTTGGCATTAGTTAGTGACAAACTGATTGCATTCGAGAGTGCACGTATTGTTTTAGTCAATAATCGCTTTCTTTTGCACGATCAAAGCTCACTATGAGTTTACGTAGCAAGGTTAAAACCTGTCCCATATTTGGTGTGGGAAAACCGCTACCAAATAGCATGTGTGGGTAACATGCTATTGACGTGATGAAGCATTTTATTACAGTCTCTGAAACATTGGGTAGTCGTTTAAAAAACTCTGTGAATGACACCAGTGAAATCATCGTTACCGACGTGGAAAATGTATGGAAGAAGGCTTCATTACCCACGATAGGTCATAGAGCGATCATTAAGTTATTTAAGAATTATCACGAGAAATACAGGGCTATACTGGAGCCGTACAAAGGTAGGTGTAATAATGAAAACTGCATGAATAAATTGGACGAGTTCAGACGGGAGAGCCAGTCGCTATTTGATATTGCTACTTGCAAGTGTAGTTCATTTGAAAGTTGTGCTTGTGAACCAAAACGAAAAGTACCACTTCAACAAAGGGATTTTCTAAATGATCAAAGGGGTGACAGGAAAATGATGATTGGTTCGATAGATATAAAGACTACAAATAAAACGATGAGAAACAATTTAAGAACTTTAAAACGGAAATTGTATGAAGAAAAAGCAAAATCCTCCACCAAACAATTGCAGACATCAGTTTCTGAAATGTTCTGAGTCATGTTCTGCTGTCTGTGGCCCAGAACGACGTGAAGAATATATAAGAAATAAATTGGAGTCATGCCGAATAATGCCCGAGTCAAAGAAATATTACAAAATTGGGTAAAATTTCGTTATCTTTCAATCCAATGTAAGCTCTTTGTTGCTGATTATTTTATGTAATTTTATTTTTAATTACTTTATTGTGTATTAGAATATATATTAAAATAAAAACAAAGTAGTTTTTATTCAAGGAAATACTTTTATTCCTTGACGAACTAAAGTCAAGTTTTGGCATTTTTTCCAAACTTCAAGTCCCTTGGGGCAGTATTTCTACTCATAATACATTGATTCTGTCATATTGACTTAATATCGCATTAACATAGAGCATCCATCCCGCAGTGGCCCAAAACGAAATAAGAAAAAAGAAAAAAACACTCCATCCTAATAGTTAAGTTAGAGGTAATCTTTGAACATTGGAACAGATATCGATTAAATTTGTAAATATAATTTTAATTCTCTGTTGGATTGTGTTTTTTTTTATTAAAACCAGTAATAATATTGTTTTGAGTATACGATATTCACTAAAAAAAAATATACTGTTACGTGCGGGGTGAGCCAAAGTGACGTGTAAGGGCGGAAATAAACTATTTATTCCCACAAACCAAGATGACTTCCAAAAGAGCTAAACTTGTCCGATACAACCGTCAAACTTGCCAAAAGTTGTCAATGATTCCCTTAATGAGTCGCTGGTTTACTATCGCAGGTAACTTTTTTTTTATGTTTTCGGTTTGCTGATTGAGAGACAAAAGGGTGAATGAGTTGAGCCAAGTATCCTAAGCATTGACTGAAATAAAAATTGATCAGGGGCGGTGTGGTATTATTTTGAGAATACTAATTGATTGAAATGTATGCTTTATATTGTATCCAAAAAGGAAACCATGACACTAAAGTTGACTTATTGCAAGGTGAAATTTAATTAATTGTTTATGATGATTGCGATAATCCAAAGACGATGCGTATCCTGCCGACGTGAATTTGTACACTAGGACTGGCATAATATCAGCGCTGTGCTTTGCCTCAGCTTATGCTGAGCCAGATACCTTTTTGCTGTCATGGCGCACACGCAATGGGATTAAAATATCTGGGAAATAGTATTAATTTTAAATTAGTTTTTATATCTTTTTTTTTATTGTTTTGTTAAACAGTTGTATTGTAATTTTTTTCTTTCTCTTTGTATGTGTGTCATGTTTGTGCAAATAAACGTTCTATCTATCTATCTATCTACAGACAGGCTGACGGTCTACTTGATGATAGGTGGCTACCGTCGCCTATAACACAAGCAACGCCACAGCTGCTGCAAGTGCGCTGCCGACTACAGTAGGATTGGATAAGGGATTAGGAGGGGATAAGGAAATGGGCTCTGGCATCCCTTACTCACTCACCGAAATACAACAGCACGTATATCCTGTTATTTCACGGCGGTATTCTGTAAGGAGGTGGTTACTGCCGCCAGGCGGGCTGCCCAAATGACTGCGAAACGCAGTGGTGCCCTACCACTCTGAACCAACTCACAAACCACAATTTGACAAAGCTCTGAATAGTTGCTTTCGAATCGCAGGTTATAGCTTAACTGTCTCCCGCCCGCTACTCTCCTATTTATATTTACAGCCAAACGTCTATTATCTAATCTATTTCGAATTTACTAGAAATAAACAAATATTGTAAACATGGAATTGTTTTTCTATGATTGTAAACAAGGTCATTGAAAGTTCGTGAATGCTATTTCTGTTGAATGTGAACTCTATGTTGTAAACATAAGGACCAATTTCACTAACCGGGGAGTGGCGTGACTTCTATCGATAGGGTGGAACTTTCGAGATTTTCGACCGACGTGAATGCTATTTCCAGAATTTTCCATGGTTACTCGTAACAATACATAATATATAATACTTGCTTATGTGTCACATGTATCTTTATACAAATTCTCTCCAAATTCTTCCTGTATTCTGAAGATAAAGTTCGATGGTGTACTTTTGTCAAAACAACAATATCACAATAATATGAAAGATAACCCGAGTATAAATATATACTACTGTAACGTGTGGAACCTTTTGGGTGGGGTGCTCAAAGTTTCTATAAACCGTAGAATGTCAAGAGCACGCGACACATTATTATTGGGTCAAGTGCCCTTAGATCTGACGAACAAAACGTTCAACAATAGACTTCGTATCAATGAAGGCATACACAATACATTGTTGATTGTACCGTATTTAGAAACACATAATTTCCCTTTTCGCCTTTGTTACTTCGTAACGGACAACTTTGTCTGAGTTACTAGTACATTATGTTTAAGTAGTAGGTTATGTTTTAATTTGGTATTTTTTTTAATTTATCTATATAAACCTTTACAAGTATTTATAGATTGTCAAAAAGCTGTTTAATTACTACAGGTTCAAAAAGCTGTTTTTGAAGGGAAGAAACTGTTAGAGACATCTGTAGCTTTTTCTTCAAATAAGTCTTCAGTTAATTGCAAGATATTGTGAAAATTACTAACTTTGTAAAAAATCCACCTATTTTAGTCGGCAATATTGTTTGCGACACTAGGTATACCTAGTGATTGCATGAGCCCAATTTCCACAATTACCAGCAATGGACAAGTTTGTAAATAAATCGTACAATATGCACATTTGAGGTTATGTCGTAGATGCGTGTTACGTTTTCTGATACGATGGGAATCATAATTGCAATGATGTGATGTAAGGTCTTAATTGTCATGTTGTGACATTTTATGTCATACTAACGAGTATATGCCACTTATTATACAAAAATAGTCGTAGTCGTAGTGTAGCACATACATAGAAGTCATAGAATACAAATCCTGGGACCAAAACTCAATGTAGACACAGAATATAAAAAAGTACTTTTAGCTAATACAAAAATAAATTTGTAAATATCTTCACGATTATTATGATTATTGCATTTTATTTACATCCCGCTTATCGATGTACCGTTTTACAATTGACAAGTATTTTTATAGAAACAACTTTTAAGTAAATTATTTTGATTCCAATGTTCAAAAACACATTATACCATACACCAAGACACAGAGTACAGCAAGGTGCGTTTATAGAAAAACAAAATTCACGTTTGGCATTTGGGCATTGTTAATGAGGCTAAGATTTAGTTAGGCTAATCTAGAAAAAAAATGAGATTTTTTTGGTATGTATATATTTGGCTTGTATATTAATAGCCCAAAATGGGAGTTCTCCTTTAAATTTTGAAAGTCAGTATTTCTCAAGGGTACTGAGAAATTTGACCTAGCATTCCTTATTTCGTTTCGCAGAGATAAATTAGACAGCCTCTTTGGTGGCAGTAACAGGAGACTTGATAGAAGACGAATGTAAAATAACAATATGTCTGCTGTTGTGTTTCGGTGAGTGTGTAAAAGGGATGGAAGATCCCTTCCTAATCCGTTATCCTTAATCCTACTCAGGTCTGCAGCGCACTTGCAGCACCAGTCGTGTTGCTTTCGTTAACGTCATCTGGACCTTCAGCCGCTCTGATGACTTTTATAAAAAAAAAACCTAAGTTTTCTTGCTTCACAGTCATAGGTACCTATCAATAATAAAATATTTATTTTGCAGTAAAGTTATATCTGGTAAACAAAGCAACAAGTTTATACTACTTATTATCTGCGCTGAATTTAAATTGAAAACAACGCGTCATAATGTGCACATAAAAATTGCAAACGATGATGCAATTTGTGCATGTAAGGTTAGTGAGCGATAACTCACAATATCCACATATGAGTTATTAGTTCATTTAATAATTTCTATTATCACTCTCACTTCTTTTCTACATATTATAACCTAGCTGTGCCCGCGACTTTGTGCATGTTAAAAAATGAAAATATATGAGTATAATGCCTGACATCTTTAACGCTGTGACGACAGTGGCACCGAATTTTTCATGATCCTTCGGGAAGCTAACATTTTTTCAGGATTAAGAGTATCCTATATGTTAATCCAGGTAATAAGCTATTTGTGTACCAAATTTCATCTAAATCCTTACCGCCGTTTTTGCGTTATTGAGTAACAAACATCCAAACATACAACATTTCGCGTAATTAGTATTAGGATTACTCACTTTCATGTCCAATTTACAGGAATGTAAATATAAATAAATGAAATTAAAATATGAATAATTATTTAGTAATTAATTTTAATGTAAACAATTTTTATTAGGTTAGTTAAGTTTTTATTTGGTCGTTTTTAAGATTTTATATTATTATTATAATTTAATTATTGTAGTTGTTTCTTGAATAAATTATATAAAATATTTACAGGAATATTAATAGTTTTTAAACAAATTTACATATTACCTTGTGGTTTAATTGAATCTATATTTTTTTTTTCTTTTTTCGGTTTGCAAAACAGCACACAATTTAATTTAGAAGAAACTCTACAACGATTCCGCTCTTCACGAAGCAAAAAAGATACAATACAAAAATAAAAGAAAAAGCAATAATACAAAATAAGTAAATAAATAAAATTTTAAAAAACTTGAAAATAAATATACCGTCAATAAATATATCAAAGAACCAGAAAAAATGACAAAGTTCTTTTGTAACAAATTAATGGCCCTACACAGGAATGGGAGAGGAGAATGTTCGTCTGCGATGACGGCGGAGTGAGGGTTTTTCTGTTGCACATGAATACTCTTGAAGAATAGCATTAAACATACTCACTATTTTACTTTGGAACTATTATTTTAAAATAATTTAACACATGCCTGTAGAGACTCGTAACAACAGTCACATTTTCATACGCAAATATATCCGCCACAATGATTTATTCCATTATTCACTACATTTTTTGCGTATTTTATCAATAACGCCTCTACGACTTTTCTGATGTTAGACAAGACCATTTATTGTCCAATGTGTACTTATGTACACCATAAGTAATCATAATACGAAGAAAATTTTAGAAGAAACGAGTAAAATGAAGCAACTCTTACGACATTCACTACGAAGAAAATTATGATAACATATATTGATGGTCATGATTAACAGGAAACTCGTTAAACAAAAAGTCAACACACGTCCGTGACATTCAATATTGTTCTATTCATAGAAATCTTTATTAGTTGGTAATAGAAGAACTAGTTATTTGTATACGAGCTACGTAGTTGTTAATGTGAAGAGAAATAATAAAAGATGCCCTTAATTGTTGACATAACAATTACTTATAGCTTCATCGGTTGGCCAAGTAACTCAGAAACATGAGCCCACAAATGCCTATAACATATTTTTTATAAGAAATAAGAGCTCTAACTTCTCGGCTTCTCAGGAATGCATTCTTTTCAGCAATCTTTTCCATTTTTTGATCTTTCCATTAGTGAAAACCGTATCAAATTTTATAATATACTAGCGTTCCGCCCCCGGCTTCGCCCGGGATGCAATTTATATATATATATATGAACGTTCCCCGTTTATCCCTCTTCCATTAGTGAAAACCGAATTAAAATCCGTCTACCCGTTCATGCGTGATGCCGTTACCAACGGAAATGGGGATTAATTTTTATAATATAGATTATATGTGTAGGCTACCCGATGCCCGCGACTTCGTTTGCGTGGACTTCATCTTAAGAGGACACTTTTCCAACTCGAATAGCTTACTTATTCCATACTACGTAACTCCATGATTACCAATACCTATCTACCAAATACCTATTACCCACTGAGTTCCCACGCTCGTACAGCTCTACCTTAATTAAGATATGAATATATATAATTGTCTAAAGAACTAATATTGTAACGGTTCATTCAATGTTAGGCTACCATTATCTAGTTCAAAAGAAGCACTAAGAGAACTGTAAATTCGTTATCAACCTTGATAGAATTATGAGTACGGTTAAGGTTAGAGGAATCTCCAAAGGCATTCGATACTTATTCACCGAAATACAACAGCACATGATGTTCTTTTGTCAGCCGAGAGGCTGTCCAGATCAGCCAACAGACTGCGGGACGCAATGTAATCCCATGGGCCGCGCCGAGCCGCGCCAGGCCGATACGGGCCGTGGGAATAGTTACGTCCGTTGAGTTCTGCTGTAGCCCATTGTCGCCGATCTCGATCAGTTAGGAGTCGCTAAGTGACACACTCCGTGGGAATGCGTGGCACAGGCCCCGACGCCCCCCCCCCCTAGGTGGGCCATGACCTTGTCGTGGTGGGGGGGCTTACCCTTGGCAATCCGGGCGGTTGCAGGGGTCGGTGGGGTCACCGGCCTTTGCTCGATCGATCGGATTGGTTTTGGGGACTAAGAAGGCCCACACCGAGGTGGGCTCCGAGCGAGCTCCGCCCAGCGGAGCTCGTGGCGGAGCTGTTATTTGGAGGCTCCAACCTTCTGTTGGAGCTTCACCGGTCATCGCTCGCGCGGGCCGAGAATCCGTACTCGGCCCGCGCGGTTGGTGGCCGGTGAGAGAGAGGGCGCCCCGGTCCTTGTTCGTCAGACTGAGGTATGGGACTCGGTACTGCGGATGAGGATCGGCAGGTGAGTCGCAGCGGGTGGATTCTCTCGGACGGCTTCGATGCTCAGTGGTAGTCGGGCAACTTACGCGAAGACGGAGCTCATGCGACTGGGAAGGACCAACTGGCATAGTACCTGCAATCGTGGCATGTGGGGGGTGGGGAACACCCGGTGGGTGGGCACCGGCTTAGTACTACCCCCCGCAGTCGTCCGGAAGAGTGAAGACCCGGCCTCGCCACCCGGCCTAGTAGCTCTTCCGCGACGACAACATGAGGTGGAGCCCGTCTCGGGCTGCCGCGATTGTTGGGGAAATGTCAGGGGGACACCCCTATGGGCCGCCCACCCATAATGTCGTATGAGATGAGCGGCCACACGAGCGGGGGTCGTTCGGGGGATGAAGGTGGAAGCGGCCTCCGACTCCGCGGATGGTTGTGCCGCGGAGAAGAGGTAAAGGGTTGATTCGGTTACGAATCCCCTCGCTGACTGCTCGCTGCGACGGATAAGAGGATTACGGGCGGCTGGTGCCGCTTCGCTCGGGGGCGGTGGACGTGGGGAGGTGCGCCGCCCGCACAACACCGGGCAGTGAGGTGTGGTGGCCTGCAGATGTTCCAGCGGGTCACCACAGGAGGAGTTGCACGGCATGCCGTGATGGATGCGGGTCCGCAAGGACATGGCGGTGCGTGGGGCCCGGGGATAAGGCCTCGCTGTGACTCCGGGTCTCACGATCACTGCCGATGGTGGAACATGGAGGCGGTTTTAGTGGAGTAGGACCGGCGGGGCGATACGTTCCGTCGGGTGAGTCCCACACACCCCCTCGTCGACCGTCCCCGTCGACGAGGGATAGTGCGTAAATGCATTTCCCCTCCTAAAAAAAAAAAAAAAAAAAAAGGCCCCGACGGGCCGCGAAGAACCGTTACGGGCCATAACAGGCCTCGATAGGCACGGCGCAGTGCGACGCAATCCGTCTTTTGACAGACCGTGGGACCGCGCCATTAGGCCGTGTTCCCACCGCTTGTTTCACTTACAGACTCCCGACGGGCCACGGCAAACCTCATCAGATGTAACTGATCCCACTGTCTGTCTCGCTCTAGCAAGGTGCAGTGCGGTGCGCTCCATCGTTTGACGGGACGTGGGACCGTTGAATAAGAAAGGGCGCGTGCCGGCCAGCGCGGCTATGAATGTCCGATACGTCCTTGTGAGTATATAATATTCTGTGCCTAAACAGTACGATGAGCCAGAAGCAACCATAAGCAACCAGACATATCTTAGTATGTTTTGCAATTTTATACGACACTAGCGGACCCAGCAGACGTTGTCCTGTCGAAACCGAAAGTAATTATGTAACTCGATTGTGGCGCCACCTATCGGGTCCAATAAGAATTATTTATCTCAAAATGAGATACTTCACGTCAATGAACGACGGTTAAATTATATGGATATTCTTCAGACAAAAATACTAAAATCGTGATTAAAAATTAAAAAATAAGAAATACTTTACGGCCTATTCTTACACCCACCAAAAAAACAAAAAAAAAAAAAAAAAAAAAAAAAAAAAAAAAATCCATCGAGCCGATTCGGAGGAGTGCAACCACAAACACCGTGACACGAAGTTTTTATATATTAGAAAAAATATTATGAATTTGTATTATTGTATTGTATTGTGTTACGTGCGGGGTGCCGTGTAAGGGCGAAACGAGCGATTTAGTTTCACAAACCAAGATGACTTCCAAAATCACTAAACTTGTCCGATGAAACCGTTAAACTTGCCAAAAGTCGTCAATGATGCCCTTAATTCGCCGGTTCACTGTCGCAGATAACTTCGCAAAAGCTCTGAAGGATCGCTGGTTATCGTACCATTCCTCATCTCGCTCGCCTGCTCTCTTATTTATACTTGGCGTCAAACGCCTCGATGTATTTCGAGTTTTCCAGAAAATCTAAAAACGATCAAAAAATTCGGGAATACTATTTCTGTTGAAATGTAATCTCTATGTTGTAAACATAAGGACCAATTTCCTTTGACACTAGTTGGTAAGGGGCGTGGCTACCATCGATAGGGTGGGACGTTCGAGACTTTCGGCCGACGCGGACGCTTTTTCCAGAACGTTCCATGGTTAGTCGTAACAATAACAACAGAAGATAGAAACATGAATTTCAGATGTGTAGAAAGAGCTCAACGAGCTGAAAATTCTCGATATCAAAATTCGTTTTTAGCGGTATTGCACATAAGAACTTATGCTTCTGACGTCGATATAATTATCACTTACAATGCAAAAGTTTCCACAAACGACATGATTAATAGGAATCAAACTCTTTATTTGGAAAACCCAAGTGTTCTATATCATTTTTTTTACGTTCGTACTCAACTAAACGTTAATTAATGTCTTCAAGAATGTCTCCACTCCAACCCATACAATACGAACAAACCACGTGTGGTCTACGTGTTCCATTGACACAGTCATCTCCGTATTATTTACCTTTATTATGTGCGTCGTACACGCGTTAAGGACGTGCAAAGTATTGCATTTCAGTGACTAAGTGAACACATGGGGAATTGTAATGCATTGTAAATTGCATTTTATTGATGAATGCGTTAAAGCGGAGTGCACACGAGCAGACCGTTTGATTTTTCTATTTCAATTCTGCTTTTAAATTGGAATTAAATTTCCAAAAAAATATTTAATTACTACCAGTTTACTTATAAAAACTTCATAAAACAGAATTTAGTAATGACCACGGTAAAAGAACATCCCAATAATTCATTTCCAAAGTATATAATTAATAAACAGCTCATAGAAATAAAAAAATAAAATCTCACAAACAAATATTAAAAATTTACTAAAAACATAAGTGACTCTGTATACGATAAGTTATTGTCTAGATAACTCTATTAGGGTGCTTAGAGCCGTCAAGTGGGTAGTTTCTTAAGTACTCTTCGTTTATGGCTAGACCGAAAATCTTGAAAAAAATGTATTAGACAACCTTTGACACATTTTTCGTATCACCAAAATTTCCATATTTAAAAAAATGTCAACCAAAGTGTTTTTTTTTTGCTTCAATAGGGGATCGGACAGTAATCAGCTTAAAATCTAAAATGTACTTAGAAAGGAAATATATATTTTTTTACGATTATTTATCGAATAATAATTTAATATAATTCATTTAAATATTTTTACATGAAGAAATAAAATTTTATTATTTACAATATTTTTAATCTATACTGAAACACCAATCACAGTGCGTGACGTCATTTGTGGGCAATCATTTTCTTATGCCAATGCAGCTGTTTTGTTATGATATGACCACAAATGACGTTACGCGCTCTCGGATGAACTATCGTGGCGTTTTGGCGGCATTTTCAAACAAACAATATTAAAACATGATTTTGAGTACCTAAAAGGCTATAAATAAATAAAATAGTATTTTTTATGGGAATAAATATCCATGAAGATTAATTTAGAACACTTTCTGAAAATTTGTCCGATCCCCTATTCCCTACTGCTCCTACGCGATTGGAACTCCTACGCAATCAGTCCATCAGACTAAGTAGATGGTTAAGTACTATGAAATTGAATGGTGAGGTTTAGTTCCTGGCCAAACTGGTGCGTATGCGCCAATAACCTTTTCTGGATTAGGAATAATATTTCCTGGACAAGGACAAAGAATAAAATCGAATGGGCGTAGTTATTCCTTACTTAAGAATGGTTTACATCACAATCGCGTATTGTGCAAAATTGCGTGTGTCTGTTTGCATTCCAGAAATTTTAAAGTAATTTAAAGTGCTTGAATTTTAACATTTTTCTGATAGCGTATAGAATTTTTATATGAAACAAGTTTTCATACCATATTCCAAGTATTACTTCTCTCGCTCCAATAGTTTCTGAGAGCGTTCCTTTCGGTTGAATCGAAGCCTCGGATAGGTTCATCGCTAAATCTTCCGTAGGATTTACGATTTAATTTAAAACTATAACAAAAATCCAGTTTCGAAATTCGAATGTAGAGTTCTCTCTTTGAATTCGACTAACTTTTTAAATAGGACGGGAACGTCTAAATATGACATTTTCTAAAATATTAATGGCTCTACTAAATTGCAATGCGTTTGCCGTCATACACTGGACAGTAACCATCCCATTACAGAAAACCACCTTGAAATAACACCATGTATGCTGTTATGTTTCAGAGTCAAGGGATATCAAAACACATTTCTCTCTCCCTTCCAAATCGTTTATTATCTTTAGTCCTGTTAAAGTCATCAGTGCACTTGCAGCACCTGTGGCGTTGCTTATGTTATAGGCGGTGGTAACCACCTACCATCAAGCGGACCGTAAGCCTATTTGATGATCTTTACATAAAAAAAGGCCCAATCCATACTGATTGACGTTTTACAGCAGTTCTTTGAATAAGGGTTGCCAGAGTACTCCCCTATCCTTTATCCCGTATTATTTGTTCTACCAAGGTCAGCAGCGCTCTAGCTTCCCTCTTGGGGTTGCTTGTGATCTTCCATCTCGGCTGCAGGCTATCTTCCCTATTTAAATCTTAAAACTTATTCCACCTGGGTCAACAGACGCACCAATATCTCCTCTGGTATTGCTTCTGTACTTCGCGACGGTAGGCATTTTCCATCAAGAAGGTTTTTTTTAAATTAAAGATGGGTTTGCTCTTGGCAAGCATCTGTGTAGGAAAGATGAGGCCGACAATGGAACGAGCTCACCCAGAAGATACCTGTTCACTCGAACTTTGAAAAGAATTGGGTTGTATTGTATGAGCTCGGAAATACAGAAGTTTCAGTCCTTAGCAGTGCGCATTATAAAAGATGTTTTAAATCGCTTAATCCAAATTAGAAGGATTTCGACAAGGTGAGGATGGTAACCAGCCGTACGTCTGCATGTCCGATAGAAGAAAGGGCAAGGCGGTATGATTGCAGTTCCCAAGCACATGTACCTGTTTTAAATTAAAAAAATATAGCTTTTTATATTTTATATTTTCTTTGTAGCACAATATCAATAATGTTTCTTTGTGTAAAGCAATATACAATGTTAAATGCAATGTACACTATAATATTAACTTGGTAGTCTAAAACTATGTCTGTATATGTATATATATAGGTATCTCTATTATAATAAAGTATCAATATCTATAGAGTTATCATTTAATCATTATCTGCCCTCCGCATCCATCCACTACCAGCCGCTCTTTTGAGGTTATCGGTGGTCGGCCCACGTGGCGTTTCGGCCGTGGCCTCCACTCCAATGTATATTAATTTATATTATGTCTTATGTACTTAACATTTATAGTATCACGTTATATAAATAAAAATTAATTCAAGTATGTTTGTCCTCTATTGAATCCAAAACCGTTCAACAGAACGTTATTTGGAACTAGCTGATCCCGCAACTTCGTACGCGTGGTATCCGCTATATATAGCGCGTAACTTTTTTGTTTGTAAACCGATTGGGATGAAACAAATACTCTCGAAAAGAATTGATTCCATATTCTGGTACGTCCGTCAGCGCCATATTTAACATTGAAGTGTCTGTCAACGTTACGTGAAGCAACCCCCCCTAAATGTTACGGGAAGCTTGCCACAATATCAGTGAAAACCGCATTCAAATCGGTTGGGCCGTTTCCGAGTTTAGCGTGCACAAACGCACAGACAAACAGACAAGAATTCTAAAAACTATTTTTTTGATCTTGGTAACACAACGTGTAAAAATTGCTTTTTTTTTTTTTAAATATTTAATGTGCACAAACGGGTCGTTTACGATTTTATTATATGTATAGAAATAGATAGATAGTATAATAGTAAGTATACATATTTATTTTATGCGTAATAATACACTATTTATTAGGTACGACCGTAGTTGTGAATTAATATGCATAATCACTACGTTTGTTTGCATTAATAAAAGTAATAGTTGCCGTCGCAATTAGCTTGAATTGTATCAATCTAGAATTTTCCTACGATTATATCACACGTAGTTTTACTAAATAAAATGGACTTTATGTGCTTACGCATACACTAGTAATTTGTTTGTATGTAATCATTGTTTACAATTGGAGTTGTTTCTAAAATATGTTTTTATATTGTTATTTCTGATGATTAGCAAATTTGATATCACATTGTTTTCGGGTTCCCTAAAATTTAAATTTAAAAACGCTTTTGAACAGGAGCTTAACGTATTGAGATTTTAATTTATACCAATCCTTATGGTACCTATTCTTTTATAATTCCTTGCATTTGAGTAATATTTTAAATAAAAATCACCGTCGTCATCATTAATAGACTGTTATAAATGTCCTCAGTGCAGAAGCACAGGCCTACCCTTATATGGTCCGCCAAGCTGGCCCAGTGCGGGTTAGTGGACTTCACATGCGCCTGAGAAGTTCTTTGGCGTATGCAGATTTCCTCACGACGTTTTCCTTCACCGTTTGAAAGCAATCAATAAAATGCACTTAAGTAAAAAAAAAAAACATTGGTACAGCCGCGTCTTTCTATATTTATAAAAATATTATATTTATGTTTAAAAAAAACTACGTTCTTTCTGCTAATCATAGAAAAAAAAATCAATACTAGTGATCCACCCAAGGCTTCGCACCCAAGGCTTTTTCTGCAAATTATGCAAATTACGCAAACTTTTATATTCGGTTAGTTCGTTTCTCGTTTTCATTTAGAGAAAACTATATCAAAATACGTTGGGTCGTTTAGAAGACGCTAGCGTAGAAACAGACGGGGGCGGACAGTGACTATCTTTTCTACACATATGTATAAAATCGTAAACGAGCCGTGTGTGTATACATTAAATATATTTTCAAACCAAATCAGACCACACAAAATATATTTAATGTGTGTAGGTACATTAAATATATTTTTTGACCCGGTATGTTCAATTCAAACATACCAGGTCAAAAAATAGCTTTTGAATTTTTGTCTCTGAATTTGTGCACGCTAATCTCAGAAACGGCTCAGCCGATTTGAGTGCGGTTTTCACTAATCTATTGTAATAAGCTGCCTGTAACACTTACTGTTTGTTTCATTCCAATCGGGTTACAAACAAAAAAAATACGCGCTATACCGATTACCACGATACAAAGTTGCGGGCTCAGCTAGTTTTATAGTATGTATATACATAGATATAGATGACCAACTAAGTAGTACCAAAAATGACTATCATCTGTGTATTTTTTACAGAAAGATAAATTGTTTCCAAAAACAGATTCCCTGTAATTTTGTCGAATTCCCAAACACTATAATTCGCTATAAACATTTCTATTGGTTGTAGCTCGAAGATGTGTCCCTAAATACAATCCTGTGTAACGTGGATACATCAAACAGATGTTGGCCATCAGAAAAACAGTTCAACGAAACTTACTGCGAACTCTTATCTATGTAATAATTTATTGTAACGGAATAATTTTACAAATTACGTCATCCGTTGCGAACTGTGATTAATTTGAAATTGGTTATCAACTAACATTGTTGGTAAACACCTTTTGTAGTAGACATCGAGACGGAATATTTTTATCTTTATTCGTTACTGACAATACAGTAAAAAATAACAGTAGAATGTATCTTTATATTAAGTTTTTTTTTTCATACAGAACGAATGTTTAATTCACGCAAAACCTAATTGAACGGAATATGATGAAACTTCCCTCCAAACCGGTGATCTTGTGCCACAACCACCAATCCGCATAAATTGTAAGGGCAATGAGATAGAAGTAAGTGCATAAGCACATGTATATCGGCCTCATACTTGATGATGACAGACTCAGCTGGGGCTCGCAGGAGTATTCATGTATATAGTTAGTACATAATATAAAACACTAGGCTTATACACATAGCCCTGGCCGATCCTGTGATCGATTATAAAATAAGCATTTATGCATTTATCTATATTTATACATAATAATAAAAGAGTAAACGAGCCGTGTGTGTACATTAAATATATTTCAAAAAAAACGATTTTGACATGTTGTACTTATGTTACCGAGGACAAAAAAATAGTTATTAGAATTTTTATCTGTTTATCTGTGCATTTGTACACGCTATTCTCAGAAACGGCATAACTAATTTAAATTCTTTTTTTACTGATGTATTGTAGAAAGCTTCCGGTAACATTAGTGTTTGTTTCATTCCAATCGGTTTACAAACAAAAAAGTTACGCGCTATTCCGAATACCACGCGTAACCTAACCACTCATCCAACTGGCTCGTCATAACTGTTCAATACTGTAAAAGCTGTTCTTTGCCAACTTCCCCATAAAACATGTACGAGTATACCGCTTGTATAGTTTGAAATACATTTAACTTTGCAAAACATAACTTCTAGACACGACTCTTTCAGCTTTTGGAACGGTTGAGCTGAAGTGCTTTTTATTTTTAAGAACACGAAGCAGTTTCTACTGCGAACCAGAAAATTTCATTCACTTCAAAACCAATTCATTTTTTTAATGGTCCCAGAAATATGTGAAGCTGTTACAAGTACTCTTACGAGACAAAATAAAACTTTATGTAACTATTCTGTTATAGTTTGTGGAGCTTCAATCAGATAAAGTATAAATATTTCGTCGAGTACCTGCTCACTTGTGTTCGCATTGGAGAATACCTGCCATTGTTAGACGCCTCCAGACACTTCAATTGTATGGTTGCTTCGTAAATAGAATCTATCAATGTACAAATCACAGAGGGATTTCTTACATTTTAAAAAGAAATGTTTAGTCAAAACTGTCGAAATGAAATAGGTATTATTAAATAATGTCTTACAACTGTTCTTAATTGGAACAGACAAAATTCTTGAAAGAAAAATAAACGTGGAGAGAATTGGTTACACGTATATATATTTTTATCTTTTTTATGTTAAAGTCGGCAGACAGGCAGACGGTGGTAAGAATCTCACATAACCATGAGTCCAAAGCGCTGTCTTATCCCTTCGCAGATACCTTTTGAAGATTTCCTCTCTCGAAAACAAAAAAAAAGTATTTTGCCCTTTTTCGTCGCTGACGCCGGAGAGTGTCTCGTCGAGAAGCCAATCAATGTCGTTGAAATTCCGAAGCGTTGGCTGTGACGAATGCTGCTGGCTGCGATTCATCCTCCGTCGTGATTCCAGCGATAGTGGTCAAATAAGTATGCAAAACCACTCTGATAACAGCTCTTTTTAGAGCTATTCCAATGTACTCGTTAATGGGTTGTCTATATATTTATTCACTCGGTACGGTAGCTACAATAATGAAAACTAAAACAAGAATGATTTTCCTGGGAGGATATAATGAATAATAAGGGAGGATATAATGAACAAGGATAAAATAACAGTGAAACGAATTCTTAAGTAGATGGAAACTTTCCAGACTAGCATTACAGATACTCATAAATTATAATTGAAAATTACACCGATTAAGTCCGAAAGAAAAAATCTTTCATTTGATTATATAAGATTATATGTTTTTAAAAATAATATTTTAATGAATTCGAAGGTAACGCATACTATGATGGAATAAATATAATCGCTACAACTTTACAGGTAGATAATCCTGTTTTGTATGGCGTGTAAATATCTACTATATTATAATAAAGAGAGAGGACGGATTTTGTATGGTAATCTCCGGAACCACTACACCTATTTGAAAAATTATTTCGCCATTTGAAAGGTACATTATTCCAGATGGACATAGAAAAAAAAAGTTTAATTGAGTCATAGTTAAGAATCACTTTTCAGCCAACTTTGACATTTCGTCTTTAAAAAAGAAAGTACTGTAACCCACTTGGCAAGTTACTTAAAAAAAGTCCCATTTAATCAAGATTTCAAAATAGTACCAAGTTGTGTAGTACAAAGTACTCCTTAGTTTGTGAAAGTTTTCACTTTAGAATTGCGGCCCTACAACTGACAGTTTTTCTACTACTACGTTGGTGCAATAACTGTGCTTAGTTCGGAATATTTATTTAAATTAGTTTTGTTTAAAGTAAAAGTATGACGGGTAGACAGAAAAGAGTGTAATCAGATTGACAGATGATTAGGGAGATGGACCTTTGTAACAAAAGAGCAATTAATTCCAGAAAACACAGAGAGGGAACAAGAGACAAGATGAGCTTCGCTTGTACACAGAAACGCATAGCAGCACATGTGCAATCGATCACAACAAATCGACTCCCTTTAGCATTAGAACTATATTTAATTTCCATGCAAATAACAAAATATTCTCAAATGGCCAGTTCATGCAATCTAAAGTAATCTAACGTTAAGTAAGTTCATGCAATCTAACGGCATGTGTGCTGTTGTGTTTCGGTAAGGGAATAAGAAATTTTAGAGTCAATTTCTCTATCCCATCCTAATTTATTACTAATGTAGCATAGAATATAATGTTTTCATGTCCCATTTTAGCATAACACCAACTTATATCTTATTAATGTGCAAAGAAAATCCATCGTTTGTAAGCATACTCATATTTTTCTTTCTTTATCAACTTGAAAGCTTTTTATTATTAATAAACCAATATTTTTGTATTTAATAAGTTAAAATGTAATAATAAATATTAATTTCAGGCCTGAATAATATTATTATAATTAATATTTCAGGTAAACTTGGAACAAGGGAAAACATTTTATATTTCTATTAATGGTTGAAACGATACATACCAGTTTTATTGTACCTATAATGATGCATGCAAATGAAAACCCGCATCCTTATTCCTTATCCTTTTTAGGGTTCCGTACGTCCGATTAAAAAACGGAACCCTTATCGGGCCACTCGTGTGTCCGTCTGTCCCCCCTTATCTCCCAAACTACTGAACCTAAAATTTTGAAATCAAAATACAGAAATTAGTTTTCTACTTATAGATTATAGGAAAACCTATAAGAAGTCCCTGATATTAAAATAACATGGTAAATCACTCAATATTGTGCGGATAGGTAACATCGTACTTCACGCGAGTTCAACTCGTACTTGTCCCGTTTTTTCTTATCCTATATGGCGTTGCAAATGTTCGACTTGCCTCTACGGCGGCGGCGGCGCGGCGGTGCGTACGAGGCGACGGAAGCTACGTAGCATCATGTCTACAGTCAGCCTACCTGCTAATGAATGGATAACTAAATTAGGCTTAAATTCTACATAAAACAAATATGTCTGGAAATTCTGGAAATAAAATCGGCATAAAAGAGAATTTTCATCAAAAGCATTACTATTATTTCCTACGCGAAGTCTACATATATGTATATTTTATTCTGTCTACATATGTATGACCGCACTTGAACCCGACAAATTAATCCTTATCTCCATTCGCATTCGTATGGATACTGTCATTTATAATCACAAATACTGTCTGTATGTGTGCAATTAAACTTTTTAATTTTTTCCAATGTCTGTTTCTGATAACTCAAGGGCACTGTGATCACATCAAACCGTCATAATTTCAATGAAAATCTGCAAAAACACAATAATTTGAATTAAAAACAAATTGATTATGCCTAAGCGGCCAACCCTCGAGTTCGCACGGAAGTATTTTTTTTCTGCAAATTATCTATTAACAAGTCTGCGATATTTGCGATACTAATTCCCACAAAATCCGACATAATATTATGTGATATTATGTTGTCGAATGTGAGAAACAATGGCAAGAATCCCTCCGGTCGCCGTCGCCACTGAATTCATGAAGAAAATGACCCGATTGAACTGTGTTAAGGCGACTCCAGCCGCAAAACTCGTTCTGTACTGAATTGACGGGACTACTGAGTGGGAGTCGCTACTTGCAAATCTCGGAAATATCTATTTAAAAATTAAATTAAGTATAATTCAAATTTTTCTTTTGATGAGCCTTCAGATAGTGGATCTTAAAATTTATCTTAAGAATTAGCTATTTAAAATATTGATTATTAAGCAAATCGCAAGGTTACAACATCGATATTAGAGCATTTAGACCGCAAATTAGTAATTTTTTATATAGATAATTAAATATAATTTAAAAAATAATTATGATGATCCCCTTTCATATATCCTGCAGATGATTTGAGTATTTTTTAAATTATAATTATTATGATAATTTAAAACGAAAACGGTTACAAATAAGTGGATTTTTTTATCATTGGGGGCTGGCGTCGTCGCCTTAATATCAACACCTATCCATTGAGGTGTCTGCAGGGCCTAGGGGAGGCCTACATTGCCCCAAACCTTTACCTACCGACCAAAACAGTGATACAACATATTATAAACGAGTATATATGAAATTTATACACACACGTGTAAAAATAGCGTTGAGGGCGCTTAAAATAAATATATATAAATATATATAACCTGTGTTATATTAAAATAAATATAACACAGGTTGCATGTGACCACAAAAGTTAGTGTTATCTGTTTTACCAAGGATTTATCAACTGGACAGGATAAATTTTGCATGTTACAACTCGTATGAAGCTTACTCCTACGAGTCCACTCAGTCCGAGCAGACTTTGAACTTGTCAATGCGACTTTAGCTATATTTTATAATTGCGGATGACGTCAAGTGGGTGTTAATGTGACCGCCTGGTATCAGTAGTCCGGTTATTAGTCCGGTTGACCGAACTAATGAGACTTTTCAGTCTCTGTAGTCCGGTTATACACGTCACCCGGACTATTGAGCCGCCTCTTTTATCAATATTTCACGCACGTCATCGATTTGCGGGGATTATAATATAACTAACTGTGCCGCTGTAGATTTTTTTTGAAAATCTTTTTTTGAACCTAACATTTTGCCAGGACAAATAATATGTTAATCCAGGTAATAGATTGTCTGTGTGCCAAATTTCATCCAATTCCGTTCAGCCGTTTTTACTTGATTGTTTAACATCAAAAAATGCAAACATAAATAAACTTTGGCATTTATAATCTTATTAGCATGTTTATTCGTCAATGAAGGTGAAAAGATTAACGAATACATATGTATTACTCATTTGAGATTAAATAGAGTGATAAACAAAAATAACATATAAAAAATTTATATATTTGTTTATTGTCGCTTTGTGCTACGTAAAGCGGATATACCAAGACGATATCTATTCAGTCTGTACAAAGTCCAAATTTCATAACATTGCCGTACAAACTGATTCACGATAACCATAATTATTTTAATTGAAAGAGTTGTCGATTCGCGTAGTTATTTTCCGCGATTACTCTGTCATTAAATTATGTCATACAACAAACAAAATATAACAAAATATTCCTACAAAAATATTGATCCTGATCGCTGTAATCAGGATGGCCATGGCGTAACTAAATAACCTTTGCGAAGTTGGCGATTTGTACCACGTGGTTCTAAATGTCACATTACGAATTCTTTCGTCTTTCCCGATTTATAACAGATGAAAATCTTTGACAACAAACAAACAAACACACAACAACAAAAAATTAATCAACGATATCATATATTAGTAAAACATCTGGGCTAAGTTTTATTTACCTATAAAGTACCTAATTGAATCAAAATAAGTCATTTATTTCTCAAAAATAGGATAACAAGATCACTTTTTTGAAGTCGAAAAACTACTACTACCGTTTCGGAAACAAAATGGCATTCTAGAAGAGAAGACACGGCGAAAGAAACTCTCCAGCTATCGTTCTTTTAATATGAAACTACAATTTTGCCAAATTCAAAAATATTATCAGTGATTTTATCCCATGCCTTTTTAATTGTCATTATATTATACTTTACAGGGTTTCGAAAAAAAAAATAGCCAAGATGATGACGATCCTTAGAAGAAACGCCGAAAGAAACTCAGGATACCATTCTTTTTCACCTATAGTAGAAAATAAGAATATTTTTTATAAACTAGTTAATTTCTTTTTATGTTAAGATGGGCAGATAGGCTGACGGTCACTTGATGGTAGGTGGCTACCATTGCCTATGACACAAGCAATGCCAAAGCTGCTGCAATTGAGCTGCCGACTACAGTAGGATTAAGGATAAGAGGGATTAGGAGAGAACAGGGAAATGGGCTTATTAGCCAATCTCCGCGAATTCGCACTCCTTTAAAATTAACACCCTTCTCTATGAACAAACTCGTAAATTCTTAAGCCTCTCAGTCTTCTTTTGCATAAACACTGTCAGAATGTTAGACATCAGAACGCACTGAGCTAATTGTCACACCTTAGAGAACTGAACTGATAAGTCTGATAAGTCATTGCAAATCGCAAGTTAAAAGTGTCTAGGCATCGAACTGGTTTAGTGCTCGGTGTGTCTAACTGCCGCACTCAGAGACGTTCATTAGATTAGTACTAATAGACACTTAACTAAATACAATTAAATACGTTAATGAGCCGCGGCTCCCAGAGACGAAAGTTGGTTCATTAGTTAAATACCACTTTAAGTAAGCATAGGACTGTGCGTTCTATCGAAATGCATATCGATAAAGTGCAGTGTTGTCATAAGAAAAAACTCAATGACACGATATCATTCGGCAAAGCAATTTATGTATAGAAAAAAATAAGAGTTTTTCATAAAAATCAGTTAAACATGTCTTTTCTTATTATTATCAGTTAAAATTAACAATAATAGACGTAATTATAATTAAATAAATTAAAAAGTCAAGATTTTTTAAATACGGCAACATTTCACATCATTGTCAATTTTAATTGTCAATTTTTCATAGAAGTACATAATATACTTTACTTTTTTTCGTAAAGAATCATCTTGTCAAGATATAATTTTACTTTTTAAATTTAAATTTTTTTTTAAATAATTTTAGCTACCTACGTAACGACTCCACGAACAATAGATTATTATTAATAAGATTACCTCACTTTCGAAATGTCAAATTCTCCATTTAAAGCATAAGTAAGGGTTGAGCTGTCATTAAAGTTAAGTGTCACTTAAGACCACTAATCAACCATTAAGTGTCTCTGAGAGTAAACATTTTTAAATCTTTACTAAAGAGTCGCTAAGTAATCATTAAAACGACTCTGAGTGCGGCAGTTAGTATATAACCCAGACACACCGCGCACTCTGAACCAAGTCGGAACCCAATTGCAAGAAGGTGGGTATTTATAACGAGGATAATGAGTTCAGGCACGGCGAGGAGCCTAAACTCCAGATTCTCGACTTTTTAGCACCCTCTTTCTAACAAGATTTTAACAAAATTAATATTAGTCAAAAACATTTCACACATTATTTAAAGAACAAAGTTTACCGCCATTTTAAATATTTTTACATACAACCCATTAATAATCAGCGAGAGATAAAATCCAAGTGATAGAATTATTGATTTATTCTTTAAGGTTCCATAACTCCATAGGAAGTGAGTACCTACCTATGCTGAACTGCATAAATGCAACTTTTAGGTACCATTGTATATCATATCGATATTAAGTCAATCTGATAACAGGACGCATGTATGGTCGGACAGCTATTTAGTATTGAAACGAATTAGTCATATCGAGATTTAGTCCTAAGGCGAACTAGTCATACCTTTTTTTTTTTTTGACGCGGGGAAAAATGCGTTACGCATACACACACCGTCCGGGAGACGGTGCGGTTATGTGTGACTCCCTTCCCTCTTGATGAGAGAGGTATACCCACTAAAACCCCACGGCGGGCGGTCTACCTCAGCGGCCGAGAGAGGGTTCTGGGATGCTATCTAGTCTTAACGAGGTGTAGTCATAAAGCACCTAATCCCAACCTGTCTGTAACACGATATATATTGTCAATCAAAGACATACAAGAAACACGCAAACACAGTTTACAAAACGATTATAAATACGTGAAAAGAGATTTTTGTTCAAATATGTAAAGTCTCATTTGTTACTATTTACTCTAGTTGAATTTATCTCAATTGTACAAACTTTAAATATTGTAAAACACGAGTTAACAACTGAATCGTCAGGAAGCAATAATTTTTTTGCATTTATAAATCTTATTTAAGAATGCGTATTTGGATAACAAATTTAGTAGATAATTATTATTTTTGTGGATTTATTAAAAACTATATTTTAGCAGCGACTTCGTCCGTGACCTTTTTTCTTAGGTGTTAAAGTATTTATTAATTTTTTATTGCTCATATATTTATTGAGCGTTAAAAAAAACATTATTTTTATTTTTGACGAGACCGTTGGATGAGTGGTTAGGGTTCCTTCCTTAACGCTCTGTTCTAGGGTTTCCGAGTTCGATTCCCGGCAAGGTCAACTTTGGAAATAAAATTTTCAAAATTGACTCTGGTCCGGATCTGGAAAGTAGTGGTATAGACTACAGGCCCGTGTCCAAAAAATGGATGGGTCATATGAACCACCAGGTGACATAAAGAGCATAAAATAATAAGATTCAGCACTATGCCGTCACTTGTAAGCTGTCCAACTGAGTGCTGGTGAGAATTCAAAAGTGCAGGTAGAGTGAGTACATTTTGGTCATATATTTTTGTACGGCATTTTTACCATCGATAGATCCATGAAAAATAATAAGAAAGCGCGCAGTGCCGTAAAAAATGGTGCGCCACAAAGTCGGTAATTTTTTTTGATTTTCTGACAATTTCCAGGGTAAATTTGGTCATTTCATTCTGTACGGCATCAGTTTCATACTGTTCCACTACAGCTTCTAATCCATTATTCCGCAACGCCGTACAAAAATCATGCGACAAGGGGAAAAAATCGAGGGTTGCAACCCCTCTCTTTCCGTGGTCCGGGGGGTGATTTGAAACAACATAAAATTAATTTATTTTGAAAGTATTTTATGCATAGATAATATTTTTTCACATGCCGTACATTTTCGTTGGTCCAAAGGTTTGTAGGGGAAAAAAAACTCAAGGAATCCATTTTTTGGACATGGGCCTGTCTATGTCCAAAAAATGTCTAGTAGGGCACACTGCGTTTCGGTCATTTGGGCAGCCCGTCTGGCGGCAGTAGCAACCCCCTTAAAGAAGACCACTGTGAAATAACAGCACATGTGCTGTTGTTTTCGGTGAGTGAGTAAGGGACGCCAGAGCCCATTTCCCTATCTCCCTCCTAATCCCTTATCCATAATCCTACTGTAGTCGGCAGCGTATTTGCAGCACTTGGGGGCGTTGCTTGTATTATAGGCGACGGTAGCCTTCCATCAAGTGGACTGTCAGTCTGTCGGCCGACCTTAAATAAAAAGTACCCAATATAAAGTTTTAACTAAGTTATATTAATTTTAGACATCTTTAATTTATAATAAATCCCCGTAAGCATCTTGGAATTAAAATTCAGTTAAAATTTGCATGGCCTTCTTGATATTATCGCAGCCAAACGAAAGTGACATCGCTATCGTCTCGCCTGCACTCGGCGCCAATTTGTCTTGAAATAGTAATGATATCGTTTAAATTTGTAACAATACATGAAACGAAAACCATAACAATGAAATTTTATGCATTCACAGGAGTAACATGAATTTTAGACTAAGCACAGTAGACTGCGACATAACTTAAAAAGGAGACGAAAAGACGTTTATTTATAATCTAACAATTTCATATTAAGTATTAAGTACATTTAATTGTTAATCTACCAGCTACCCACTTTGAGCTCTCAACCGATGCAAAAAAAATCTGTAAATTGTAGCCGATCGTATAATCCGGCAGTTCGTTATGTGCCTAGGCAGATCGTTATATTTATATGGCGCCGTTTCATGAAGTTTCTGCTTAATACCCAGCCAATTCCTGAAATGGCTAATTAAAATTCAGGCGGATTGATCAATGAATGACGTTTGACGATTTAGTTGAAAGATATACTACGAACAATCTGACTGATATTAAGCAGAAACTTCATGAAACGGCGCCATATATAACGATCTGCCTAGGCACATCACGAACTGCCGGATTATACTATGGTCTTCTGTATAATGTGATTCCTGCTGCTAACAGGGCTCCAGTTCCCCAAAGTACACTATTACCAGCCACTACTACAAACACAAGTGTGTTGTATGGTGTTCCGTGAGTCTCAGACGGTGCTGGCTGAAAATCAGCGCTGTAGGCGTTTGTCTAGCACCTCAGCACAATCCTCACCTAGCACTCAACCACTATCGCGAGGACACACACATCTTTTCCTTGTTTTCTATTAATTTCAGTTCTGTTGTTTTTATATCATTGATCATGCGAAGCAGTTATAAAAGTGGACTGTATTTTTCGTTGGTGGTACATGTAATCAAAGGACGGGGAAACTAAGGAATTCTGTCATTTATTTCCTTGGTCCTCCAGCAGCCAAGAATGCAACGGGCCTGTCACACACAGTATCCAGAAGCTTCAGCACTTCACCAGTTCAATGATTACACTCGCGCAGCGGGAAGCGTGACCAAGTAACTACAAGCAAAATTGCTTGATAACATTAGCAGATGCAATAAATTCAAATCTCGCGGATCGAGATCGGTGGATGAGTCTACGCGTGTTATTGTTGCGATGTTTTTTTTTTCTAGATTAACGCGGTATCATAAAATGTCTGGTCGCACAGCTTGCGGCAGTGACAAACTATGAATAGGTAGTATATGATGGGAGCGAGGCAGCACATACCTACCACAGCGAAATATTATTAACTAATTTAAATTCAAATTGGCGTCAACAATCGTGTTAGTGTCTTTCGTGCAGTGAATAAAAGTCTTTCTTTCTTTTTTTATTTCTGTTAGTTGAATGGTTAAAAGTATTTGCGCTCCGACACTGTCCCTAAAAATCTTAGACACCTTATTCTTAGGTTGATTCCTAGCAAGGTTAAATATGGTGAGAACCTTTTCAAAGTTCTGTGTACTTATTTCTTAGTCCATAGTCTCCTTTGATATCTGCATGCCTTGAATGCTTGGCCGTCTACATATTGTTACAGCAAACAATATGTAGACAGTAAGTCTAGTCTATTAAACAATTATTCTGCTGTCATTTTATTATCTAATTACCTACATAGATCTTATGACAGTTAAAGTAAACTAATAAAGATACTGTTGAAAATTATATACCTATATATCTTTTTATTGGGATTAACATACAAAGATTATGAAAGATTGTGTTTGAATGAAATAATTGCTTAATGGTTATTTGCAATAAATTGATATATTTTTTTTACTAAGTACATTACAACATTTGTTTATTAATTTACATAATTGAAATTTATAACAGCACAAATAAAACTTTAAAAATGTGCTGTAAAATTGAAATTTACAGCACATTTTTAAGCTTTGGTTGCCCTTCGATTTGATGTGTCATCATCATCATCATCATCTCAGCCGTAGGACGTCAACTGCTAGACATAAGCAAAGCAGTCTGGATCCACCGTCGATTCGTGGCCCTTATCAGCTCGTCTGTACATCTTGTGGGTACTGTTGTGTTTCGGTGAGTGAGATCCCATTTTCCTAACCCTTCCCAATACCGTTTCCTTAATCCTACTGTAGTCGGCAGCGCACTTGAAGCACCTGAGGCGTTGTTTGTGTTATAGGCGATTGTAGCCACCCACCATCAAATGGACCGACAGCCTGTCTGCCGACCTTAAGATGAAAAAAAAAATAGTACCCCCCGAAGTAAGGGCAAGGCTTGTGTTATGTATAACCATTAACATAACCACTGGGGGCGAAACTCTACACACCCAGACTAGTCAACTTTGAAAAGGACATTTAAAGTTAGTCCTGACTGGAATCGACCCGCGACCACTGAGTCAGAGCAGGCACCTTAACCGCTCCACAAATGGGCTCGTTATATTAAACAAAATAATAGAATTTAATGTATTCATTTAACAAACCTATAAAGAGAGAGCTGAGCTGATAAAGAGAGTATGAAGAATAATATCAGGAACAGTTGCCTCTATTTGAAGAAATCTTGTAACAATTTAAGAAAAGCCTACATATAATACCAGGTAGACCTAGGGTTATACTCGTAAAATATCTATAGAAACCCAATTGTATTCTGGTCAATCTGAGGTATTTCTATCTAATATAGGTAACTTTTTGAAAATAATTGAAAATATAAAAAAATGGCGTGACTATTGCTTTCAGTGCGTCCATGGAAAATAACAAACAGACGAAAAACAATAAGTACAAACAATACTAGTTACATAACATTGTACATCATTTTTCCAGACCATTATAAATGATTAAACACATCTATTTCCTCATACAAATAATCTACTGATATCTCCGGGCACGCGCTAGCTAAGTGCAAAGTTTATGCACACATTAACATTTGCCACACACGCACACACATAGAACCGTATACATCGTATGTTATGACTCGTTTATCAGGCACGTGTCGGCCGCTATAAAAGCAGAGAAACTGGTTCATAACATCACAACTAGAACTAGCAGTTACTTCAATAGATCCGTTTTGCAAGCAGTACTAAACACCGCTTAATTTTGCGGTGACTGCACATTCAAATAGACAACAATTTCCTGCGAATAATCTTCACAAACTGTTTTATTAGTTTTGAATTTAAATTTTGATTTCAAATTCAAATTTCCAACATGGACAAGAGACAGCTGATCGGAAGTGCGACGCGCTACATAGCCGGGAGACACGCAGTCCAGACAGTTTACTGGCGGAGGTCAGACGCGGGAAAGGGTCTTGTGAAAACGACGAAAACTACGTTTTTCGGAAAGAACGAAGGTCCCAACAAGGTAGACTCTGCAGAAATGTTTGCAAGAGTACGCGATAGGTACGCGCAATAATTAAAAACCGGAATCACTAAACCACGCATCAAAGTATCTGTGATAGTTCAGATTAGTTTTTTAAATAATACTTTTAAAGTATTTTGTAGATAGACAAGTTGTTAGTGTTTGTTTTGTATAAATGTAATTATGTATATTTAGTTTAATATGATGTTTTACGAGCGGAGTGTGGAGCAAGTGTAAAGAAGTGTAGGTACAAATAAAATTTTGGTTTTCTAAAAACAAAAGTTATTTTTAATTACCTAATATTATTATTATTTTGATTTTATTGGGATTCTTGACTGTGTACATCCGAAAGCGCTATTTTCGCTTTTTTACCAATTATAATATATTATTACGTGCCGCTAAACTTTAGCCTTTTGTAGGCTAAAGTTTAGCGGCATAAATATTTATATAATAATAATCATCATCAGCTTGTGTCTTTCCATTTTGGATATAAGCTTATCTTCCAAGGTTTGCCACCACACACAGTCCTTTGCCCCTCACATCCAGTTGCTTTATTATTATACTAGACTGTCACGCCCAGGCTTCGCCCGGGAGCAATTGGTCGTATTAAATGACATATGTCCATCAGGAATAATGTACCTTTCAAATAGCGAAAGAATTTTACAAATAGTTGCATTGCTTCTGAAGTTTCCCTTCACATATAAACAGACATACTAAATCAGCTATCTCTCTCTCTCTCTCTCTCTTTACTCTTTACTAAGTTAATAAGTAAAGATTTATATGCTTAGGTAATAAATATTAATAAGTGCTTTATGTCTGACCTAAACATCGCTGTAGGTATTTGTTATCAAATGATACCTACATAAATAAGACAATCGGACTCTATTCAATGTGAGAAGGTTAAAGTCCACTATATTATCCCACTGCTAAATAGCCGGACCTAATGATGGCAGTCATATTGTCATAATGATTAATATTCATAATAAATAATGACCTTATAACGACTTCTAAGTCATTCTACAAATATTATAAAGCAAAAGTTTGTGAGGATGTATGTTTGTTACTCTTTCACCCAAAAAAGGCTGAACGGATTTGGATGAAATTTGGTACACAGGTAATTTATTACCTGGATTAACAAATATAATACTTTATATCCTGTTAGGTTTCCGAGGGATCATCTAAAAATATAAATAATGGCGCCACTGTCGTAACAGTGATAAATACGAGTATGTCAGGTGTTACATTACGCATATATTTTCTTTTTCAACGCGAACGAAATCGCGAACACCCGCTAGTTTAAAATGAAATAAAATAAATTTATTTCAGGCCTCTAAAAATGGCGCAAATTAAATTTCTTTAATTGCATTCATAAATTAATATTATATTTTAATAAATTATTGATTGGAAAATTTATTGTTTTTACATCAAAATAAATCTTTCACATTTTCAAATATATTTAAAATTGATAGATACATAGAGTGATTTAAATTCTGTCTGCTGATAATAAAGCTTAATTCAATAAAGTTCATCAATATTACCTACTGTTAACATAAAAGCTGTATTAAAATCATTTTTTCCGCGAAGTTTTTCTTTGGCGTGAGAACAGCTGAACATCATTTATACTCCATGAAATCTAATAACACACCTGGATTGGAGCCTACGTCTACAGTTTAGCAGCCCATACGAATGTCACTATTTACAATACAATACCATTGCATTAATAAAATCAATTCCATTCGAATTAAAAGTAAATATAATTGACATTCGAACAAAAACGGGGTAAATATAATTGAAATTTATCAGTGACCTGCAACGAAATGAGTGGAGCACTTCGCCGAATTAAAATATTTCCAATCAATTATTTATTGTTCGTACGTGACCGACTGACATTATTATTTCAAAAGTAAACTTCACCTACTTATTTACTTATTATATCTTATGTTGGTGGAGGAGATAAATTTGAAAATTGCAATTAAATTCAAAAACGTTTACAGTTTCAAAAGAAAATTCAATGAACATTTTCAATCATAAAATTATAAACTTTTTTTTAATTAAAGATTAGGTTTGCACTTGACCATCATCTATCCGTGTGGGAAACATGAGGCCGACGATTGAGCGAGCTCACCCAGAAGATGCCTATTCACTAGAACCTTGAAAAGATTTGTGTTGTATGAGCTCGGAAATACAGACGCTGGCAGGGAGTTCCAATCCTTAGCAATGTGCACTATAAAACATGTCTTAAATCGTGGTTAATGGTTGGTTGTTAACGACAATAGACAATTGAAAAATGTTACTGGACAAGGCACACTTGCCTTTAAGGTGGAGACAAACGCTAAATACTAAAAATATCTATTGTTTAATGAAGATGTTACAAGAAATAAACAAGACAATTGCTTTGAAAAAAATATATTTAAAAAATTATACTTAAATATGTGACGAACCAATTGTATTAATTATAATTTTCGTTAAAATAATAGAAACTCCACAAAAAAAGTTAGAACACAAGAAGAATTTGACTTTTATTAAAAATTCTCTCGAAAACGGCTTATTGCGCGCATATGAATCCTGTACCTATTAATAAGTAAGAAAATTTAACGTCAATTAAAATAATGTTGGCTATACTGGTTTTTCGGCAAGTCAGTGCTTTGGGGAAAACTGATTTTGTACTTGTAATTAAATTTTGAACCCAACCAGCGTTATTAATATGCTGAGGTTTCCGAAAATGAATGTCACAGACAATGTTAGACATAATTAATGTTAGACAAATTATCACACTGCACTAATGAAGTACCTACTGTACATGTTTTGTCAAATAGTAGGTACAATATCGCCAAATAGTAGGTACAATATGTAATATTTACCAATGGATAGTGACCCGCCCCTTTAAACAAGTATAAAAATTGGTTCTTACGGTTACGACGTAGGGTTCATATTCCAGGAATGGTGCTTCGACCATTCTAAAAAAACAATCGACGCTCGATATTTACGTCTTTCAAAGTTCGAGTACTTTCTAAGAGTATCCAGACTGTCTGCGCGAATATAAAAACGCGGATCGGCGCTCGAGGCGGAGTGTGCTCAAGCCATCTGCGACAGTGAGTTAGCGACACCTTGAACGAATTAGCGATAACATTGGCGAGTTTAACAGTTTAATCGAGAAGCCTTGTGATATTTATTGTAATCTTGGTCTGCGAGAATAAATCGGTTCCTCTCACCTTTACGCGGCTTTTTTACTCACCCCGCAAGTAACAGTGTTATAAAATAAGTACGCTGGTCGCCTCTGTCTATTTCTGCGCTAATATCTTTGAAATGACGAACAACATATTTTGTTACGGTTTTCATTAATGGAAATAGATAGTTTGCAGAAAGAAATTGCATCCGTGCCAAAATCGGAGCGGGTCGCAAATCTGTCCTGGGAAGGGAATAAACGAGGAAGGATCGTGTATTTAATTTGTGAATTGTATCTATGCCAAGCCGGGAGCGGATAGCTACCTATCATAATAATGCCACATTATAAATATCATCACACTAGCGACCCGCCCCCGGCTTATCCCTCTTTCCATTAGTGAAAACCAAATTAAAATCGGTCTACCCGTACACGCGTGATGCCGTGATTCATTTTTATATATAGAGATAGATTATGTTCAACATTTTTCAAATATATCTAAGTCAAAAAAAAATACTTCTAGAATGTCTACCGAAAATAAAATATGTAGATCATTAGTTAATCCACTCCGTGTCATTTTCACTGAATAATAAAATATTGTAGTGTGCGGGCGGGTTATATCTAGCTGGGAAGTATCTGTTCAACTATTGAATAGATATAAGTGAAAAGGGGATCGATCGTTCTAAATACATCGATAAGCTTAGAATCTGATCAAAGCAGCTTCTTGTTACTCGTATTGTGACGTCAACATAAGCTGTTTTTCAAAATAAAACTATGACACCTAAGAGCTTCCAATATTACAATGATAACCTACATACATTTTAAATTGAATTGCTATTACAATTATTTTGATAATGGCATAATGGCTGAACTGTACATGAATGCATTTAACCAAGAGGTCAAATATCTCCAATAGCGATGTAGTGTATGCGTTTGTTTACTATCTTCGACGACTAGGGGCTGCTACAAGCGATAAGAATTTATTTCTTATTGATATCCTGTTACATATAGCATATTTTAATCCTCTACTAATAATATCTTAATTAACCAATTAATAAGTAACAAAGAAATAATATATTCTGTAAAGATAAAAAGATACCATATCAGGCCCATGGTCCATACTTTCCAGCCCAATTTTGAATCCTAACAAAAGTAGTAGCTTATTTTATATTGAAGAATTTTCATTTACGAGTTATATAATATTAGGCCGAAAATTTACGGTAGAACGATGTCCACCGAAGACTTCTGACTAAAATAGTTACAGGTTAAAGTCCGTCGCACTTTGGGAGCCACTGGCACCGACATATAGTTTCCGGAATCCCCGATTTCCGGACCCAATCTTCCTAGACGAACCACGCGTTAATAATGTCGATTTTAGTTGGTATTCTTATTAAATTCTTATTTATTTTATTTTATTTATTTTTTTCGTTTATTTATTATTTTCGTATGTTCCCTCGATTTTACAAATAATACAGATCCTGGCATAGTTACCACGCGCATTTCCAACATCAAAAAGACATTTCCGCCTTGTATGAGCCGCACTTGCGCGCAATCCTATTTGCTCGGTTAGATATGGGCAATCTATTGCAGAGTTGACCACATCGAATAGAAACTTCAAGTCTGCAACCAGCCGCCTGTCTTCTAGCGAGAGCAGACCGAAAGAGATAAGTCTATCCGCGTAATCAGTTTTCCTTTTCAAACGATAACTTAGACTTCGAGTGAAGCGCCGCTGAACAGATTCCAACTGAGCAATATAGGTCAAATATGATGATGATGAGGTGAGGCGTATTCCATAATACACCGAACGTAAGCGAAATACACGACCCTTTACAAGGAACGCTAGCAGCGTTTTTTCATATAAATGTATTCCCCTATTTTCTCCCGGGATAATGCTTCTAGAGCAATAATTGTCATAAAATCTAGGTCTGCTAATGCATGTTCCTATCATATCTTTTTTCCACGAACTAATTACATAAGAAAATATGACTCTTCAGAAATGGTAATAAATAGCCCTTTTATACCACCCTAATCAGACGACTATGAAACAAATTTGAAACATAGGGACATAGACTCATTCATCTTCAAAATACTTGTGCAAGAAATTATTCGTTAGGCTAGATTTTTAGGGAGAAAACAGGGGAATACGAAACCTCGATTTAGTCAAAAATTTAATAGGTATAATCGGTCTGAGCTGCATTTGTCCCTATCGCACTCAACGGGGGAAGGCTGAAGGCGAGGGGGGTTCAGACTAATACGTATATAACAAAGGAAGTGATATTTATCGATAATGTTAAGAGTTGCCACGCACACAAACACAGACTATTCACACACACATAGAGAGCTTGCCGGTTCGGGCGCAACGCGATGGCAATAGTTTCTTCAAATACTTATTTTTCAAATTCCGCTGGACCCGCGTTCCCTCTTAATGTTTCAATTTTTCGGAGGCATCTAGCACTTCTATGCAAAAACTCTAGCATCTGGTGAGCTCTGTGTGTGATTATATCATAGTAATAAATGTATAAATAAGAGTTTGCGATCGAGAATGACTCCAAGATCACGAACAAATTCAACTCTTGAAATTACTAATATGAATCTTGTTTTATTATGCTTATTTTATTGTAAACTGCATAAAATAATAAACTTCCAACACAAAACAAAAAAATATCGCCTTTCTACTGCTCGCTGTGCACTTTGTTTTGTTAATAATATATAAATATGCAAGTCTAAACAATCCTATGAAGAAGTTCGTTGCATTGGCTTTGTCGTCAACACTTTCAAAGATATCACAATTTCCGAGCAGAAACTGTGAGTCCCTAACAAAGCGACTGGACGGTGACATCTGACCCCGTTTCTTTGTGAATTTCCAAGTGGTGGAATTAAGTTATTGAAGTTGAAAAATGCTTTGAGCGACTAGGGTTTGACGAACGCATTTTGTTCATTACACCTCCGTCTATTCTTTTGCACTATTTTAAGCAAGCATTCCTTTGTGCAGAATTGATCTGAGCTAGTCTGATTGACAATGGTGCAGTGGAAATTAGCTGACTACCTCTTTGATATTGACATTTCATTGCGAAATCAGTACACATTGCGTTCTGCTGTCATAAACTGTAGTATAGGCAGTTAGGGTCTTCTCTAAGAGGGTGGTCTTACAGATGGCAGTAAATAACAATATTTCTCCTAGCTCTACTTATCCTATGTCACTTTTATAAGAGTTAAGAAGGTCGGCATTGCACTTACATCTTCTCTGAAATTGTCTGTGTCCCAAAGCGATGACGGTAGTCACTATAGTATGTTGTAACTGTCAATTTAAACTAAGCGGAGAATTCAACAAGCGGAGGGTTTAAAAATCGGTTCCCGTTAGATTTAAACGCCATCTAACAACTTTCTTTGGAAACTTCAAGCAGTAAGCTTGGGTGTGGTCGTAACATACATACTTACGACGATATCTACATATAGTAGGTATGTGGCTAGTGCAAGCACTAGCCACATAATATGTTCCTCTTAGCTTGGAGACGCTGGGCCCGTGGGGTCCTAATGCGTTTCAAATCATTAAAGACATATCGCTTGGTAGCCAAAACTGGCTATGAAGGGACTGTACATTCTCAGAGATTAAGCAATCCAGCATGTTGGATACCTTGCCACCTGGACTAAAATTTACTTGCATATATAATTTATAAATAGTAAATTTCATTTTATCGTATAGTTTTTATTATTAGGTTTGTTTTTAAGTTTTTGTATTATTATTGTAATTATGTAAATTTTATTAATTAGTATACTGTTCTAAACTTTTTAATTTTATTTAAAAAAAAATGTAAGAGAAACTGTAATTGGCATTACACTGCAGTATATTAATATTTATTGTACCAAAAAATAAATTATAGGTTTTTTTATATTAATTAATAAAATAAAATAAATTAAAGACATTATTAAAACAATATTAAATGTGTTATTTCATATGTGAAAGGTTCAATTTCAATTTGGCGTATTTTCTATTTATCAACATGTAATCAACAAGGAATTGTTGTTGTTACCAACAAGAACCAATTTTAACTTACACGAAAAGATCAAAGTGAGAGTAGAAAACGCTCATTTCTTTTATGATTTTCTCCGTAGATGAGGAAAATGTGATAACTGCCTGTAAATATTCATACGTTTTATTACGAGGAAATCTTACATGTAAATGCGCCCCTTATTATTGTGTTATGTTTCCTTATGAAAGTAATAAGTAGTTTTTTCATATTTTCTATTTCAGGTTTCCAGCACCCATTTCCCTATCCCTTCCTATTCTTAATCTTACTACAACGCACCTGCATCATAGGCGATGGTAGCCACCTATCGTCGTGTCCACCGTCACCTGTGCAACGACCTTTACATAAAAAAAGTGTATTATCATGTCATATAATTTCCCGTCTAATGTATATTATAAGGTTCATATGGTGCGTTCATATAAAAGTAAAGGTCGTAGTCACTTTAGTTTCGTGTCACGTGCCAGATTCACCGGCAGATTCTGTTCCACTTTGTTTGTCTTGAACAATGGATGCTTCTAACTTCCAACAATCATGCCCGGAATAAGAAAAAAAAAAACACATTGCATCGTGTGCTTTCGTTACTCTTTAAATAATTGTCACTTTTAAATTTGTCCGTATGTTATTTTGGGATAAATAATACCAGTATAGCACCATAAAATAAAATAACACCAAAATATGTCACAGTAACTTGTATAGAAATGCACTTACGAATAAAAAAAATGTGAATTTATAACAAATAAGTTTGACTAAGAACTAACTTACTAAGATCTCACTGTACCATACTTAAACATACTGTTTTTTTGTTAGGATCGGCAGACAGGCTGACGGTCCATTTGATGGTAGTTGGCTACCGTCACTTTCCAGATCCTGACCAGAGACAAATTTGAAAAGTTCATTTTTTAAAGTTGACCCTGCCGGGAATCGAACCTGGGAAGCCTAGAACAGAGCGTTAAGGCAAGCTTACTTGGGACATTAATATATAATATTATGTGGCTGCTTTTGAGCATTTTCACTATTTTCTCGGATTAGAAAAATAATTTCTATACTTTATTAAATCATTAGTAAATTAATTATTAGTAAATTTAAGAGTCTGACGGCCTTACAGTTGATTTAAAATAACTACTGACTTAAGGAAGGATAAAGAGTAAGAGAGTAAAGGTTGGATTTGAAGAATTCAAGTTTGAAATCTCTTACCCACATTACACAATAGCACACGTGTTGTTGATTCATAGTGGTCTTCCGTAATAGATGGTTACCGCCGCCCATTAGAAATCCACTTAATCAGGGTGGAAAGCAACTGTTTTCTTATATTAAACTAGAAGGACAGGCTGATCGTCCACTTGATGGTAGATGGCTACCGTCGCCTATAACACAAGCAATGCCACAGGTGCTGCAAGTGCGCTGCCGATCATAGTAGGATTAAGAATGGGGTTTAGGATGGGATAGGGAAATGGGCTCTGGCATCCCTTATTCACTAACCGAAACACATCATAACGCACATGCTTTTATTTCACGGTGCAGTTATGTCGATAAAGTCGTGTTCGTTTCGAAACTGTGTCGTCTGTTTGCCTCTTATTATCACAAAAAATATTCTTCTTAGAGGGCCGTAAGTGAAGGCCGGTATACAAACGAAATTTTGCTAGAACTTTTATTGAACGAGTTTATTTATTCTACCTGTTAATAATTCCAGAATCTACATAATGAAAATATATCTTTTCTAAAATTGCGTTAGGGTAAATGAGAGTAAATGAGTCTAGAGAGTAAATGAGTTCGTTACATATATACTTATTTCGTATTCATTAAAAACCTTTTTTAATAAAATACATTAAATTCCTCGTTTTTCATTTGAATGACACTCGTTTTATTATTTCAAAACGTATAAGAGAGATGTTTTAAATTACAAATAAATTTCTGGCCGTAAATGGCGTCGTTTTCACTTTCAGGGTTCATTGGGCTTCAATTAAAGATATTAAATTATATAGCTGACACATACAAACATATTTTTCATTTGGGGATTATTTAACGCATATTGATATATAATCATAAACACACACATACCCTTCCTTCTCGTACAGATACAACATCTATTCGTTTAATTTTCTCCAAAATACCAGCCAATAGAAGACCGCCAACAAATAACAGAAATGCTACATGTATTGCCATTGCACTTCTATTATAACTGAGACTTTTTAAATGAATTAAAATACATTTTTATATGCGGGCCTCATAAACTTAACCAAGAACTTTTTAGTTCTTGTCTAGAGTTTTAGCTTTTTAGCATTTTTACCGAGTACATGTATCGAATAAAAACGGGACAAGTGCGAGCTGAACTCGCGTGAAGATGTTACCTATCCGCACAATATTGAGTAATTTACAATGTTATTTTAATATCATGGACTTCTTAAAGGTTTACCTATAATCTATAAGTAGAAAACTAATTTCTGTATTTTTTTTTATTTTAGGTTCAGTATTTTCGGAGATAAGGGGGGGGGGGGAGTATGGTCGGACAGACGGACACACGAGTGATCCTATAAGGGTTCCGTTTTCTTATTCGGGCGTACGGAACCCTAAAAAACTAATACCTACCTATAGAGAAAATTAAAAGGGTAAAATTTAAATGCTCACCAAAATAATTTTTAGACTAAGTACCAAATAAAATATATTAACTTCAAATAAAATAAACCCACTCTATACCGAATTAAAATAGCAGATTATCAATTTCAGTGTATTTATGAATTTTTTTTTTTTTAAGAATAGAAACAGCGTAGGTTACGCCAAAAATAAACTGCATTAAATTTAATTTTAAGTGTGCTCTTGTGGGTTTTTTTTTGCTTTATATCTTTATACATACAAAATTTCAAAAATGTAAGAATTATTTCCTAATACCTTAATTAATAATAATTATAATTATAATAATATACGAAGACAAATCTCTAATAATTATAGAGCTCAAATCCGAGTCGGTCTTGAATAAATTATGAGTGTTTTCATTAATTTGTTCCAGAAAAGGAATATATAATGTGGTAAGCTACAAGTGTAAGATAATAATTTTCGAAGTCATATTCATTGATAGGACATTTGAAGACCAGCTAATTCCTCAGACAGCCCATGTGTCTTCACATTGAGGAAGGACTTTGTCCAGTAGTAAGACGTACTATGTTACCTATGTTATATCTACATAAGCTGATGTATCCTAACTTATATTAGTTAGGATATACTAGCTGTTGCCCGCGACTTCGTCGGCGTTGAAAAATTAAAAAATTAAACACTATCTATTATACCACAATAGAATTTAGTTGAAGCGGCGACATCTATCAGATTTGAGTAGAACTGCTTGGTGATTTGGTATTATGCTCTAATTTGCTAAGGATAAGAATTAAAGATAGACAACAGGGCGGGGGACTTTATTTTATAATATGTAAAGAAATGCGAAAGTGAGTTTATCCTAACCCAAGCGATTATCATAAAATTCTCCATACATTCTCCATACCTGACAGTATGCAAAAAAAGACATAGGGTATCTTTCATCCAGAAAACGTACTGTTCTCGAGGAATCATCTAAAAATATGGATAAAAAAATTCAACGCCTGACAAAAATAGATGAGCAATAAGCATATATGAGATTGAATTACTGCTAACATCTAAGAAAAAGAAGCACGGACGCGAGAAAAGTTAGTATGTTTATAGGCTGATGATTTTCTAAATTCATTTGAATGTTGTAACCAAATATTGCGTAAATTGCATTAAATTTGTCGTAAATTGACAATGGTTAAAATTTATTTCAAAACCTATTAAATATACCTAATATGCGAACGGAGCCACCTACAATAGTTATTGATGCCTTTGAATAAATGAATTTAAATTGTAAATATTAAGAGATGAGACGAATATGAATTTATGAAATTGCAAACCCTAAACCTCTCGTCCGCTTTTGGTGAAGTTGCGAGGTCGGATGAACACTCCTCCGCAGCTCCACCGCGGGGGTCCGCAGCCGGACACGGCTCATTTGGACGTCGCACCCGAACTGCCAAGATGCGCCGTGCCCTTCAGGATGAAGCGGGCGGTAGAGTCCCCATCTACCGCCCTAGTCCTGTCAGGGGTCCAGGTGGCGGGTGTGCGCCAGCCGCCTGCGTCCTGTTTGTCGGCGACGGAGGGGATCGGACAGGACGTTGTCCTCCCGCTCTCTCTCCGCCACCTCCTTCTGCGAGATGACATCTTCGCAGAAGGATTGAGTCACTTACCAAGCGGCTCTGCTGCCGACCATAGCTTTCACTACTGCCGGCAGAGAGAAGTCATATCCAATGGTCGCAGCGAACTGACCGACCATCTAGGGCACTCCGCAGAAGTGTGCTGTGCACTGTCTTCAGCGCACGCTCACGAGTGACACTCTGGAGTTGGCTCCCTACGAGCCACCCGGTGGAATGAAATAGCGAACCGAGCACAACGAGCTTGAGATTGAGAACTTTAATCTCAAGCAAAAGAAAACATAATAATTTTTACTTTTAAAACAAATGTTATACATGTCGTCAGCACTCGATACGTTTTTCTGACTTGTCCATTTAAAAGAAATCGTGCGAGACTGAATATTCATTAGAGGCTTAAATTTGAATATTGTGTTTTTATCATGTGGTGTATGGTCTTACCAATTTTTGCCGCATATCAGTCTCACGCAAAAAAAATCCTTTCAATTTAGTTTTGAGCGATATTAGTTTCTTAATCAGTGCTAATCCAATGGCTGCTTCTGAAAGGCTCCAATTGTATTTTATAGGGGAGACCTATGTTCAGAAATGGATATGATGATGATGATGACGTAACTTAAGTACCTATATATAGTTGTTTCTTAGCGGAATGATAGACGCCTGATATATAGAGTATCTAGCTACTCTAAAAGGCTACTTGAAACAGAGAGGTCAAAAGAAGACATCGTCTAAAATCCATTTTTACTTTTCAACATAATTTGGTTACTGAAGCCCTGTAAGTGGCAATGTGCGTGGTGATGTCTCTTTTGTATATTATTTCTGCTGTATTGCTGTAGGATTTTTGTTGAAAATAAAATAAAATCTCCAGGAAATTACAGTACGTCTTTAGTAGTATTATTTTTATTTATTTGCAAAGATCGGCAGACAGGCTGACGGTCCACTTGATGGTAGGTGGCTACCGTCGCCTGTAACACAAGCAACGCCAAAGCAAGTGCGCTGCCGACTGCAGTAGGATTAAGGATAAGGGATTAGGAGGGGGATGGAAAAATGGGCTCTGGCATCCCTTACTCACTCACCGAAACACAACAGCACACGTGCTGTTATTTCACGGTGGTCTTCCGTAAGGGGGGTGGTTACTGCCGCCAGACGGGCTGCCCAAATGACTGCGAAAACGCAGTGTGCCCTGCCACTACTTTCCAAATCCAGACCAGAGCCAAATTTGAAAAGTTGATTTTTCAAAGTTAACCCTGCCGGGAATTGAACCCGGGAACCCTAGAACAGAGGAAAGTAAAAAAAGTAATAAAATAAATAAATAAGTAAAGTAAAAATAAAGTAAATAAAGTAAAGTAAAGTCAAAAGTAGTATATATCAGTAGATATACACTATTCTCATTCTCATTCCCCTAAACTTTTATCTGTTTCATTATAAGTATTTAAGGAACTACAGCATCTGAAGGTTTCGATAGGTACTAATACTACACCACTATAGTTTGAGGAGAAGTTTTAATACTTACTTTTTATTGCAACTTTTAACTTTTCAACGCACGATTAACAACAGAATATCATTGTTCTTTAAATCACTAACTATATTTATATCTTCACAATTTTTTGGTGTCAGGGTAGGTACACTGCGTTACGCAGTCCGTCTGGTGGCAGTAACTACCCCCTTATCTCGTTGAAATAACAGCATGTGTGCTGTTGTGTTTCGGTGAGTGAGTATGGGACGCCAGAGCCCATTTCCAGGTCGGCAACGCACTTGAAGCAACTGGGGCATTGCTTTTTATAGTTGATGGTAATCACTTACCATCAAGTGGACCGTTATTCTAAAAGATAACATAAAATTAATAATTATAAATATAAACTTTTCTATTTGTCTAATACGATTTTATGAATTTATACAATTTTGATATAAGAGTGCAATATATACTACTCAAAACAAAATAAGGGCCACTAGTTTATTTACATTTAAGTGCACTTTAGTAAACTGAAAGTAACTGATAAGTAGCATTATATTGATATTACGAACTCTTTGGTGTTTGATCTCTTTTATGCTTCCTAATTTCAAAAATATTGGCCATCGTTTTAAGAAAAAAAATAATTGGAAATTATTCTTATGTTTTTCTTCGATTGTCTTCTTAACTTGTTTCGGTTATTTTAGGAAAAAAGTTTTACTTTTTCAATTTTAATTGATTCATTTATCATCTCGCGTTAATCATGCCACCAGTACGAAGGCACATGAATACAATTACAGCAACCAGAGCCATAACTATGATCCAAGAAGGACGTTCTCAGCGTTACGTGGGTTTGCAGTTGGGTTTTTCTCGAAGAGCTGTCCAAAATGTATGGAATCGCTTCCAAGAGACCGGCAGTGTTGCCAGGAGACCCGGTTCAGGTACAGTTCGTGTAACAACGGCGCACGAGGATCGGTACATCCAACTAAGTGCTCGTCGTGATCGTACAGTAACGGCCCGTAAGTTACAACACCACCTACGGCTGACAACGGGTACCCGTGTCAGTGATCAAACTATACCTAATCGATTGCACGAAGACCAGCAAATGTCAAGAAGTCGAGTTGTTCGAATTCCTCTGACTAGGGTTCAACGTGCAAACCGTTTAAGATTCTGCCGTCAGTATTTGAACTGGGGGATTAATTAGTGGGGCAAGGTGCTTTTTACAGACGAGTGCAAAGTAAAATTTTTTAATGATGATCGGCGTGTTAGGGTGTGGAGACGACGCGGCGAGCGTTTTTCGGAGTCCTGCATCCACGAAGTTGACCGTTTCGGTGGTCCCAACGTAATGGTTTGGGGTGGGATTAGTTTACACGGTAAAACCGAGCTCACCATTTTAAATGCGGGTACCGTAACTGCAGAACGTTACATCGAAGACGTCATCAGGCCTCAAGTGATCCCATTTGCACAGCGAGTGGGGCCTGGATTCATCCTGATGCAAGACAATGCCCGCGCACACACAGCTCGATCGACCCAAACTGTCCTAGAAGGGTCTCATATTGAGGTATTACCATGGCCAGCTAACAGTCCGGATTTAAATCCAATCGAGCAATTGTGGGACCAATTGAAACGAAGGGTTAGAGAGAATGAGCAAGGGGTCTACAACCAACAGCAGCTGATTGACGCTTTAAAACGTGTCTGGAAGGAGATTCCAGATGAAAACGTGAGGAATTTGATCCAGAGTATGCATACGAGGCTTCAGGAGTGTATTATTAAGAGAAGAGGACATACTCGTTACTAAAAAGAAGAAACAAAAGTGACAAGAACAGTATTTTGTCTTTTTCCGGTGATTTCTTTTGTTCATGTTTTTCATTCAAAATGGCCAATTTCATTATGAACTTTAAAAAAACAGTTCATGATCATTATTTTAAACAATTGTTAGCCTATATTATAACCAATAACATTATTTTGTAGTTACATAAGTTAAACAATTTAATGTCTTTATTGTTTTCATGGTACAGCAAAAAATCTTAGTGGCCCTTATTTTGTTTTGAGTAGTATATTTACATGTTCTTACTTAAAGCCAATTATTCATACTTCTTCATTTTCAATCCTTCATGTAATAATGTGCGCTTGTAATGCAACCAAGTTTTATTCCCTCGCAGAAACGGCTTAATATGTCAACCAACTCTACTACATAACATCCTATATTAAAATTTTTATTCCCTAGTCTAGGAAGACTGTTTACGAAGAGGAAACAGCGCTTACTATATTTTCTGTAAAAAATAATCCTCTATGTATTAGAAAGGAAATATGTATGTATAACCGATTATTTTTAGTAACGTCAGTGTTATGAAATTTTTAATTTCGGTGAATTATATAAATTTCATCATGATTTAATATTGGAAGATGTATTTTGTAGTTGGCAGTTCGACTGCAACAATCACCACCACCTTACAGTATTACGATCGGCACCGCACTTGTATCTGTGTTTTGTCAAACCTGTCGGTCAATTTATGTGCCGAAAAATAAACGTGTCAAATAATAAATAAAAGCAATTTATATTCCTCAAAAATAAATAGTCTCCTTTTCTTACAAATTATATGACCTTGGATATTGTGCGTAATGTACAGATTATTTTAATATACATTTGGTAATATTTCGGAGATTATCCATTCTTTTAGGTACCTATTAGACAATAACTCCAGTTATAGAAAAAAATAGGTATAATTTTCATTTGAATTCGAAAATAAACCGACAAAATTACTAGGTAGTATTGTGTAGATATACCTCGTAAGAAAGCTCAACATTGGTTAACGAGCTATGGAGAGGGCTACGCTCGCAGTGTAACTCGCAGTCTCGCATTCCTCAAGTTGAAGAGGCAGTGGGCTGGACATATAGTACGGAGAGCTGACGGCTGCTGGGGCCGTAGGGTTCTCTAATCTAATCTAATCTAATCTAATCAATCTAATCTAAATCTAATCTACTATTCTAATCGCTCTTAATCCTAGCTCCTTTGGTTGCAGCATGTGTTAAGCAAGATTAAATTGAAATAAATCGCCAATACTGAATTATATGGCTCCCAAAGTAAGATCGTATAGCCTTGTGTTATGAAATCACCATACAAAGAGTCAAATTTGAAAAGTTCATTCCCAAAGTTGGCTCAACCGGGAATCTAAAAGGGGACCCTTGTATCGGAGATCTAAGGCAGCCACTCGACCAATGGGTCCGTCATTACTTTCTGAAAAAATTTATACTATAATTCCAAATTTTTTCTTATATGTTTGTAAAGAAACAAATACTCATTTTTGTATAAATTAAAGTTTGTATAGTAACTCGTCGTGTAATATAAAGGTTATCGCCAACGACTTCAATGATTTAGTCGTGAACTTCGTACCTATACTCTTTCTTACTCTTTCGCATTTTTCTCTAACTTCATTCTGTAAATACCGACGTAGTAGATTGATGAATTGATTTATTTATATTGACTATGGAACTATATCCGGCACATTCTCCGAGCGAAACTGAATTCCAATAAAACGAATGAAATTGAACCGACGTTTTTTGTATTTGGAATGAGTTATTTATTTTTACGTTTCAGAGTGTGATGCCGAAATGAATTTGGTGTGGTGGTCCTTAAATCCTATTTCACAAAGCGATAATCAGTGAACAACCAGAATGAGCGTCCGAACACGTTGGAACTCTAGTGTTAAAGTTTGTTTGAAATTTTGTTAACAACCGACCACAACTACCCTTTGTACGTTGTCATTACGCACAGGTGAACATTGAGAAAGAGGTTTGCAATGAGATTTTATTTGCAAGCGAAACACAATTTTGTAAATTTTAGAAACTTCTCCATTTAAAAAAGAGGACTGTATTTAATTGTTCTAAAAATAAAAAATAAGACATTTTTAAATTCTTACGTAAAAGTTATCAGGCAGCCGTTGGATTTTGACGAGCCCGTTGGATGAGTGGTTAGGGTGCTTGCCTTAACTCTCTGTTCTAGGGTTCCCGGGTGTGATTCCCGGCAGGGTCAATTTTGAAAAATTAACTTTTCAAATTCACTCACCTAAACACAACAGCACACGTGCTGTTATTTCACGGTGGCCTTCTATAAATTGCTGTTGTGTTTCAGTGAGTGAGATAAAATATTATTTTATACAATTAATTAATTATTTTATACAATTATAATATATTGATTTAACCTTTGCACAATAAAGGTAAAATATAAAATATGTTATAAATGTCACTTTGTGACATTTTATGTCATATAATTACATTATATGCCACATCGTCCTAGTAGTAGCGTAGCACATACATAGAATACAAATCCTGGGATAAAACTCAATGCAGACACGGAATATATAAAAGTACTCTTATAGCTAACAAGAAAGATTTTCAACTGTATAGATCGGGCAAGACAAAAGAATCCGTAATGTGATATTTAGAACCACGTGGTACAAAATCGCTCAGTCCTCGCCAACTTACAAGGCTATTTAGCTACGCTATGGCCAACCTGATTACGGCGATCAGGATCAATATTTTTGTAGGAAAAAAATTCCCAATGTCCTCTCTATATATTCTGTATATTTAATCTTTTTACAATAAGTTGGTAAATAAGTTGGTACATCGATGAGCGGACATTTTATTTATGTCCCGCTCATCGATGTACCGTTTATGCAAATTGACAAGTATTTTTATAGAAACAACATTAAGTAAATTATTTTGAATCCGATGTTCAAACACATTAAAGAGCATGGAATACACCAAGACACAGAGTTGTAGCAAAGTGTGTTTATAGAAAAACCAAATTCACGTACTTCTTGCATTTGGCCATTACTAATGGGGCTAAGTTTAGGCTGGGCTAATCTAAAAAAAGGAGATTTTTTTTATACATGTCATAAATGTTTAGTCTTCATAGCCCAAAAAGCTCTCAAGTTCTCAAGCTCAAACAAAAATAAAAGCGTAACAAACAAGCAAAGTCACTTTCACGTTTATAATACCTAAAAGTTAGGATCCTATTAAATGACGCATCTGTCGTATCTTCTGATTTGTTCCGTATTCTGAAAATTTGAAAAGAGCTAAAATCGACAATGAAACAAAACACTCTAGTCTAATATTATTATTTTATTACAACTACAATCACATTAATCTCTTGTCATAATAAATTCCACTAATATGCTTTTCAGTTTTCGTTTGTAATTATTAATTAAGTCATAAGTGATTTAAAGTTATTTGTAAAATTGAATTTATAATTCTTTTAGTTGTACATTGTTACTGAATGTGAGAATACAAATGTTTTTATTTATGTTTGTTACGTTGTAATACGTTTGTTAGCCACATTTTAAGTAATTTTGAGGAACAATAAAAAGCATTTTACATGTTTTTATACCTACAGAAAACATGCCTAAGCATGAGCAATGAGGTTGGATTTTTTAAGATTGGGTTCATTACGTCAGAGTTTCAAAATATAAGAATTTCTTTCGAGCAAATTAAAATCATAAAATAAATTAAAACGGAATTAAAATTAAAATTAAATCGAAATTAAAATTGATCAATAAAGAAACTTTATTTTAAAAGAAAATTGAAAAAATAATGAATTCTTCACGATTGGAGAACTTTTTTATCATTTTGTTCTTGTTCAAAAAAAAAATTTCTGGTTTTCATTTTATTATTATAACAAATATTTCAAAGATAATGTATACCCAGTGACTGTTATATTTTATTCCTTTATTCGCTGTTATATACTAATATATATCTATTGTTATTTGTAAGTATAGGTCTAACTATTAGGGATCCAAAAAGCATGTAAGTGCGCCTTAAAGGCACGCGTTTTGTTTGATAAATATGGTTAAAATAAGTCCCTGTGTTAAATTTTCTATTTGAACGACTGTTTAAAATAATCTGTGCAAAACATTAACTAATAAACCAATTAATTTAAGTTATTTGCGCAAATTGTTATTTTATGAAAAATCTTTTGAATTTCCACCAGAAGTCAGATTTTTCCTTCAGTCAATTAAGAGGCAAGTTTTCGTGCAGCCAAGACCTCTTCCCCTCATTAAATTCAGCCGCGGTGTGATCCGTGCCTTCTAGTATCCACTTTGTAGTTAGTAAACCCTCCACCCCAACCGGGCCTGAAAAATAACACAGTAAAATTTAATTCAGGTCATTAGGGTTGGTCCAAGAGTCATTACAGTGGTGTGTTATGAGACAAACTTACTGTAGGTATCAAGATCAACTAGGGTTGTCACGGTTTATAAGCTTTTTTTTTCTTTCGATAAATTAAAAAAAAACCACAAATACATTTTCAAATCCTTAATTGTTCTTCAACCATATAATTGAAATTATCTGTACAGTTTTACAAAGAAAAGTGACAATTCTCAATGGTAAAATTGGGTAAGTATACTTTTAAGTTATTCAAAATAATGTTCAAATAGGAGATCGGACAAATTTTCAGAAAGTGTTTTAAATTAATCTTCATGGATATTTATTCCCATAAAAAATACTATTTTATTTATTTATAGCCTTTTAACTCAAAATCATGTTAAAATGCCGCCAAAACGCCACGATAGTTCATCTGAGAGCGCGTAACGTCATTTGTGTTCACATAACAAAACAGCTGCATTGGCATAAGACAATGATTGCCCACAAATGACGTCACGCACTGTGATTGGTGTTTCAGTATAGATTAAAAATATTGTAAATAATAAAATTTTATTTCTTCATTTAAAAATATTTAAATGAATTATATTAAATTATTATTCGATAAATAATCGTAAAAAATTATATATTTTCTTTCTAAGTACATTTTAGATTTTAATCTGATTACTGTCCGATCCCCTATTCAGTTAAATTCAGTTAATGTTTAAATTATTACATAACCAATTACTTATATTAGTAATATCAGTAAGGAAGTAATGTTTATTCATATAAGTATATAGTGAGTATATTATTACTATTATTAAGATTTAAGATACCTAGTTTTAGTTTTTTAGTTCTTTTTTTACGTTTCTTACTTAATCACTCGTGAAATGGATTTGTACGTCTGGCATGTCTGGGATCTTACTCTATAATGGTCCAGTAACCGGTTCTATAAAATTATAGGGGAAGACTAAGTTCAGAACTAACTAATTCTGTAAATATTATTATGCTAATTCTAAACGTCCTCCAGCTGACTTTATGAAGATAGCGATGAAAACTTCGTAAATTATATTATTTCAAATTCAACTACGACGACGTTTTGCTAGATAAAACATTTTATCGGTTCACATTTTCTTTATGATTTTCATTAAAAACTACTACTAAGTAAGTAATCATTTTTTATTTATTACTATCATCTAACTAAACATTATTCTAAGAAAATTAATACAGTATTTCAAAGGGCACGCAATACTCGTTAAAATACTAAATATAAAATATACAGAGAATTTTGTTTCTCAGTTTAACAGTAACATGACTTGTATTTATAATAATATTTCTTTATTATTATTAGCTGAACCAAGCCACGCCTCGCTGTGGCTTCCCCCCCCCCCCCATCCATTTCGTCATCACAGCAACCGTTACTTAGTAACGTCTCTATGAAAAAATATAGGTCACTACAAAACGTTTACAATTTTCAGTTTCCGTTGGAACTGGAAAAAAAGTATATAAAACACTTTTCTATTAAAATTCAATGTTTTGTAAAAAAAACAAGCTAATCCATTTACTAATTTTGGTGGGCACAAACATTCGGAGATAATTTTTTATAAATAATATATTAAATTATAACAAAACAAAATTCTTAATATGTTATTTAGTATTCACGGTCGTGACTTGACAAATGTGAGTGCCTACTTCCTTGAAAAAATAAGTACCTAAATTCCCACTTCTGGGACCTATAGTTTTAATCACAATGGCCACCCTCCCATCTATCAAAGTATTAAAAATATTTTTATCGCAATTGATATGAAAAAATTACCGCTTCTCTGTGAAACCTATTCTTAATTATGAAATCATAAGCAAATTAAGACACACATAAACCATAGGTAAATGTACTGCGTCATAATGAATTTAATAAATTAATTTGAATGAATTATGTTAAATTATTTAAATGAATCGTATATTAATTTGTAACACGAGCATGACAGTTGATGCATAAAATGAATTAATTTTATGGAGCGAGATTTCTATTATGAGTAAATTTTATTCGTACCTACATATATTGAAATTGAACACATAAATATGTTTTTTTTTATTTTTTATTTATTTATTTATTATACATGAATAATTACAAAAAATATTTACAAAGTCCCATAAAACTGGAAAGCAGTTTGTCTGTGGGATCAAGTTAATGATGTCAAACTAAACATCAAAAATAAAATAGGACTAAATTTAAAAATAAATGTAACCTAAATTAAAAACCTAAACCTAAACCTAATTGTATAATTGTATATACTACCATACAAGACCACTAGGTACTAAGACTTATCTATGAACGAATATATATTTATTTTTTTCATTTAATATAATATATAGAATTATTATTTTTTCATGTATACATTTATTATGTATACATGGTCGTCTGACAGACTGACGGTCCGCTTGATGTAGACGGCTACCGTCGCCTACTACTACAATGCTATAGTTACTGCCATTTCGCTGCTGACCTTAGTACAATCAACAATAAAGGATTTGGAAGGGAAATGGGCTCTGACATCCCTTAATCACTCGCCGAAACACAACAGCATACAAGCTGTTATTTTACACTGGTTTTCTATAAGATAAAACAAAACAGTTCAGTACTTTTTTTTTTATTCAGTTGCTATTGACAAACTTTCGTGTGAACAAAAACAATTTGGACAAACTTTGCAATGGCGAAGGCAATAGATGTGCAAACTAGTAAAAAGAAAAATGCAGGTATATAGATTTAATTTAAAAAATTCAGGATATCTAAATATGGCGAAATGTCTTACATATTTTATTCGCGATAGTAAATATTTCAAGATTACTTGTTGCTCAAACAACAAACATTTTTGTCGGATTGAAATGTGGAAAGATTTAGATACCTATAAATATGGCGGATTGTCTTATGTGTTTTGGTCGCGATAGAAATATTTTTGTCGGATTGAATGTATAATATTAGCCGTGTGATATAAAATAATTAGTTTAAAAATAAAAATACCTCTAGCATGTATTCTCGCAGTAGATATTCCTACTTCAGCACCGAGACCGAATCGGAATCCATCGGCGAAGCGCGACGACACGTTGTGGAAAACGCAAGCACTGTCCACAGCACTTAAGAAACGTTTTGCTGATGAATCTGTTAAATTTCAGTATAAAATATTAAAAGGAATCGTACGTATGTGTGTACACGTACTTATGCGTGTATGCATGCATGCATAGATGTAGTTCATACAGAGTTGTAGAATCTTTAATACATCGTTCTTTGAAAAATATTATGGTTTTTTTTTTTTGTTAAGATCGGCAGACAGGCTGACGGTCCACTTGATGATAGGTGGCTACCATCGCCTTGAACACAAGCAACGCCAAAGCTGCTGCAAGTGCGCTGCCGACTACAGTAGGATTAAGGATATGGCATTGAGAGGGGGGATAGGTAAATGGGCTCTGGCATCTCTTACTCACTCACCGAAACACAAAAGCACACGTGCTGTTATTTCACAGTGGTCTTCTGTAAGGGGGTGGTTACTGTCGCCAGACGGGCTGCCCAAATGACTGCGAAACGCAGTGTGCCTTGTCACTACTTTTCAAATCCAGACCAGAACTAAATTTGAAAAGTTTATTTTTCAAAGTTGACCCTGCCGGGAATCGAACCCGGGAACACTGGAACAGAGCGTCAAGGCAAGCACCCTAACCACCCAACCCTAACCAATTAGATGACTAAATTGGTGCACAATAATAGAGATTATTAATTTATTATTGTCCGTTTTGTAACCCTTCTCGTAAAGTAATTTGTATAGGCACTGGCGGTTAAAATAATAGACAAATACACAAGACATCACTAGGGTTGTGTTACGGGGAACAGTGATTCCCCATGACACACCTTGTGGTGTCGCTTGGTAGTGTCAAGAGGAATCAACGATTTTGCAAATCACTTTCCATTAAAATTAACTCGTATCGATCGATATAAATAGTCTGCAATTTATTTAAGCAGTAAAAGTTATCACATCTATATTATCTCAAAAATCATCAATTTTAACATTATCTGCAACATTACTTTTAATTAATAAACAAACAATTTAACTGAATCATAATAAGTATTAGTCAAGTAAACATCTAGTTACACATTAGCGCGCGTTAAAAAACTGATGATTTTACTTATCTATGTTGTTACATAATTTGTCTTGTGTAATTATTTTATTGTTTAATGCAATTTCTTAATTACTTAATGGTTATGTAATAAATGCTATTTCTTAATTACCGTTTTCAGTAACAATTACTTCTGTGTGAGAGCTTCCAAATTTATGAACATGGTCAATCGCTTCTTCTAAGTCTTTGACAACTTCTATACAACACTCCAAAGCGCCGTACTCATGTCTCATGCTCCTCGCCGGAGGAGGACCAAACGTCAATTGACTTGCCAACTTCGGACCAGCGTGAACTTTTACGCCTTCTTTTCTCAACATATTGCAGATTTCCGTGAACAGTGTTCCCGTTACATGGTCCTCATGGATGAGTAAAGTTTCCATGGCATTGCATGCCGCTGGATAATCACATTTTGCATCACGCACAATTTTCAATGCTTTCGCGTGATCAGCGTCCTTATCTACATAAACATGACATATACCTTCCGCGTGGCCGAGAACTGGTATATACTGAGATTGTTTCTGAATACTCCTCACAAGTTCCGAGGAACCTCGAGGAATGATTAAGTCTATGTGTTTCTCCATTGCTAATAAGTCGCTTATCTCTTCTCTAGTTGAAACTAGAGATATAGCATCTTGAGCGCCGAAGGAACTAAGGGATTCTTTTACTAATTCCATTAATGCTTTGTTCGAGTGAGCTGCCTCTTTTCCACCTTTCAACAGAAGACCATTTGCAGACGCCATAGCTAGAGCAGCAACTTGGGGCAACGAATCCGGCCTAGACTCGAATATGACTAGAAGTACGCCAATGGGAACTGTCACTTGTCGAAGTATTAAATTTTCAGCTAATTTGGTTTTTCTCAGAACCCTTCCGACATTTTCGTAACTGGAATCAGCGATTTGTTTTAACCCAATTGAGAGTGTTTTTAATTTACTCTTGCTTAGCGAAAGTCTACTAAGTAGTGGCGCAGCAAGTCCACCTTTAGTGGCTTCATCTAAATCTTTTGAATTAGCTTCGAGTATTTGGTCTTGCTTTTCAACTAATAATTCGGCTAAATTGTGTATAGCAGAAGCACGATCTGCTGGGGACAGTTGCTGTAAAGTTCTACTTCCAGAGCGTGCTGGAATAAAAAATGCGATATAACAATTATATTATCAGAAAAATGGTAAATTCATTGTTTTATTTAAGTGGTAATCAAAAATAAAAACTAAACAGTAATATTTTGTAAGGTTTAACCTAACACAATATTAAAGAAAATAATGAAATGTGTCTTTTAAAATATCCATTTCAGGTTTAGGGAACAAGACTAATAAATTGAAACAACATACCATTTTCAGCAAGTATGTCGACAGATGTGGAGGAATTGGTAGCGTAATCAGTGAAAAACGTTCCAACTTTTCTTCCACTAATAATAGTTTTGATCGCCTTCTCTTGCATGCCATTACAGATGACGACACTTACTCCACGCGCCATTGCCCATGTTGCAGCATTAACCTTGGAATCCATGCCTCCTGTGCCCACCTACCATTAAATTTAATACTTGAATAAGAAATTTTAAGCCAATGAAGGCAATCTTTTTGTATTTCCTTTTAGGAGATGAAGTAACAAAAGGCAGCTAAAAGTGGCGAACCTACATTTAGAGGCTATTAAGTTCATTTGAAGTACAATAGACCACGAAGCAAGCATTCATATTCGAAGGAAGCAACTATTGTACTACTACAATAGCGCACTTTCAACCCCAGAAAAGGCAATTAGCTCAAATGAAGTGGGCAAGGCTACTAAAGACTTAATCATTCCAGCTATTGAAATATTTGACCACATTTTTTTAAATTCCTTATGTAATCCAACCATATTACCATTTATAATAATAAAATATGTTCTGACAATTTTATAAGATTCGAAGAGACATCACCAATTTCATGGCATGTATTTATTACATTACCACTTTATTCACATTATACTATCTTATAATAACTCCAATATGAGATTACAAAAGTTTTGTTTTCAACACATTTTTAAAAAAAAAATTATAAAAAGTTCTCTTACAGAAACGAAAAAAAAAAACGATATTTCAAATTATTCAAAACGAAACGGATACTTATTGATATTTTAAATACAACGTAGAGCCAGTTGGACAATCATATGCCAACAAATGACTAACGATCTCTCCGTTCTGGTTGCAACTTTTTTCGACATTCATTCTGGTCATTTGTTAATGCCAGAGCGCTTCAGCGCTTTACCATTGCCATTTGGAAATAAAATGACCAGAAAAAGTTTCGAGAACATTAGCAGAAAATCAAATACATTTAGGAACATGAACTTATTGATCAAGTGTCTCTAATGTAATTAGATATTTAATTTCTTCAAGTTGAAAGTAACGGAATGAACTAAGTAGATGAAGCTTCAACGGAATGAACTAAGTAGATGAAGCTTGCCCAGATCATAACTGCATAATTTGCGTGTTACTTGCGTGTATTACCTATCGATCGTCTCAATTTCTAGTTTGTAGTTTATCTGTGTATGCCTTAAAATTGCCTTGTGTTACGTATATCTATTATAAAGTTTTCTTTGTTTGTGCTGTTGGTGTACCTTTTAGAAAATAAATAAATAAATAAGTATAACGCAAACTTAAAAATAATTAATGAAAATAAATAAATGTGATTTGAGACGAAACCTTTTTAACGAAAGAACAATATTATTGTTAATTTGAAAATATTAATTAACGTCACGCTTTAACTTCGTAAGAAATTTTATACGAAAATATTTCGTAAATGAATTACCATTTGTTTGTACGTAATAGAATTCTATAAATGTGTGTTACAAAATATCAGGTTCGAGTTCTTTTTGCGAAGAAGTTAAAGAATACCAAAAGTTAATAAGTTCACTCAGAACCGGAACTAACATTAAGGAAGCTTCAAAAGTTCAAAGTTCAATACTGATTTCTTCGAGTAAATTGTTCTACCTACCATTTAAATTTCCTAGATTAATTACAAATATTGGGGGTCCATTAAAAATGACAAATCTGTATTCACTCACCTTAGATTTCTGTCCAAACTGTACTTGATCTCTATCCTGCGAGGTGTATGTATGCATCATCCTTGCACCATCTTCCCAAGGGGGCTTATTATAGATGCCATCAACATCTGACATCATGATGAGCAGATCCGATTGGATTTCAGCAGCAAGTAATGCCGAGAGGCTGTCGTTGTCTTTTAAACCAATTCCCTAAACAAAATTAAAAACATCATTACTCACTTACTTTTACCATGTATCATTCATTTCTTTTAAATTCAATTAATTTGTATAAAATATTTAGATGCCAGAAAAGGAACATTCGCTTTGAAACTTTCAAAGGCAACCAATATTTTATCCTAGTTCCAAAGTGTCAAATTTAAAACTTTTTAAGTAGAAGCGAGAAATATTAAATCTGACAATAAAAGTGTGTTCTGAAATTGATTTATTATATTTTGCTCTATTTTTGAAGTCGTAATTTATATAACAAGTTAAGATCATTTATTAAATACTAGCGGCCCGCCCCCGGCTTCGCCCGGCGTGCAATTTTTATATACCCTAAAACATTCCCCGTTTATCCCTCTTTCCATTGGCGAAAACCGAATTAAAATCGGTCTACCCGTTCGTGCGTGATGCCGTGACCAGGAGAAATAGGGATTCATTTTTATATATAAGATTTTAAGGTAGATTGTATTGTTCACTGCTCCTCTCTCACACTAGACACTCATCTTTGAGCCATGATTCACTCAATATGAACTATCATTCATTCTATAACTATGAATTTCGAAGCATATCGAAATATACGCATGTATGCTTTTGCAAATTTATGAAACCTTGAATATAGATCATAAGTTGTAATAAAGTAAATATTAATAAATAACTTTGTAAAACAACATTTCGTTCCTTTTTCTTATTTATAGCCTTCAGTCAGTGCCGCAAAACTTTATTACAACTAAACCATGCCACCAGCTTACAGCCACAAAATTCGTCGACCTAATCATAAATTTGTCCGGACTGGAAACTTGCAAATCCTCGTAAAAGAAACTTTATGAAAGCCACAAACAATTCAGAACGAAAATATAGAACAGAACACTACGATTACGACGGAGTTTTTTGATTTATTAGACTGCAGTACTCACTTAAAAGAAATTATATCGCGATTGTACAACTATTTAGTGTTAAAATTAAATTTAACCATAAAGTTAAAAATTACTGCTGCTTACTACTTTTATGAATTTAACTGAGATCTCAGATGCTGGCGTTTCGCAGACAAAAATTTGACAAGCCCGTCTGGCGGCAGTAACCACCGCCTTACCAAAAAACACAGTTAAATAATCATAACAAACAAATTGACAGTCATAAAATGGGCACACCGTCTGGCAGCAGTAACCACCGTCTTACAAACAAAGAACATTTAAATAACATCATGACAAACAAGTTGACAGTCATAAAATGGGCACTCCGTCTGGCGGCAGTAACCACCGCCTTACAAAAAATCACTCTTAAATAACATCAGGACAAATAAATTGACAGTCATAAAGTGGGCACTCCGTCTGGCGGCAATAACCACCCCCTTGTAGAAAACCACTTGAATAAATGTTGAGTTTCGGTGAGTGAGTAAGGAATGTCAGAACCTATTTCCCTATCCTTCGCCTCTATCCCATTTAGGTCGGCAGCATAATTGCATCCCCTTTAAAGTATCCTGTCACATTTTATCATAAGACAATTTTGTGGACAATAAATATTTTAACAGACACTCAGCAAATATTTTAATAGAGAAAATGTGCGAGTTGTAAGCGATTTGCAAATTGTGTACCTACGAAAATAATATTTTTAGCGAATACGTCGAGTCGCGAACATATTGTATGTGACGTAACGTGTCTCTCGTGTTATTTGTGAATCATATTATAATATGGGTATGGGATAAGGCAGAATTACAATGTCATATGAAACTCAAAGGCGCGCGGAATAAAAAGTACATTGCGGGCTAATCTTAAATTTAAGAAAAATGAAATGATGTTCCGTTCCTTGCAATCACAACACAAGATATCCGAGTCTATAAATTAGATAGAATGTAAATCCTACTAATCTTATGATTACAAAACTTTGTGAGGTTATTTCACAGAAAAACTACTCATCGGATTTTGGTGAAATTTTACAAGGGATAAGAATACTACAATTTATGAATATACGATATAATTAGCACACATTATATTATTGCATGATGGTTTACCACCCTCAGCCAGACCGTCCAGCTTAAAACTGCCGAACCCGATGGCCCCTGCCACTACGTCGTCATTATAAGATTTTGAAACTAGCCTTTGCCCGCGACTATATCCGCATTCCTCAACTCTTTGAAACATTTTAAATTTATTTTTCTAAAAGTTAAATGTTTTTAGGGTTCCGTACGTCCGAATAAAAAAACGGAACCCTTATAGGATCACTCGTTTGTCGGTCTATCCGACCACTCCCCCCCTCCTTGTCTCCGAAACTACTAAACCTAAAATAAACTAAACACTGAATCTACGTGGTGTTTTGTATACTACCTATGATATACTCTACATACACTCTATACATATATCGTCGTTGTCAAACCAAAATCTGTTTTGTGAACTTTTTGAGATTTTAACATTTTGATCTTAGTGAATAGTTTACTGTTTTATCTGTACATTAAATATTAAAAAAAAAAAAAAACAATTTGTACACTTTGTAATAGTTTTTAGAAATTTTGTCTGTCTATACTCGTATATATGCTCAGTGCCAATGATATATCTCATATTATAATAGACTAGCGACCCGCCCCCGGCTTCGCCCGGCGTGCAATTTTTATATATAAGAACCTTCCCCGTTTATCCCTCTTTCCTTTAGTGAAAACCGAATTAAAATCGGTCTACCCGTTCACGCGTGATGCCGTGACCAAGGGAAATGGGGATTCATTTTTATATATATAGATAAGTCTTGAGCCGAAGATTTTATTAATAATTAGAAACTATTCAATACGTTTTCGTAACTAAATAACTTTACAAAATTATATTAAACAATTTCGCTAAAATAATCTTATATATAAAAATGAATCCCTATTTCTCCTGGTCACGGCATCACGCGTGAACGGGTTGACCGATTTTAATTCGGTTTTCGCCAATGGAAAGAGGGATAAACGGGGAATGTTTTAGGGTATATAAAAATTGCACGCCGGGCGAAGCCGGGGGCGGGCCGCTAGTGTTTTATAAAAATACACAAAACACGTAGATAATACAGAGAAAAGTTTTCATACAAAGTTTATCGCGGAAATAGTACATTATATACGAACAAACAGACGACGAGCTAATCCTTTAATGGGTTTGCAAAAGCTGCCTCACTTTGCGAGTGAATGTGCATTATAAAGTTTATTAATTAAGAAATAATTCCTACTGTATTTGCAATACAGTATAAAGCTTATTTGCGACAACAGAGCACCACTATTCAAAAGATGATTTATCGTTACCTGTGCGGTGCATCAGTATGAAATGCATGTCGACTGTTAATCGAGTATGATAACAATGAATCAACAGAGAGAGATAACAGCTGTTATTGAACTTTTAATAGATTAATGTTTCCGAATGGAATTTATTCAATGGATTTTGTGAATATTTTACGAGCCCCTTGGTCGAGCGGTTAACGCTCTGACTCAGAGGTCCCGGGTTGGATTCACGACAGAGCCAACTTTGGAATTGAACTTTTGATAGTTGGATCTGACAAGAAGTGGCAGTGTGCCCCTGCGTTTCGCAATCATTTGGGGAGCCAGTTTCCTTACAGATTACCACAATGAAGTAACACCATGTGTTTGAGTGAGTAATGATGCCAGAGCCCATTCTCCTATTCCTTCCTACTCCCTTATCCTTAATCCTAATGTGGTCAGCTGCGCACTGGCAGCAACTTTTGAGTTGCTTGTGTTATAAGCGATGGTAGCCACTTACCATCAAGTCTACCGTCAGCCGAATATGCATGCCTTGATCAATTTTAATTAAATAGCGGATGAATTATAAATTTTAATTTTAATTAAATAGCCGATAACCACGGGACACTGCTAATTATAAAATTAAATTGCTGTCCGCTTCTGTCCGTTACCCCGCTAACTTCTAAAACACCCAATAATGGAAAGCGAGAAAGAGGAAGAACATAAAATTACATCCGAGCGAAGCTGGAGGCGGGTCGCTTGTTACAAATATAAAAATAATATTCAATGGTGATTGTAATAATATGTATAATGTTAACAGCTAAGATTGTAAAATTGTCCAGACTTTAAATTACTTAAAAGAAGCCAAGAAACAGGAATATCTTCACACCGAAGATTATTTTATTTCAAAATTCTTCGCTTCGGTATTGCCATAAAAGTTTAATATTTAGTTGGATAAATTATTTTTATTAATTTTATTAATTAAATAAATTATAATAAGCTCCTAATGGATTAAATTTTTACTACAAAGTACAATGTTTTGATATTTTTTATCTGGATTTTCTATTTCTTTCATTCATTACTTTCCACTGTTGAGCAGAGGCTTCCAGGTCAGTAATTTAGAGCTATAATCCATTACTTAGGCCTTTGTATTTATGGGCGTTTTTCTTTACTTCTTCAGTGTTTAAGCGCGTAATTATTAATATTTCTGATCTACACATAAAATTTAAAATCTCAAAGCGTTACGGCGAAACCAGGATTCTATCTTGCGTCTACTGTGACGGCAATACGATCTGGGCTATCAAATAAAAATAAAATATTAAGTAAAGTTTAAGTAATAAGTAAATCTTCATAGTTAAAGTGTTATGAAGTATTCTTCATAGTTAAGAGTTAGTTAAACCCATTTCTGACATTAAAACAATTGGGGAGCCTATATTGCTACAAAAAGCCTTTTGACGAATAGCCCGTATATTTTGCGTATTGCGAATGCTACGCACGTAATTTGGGACAGAATTTTGTTTACCTTTTTCCCTGTTCCAGGCACCACGGTGTCATCGTGAATATACATTGGAGGGCTGACTGCATCGTTCGTATTCACAATTGGAACAATATTCAACGAGATCAACTCTGAAAGTGTGCAGAACAAATTCTTCCTCGTCTCTTCATTGTAGAAGTCTGGCTTCGTTACTAACACCTGGAATATTAAAGTAAAGTTAGGCATTGACTTATCATAATTCTGAGTAAGATATTTCACTGTTATCTGGTCCTGTTGGTCGGCTGGATTTATTCGTTTGTTTTTGTAAAAACTAATGTGCTGCTGTGTTTCGATATTTGAATAAGGATGCCAGAGTCCTATTGCAGGCGATTTCATTCGCGTCCCTTATTAGGTGTTAAAACTTATTTTTTTTATTTATTTTTTAGTTTTATTGCCCATATATTTATATCAGGCCACGGTTTTTTTTTTTCATTATTTAAGATCATGATCCCTCAGGAAAAGTAGGTACTATTTTTAGATGAAAGATATCCTATGTCCTTTACTGTATCTCTGGCAACGTGTATGCAAAATTTCATAATGATCGGTTTATTAATTAAGGCATGTTTGCATCCCAGTGTATTTGCGTAAAACAGCGTATTTGCTTCCGTACACATGTACGTACACAGGTTGCGTCTATATATAGTCTATGTTATCCACTTACCATCAAGTGGATCGTCAGTCTGTGTGCCATACCATAATTCATACCTAAATTTGAGTCTTCCTTTTCCTAATCATTAAGATCATTATAAATGATTGGTTATGTTTGGGATGAATCTACACTAATGTTACGGTCGGTTCAAGAAGGCCATAAAACCTTCTTGAAGGAACGCGGATTGGCGTTGGGGGCATGGAACATTCATATAGTAAATGTAGTTTACCAATGGATATTGACTACACTCTTTTAAACAAGTGCAAAAGGAAATTGGTCTTTACTTTTACCACAGTGTTCGTATTCCAGGAACCGAAGCACCATTCTAGAAACTATAGAATAACCGACGCCCAATGTTTACTATTTTGCAACTTCAAGTACTATTCAGACTGTCTTTGCGCGAAATAAAAACGGGGATCGACGCTCGAGGCAGCAGAGTGCTACGGTACGCGATACGGAAGCGACAATTGATAGTTTTTGTGCGAAGCCATGCTGCGACAGTGAAATAGCTACAACGAATTAGCGACGACATTGGCGATTTTAACGGTTTAATCGAGAACCGATATTTGTGGTAATCTTACTAAGTGTTCGAGGATTATACATCCACAGAGCGGTGATGACTGCACACGAACATACTCTCCGCTCTACTCAATACAAGCAATATTTAAAGCAGTGGACATTTCAAATTCCACTACCACATATTAATACTTCTTTTGGTCGGGGCGTTCTGTTTACTTCTCACATATTTATATTTACAACAAAACAAACCGGCATTGTGATATAAAAGACAAAAATACCAAGAGCATCAAACGCATTGTTCGGAATTGGCTTCTCGGACTTCATTATGACGATATTGAACTTTTACTGAAAGGCATCCAATAAGTCACAATACTAACTTACTATCTGAAACAGGATTTTTCTGGCGCGCGCGCACACACACACACACACACGCACACACGCATACAGACACATAGACAGACACCCAAATCTCCTTTTCTTTTAATGACTATTTTTAATTCTAAAATTTTATATCTTATTAAATTCTGGCCTTTACAATACAATCTATGCTTAGTGTAAAGGTCACCGAAAAACTATTCATATGTGTAAACTATCTGTAAATTTTAAAATAAATAAATCTTGGTCTGCGAGAATAAATCGACTCCTCTCATCCTTACAGGGCATTTTTACTCACCCCGCACGTAACATTATTTTTCATAATTATTTCATTAAGTTAAATACTTAATGAAATAATTACGAAAAATAATGTTGCACGTAAAAAAGGTAAAATAAATTTGCACGCAACAAGGGCGAAAGATGCAAGGAAAAATACAAAACAAACCCAACAGAAGTAAGAAAAAGACATTCTGGTTGAAGAATTTAAAAGAATGATTTAGTATGACACGCTCCCTCTTTCGTGCAGCAGCTTTTAAGTTTGAAATAGCCATAATGTTCGCCAATCTTCATAGGAAAACGACATCATAAGAAGATGAGAAGAATTGGGAAACCTTAAGACCTCCATGAAAAGAACAGAATTTATGAGAGAGAAAATAGTTAACATTGAAAAAGAATTAGTCTGCTAAAGTGGTATAGGTGGAACAAATCTGATGCGAAGGACGTCGGACTGAGTTTAGCACTCAGTTAAAAAGTTCTTGTGAGCTATGAATATGATGATAATAATTGTGATCATTCAAATAACAACTACTGTCATAAAATTGCAGAAATTAAAATAGATTTTTTTAAAATAAGTTTGATTGACTTGTGTGCAGCAAACACAAAGATGGTAAAATAAGTAAAAATGATTTCACGATACGACGACCTGCGGTAAAACGCAATTAATTATATAAAGTAATGCGAGGGAATAAAATAACAACAGGTAATTTTCATTACAAATTGAATTTCACCACCTATCATCACAATATCTCATTATCTTAAATAATACTGAAACAATTAAAGACTCGAATTTGTTTTCTTGTGCTGAAGAAATTCTTTGTGTTTTAATATTTAAAATTATATTTTGTAAACATAATGACAAATGATAAAAAGCAATGCTTCGTATATAACCTGGAATCGTTATAATGTGCCCTTTTAACTACAAAAAAATATAAACTAATTATAGAACTACTTCAAACTCTATGAAACAAATGTAATTATAACAAAATAATTCTCATACAATTTGTACCCAAAGATTTTTAACTGTATATTAACTATAGATCGGGTAAGACGAAATAATACGTAATTTAATATTTATAGCCTCGTGGTATTTATAGCCTCAGTCCATCACAAACTTTACAAACGCGAACACGTCTTGTTAGTTGAGTGGTAGTAAAAAGTAAGGTAAATAATCAAAAAATATATCCTATGCCTTGCAGTATTACAAATCACGGTATTGATATAATAAAATACCTACAGCTTATTTTTGTAAATATTTGTATATATATGTGTCAATTAATGGGGTAAAAAACTGCCTTTTGCTCACTTCAGATGGCAGCACTGTTGGTTGTTCCCTAAATCTGACAAGCACCTGTCATTTTCCATAGTAATTTTGTAAACGAACAAAAAGAACTGAATTTATTTAATTAACGTGACGCTTATGTTCAGCTTTGGATTACAAAAAGACGGGAATCCATATATTCCCTAAAGATTTCAAAAGAAAAAAACAATGGATAAAAGCTTTACGAAGAAAAAATTGGGAGCAGACTAAATATTCAAGGTTATGGTGCAGTAGATGCTTTTCTTTTCCTCAACTGTTCTTTTAACTGCTTAACACTCTATGTCGAATACATTTTTGTAGAAATAAAGGCAAATTCGCTGATAAATACAGGGAACCAAAAACACAATATGGCGGCGATTAGGATCACTCAACAGTGGCGCCACCTACGATTAGCTTTCAGTTTTTAACCCCATTAATGTAGTCTAAAATTCTGATAAATTATTCTAGAACATTTCGAACTATTGCAACACTCTGTTGTACAATAACAGCTGTCCTAACAGACTAATACAACATCTTTGGTCCTACTGATGTGATTGAAGATTTGCGATTTGTTTTATCGATAATTTTTTAAAGAGCGGAAACAACGTGATGGCGCTTTTGATTAACGAGAGTAAACAGCAATGACAACTGTCAGTTGTCAACTGGACATCGGGATCGGAATGTCATTGTCGTTGACTCTGACACATCACCAAGGCCGAGAAGTACCTTACGGGAAGGCAATCGACTTGTGCTACGTGTTTGATGGAGAGTCATCTAATTTGTTGTGATTGGCTGGTGGACAATGCGATCGAGGACTTATTTTGTGCCGATTATGGCGTTTTGTTTGGAATTGCAACGCATGAACCTAACGTTGAGTTTTATTCTCCTCGCTCGACTATTTGCGCCTATCTGTGATCAAATATGATACGAAGGACCCTAATCATGTCCGTATTTTATTTTACGTATTTCATCTGTAAATATGTATTCAAGCATAAATTATTGTTATTTGACTATCAAAATGTATGTTATTGCAGATTTTCGCCGGTTAATAATACAGCACGGGAATAGTGGATGCATAACAGGCCATAACAGGTTTGCAAATTGGGCTTCAATTAGAAATTAGCGGACAGACACTTTATTTTATAATATCTATAGATAACCTAATGATACCATAATTTTAAAACACATTTTTTTCTTAAAGCCAAAGATTTTATTAAAAAAAAAAAACAATCATAAAATTGTTTAATATACAACATTGTAAATTATGTATTATTCAAATTATTTTCATTAGATATTTAGAAGTCTTCCACTGAAATAAGGAATGAGCAACATAAAATTTGCTCACAAAGAAAAAAACTTTCAAGTGTGACTTGAAGCAACGAAGAAATTTCTTTCAGCTTAACGTACCACTTTGCTGTATCTTTCATAAGCAAAACAATTACACGAGTATAAAGTTTTAAGTTTTTTAGACTCGCTAACTCTTTGTATTTTTATCTCCTCAAATGGGGATTACATACAAAGTGCTATTAGTAGTGACATACGTTGGGGCGGCTTGGACTGTTGCCAAAAAGGCCGAAAACCTGTGCTTTTATGCGGCTGCCAGAAGGAGGGAAATATGAAATGGGTACAGCATATTTCTACAACACAAAATACATTTTTTAAAAGGCGGTCGCGCAGTTTTGCTTCTCCGTATTCCTACTAGCTAACTAAAACTTGGATTAAAAAAAAAACTAAAGATGTTCTCAAATTGTAGGTGAAAACATTTAAACACCTGCAATTGAAATCGCGAATGAGATTCTTTATTGAGACGTAATGAAACCGAACCGTTTTTGAAGAGATTGATAACTGGTGATGAAAAGTGGATTACGTACGACAAGAACGTGCGAAAAAGGTCGTGGGTAAAGGTCGGTAAGGCTTCACAGACTGTTCCATAACCAGGATTAACTCGCAATAACGTGATGCTGTGTGTATAGTGGGATTGGAAGAACATTGTTCATTATGAGCTTTTACCGCCGGGCAGAACCATCGATTCGGATCTGCACTAACAACTGATGAGATTAAAGCGAAAAGTTGAGAGAAAGCGGCCGGAATTGATTGGTAGGAACGGTGTGGTATTTCATCACAACAATGCTAGACCACACTAAAAACGCCTTAGCGGTATTTTGGACGAGCAGAAATGACAAGCAAAAAATACTACCGATTATATAACAGTAAATATTTTTATTTATTTTATTTTTATTTATTTAGCTCGTGCCTGCGACTTCGTCCGCGTTGAAAAATAAAAAAGTATACCACTATTGATGGCGCCATCTATTATACTACAATAGAATTGGGTGAAGCGGCGACATTTATCGGATTTGGGTAGAACTGCTTGATGATAAACCTGTGCATTGTATTCTAATTTGCAAACCCTCGGGAACCTAAGGATAAAATCTTAACGAATTTTACACCTATAGATTCCTCAGGAATCTCTCTGTTAATAGAAGAAAACCGGATGAAAATACGTTCAGTAGTTTTTGAGATTATCACGAACAACATACATACAGACAGACGCGGCGGGGACTTTTTTAATAATATGTAAAGATGGTACCTACACAAACAGATTGCAATTAAATCAAACCCCTGAAATATATGTATAAGACATATTGCCTAAATAGCAGTTTATTTTTATTTCATCTTGTGCTGTTAATTGATTAATTTAATATGAATGTAACAACATGTGCCATGAAATTAAAAGAAATTTCATTAGCAGATTTAAAAGATATACCTAGAACTAAGAATAGAACTAAGTTATAACTTTATAATGATTATTACTGAAAGGCCAGATCAAACAGACCTGGAAATGCGGAAACAAAAAGATTTATCTTCGGCAGTTAATTAGGAAAGTTTAGAAAGCAATGTTTTAAAATTCTTATTCGGCACTGAAAAAACTCTCAAGGGTTACAAATGAGAGGAACCGAACCGTTAATGGGTACTCAATCTTATCAACGAGAGGAAAAAAGTGAATGAACATCGATTTTTTAAGTAAAATTTGGCTGGCAACATTCAAATGTGCTCAGCTTCATAGGAGTCTTTCCCTTAACTAACTCACAACAACGAAATACAGCTTCAACTTGTATTACAGTCGAGATCATTAGAATGTCATCATTAAGAATGTTTCAAGGAGTTTATAACGAATATAGACTTTATAATTAGATAATATAACGACAGGTAATTCACTTAACACTTTATAAGTAATAAAATACATATAACTACACCAGGTTTGATATAGGTTGTGCAAGTTTAAGTTAATGAAAATTGTTATTTTATTTAAATATTGTAATTAAATTTATATTCGCTAGATACAAATGTCGACATATGTATATGTCTAATAACTACACAAACATATTTCGTATCAATCACTAAAGAAAATATTAAACATCTCATGATACGATTTTCACCCGCTAATGGAAAGAGCGAAACGAGAAAAAACGAGAAAGGTCAGACTGTGTACATAATTTGCAGAAAAAATGCATGGGTGCGGGTTTTTTAATATCATTGATCGGTGCGAAGGGGCAGGTTTGTTTGTATGTACGAAGTAATCTTCGAAACAGCTCATCCGATTTAAAAAAAATCTTTCACCAACATATAATCCACTCGGGTGAAACTCGTGCACCAGCTATCTAAAAATAAATATTAAAGGCCTGACAAATGTATAACAGCAATAAAGATTTCAGGCTTTACATTGCTTTAATGCAGGCATCAGCTAGTATCTAATATACCTAAGTTAAGTTTCTGTGTATAATAGAGACATCGTCTTCATCTGATCTTTGTCCTAACTCATTTTCATTCTCTGTGAGGACCACGTCAGATTTATAGCGTAAAATATTATGCAATTACCTAGTGTTAAATAAAGTCTTAGTCAGTATTCGCTCTAAGCGTCGGGAGAATCCATGAAGTCTGAAAGTATTGCATCACTTCTAGAAAGATAAAATAAGTAACCTAAGTAGTTTAAATTTATAGAAATCCAATTTAGATATGACCACTCCCATACTATTTACGCGATGGCGACCTCATAATGGGGTCACAGTGTAACATTGTACACTATTAATTAATATCTAAGGCGTTGTATTTTTTATTTTTATTTTGTTTCATTTAAATGATTACTCGGGGAACAATACTTTTATCTGTGAGAAAGTTACCCTATATCCTTCTATGTATCTGTGACAACGTATATACAAAATTTAATCATGATCGGTTGAGTAGTTAAGGCGTCAAAGAGTAACAAATAAACAAACTAACTAACTTTCCCATTTAATAATAAGAATTAATAAGAAGAATTATTAAGAAAGTAGGATGCAAGACATTGTGGGAAAACCAGTCAGCAGTGAGTGACTATTGTTGGATTATAGCCCATGACTCCTCACACAAAGAAGAGGCCTGTTGTAATATAACGGACGAAGGGCGCTTGTAGTCGACGACTTTGCTTCAGAAGTGATAACAGCAAGTGAACCAAAAGTGCAGTACAGAAAAATAATCTATATTATAATATATTACTAGTACAGTGACAAAATGGAGAGTGTGTTGTTTGGATACAATTTGGGGTTTAAATAGAATTGTCAACACAAAGGAACAATTTGGAATTATTCCGATATCATTATTATTAATTTAATATATATTAATTTGGATCCGATATCGGAATTCCTGATATCCGATATCAGGAATTCCGATAAGCGAGAGTGGACTTTAGGAATGCTGATAAGGAAGTCAAAAGATGTCAAAATAAAGTTGCTAACAATGCAATCAAGTAAGAAGTACGGATGAGTTATTATACACTGTACCCAAACTTAGGACGTTATATAATATGTGACACACTCATATATAGTCTAATTTTAATATTGGCAAGGTTGCTGCGTTTTACAGTCATAAACTGGACAGCCACTTCGGTGGCAGTAACCACCACCATCAAGGTCGACAACGGTAACCATCTACTACCACGTTATCCGACAGTCCACTTGCCTCTTTGCACAAAAAACAGATACATACAAAAACAGATACAGATAAAATTTGTACACATTCAAAGGACCATTCAAAGGACTTCAAATATTTGATATTTATTTAAACACAGCAGTTGCTATTGAATTAAACTGCTAAAGAGACATCTTAACAAGATTATCCTTATAACTTAAGGTAATGCATAAACTTAAAACCGGAAAATTCCGCTTAAAATAATGACATTGTTAACTTCTAAAAGACCATCTTCTCGTTAGCAAATTAAAGGAGACAGTGTTTTTCTGCTAACGGCAGCGTTACACAAACTTTGTAAATAACAGGTTCCCATTTACATATCCAGACGTGCATGCCGAGTTTAATTAATGTGGTTCAAGTGTAGTAACAAACTGGAGAGTATAATTACGTCGTCAATGTTGAATATACTTGGCTTGTTATTTTTCAATTATCTTAAGCAATAATGCTTATTTATCCCGTTGAAATTTCTTTAGTTTCAGAAGGTGGAAATAACACTTTGACTATCAATTGCAAGTTTAAATCTCGAAAACAGGCTCTTTAAAATTTAAAAGCGAGAATTCAGTTCAATAGACGAAGTTACGAAGCTACGAGTATGTTTCAATGCGTGAAATATTAATTCTGGAATTTATTCCCCTTATATTCATTGATATCTTTTTTTATAGGAGGAGAAATCACATTTACGGACTATCCCTCGTCGACGATGAGGACGCATCGACGAGGGGTAGTGTGGGACTCGCCCGGCGAAAGAAATTATCACCGGGAATATCCGCTAAAACCCCTCCGTGTTCCTCACACGCGTTAGGACACGCGAGCATAATCACCTGCTCTCCTGCCTGCGTCAGCCGGATAGTTGGGCACCTTCATGTCAAGTCATCGGTAGGGTGAGAACCCCCCGGAAAATAACTCTGTTGTATGGGAAGACGGACTAGTGTTACTTTATGTTCTAAACTACTATAAAACCACTTTTAATCGAGTGGACCATCTGTGTATTGGTAATTTTTTACTAGCGGACCCGCCCCCGGCTTCGCCCGGGTGCAATTTTTATATATAAGAAAATACCCCGTTTATCCCTCTTTCCATTAGTGAAAAACGAATAAAAATCGATCTACCCGTTCACGCGTGATGCCGTGACCAAGAGAAATGGGGATTCCTTTTTATATATAGAGATTTTTTTTCATTAAAAATAGTAAATATAAAAGTTAGTTGTATTGTACAGTCAAGGGCAAAAATATCTGTACGTTTCCAAAGCGCCAAAATTATCTGTACAGTTGAGAGGCCAGAAATATCTGTTCGATAATTCGGTTAAAAATATGTGAGCATTTAAAGGGTCAAAAAGATCTAGACGTTCACGTGGCCATAAATAAATGTACAATGTCAGTCAAATATATGCAGGCAAATAGGAGGGCATAAATATCTATACATGAAACTATCATATACATGAGAACAAAACGAGTGCCAAATATATAGATACAAATTTATGCAACTAATCGTTTATAAATATCTGTACAAACGAACAAGTTTTCTAATTTTGAATTATGACAATCATCGAAAAGAGTACCATTCTGTCATATGATTGGTTTGTCTCTTTCATTTTGATCGTGGCGATATTAACGTAACATTTGTTTCATCTGTAATCCTATTATTTTAGATTTTGCTTCACAGCGTTCACAGCTACACGATATAGGATTTTCATGTGGCTTTTTTCGTGAATATTATATTAGCGTTTTATCATTGCTAAATGTATGTCAGTAACATATTGATATACCAGACGTAGCTATGAAACGGAAGATATTTGTTTGTAATATAAGTAATTATACAATATTAGTACGAAAATCTTTCGATTACTTACACTAATGTAAGTGATTTGACGAATGTGACTTTGCCGTTAAAAAGAACACTTAAGTTTTTACTCTATTTTCTCGTTTCTATTCCTATTTGTGGTATGTTTCCAGTTACTAAATGTCCTAGGGTGTCTAAACAACCCCCCCTAGGTGTGCTAGGACCTTGTCGTGGTGGGGGGGGGGGCTTAACCCTCAACAATCAGGGCGGTTGCAGGGGTCGGTGGGGTCACCGGCCTTCGCTTGGCTGACCGGATTGTCGCTGGGAAATGAAGAAAGCACACACGGGAGTGCTCCGAGCGGAGCACGCATCGTGGCGGAGCAAACATCAGTTGGCTTCAACTGTCAGTTGGAGCTTCGCCGGTTACCGCTCGCTGGGCCGAGGATCCGTATTCGGCTCATGTGGGTGTGGGTCGGTGAGAGACGGCACCCCCGGTCCTTGTTCGTCGGACCAAGGTATGGGTCTCGGTTTTGCGCATGAGGACCGGCGCGGGTCGCAGCGGGCGGATTCTCTCGGATGGTTCTGTCGCTCAGTGGTAGTCGGGCAACGCACGCGAAGACGGAGCTCTACGGCAGGGAAGGACCGTCTGGCAGAGTACCGCAATCGTGGCCTTGTGGGGGGTGGTGAAGACCCGGTTAGGGCCGCCGGCCTAGTAACCGCCCTCCGCAGTCGTCCGGAAGAGTGAATACCCGGCCTAGTAACTCTTCCGCGACGACAACACGAGGTGGAGCCCGTCTCTCGGGCTGTCGCGATTGCTGTGGAAATTTCAGGTGGAAACCCCCTTTGGGCTGCCCACCCTTAATGCCGTAGAGATGAGCGGCCACATGAGTAGGGGTTATCCGAGAGTTTCAGGTGGAAGCGGCCTCCGACTCTGTGGTAGGTTGTGCCGCAGAGAAGAGGTTATGGGATGCTTCAGAGGTGAAGCCCCTCGCTGACTGCCCGCTGCGAGAGGTGAGTATGGGCGGCTCGTACCGCTTCACCCAGGGGCGGTGGACATGGGGTCGTCCGCCGTCATCACAATACCGGGCAACGAGGGAAGACGTGCTGTGTGTTTCCGGCACGTCTCTCCACGGCGCGGAGATCAAACTCTGCGCCTAATCGAGGTGGAGCCCGCAAGTGCGCGGGCCTCGTCTGGCGGGGGAGGCAGATGCATGTTTTCCACGATCCCTTACCCCTCCGCCCATAGACGGCGCGAGGAAGCACCGTGGGTTTTTAATGGGTAGAAGTCCCACATACCCCACCTATCTCCCCATGGTCGATGGGGATCTGGCTCGCAGATTTTCCCACGCAAAAAAAAAAGTGTCTAAACAAGAGTGTGAATTTGTCATGTAAAGTATATTTACCAGTCACTCTTCGGTGAAGAAAAACATCGTGAAGAAACCTGCATACATCCGCGAAAAAATTCTATGGTGTATGTGAAGTATTAAAGCGAATGTTACTTCGAATTTTGAGTGTTACATTTAGTATAGATAATTTTGGTACGCGTTTTGTTCTCATATATATGATAGTTTATGTATAGATATTTATGCCCTCCTATTTGCCTGCATATATTTGACTGACATTGTACATTTATTTATGGCCACGTGAACGTCTAGATCTTTTTGACCCTTTAAATGCTCACATATTTTTAACCGAATTATCGAACAGATATTTCTGGCCTCTCAATTGTACAGATATTTTTGCCGCTTTGGAAACGTACAGATATTTTTGCCCTTGACTGTACGTGTAGTTCTAATACGTGTAGCTTAACTTGCTTACGATTGCACAATGGTTTATCTATGGTGTAACTAACATAGACAAAAAAATACGGGGAGGCATATATACAGCAGTAAACGTAGCTGAGATATATGAACACATGGATAAAGAATGAATCATAATATTACCGGGCCGTGCGCTCGCCGTGTTAGTTTTTACGCTGCCACTTTTTTATCCATAACAATGCATCTACTATTAAGTAGGTATATCTGATCAAACTTTTCATTTTCCCTCTTGATTTTCATACGTTCTCACATTTATATTTTTTAGAAAAATATTTTTTTAGTTATCTGACACCACATTTACATGCAATGATTAAATAGAGATTGCCTGCAGAACTTCTAACCAAGTTTAATTTGTTTCTCTCTGCCATAGCGTATTGCATCTCATTGCATACTTGCATCAGTTTCTCTTTACATAATTTAAAATTTCTTTATATATATTTTTATTTATTTATTTTCTAAAAGGTATACCAACAGCACAAACAAAGGAAAGTTTATAATAGGTATAGGTAACACAGGGCAATTTTAAGGCATACACAGATAAACTACAAACTAGAAATTGAGACGATCGATAATACACGCACAGCAACACGCCAATTCTTTACAAAAACAAGGACATGAAAATGAAAATTAACAATGGACAACTGAAATCAAGAACAAGAACAAAGAATAATAAACTAATTTATCCATATTTAAATAACAAAAATAAGATTAAATATTAATAAAAGGAAGAACCGCTCAGCAAAACAGTATAGACGTCAAATTAAGTTTAGCTTCAGCCGATTTACAGCCGATTAAATATTATAAATAGTTGAACAGTGCTGGGGTGCAACTAAATGCAACGATGAGAATCATGCTAAGTGGAGATGCAGATATCCCGACTGGTGGCAGTAATTACCCGAAAATCACGGTGAAATAACATGTGTGCTGTTGTGTATCGGTGAGTGAGTAAGGACGTCTAATTCAAAAAAGGCTTAAATATATTTTTTTATCAACATTTTTGCTTTAGAATTAGGTGTATGTAAATATTTTTTTAATATTATTTCTTTTTCGTTAAGAAAATAATTATTAAAAAGTGCATAAAAATGTGGGAAATTCAAAATACTTGAAACGGTCAGATCGAATTTGACGTCAAAGTCTATGGAATGTGACGTCAACGTCTATGAAATGTCAACAAACGTGTACATGTTTGTGATTTTTAACATTTGATTGTATTGTAGACTTTGACGTCACGACAAGTGCGCCAAAAGGGCAGTGGCTCTAGCATGAGTTTACGATACTACACTCGCTAGCGAGAACGTAAAACTTTTGTATGGAAAATCGTGAACTGTCAATGTCAAATTATCAATCGGTTAAAAATATGTGAGCATTTAAAGGGTCAAAAAGATCTAGACGTTCACGTGGCCACGTCAAATCGGTTAAAAATATGTGAGCATTTAAAGGGTCAAAAAGATCTAGACGTTCACGTGGCCATAAATAAATGTACAATGTCAGTAAAATATATGCAGGCAAATAGGAGGGCATAAATATCTATACATAAACTATCATATATATGAGAACAAAACGCGTACCAAAATTATCTATACTAAATGTAACACTCAAAATTCGAAGTAACATTCGCTTTAATACTTCACATACACCATAGAATTTTTTCGCGGATGTATGCAGGTTTCTTCACGATGTTTTTCTTCACCGAAGAGTGACTGGTAAATATACTTTACATGACAAATTCACACTCTTGTTTAGACACTTTTTTTTGCGTGGGAAAATCTGCGAGCCAGATCCCCATCGACCATGGGGAGATAGGTGGGGTATGTGGGACTTCTACCCATTAAAAACCCACGGTGCTTCCTCGCGCCGTCTATGGGCGGAGGGGTAAGGGATCGTGGAAAAAATTGCATCTGCCTCCCCCGCCAGACGAGGCCCGCGCACTTGCGGGCTCCACCTCGATTAGGTGATTTTCCATACAAAAGTTTTACGTTCTCGCTAGCGAGTGTAGTATTGGTGTAGTATCGTAAACTCATACTAGAGCCTCAGGTGTTTAAAGTGCCCGTAGCTGTTAGTTAATTTTAACTTTTTTTTTTGTTACCAAATTTCTGTTTTTTGGCGCTGAATATTTTTTTACGGTTATATAACGATATAACCTATCGTATGAAAATATATAAAAAAAATGTGCATATTCCCTATTGGCAGATCTATCTATCTATCTACGAGCATCTGTCCCTCAGATCCTATTCTTATATCTTCCAGGGCGGCAGTGCACTTGCAGCACCCGTGGTGTTGCTTGTGTTATAGGCGACGGAAATCACCTACCATTAAGTGGACCGTCAGCCTGTCTGTCAACTTTAAGATAAATGTATATTTCTACTGTTTGTTTTTTTTTAATATATATAAAGAATAGTAATTTGTATAGATTTGAACAGGATTCGAGCGTGAAAATTAAAAATTAAAGGTAAGGCGGATCATGGGGGATTTGTTTAAGGAAAGTTTTACCCTATATAGAATTTACTGTTTATTGGAAGCAAATATAATCCCCAGGGGTGTCTGGAGTTGTCTGAGGCTGATTTTTGTTTATTACATTTTTGACTATCTACGAAATAAATTATGAATGCTGGTAAAAAAATATTGAAAAAGATTATATACAATTTTGTCATTAAGATGAAGTACGTTCAGTGCTTGAGTTGAAAGTATTGTACTTGAGAATCCCAAGAGACCAGATGGGATGTCGCTTGGTCCGTGGAATATGCGTAGTCCACTAGTATGGGATGAAAACTGCGTCGACACATTGACACCGTATTATCTTTATGAAACAGTGGCCTTATCTGATGCTGCTGCAGACGCAATCGAATCTCTGGGTCCGTGAGGTCCAAACACTTTTAAATTTTACACCATTTTGTTTGGTTTCCTCGTCAACAAATCAGCTTTGCTTATACAATGCCTAAACTGGATATTATATAAAATTGTAAATATTTTTTGTAAATAATTTAAAATATTACTTAATACTTAATAAATTTTATGACAGTTGTATATGTCAATAAAAATAAAAATATTCAAATTTTTTAAGTGTGAAGTTAATCCTAGAAACAGGCTCTATGTTAACATCTGAACCAGTTGAAGACTTAACATGTTACTTGAGCTGTAGTAAAATTTTTAGAAATAATTCATAGCCTGAAATTTTATTCAATAAAAGACAGGATCAAACAAAAACATGTCATAGCAATTGTTTAATATCAACTTGAACTGATGGACAAAAGGAAACTCATTAAGAACATTTGTCGTAACTATCCGTTTCGTTGTGCAGGAGAGAAGAGAGACTTAGAACGTGTAATTAAAGATAAGCTAAGACATACTTGATACGGAATGTATGTGAAATTGTTACCTACCCATGTAACATTGTAGGTTTTTTTCATGAGAAAACAATAGTACATTACTGCAGAGTCCAGGAAGTGAAGGATTGCCGGACGAAGATCTGAGTCCGGCAATCCTCATTCCGGTCGAGGCTGGTATAGTGCTTTTCTCAATAAATGTGAGGAAATAATGAAACATGTGATAATGCAAAAAAAATAGTATTATATGGAAAAAATAATAAAAAATTAATTTACATATACACGGTTTTATTTAGAATAAAACAAACGCAAATGTTTACTAAAAGCAATAAATGTTTAGGTAGGTACTGAAAAAAGTCTGCTTTCCCGATTTTTATTTTCTATTTTCAATGAGTGCAAAGGAAACGCCCCCGCCTACTACGCCTGTGACAGCGGCGAGCGCGTTCGTGAAGACTCGTGAAACTTCGGGTTTCATCGGGCTGAGCAGCGGCCAGGAATGAATTTTCATACAACATTCTTGGCCTAGTTACAAACTTCGTGGCTTGTTTTTAATACAAGAATGCCTATATATTTCCGAGCATGTTTGAGAGAAATTTATTTTATTTAGTATTGACTTAGTGTTATGTAAACAATTTTTTATTATCAATCTTCGAAACTCGACCTAAATAATTAGATCGAATTTCGACCGTTTGGTGACCATTGAGTGAAGTGTACTTTTTACAAAAAAAGGCCATAAAATGTTAAAGAAATTTAGCATTTTCAAATAGTCCATAGAATGGGTGGTTCTTAGATAGCTATACAGTTAGTCTCCAAGTAGGTATTCGCAACAACTATTTTTATTAATAAATTATTAATTCTGTACAATGTTAATTGTTTATAAAATTTCTTTTAGTAGACCCAACAATATTTCTAACCTAACCTAACAATATTTGTTATTTTTGGTTTATTATTTTTTGGTATTTTATTTATTAAAAAAGAAACTATAACTTAGAATCATTTAGAGATAAGAGCAATTATTTATAATTAAGAAAAAAAAACAAAAAATTCAAACCGAAAAACATTGCTAATAGGAATATCATCGTTAAAAATCTTCATACGCCTTTCCTGAGGCTCGATGGAAGCCGATACGAGGCACTTTTAGCATTGGAAAGAAACCTAATGTGCATGTTGGTCTCGGAGTCATAATGGAAAAAACAGTATGTAGAGGATGAAATTCTTATGCATGTGATATGTTAAATAAATTTATTTATTAGTTTCTATTCCATTGATAAGAAATAATAAAATTGAAAGAAACATACCTGAGCTATCTTAACGTTGTATTGAGAGAACATAGCTTCGTACATCGACATTAGCTCCGATTGACCAACGGCTGCAGCTGCTCTTGGATCCAGTATACTTCCAGCATCCTATAAGAATGAAATATGATAAGTTACAGTTTTCTCTCCACTACATGATTTGATAGGATACGACATTGATAGGATAAACTATTTTGTTTATCCTATCAATGTCTATCCTATTTCACCTATCAATGTCTATGTCGACATCGCATTTAACAAGCTCCAGTCAATAGGCGATGTTAGCCACCTGCCCGTCTTCATATAAAATATTCAATAAGACTATAAGATTAACCTAAATACCATAAGTGAATAATAAGTGAAATCAGCTTTATATCCTCCTTATAATTAAACAGTAACGCTAAGTGATCAGGCACGCTAAGTGATACTTTTGAAAATAGTTTTTACTCATATGGCTATGAGTTTCTATTTATTAAAAATCATCACTTTGCTAGGAATACGTACTATATTTTATTTTGCAACTTAGTTATTTAAATTATTTTGCTTTGATATTTGAATTCCAGTAATTTAAGTTAGAATTTCACATTGAAAAATAAAATTCGGTGAAACTGCTAATGTGTTTGGATTAAATTAAAAACTAGCTTTCGCCAGTAACTTAGTTCGCATGGAATTCGGTTCTATGATGTTTCTTTGAGAACTCTTTAAAATTTCTATATAAAAAGTAGATAGCCCAGGATAATCTCAACTTCTTTCTTTATAAATGTATCATTTCTTTATAAAACACTTAGTTTAAATCTGAAAAGAAAAAGAAGTCGCAGGCTACAGCCAGCAACTAAATAAAATATAATTAAAAAAGCAAGCAATTACTTGACTAACCTCTCTTGTGTGGTCGCTGGGAGACAACGTCTCCCTCATGGACATCGACATAAGCAGTTCATGTGTCAGCTTCTGTCTTCCGAAGGCAACAGCCCCACTGGATACCATGATACACTCCCGCCCTTCGTGATGGCATTCCGCCACCTGACAAAGAAACAAGGAATAATATTGAGTGCCAGATCGTACTGCGTTCACTGGGCAGCCTTTGCTTGTTACCCTTTGCTTTGTTTACTTATATTATACCTGTGAGTCATTTTAATGAGGCTGATGATTGATGTTTTTGTTGACGACACAAGTGTATATAAAATTCTTGCCAATGTTCAGTTGCACGATATATCTAGATATGGCTTTATGGACGATAAATTCCTTTGTCTATAAATAGATGCATGAATAAAAAGTGATAAACCTTAAAGGCGCGAAAGTAGTGCTTGTATGTTTTGTTGCAATAATTGAACTTAAACTAAAGAATGTATGAAGGGCTGGTTGAATAACAGTCAGGTAATATTTGTCAGGTCACTAATATATGAATTCAAACCATAGTAAATATACTCAACTGGTTTGATCATAACAATTGAAGAAAGACTCCTCTAAGCCCTCAACGTAGTGTTTTGACTGGTACTAAACGAAGTTGTTTTTCTTTATGAAAATGCCAGCGACACAACCCCGGCTCCGCACGGGTGGAATTTATTTATATGTATTAAACAAAAATTAATATTATAAACTAAAGAAAAAAATAAATTAATTCCCATTAGAGCCTATTTCCCTATCCCCTCCCAATCCCTTATCCTTAATCCTGTTGTAGTCAGCGCACTTGCAGCAGCTTTGGCGTTGCTTATGTTATAGGCGACGGTAGCCACCTGCCATCAAGTGGACCGTCAGCCTGTCTGCCGATCTTAACATAAAAAAAACACCTACCATTAAGTGGACCGTCAGCCTTTTTTAAAAAGAATAGTAATTTGTATAGATTTCAACAGAAATCGAGCGTGAAAATTAAAAATTAAAGGTATAAAAACTACTATAGTTACCTACAAATTTTAATTTCGTTATTTTTTTTTCTAAGCGTAGAGCTGTTCGCTCCGCTGTGTGAGCTACTAGTATATCCTAATAATATTAAAAATATTTGTACATATATAAATATACAAATATTTGTATGTTTAAATGTTTGGACTATATTACTCAATCACGCAAAAACGGCTGAACGCATTTGGATGAAATTTGGCACACAGATAGTTGAATGTATTTTGAATGAAATGAAATATGTATATATTTTTAAGTGACACTAATATTGGTAATGTTATGTTACGATATTTTGTGCGGTGTTTATGAAAAAATATAAAAGAATCCTTGATTGCAATATTTGTGTTTAAAGTTTCTTTTGAATGATATTTACCTACCACGATCTATATAATATATAATATATAGATCGTGGTAGGTAAATTCAATTTATGAAGTATTCTCTTTATTATGAAGTAATTCTCCTCCAGTCATTCTTTTATGTTCACAGGGTATGTTTATAAAAATCGTACCTGTTCAACTATAGATGCCAATCTCCCTAATGCAAGGCCGTTAGCGTCTTCTCTAGTTATAACGGCGCTGCCAAGTTTAACCACTAAGCGCCTGGCGTATTTCAATTGTGATCTGTCGGTGAATGTGCGCTGTTTCCTCTCGGCGCTGGCAAGAGTACGCTTGTCCACGCTCTGACCCTGAAAACAAAGCATGTTCTTTAAAATAATAACTTCAGAAAAGGCTAACCGAACTGAAAATAACAGCAGAAATCAAAGGACCGCACTATTTTTTTTTAATTTTTAAAAGTACAATTATTAGCTTTTGACCACGACTTCGTTCGCATATCTTCATAAATTATTGTTATTGTTCTAATGTATGTAATACATTACTGTAAAATTTCATTAAAATCAGTAGAAGTTGAATCAAAATCAGTTAAGCAGGTAATTGAAGCCAAATTATGTTATGTTAAAAAATGTTAAATTTATTCTGTTAAAAAATCCAATCACATATTATGTTTAAAAATCCAAACAAAACGGTTTTAATTAACTTAAAAAAAATACGTATGCAAGTTATACTTAAACTTGTAATAGTTAATTTGCGTTTTTATTTCTGTACATGAAAGGATTTCAAAAGAGAAATGAATTTTGACCTGAACTTCCTAAATATTATATTAATGACTCATAAAATACTAATAATAATAATGTAAGTACACAATTGCATCATAAGTTAATATAAACAAAAAAAATATAATTTTTCTTATGCACTTTTTTTTTTAATTTTTTTTGTTGATATTGAATGAAATCCTCAGTCTTTAGAACTCCAATAAAAAATAAAAAAATTACTACAATTAATAATTGTTTGTTATATAATAATATGTACAAAAACTGGCAATAAATATTACATAAGATAAGGTGATATCGTTTCCCTCGGGCTTATGGAATGTAATAAAAGACGTTTGCAGCATCTTGTTTTCTGTTTTATGTCGTTTATGTCGTCGTCTGGGAATGTTTTTCGGAGGTACCAGAAAATGAGAAGTAATCTGTTATAAGATGTTGTATTAGTGCCACAATATTTAAAGTATCTTTAAAATATAGATTATTCTTCGCACCAACTCTGTCTGTTTCTCTGCTTACTTCTACTAAACATTCAAAGAGCGATTAACGAGGAAAGATTGTGTATATAATTTGCAGAAAAAAAAATTGCTTGATACAGGTCGCTACTTATATATATAATTAGGATTCATTTATTATTCTGAAAAATCAAACAGACACTTCATAGTGTTTAAAGTAAGTTCATAGAGTAAGAGATGCCAAAACCCATTTCCCTATGGGACACCTAATCACTTTTCCTGCTAGATCAGCAGCTCACATGCAGCAACCATGGCGTTGCGTCTGTTGATTGAAACCGTAGCCACATACTAACAAGTGGACCGTCTCAGCCTGCCTGTCGATCTTTACATCTAAAGCGATTGTGACTTCAGATTGGGAAATAACTTGCTTAAAAATTTAACCCCGTGGCTTATTTTTTTTATGTTAAGATCGGCAGACAGGCTGACGGCTACCGTCGCCTATACCTAACACAAGCAACGCCACAGCTGCTGCACGTGCTCTGCCGACTACAATAGGATAGGAAACTGGGCTCTGACATCCCTTACTCACTCACCGTAACACAACAGCACACATGCTGTTATTTTACGGCAGTCTTCTGTTACGGGGTTGGTTACTGCCGCCAGACGGGCTGCCCAAATGACTGCGAAACGCAGTGTGTCCTGCCACTACTCTTCAGATTCAGACCAGAGCTAAATATGAAAAGTTCATTTTTCAAAGTTGACCCTTCCGGGATCGAACCCGGAAACCCTAGAACAAAGCGTTAAGGCAAGCAGTTAAGGCAAGTTGTTAAAGGAAGATGTAAATAAGTGCATATTTTTTGTAAAGTTCGTGAGTATTTAAGAATTTTTATTATCTGAAACTACTTTAACAACCGTCAAAGATTCTATAGCGTTATTTATAGAGCAAAACATTGCTTTATTAAGATAAACACACAAATACTCAAACTTTTGTTTGAAAACATACTAGTCTAAAAGACAAAACCTTTGATATAATTACATTATGCAAATTTTAGTTCTAAATTATTATTATGGAAATCCGAAACCTTTGCCATATTTTTTTTAATTAAAAATGGGTTTGCGATGGGCCAGCATCTATCCGTGTAGGAAAAATGAGGCCGACGATGAAGCGAGCTCACCCAGAAGGTCTCTATTCACTCGAAGCTTGAAAAGATTTGACGCTAGCAGTGAGTTCCAATCCTTAGCAGTGCGCTTGGTCCGAATTAGAGAAATTTCGACAAGGTGAGGATGGTAACCAGCCATACTTCTACATAAATAGAAGAAAGGAGAAGGTGGTATAATCTCATGCAGCCCCGAGTACACTTTATTTTTACTCTTTAAAGGACATCAATCAAAACCAGACCATTGTATTTTTTTAACTTACACTTTGGAGAATTTGTTAATAAAAGTCTTTCTAAATTTCAGTAATTTCCTGTGAATATTTCAGATATTTGTAAATGGGGATCACATTCGAAAATTAACACATTGGGCGTGAAGCACGTACTCGATACGTTGTTCGAGTCAATTCGAATTTTTTAATACTTTCAAATTTAAATATCTACGAAATGAAACCCCATTACCAAATTACACGATATGTTCCCAATAAAATGTATTACCTAATTGTACAAGGTTCAACCGTTAAAACGAAAATAAAAAAAAAACTGATGGCCTGATCTCCATACAAAACTGATTGATTTCCTTTTAAGTTTTGAGGTCTACGAAGGTGGTCCTGGCCTAGACCGTATTTAATACACTAACAACAGATGAGCAAATAATGAAAAGTCATGTATTTTGACAATCCGAAACTGGTCTTAGTTTCGGACACACTTTATTTTTCCATACATTTGGTTCATTAATTATAAATAGCGATCTAACCCCGGCTTCGTCGAGATGTAATTTTAATTCTTATCGCTCTTTCCGTTAGTGAAAACTGTGTCAAAATCCTTTGGGTGGTTTGGAAGCAGTTAGCGGAGAAACAAAGGTGGACAGTGTAAACGAGCCGTGTAAAGATTTTTTAGATTAAAGATGTTAGATTAGAGATTAAAGATTAGATATTAAAGATTAACGATTAGAGATTAGAGATTAGAGATTAGAGATTAGAGATTAGAGATTAGAGATTAAAGATTAAGGACATTGAAGAATTTTTCAAAAAAAAAACCTTTTTTACACGTGGTACTTACGAGTATGTTACAGAAGTCAAAAAAATAGTTTTTAGAGTTTTTGTCTGTATGACTGTTTGTCTGTGGGTTTGTGCACGCTAAACTCAGAAAGTGATTTTAATGCGGTTTTCACTGATGTATTGTAGCAAGCTTCCCGTAACATTTAGTGTTTGTTTCATTCCAATCGGTTTACAAAGAAAAAATTAAGTTACGCGATACACCGAATAGGTACGAAATTGCGTGTATAGATGAATATAGTACTATAATAGTACCTAATACGATGCAAATACCGTGGGACAAAACACCTGGAAAATGCTGGAATGATGTAATCCTTGCTTCACTCTCCCCTCCGCTTATCTTCACCTAATCCGTCTTCCCAATCCTTTTGGCGGGGCATTTATTTAGAGTGAATTTTAAACAAGTAACAAGACACAGAGCAATTAAATTTGACAAAGTGTCGGGTTTAAGCTCAGAACAATAATCAGTTATTGTTCTGATCGTTTAAGTATATCCGGTGATCGATTCACGATTCGCTGACAGATGTCGAAATTACCCGAAGAGTTGTTAATCTAAGATGTCTTGCACGTAATTTTGTAGCTTGGATTAGTTTAATAGAATATATTATCTAAAATGCAACTGCATTAGCTCGATGTAATCATTATTCAGTTATTTATCATTTTTTAGTATATCAATCTTTGATTTGAATTTGTCCCAAATGTTTATTCACAGCAAGCTTGTCACGATGTACCTACATAAGTTGTAAACGCGACGGGACACCGAAGAGCTGGAACTTTCCTCGGCCAACGTATTAGTTTGGCCATTCAACGAGGAAATGCTGCCAGCGTACTTGGTACAATGCCACAGGGTCCATTTTTATATTATTAGTTTTAATCCATTTAGTGTTAATCCAAAAATAAATTAACACTAAAAATTTATTTTTAAATTAGGTAATTTTGGTTTTTATTTTAATTTAATATAATTATGTATAAGTTGTAAACACAGATATTTTGAACTACATAAATATAAGTTTTAATTGTTTATTCATTGATAAAAAAAACTCATTTGAACGTAAGTAAAGTAAGAGTGGCATTTGATTTTTGGATTTATATGATGCGCGTTTTTTACGGATTTGCTACTTAAGGTAACCTTGATTTATTTTTTCTGTGCCTAAAATTTAATTACTGGTGGTAATTCGCGTTTTTAGTTAGCTTTTATAGCAACATTAGAAAAAGATAGGGCTAGAAAGGGTCAAATTAAATTAAAATAAAATATTTTGTTTTCTTTTTTAAACATTTTCTTCTTGTGGCAACAAAAAAGAAATATGCTTATCTACTCTATTCAAAACTCCTTCTGAAAATAATAATAACAAGTTTACTGTCTTAACAAGTTTTCGTAAAGGAAAAATTCCTTAGAGAATATTTAAATTGCACAAATAAAATTAGATTTAAAACACTATTCAATTCTGTTTCTATAAAAGTTGTATTTCATTGGCTGCTTCCACTCGGACAATATGCAATAATTACAAAAAACACTTTCATAATAACTGATGAAGTTTGTCCTTGATAGATACATGAGTATATCGATATCAACACGTGTTCCTTTATTCGAACTGGTCTACGTATGTGAGCAAGGTCCACAGATATCAACTACTGCGGCTTATTGCATGTGCATCTACATACGTTAACGACACTAATGAAGAACAATAACTGTTTTAAGGTCAAATTCCGAAGTGACGAACCTTGGACTTTTGTTTGTTAAAACAACTCATTCTGTCTATATGACTAGGGCATAACTAAGTCATTAATCTGACTATATTTATTTATTTATGTTATATTTGTATTAAATTTTGGGTTAAATATTTAAAGCTTAACTATATTTGAGTACTCTTTTAAAAGTTAATAATATCCATAGTAAGTTAACAAAGATGGACAGTTATTATGTTTTCTGTTTGAAAATGCTCTTAATTTTGCCTGTAATCTATACATTAATAAAATCTTAAACGAGCATAAAATTGTATATTAAATATTTTTTTAAAAAAACAATTTGTAGATACACGTTGTAGGTACTTTTGTTACCGAAGTAAAAAATAGTTTTAGTATTTTTGTTTAGTATTATAGTTAAACAAAAATACTTATAATTATAGTTTTAGTATAATCTGTACATTAATAAAATCTTAAACGAGCATAAAATTGTATATTAAATATTTTTTTAAAAAAACAATTTGTAGATACACGTTGTAGGTACTTTTGTTACCGAAGTAAAAAATAGTTTTAGTATTTTTGTTTAGTATTATAGTTAAACAAAAATACTTATAATTATAGTTTTAGTATAATCTGTACATTAATAAAATCTTAAACGAGCATAAAATTGTATATTAAATATTTTTTTAAAAAAACAATTTGTAGATACACGTTGTAGGTACTTTTGTTACCGAAGTAAAAAATAGTTTTAGTATTTTTGTTTAGTATTATAGTTAAACAAAAATACTTATAATTATAGTTTTAGTATAATCTGTACATTAATAAAATCTTAAACGAGCATAAAATTGTATATTAAATATTTTTTTAAAAAAACAATTTGTAGATACACGTTGTAGGTACTTTTGTTACCGAAGTAAAAAATAGTTTTAGTATTTTTGTTTAGTATTATAGTTAAACAAAAATACTTATAATTATAGTTTTAGTATAATCTGTACATTAATAAAATCTTAAACGAGCAATAAATTGTATATTAAATATTTTTTTAAAAAAACAATTTGTAGATACACGTTGTAGGTACTTTTGTTACCGAAGTAAAAAATAGTTTTAGTATTTTTGTTTAGTATTATAGTTAAACAAAAATACTTATAATTATAGTTTTAGTATAATCTGTACATTAATAAAATCTTAAACGAGCATAAAATTGTATATTAAATATTTTTTTAAAAAAACAATTTGTAGATACACGTTGTAGGTACTTTTGTTACCGAAGTAAAAAATAGTTTTAGTATTTTTGTTTAGTATTATAGTTAAACAAAAATACTTATAATTATAGTTTTAGTATAATCTGTACATTAATAAAATCTTAAACGAGCATAAAATTGTATATTAAATATTTTTTTAAAAAAACAATTTGTAGATACACGTTGTAGGTACTTTTGTTACCGAAGTAAAAAATAGTTTTAGTATTTTTGTTTAGTATTATAGTTAAACAAAAATACTTATAATTATAGTTTTAGTATAATCTGTACATTAATAAAATCTTAAACGAGCATAAAATTGTATATTAAATATTTTTTTAAAAAAACAATTTGTAGATACACGTTGTAGGTACTTTTGTTACCGAAGTAAAAAATAGTTTTAGTATTTTTGTTTAGTATTATAGTTAAACAAAAATACTTATAATTATAGTTTTAGTATAATCTGTACATTAATAAAATCTTAAACGAGCATAAAATTGTATATTAAATATTTTTTTAAAAAAACAATTTGTAGATACACGTTGTAGGTACTTTTGTTACCGAAGTAAAAAATAGTTTTAGTATTTTTGTTTAGTATTATAGTTAAACAAAAATACTTATAATTATAGTTTTAGTATAATCTGTACATTAATAAAATCTTAAACGAGCATAAAATTGTATATTAAATATTTTTTTAAAAAAACAATTTGTAGATACACGTTGTAGGTACTTTTGTTACCGAAGTAAAAAATAGTTTTAGTATTTTTGTTTAGTATTATAGTTAAACAAAAATACTTATAATTATAGTTTTAGTATAATCTGTACATTAATAAAATCTTAAACGAGCATAAAATTGTATATTAAATATTTTTTTAAAAAAACAATTTGTAGATACACGTTGTAGGTACTTTTGTTACCGAAGTAAAAAATAGTTTTAGTATTTTTGTTTAGTATTATAGTTAAACAAAAATACTTATAATTATAGTTTTAGTATAATCTGTACATTAATAAAATCTTAAACGAGCATAAAATTGTATATTAAATATTTTTTTAAAAAAACAATTTGTAGATACACGTTGTAGGTACTTTTGTTACCGAAGTAAAAAATAGTTTTAGTATTTTTGTTTAGTATTATAGTTAAACAAAAATACTTATAATTATAGTTTTAGTATAATCTGTACATTAATAAAATCTTAAACGAGCATAAAATTGTATATTAAATATTTTTTTAAAAAAACAATTTGTAGATACACGTTGTAGGTACTTTTGTTACCGAAGTAAAAAATAGTTTTAGTATTTTTGTCTGTGCGTTTGTGCATGCTAATCTGAGATTTCAATGCGGTTTTATATGCGGTTTATTCTCGTAACATTTAGTGTTTGTTTCATTCCAATCGGTTTACGAAGAAAAAAGTTAGGCGCTACACCCAATACCACGCGTAGGTACAAAGTTGCAGGCTCAGCTAGTCTAGACATACATACATATATAATAAAATCGTAAAGGATCAGTGCCTGTACATTAAATATTTTTTCAAAAAAAACAATTCATACACGTTGTACTTATGTTACCGAAGTAAAAAAAATAGTTTTTAGAATTTTGGTTATTGTCTGTTTGTCTGTGCGTTTGTTCGCGTTAATCTCAGAAACGGCTTAACCGATTTGAATGCGATATTCACTGAACTATTTGTAGCAAGCTTCCCGTAACATTTAATGTTTATTTTATTCCAATCGATTTACAAACAAAAAAAGTTACGTGCCATACCGAATATCACGCGTACGAAGTGCAGGCTCAGCTAGTAATAAATTTTCAAATTTGATTTTTAATATTATAGCTCAAGAAAAGCTACATGCTTTTTAACATCCTTTAGGAGTAGAGCAAAGTGAGGAAAACTTCAGAACGCTAAGCAAAAATGAAGTAATAGCATGGACAGACGTTATGATGGAGTGGGTCTGTGATCAACTGCGCCCTCTCGAAGAAAACCGAGCATTTCCTTCTTCTTATGTTATCACTCTGGAACATAAGAAGAATTCCTTCTTCTTATGAAGGTTGGCAACCATCATGGCTATACCTTGGAAGTTGCTGCACGAAGTTGTGAGCGAATGCAACCCTCTCTCTTAAATTATTTAACCAGGACGTCTTTTTTATGTCTCTGCTACGTTTTCTCTGTATATTTCTTTGCGTGAAGAATACGTTATCTTTCTCCCCTCATCATCTGTTCGAAATAGTTACTGCATCTCCATTTCCTTTTCGGCTCTTAGCACTTCTATTCTCTTTCTCATACCTAGCATCTATGTCAATATAAATTAAATTCCGGATTAACCGGGGCCCGGGGGGCACAGCTAGTAAAAATATATACTAGAAATAACTTTTTGTATCCGGTTGTAAATGCACCCATAGATAGTGTATACATACAGCGATAACAAACCTTTTTATCCAATGTAGCCTCGTAAACAACGCTTACTTAGATATATTAATTGATTCTTATTAAAAGAAAATAAGGATCTTTATGAAATTTAAAGTTTTTCAACGCCATTCAAAAGAATCCAATTTTAAAATAACCAAAGCCGCTGAAAATAACTGATTTTATGTAATATTGAGTGTAACAACTTATCATCGTTTACTTTATCCTACAAGTCATAAAGCAATAAAACAATACTTATCTCAAATGTAATTAACATATACCTTTTATTTATTTATTTTTGTAAAAGTAATATAATTTGGTGTATGTACTATAATTATGATAAAGCTTGGATAACAGAAAAATAAATTATATTTGGCAATTGTTATTTATGGACATTAAAAAAAATATGATTGTGTCTCATTAAATTAATTCTTAATTATCATAATTAATTTACCTTAAAACTAAAATACCCTAAAAACTAAAACAAAGTATCTTGAAGATATCAGTATTTGAATTTCAAATTTCATAATAAACTAGCTGACCCAGCACACGTTGTCCTGCCAGAACCCGAAATTACGTATAATTCCGTAACCCGATTCTGGCGCCACCTATCGTTCATTGACGCGTCACTTCACGTCAATGAACGAAGGTTAAATTATTTGAATATTCTTCATACAAAAATACTAAAATCGCGATTAAAAAATGGGGGGTAGGAGTAGGAGGGCGAAAAATACTTTACGATCTATTCTCATACCTACCAAATATACAAAAAAATCATAAAAATCGATCCAGCCATTTCGGAGGAGTTTTGACACGAGAATTTTATATATTATTTATTTTAAAAATAATGTTCCATGTTCACTTTTTATTGGACACGGTTAATTTAAGGGGATACCTACTATTACCATATAACGTGTCCTAATCTATGTAAAAGGCCCGACAAGACAATAGCCATGACACCATCAACAAAGACAAAAATCAATTGATTTAAACTATCTTTCATTGCCGCCAATATAAAGAAATGCAGTCAATGGTCAAACTTCACTACTATGTACCTACATTCTTTCCAATAGCGACATTTAGGCATCGATATGTCGCGAACAAATAACTTCATAATTAAAATTTAATGAAATACCTTTTTCAATTTGGCGCCAACGAACGGTATTCTGTCCAAGCCAACGACAGTATAAAAACGTTTACCACATAAATTCTTCACAGCACTTGAACCTTTCAACAACATTGTCTCTTTTGTATCTCACTGTCCGGCAAAATATGAGTAACTAATAAATAGTTTTATCGACACAACTGTTTGGTAGGACTCGTTATGACGCTCTGATAAATACGGTAAAAATGAGAACAGTTATCTTGTTGACATATCTACATATATATATTTTTTTTTGTATAAATACTGATTAACTAATAGTACAGAAATTAACTTTAATTCATTTGTGCAAAACAAACACAACCTTGCCGCTTTGAGATAACGGTTTAACTTCTTTAAAACGGCGACGAATTAAGGTAGGGTCGTGTGAAAAATACCCATTAAAAATGCTACAGTTTTGATTAAAACTGTCGAATTTTTGGTGTTTTTGAATGTTCGAACGAAATCGGAATCGTAACTCAATATTATGATAAAGTGAGTTTGCTTAACTTAATATTATGATAATGTGAGTTTGCTTAACTTAAGATTATGATAAAGTGAGTTTGCTTAACTTAATATTATGATAATGTGAGTTTGCTTAACTTAAGATTATGATAAAGTGAGTTTGCTTAACTTGATATTATGATAAAGTGAGTTTGCTTAACTTAAGATTATGATAAAGTGAATTTGCTTAACTTGATATTATGATAAAGTGAGTTTGCTTAACTTAAGATTATGATAAAGTGAATTTGCTTAACTTAAGATTATAATAAAGTTGTTTGTTATGCTTTCACACCTTAAGTACTCAAACGGTCATCATAAAATTTTGAGAACACGTGTTCAGACAGAAAAGGACAAAGAGAACCTTTCTACCAGAAAGAAAGTACTGTTCCCGAAGAACGCAGACGAAATCGCGGGCAAAAACCTATATAACATCACAAAAATGTAAAAGTAACTCTGTCTGTTACGTTTTCATGCCTAAACACTGAATCAATTAATCACTGAATCTTAGCGATAAGACCGCCTGTACTCACTTATTTGTAGTATTTATTTATTTGTTATTTTCATTTATGTTGTGTGAGTAATAAAGAGTTTGTCTGTCTGTCTGTCTGTCAATTTTGATAAATTTTGGCAAAGAGTTAGATAATAAGTAGGTATCTTGGACTTTTTGTCGTGATATTAACTCTTGAAAAGATTAAAAATTTGTACAGGAAAATAATAAACTACTCAAAGTAGTATTTCTACGCAGATGTCGCGGGCAATAGTTAGTTTATAAATAACTAGCGGCCCGCCCCCGGCTTCGCCCGGCGTGCAATTTTTATATACCCTAAAACATTCCCCGTTCATCCCTCTTTCCATTAGCGAAAACCGAATTAAAATCGGTCTACCCGTTCGCGCGTGATGCCGTGACCAGGAGAAATGGGGATTCATTTTTATATATAAGAAGATTATATATAGTTTAATATATTAGTTAAGTAGTGTAGTTTTTAAGTTAATTTATAATATTTTATCCAAAATAAATACACTCAGCGGCAGAAAAAGCGGCCCACGCGCTTATTGCGAACTTGTAAACAAAGTAAGCAATATTTATGGGACATTTGAACGAGGGTAGGTGTCAAGTGGATTGTTTTGTTAAGATAAAGTAAGTAATTCAAGATTAAGTTATGTTGGGTTAACTTTTGTTGAATTTTGTGACAGTGTTGTATCGAGCGTACCCGACAAAGGTAAGTTAAATTAATCTTTTTCAATTTTTCTGTGTAAATTTAATCTTTTTTAACTGTAATAGTGTTTCAGTGTTTATTTCCATTGCAGAAAAGATTAGAAGATGCCAATCACAGCTGCTCAGATTGCTCAGGCAGTACTGTTAATTGAGCAGGGAAGAACTCAGCGTGAGGTGGCTGCACATCTCCATGTGCCTCGAACCACCTTAAGAAGAGCTCTCACAAGGTACCGGGAGACTGGTCTGTACACACGGCGACCAGGAAGTGGTCGAGTTAGGTGCACCTCCGCTCGTGATGATCGATTCATAATTTTGGCTGTACTGAGAAATCGATTTCTGACTGCTGTCGAGATCAGACGGCGGCTGCAGGCAGCACGGGGGGTCATTGTTAGTGAACGAACAATAAGAAGAAGGATGGCAGAGCGGGATTTACGTGCGCAGAGACCAGCACGAGGGCCAGAATTGGAGAGACACCACAGAGTAGCACGGTTAAGGTTTGCGCGTGAACATGTGAATTGGACTTTAGATCAATGGGCTAAAGTGTTGTTCACAGACGAGTGCAGAGTTGCCTTACGAGCACCAGATGGGCGTGAGAGAGTGTATCGGCGACGAGGAGAACGGTTTCTTCCCATCACATCACGTCAAACTGTCAGTTACCAAGGTGGGTCCGTTATGGTATGGGGAGGAGTATGTTCAGAAGCGCGCACAGAGTTGGTTTTTGTAAATTACCGCCTAACAGCAGCCAGGTACATCGAAGAAATCCTCGAAGATCACGTTGTGCCATTCGTGGGCTTTATTGGTCAAGAGGACTTCTTGCTAATGCATGACAATGCAAGAGCCCACATCGCGAGAAGCGTTGAATCGTACTTGGATGCTGTCGGCATTCGAAGGTTGCAATGGCCTGCTCGCAGCCCAGACATGAATCCAATTGAACATGTCTGGACATGCTTAAGAGACGCGTCCGAGCACTATCGAACCCACCCGAGACCCTTCGTGACTTAAAATCTACTCTCACGGCAATTTGGGAGCAAATTCCTCAAGTAGAGATAAAAAACATACTGCAAAGCATGCCAGAACGTATGCAAGCAGTCATTGCAGCTAGGGGCGGCAATACGCGGTATTAAGTTAATTTTTTTTTAATGTTTACACGTAATTCTTTCTTTTTTTTGTAATAAAGGAATTTTGGCAAAAAATCGTTTTTATTAACATTATTTTTTTGTTGCTAAATGACAGTAATTTAAGTTTAACTTTTGACTAAAATCAACTTGACAGTGGATTACCAGTTAAATAAAATAAAAAATATCAGTTTTTTTTCATCATAATAATGCTAGGGCTAAATTTGTCGGTGGGCCGCTTTTTCTGCCGCTGAGTTTATAAAATTCTTGTGCTTTTTAAATAACAATTAGTATTGAAATAAATATTCATCATCATTCGACACCATGAACCACCTCAAAGGGCGCAAAATACCCAGATTCGACAACCTGGCCTAATTGAACCACAAGGGCCCTTTTGCAATGGAGATATGGTTCCTCAAACCAAAAGTAACGAGCATATATCTGTTCATGGTCTGAAAGACCGATCGCATGACGAGAGTTAAAAAAAGAGAATCATAATGATTTCTCATAAATTTGATATTTTCCATTGACTTAAACGTTCTTAAAACCAAAATTATAATATTTTAACATCGATGTATTTTATGCATAATAAATATAAAAATCGTGTGCTGTGTGTATAATACAAAATAAGTGTGTATAATACGAGAAAAATAAAACTATATATAAAAATAAGTTAATGAAATATTATCTGCTTTCTTTAAATTAATTAATGAAATTTAGGTTTAGGTTTAGGTTTTTAATTTAGGTTACATTTATTTTTAAATTTAGTCCTATTTTATTTTTGATGTTTAGTTTGACATCATTAACTTGATCCCACAGACAAACTGCTTTCCAGTTTTATGGGACTTTGTAAATATTTTTTGTAATTATTTATGTATAATAAATAAATAAATAAATAAAATAAATAAGTATATTACGAATCATCTTTGGACACCATGAACCGCCTTAAAGGGCGCAAAATACCCAGATTCGACAACCAGGCAATTTGTCGCCGCGGCGATGAGCCACAAGGGCCTTTTCTCGATGGAGTTCTGGCTCATCAAACCAAAAGTTGCCAGCACGTCTGCTCATTGTCTGAAAGGCCGATCGTATGAGAGTTTGAGAGTTAAAAAAACACCATTATTTCTCACAAATTTGATATTCTCCATTGACTTAAACGTTATTAACATCAAAATAGAGTTTAAACACTTGACAGCTTGTTATAAACGCAATAATGTGGTCCCAAATTAATATGGATTGCACGATGCAATATCGCACATTAGCAACTCCAAATGAACCTTGATCCGAATACACAGTACACTGAAGTAGTATTCGTAGAAAACTAGAGTTTTCTCATTGCAAAGGTAATAAAGACGTAAGTAGTTTTCCGAGGAAAACGGGACCACAAATCTTGGAGATAAGATGTCGAACTCGCGTCGAAAACTTTGCGGTATAAAATGGCTGAAGACGGTGAGATAGTTTTGTGTATTTAATGGTTTTAGACACTATAATGATAGTAAAACACGAAGTATCTAATAACTTGATATCATGCATTCTTTAATTAAAAACAATTACTGTACACGCGTGCTGACAACTCCACAAAGCGTGATGCGACCAGACCAGACATTATAATATATTAAAGGTCATTGTTATTTCGCCTATCGCTTGTATTAAGCCAATTAACCGACACATTAAAACACGACCAATTTATCATAACCTTAAAAAGCGTACACCGAATATATAATGATAAAAGTTACCTCAGGTCAAAGAATAATATTTGGAACTATGTAGCTTTTTGCCCGCAACTTCGTCAGCCGCCCTTTTTCTTTGGCATTAAAACATTTATTCGTAATATGTATTTTTGACATTTCTCCAATAAGCTATGTGTTTTTAAAATACAAATGAACAAAGCTTGCTTAATGAAATTAACATTGCTTAGAAAATTTTGGTCTGACTCTGTTCAAAATGTTCAACGAAACTATTGATAAAGGTAAATACTTACAGAATATATTACATGAAAACATTATAATATATTAGCATTATGATTTTTAAGTTTTATTTTAAAAACATTTCAATTTTGGATACGGTAGATTATATTAATTTAAAACTATTTATAACTGAGCACGCTTTTTCAATGTAGGTAATATCGAATGACAATCAATCAAGGTTGTTTATATTGTTCCATGATTGAAATAAATAAGAGTTGTTCAATTCATACCAGTTTATTCCAGTAACATCTAAATGTTGGTAACACGATATCCTTCTGTATCGGTAACATATTGTCATATAAATGATGTAGCAATGCTTTATATATACTGTCAGAGAAAAGAAAAATCTTCTTTTCTCTATATTATTCCTTGAAGGACGAATGAATAAATCGTTTTTATTTCTAAGGTTATATACCTAGTGTCTAAAAGTTCGTTTGGTGAAAAATTAATTTTTAAATTACGATGTTAAGATTAGATCGCGACTTCGACCGCGTTGAAAAATAAAAATATAACGCCTGACAAAATATATAAGCAATAATTTATTCAATCTTTATTGCTGTAGGCTCAGACCGACAAAAACTATAGACGGAACAATACACGCCCTTAAGTGAGGCAGGTAATAGGAAGACGATTCTGCAATAGGGTGACGGCCGCTCGACATTCTGACGCGAATAGTTGATATACCTAACTATATAATTAATTGGGGTAAAAGTTGTTAGTGGAAAACATTTTTAATTGGATACACAAATTGCTAATCTATGTAACACGTCGATAAAAATTGCGCGGCTTTTAGGTAGTGACATTAAAAAAATTACAGATGAGCTTTTTTGTTTTTTTTTTTTTGTTTACTTACAGGTGAAATGTCACACCTTGATTTTTTTTTTTGCCACTATGTGTTAAATCTTAAAATGTCAAAAAAGTGCACATAGCACCCATGGTACAAACCCTGCTCAGTTCGGGCTAGATGGCGCTGTGTGACATGTCCTATACCAAAAACATAACGACTTATAACAGAAAGCTAGTCTGTACAAAAATCCTATTTCTTTATAGCTGGATACATACATAAATCCTTTTTTAGATTACAATCATGTATAAAGGTACTAGCGACCCACTCCTGACTTTGCATGGATGTATTTTTTTTATACAAATTATATAAGTCGGTACACAAACCTTCTTTTCTTTTCTTATCATTCTTTCAATTAGTGAAAAACACCTCAAAATCCGTTAGGAGTTTTAAAAGAAGTTAGTGGAAAAGCAGACAAAAGTGGAGAGCGACTTTATTATATTTTAATCGGTGCAAGCGAATTCGTCCCCGTATAACCACAGAATATATACTAGTACTAGACGTATAACGTTGGTATAACGCCTGACAAAATATGTAAAGGAATATAACGCCTTAAAATATATTGACATTATACCTTTTCCAAGTGTTAGATAATTATTTTTAGATAGTTGATACCTGCGGATATACCCCCGTGGAAAGTTAGCTTATGTCAATCCTAAAATTCTATTCTAACTATTGGTGAATTTTTTTTTTTTAAATCGAGTGAGTAGTTTCGAAGGCCACCTCTTACATACATACATACAAACAAACATGTAATTATTTATAATATTAGTACATAAATGTATAAACATAGATTATTCACTGATAACATATAATTATAGGTATGTTTATTATATTATATAGTGTAACATGTGTTATAGGTGACGATAGTCACTTAGCATGGAAATTTAAGGAAAAAAAGAAAAAAAGAAATATGTATTTGCTTAAAATGTGAGTACTAAAATTAGATTTTAATTATACATATGATAGCCTATACACATTCTGCCATTGGTATATAGTGGCGTACAAATATTATTTATTTGTTATAAATATTTATGTACTTACATTAACTTTAACACTAAAATTCCGCCCGTAATTCAATCTTCTGTACCCATTACCCATAAGTCTTTTCATCTCGTTCGATTTTAAACACAGCAACAATGAATTGTAACACATTTTTTGAATATTGTAACACAGTTCAAAAGTTCACTTAAAAAAAAACACCCCTATAGTACCTAATTGTTATTTTTTTAACCTTGAAAAGTAAACATAAAAACAATTAGTTCTGTTACTATTCAATTATATAATAAAGAAGTGTCTAAGTCGATATCATAATAATAACTGCGATATGAACTGTGTGACATACGCTTATACATTGCAATATAAATGTTTGTGACGTTACTTTAGTTGTTTATACATCATGTTTATTTTTTATAACCCTTATAATATCATCTTATTATTATTTTCTTGTATATACATTTTTTTAATTAACCCTTGAAACTAATAACAAAAATAGTAACATTACATATAGGAAAATAATCTTTGTTGACGGAGGTAATAAATGTTGGCCAAAAAGTCTAATGCGGTTTTATTTATTGTTAGATACTTATTGAAATTATTTATTTTGGCTACTAATAAAAATAATGATTTAAGGACTATTTTAAGGAAAGGTAGGAAATTGCTTTTAGTATTATTTAACTTTCATAAAGTACTAGCTTCTGTACGCGACTTCGCCTGGGCCACTTTTTCTTACGCTCATCAATCAATTGCACATTACATTCAATTCAATTCACATTCACATCATTCAATCTTCATAACATTTTTTTTTGTATATATAAGACGTTTAATTAATTTTTTTAGATGATCCCTCGGAACCAGTACTATATATCCTTTTCTATACAACCAGACAACGTATAGGTAGGTAAAATTTAATGGTGATCGATAAAGTACTTTAGGAGATTTGCGGTTTTGAACAAATAAACATTAAATATATTATGTATAAGTATATAATTTTTAAAATTTAAGTTAAAAATTTAAAATCATAAAAAAAATGACTTGTGTGATGCTAATATCGTAAAAGAACATGTATATGTTTCTATACATGTACGGACACAACTTGGACAAGGAAGATCCTGTGAACAAGAAATTGATTTAAGAAATTACCCAAAATGTGGGTAATTTATGAAGATCAACATGGTCAATGGGTGCACAATTTATTGAGTTTATAAATTTTTCAATGAATTTTTTTTTTGTTTCATTTTTTTTTTGATATCGCAAGAACTTTTTTGCCTACTCCATAAGAAAATTTAATTTATGGCAGTACCTGCATAGCGGGAATATTTGGAATTGCATTTTGGAATCGATAAAGTTCTATTTTAACTTGTGTTGTGGATACAGTGATACGATAAGGTTTGGTTTTGGATACAGAAACCTAGTTGTAATGAAATGGAACAATAATGTATACTAAAATTTAATCCACACACATTTATATGATTTCAATTTTGAAAATAGCGAAAATTTTCTCAATTAAATTTTGAGAGCATATATTTTTAGATATACTAGTCTTTAGTATTGAACAATAGTTGGAATAGAATTTTAGGATAAACATGGGCAATATATTCCACGCGGGCGTAGTCGCGCGAACCGGCTATCTCAAAATCTCAAGATTCAAAGCCTGGTAAATGTTTAACAGCAATAAAAATGTCAGGCGTTATATTTCATCAGGTATCATATCTTTTACCAGCTGAACTCTGGTAAAAGATATGACACCTGATGAAATATAACACCGCTGCGCCCCATACGGCGGCGGCATGCGCATGGGGCGCGCGGTACTGGACACTGCTTAGTATATAATACTATTTATCGTAGCGTGATGTTATTAGCCTATAGCCTTCCTCGATAAATGGACTATTCAAAACAAAAAGAATTTTTCAATTCGAACCAGTTGTTCCTGAGATTAGCGCGTTCAAACAAACAAACAAACTCTTCAGCTTTATAATATTAGTATAGATTTTTTCAACGCGGAAGAAGTCGCAGGCACCAGCTAGTATGCAATAAAAAGCATACAAAATAATTTTACATGAAACGGTATTTTGAAAATTTAAATCAATATTCTTTTAATTATTTGTGCAATTAATAGCCAAAAAAATATTGTTGATTTTTTTTTATTTTATCTTATTGTTCTATACCATTATACCTCTCGAATGCTTTTTGTGTTCTTTCTTAACCATTTATTAAATAAAGTAGTTAATAAAATCAACCTGTATATTTGACAGAATTGTGTCTTTTATCATTCTGTTAGCAAAATAGTTAACAAGTGAACAGATTATAATAAATAACAAATCGTCACTGCAACAATACATAAGTATATAATTACATGTATACTATAATACAGTTATAGTGATATAATACATCTATATTAGTATAAGGAATTAATTATTGATCATTACTGATCATGCGTTAAATCGCAAATTAATGCTTCGGTCTCTTTTTAAAAGTTTCATCTGCTAACTAGGTATGTACTCTGTATATGTTATATGTACATATGTATGGATAAGGAAGTAATTACACTTCATTCAACTTCATTCTAGTTTCGCTGGGCGATTTTCGTTACATTTTTCAGTTCCGCTTCTATCAGCCGCGTACAGAGCACAGTGAGATGGGATCAATGCTAGTCGTAGCTTGTCGACGAGGAGTTGAAAACAGTCGGTATAGTGCTGAACGCGGGAGACCAACCCTAAAAATACGTGAACAGTGGATAAAATATTTTTTATTCCTAAGAATGAGTAGTTGTCTGTAAATTAATATTGCATTAAATTGCAGCCTATGTAGTCAGATAGGTACTTTAGAAGTCATATGAATTGCATCAATTAACAGAACACGTCACACATCGAGCGAGTGCAACAAGTATTTACATTTGCATTAAGTAGGTAAATATTCAATTCAAAATTCAATTCAAAAAGCCTTTATTTCTGACAACAATACAATTATCTATATAGTATATAATATTATTGCATTCGTTTCTATTACATATAACATTATTATTATTACTATATATTTACTCAATAATTATTTTTATATATATTTTCTGTAATTGTGGTTGTTCCTCCTATTTAATTCATCATGTGACATCGGTAACGTTTGTATCAGATTGCCATTTGGCAAAGGCCTCCCCTAGAGTTTGCCATTCTTTCCTGTTTGTAGCTTTTCTTCTCCATAGTGGTCCAGCTGTTTTCTTAATCTCTTCTTCCCACCTTTTTTTCTGTCGACCCTTCCTTCTTTTTCCTTCCATATGATCAGAAGTGAAACAGAAAAGTGGTCGAAAAACATCACTATGTGGTATCCTCGTGAAGGTAAATATATATGCACTTTTATTACCATTCGCGGCATAGATTATGCAACAATTTACTCTATAAATTTATTGTTTACTAGCTGAGCCCGCAACTTCGTACGCGTGGTATTTGGTATAGTGCGTAACTATTTTTTATAAACCTATTGGAATGAAACAAACACTAAATGTTACAGGAAGCTTGCTAATAAAATTGGTTAAACCGGTTCAGAGATTAACGTGCACAAACGCACAAACAGACAAAAATTCTAAAAACTATTTTTGTTACCTCGGTGACATATTTAAGTACGAAGCGTACAAATTGTTTTTTTTTTTTTTTTGAAAAAATCTTTAATGAACAGACACGGCTCGTTTAGTTTATTATATGTATAGATTTATTTTCAAACCCAATGCGAGGCATAGTTTTTTTTAAAAACAAGCTATAATCGTCATAATCTTAGTCGAAAGCCTCCGTCATAATTTCCTAGTAGGACCTGTCTGAAGCAGCCTGGATCAACCAAGCGTCGAACCGCGGCTCTTATTATGTCATTAGTCCACCTTGTGGGAGGACGTCTTACGCTGCGGTTGTCGGTTCCGGCCACAGCGGCGGTCGTTAGCTATGATAGGAAGTTAGAAACCGTCCAAAATTATCAATTATTTGGTGTGTAATTTGTGAATATGTTCTGAATTTGTTATTTATGGAGCCGCTGGTGGGCGACTCCAGGCGGGATTGACGGAATGCGAATGCGGATCAAACACACCACTTACCATTTCGTCAACAGCTGCTACGACGATCTTGTGCAGTGTTATGTTTGTATGTATTAATGTGGTGTACTTAGCTAATTCTTATAATTGCGAAGCGTAAAAAACTGCAGCAACTCACTTAGTTTGCGGTTTATCTTAACTTATGTATGCGGAAAGTCATTGGGACGCGGAACACTCAATTTTCACCCTTTTTTTCACTCCTAAATTCCACTAAACTGTCTGCCTCGATTCAAAAAATATCAAGATACCGCCACACGAAATGATACAAAATTATAAAAGTAAAAATTATAATAAGCGCCATCTAGTGGACAAGAGCGATATCTCCACGGTATGCCAAATGGCGAGTTCATTTACATATAATTTTTTATTGTAATTGATTCATAATCTATACAAATATAATAAAGCTGAAGGGCGCTGAAGCTGAAGCTTAACTAAAAAGCGTCCTGTTCTTCTAAGCAGTTTTACCTAAATTGGATAGATGTCGCCGCTTTTCTATTGTAGTATAATAGATGGCGCCATCATTAGTGTTACATTTTTGGAGTTCACCAAGCAGTTCTACCCAAATCCGATAGATGTCGTCGCTTCACCTAATTCTATTATTGTATAATAGATGGCGCCATCAATAGTGTTACATTTTTTGGGGTTCACCAAGCAGTTCTACCCAAATCCGACAGATGTCGCCGCTTCACCTAATTCTATTGTAGTATAATAGATGGCGCCATAAATAGTGATACATTTTTTGGAGTTCACCAAGCAGTCTAACCAAATCCGACCCAAATGTCGTCTCTTCACCATAGATTAAAAATATATATACTTTCAGTACTATAATATTATACTTTCAGTATTATAACATATGGCGCGTTTATTTACCCTCTCTTCCTATTATATAGTCAAAGACAATCGTACTTAAGGAGTAAACTCCAGTCGTGCATCGATGCTGACACACACAGTTTTTTTAATATTATTTTGTATTTTGTATAACGCCTACCTCGTTAAGTTAAGAATGTCTTATCTGTAAACTTTAATCTTTGAACATAACCCCGGAAGCGATCATTGTTTGTCCGTCTGTACACGTTATCAAATGAACGCGGCAATTCAACTAGTAAACAGCGTGAATGAATAAATTAGGTTGTTATTACAATAATTAAACAAGTGTACTGCATTACATTCTATTATCCTTAATTAAGGGAGGTATACACTAGAATAAATATTATTATAATGTCTTGAGTACAATTATTACTTTTCACCCTTTTTATCCAAAATAGATAGATAGGTAAGAGAAAACAGACTGTAATCATAAACAGTAAGTAGTTGCCCGATTCAACAGGGATCGGAGCACCATGGATGAGACATATGTCCACCTGCATTACATGCCAGAAAAGAATCATCAGTCGAAGCAGTGGATGGAAGCCGGTGGTTCAGCGCCAAAGAAGCCAAAGATATGGCAACTTGTTTTGAGAAGGGCAGAACAATTACAGGCGAATATTACTCCAATCTTCTTGGCCAGCTATCTCTCAAAAATATGATTAAAAAAACTATATTATCCATACTTAGCTACTTACTGTTACCAGGCCTCTGTCACTCTTTGTGTGCCGTGATATAATTGCCTACAGTCGCTCACATTGAATGTGAAAGGAGTGCAACTTCTGTACGCTAGTAGGGTACTATTATTTACTCTGTGCTGTCACTATAAATGTAAAAGTAACTCTGTCTGTCTGTGGCTCTAGCATGAGTTTACGATACTACACTTGCTAGCGAGAGCGTAAAACATTTATATGGAAAATTGATGCTCTTCTTCAAAGGGCTTTACTGTGACCGGTAGGTTTATGGCATTGATAAAAGTCGTCAAACAGGCTAACGGTCCATGGTAGGTCGCTACCGAGACCTTATAACACAAGTAACGCTATAAATGCTGCAAGTGCACTGCAAACCTTAGTAAGCATTGAGGATAAAGAGTTAGGAAGGGATAGGGAATGGTCTCCGACATCTCTCACTCACTCCCGAAACACAACAGCACACATACCTACTGTTATTTCACGGTGGTCTTCTGTAAGGGGGTGCTGGTTACTTCCGCCGGACGGGGTGCCCAAATGGCTGCAAAACGCAGTTTGACCTGACACTACTTGCCGGGAATGTTATATGCTGCATTCAAAGAAGAATTAAAAGAATTCAAGAATCAAAGAATTCCAATAATCAGAGAATCCAAAGAAGAGAAGCATTCAAAGAATTAATTAATTTTTGTAGTGTTTTAGTAAAATCCCATTATGAAAGAAGCATTCTCAAGACTTTATATGTACAGCAGATCTAGATTGAGCAAACTTTCGTAATGCGTTCTCAGAATTCTTTAGGAGATTAAACGAAGACTGACAAGAAAATAAGCTCTCAAAGTAAAATTGTAAATCCTTTAAGTTGTGCATAAAGCTCAGCGACCAAAATAACCAATCTTAAGCCAACTGCTAAGAAAGTAACTTAGTACCTAAGTAGTAATCCCGGTCACGATTTTAATTCTACTTAAGTTTTAATTTCACCTTGAATTTTTTCAAACTAAAGTACTTTGAAATTTTTAGAATTTGACATTTATAGTATTTTTAGAATTTCATATGTGTTTGTGCAAATAAAGATTTATTTATAAAAAGTAGTTAAAGAAAATTAAAGTACATAAATCTGCAGTCAAGCCCTAAAGTTACGTACAAATAAAAACACACTTGTTGTTACTTGCCTATCTAAAAAAAAAACAAAGCTAACTTATCCTTCTTTGTCCAAAGTCGTATTTCGAAGTCCCGTCGCATTTCACAGTTTCCGAGATCCCGTCGCCGATATTTTACCAGGTCGGTATACCGAGGATTCGGGATTTTTCTCGTGGTCATTAGGGAACCCCCTCTATACGACCGGCCATAAAGGGGAACAATAATGTCAATAATGTGTCAGTGGTAATTCAGCTTTTTCTATATAAATAAATGTGCTTTTTCTATATATTGCTAAATGTGTTGCTGAGCGCAAAACTCGAGAACGATTTGAGGAGAATTCTTATTAAGAGCGAAATAAGAACGGCAAGACCGATATTGCTGTTTTGTTGTATTGCTGTTTTCGTAAGCAAGGTTTGTACGAATATGAAAGAATTTTTTTGGAAAATCCACGGAAATCGTCAGAAATTTGGATGGTATTTTTATATATTACTAGCGGCCCGCTCCCGGCTTTGCCCGTGGTGCAATTTTTATATACTAAAACATTCCCCGTTTATCCCTCTTTCCATTAGTGAAAACCGAATTAAAATCGGTCTACTCGTTCACGCGTGATGCCGTGACCAAGGGAAATGGGGATTCATTTTTATATATAGAAGATTATTAATTAACTGTCGGGTCAGCTAGTATTTATATATTTATTAACCACAATAACGACAACTATACATATAATAAAATTGTAAACGACCCGCGTCTGTACATTAAATATTAAAAAAAAAAACCATTTTGACACATTGTACAATAGTTTTTAAATTTTTTGTCTATTTGTTCGTTTGTGCACGTTTATCTCAGGAACGGCTTAACCGATTTGAATGCGGTGTTCACTGATGTATTGTAGCAAGCATTTAGTATTTATTTCATTCAAAAAATTAGGAACTATTGCGAATACCACGCGTACGAAGTTGCGGGCACATTTAGTAGTTAATATGAACAATAGCAATACGCACAAACATCGATTGTAACAAGCACAGCATTTTTCTTACAAAAAAATAAAAATTTTGTTAAACTATTAAAACAATTATTTTATATGTCTACATGTTGAGTTTAGCGATACTGAAATAACAACAGCTTATTTCAGACCCAATTCTTTTACAATCATAATACATCTTTTACAACTTTTACAATCATACAAGGGGCGTGAAACTTTGAATTTAAGCAGTTGTCGTTTTTGACAATAAACAAGTCAATTTGACGAAAACCCAACCTTCAAATTTTTATATGACATCAAATCATAATGGTGTGGTTTTTCTGGGACAAAACTTAATTTACTGCGATGTGGTGAGTCCTAAATGATTCGTAAGTTCTCTGAATCGAAACAAAGGAACGAATGTATTCATGATTCGACGCCTGCACGCAAGATTTCTAAGAATACGCTTTCATTGAAAAAGGAATTTTTCAAGTAATTTTCAAGGTTTTTGAATTAAACTTTTCATTAGTCGCTTGTCTTGATTATCTTCTAAAAACTTGCAGATTTTAGACAAATTCTTGTCCATCGTCTACAAGTGATGTATTTTTTTGTAATACCCAGATATAAAAGGTAGGTCTACACTAAACGTTTTCTTGCTAATTGATCTATCTAACATAAATATGTTCTTTTAATATTCATAAATTTAATGTAAGAATTAATACACAGTAGGGGAAGCCTCTCGGGTGGTCTTTTTTATTTATTTCTACCTTTTCCTCGAGACTTCGTCTGCAGATTATGTTTTTTTAGTTATAGCCTATTTTTTTTTTCATGATGTATAAACTGTATCTCTAAACTTTTACCAAAATCTGTTCAGTAATTTTAAAGAGTATACCTAATAACCATCCTCACAAACTTGCGCATGATAATATCATTTTTTTATAAATTATTAAAATATAAAACTTTTAAATATAAGTATTTTAAAATATAAAACCTTTGTTACTAATCACCGATTTTCAATTTAAAAAAAATACACAAAAATAAAATAAAGAAAAAGAAAAAAGAAAGAAGGCATACATTTGTGTACAGGTACTTGAGAGATTATCTTTTTTTATTCTTGTTGAAAGATGTGTAATGTGTCTTATGTTATTTAATATACCTACTTTTAAAAATGTTTTAATATATAGGTATTACTCTTAAGAGAAGCAATAAACTGCTTCTCTGAAAGAAAGTTTAGCAGCACCAAAGAGAGAAAATGGAACGTGGCCAGTTTATACGATATTTGTTTAAGTAAATTGAAATTAATGCTTACTATTCCTTTGTCGACAGACCTCGTGAGTACATCGAAGAACCACGACGTCTCGAGGTGCCCATAATTATCAATCATTATAGAGAAACGAAATCTAAAAGAGACTATGTCAATAAAGATATCAAGAGAAAAAGTTCAATAGAATCACCAGTTTACCATTGGTACAAGAGGCGTAGAGCCTTAAAAAGTTTAAAATTAAAGGTTGACAAAGAGAGAAGAAATTTAGATAAGGAAAAAAAACGATACGTTAAAGAGGGAGTGAAGAATAGAAGAAGGAAACAAAAGGAAGAGAAAGAATACGATAGAACTCGCGAGAAATTAGAAAAGATAGAAGAGAGACTTGAAGCGAAAGAAAAAAAGAAAGTAGTTAGAAAAAAAGTTAAAACACTGCCGCTTCAAACCATTCAACACAAGTATTCTACGAAGGAGAAAGCAGCAAGCGCGAATCCTCGTGTTGTTACCAAACATGTAACAGTTAGACGAGAGTAAGCAAAAGTTTTTAGTAACATCAATGATATAAATACTAGATTTCAGGCTCGGAACACTCATTGTGTTCCAGACAACTATACGGTACTCTGTATACCTTGTTTAGTACAGTTTTGTACAAAATGGGTAAGCGCCGAAGAAAATATGGCGCTTACAACATTTTCATTGCGAGAAAATTTTAACATACCTAACCAGTTTGCATTATATATCAACTACCTGTGCGAGACAAATATTTTATGTATCGATGATCACTTGTAAATTGGCAAGGCCTGTCAACTTTCTCTGAAAATTTACATGAAACCTGCTTACAATCGCTGGTCTTCTATTCCCGCATTTTAAAATTAATCTCTATGAACAGTATATATTGAAAAAATTATACCCAAACATTGTCATCGGCATCGATCCACTGCCAGCTGATCTCTTGAAATGTTCGGGTCCAACACAGAGATGATCAATCCACCGCGCGGGTGACTTTAGATTCAAATTGATGTAGAATTTCATAATACGTGGGGCGCACTAAAAGTTTCCGGAATGAATAAGAAAAAGTTACTATGAAAGGTCAAAAATGAATTAATTGTTTCTCAAAATATTCTCTGATAGGGTAAATGCACTTTTTCATACCAATAAACCAATTTTGAAAACATTTATGCCACTCCTCCGTGGTGACCTCGGAGACATGTTTTTCTCTTCGACAGCCTCTTTCTCTTCTAGTGATGAAAATCACTGACCTCGTAACTGGTTGTTAATTTTCGGGAACAAAAAAGTCGCAAGGGTGCCAGGTATACAGGATCGCTCATTCATTCTATTCAATTTCATTTCATTCATTTTCACCTTCAAAAATTCATTTGTCTGTCTGGCCATGTGAGAACTGGCATTATAGTGGTGCAATATGATACGGCATTACCGGTTATTTTTACGGAGTTCGTCAATAACTTCCGGCAAATAAATGGTCGTGTACCAATCACTATTCATGGTGCTACGATTCTCCAAAGCAACAGTAGCCACGTGTCCAATTTTATTAAAAAAAGAAGCAACCATCTGCTTAGAGGAACTTTGCACGCGCGCTACTTTGGTTGGTTTCAGCTCATCTTGAAAGACTTATACGCTCGAATGCTGCTTTGTTTTGGGATTGTAGCAATAAATCCATGTTTTATATCACCTGTTACTATGTCCCACGCCAAATTTGACGCCCCTTCGTTGAATCTGGTAAGGATGGCATTGCACCATGTGCCGCAGTCCGTTTTTTGAGCCTCAGTCAAATTGTGTCAAATCCACCGAGAGCACAACTTTTTCACACCCAATTGATTCTATTTGACTCATGCCTATGCCTAAGGATGCCTGAATCTCATGGTTTTATCGATCTCACAACTCACAGCGTCGATGTTTTTGTTGTTCACAACGGTGGACAGGCGATCGTAACTAAATTCCTCACTGAGATGGACACGACCGCGTTAGAATTCTCCAATCGTCTTGCATAGTGCTGGTTCATCACCATAAGCAATTTGAAGCCGAACGAAGCTCTGCTGAGCTGTCAAATTACACCTAAAATCGTAGAAAATCATACTACGAAAATTTTTGAACACGCAATTTTTTAAATGACGTCACAATTTAAAACAAGTGACAGATGAAGCAAACCATATTCTACAGCCAAGAGTTCCATTTTTAAATGTTGCAAATACTTTATAAATATTGTTTAAGTGGCCAGTTCCGGAAACATGACTTTGGTGTGCCCTATGTACTTCGCGGTAAACATATATATCGCGATATTTTATGGGCCCGATTCAATTAATTCAAATTATGTTCGTACATAAAAGCATATATTTATGAAACTATTACTGGACTTTTGAATTTCTGCTTATTTATGAGTGGGTTATCTATTCAAAAATGCGTGAGTGATCTAAATATTTATAAAACATGTCAAAATTGTCACAGTATTAGTCAATATTTGTAATTTTACAGCCGTATTGGACGCATTGAAAAGCGATGTGATTGAGTACAATGAGATGGAGAACTAAATACGTTTACCCAACAAACTACGTTTATGTGTAGGTATCTTTGGGTACTTATAGATAACAAATTATTTAAATTATTCCAATTATTTAAAGCATTCCAATCATGTTATCATTTTTTTGAAAACGAATCTTGTGGTCGAAAAGTTAGTCGTTTATCCTTTTTTGGGAGTCGTTGGCTTAGGCTGCAGCGGCTCTGGAGTTACTAAACAAATTAACATTAAAAAAAACGTACTCTACTTGTCTTTATAATATGCCCAGCATTTCTCGCGATTAAAATATAGATTATGTCCATGGCGAAAGCCCATTAAATTTATTTGTAAAGGAATTTTTAAATTCTTCCAATTTTTTTTTTTTAAACTTCCAAACTTCACTGACCACTTTATATATTATTAGCTGGTGCAATAGAATTAGGTGAAGCGGATTTGCTTGGTGATACAACGTTATGTATTATTCTCTAATTTGCATACCCTCGGGAACCTAAGGAAAAACCTTAACGAATTCCTCACACCTTGCAGATTCCTCAGGAATACCGCATGAAAACCCGTTTAGCAGTTTTTGAGATTATCTCGAACATACATACAGACAGACACAGTGGGTGACTTTGTTTTATAATATGTAAATTAGTAGAATAAGAGATTTTATGGTGGTTTTGATTTGATGACACAAATTGTTACTTAAAGTAGTGTCATGTCGTTATTTTTAAATATAAATCAAAATAAGATTTAACGAGTCCACTGGTTGAGTGGTTAAGATGCTTGCCTCAACGCTCCGTCTCCAGGGTCCCGGTTCGATTCCCGGCAGGACCAATTTTTGAAATGAACTTTTCAGAGTTGGTTGTGATCTAGACCTGACAACTAGTAGCGGGATACACTCCGTTTCGCATTCCTTTGGGAAGCCCTTCTGGAGGCAGTGAGGGGCTGACTGAACCATTACAGAAGACCTCTATGAAATAACTATAACTACTTTTAGAAGTTCATCGTGAAAATATCAACCAGTGAGTTTTAATGGAGGCCAGAACTCAATCCTATATCTCCACAATTTCCTTACTTTTAGAAAGGTTGACAGCGCGCTTGCAATCTCACCCGTCATTGCTTGTTTATAGGCGACGTGACCACTTACCATCTAATAAGCGTGCTTGTCGAACTTTACTTAAAAATGCAGTAATCATGTTAGACCTTCTAAATTTTTCAGGAAGAAGAAATACTCAACGCGCATAGCAAACTGTTTTTACCGGCTCTGTTGTCAGTTTTACTGCTACTTAACTTGCTTCCTCATCATTGGTGCTCTCATTGTTTATTTTATCTAAATGTACATATGTAACGAAAACATTTATTTGTTACCTCTTTTTCATAAAAACTGAATTTCTAATTGATATTACATTTTAAATAAGTTACATAATTTTTTCGTTTGTATTCCTACCAGTGTTAAGAAATACTATTTCCAACATTCTTTATTGATTACTTACACTAAAGCTTGTCACCACAGTCTAACCATATTTACGTCATACAGTCAGGCAACGAATGTACTTGCGTAGAGCAACGTTCGGCGAACTCGCTTCAGTTTGCAGGCTCGAACATTGAGCGTTGCCCGACTGTATGACGTAAGTATGGTTAGACTGTGTTGTCACTGTAGCTACTAAATAAAACAAAAAAGAAAATCAGTACACAAACTAATTAGAAAAAAGGATCCGGGTTAAGTAGGTGACTTTTGTTGGTCTACGGACCTTTATTCCTGATTTTATCTCACAGAATAAACTCGATCATAGCTTGTAGAGCGACCATTTGAGGTCCATAGTTAGAGACCATTTGACTGCTCGTTTATCGTGAAGTCAACCTATCTAAAGTAATCTATATATTAATACGTGAAGAGAAAACTTTGGATCCCTTTTTAAAAAAAAATGCGAGGACGGAGGGGTGCGAAATTTGGTACACTTAAAGTTTATATGGAGAAGAACTGTAGAAATCTAATATTTTTATTTATGTATTAGAAACACATTAAAATAAACATTGCATGCACTATCGCGTGTATCAAACACGCATACAAGTTTGACACTATGTATGTACCTAATATGTATAATGTATATACTCTTTTATTTATGGTTGAAGTCCAATTTCAAATAAATATGCATAAATTCGCCGTAGCCCATCACAGAAAATGACAACTAGTTAATAAAATGAAACTCCTAAAGTGTATCAATATTTATTTATTATATAATAAAACTAATCTTATACTCGAAGTACATCACTAATTGTGATTTAATTGAAGGCACTTTTTTGGAATTAGTAGCTTTTTACATGTTCGGAACAAGTGTCGACGGGACTTTGCCAAAAATACAAAACTTACAAATTAATAAAACTAGTTAATGATTAATAAAACTAGCACGTGTATTGGTAAATATATTTGCAAGAATGCGGGCTATCTGTAGCTAGATCAGACTTATATATTTGATTTTCGAGAAATTCATGCTTGGTGTGAAACGAACAAACATCAAGAAATTTTTCTTAAGTTTTTTTTTTTTTCATAATACCGGTGCAAAAATAACTGCAATGGAAACTATTTAGATCTGTTAATACAGGACAAAATTCATTAAGAATGTCGTAAATATTTGCAATACTTTTTGCATTGAAGAATACTTTTTTGCGAAAGCGAATGGGAAAGATGAATTTTAGAACTTTTATAAGAATTTAGAAGAAAAACTTGAAAATAGCAAAATGCCCCGAACGGTTACGTTATATTTTGTAAGTTTTAATATAGTCAATGATTATTATTTTTACGAGATATTATTAAAGACTATGCATTGGTCTTTGGTCTAAACTAAAACATGTTGTTAGCCTTTAGACTCTTGCTGGTATCGACCGTGTGATATGAATGTTCATAATGGCACCAGGTATGTCATAACTATCCAATGACCAGGACTTGTAAAAAGGCGTTGAAACTACAAATATTGTACAAGGCGGCTAACAGCCGACAATGTCCTACTTTAGATTAGCAAACGAGTGCCATAAACGCAAGATTTTTTTATATTTAGTCTTCTTAAAAATTATATATTGTTCGATTTGTTTTTTGTTGTAACTTTTTAAATACCAATATACTGTACGAGAGTATGCTTCATTTACCTTAAGACTTTTTTCATTCTATTGTTATGATTGATATTCATTGTTCTATCAAGTCAAAAGCATAATCTATTCCATGCTTTTAGCACTTGTCAAAGATATACCGACAATGTTTCTTAAAATAAATCAACAATATATTTAATAAGTTAGGGAAACAATTTTCATGACGCCATCTATTGTCTGTTTCCAGTAAAACAGTTGTAGCGTCTGATCTGAATTAAATAACCTCGTTTCAAAGCGAAGACAAATGACCGAATGGTTTGTCCAATAAATATTGAATAAACTCAAACAATTTTATAAAGAATACTGTACATAGTTGTTGCCCTTATTATAATAACGACAGTACATTAGTTCTAAATTAGTTATGGCGCGGGGTGTCGCTTTTGGCTATTGATCGCCATAATAAAAACTCTGTTCTTGATTTTGTGGGTTCATTTGTCTGTCAGTAACGTTTTCACTGTTTTTGAACATTTTGATGAAAGTTATGATCATAGTTCAAAATTTTTATCTGTTCACGCAGGTGAAGATGCGAGTCAAAGTTAACTTAAAACAAATAAAAAATGTAAACATTAAAAAGTTTTCATAAGATATGAAGGTTTGGAAGCATGAACCTTCATATCATATCTCAGCAATATGATATGAAGTTTTTGCATAAAAACATCCTAGCCATAACGTAAATATAAAATTGAATCGTCGATAGCAACCATTGGGAATTCAATAAATGCTGCCTTTGGTTATTGAAAAGAAGTAAGCTGAGATAACAAATTCTCTCAAATACCTATTACTGACTTGTAAAGGGTGTCCTTAAGTGAACCGCCTAAGCGTCTGACCGCTAGTACATACAGTCTCTAAGCATGTTTTCGTTTTAATACTTTTATTGTGCCGACGCTACCTATTGAAATAAAAAGCCTCTTATTACAATTATGACAAATATATCTGACAATTCGTACAGCACCAACTAGGTTTTGAGGTTTCAACTATATAAATTTATGCACTACTCACTATAAATCAGTCTCTCGTATTTTATAAGATACTTCATAATTCTCTTTATCCACAATCAACTTTTTACTGTCCATAGAGTCTGACTGTTCCATGCATCGTTTTCTATTCGGACTGATAACAGTTAGGGGAGTTCTTGCATTTTCGGTGACATTGACTGCTAAGTTGCTTATCGAAGAAGTGAGGTCCGATGGTATGTTTCCATCTAAACAGTACATCAACGAATCTGTGATTTTCTCTTCGTCCGTTGATTTGTTTAGAATCGAAAGATCCACCGGTGTGGCTGTCAACACCGATCTGCTCAGGAGATATTCTCTAAACGGACCTGTTAGGGATGTTCTTTTACAATCTATCCTTTCATTTTCTTTACACTTTGGTATTAAAATACCGTCTTCTGTACCACACAGGGTTATGTTCAGGTCCTCTTGAATGTTTGGTCTTTCGTGGCTCAAGATAAACCTGGTTGGTTTGGAACAATTCGGATTCTTTTCAGAGATAGATTGTGTAGTTTCAACGGATGCCTTTGATGTGTGTAATCTGAAAAAGTTCATATTTCTACATTGAACAATAAAGATTATATAGGTGCCTAATATCCTACAGTTTAATATACCTACAGTTTTAAAGAAAAGTATTCGGTTTTAGTAAATAGATAATTCGTTTTTTTTGTTCAATTACATTCTTTCGTTTGTATGTTACTCGCGGCCGACTCGCCTCTCTGCTCTGTCCCACTGGTGAGGATATAATTTTACTGACTCCCGAATAACAGTCAGTTTTACTGACTATTCAAATAACAGTGTGAAGGTAAGAAAACTGATTTCATAGCGTTGTGCACGATAGTAACTCAAACAACGTTGCGATTAAAATTAGATTAAGAGATTATTTATTATTAGAAACACATTGCAGTTGTTGCAGGATGATATCGCAATTGGACATTTTTTGGCAATTATCTGCTAATATACAATAATTTTATACTAAACTACTTCGTGCTCTGGGTGCTAAGTAAATTACTATTTTAACCCCAGACACCCTACGCAAAAGATGTTTTTTTTTTATTTCCACTTGATGGTAGGTGGCTATCGTCGCCTATAACACAAGCAACGCCACAGGTGCTGCAGGAGTGCTGCCGATCATTGTAGGTCATTTCATTGTTCATTTCATCATTTCAATCCTTATCATTTGGTCAAAGGGATCCCTTTCTAGGGATAAGAAAATGGGCTCTGGCATCCGTTACTCACTCACAGGAAGACAACACCACACGTGCTGTTATTTCACGGTGGTCTTCTGTAAGGGGGGTGGTTACTGCCACCAGACGGTCTACCCAAATGAAGGTGAAACGCAGTGTGCCCTGCCACTATTTTCCAGAATCGGACCAGAGCCAAATTTGAAAAGGTCATTTCCAAAATCGACCCTGCCGGGAATCGGACCCGGGAACCATAAAAAAGAGCGTTAATACAAGCACCCTACCACTCATCCAACAAGCTCGTCAAAGTTTAACCATCAAAGTCGTTATAAGTTTAAGCTGTCTGTGTAAATTTATGTGTCTATGTATCTGTGTATTGACGTATCTGTCTGATAGGCTCCGAAACGGATGGACGAATTTTGATGTGGCTGCTTTGTATGATTTACATTTATAATTAAAACTAGTATGAAAAACGTATTGTTACGTGCGGGGTGAGTCAAACTGCCGTGTAAGGGCGAAAATCAACTATTTATTTCCACAAACCAAGATGAGCCCGTTGGATGAGTGGTTAACGCTCTGTTATAGGGTTCCCGGGTTCGATTCCCGGCAGGGTCAACTTTGAAAAATGAACTTTTCAAATTTGGCTCTGGTCTGGATCTGAAAAGTACACTGCGTTTCGCAGTCATTTGGGCAGCCCGTCTGGCGGCAGTAACCACCACCTTACAGACGAACACCGTGAAATAACAGCACGTGTGCTGTTTTGTTTCGGTGAGTGAGTAAGGGTTGCCAGAACCCATTTCCCTATCCCCTCTTAATCCTTTATCCTTAATCCTACTGTATTCGGCGGCGCACTTGCAGCAGCTTTGGCGTTGCTTGTATTATAGGCGACGGTAGCCACCTACCATCAAGTGGACTGTTAGCCTATCTGCCGATGTTAACATAAAAAAAATGACTCCCAAAAGGGGTAAGCTTGTCCTATAAAACCGTTAAACTTGCCAAAAGTCGTCAATGATTCCCTTAATGAGTCGCAGGTAACTTCCAAAAACTCCGAATAGTCGCTTTCAAATCGTAGGCTACAGTGTCCCCGGTTCGCCACTTTCTCCTATTTATATTTGCCGCCAAACGTCTAGATCTATTTCGAATTTACTAGAATAAACAAATATTGTAAACACGGAACTGTTTTTCTATTCCGTGATTGCAAACAAGGTCATTGAAAATTCGGAAATGCTATTTCTGTTGAATGTGATCTCTATGTTGTGAACAATAAGGACCAATTTCCTTTGACACTAACCGGGAAGTGGCGTAACTACTATCGATAGTGGGGAGCCTTCGAGATATTTCGACTCGCACGAGTGCTTTTACGAGAATGTTCTATGGTTAGTGTTAACAGTATATTTTTTGAAAACGATAAATTAATTCTTTAGATACATCACACTGGGCCATCTAGACCCAAACTAAGCAGAGCATGCATTAAAGATATTATATAACAACATACAAAGAAAAACAAACACAAATAGGCATACAAATATTTGTCTTGAACTGGGATCAAATATGAGACCTCTGACATAGCAGGCAGAGCTGAGCCAATCGGCCATTAAAAATATTAATCGGTAAAAAATTAGGTACCTATCCTCTGACAAAGAAATCGTAATGTGGTCGTCGTCGTCCGATGATACGAAGTCGCTGTCGTTTTTCGGTGACACAGAACAGTAGATATGTTCTGGTTTCGGTGAAATTTCTTTATTCTGTGGCTCGGAGATGACATCACGGTCACGCTCGCGCTCACGTTCCGACATAATCAGCGGTTTACGGGAACGTGGCGTCATAATTGACTCCTAATAATAAACACAAGCTTTAAATTAATTTATTAGTTTAATTTATAAAAATCAGTAACCAGTCTATATAACATACTTGAAACTGCAAAAAGCAAAACATTACAAAAATACTAATAATGAAAAATAACAGAAAATATACTAGGTACAGTAGCCGCGCGAGTTCATGTCCATCGGAGCCAGAGGCGAAGCCTTCCCTGAAAGGGAAGGCTGAAGGGAAGGCTCATTTCAACTCATTCACCGTCCGCAGTCTAGTGTTGTGTATAAGAAGTGACGCGTGCTTCTCGAAACCGAATATTAGTCCCTATTGATTTTTTTTTTATAAACTATGAATAAATAGAAAAAGACGTTTTGTATTTCACAAACAATTATTAACAAATTGGCCTTTTCTGTTAACAATGCTTTAGAAGGACCGGCCCGTTACACGGGAATTACTAAAAGGACATTATCTAGAACTAAAAGGCAATTTAAAACAATATTTTTATTGTTTTAAATTGCCTTTTAAAATTAGAACAATAAAACACAACATATTTTCTATGCATCCAATCTTAAATTGAAAGTCATTTAATTATATACTTTAATATGTTCTAGTAAAATAATAAATAAGTAAATTGGATAAAACATTAAATTTATGTTTTCTATTTAGTGGGAAAAGGTAAAAAATTTAAAAAAAATTACATCCCCAATTGTCAACTAATTATCGATATTGTCTGCATTACCATAATTGATTAGGTCCACAACACTGCCGCATTCTTCAGGATGGACATGAACTCGTGCGTCTACAATAGCTCTTATTGTTTTTTTTTTTTTTTCTGTTATTAAATACACGTTTAAAAGGTAATTCATTTTGAATTTATGAATTTAATTCTAGCAAAAAGTGGCAAAAAATTTCTCTCATTTTGACTCAATAATTTAAAATAAAAATTTAATTTCAAATTGCAAATTTATTTTAAATAGTCAAAAACACTTTTTCATAGTTGAGTAGCTCTATTTTAGACCAACATATAGTCAAAAGTCTATGTCTGGATAATAGTTTTAAATAATACATGAAAAAAAATCTCCAATGTAGGTACATAATATATAAGGCACAGAAAAAGTAAATCATAAAACATAAATCATTTTGCAGAACACGAGTAGTGGCTGAACGAGATAAAACATTATTCTGTAAGGGATGACACTAATCCCTTATAAAAAACGTAGACATTAAGACACGGTAACGAGGTAATAGGAACAACCAAGACGTCAATCAATATCACAACATAATAATTGTTAGCTGCTGTAGTCAGTGAAATAATTCCACTAAATAAATGACTAATTTATAAAGACTGGTTTTATTTTGATTATTTGGTTTCGAATTTTAGCAGTTTGAAATCGTCAAGTGAAGCTTAAAAATGTTAAAAACGTAAAAATGTGTGTGTAAAAATAAACGTATAAGTCTCATCTGTATGAAATAGGAATTTTTCAATTTGTACCGAAACTTTTTTCGTTAATGTCATAATCTTAGAGCTTTCTCCAAATGTTATAAGGTTCGTGAAGATACTGTATACTAGATACTACAATATTTATACTATAAGAAAATTTAAACTTTAAAAACAAAAAAAACAATAATTTATTTAACTTTTTTGCTTTTCCCTAAAAGTAAGATGCTTCCAATGATTCTTCGATAAATTAAATGTTCCATAAATCAAAAGTTTGCTACAGTAAAAAAAAATTGTATTTTTTTCTCCAATCTTCCACCAGATTATGATAGAATTAATGAGGAATAATGTAATGAAAATTGGGAGACAACGTGCATCACGAAAACATTCAAAATCATGCATAAGATCGTGACACAAGCAAAACAAACCTGCATAGCCTTCGGCAATTTCTGTGTAGATTTAGTTATGGGTGACATTGAAGCTCTTCTGAAATTCATTGAGTAAGGAGTTGAGCATTCCCCTTCGAAAGCTTCCGTCATTCCTGGAGTGCTTGTAACATAATGCTTCAGGTCGATCTCTTTGGGCGTTATCAATCCCATTTCTTCTTCTCCGGAGGACAAATCAGAATCCGAATCGGGTTCATCAACGCAAGAGACGCAGGTCGGAGTGCCTCGTATAAAATTGCCTCTCTTTTGATATTTTTTACTCATATTTCTCGACACAACTTTGGATCGAAACAGCCTTCTCTTCGTATTCTTCGGTGTTTCATCGTTTGGTTCGAGAGTATTGAGGTTCGGCTCCGATGCGAATATCGGACTGTTTTTGCGCGATTTATTTACAGCACCTTCTGAAAGTGTGCTTTCATTGCTAGCGTCCGACTCGTAATCATTATCGTCCAAGGACTCTGCGCTGGCAATTTTGTTGGCCAAATTTTTCAGTACAATATTTTTATGTGACACATCGACTTTGTCGTTTGCGATAAGATGTTTTCCTTTGGTCGATTTCTGCAACATGCGTTTAGCGTGGACGGGAAAGTTAGAAAGGGACAGAAGAAACGAGTACATAAGAAAAAAGTTACAGAGTATGATATAGCAGTCACATACACAATGCGGATTAATTGAATGCATGGTTATTCCAGTTGGGAAAATGCAATGACAAATTAATCAATACAGTCAGCAGCAAGGGATCTGGTCAAACCAAAAATTCAATTCATTGAAAAATTTGTTAAGTATTTAAATGAGTTTTCTTAAAAGATATGTCAAAAGTATCGTAATAGTACAAACCTATCATCCTATTTTGAACTTTATATATTACTAGCGACCTGCCCCAGCTTTAAATTTTCAAAAATCCTTTCTTAGTGGATGCTTTTGTTATAAAATAAACCTGTGTTCCAAATTTTAGCTTTCCACACTTAGTAATTTTTAGGTGAACGTTGATAGAACGAAAGTTATTATAGATTATTGTATGATAATGTATGAACATTATTCTTTGATTTTAGCAGTGTTCTGAACATAATTACTGTTTACCTATCTCCTTAGTTGTTCAAATATATTATGGACAAACAACTAATAAGCCACTTTGGATAGCTATCAAATTAATTTCAAATTTGGGATTAATTTATTCCATACTTAACTATATAACCAGGGGCGTCAATAAGTCCTTAGAAAATCTAAGATATGGCGCTGTTTTGAATAAGCGTCATTTCTTACTAAATATCTGCCGGTGTTGCAGCCACATTCATACAGTGATCTCGTTTTTATTGTCAGTTGAAGAAAACAAGTTTTTTTTTTTATTGAAAAAAATGAAAAAAAAAATAATTTCGAGCGGTAATTAAACATATCTACTTAAAAGGCTTAACTTAAAAAGACATTAAAACCTAGTAGGATGCAGTTCATGTCACATCTGTTCCTGTGTTTGCAACTATTTACAATTGGATAAATGAATTTTCAAACGTGGCAGTACATCAACAGAATACGAATATCATTCAGGACATCCCGTAGAAGTGAGTACCTCCGAAATAATCGATAAAATCCACGACATGGTGTTGCGAGTGATCGAAAAACAAAATTGCGCGAAATAGTAGCGGCCACAGGACTGTCAAAAGGTACGGTAGTTTCAAAATGCAGGATAATTAACCATGATAAGGGCCACGGGTCGACGGTGATCCAGGCTCTTTCTGACTGGCAATGACGGCGGTGATTCCAGGTCTATTGGAAAATTATGGGTCAGCAGATCTATGTCCAGCAGTGGACGTCCTATGGCTGAGAGATAAATGACGATAGTTGCACAGATTTACATTTTACATATTTACATTTTATAGAAACAATCTAATTAGTTTTATAAATACTCATATTCATTATTCATATTCACACATGTGTGATTTTTTTTTATAAGGAGTGCATTTTTAAAAAAGCCTTAACAAAATAACTTTTTAAAAATTTACATTATAAATAACTGGTAGCGTCATCTCTGGCCAACTTAAGTTAAACTTAACTTAAACATTAAACATCTTCTTACATTGAGACTTTCTGTAAAGAGATGAGCTGTCAAAACTAATCTATTCGCTAGATTTAACTGCTGACTGTATGTAAATATTTTAATAAACAATGTAGATTATTTATAAATAATATTGTTACAAAGACTACCTCTTCAATAGTGTTGATTGCGGATCCCGATCCCTTCTTCGGTGTCTTGTTCAATATGCCCTTGTTGAAGATATGCCTCTTTATTGAATCACCGAAACTCCGAGATCCGGCCACTTTGCCAGTGCGCTGGATTTGTAATGGTGTGCCTATTGAATTAATAACAATGTCATAATTGTTTATTTTGATATATGCACAGAACTAAGTATAAAACTCGAAGTAAGTAACAGATTAACATGTTTTAGTTCGGATTTTCTTCGAAGTAGTTATTGATAACCACAACTTAATGAATGGAAATCGGAGATATCACTAAAACTGTCAAAAGAAAGCTGTTTTTCATGTATTCTTGGGACACTTTGCATGTCGAGTTACGACGAGTTTATGTCTTTTTTTACATAATTAGCTACAAACTATCTGCCACGCTATTTGAGGAGATAGGAAAGTCTATTAGTGCTCTAGCGACTAAAAAGGAAAGTGCAAAGAAAGGGTGAATTTAATTTATTTTAAGAGTGAATTTGAAGAGCTGCAAAAATAAGAAGTTGTGATTTTCAGAAAACAACAAAAAGATGCGTTCAATGTTGTAAGGTCTGGTGAATCCAAAAATAAATTTGAAAAGCACTTTGTGCATAGTGAGAACTTAGTCTACCATATCCGTTGTGCCTGTTGAAGTGCTTGATGAGTCGCCGCCGATGCGCGGAGTCCGGCAACGCGTGAATATGTGCGTACAGCTGCGCAAGCGCCGTGTCCGTGAGAGCCCCTCCCGCACCGCCTGCCGCCCCGTCGCCCCTTGCCGCTCCTACCCCGCTCAGCCCGCGATCCACAAAAGTGTACACGGTGCGAGCAGCCGTCCTAAAGAGTAGCCGTTTTTGTATTCTATGACTAAGTATTATTCTATTTAAGTAGTGGCAGGCCACACTGCATTTTCCTTTCATTTGGCCAGCCCGTCTGGCGGCAGTAACCACCCCCTTACAGAAGACTACCGTGAAATAACAGCATGTGTGCTGTGGTGATTCGGTGAGTGAGTAAGAGATGCCAGAGCCAATTTCCTTATGCCCTCCTAACCCCTTGTCCTTAATCCTACTTTGCTTGTGTTATTGGCGACGGTAGCAACCTACCATCAAGTGGACCGGGATGCACTCCATCATTTCCTTCAAAGTTGATTAGTAGCTGGTTATAGGTAATTTTTTCTTCAGTCGTCTTTTTTTCCTGAGCTAAGATGTTTGGATGTGAGTCTAATCTTTTTTTTATTAGTGACGATTCCTTTAATTTTTTCGTCTATTAATGGCATCTTAAGAACATATAACTATAGTCATATACTATAGTTACTCAGAACAAACTATTTTATAAGTATAGATATAGTAACTCTTGGGAAGATTTATTAGGGAAGCTAAATGGATCAATCAAATCAAATAAGAACCTGTCAGTTTGGCTCTCGTCGAGATCGACGCGGTGCGTGATTCGGCGGCGGAAGTAAGCGGCCGCGTCTGTGGTGAGAGGCGCGGGCGGGCGTAGAACTCTTTCGCACGCGCGAATCATGAAGCTCACCAACGGCGACAACGCCACCGCGTCCGCGTGAAACACCTCCGGGGCCAGCTAAAAGTTGACATATTTCATCCATCTAATATTATAAATGTGAAAATAATCTGTCCGTTTGTTTATCTTTTACGCCCTTAACAATTACTCAAAACTCAAAGCTCAACCTTAACAAAAGAGTAGGCTATTGTCGTCTGTCTGTTAACACTAATCTTCGAAACTGCAGAATTGATTTCCATGCGATTTTCATGGGTAGTCAGGAGCGACTTTAGGCTTTGTTTCATCGAAATTGGACGTCGAGAAAAGTTATTGTAATTTAAAAAGATAATAACTGAAGATATATTACAATTGCGCGTAATATATGTCGAAATTACGTTTAATATACTGAGGAAAGATATAGAGAGATACTTTGCAATTCAAAATCTCATTGGCCACATGAAAATATTCGTTAAATATTTGAATATTTTACGTGGCCTCCGCTCTGCACACCGCGTCGTCGCGTCCTTGTCAGCCGGTAACTGTGAGGTAACTGAGCGCGGGTGGGGGCACTTTCAACGGGAGGCAAGGAGTGACCATACTGTACGCTAGTACTCTTTATTAGACTGTGTTAGAAGGGAGATTTCCTAAGTTCGCGCGTCCATGGGATAAAGTGGATTCGTGGGATAAGTTATCCGTGGGATAAATCATCCTAACTGTGCGCAGGCACTTTATCCAAGTAATGCGGATGAACTTCACATCTGTGGTGTGCAGTGTGGTGGTAAGTTTTAGGTAGCCATTAATTGGAACAGCTCATCTGTTATTTCTGTGTATTTTCTGGTATTGTCAAATCTATTGTATACTCAAATTGTTCTTTGTCGCAAATATTCTAATCTATGCACAGTTGAACTAACCTTTCTTGGACAAAGTAAGTGTGGTGTAAACATTGTGGCCAACGTGTCGGGGGACATCCGGTTGGAGGCTTCGTTGTCGGCAACCAAATGGAGTAGTTTCAACAGCCTCTCCAGAAAACTCCTATGCAACGGCGTCAACAGGAGCAGCAACAGTTGAAGAGCTGTTAGCAGTTTTGGTTCTGACGTTTCTGCATTTGGTGGATATTGAGCTGTGAAGTGACGTTAAATTAAATACATTTAATGACATTTAAATTAAATAGACACATTTTAGATTACATCTATTTCATGTAGTGAATGTGAGTGTTCTCATATTTATTATAAATGAACTGACCCAATAGTTCTAGCCCTGACAATTTCATATAAAAATGCCATCCAAATTTCTGTTTGCTGTGGATTTTCCAAAAAAAATTTTGTTCATACAAATGAACAAAACAAAACAAATTTTGGCATACAAATTCCATTGCCTTTTGCTTATATTTTGTTTTCGCTTAACATTCTTTGCTAACTTTGCTCGGCTCCTAAGACTCATGGTGTTTTCTAACAAATAGTTTTATTATAATCTATTTATGAATAGGTAAAGATAAAACAGTTTTGTACCTGTTTCCCTTCTGTTTATCAACAGATTTTCTTTTCTTAGTTACATTAGCGATAATAAACTAGCTTTAATTTAATAATAATAAAAAAATCCTCTTTTGAAGCAATTATGATCGAATTTGGACCAATTGGTAAACACTGGTAGTCAGTATAGGTTTACAAACCAGTTAAAATGTAAAATGTTTATTACAAAAAACAACAGCTTAAGCAAATGCTCACAGAGAATCAGTACTACAATAATTAAAGTATTTTTAATTTTTTTAACACACCTGAGAGAGTACAATATATTTGGTAATACTGATCCATCAGTAAAGGTTGCGGTAAATCAGCAAGGAATCCTTTCAATACTGAAGCACAATCGTGGACAGAGAACCGACCTTCGTCCAAGTCAAGATTGGATCCAGTTAAAAGCAATTGTCGTAATTCCTGCTGTCTGCTCAGAGAACCCGTACGACGAAATATTCCTTCCTGAGTCACGTCTGAAATGTACAATAAAATCCTTTTTAATATTGATAAATAGTTACTAAATAAACAATCGCCAATAACAATAAATTCTAATTTCTAACAATTTTGATTTTATAAGATGTTTCTAGGATTATTTACAAAACAAGATGAGTATAAAATACGGACTTTATGAGCACTTTTTATAAGTAACAAGAAAGGTTATTTTTACAATTATTCAAAATAATGTTTGATAAAAGCAAATAAAGCATATATGTTCTTCTACCCTAATTAAAGAAATACATAAATAATACACATTAGTCTTCTTAAGCAAGTCATTCTGCAACTTTAAATGAATACTAAAAAAATATGGTACAAATATCCATTTTAATACATTTTATCCATTTTAATACATATGTGAAAACTACATGTCTCGTTGTTCATTCATACTAATCTCTGAAACCGCGCAAATTATTTTAATGAAATTTGTAAACATATTATGGTCAGTTTCAGCTTGAAAGATAGGATATAATTTATAGAGACACACAGACTAATTCATGAAAATTTGTGAAAATTCCACTAAAAAAAGTGTCATAGAGCCGATTTTCACTGCTTTCACACTGGATGTCATCTTCTTGAGGGTGGTCAAAAATAACTCCAGGTATCAAAAAGGGACTAATTCTAAGCAAAATACCTATACCTTATAAAAGGTTTGTTTGATAAGTCAATATTCTTATTAAGTTATTAATGTATGTCATGGAACAGGCTTTGGACCAGCTCAAAAGCAAGTTAGATAGATAATTTTTCGTAACAAGGTAAAATATAATAACTTACTCTCAGGCTTTGATAAAAAATCTATAAGTTCATTCAGTCTCAATATGCCTTCTTCTGTTATTGAGTATGCTTCTATATTATTCTTTACATTGCTAGTATTATTTTGACTAGAATTGACATTCTTTGATTTCTTATGAAAATTCCAACGAAACTGCTTTGGCTTGTCAGTTGAACAATCAACACTGAAAAAATATATTAAAACATGAAATCTCCGAATTTTTCAAGACTCAGACCCAAAATATGTTGCAATAAAATTGTTTGTAACTAGTGTTATCTTTCAGACAAAAAGGTAACCTGTGTCCTTCTCTAAGGTCTCATCTATCAGCTTAGTTGCGAAACCTTACAGACTTTCACATTTTTTATATTAGTTCGAAATGCAACATTATCCTCATGTTTATTTTATTTGACATAAGAATCAAATCATAATTGCATGTCATACACCGTGTTCACAAACAAGACAAATGCATCATTTACAATTTTTTTTTTTTTTTCCTTTTATCTGCAATCGGTATATATGACCATAAACAGATGTGTTCAAGGACGGAAATGACAGTTGCGAGTGTGTCCTCCAGCAAGGACATCTCCTCATTTATTTTCTATCAAATATCTCCTTTCTTTTCAGTCTCCTCTCGTAGGAGGGCGCTGTCAGTGCCGCCGCCAGTTCATTGGGGTGTCGGCGCAGTCTCTCTTGATATTTCAGGGTATATGCACTGATTTACAATAACAATTTTTTATTATAGGCATAAAAAATTCAAATCAAATATAAAAAATACAAGTGAATGGGCGACTTGTAATTGTAATTCCATCATATTGCTTTGCAAGCCTAAAGGTATTTTTGCACGTCATAATAACGCGATTTAAATAATTTAACTAAATTTCAAACAAATCCTAAATGCTGTGTGCAGAAATAACTACTAGCCAGCCAGTGAAACCACAGAGTAATAAGAATAATTTTTGTTTCTTTAACTGAATGTGTGATGCAATTTTTAGTTTGTTTTGCATTTTGAGTAGATTTAATTAAACTCAACATAATTCAACAATGGTACCTAATTACAACTAAAACAGGCTGCTACCTGAACTAAAAAAAAAAAACAGGAAAAAAAATTTAATTGCTGTTAATTACTAACAGCAATTCTATCATGTGATCATGATACAATCCTAATGTTTAATTATTTTTTTACTTATCAAGCTTCATTTTATTCATAATAATGCTAGTGTTTTTTGGAGTTCTTTTATTTTGATTTTATTTTCCAGAATTTTGTGACAAAAACATTGAAAAGTTACTTTGTATGAAAAATTTAACGTTTTTCATAAGAAATATATTTTATGCATTTTTATACGAAGTAATTTAATAATTAATATAAAAATGCACCTTCCTATTGACAATCACTTCTAAAGATATAACACCGTTTCACATATGCCAAATTATCGAGGACAACTAGTTTCGATTCACACAAGACCGGAAGAAACAAAAATATTATAGATTAACAGAATTATTATGGGAAGAAACTGGTAAGAATACCAGCTATTTCTATTTACATCTAACAGACTGCAGTTGCTTTCAAACCATGAACTAGTTAACAGGTTAACATACTAAATACCATCAATATGCCAATTCCCAAATGTTGAAATGGGCTAAGAAATTTTAAAAATTGTCACGGAAAAAGGGGCTCCCTTACAGAGTGAAATTATCTTAAAGAATATTATAAATTTAGCAGTGGCAGGCCAAAGTGTGTTTTGCAGTAATTTAGGCAGCCTGTGTGGTGGCAGTAACTACGCCTTTACAGAAGACCACCGTGTAATAACAGCATGTGTGATGTTTTGTTTCGGTGAGGGAGTTAGGCATGCCAGAGCCCATTTCCCTATACCTTCCTAATCTCTTATCCTAAATCCTACCATAGTCGACAGTACACTCAACACCTGTGGCATTGCTTGCTTGTGTTATAAACGACAGCCACCGACAATCAAGTGGACCGTCAGCCTGTCTGTTGACCATAACATTTAAAAAAATCTGCAAATTGTCATCAATTGTTCGAACGGCTCACCAATTTATAAGGTTTCAGAAGTCTGTGGGATGTTTACGTTTGTAAATATACATATACATTATATTTTAGTGCCTATAATAATAATAAAAAATATTAATAATATACTCACTCATCAGTATTTATATCGACAACAAAAGACAAATGCATCCGTACTAAGGTTATATATTGATCCAAATTCTCTCTCCTTAGCCTGTCTACTAATGTAGTCCCTGGCGATGTCATTATCAAAACCTTTTCCCTAAAGACTTATGCTATAAATATTAGACATTCATTTTATTTTATTAGGAATAATTGTCTGTTAAAGATGTAACAGTCTAGTTGATATTCCTTGGCCTTAATTGTGTATTTCTGTTCCTATTACATTTCAACATAAATTTATTTAATGGTAATAAAGAACAGGAAAACAAATTTGTTTATTTTCAGTTGCTGAAATGAAAAATCATAAGATAAACATTTTATTTCATATTGAATTAATAAAACATGACTATAGAGAAAAATTGTATGAGTATTTTTTCAAGTAATTACGAATTACTTGTGAGAGAAATAGGTAAAACTAACCTTACATCACTTTTATAAAAAATATCTTCACAAACCTTTTATTTTAAAATTAATATTACAACTGTATTACAGTTTACGTACGTATTTCAATAAAAAATATTATGAAGAATTCGGTTCTTAAAGCTGACTGAAGTAACTGAATCATTGTATCTTAAAGCGCAACTATTGTATTGTATGTATCACAAATTTTAGAAATAAATAAACTAAACAGAGACCACTAACTAACGTTTGCATGTAATGAAATGAAATGTAATCGAAAGATCAAACCATGGAACAAACAAACCATTGAAACCATTCAAACAAACCACGAAACCAATCAAATCTCTGCAACGGCTGAATTAAGTACCTATGTTCAAAAATTACGTTATCTAGTAATTCTGTATTGATAGGTCGAAATATTGTCAATTTTTTTTACGTATTTCACTCACTTTACTATCAGTCTCTCACAAGCGAAGTCACTGATTATATTTTTTATGAACGCCTAATTTGTTTATTTTTAGCCCTAATTGTAAACATAATATACTAATTTAAATTTAAGAATCATTAAAATATGATGATATTCGAACGCACTTCGGAAAGTCAAAGCAGAGCAGTGTGTCCAGATTGGAAAATTCAAATTACAGTGTGGGCTATGTGAAATTACAGTATTTTGATTAAAATTACAGTGTTTTATTAGGCAAAATTACAGCGTGTTTTACAGTAAATTGAAATCAAATTTTAAAATTTTTTGGCTATTAAATGTATTATTATAATTAAAATTGAAAAAATGATAATTTATTTTTTATTCACTGTCACTTTGGTTTGTCACTTTCAGAAGTAGTTTTCGGCATATTTAAACTTTTTAAACAATCAATCAGTTCCTTGAATCCCACAAAACCACACTAATAAGTGAGTACTTTGTCCAACGAATTACGAAGTAATAAATAGACAGTGACAGTGACAGTAAACACAATATAAAACATCACACAACATACCACGTTAAATGTAAAAGCCTCACATTAAAACCCATACCGAAACAAGAATCGAACAACATAATTTGACTGCGTAATAGCTCCATAAAACTTCAGGGTATTCCCCGCCGCTGAATCATAGACTAAACAAAACGTTTCGTTTTACGCATTTGCAGGCGCTTGGTAGCCAGCCTTTCGGTGTTCTACAGAATTTACTTCGGAGAGTGTGCGTTGGACTTGCACCAGCTAGTCCCCCCTAGCCCCTTCTACCATCGGACAACAAGGCGCACATTTAAATGTCACCCTTATATGGTTGATATACCTAAAATCCGCACGTTGCGGTTCGGGTCAACTTTTTTGATTCGAACTGCTAGCGTGTGGAACCAACTTCCAGCACCCTTGTTTCCACTACACTACAACCCTGGACTCTTCAAGTCGCGAGTGAATCGGTTCTTAATAGACAAGCATGCTCCATCTTAGATCGCGTCATCACTTACCATCAGGTGAGACTGTGGTCAAATGCTTGATCTATCATTATAAAAAAAAAAAAAAAAAAAAAAAAAAAAAATATATAGATATTTTTTGGAGTTACAATTTTTTTCTATAGATATAAAAGGTTTTCATATAAACAAAAATTACAGTACTTTTCATACACTGTATTCACCTTAATACAGTGTACAGTAGATTTAGTAGAATTACAGTAAATCTACTGTAATTACAGTGTATCTGGAAACACTGAAGCAGAGGCACAGTCGTACAGTCCAGCCATAGAAAAATAACTAAAGTAGGTACAGACTAATACAACATCTTTGAACTAAAGCCGTAGAATACATGACACAGCCATAGCCATAGATAATTTTCATTTATTGCTCCAAAAGCATACAGCCAGCGTTGCCAGAAGGTTACTTTTGTAACCTTTTTGGTGATTTTTAACTCCTTCTGGTTACTTCGAGGTTACACTACTCAGAAGGTTACTTATAGGTGATTTTTTGGATCTTGTAGAATTAATTCATAATATCTTACAAGAACCTATGTAGAACAGAACGCAAATTAAAACAACACAAAAATTCGTAATGCAATTAAATATGTCTTTCTCGTTCATACTAAAGAATCGCAAATTATTCACGGCATATCTGCTTACTCTCTCGATCAATCCGATTCAAATTTCACAGGTTGTTATTAGAGTGTGCGCAACACCTACTCTACTTGTTTCATATACATACACTTCCTAGGTATAGACAGATTATCTCCAGATTTTACAACTCACTTATCTCGTCATTTTTGTTGTGAAGTTCTTAGTTTTGTTTGTGTGTTAGTGTCTTGTATGAAAAAAGAGTTGGAAACTTGGAAGTGTACAAATTAGTGTGTTTACATAAGTTTACATAACTACCTAAATAATAATTTTTTTTACAGAATTTTGGTAAGTGAATCCTGTACATTTTTGTAGATTAGATAAATTTGAATTAATTTTTTTTTCCACTTACAAATAAGATTTTCTGTTCTTAATTTCAGATATTTTGAAAAAGTAGTTGGTAAAATGCAACTTAAAAGTGAAAATACAACTACATTATTCATATTTGTGTAAGATAATTCAACCAACATATATTTTATCAATTTTTAATACGTTTTCACAAAAAATAAATAAAAGGTTACTTTTTACGCTAAAAGGTTACTTTTTTATTTATGTCAGGTAACTTTTAACGGGACCCGGCTGGCAACACTGCATACAGCATATTAGATTGGAATATGCTACAGCATATAGATAATACAAATTAGATTGGAACCAAAAGGCAAGTCTCTGGATACCTCTACTATGTCAGGCAATACTTATTTTTTAATAACATAGTTAACATATAGATGCTAATTTAAATTGTAAAAATCATGTCTTTTTTTATTTTTTGGGGTATTACGGGATATCTACTTAATGCCTTTAAACAAGCAATTCTTGTAGGTATACGAGGGTAAAACCCTAAGTTTTAGAAACTCTAAAACCAAGGAACATAGTACTATCTAGCGAGTCAGGAAGCTTATTCTTATTTTTTTTCGATGTAATCTCCGGATCTCCCTTTGTAAACACCGTTGCATGCGATGAAACCACTGACTGAAGCAGTGGGCCTAATTATTTATTCATTCTTAATTTAAAATTTACATCCATTTTTAATTTCTGTCTTTACTTTCTGGCCAGTTCTAAAAACTTTCAAATTTCGCGTAGGTATCTCGGAACCGGCTCTAACGATTTAGATGAAATTTTGTATTTAGATAGGTGTACCTTTACTTGTAGTTTTACCCACTTATTTCTTGTAAAAACGCAATTTTACGTAAAAGAAAAATTATTAAAGCGCTCTAATTAAGCACCCGCTAAGAAAGGGTTTTTCGTAATTTCAACACCGTACGAAATTGTGTTTTATAGCGCCAAAGATGTTGTATTAGTCTGTAAGCGCTCTAACGAACAAACTGACTGCGAATGGTCGACGCAAATATTCTGATTATTATTTGAGTCAGCTGTCATGTAATTAAAAACCGACAAATGGTTGGAAACGTGTTTTCGCTATTTGCCTTATTTTTGCATAGCTTCCATTTCCAAGTATACGCTATGCCAAGTCGGCATCACAGTGGAAGTTCTAAACCTCTAAATAGCCTAATAATCACTGTATAGCAACATTTTTGCAGATATTTATTTAGTTTTGTAAATTATGAAACGCAGATCATAAAAAATACGCCCTAAATTACCACAGACACTAATTTTAAATTCCACAACACCTTAATTAATTAATAAAAAGGCATAGTGATAGTTATTTATAATATTACTAATTACAGTCTTACAAATATAAACAGTTACATACTTAGGTATACATTATTTTAGAACATATCATCATGACCTAAATCAGCTAACATGTTGAGACCCCTTTCTTTTAATGCTTTTGATAACAATTTTTGTTGTTCAGTTTTTGCATCTTGTTCTCTTCTCTGAGCATCTAATATATCGTCTACTGATACCTCTGTGAGAGGTAGATTATCTTCCTTGTCCTTATCCTGAAATATGACATAAACAAATACACTTAAAGTATATTGGATTGGAATAATGACAAAAAAAAACCTAGTTTATCAGCATCTCGCATTACTATGTGTTTTAATTGAAAAAGTAAAAAATTCTTTTCTAAATTTCGTAACATTTCTAATGAGAAATGATGACAATTAGGCTGATGAATCATTTGATTGTAAAATGATGTCTATGACTTATAAATATGAGTAATACTAGAGACATACAAGTGTGATTCCAACCCTTTAGGAAAAAAGGTAGGGGGCAAAGTAGGGCCATGGTTTGGCATTCCATACTTGTGCATTGAAATAAAACAGCACACATGCTGTTATTTACGGTAGACTTCAGTAAAGGAATGGTTCTATCACCAGATGGATAACTGCACAGTTTATGACTGCAAAACAAACTGTGCCCTGGCAACAAAAAAATTTACAGTACAATAAAGTATTGCTTTCTGAATATTGTTTTAATCTTGCTATTTCACAAGTGTCTCCCTTCAGTCGTAAAATCCTGACGGATTGGCCGTGGTTATTAAATGTCTGAATCTGATAAGTTGGTTGCGGCTTCCAAGGTCGTCTCCAACTCTATTGCTGGCACTACGAGTACACTCAGTGAGGGAGCAAGCAACGCCACCGATGCGGCAAATGCCCTGCCGAAAATAGTAGGATTAAGGATAGGGTTTAGAAAGCGATAAGGAAATAGGCTCTGGGGTCTGGCATCCCTTACTCACTCAACAAAACACAACAGCACATATGCTATTATTTCATGGTGGTCTTCCGTAAAGGGATGGTTACTGACACCACATGGGCTGCTCAAATGACTGCCATTACTTTTTAAATCTAGACTAGTCAACTCTCAAGAGTTGACTCTGCCTGGAATTGAACCTGAGACGAAGCGTTAAGGCAAGCACCTCATCTGAAAGGCTGGTCACTAATGGGCCCTAACAAATTAATATTAAGCCTTAGTCTTAAAAGCCTGTGCTTTTATATGGTTTTAAATGGTGGTTTAAAACAGTGTAGACAGTAGTTTTATGCCAAATTTCATATGACCTTTAAATGCCTAATGCTGCAACGCATTAGGCATTTAAAGGTGCAGAAGTATTGGTTTAAAACTTATTTGAACCATCTAGCCACTGGTTTAAAAATAATCTAACAACATTCACACTTTTGCAGGTGACAAGCAAGGAGGCACACATCTCTGTGCTTGTTAAATGGTGCTGTTGTATTTTGGTGAGTGAGTAAGGCTGCAAGAGCCCAATTTCCCTATCACCCCTCCTAACACCTTAATATCCTTAATCCTACTGTAGTAGGCAGCACACTTGTAGCAGCTTTGGTGTTGCTTGTGTTGCAGGTGATAGTAGCCACCTACCATCAAGTGGACCATCAGCCTGTCTGCCGATCTTAACATAAAAAAATGATAGAAAAGCGATCATGAAATCATTATGGAACTTCTTGAGTTGTACATTGCCCTGTCTTTTGGACTTAACATCTGAATCATATAAAGACTTCACTCAGAAAAAAATGTATGGGATATTTTAGCCATAAACGAAATTAACCCAATGACAAACCGCATCTGCAAAAAAAAGATAGAAATCTAGGGATTTCTTCACAGCACTCAAGTTTAGGGTTGGTTTTAAAACATGTAGCCAGCACTGCCCTACATGCATCTCTTCAAGGTTTTTTATCTTTGTGACCTTGGTTTTTAATCTGGTTTCGAACCAGCCATAATATGTTCTTAGTACTTTTTGTAAATGGGCTTCCCCAAATAATTAATCAGCAAAAAAATTTCCTCAATAATTTTTAAGAATCAGTTAATTTATGACTGGTGTTGTGAAAATTAATGTCCGACATAACTACTGGGCTGAAAAAAATTCCATTAGTAATATAAAACAGAATAATTTTCTAAATAATGGAATAATGTGAATAAAATTTTCCCAGTAGTTATGTCAATGTAACTTTTGGGATGAGACCCAAATTTTAGAGATTAAGCTATTCTTTATATTTATTACAACAAAAAAAACGATGGCTGTTTATTGTGACATATGTAGGTACTGAATTATAGGTACTTACAATTTCCCCTAAAAGTACAACATTTTCGCCTCTTACAATAAAAATCCCCCTTGGTATGTCACCATATTCTTTCCCAACATGGATTCTTTCTATAGTTTTATGCAAAACCAAATTGGCAAATTGATCCACGCATCGAAGGTATCCAATAAGTGTTCGTCCATCGCGCAGAAGCACCATTAGTTTTTCTTCATGAAAAATAATAAAAATACAGATCTGATTGCATTTTAATGCAATAACAAATTAGAATGGAAAACATACTGTCCAGTTCATCCAATAAATGAGCAGTCCCAGCCAAGGGATTTACATTATTAGACATGGCAAATTTTGTATTATGATACTTGATGTGAAATATTCAATGTCATCAATACTTGTAATTATTTGTAGAAAGTAAGTTTCAGTTACATCACAAGTTTTTTTGTTTTATAGTAATTGAACTTTGTTTGTTTGTGTTGATTTATAGAATAGAATTAGAAAATAATCCATATGATTTCTTCATTTGTGTCACATTTACAAACGAATATTGTAGCTTTTCCTAATATACACATACTTATCTATGGTCTTTGCAAACGAACGAACGAACCGGAACGAACGAACGCACACCATCCATATACGTTATACGCAAAGCGCACACACTCCTGACAGTGACACTTCTTGTCCTTGTGAGTATATAGTGTTCTGTAGTCAAACCCAGAGTAGATAACATTCCATTGATTTTTGTCAATTACACCGTCACTCTACGACCTACGTAACTGTCGCTTTGTCACCGAACCGTATAATATTTCTTAATTAGCACGTTGTTTCTTCAAGTCTTCGTTCCACCATGTCTGCCCAAAATAAACTCCATTCCTCCAATTTGCCTCAAATTTCCTCTCTCTATGCTCGTTGTCGTCGTCTTCATTTTTCTTTTTCTCCGTCAATCGATTCTTTCCTTTCACCCTGTATTCAAATTTTCAAAGTTTCGAATGTTGATGCCAGCTACATTATGAGGAGTGTGCATCCTATCGTAATCTAATATGAAACCTTTATAAACTTAATTCTTAGCAAGAACATAGTTTTACTGTTCCCTAAATAAAAATTATTATTAAATATTGAGTCAGCATACTTATAACAACAAGCAAGGCTCAATGAATGGTAACTAGATGGCGTTAATACGTAAACATACGCGCGAAAGTTCATCTAGTCTTGCAAACACAAGAAATATTTGTTTAATAAACAGATTTTACATAACTGCCCTTAAAATTACCGGTGTTTTGATTTTTGATAAACCAAGTGTAGGATTATGAAGGTATTTTTGGGCGCATTTGTACAAATATATTGTTTTTTTAGTTATCAAAAATACTTTAAACATCAAAAATTTTAAACATCGAAAATACTTCGTGGCCCTTATTTTATTTTGACTAGTAGTCTATTGTATCATTCACTCTAATAGTGATAGCCTTTTGGAACAGATATCCAAACATTTTTTAAGTTTGTTGATATTATTAATTCAGTATTATAATCACTTATAATAACCGGTTTTAGATTTCAATCAGAATAGAAAATAATGGCAACTATAAAACAGTATGGAAGCTTATTAGATCCATTTTACTTCTGTAGAATATTTGCAATCAGTGTTGCCGTTTTGGCATTTTTAATGCTAAATTTGGCATATTTTTACCTTTGTTAGCATGTAAAATTTAAACTTAGCATATTGCATTATTTCAGCATTTTTTGCTTGGCAAGCAAACTAGAGGTTTGAAAATATAATTTTAGAACCATTAATACAACCAAACGAATGTTATGTTGGACTATAGTCTATGGTAACACTTTACCTGAGCAACGTTCAGTCGGAAACGCTAGAAGTCAGAAAAGTTTAGAAAATCGAATTACTGAATATCGTTGTAAACGATATCGTTGCAAACAATTTATATTAAAGCTCGTCCAGGAAATGCGATCAAGGTTGCCAGTAAATGTTAAACATTGAAAAAAATGAACATGTTTAGTTACAAGGTAGTCGATATAGAGCGTATTGTGGTGCAATGGTGAACATTAATCACATAGACTGGAAAAACAAAATCCCAAGATTGAGTTCTGGTCAGAGGTCTTCTGAGTACTAAGATTCTGTCGATAACAATCCATTTCTGGAGGTGGCATCTTTAGTAATGTCCAACCTTTGTCTTCCATATTCCAATGCAAAAATAGAGAGAATATTCAGCCAAATTAATGTAGTTAAAACTAAGTTGAGTCTGACTTGCAGGTATTCTTCAAGCTAAAAGACTAAAAATAACTTAGATTATGTGTGTGTTTTTTTTAATAAATACTTTCAATCAAATTGGCATTTTATTTAGCACTTTAGAAATTTTGCTTAGCATTATTTAGCATTTTTCCGGCGAAAAGTTAGCATTTTTCTCATTTATAATACGGCAACACTGTTTGCAATTGCTCTATGACAAAATAACTCATTCTTTCATGTGTTTGTGCTGTTTTTTTTTTTAGTATTGGGTTGGGGGAAATTAAGTTTAGAGTTTAAAGTTTCTTGATAATATTTAGAAATACATATTTAATTCATTTTGATGTATTTTTTCAACTCAAAGTGTTATTATATTTTTTGCAGTAAACAATTTTACGGAACATAATTATATTCATATAGTTTAAAAGCATGGAGAAAGACGACGAAATTAAGTCCGGTTATTTGTTATTTCCTCCTGCTGAAGGGTATATGTTCAATAAATTTCCTAAAAAGGTAAATGTTTGACATTGCATCTACTTCTGTTTTTAATACTGTCTCTAATTTAATAGTGAAAGTTAAAATGTTATGTCTTGTTACATATTTTATTACGACATTAATGACTCAGGCGGTACGTACCTACGTAAAAAGTTGTTTTAGTTGCAGTTAGTAATGTTGCATTTTTCATACTAGGATCATTAACTGATCGACGTTTTTATGTTTTCCGCATTCAATTTTCTATTTACATTCTTCTTAATTAGATGTCCCTTCCCTATCCTTTATCCTACTATGGTCGCTAGCGCACTTGCAGCTTGGCGTTTGCGTTATAGCCAACGATAGCCACAAGAAGTTCTTAATTAATTTGTTTTCTTTTCTTTTTTTAGAGAAATTGGCAATCAAAATACTGCGTTCTTTTTAACTCGAGTAAACAAGGTATTGAACGCCTGGAAATATATGATAACAAAGATGAGGTTACAACTGGTGCTATTCCAAAAATTATAACACTTGAGAACTGTATAAAAATAACTCATTCTAGTCCAAACACTATTACTATACTTTCTAAGTCCCACACACAACAAGTCAGTGCACAGTCGGAACCCGAGAGCTTGGAGTGGTTAAATGCATTACAATCGGTAGCTTTCAAGGCAAATGATTCAAATCCTACAAGCTGTGACGAAGATAATGACTTGTATTGTTCATCAGGCGAAGGTATTTTTTCTGTGAAAATGTGTGTGTCAGAAGCCTCAACAAGATGTGGGCTAGAACCAACTAGATATCTCCTATTATTGACTGCCACTGCTATAGAGTTGAGAGATCTGAACGATAACAAACTATATGCTACATGGCCATATAGATATATAAGAAGATATGGTTATAGACAAGGTAAATTTACTTTCGAAGCTGGCAGAAAATGCGATACAGGGGAGGGTATATTTCATTTGGAACACCCGAACCACTCTGAAATATTTAAATGTTTATCACTAAAAATGAAAACAATGAAGCAGATGATTGGAAATGACAATTTGAATAGTCCTGAACATTCCGAATTTAACATACAACCAAATATAAATTTATTTCCTGGCTCCAGAACTCCCTTGGTAGCAACAAGACCTGATGACTTAAACTTAAGCTCACTCTCCTTTAAAACTGCTTCTGTATCAAGTCAACAGAGCTCTTGCACCGAAAGGGATACAGCTCCTCTTCTCATGCCAAAACCTGCCTTGAAACCTAAACCACAAAAACCACCAAGAAAAATAATTAATGTTCATAAAAGTGTCTGTAAGGATATTCCAAGTTCCACAGATGAAAACGTTGAATTTGGAAGATACAAAAAGTTAGACAATTATGAACCAATAGAACAGGTGAAGAGAGATCACAGCCCCCCATCTGTGCCATATGATAAAATTGAGGTGAGAAGTGAAGCATGGAAGACTTTGGGTATTGACGATCCTGATCACACTGAATTTACTCCGAATTTAGGAGACAATCCTAACTGCATGAAACTAATATCTCGATCGCAGGATAATTTAAACTCTACAGGGCCAGAAGCTTCTAGAATCATACTTTTACCCAGTCCAGTTGTTGATCCAGAGGATGAAAATTATGATAGATTACAGTATTTTGGTTCTACAAGCAAATTAAATAAATCATCAAGGTACAAAAAGATTGAAGCTCGACCAACAACCTTGGCATTAAATGATCAAAAGAGTAAAGACACATGGAATGATTATGACGAAGTTGAGAATGTTATGCAGACAGCTAGAATGGCAGATGATTCGCATCTGGGTTATGGAATGATTCGGAAGCCTAATACTCCTGGACCCCAGGTGCCCACAGCAGCTCAAGCTCAAGCTTTACAGAACCAGGTGAGTTTGGAAGAAGTCACCCATAACAATTGCAATGGAACTGATTACGCTATTGTTAGTCGACCAAAAAGGGTTTAAAGAAACCATATTTAAGTTCAAGACTGAATTAAAACTTTTTTTATTGGCCGCTATTTTTAAATGCATGTATATTTGATGTGAGATAATGACAGATTACTTCATCTAATTTTAAATAAATGAAAAGCCATTTTTTTAAATAAGTTAATGTATTTTTTTGACCATGTTACTCAATGAATCAATCTTATGTTATTGCTTGTTCTCCTTTAAATGAAAACTATAAATGTTTGATCTAGTTTTGACTTTTAGACTGTCCCTGCATTCCTGTTATATTGTATTTTTAATCAATTTTACTTAATTTGTATAATATTTATGCATTGCATGCATATTCCATACCAAGTATTTTAGCTAATATAAGATATTATGTGAATGTACCATAATTATGTGATTATATTGTGCCTTATTTTTACTATTATAAGGGGGGTTTTGAAATGTTTACCAATATTGTGCCAATTTTATAATGGTTAGGGTGTAAAAGTATTTTAAGCTTGATAAAATATGTAATATTGAATACTTACATGTAAAATATCAATAAGAATACCAAGACATTTTACTATCCTTGTGTGAAATCTCAAGATGACAAAAAAATCAAAACCTGTAGTATTTCCTAGGATTATGTATAAAATTTATAAACTGTAGATTGTCGTAAGAAATCTTGTGTGCTTTATTATTTGGTTAATACAGAAACATTAATTATGTTAAATATATCCACCAGATTACAATGAATTTAACTACCTACCTATATTACTTCACAATATAAAAGACCTTTTTCTGTAATGATATGTTTCAGACATTGTTGAAAATTATCAATAAGTTTGTTTTGATTACTCCTTTGAAGTAAACAGTAGAGCACCAATTATTCTAATCATTATTTGGAAATTCCTATGAATTTCAGCAAACCAGCCACGTTTTATTTTATTGATACAAAATCACTGTTATTTTTAAGACAGGAAAAATGCTATTCCATGGTCATTTTTGTATGTTCTGTCTGTGACATCCTGCCACAAAAGTTCTAAGATCACATTCTACTTACAATCTGTGACTGTTGTTTTACTTTAGTTCCTTATTTGTAAAAAAAATAGGTTACAAAAAATAATATAATCTAGAACACTTATTACATTTGACAATTCGTATTTTCGAGATTATATTTCAATGAGTTGTGGGTTTCCGGGATGATGGCCCAGGTCTGTTGGAAATTCTTCCAAACGTTTCGTCAACAACTGCGGTTGACATCCTCAGTGGTGTAGTCCAAGTTAGAAGAAAAAGTACATCACATCACTGCACTTCACTTCTGCACTTTTCGACTTCTCGAGCGAGACTGATTTGTCGACTGGAATGTGTCTATATTTAAACTTAAATTTATATCCCCACCCCGTGGTTGAATTGGTGGGGTGTGGTCACTAGGAGAGGGGTTATACAGTGGCCACACCCTACCAATTCAACCACGGCATTTTTTATAACCCCTCTCCTAGTGACCACACCCCACCAATTCAACCACGGGGTGGGGATATAAATTTAAGTTTAAATATAGACACATTCCAGTCGACAAATCAGTCTCGCTCGAGAAGTCGAAAAGTGCAGAAGTGAAGTGCAGTGATGTGATGTACTTTTTCTTCTAACTTGGACTACACCACTGAGGATGTCAACCGCAGTTGTTGACGAAACGTTTGGAAGAATTTCCAACAGACCTGGGCCATCATCCCGGAAACCCACAACTCATATGGATACCGGCCGAGAAAACCTACATTCTACTATTATATTTCAATTTTGTGGACTATCAAGTATAAACTATTGTTCATTAATCATACAACATTCAACTTTAAATTAAATAGTGAACACATCAATACCAATATATAAAACTGAAATAGGGCTTCCTTTATTTTAACATAAAAATGCCATGGTGTAGGTAGTTTCTCTTTGGCCATAGTGTGATTCTTGTAATCTCTTACTATTTTTTGTAAAGGATAAATAAATCATACCTGTATCTACTATTTCTTTTTTTACACGACATATATAAAGTTCTCAACTATAGATAAATATCCATAAAGCCTAGCAGTCATGCCTATAGATTAATATCAGGGCCGTTTTTAACCTAATGGTGGCCCTGGGCACTTTGGAATAAATGGGGCCCCTATGACTATGACAAAGGATTATTTTATTAAAATGGGTAAAATGAACATAAAAGTTACATTTAACATTTATTCAACCATTACTTTTATGTGTTTATATTTACATTAAATGAATAGGTATAATTTTTACATCATCCAGAATTATAACTCTCCGCATTCTCTAATTGCAGGTTAGCCCAGAGTGCTCAATGGAAAAGAGAGGCCTGCCTGATTAATATGCCAAACTGTATTAATATATTATAGCAATGTAACACAGAGGATGTAAGATGTTATAATATATTTTGCCTTCTCAACACTATCACTATCCCACTAAGTACAAATTGTTATAATATATTCCAGTACAGGCTATGATGCAATAATAAAAAATATACAGCTGCATGTGTGGTTACCAAAAAATATAGTAGCTACATTTGTGCTGGGCTTAATTGTCACTGTTATTAATGATAATATTGTCACTGTTGTATTGATAATGACAATACAAATGTGAATAATTGATACAAATAAAGACTGGATAAGATATGAACATTTTAATAATCTAGGAAGAGTACAATATTCATCTGAATATGATATCTGAATGTACATTAAAAGAAAATTATTAAGAACAATTCAATATTCTTCATTATTCTTTTTCCATGTTAATCACCATTTCATGTGCAATGAACTCTAAATCTGCAGACATTATTCTCTGTACAGTCTCCCCCTTTTCAGCCATGATGTCTTCAATGTTTTTTTTACCGTTCATATCTGAGAACCAATTTAGATTGTCTGCTATTAAATGTTTATTTTCACAGCCATCGCAGATAACTATAACGACACCTTTATAGTAAGCCAGTTTTGTAATAATCTTGGAATTCCTTGTATAACATTTTTTGCAAGTAAACATTAGTTGAAATTTGCCTTCAGTTTGTTTTGGCTGCGGTGCGAGTGGTATTTCGCTAAACTTTGTAGCGTTAGTGCTAAAATTTCTCGGAGATTGTACCCGTGGCGTAGAAGTTGATACAGGTGTAACAGGAAATACTAAACGTCGTCCAAAATATGAATTTCCATTACTAGGAAAAAACACTACGTTATTCAAAAGACGCGGTTTGTGATATTTAACAACAAAATCAATCAATGTTTTATGAGACATTTTATGCAGTTTATTAATAAACTTATTTTTATTTTAACGGAAACAAATCCTGTTATTAAATTTATTATTGCACAATATTCTTTCGCATTACAAATTACAATAAAAAAATTAAAAAACAATGTTAGCACTAACAGTGAGACAGTGACAGAACAGACAGAGGCTCTAGAGAAGTAGAGAGTATATATGTTCTGTGCTCTAGCTAGTATGAGTTTACGAATACTACAAGCAGTGTGTCCAGATTGGAAAATTGAAATTACAGTGTGGGCTATGTGAAATTACAGTATTTTGATTAAAATTACAGTGTTTTATCAGGCAAAATTACAGCGTGTTTTACAGTAAATTGAAATCAAATTTTAAAATTTTTTGGCTATTAAATGTATTATTATAATTAAAATTGAAAAAATGATAATTTATTTTTTATTCACTGTCACTTTGGTTTAGCTCAGGAGCTGGCTCAATCTTATAAATGTTTGAATTTTTAAACAATCAATCAGTTCCTTGAATCCCACAAAACCACACTATAGTACAGTCATTCTATGAATGCGTTTTTGACATTTCTTTATGTCCATTGCATAAAGTTCATTTCCGAATAAACGATACAGAAAATATATGGAATTGACACCTGTCAGAACAGCACTCTTATAATCTTATAATGGCCGGCAGTGTGTCCAGATTGGAAAATTGAAATTACAGTGTGGGCTATGTGAAATTACAGTATTTTGATTAAAATTACAGTGTTTTATCAGGCAAAATTACAGCGTGTTTTACAGTAAATTGAAATCAAATTTAAAAATTTTTCGGCTATTAAATGTATTATTATAATTAAAATTGAAAAAATGATAATTTATTTTTTATTCACTGTCACTTTGGTTTAGCTCAGGAGCTGGTTCAATCTTATAAATGTTTGAATTTTTAAACAATCAATCAGTTCCTTGAATCCCACAAAACCACACTATAGTACAGTCATTCTATGAATGCGTTTTTGACATTTCTTTATGTCCATTGCATAAAGTTCATTTCCGAATAAACGATACAGAAAATGTATGGAATTGACACCTGTCAGAACAGCACTCTTATAATGGCCGGCAGTGTGTCCAGATTGGAAAATTGAAATTACAGTATTTTGATTAAAATTACAGTGTTTTATCAGGCAAAATTACAGCGTGTTTTGCAGTAAATTGAAATCAAATTTTAAAATTTTTTGGCTATTAAATGTATTATTATAATTAAAATTGAAAAAATGATAATTTATTTTTTATTCACTGTCACTTTGGTTTAGCTCAGGAGCTGGCTCAATCTTATAAATGTTTGAATTTTTAAACAATCAATCAGTTCCTTGAATCCCACAAAACCACACTATAGTACAGTCATTCTATGAATGCGTTTTTGACATTTCTTTATGTCCATTGCATAAAGTTCATTTCCGAATAAACGATACAGAAAATGTATGGAATTGACACCTGTCAGAACAGCACTCTTATAATGGCCGGAGTATAATAAGTAAATTCTTTGTCCAACCAATTACGAAGTATTAGACAGTGACAGTGACAGTAAACACAATATAAAACATCACACAACATACCACGCTAAATGTAAAAGTCTCACATTAAAACCCATACCGAAACAAAAATCGAACAACATAATTTGACTGCGTAATAGCTCCATAAAACTTCAGGGTATTCCCCGCCGCTGAATCGTAGACTAAACAAAACGTTTCGTTTCACGCATTTATATAGATATATTTTGGAGTTACAATTACGTTTCTTTTTTCTATAGATATATAAGGTTTTCATATAAACAAAAATTACAGTACTTTTCATACACTGTATTCACCTTAATACAGTGTACAGTAGATTTAGTAGAATTACAGTAAATCTACTGTAATTACAGTGTATCTGGAAACACTGACTACAAGATACTCCGTGTACTACACCAATTCTACACTCGCTTTTGTATGGAAAATCGTGAACTGTCAATGTCAAATTATCAATTTTCCACAAAGATAATTGTAGGTACAGACTAATACAACATCTTTGGTAGTATCGTACTCATGATAGAGCCACAGAACATAAACATAAATATACTCTCTAGATAGCAACTATAGTCTGATTTTTAATACGGTGAACTAAAATGACATTTGGTGGTTGCCATTTTATTGTAATGTAAAAATAGTGTTGTATCCTGAGTGATCGAGTATTATGTGATCGAGTGGATAATGTCGATAATGTGGTTAAGTAAATAATATAAAATCGTAAAGAGCGCCATCTATTCCAACGGAGTGATGCGACTTCGCTGCGAATAAAGCATTTGAAAAGATAGGGATAGTATTTTTTAAATGGGGGTCAGATAGAAGTTCACGAAAAGTGTAGGAAAAGTGGAGGTGAGAGAAAAAATAAGTGGGATTGGATCTCTAGACGGGAACGCGACAAGACGTGCACAGATAAAGCACATATATTGTTAAGGTAGATAGCCGGTTATAAGTATTTTGTTTCAAAAAGGAAATACGTAAGGGAATTATCGTAGCAAGCGATATCTCTGTGAGCGATTGTGTTGAGGACGAGCATACCGTCAGCAACAACCTGCTTGTGGAAGGCAGAGATACTTTTGCCACGACCGCAAAGGTGGTCGGTGGTCGTCGAGCTCGACTCCGTGCTTGCGGGCGACGTCAGAAGGCGGCGGAGCTGGTGATGATATTTGGGGTGGTAAGGCATCCTATTCAGTCCATACACGGTGCTGTATAGTCTCGACGGTGGCGGTGCAGCGACCTTGATGAAAGGTACCCACACCTTATTTTAACTTTGTGTGCACGTTTGCGTGAATGGTGCAGTGTACAGGCCATTAAGCCGTATTGGACCATTAAGCCATATCAGTGGAAACCTCCTTCAGGGAGTGAACGAGTGAAACCCATTTTTGTGTTCGATCACGTACATAGACTTAATTAATTAGAATAAGTTTGGGTTAAGATTAATTTATTGTGATTTTATTTGTATAATATTTATTAAATTTATTTGTAGCTTCAAAAACAGTTTTTATTGAATTATCCCGCTGGTCATTCAGATCTTCAGATTGCTGGCGCCCTGAGATAATTGTGCTCTACCAACTGTTTCTCGTCGGTGAGTCAGGGAGACCTCGTACGTGGGAGGACGTGACAAAATGTAGTCGTTTAATGAGGTATGTCGTAATAAACAATGTCGTAAAAAGCAATGTTTTTGATAAGTCGGTCATATAGCATTCAGCCGGAATCTTTATTCTAAGTTAATATAACCGGTATGTTGTTCTAAACGATGTCGCCATAAACGGTTTTGACTGTATATTTAACATGAATACTTATTCGTAAATTTACCTTCGTTCACCCAAGTCTCATCTTGTTAATAAATAAATTTCCCTTGTCTGCAATATTCTTTTATTGCAATTAAATACCTCTTGCGCCACAAAATTATGGCCTGCCTGTCGATCAATGAGCTGCGTCGTTTATGACTTGCGTATTTGAAATTTAAATGTTTGATAACTAGCCTCATAGTGGACCTTGAAATATTAAAAAAGTTAAAAAAGTTTCACTTAAAAAAGTTTTCAATTTCTTTTTCTCTTCGTTAAATACATCTTTAAACACGTTTTGAACCATTGTCTTCTCCGTGACGTTCAGATAAACGGGGCGTCTCCTTTTCCTGAGATACATAGCTGCACCCGAGGTGCTCGGTTGAGAGTCTCCCATGTCGTTTTACAATTAACAACAAACAAAAACAACAAAAAGAAAAACAGGACAACTCAAACAAAACAACGTAACAAGGAAAGATACGACAAAAACTTAACAGAAGATAAAATAACAACAAAAACTAGAAGAGTGCAAGGAATATTCGTACATCCAATCGCGAGCGAAGAAGGAACACGAATGATGCGAGAGCGCATTTAAAACTTTTTTTTTTTTTTTTTAAAAACTCACCTCGAAATGGGTGTGGTTCTAGTCCGTAGGGGACTTTGGAACCGTCACCGGGCGACGGGGGGGCGAGAAGCGCCCGGCCCTTACAAATAAAAACTTAACTAAAGCTTAAGCTATGAGGGACCGGCTAGCCCTGTAGGGCCACTTGCGACGACCACGGCGTTGGCCGTGGCCGGTACAAGTGGTCCCCGGGCCGGGAGGTCCCTCGCAGGCGCCGTATCCTGGTCGCGCCTCGGAGGTGAGAAGCGGCGCGGCGGTCTTCCTCTTCTTTCACGATGTCGGGGCAGCTGCACGTCGTTGTCATCACCAGCAAACGCCGCGTTTGCTGCTGTGATGGGGTCATCCTGGTCCAGTAGGATGTGTCGAGGTCGTCTTCTGAAACGAGAAAGAGTATCGCTAGTGTCAGGAGTGTAAATGAGTGAACTGACCACTAGCGGATTGGGATGGCGAGGGAGTTTGTCATAGTACTTCAAGGCGAAGTCCTTGATGCACTTGACAATGGAGGGAAGGTTAAGGTCGTGGTGGAGGTCGACGTTGCGGATGTACCATGGGGCGCCCACAGCTCTCCGCAGGAATCGGTTTTGGATGACTTGAAGGGATTGGATATGGGTGGGAGCAGCGTGCGCAAAGACAACGCTAGCGTACGTCATGATCGGTCTGACGCAGACTTTGTACAATGTCACCTTATCTCTAAGGGCCATTGTACTCCGCCTGCCTATGAGGCACGTCAGGCGACCCAGGACGAACGCTGCCCTGTCCCTGACACGCTTTATGTGGGGACCGAAGGTAAGTCTTCGGTCGAGGGTAACACCGAGGTATTTGGTCTGATGGACCCAAGGGATAACGCGGCCCTGGAGTGAGATTTGACCGAGTGAAGCTCGATCAATTTGTAGGGCATTCTGAGCGCGAGGAGTTTGAAGTAGATTCCCGCGTGAAAAGAACATTGCTGCGCTTTTCTCGGGATTCACCTCAATTCTCCATTTCTGAAACCAATCGCCGAGAGCGGTCACGGCGGTTTGAAGCATACTAGTTAAGAAGCCTCGGTGTCGGGTGGAGAAGTAGAGGGCCGTGTCGTCTGCGAAGAGAGATAACTCGACCCCCTCCGTGCGTGGTATGTCATTGGTGTATAAGGAGTAGAGGGTTGGTGAGAGAACTGAACCCTGAGGGACGCCTGCCCGTAGGGGGCGGGGGGAGGAGAGAGTGCCTTCAACTCTGTAGCGAAAGCTTCGATCGGCTAGAAAGTCCCGTACTATATGTACGAGGCCCTCCGGCAGACCGAGTTGATATAGCTTGTATATCAACCCGGCATGCCACACCTTATCGAAGGCCTTCGCCACATCGAAGAAGACGGCACCGGTGCCTGTCGGACGAGGGCTTGCGGTAAGCCCGGTGAGAATGTGCTCAGTTAGTCGATGCACTTGATGAACGCACGAGTGTCTGGCTCTGAAGCCAAACTGCTCGTCGATGAGAAGATTGTTAGAGTTAACATGACGAAGGATACGCGTCAACAGGATTCTCTCGTAGAGTTTCCCGATGGAGCTGAGGAGGCTAATTGGCCTATAGCTGGAGGGGAGGGTTCTATCCTTGCCCGGCTTTGCAATACCGATAACTATCGCTTCCTTCCAGGCGGCTGGAAAGACGCGATCGCGCAAGGCTGCATTGAAGATGCTTAATAGGAGCGAGAATAACGTCGGCGGAAATCGCTTCAGTAGTTTGTTGGAAATTCGGTCTATACCCGGCGATTTCTTAGGGTTCAGTTGTCTGATGAGGATATGTAGTTCAGCAGGAGAAATCGGTTCAATAGCGTCTTCCGGAGATTGTGATGTCCTCTGCTCCACCTCTTCTTCCACCCGAGCGACGTGGTTGGCGTCGACCGGTTGAAGGCTGGGCGAGCATTGGGCCTCGAGGGAGTCGGCAAGGTATTCGGCCTTCTCGTCGTCGTCGAACGCAGGAGGACCGTTGGGTCGTGCTAGAACAGGTAATTGGGATAGGTTAGTTTCCGTCTTCATCGTCCTCGCCAGCCTCCAGTATGCTAGGTGTGAAGGCGAGATATCGGATAGAAGACGGCTCCATTGGTCACTACGAAGTTCGGCTATGCGCGATTTGACACGGCGTTGCAGTCGCCGTAAGCGAGAACGGTTCTCGGGAGAGGGAAACGAGTCGTAAGCACGAGTAGCCGCATTCTTAGCTCTCAACAGCCTCCTCGCGTCCTCCGGGAGTTCCAGACGGCGATCGTTCGCCGCCGGGATCTCCTTGGAGGAGTCGCTGATGCGATCGTGAAGATGGTTGTTGAGCGCTCTGATTGCTTCACTTATGTCGTCAGGTCTGTCTAGTGTCTCGGGGATCTGCTCTAGGTGTTGCGAGGGACGCGCGAGTGACTTCTGTAGTTTATTCCAATCGATAATCGTGGTGGTATCGCGAGAGCGGTCGGTTTGCCGTCCGAGCTTTAAAATAACGGGTCGGTGATCTGAATTGAGCTCGTGGATGGGCTCGATTGAGAGAAAGGACATCGATATGTTTTTAAGGAGAGCGATGTCAAGAACGTCTGGTCTGTGGTTCGGGTTGCAAGGGAAGTGGGTTGGCGTTAATGGTGCAATAATGTCGAAGTCTAATTCGTCTGTTAGTAGGTCGAGTATTGTACCGTTACGTGAAACTCTACTACAGTTCCAGCGGGTGTGTTTACAGTTAAAGTCCCCTGCCAAAATGACAGAGGGGCCGAGGTTGAAGAGAGATTCGAGATCTCTTTTCAACAGGCGCTTATCGGGGGGAAGGTAAATCGATGCTATAATTACTGGAGGATGGCCGGACATTGCGAGACGGCAAACCGACGCTTCCATGTTGACGAGAGGAGGAGTGTTAATTGGGACGCAGTGAAGAGACCTTTTGTAATAAATTAAAACCTACACCCGGAGCGAAACTTTATACTCTACGGGCGTTCGCGACGTCAGTGTGACAGTTTATTTGACAGTTGCTTTGTCGTTTCGAACTTCCAAAGCATACCTCAAATACACTCAAATATAATTTACAACAGAAAAATTTACAAGATATCATGACAATCAACAAGGTGACAATTTACATATGACATAAAAAAAAATAAGAAGTATACGAAAAAGGCTATACAACAAGTCGCTACACATGTTTTTAAAATATCATTGACTCAATTGACACTCTGTGCTCGCTTATAAATGAGTTATACTACAACACTACGCTTCATGTTTGCAACATTAAAAAAAAAAGTCGATTCGGGAAAGTTTGTACAAACAATAATACAACAATAAACAATAATACAAACTTCGAACAAAGTTTGTATGTGTCGGCGCTTTTGATTTGCGGGAGTGAACAGCACTGACAACTGTCATTTGTCAACTGGACAGCGGGATCGGAATGTCATTGTCGTTGACTCTGGCACAACACCGAGCGCTAGCGCAGAGGCACGTCGGCCGGGGAGTACCTCACGGGAGGGCAATCGGTTGACATCATAGAAAAATAACTAAAGCATAGAAACCCTACTAAAATAGCGACAAAGTTACGTCAGTTCATACTGTATTCACTTATAGCATTGAAAATGTGTTAGAAAGAGATACATATGCTGTTGTATATTCGTAATGTAGAAGGTTGTCACTAGCCGAAATGTCAAACGGATGTAATTGGATGTATTTTAATACAACCAAATTAAATATTTTGTCGTTGTTCCGTTGCTGGTGTCGTTACGTCACTACATAACTTGGTCGCATTATAATGACTGATACTTTTTGTTAAGTCTCACTGCTCCCGTCAGTAGGGATGAGCGATATTGATGAAATATCGGAATCGATATTGACATCGATAGCTTAATATCGATATTTCGATATTATCGTCCACAAAATATCAATAATATCGATAAAAAATGACAAATAACCAATTTGTATGTAGTATTAATTTGCAAATGTAAGTTGAGTCTTTGATTTAAAGTGATCAATCATAACATTTTTTAAGACCATTTAGATAGTGTAGCACAGAATAAATAATAGTATAATAGCGCACAGAAGTTGCACTCCTTGGATCTTGAAGAAAGTTTTAAATTTTATAATGAATGATAAAAGCGAATGATGATGAACCCTACAATCTCTTTAAGAAATCTCTGGAGTAGGCAGTGGCTAAATTTCCCATGGAAAAGTGCGTAAATCCATAAATTCGTGGTCAAACAAATTAAAGGCCTGTATTAAAGCTAAAGATGACCATTTTGAATAGAATTATTTTTTATACTTTTGCTGAGATTTACCTTAATTACCTTACTTCACATAAAAATAAATCGATTTTCATTTGTAACAGCACTTATGACTGGACTAGACATGTATGTATGCATACCAAAAAATTACAATTAAATAAAAATGAATTATGAAACGCAGAGCACCGAATGTGGTGACGCGCATTGATGTCAATGTCTACAGTGAACTTTGACATTGATGTAACATGTCGAATTGTATGTATATCGGTAAACAGCAAACAAGACTAGGTACTCGTTTTGAATTCAAACTATCAAGGGTAAGGGTAACACGATTATTTATATCCGTTTTTCTTTCGTCAAAGCTATAACACACTGAAGTGGTAGGTAAAATCAATTTTTTTTATATTTATTCAAAGATTTGCGAATTTAGTCAGCACAAATTTATTGATTTTATTAGTATTATACACTCCTGTTCACAAAATAACCCCCTGCAAAACGAAAACATAGACGTATCCACGTCAAAAAATATGCCTTTTATAAATTACCAAGTGTGTTCATATAAAATGTCTTGATTTTGAAACGTCTCCCAATATTCCTTCCTGCTAAGCGCCAGTTTATCTCAGAATAAAAAAACTCTATGTTAACGCGCTTCGTTGTAAGCCGACACAGTTACATCACTAGCATTATGAAAACTAGTGACAACCTTCTACATTACGAATATACTGCTGCATATGCATCTCTTTCTAACACCTTTTCATTGCCATAAGTGAATACAGTATGAACTGATGTAACTTTGTCGCTATTTTAGTAGGGTTTCTATGCTTTGGTTATTTTTCTATGGTTGACATCAAGGGACTGGTGCTACGTGTTTGGTGGAGTGTTATCTGATTTGGTGTGATTGGCTGGTGGACAATGCGATCGAGGACTTATTTTGTGCCGATTGTGGCGTTTTGTTTGGAATTGCAGCGCGTGACCTAACGTGATCAAATATGGATCAAATATTCGCGCCTATCTGTGATCAAGTGTGGAGACCAATGATACGAAGAATCCTGGTCGTGTCCTTTCGGGACCGATGATGCCGGGGACTCTAATCGTGTTTCTACATATGTTTATCTCTTTTTGACTGATGGTCACAATGCAAAAGCGTAAGGAGCAATACACTATGAACTAGTTTTTGCGTGCGGCCGCGGACTGCAAGCAGCCCGCGGGGGGGGGAGCCCCTCGATTGGTTCTGGAGTGGTTTTGTGTCTTTTAAATTGTTTTGGTTTGGGTGTTGGTCTTTTAATTGGTTTGGTAAGGATTTGGATATATGTTTTGTATTTCGTGACGTTTCGGGGGTGTGCGGGGGGGAGAGGGTGAAGGGGGATGGTGTAAATGGATTGTCCTCGTCGAGACCGTTCAAATGATACCCAACACGGGGGGTCTGCCTGCCACGGTTACCGACGGTCTACCGAGTAGACCGCAAATGTCAAATTGTGATATTTGGTCTATTGCAAAAAATCCGTCTCCCGGAGACCTCTCAAATGAGTACCAACACGGGTGGTCCGCGACGCACCGCTCCCGAGATATTTTCGAAAAAGTCCAAAAATGCGAATTTCGAAATTTTGTCGCGACCAAAAAATTCGTCTCGCCGAGACGTCTCCGACGACCCCAAACGCGACCCGGCTGCGGCGCGCCGTTTCCGAGATACGGCCGGGGGGTTCGAGGGGGGGATCAAAATTTTTACTTTTTCGGCGCCCCGGCAGACCCTTAGCGCCGCTCCGGGCCACGAGGTCGGGGTGCGCGAAATCCTCGGAGGGAGGGCCGGGGGGGAGGGTAGCGCTGCGCGCTCCCCTTTCCCCCCGCGGCTCCCCCCTCCTCGTCTTTCGCGCACCCCGACCTCGTGGCCCTCCGCGACGCGTCGACCGCCGTCTCTTAAGGGCGAAAGATCCCTAACATAGTGGGATTTCGTATGGAGGGGGTCCGAAGGGTGGGGGGGAGTGGGGGGGTCGCGACGTGGTGACCCCCGATGGTCCTCTATGACATCCCGCAAACCCCGCTCCTCTGCGATTTACAGTTTCCGAGATCCCGTCGCCGAATTTTTACCAGGTCGCGATCCTCAACCTTTGGTACTGTCCTGGTACTCAGTGAGCCACCCCCTCTCCGATCCGCTACAATGGGGATTCCTCCGGTGACTCCTTCCGGGTGAAAAGGTAGCCGTTCCAAAAAAAACTAAAAATTTGTATGGAGGTGTGATGAAGGGGGGATAATCCGGAAAAGCGGGATAGCCCCGAGGAACCATTTCACGGAGGGATGGAATCCCGCCATAGAGACCGTCGGGATACCTCCTACCGTTTGGCGGATATCCCCATCCCTTTCTGAAAAAGTGGTAATTTTGTATGGAGGGGGGGGTGAAGGGGGGCAGGTGGGGGGAGGGTGACGGTCCCGGCCGGTGGAGCTCGGGGAGCGATCCCTATCCTCCGAAGCGATCGCAGGGATAGGTCGCACCGTTTGGGATTTAAGTGGATTGGAAATTTCGAAAAGGTTGTATGGAGTGTAAAAAAAATGTACGGGCGGGATAAGGATGGGTGACAATTTGGTGACCCCCGATGGCCCTCTATGTCATTCCGTAAACCCCGCCCCTCTGCGACTCGTAGTTTCAGAGGACCTCCCACCGACTCTATACCAGGTCGGTGTACCGAGGGTTCAGGTCGTCTGAGGAACTCGTACCGTCACCCCCTGTAACGTGGGATAGAAGCGACCACCCCGACTCGACTGCTTCCTGGTAAAATGGCAGCCGTTCCAGAAAATAAAAAAATTGTATGGAGGCGGGATGAAGGGGGGAGAAACCGGAAAAGCGGGATAGCCCCGAGGAACCATCCTAAGGAGGGATGGAAACCCGCCATAGAGACCGCCGGGATAGCTCCGACCGTTTGGCGGGTATCCCCATCCCTTCGGCCGAAAGCGGCAATTTAGTACGGAGGGGGGGTGAAGGGGGACAGGTGGGGGGAGGGTGAAGGTCCAGGCCGTTGGACCTCGAGGAGCGACGGTCGTCCGCCGAAGAGACCGCCTCCCTATCCTCGACCGTTGTGGAGGTATCCCGCTATGAAAAATCCAAAAAATTTGTATGGAGTGTAAAAAAAATGTATGAACGGGATGGGGATGAGACTCAATTTGGTAACCCCCGATGACCCTCTATGACATTCCGTAAACGTCATCCTTCTATCCCTCACGGTTTCAGAGGACCTCTCGCCGACTTCATACCAGGTCGGTACACCGAGGGTTCGATGCCTTCCTGAAACGCGGAAACTCATCCTCTCTCCAACGAGGTGCAAGAGTCTGGCCCGGGTGGACTCCTTCCGGGCGAAAAGGTGGCTGTTCCAAAAAAAGACCACGTTGTATGGAGGGGGGATGAAGGGGGGGGAAATCCGAAAACCTAGTTGACCCTCAGGAAGCACCTCACGGTGGGATGGAAACCCGCCATAGAGACCTCCGGGATAGCTCCTACCGTTTAGCTGGTATCCCCATCCCTTTGGCCAAAAGTGGCAAATTCGTATGGAGGGGGGGTGAAGGGGGGCAGGTGGGGGGAGGATGAAGGTCCAGGCCGTTGGACCTCGAGGAACGATGACCGTCCGCCGAAGAGACCGCCTAACTATCCTGCGCGCTCCCCTTTCCCCCCGCGGCTCCCCCCTCCTCGTCTTTCGCGCACCCCGACCTCGTGGCCCTCCGCGACGCGTCGACCGCCGTCTCTTAAGGGCGAAAGATCCCTAACATAGTGGGATTTCGTATGGAGGGGGTCCGAAGGGTGGGGGGGGAGTGGGGGGGTCGCGACGTGGTGACCCCCGATGGTCCTCTATGACATCCCGCAAACCCCGCTCCTCTGCGATTTACAGTTTCCGAGATCCCGTCGCCGAATTTTTACCAGGTCGCGATCCTCAACCTTTGGTACTGTCCTGGTACTCAGTGAGCCACCCCCTCTCCGATCCGCTACAATGGGGATTCCTCCGGTGACTCCTTCCGGGTGAAAAGGTAGCCGTTCCAAAAAAAACTAAAAATTTGTATGGAGGTGTGATGAAGGGGGGATAATCCGGAAAAGCGGGATAGCCCCGAGGAACCATTTCACGGAGGGATGGAATCCCGCCATAGAGACCGTCGGGATACCTCCTACCGTTTGGCGGATATCCCCATCCCTTTCTGAAAAAGTGGTAATTTTGTATGGAGGGGGGGTGAAGGGGGGCAGGTGGGGGGAGGGTGACGGTCCCGGCCGGTGGAGCTCGGGGAGCGATCCCTATCCTCCGAAGCGATCGCAGGGATAGGTCGCACCGTTTGGGATTTAAGTGGATTGGAAATTTCGAAAAGGTTGTATGGAGTGTAAAAAAAATGTACGGGCGGGATAAGGATGGGTGACAATTTGGTGACCCCCGATGGCCCTCTATGTCATTCCGTAAACCCCGCCCCTCTGCGACTCGTAGTTTCAGAGGACCTCCCACCGACTCTATACCAGGTCGGTGTACCGAGGGTTCAGGTCGTCTGAGGAACTCGTACCGTCACCCCCTGTAACGTGGGATAGAAGCGACCACCCCGACTCGACTGCTTCCTGGTAAAATGGCAGCCGTTCCAGAAAATAAAAAAATTGTATGGAGGCGGGATGAAGGGGGGAGAAACCGGAAAAGCGGGATAGCCCCGAGGAACCATCCTAAGGAGGGATGGAAACCCGCCATAGAGACCGCCGGGATAGCTCCGACCGTTTGGCGGGTATCCCCATCCCTTCGGCCGAAAGCGGCAATTTAGTACGGAGGGGGGGTGAAGGGGGACAGGTGGGGGGAGGGTGAAGGTCCAGGCCGTTGGACCTCGAGGAGCGACGGTCGTCCGCCGAAGAGACCGCCTCCCTATCCTCGACCGTTGTGGAGGTATCCCGCTATGAAAAATCCAAAAAATTTGTATGGAGTGTAAAAAAAATGTATGAACGGGATGGGGATGAGACTCAATTTGGTAACCCCCGATGACCCTCTATGACATTCCGTAAACGTCATCCTTCTATCCCTCACGGTTTCCGAGGACCTCTCGCCGACTTCATACCAGGTCGGTACACCGAGGGTTCGATGCCTTCCTGAAACGCGGAAACTCATCCTCTCTCCAACGAGGTGCAAGAGTCTGGCCCGGGTGGACTCCTTCCGGGCGAAAAGGTGGCTGTTCCAAAAAAAGACCACGTTGTATGGAGGGGGGATGAAGGGGGGGGAAATCCGAAAACCTGGTTGACCCTCAGGAAGCACCTCACGGTGGGATGGAAACCCGCCATAGAGACCTCCGGGATAGCTCCTACCGTTTAGCTGGTATCCCCATCCCTTTGGCCAAAAGTGGCAAATTCGTATGGAGGGGGGGTGAAGGGGGGCAGGTGGGGGGAGGATGAAGGTCCAGGCCGTTGGACCTCGAGGAACGATGACCGTCCGCCGAAGAGACCGCCTAACTATCCTCGACACTTTCGGAGTTATCCCGCTTTGAAAAATCCAAAAAATTCGTATGGAGTGTAAAAAAAATGTATGGACGGGATGGGGATGAGACGCGATTTGGTAACCCCCGATGACCCTCTATGACGTTCCGCAAATTTCCACTTTCTAGCTCTCGCACCTTCCGAGATCCCGTCGCCGACTTTTTACCAGGGAGGTGTACCGAGGTCTTCGAATTAATTTGTCGATAATTTTCCTCGTAGACTACGATCCGCCACAAAGGGGAATCCCCAGGTGACTGCTTCCCCGAAGTTAAGATGAATCAGCGAGTGAGTGGTATTTCAGCTTTATATTTGTTAATCAGCTTTATAGTTGTTAACTAGTTTTTGCGTGCGGCCGCGGACTGCAAGCAGCCCGCGGGGGGGGAGCCCCTCGAGTGGTGTTGCAACGGTATTCCAATTGCTCTTAAAAATTGTTTAGGTATGGTTTTTGGTCTTTAGAATTGTTTTGGTAAGGATTTGGATATAAGTATTGTATTTCGTGACTCTTCGGGGGTGGGCGGTGGGAGAGGGGGGAGGGGGATGGTGTAAATGGATTGTTCTCGTCGAGACCTTTCAAATGATACCCAACACGGGAGGTCTGCCTTCCACGGTTACCGACGGTCTACCGAGTAGACCGCAAATGTCAAATTGTGATATTTGGTCTATTGCAAAAAATCCGTCTCCCCGAGACCTCTCAAATGAGTACCAACACGGGTGGTCCGCGACGCACCGCTCCCGAGATATTTTCGAAAAAGTTCAAAAATGCGAATTTCGAAATTTTGTCGCGACCAAAAAATTCGTCTCGCCGAGACGTCTCCGACGACCCCAAACGCGACCCGGCTGCGGCGCGCCGTTTCCGAGATACGGCCGGGGGGTTCGAGGGGGGGATCAAAATTTTTACTTTTTCGGCGCCCCGGCAGACTCTCAGCGCCGCTCCGAGCCACGAGGTCGGGGTGCGCGAAATCCTCGGAGGGAAGGCCGGGGGGGGAGGGTCGCGCTGCGCGCTCCCCTTCCCCCCGCGGCTCCCCCCTCCTCGTCTTTCGCGCACCCCGACCTCGTGGCCCTCCGCGACGCGTCGACCGCCGTCTCTTAAGGGCGAAAGATCCCTAACATAGTGGGATTTCGTATGGAGGGGGTCCGAAGGGGGGGGGGGTCGCGACGTGGTGTCCCCCGATGACCCTCTGTGACATTCCGCAAACCCCGTCCCTCTCCGACTTTTAGTTTCCGAGATCCCGTCGCCGACTTTTTACCAGGTCACGATCCTCAACCTTTGGTACATTTCTGGTACTCAATGAGCCACACTCTCTCTGATTCGCTACAATGGGGATTCCCCGGCGACTCCTTCCTGGTAAAATGGCAGCCGTTCCAAAAAAAAACTAAAAATTTGTATGGAGGCGGGATGAAGGATGGAGAAACCGGAAAAGCGGGATAGCCCCGAGGAAGCATCCCACGGAGGGACGGAAACTCGCCATAGAGACCGTCGGGATACCTCCTACCGTTTGGCTGATATCCCCATCCCTTTCTGAAAAAGTGGCAATTTTGTATGGAGGGGGGGTGAAGGGGGGCAGGTGGGGGGAGGACAACGGTCCCGGCCGGTGGGGCTCGGGGAGAGATCGCTATCCTCCGAAGCGATCGCCGGGATAGGTCGCACCGTTTGGGATTTAAGTGGATTGGAAATTTCGAAAAAGTTGTATGGAGTGTAAAAAAAATGTACGGGCGGGATAAGGATGGGCGACAATTTGGTGACCCCCGATGGCCCTCTATGACATTCCGTAAACCGCGCCCCTCTGCGACTCGTAGTTTCCGAGGACCTCCCACCGACTTTATACCAGGTCGGTGTACCGAGGGTTCAGGTCGTCCGAGGAATTCGTGACGTCACCCCCTATAACGTGGGATAGAAACGACCACCCCGAGTCGACTGCTTCCTGGGATAAAGGCAGCCGTTCCAGAAAACTAAAAATTTGTATAGAGGTGGGATGAAGGGGGGAGAAATCGGAAAAGCGGGATAGCCCCAAGGAAGCATCCCACGGAGGGATGGAAACCCGCCATAGAGACCGCCGGGATAGCTCCGACCGTTTAGCCGGTATCCCCATCCCTTTGGCCGAAAGCGGTAAGTTCGTATGGAGGGGGGGTGAAGGGGGACAGGTGGGGGGAGGACGAAGGTCCAGGCCGTTGGACCTCGAGGAACGATGATCGTCCGCCGAAGAGACCGCCTCTCTATCCTCACCACTTTTGGAGACATACCGCTTTGAAAAATCCAGAAAAGTTGTATGGAGTGTAAAAAAAATGTATGGATGGGATGGGGATGAGGCTAAATTTGGTAACCCCCGATGACCCCCTATGACATTCCGTAAACCCCTCTTTCCTAGCTCTAATACCTTCCGAGATCCCGTCGCCGACTTCATACCAGGTCGGTACACCGAGGGTTCGATGCCTTCCCGAAATGCGGAAACTCATCCTCTCTCCGACGAGGTGCAAGAGTCTGACCCGGGTGGACTCCTTCAGGGCTAAAAGGTAGCTGTTCCAAAAAAAGACCACGTTGTATGGAGGGGGGATGAAGGGGGGAGAAACCGGAAAACCGGGATAGCCCCGAGGAAGCATCTCACGGAGGGATGGAAACCCGCCATAGAGACCGCCGGGATAGCTCCGACCGTTTAGCGGGTATCCCCATCCCTTTGGCCAAAAGTGGCAATTTCGTATGGAGGGGGGGGTGAAGGGGTGGGGATGGCGGGAGGACGAAGGTCCAGGCCGTTGGACCTCGAGGGACCATGACTATCCGGCGAAGTGACCGCCTCCCTATCCTCACCACTTTTGGAGTTATCCGTCTTCGAAAAATTCAATAAATTTGTATGGAGTGTAAAAAAAATGTATGGACGGGATGGGGATGAGACTCGATTTGGTAACCCCCGATGACCCTCTATGACATTCCGTAAACCCCCTATCCCTAGCTCTCGTACCTTCCGAGATCCCGTCGCCGACTTTTTACCAGGGAGGTGTACCGAGGTCTTTGAATTAATTTGTCGATAATTTTCCTCGTAGACTACGATCCGCCACAAAGGGGAATCCCCAGGTGACTCCTTCCCGGAGAACTTTATGAATGAGTGAGTGGTATTTCAGCTTTATAGTTGTTAAAACTAGTTTTTGCGTGCGGCCGCGGACTGCAAGCAGCCCGCGGGGGGGGAGCCCCTCGAGTGGTGTTGCAACGGTATTCCAATTGCTCTTTTAAATTGTTTAGGTATGGTTTTTGGTCTTTATAATTGGTTTGGTAAGGATTTGGATATATGTTTTGTATTTCGTGACGTTTCGGGGGTGTGCGGGGGGGAGAGGGTGAAGAGGGATGGTGTAAATGGATTGTCCTCGTCGAGACCTTTCAAATGATACCCAACACGGGGGGTCTGCCTGCCACGGTTACCGACTCTCTACCGAGTAGACCGCAAATGTCAAATTGTGATATTTGGTCTATTGTAAAAAATCCGTCTCCCCGAGACCTCTCAAATGAGTACCGACACGGGTGGTCCGCGACGCACCGCTCCCGAGATATTTTCGAAAAAGTTCAAAAATGCGAATTTCGAAATTTTGTCGGGACCAAAAAATTCGTCTCGCCGAAACGTCTCCGACGACCCCAAACGCGACCCGGCTGCGGCGCGCCGTTTCCGAGATACGGCCGGGGGGTTCGAGGGGGGGATCAAAATTTTTACTTTTTCGGCGCCCCGGCAGACCCTCAGCGCCGCTCCGGGCCACGAGGTCGGGGTGCGCGAAATCCTCGGAGGGAGGGCCGGGGGAGGAAGGGTCGCGCTGCGCGCTCCCCTTCCCCCCGCGGCTCCCCCCTCCTCGTCTTTCGCGCACCCCGACCTCGTGGCCCTCCGCGACGCGTCGACCGCCGTCTCTTAAGGGCGAAAGATCCCTAACATAGTGGGATTTCGTATGGAGGGGGTCCGAAGGGTGGGGGGGAGTGGGGGGGGTCGCGACGTGGTGACCCCCGATGGTCCTCTATGACATCCCGCAAACCCCGCTCCTCTGCGATTTACAGTTTCCGAGATCCCGTCGCCGAATTTTTACCAGGTCGCGATCCTCAACCTTTGGTACTGTCCTGGTACTCAGTGAGCCACCCCCTCTCCGATCCGCTACAATGGGGATTCTTCCGGTGACTCCTTCCGGGTGAAAAGGTAGCCGTTCCAAAAAAACTAAAAATTTGTATGGAGGTGGGATGAAGGGGGGATAATCCGGAAAAGCGGGATAGCCCCGAGGAACCATTTCACGGAGAGATGGAATCCCGCCATAGAGACCGTCGGGATACCTCCTACCGTTTGGCTGATATCCCCATCCCTTTCTGAAAAAGTGGTAATTTTGTATGGAGGGGGGGTGAAGGGGGGCAGGTGGGGGGAGGGTGACGGTCCCGGCCGGTGGAGCTCGGGGAGCGATCCCTATCCTCCGAAGCGATCGCAGGGATAGGTAGCACCGTTTGGGATTTAAGTGGATTGGAAATTTCGAAAAGGTTGTATGGAGTGTAAAAAAAATGTACGGGCGGGATAAGGATGGGCGACAATTTGGTGACCCCCGATGGCCCTCTATGACATTCCGTAAACCGCGCCCCTCTGCGACTCGTAGTTTCCGAGGACCTCCCACCGACTTTATACCAGGTCGGTGTACCGAGGGTTCAGGTCGTCTCAGGAACTCACGACGTCACCCCCTATAACGTGGGATAGAAGCGACCACCCCGAGTCGACTGCTTCCTGGGATAAAGGCAGCCGTTCCAGAAAACTAAAAATTTGTATGGAGGTGGGATGAAGGGGTGAGAAACCGGATAAGCGGGATAGCTCCGAGGAAACATCCCACGGAGAGATGGAAGCCCGCCATAGAGACCGCCGGGATAGCTCCGACCGTTTAGCTGGTATCCCCATCCCTTTGGCCAAAAGTGGTAGTTTTGTATGGAGGGGGGGTGAAGGTGGACTGGTGGGGGGAGGACGAAGGTCCAGGCCGTTGGACCTCGAGGAGCGATGATCGTCCGCCGAAGAAACCGCCTCCCTATCCTCGACCGTTGTGGAGGTATCCCGCTTTGAAAAATCCAAAAAATTTGTATGGAGTGTAAAAAAAATGTATGAACGGGATGGGGATGAGACTAAATTTGGTAACCCCCGATGACCCCCTATGACATTCCGTAAACCTCATCCTTCTATCCCTCACGGTTTCCGAGGACCTCTCATCGACTTTTTACCAGGTCGGTACACCGAGGGTTCGATGCCTTCCTGAAATGCGGAAACTCATCCTCTCTCCAACGAGTTGCAAGAGTCTGGCCCGGGTGGACTCCTTCCGGGCTAAAAGGTAGCTGTTCCAAAAAAAGACCCCGTTGTATGGAGGGGGGATGAAGGGGGGGGAAATCCGAAAACCTGGTTGACCCCCAGGAAGCACCTCACGGTAGGATGGAAACCCGCCATAGAGACCTCCGGGATAGCTCCGACCGTTTAGCGGGTATCCCCATCCCTTCGGCCGAAAGCGGTAATTTAGTACGGAGGGGGGGTGAAGGGGGACAGGTGGGGGGAGGGTGAAGGTCCAGGCCGTTGGACCTCGAGGAGCGATGGTCGTCCGCCGAAGAGACCGCCTCCCTATCCTCGACACGTTTGGAGTTATCCCGCTTTGAAAAATCCAGAAAAGTTGTATGGAGTGTAAAAAAAATGTATGAACGGGATGGGGATGAGACTCAATTTGGTAACCCCCGATGACCCTCTATGACATTCCGTAAACCCCCCTTTCCTAGCTCTAATACCTTCCGAGATCCCGTCGCCGACTTTTTACCAGGTCGGTACACCGAGGGTTCGATGCCTTCCTGAAATGCGGAAACTCATCCTCTCTCCGACGAGGTGCAAGAGTCTGACCCGGGTGGACTCCTTCCGGGCGAAAAGGTGGCTGTTCCAAAAAAAGACCGCGTTGTATGGAGGCGGGATGAAGGGGGGGGAAATCCGAAAACCTGGTTGACCCCCAGGAAGCACCTCACGGTAGGATGGAAACCCGCCATAGAGACCGCCGGGATAGCTCCGACCGTTTAGCGGGTATCCCCATCCCTTTGGCCAAAAGCGGCAATTTCGTATGGAGGGGGGGGTGAAGGGGGGCAGGTGGGGGGAGGATGAAGGTCCAGGCCGTTGGACCTCGAGGAACGATGACCGTCCGCCGAAGAGACCGCCTCCCTATCCTCGACACTTTCGGAGTTATCCGCCATAGAATAAGTTGTATGGAGTGTAAAAAAAATGTATGGACGGGATAGGGATGAGTCGCGATTTGGTAACCTCCGGGGACCCTCTATGACGTTTCGCAAATTTCCACTTTCTAGCTCCCGTACCTTCCGAGATCCCGTCGCCAACTTTTTACCAGGGAGGTGTACCGAGGTCTTTGAATTAATTTCTCGACAACTTTATCCGTAGACCACGATCCGCCACAAAGGGGAATCCCCAGGTGACTGCTTCCCGGAGAACTTTATGAATGAGTAGTTAAGTCAGTGGTATTTCGGCTTTATAGTTGTTAATATTGATTTTTATTTTAGTCAGGATTCCATGCTTTAATTATTTTTCTATGAATAGACCGAACTAGTTTTTATAACGTGCCTAACAAGTCCTTCAACTTTTCGAGAGGAGCACATCTGACAATGGAAACTACCTTTCTAGTCACGTAACGACCGCGATGCTTTATGATTTTAACATTATAGTAATACATAATGATAAAAGATTAATTGCTTATAAAGCTTTATTCAAAGTAAGCCTGAAATTCAAAATTAGCCATGGTTAGTGTATTGTATGCAGTAAAAATAATAGGTATGACGTGGTAACACAAGAGTATACCTGAGCGTTTTTAGTGGTATTATCACATAATTATGTATATTTGTTATTTTTAATATCTTCGAAATTAATTAACCGGTAAAGTAATAATTTTGGTTCTAATATCGTTTGCGATCAATTTGAATCGTTAACGAATTATCTACTCTATCTGTCATAATCTTGTTGGGCATACTCTCTACCTACGCTCCCTCTACCTACGCTTATTTGCTAAGGAAGTATTTATACTACGTGTAGTATACGTAGTATATGTATTATACCTAGTGATTATATACTCTTTGTACTTCCATACGTAGATAGATAAATCTATGTCTGTATTGTCTGTCTATTAGTGTCTATGCTTCCATGCCAAAGATGTTGTATTAGTCTGTACCTTTCCATTCTGTTTACGTGACCATAGAAAAATAACTAAAGCATAGAAACCCTACTAAAATAGCGACAAAGTTACATCAGTTCATACTGTATTCACTTATGGCAATGAAAAGGTGTTAGAAAGAGATGCATATGCAGCAGTATATTCGTAATGTAGAAGGTTGTCACTAGTTTTCATAATGCTAGTGATGTAACTGTGTCGGCTTACAACGAAGCGCGTTAACATAGAGTTTTTTTATTCTGAGATAAACTGGCGCTTAGCAGGAAGGAATATTGGGAGACGTTTCAAAATCAAGACATTTTATATGAACACACTTGGTAATTTATAAAAGGCATATTTTTTGACGTGGATACGTCTATGTTTTCGTTTTGCAGGGGGTTATTTTGTGAACAGGAGTGTATAATACTAATAAAATCAATAAATTTGTGCTGACTAAATTCGCAAATCTTTGAATAAATATAAAAAAAATTGATTTTACCTACCACTTCAGTGTGTTATAGCTTTGACGAAAGAAAAACGGATATAAATAATCGTGTTACCCTTACCCTTGATAGTTTGAATTCAAAACGAGTACCTAGTCTTGTTTGCTGTTTACCGATATACATACAATTCGACATGTTACATCAATGTCAAAGTTCACTGTAGACATTGACATCAATGCGCGTCACCACATTCGGTGCTCTGCGTTTCATAATTCATTTTTATTTAATTGTAATTTTTTGGTATGCATACATACATGTCTAGTCCAGTCATAAGTGCTGTTACAAATGAAAATCGATTTATTTTTATGTGAAGTAAGGTAATTAAGGTAAATCTCAGCAAAAGTATAAAAAATAATTCTATTCAAAATGGTCATCTTTAGCTTTAATACAGGCCTTTAATTTGTTTGACCACGAATTTATGGATTTACGCACTTTTCCATGGGAAATTTAGCCACTGCCTACTCCAGAGATTTCTTAAAGAGATTGTAGGGTTCATCATCATTCGCTTTTATCATTCATTATAAAATTTAAAACTTTCTTCAAGATCCAAGGAGTGCAACTTCTGTGCGCTATTATACTATTATTTATTCTGTGCTACACTATCTAAATGGTCTTAAAAAATGTTATGATTGATCACTTTAAATCAAAGACTCAACTTACATTTGCAAATTAATACTACATACAAATTGGTTATTTGTCATTTTTTATCGATATTATTGATATTTTGTGGACGATAATATCGAAATATCGATATTAAGCTATCGATGTCAATATCGATTCCGATATTTCATCAATATCGCTCATCCCTACTGACGGGAGCAGTGAGACTTAACAAAAAGTATCAGTCATTATAATGCGACCAAGTTATGTAGTGACGTAACGACACCAGCAACGGAACAACGACAAAATATTTAATTTGGTTGTATTAAAATACATCCAATTACATCCGTTTGACATTTCGGCTAGTGACAACCTTCTACATTACGAATATACAACAGCATATGTATCTCTTTCTAACACATTTTCAATGCTATAAGTGAATACAGTATGAACTGACGTAACTTTGTCGCTATTTTAGTAGGGTTTCTATGCTTTAGTTATTTTTCTATGTACGTGACAACTTGCTGACAACTGACAGTGACAACTGCTAATTGCTATTGAACATGAAATAAACAGACTGAAAAAACAAAACGTGTTATAAATATACCTAAAATGTTTTAAATCATATTTATTTACCATACTACTTTTAATTTGTACTATTATTAATTGAAAAAAAAATGGAGTCTATTTGGTTTACTACTGATTTGGCAGAAGAAATTATGAAAAATGATGATATATTGCAACAGACACAAAGTGTTGTTACAGGTATTACAAAAGCCATTTCCAAAATTAGGTTCTATGACCTGTATCTTTGTTTTTAATAATGTTTTTTCAATTTTAAATGAAAGTTCTTAAGTAAAAGTGTTTTTTTTTATAGATATAATCACAGAACGCTTGGACATCACTGTTATTGTAGAAAACATGGGTGCAGTTTTGACCAATAAAGACGCAGAGAACCGCCTAAAAGGAATGCGATTTTTTACCAAAATTCTGAAAGAAATGCCCAAAGAATATTTTAGCGGGTTGCAATTGAAATTTATATCAAAATTTTACATAGATCGTTTGAAAGATAACCATAAAGTAATACCAGCAGTCCTGGAGGGTTACTTAGCCATAATTGAAATGAAAAATTATAATATGAACAATAGTGCTGAGTTTCTAACAATAATGTTCCGAGAAGTGCCTTGTCAATCTCAGTTGAGACATGACAGATATAATATTTATTTATTGATACAACAATTGATGAAAAAGGATATTGAATGTAAGTCAAGAGCATATGGTCCACTAGTCCACATCTCAAAATCTCCACATAGCATTGGTCCATATCGCAAAACATCCACTATGGTATTTAGATATATTGTGTAGCAACAATGAAACACACCAAATAGTACTTATTTTTCAATTGAAAATAAGTATTCACACATTTTCAAAAGGAACTATCCTAAATGATTAAAAAGCCTGGATTGCATGCTCTCGATCAAATATCTAAGTTTTCAGCTGGAATCTCTTTCCAGGCAGTTTTTATTGCATTAATCAGCTGCTGCTGGTTATGGATCTCTTGCTCATTCTATTTAATGTTTTGTTTCAATTATTCCCACATATGCCCTATTTTAAGCCAGATTTAATATAACTGTTAATCAATATAACAGCTCTGGTTGCAATAATTGTGTCCAAATGCCTTCATACTTAAAAAGGTGATTAATTGTTCACTTAAAAAGAAAATTACACAGTGAAAATACAATTCCTTGCTGAAAATCAATGCTAAAATGATCCCGAGCTAAAACAAAAATCCATACAAAATGTCATAAAGAATTCAAATTTAAAATGGCCCCCTTTTTGTTTTGAATAGTATATATTGTGCTGCATTTAGTTAAATAAATCAAATTGAGTAATAATTTCCATTATTATATGCCGGTAAATGTGGAGTGTGCTTTGGCAGCCGAAAGGCTATTTTAGACAAAGTGGACATAATGCTATATGGATTTTATTGTATGTGGATGTTTTGCTACGTAAACGTTTTGTGTCAATGGATGTGCCATTTATTTAAGTACAAAAAAAACTTGACGCATGTTAATTACAAAATATTTTTTACATTACCTATAACACAAGCAACACTACAGGTACTGCAAGTCTGCTGCCGACTATAGGATGCCGACTTAAGGATAAGGGATAGAGTAACTTCATAATGCCAAATTCTTTAAATTTATTTCTCAAAGAATGCCTATGGGTTATGATGGATAAGTTATAAAATCCATACATAGATATATGATTGATTTATTTCATATATGAAACTAACTGACCCGACAGTTGCCCTGTTAATTTTATATAAAAATACCATCCATATTTCCAACTTTCTTAAAAGTTTATTAACCTTGTTGTGACAATTAATTAGGAACATAACAAAATAAATCAGTAAATCATACTGTTCTCAAGTGAAGGTCCTTTTATACTTTCAGACAACAATAATTGTGTCAGACAGGTACTGTGTTTAAAAAAATAAAGTAATATATTTTTTATATGATATATAAGTACCGTAACGTGTCTGGATGGAATTTGCGGAGAGAATTTTTTCTGAACCGAAACGTGTCTGTACATGTCTGAGAGCCTGTGCCCCGGCCAGTGTAAATAGATCATTGGAACCGTGCAGACATCTTTTGTTTTCTTTACGCAATTAATAACGAAAAAACTGACAGTTTACTTATCTGTTTTTGTCTGACATTGCACATTTCTGATATGCTGGATGTAAATAAAAGGTGTCTGATGGTGTCTGAAACGATACGTGTCTGACACAAACATTGTCTGAAGATATAAATGGACTTTGATATCCACAGTCCTGTTCCTATTTTTTATTCTATTCTGATTTCTTCCATATTTCAGTAGGGTGAGATTTAAAGTTCACAAATGAAATTTTATTGTTATAAGCATAATTATAAGCACCTTTTATTAAACATTTTCAGATATGAAATCTCTTGGACCAGACTTTGTTTATGGATTTATATCGGCTATGGACGGTGAGAGAGATCCACGGAACTTGTTGTTTCTGTTTAATCTCTTGCCAAGATTCATTAGGGACATTCCTCTGGGGCATTTAGTTGAAGAAATGTTTGAAGTTATATCTTGCTACTATCCTATCGACTTTCACCCGTCTCCTGATGACCCTGAAGCAGTTTCAAGGCAGCAGTTGGCTACAGCGTTGGCTCCATGTCTGTGCGCCTCGTCAGAGTTTGGTGAACACTGTCTCGTACTTTTATTAGAGAAATTGGATTCCAGTTTGCGATTGGCGAAGATTGATTCGCTTAAACTACTGGTTAGTTACTGCTACTTTTTTTATTGGAAAGGGTGTCAGACAGGCCGATAGTTCACTTGATGGTAGATTGCTATCATCAGCCCAGGACAAGGACGCACAGGAGGAGTACTTTATCAAAATAATGCAGTTGAACTGGCATCTATGGCATCATGCAAGTCATAGCAGTGCTGACTCGCGTTAATAACGCGTTATTTTAGAAGATAGCGATATAAAATATAATAACTTAGCGACCCGTAAGGAGTTGAAATTTTCAAAAATCCTTTCTTAGCAGATGCATTATATAATAAAGTTATGTTCCAAATTTCAACTTTCTAGACGTAGTAGTTTTGGTTGTGCGTTGATAGTCAGGACAAACGATTTTATAAGTAAGATTGCAAGTAGAACTGACAATAGAAACATTTCTTTATATATTATCAATCGCACAATAAGTCAATGGCAGTGTCGGCCTTTAGCAGTTATTTGTTAAGTCTTGTAATTATTAAATCTATACTAATATTATAAAGCTGAAGAGTTTGTTTGTTTGTTTGAACGCGCAAATCTTAGGAACTAATGGTTCGAATTGAAAAATTATTTCTGTTTTGAATAATCCATTTATCGAGGAAAGCTATAGACTATATAACATCACGCTACGATAAATAGTATTATATATAAGCAGTGTCCAGTACCGCGCGCCCCATGCGCACGCCGCCACCGTATGGGCCGCAGCGAAGCGTGGCCGAGTTCAGCTAGTAGTTAATATGACACGAACTATTCCGTATGTTTATTGAATTTGTCAAAATGTTTTTATGCATTGATCCGTTATCCATACCTAATGCTATAAATGTGAAAGTAACTCTGTCTGTGTTACCTAGTCACGCCTTAACTGCTTCTTTTTTTTTTTTAATTTTTCAACTTGGACGAAATCGCGGGCACCAGCTAGTACTAAAAACAATTATTATAAATTTCAGACAGAGAGTTGTAAGACATTCACTACTGAAACTTACACGCCATTTCTAAAAGCTTTATGGTCTTCGGTCCATAGAGAACTATCTCACAAATCTGACGAAGAATTAAGGATGGCTGCTCACGAAGCTTTATCGGCTTTGGTCTCTAACTTGTCTACATCTGCACACACAGATTTGACATTTGAGAATTTTGTGAAAGGGATTGTTATATCTATGCAGACTGCAATAGCCGAGTCAACAACTGTAATGCAGTTTGTGCAAGCGACCAAAGTTTTGTTGACAACAGCAAACTCTTCCAAAGAGTCATGTATAATTATCACAAAATCTATGATACCAGCAACGATTACCTTCTACGGTTTCAAAACTTCGCCTAAATTGCAAATCGCCAGTTTAGATTTCATCGGAGATTTGTTTGAATTGGCCAAACATTGGGATGTGTTGGAACAAATATCTGTGCAAGTTAAGGAAATACCTCAATTGTGTTTGACAGCCGTTAGCCAATCGGGTAAAGAATATCAAATGGCTGGTTTCAAGAGTTTGATACGTTGTAAAGATGTTTTAGACACTGAACTTGTCTTACCGTTCATCGAAGTTTCAATGTATACCATCCAACATTCTCAGGACAATGATCTGTTAAGTGTGAGCGTTGAAACTGTTCATATAATTGCAAGGAAGTATCCAGAGCTCGTTATGGAATTTGTAGTTAAAAGGAAGTGTGATTTAGAGAATCTAACTAGAGATAAACATGATTTAGAAAAACGTTTAAATTTGCTATCAAACTTGGCAAGCATAGATGAATTTTCGAAAATAATAATAACTGAAATGCTTAATGTAATAACAGAAAACGATGAAGATGCTTTCAAAGTTGTAGAAGCTCTGAGTGAATCAATATCTAATTCAAATTTATATCCAAAGGATAAAGTCGATCGGATTGAGAGTGATCACGGTCTAATAGAATCTATTCTGTCTTGGTTATTGGCAGAAATAAAGACAAAACCAAGAGAACAAATGATACATGGCTTCAATTTAATAGCAAACACAATAAGCAATTTATCAACGGAGAAACAGCAAGAAATTTTAGCAAAACACACACAGAACATTCTCGAAATGTGTAAAATGGATACAGTACATTTCCTTTTATTGGAATGTTTGTACAATTCTTTACACCAGAGTGTTTATAGTGATGATGTCAAGGATATAATGAGGTTGTCTTTGAATATATCTCTGACAGACGATGATGAACATATAAGGAGCAAAGCGTGCACTTTGGTTGCTCATTTTTTAAATAAAGCAGAGTACGGAATGAAGTTTGAGTTTCTATATGAGTTATTGAAGGATTATTTGTTGTCTTGTAATAGGGATGAAACAATGTGTCCAAGGTTAATTGTTTTGTATGGGTGGATAACTAAAGCTTTAATTATGAGAGGCAGTGATTTGTTTTCGTTCTGGTTGCAAAAGGTGAGTTTTTTTTTGTTATAATTGGAATCGAATAATACATAAAAGAATAATTTTTTATGTAATGGTTGACATGGTAGGTGACTACCGTCGCCTATAACACAAGCAACGCCACAGGTTCTGCAAGTGCGCTGCCGACCATAGTAGGAACAAGGATAAGGGATTAGGAAGGCATAGGGAAATGGGCTCTGGCATCTCTTTACACATTCACCGAAATATAACATTTCACAGTGATATTCTTTAAGGGGGTGGTTACTGCTGCCAGAAGGGCTTAAAAAGTTCATTTCCAAAGTAAACCCTGCCGTGAATCGAAGCCGGGACCCCTGAGACAGAGCGTTAAAGCAATCACCTTAACCACTCATCCAATGGACTCGTCATCCAATGGGATTTTGACTGCAATTTAAAATTTATTGTAACAATACTATTGCTCTCTGCACTAAATAGAACAGCGTCAAACATTGATCTATTTGTTTTTCTTCTCAGATAATGGTAGCACTGTCTAGTAGTGAATATTGCAAAAATGCCGCAGAAGCAATTCAATTAATAATGACCGAGTCACAGGACAATTTAACTCTAAAGCAACACTGTAGAATCGGCCTTTTGTACAGACAGAGGATGTTTCAAACGTTTTCCGCACAAATGGAGAAAATCGACCCCGCGAAGGCTGATACTCAAGAATTCTATTTGTTAAGTTGGGCGTATGTACTTAGAAAAACACCGAAAAGTGTGCTTAACAATGAAGTTAACAAGGTATTTTTTTATTGTTAATAGCATAAGAATAAGAAGTTAACACATTACGATGGTGTATACAGCCAGTATATAAATATGAAATGTTCCTCATTTATTTGTTAAGATGGAGGATAATACGTGAATATAACATAAAACATAATAATAAGTCATATTCAAGCCCTATTATAAAATAAATTTAAATACATAAGTTTTATTCAAAAGGCACTTTATTAATTACACTCGTATACGTGGACTAAGACCGTCAATAATTGCATCACAAGTCACAAGCAGCGCAAGCTAACACAATAAGGATTCAAGTTGAACATATACGTATTCACAGAACATATAAGTATTCAAGTATACAAAATTTCATCCAAATCGTTAAAGCTGTTTCCGAGATACGCGAAATATACAAATATATATATATATAATTAAAGGTGGCAGACAGGCTGACTGTCCTCCAGGTGGGGTACATGTGCGCTAGTTATTAGATTTAAGTATTTAACACTTGGAGCTGCTTCGGACTGTTTGTTTATTGTATATGTGCTTGTACAGCAAATTGGTGTTGAAAAAACAAACTATGAGGTTTCTTCCTACTTCTTCCTCATAGAAGATGCTTTCCGAAATGGTATTAAATGTACAAGAATTGACTATTGCAAGATACACAAATATTATACAAGTAGTCTTAAACAAAATAGAATAATTTTAAAGGTCCGTGGAACTGTTGTGTATAAACTAAGATTTTTATCTGAGTTCTTTACTGAGTCAGATACATCCATGTGGTTTCTCAAATATCTACGGTTTGAAGCTTCCACTGTATTGTCTGACCCAGTACCTACATATTTTTCCTTTGGATACTCTATTTCCAAACGTTTGAATGACCAGTTTTATTTCCAGATAGTTCCCATAGTGATAGATTCATTGAACGTTGACAATAAGGAGTTATTGCTTGTTATGACTGAGGTATTGTCTGAATTTATCGAGACAAAACATTTAGCAGTCGGCCAGAGCTTGCAAACAATTATGCCTCGACTAGTTAACCTAACGAAATATGTTAAGTCAATGGTATGTATATTTATGTTTTGATTAATACAAATGTTACGATATCATAAATCAACTTAGTGGTGGTAGGGCAAACAATAAATATTTTTATTGTTTTGAACGTTTATAAACACATAAAGGTTTCCAAGTGCGCTGGCAACAATGAGAGGATTTTGGAAAGGGACAATACTCATACTAAGTCCCGTTAATATAAAACTTTTTTATTATTATTTTCTGTAAAGTTATGAGACTGTATGAACACAATCAACGCTACCGTTGGATGAGTGGTTAGGGTGCTTGCCTTAAGCTTTGTTCTAGGGTTCCCGGGTTAGAATCCCAGCAGGTTCGGTCAACTTTGGAAATGAACTTTTCAAAGTTGGCTCTGGTCTGGATATGGGAAATAGCAGCAGTGCACACTGCGTTTCGCACACTAACCACTTACAGAAGACCATTGTGAAATAACTGCACGTGTGGTGTTGTGTTTCCGTGAGTGAGTAAGGGGTGGCAGAATCCCTTCCCCTTCCCCATCCTTTATCTTTAATCCTACTGATATAGCCGGCAGCGCACTTGCATCACCTGTGGCGTTGTTTGTGTTATAGGCGACAGTAGCTACCTAATATCAAGTGGACCCTTACCTACTATCAAGTACCCTCAGCCAAACATAAAAAAAGAATTTGCTGCCGACCACAGCAGAATTAGGGAGGGAGTGAAAAATGGGCTCTCTTGCATCCCTTACTCACTCACCGAAACACAACACACCTGTTGTTATTTCACGGTGGTCTTCTTTAAGCTAATGGTTACTGCCGCCAGATTTGTCCAATTTATGGCTGAGAAATGCAGTGTGCCTTGTCACTACTAAAGTATAAAATACAAAATTATCGACATAACGCGATTTAGATTTAATGTTTGTAATTGGACTTTTCAGGATGTCAGAATTAAGAGCTTGGAGTGTCTTTATAATATTGCAAATGTTTATCCGACTGTATTGCTGTTGCCGTACAAGCAAGACATGTTGATTGATCTGACGCCATCTTTGGACGATAAAAAGCGACTCGTTCGTAGTATGGCAGTAAAGGCGCGAACGCGCTGGTACCTGATTGGCTCGCCGGGCGAACAGAAGAGCCAATAGGATCGTCTGTCAGCGAACCTCCCAATTTCGAATTGAAATTTTGGTCAAATGGTCTAATATCCAGTATTAGAAATATATACCCTCATCTGTTATTTGACGACGACAAAGATTATATGTTAGATGATATATATATCGCAGCCATCTGGTTTATAAAAATCAAGCATTAGCTATGACATTAGGAATTGGAAAATTATACGGAGTCACGTGAAGCTGTAAATTATGTAAACAAACATTCAGGGGTTCACGACATTTGGATCGAATAATAATTATATGTAACACAATAATTAATCAAAACAACACTAAATCGACTCCCCTTACCCAGCAATGCAACGACGCGACGACTAGTCTACCGAATGTTCAACGCCCAACTCTATCTACGGCCCGCCAATTTAGTATAACACCTACGTTCAACGAGAGAGGACGCGCGCACGAAGCACATTATAAATAACAAAACCACTTACTGATGATACGAAACGTCTCCCCTCACTCGACAAACCACTTTTTACGTATTTTTACAATTAACAACAGCGCAATTAGACATTTTTTGTTTTTCGAAAGTTGAACACAGTCAAAAGCGAACTGAGGCCGTATTTGAGCATTACTCAAGTTGCGGGCACGTAGTGGCGAACGGCTTGCGGTATCTATACTATCTACGTCTGTGTTCCCTATCCTTGTTTTATTTTATGAGAGTATATATACTTCTAATACAGGATCTCTCACAGGCTGTTTTCATGTTGTGTTTGTGATTATATTTTTGAAATATTTTTTTAATAGTTTTTATAAATGAATGCTGTAAATATACCTACTTCTTGTATACATACATTAAATTGCTTGAATTATATTTTTATCGTTAAAACTAAAATAACTGAAGCTAAAGCGAATTTATAAATTTAAATATTATGTTAAAATGGCAATGAATATTCCTTTGTGAAAGAAAACATTCAACCCCGGATTATTAAAATTCTAAGTGGACATGTTTATATAAAAGTAAATGGTTTTTTAATAAGTTGTTTTATTAATTTTAGACACTTCATTTCACTTAATTCGTTCTTAATGATAGATAAAATATTTTATTAATCTTTTTATATAATATTCATTCAAAATGTATTTGAATTTTTTTTTATAGAATCACGAGTTAATGGTTCCGTCTGTTTAGAACTTGGTTCCCTTTAATTGATCTGAATGGCGCCTTCCATGCATTTAGTTAGATCGACCTGTAGCTTATTGTTATTGTTTCACTAATAGGATTCTATGCAGCTAATAGCTTATAAAAGTTAAACAATAAGTAGCTTGTTTATAAAAGTAATATTCATTATTACACTCCAGGGGCACATTAGTTGGTCGCCGAAGTTGTGCAACAACGTTCCTGCGACCCCGTCCATCTACGGCCGCGCTAGAAAGTCGTTGGGTTTTAGCCGGTAGGAGTCCGGCATAACCCGCAGCGTCCCCCTTTCGCTGCTGGGTATCCATGATAGATTTCCCAACGTAAAAAAAAAAAAAAAGGGGGGCACATCAGTTCAAGTTTAGCAGTGAGTACTCACAACACACTTCTACAGAACCGATCCTTTTGCTCAAGTTAGTTAAAAAAAAAACCGTTTATTCTTTTAACTCTTCAAAAACTATGGTTAATTTCTACTTGAATTTATAGTCGCCGGGTGCATTTGAGGGAGCAATATAAGCGTATGTTTCTGAAGATTGCCCACTACATATATAAACAAACTTACAAATACATACTTATATTTATAATATTAGTGTACATAAAGGCGACATCTATTTTTTTTAGGAGGGGAAATGACGTTTACGCACTATCCCTCGCCGACGGGGACAGTCGACGAGGGGGAGTGTGGGACTCGCCCGGTGAAGTGACTTATCACCGTGAATACCCACCAAAACCCCCCTGGATTCCACTATCAGCGGTGATGTGCGGGTCCGAGTTCATAGCGAGGCTTTATCCTCGGATATGTTAAGGCGACATCTAGTTTCACTGTTTTCTAGGTGGTCATAACAATAGATGACACTACTAGCGCCATCTATTGAACTTTCATAACATATCACAATATCAATAATATTATTAGCCATTATATCATTCTACATGCGAATCCGAAAATTCAGTCAGTTGCTGAGGGCCGATGGAAGAGAATACGCACTATAAAAAATAGGCTATAAATAAAAATAGTTTCAGACGAGAATCATTTCAAGATAATATTTTTTTTACCAAACACAAGTTAAAAAAAAAACTATATTTGAAATTTAAGTAATTTATTTTGGAACTGTTTCTTGCACTGTTTTCACAGCATCTTTTTGTATAGCAAATTTCAGTGACCTACAAGCATTGGTAAGTTGGCGAATAGATTTGGTTCAGCAGCGGTAGCGGTAAGAAAAAAAATCATCAATTCACAGGTCATTCCGAGGTTGCTATTTTTATGTTATATTCATAGTATATCCTATGCCAAACTGGTTTTGCGACATGTTGCTGATCAAACATTTTCGCTTTACTTCTTAATTAAGAAATAAGAAGAATTAGTATGTCTATAAGTAAAATTAAAGAAAATACTTTGAACACAGTGTACAACCAATGTGAAAATTTCACGTAGGTACTTACAAAAAAACCATCGCATATTCGCTAAGGGTGATGGTAATGATTAAAAGCCAAGACACGATAAGGTTCATATCACATAAAATAACAGTAAATATGTAGAAAATGCTATTTATTACCCACTAGCTGGTGCCCACGACTTCGTCAGCGTTGAAAAATGAAAATATAACGCCTGACAAAATGTATGAGAGTATGAATTAGATTTAAAGAGTAGGCGACAGCGGGCGTTGGAGTGCGGGCGGGGGTGGCTGCATCAAGCGCGTCGCGTTGGCGCGAGACCGTACGATAACTCTAAGATCTTCATTTAAATTGTATGGTGTACAGGGCTATTATAATGTGTATAAACGCTTAAGGTAGGTAACGAACGTATTTAATTTAATAACGATTAATACTGTATCCGTCTAAATAGCTTTTCCAAATACCACAATATAATTATGTGATCTTTTTTTTTGGAATTTAGAATGGGTATAGACTTTTTTCGCGGACTTTTTTGTAGACCTATAAAAGAGAAACGTTATCGATGAAAACCAAAGATAATTGTTAGGTACAGACTAATACAACATCTTTGATGAAAACTCCTAGATAGATGGCTTGACATCTTCAACAGTCATTGTCATATTTCAATCAATTTATAGAAAACCTTAACGAAGTATTAGTGTTGCCCAAATGCAAGACCAAGACGAGACTTAGCCAGTCTTGGTCTTGGTCTTGCGTCAATATACCTGGTCTTGGTCTTGGTCTTGGTATTGCGCTCACAGTCTTGGTCTTGGTCTTGGTCTTGCAGCAAGAGTCTCGCAAGTCTTGCAATCACCTATTAGCCTATTGCCATTTATTAAACACGTTAGTTTACATCTTAGAACAAGGTAACAGTAGGTACATTTTGGGCTTAAATAAAGACCAACCAAATTAATAAAATTAACTAGACAATATTTTAAAGACTGTCTGTCAAGTGATAGGCCCTCACCTTATATGGAATAGAAGAGTTGTAGAATAAAAACAATCTATGCAATTTACAATTTATTTAAATAAAAAACAAAACACAAATTAGTAATAGCTTTGACATGATGCAACTTATATTAACTTTATATTAATTCTTTTGACCAAGAATTAATACAGAGTAACCATCTGGCTGACTCATCACTTAACCTATTTCTATGTTTTCTAATTACTAACGATGCTTCAGAAAATAATCTCTCAGCAGGTACTGAAGTTGCAGGTATAGAAAGAAAATCACGAGCCATCTTGGATAAAATCGGATATTCCGTCTCGTGCGTCCTCCACCACTCTAAAATGTCTTCCGAGCTGGCGGCTCTTGGTTTACTTAAGTACTCCTCCAACTCGTCAATGACTAAGCCTTGAAGACCAGATCCAGATCGAGATGACGTAGAGGGACGTGCATACAGTTTCTCAAAGTCTATTATATCTTCATCTTCATTATATTCACATACTTTATTTCTTGGTGGAGACTTATACACCGAGTGTAGATTTTTATACTCTTTATAAAGTTCATTAAATTTGCACAGGCTTTCTGTTTTAATTTGCTTCCCCCATAATGTCATATCAAAAGTCTGAGCTTTGTGCCTTGGGTCTAAAATTAAAGTGGTACAGTAAATCCAGTTGCTCTTTTTATAATGCTTTAGCATTTTATCTCGGGCTGCTTGGAAACCCAGAACAAGCCTTTCATCCACTTCGGTTCGATTAGGTTTCTCATCTAATTGTTTTACCATGGATTCAATTTTGTCGAGCAAGAGATTGAATGATACAATGACAAGTGGTAATGTAACATATTTTTCTCCACCAAGTTTCGTTGATAAAAGTTTAAAATTTATTAGAAACTTATATATTTTTTCGAGTATTTGCCATTCAATTTCTGTGATTTGAAAAACATTCAATTCGACGACAGAAGTGCACAATATGTTAATGCCAGTTCTAACTTTTAAACCAAATCCAATCATATCATGTGTGGAATTCCATCTCGTTGGACAGTCGAGTATGGGATTCAGATTTGTTGGCACGCCAGCTGCTTCACAAGCAGACTGGAACTTCCTCTTAAGTATCTCACTTCTTTTTATTTTACTGGAAATACTGCGTAATTTTGTAATAGCTGTACGTGAGTCTGCAATATTTGGCGCATATTCTTCATCTTCCTCAGTTTTGTCTTGGTAGTCTTCATACTGTTCCTGTTCTTCATTGTCAGTTTCACTGTCTAATGCTAAGGTCTTCAATAAATCTTGCACACCAAGGTTCAAAATGTGAGCAAAGCACCGGAAATGTTGATTGTCTGAATCAAAATGTAGCAGTTTGCCAAGTTCACACATAAATTTTGTATTTGCAGTTGCGTTGTCGACTGTGATACCCTGTATTTTATTAATAATGTCATATTCCAATAAACAATTGTGGAAAATCGTTGCAATATCTACCCCAGTATGTCCACCGCGCGATGGTATAAAATCAAGGACTACAGATCGATACTTCCATTCGTTGTCTATATAATGAATAGTGACCCCGTAGTAACTCCTACCAGCAATGGACGTCCATCCATCAATGGTAAATGACATTTTACATGAGTATTGTTGTAGTCGATTTTTAACATGCGATTGTAGTTCTTCAAATCGCTCTTTGACCTTCCTTCTAAGTGTCGACCTTTTAGGAAATACTGTATTCGGACAAATCAATCGAAAATATTCTTGTGTATCTTCGTCATCGAAAAATGAGAAGGGAAGATATTTTTTTACAATCCAATCAACAGTAGCTGTCATAAAGTTGTCACTGCGGTTTTCAGATACTGACTGAAATAAAATAATAAAACATATAACTTAATAATATTATTAAATTACATATCCCATTTCCCTATCCCTTTCCAATCCCTTATCCTTAATCCTACTGTGGTCGGCTGCGTACTTGCAGCACCTGTGGCGTTGCTGGTGTTATAGGCGACGGTAGTCACCTACCATCAAGTGGACCGTCAGCCTGTCTGCCGACCTTGACATAAAAAAATATAGGTATATACGATACATACAAAGGTAAACAAATAAATACCCGTTGGTAGAAGTAAAAAAAAAATGTTTTGTTCGGCGAACAACAGCGACTTTATTTAGGTAAATTACTGTAATTAATTAAGTAGGTATTTATGTAATATATTTTTTCTTACCTGTCTACTTTTTCCAGCGGTTATTAAAAATCTTGATATATCTCCACTTAATGTGGGTTTTTTCAAAGGAAGAAATATTTGCGATTCCTTCGCGTGAAAAGATAGTAGATGCTTCCTTAAGCCTGAAGTGTTTCTATTTTTCATTTTAATCTCAACCTTTTTATGTTGGCACAATTTACACCTTGCAATTTGGGACGCATGAATTATTTCGAAAAACTCATCGAATTTGCTTTTAGGTCTTTTAGATCTAATTCTCCAACTCTCACTACTCCGACTAGAACTATTTGAATCTTCGTCACTCTCACTCATGTCAACATAGATTAGAGCAGGTTTATGGGGAAGAAACAATTAATGCACTATACTCGAAGTAAGCTCAATTGGGAATAAATGAAATTGAAATAATAACTCCTATTTATAAGCACACGCCAAAACACCGATAAAGGAAAGTCGGCATTCTTTGATAAAACAATGATTCTTTGGAAGATTAAAAAATACAGAAGTGACCAGTTATTGTATGCCTACTTAACAATAAAATAGCTGTGTAAATAATATTGTGTATTATGTTCTTCTTTCGATGGAATTAACATTACCTAATTAAATCAAACTTGCCTAGGTATGTTGCCTGCTGTATTTATATACTTACTAGCTACTAGAGTATGATAGAATTTGATATACCTACACTCCTACAGTCCAATATAACATAATATTACTACAATAATATCACTACAATAAATTATCTAATATGTACCTATTTTTACGACTATAATATTTCTTGCGAGGACAACAAAATCTGTATTAGTATTCGTTCTGAGCACCAGTAAATTTATTTTATTCTTTGGAATATCGGCAACCTTTGATGTGCGAGCGGCGGCGATCAAACAGTGTCAAATGCTGTGTCGCAGTCTTTTAATAAAAATTTTGCAGGTACGTAAGTAGTGACTCATTGGTTGGTCGTGTTGCTCGGCGAGATTAACGAAATTAGTAGAGTCGGTTGCTAACTATAGTAATTTAATGTTTTTGTTTGCTACTTATTGAATTTGATAAAAATAATATTTATATATAATATTTTTATAACAATATTATAAAAATATTATATATAAATATTATTTTTAACAAATAAAATAAAAACCGTTATAACCATCAAAAACTTCATTTTTAATTTTCTATTGTTTTGACGTTAATGAGTAATTAAGTAAGTACATGTAAAAGTTTCAAATGAACAAACATGTAATTTTAGTAAGTATTTCATTTTCATAATTTTAATTTTTTTATATATTATATTTGGTATAATCCACTTTTATTAATTTTCATAAGTAACACCCGCTCAGACATTACTATTATACAGACACAGTTATAAATATCTGCATCCACTCCACGGATCCCTTGTTCTGTTCTAGCTTGGTGTAAGCGGACACCACTGCCGTTACGAACAAAATGAAACCAAGTACACGCGTAATTTTGCGGATTATTTTGCCAGTGTTATTTTCTATGGAAAAGGCCCATAGAACCATCAATGATTATGAAATAAGTAATCATAAATACCGCCGACCGACCAATGGTTTATATCGCGTAAAGTAAAAGAGATTAACCACCAAATTGACTGGCGCAAAAACTGTTGCTAACTTGCTATACTCGACTCGATGAGTTTTAAATTTTGCTGAATAGAATAAAACCTAAGACAATATAAGTATATCAGGTTCAGGACTAATATAAACTTGATAAGTACCTACATAATGTTTGTATAATTTTATTGGTTAGGTACAATTTTTATCACTAACCTACTAAACATCGATGCACCAGGGCAATTATCAGTCATGCCAAAATTTCATTTCATTTCAATCAAACGTCTTTGAGCTGTCTTAGTGCTTTAGTTTCAAAAGGTATTAAGAGTCAACGACTTGATAAAGGAATGAATTTACGAAAGTTTTCGCTTTAGTTTTCGTACCCCACTGTACCTTCTACCCTACCTACAAAATTTCTTTCAAATGCATTAAAATTCATTAATTAATTAGGTAAGTACCTACCAAGTACCAATGTTATATAAGTTAAAGTTAATTAAACAAGAGCATGAACAAGAGCGTAGGTAGGTATGAACTTCGTATGTAGGTATGAAAATAAAATTGAAATAGGTATCATTGTTTCAAAGAGATAGTGTACAGAAAAAGACACATTTTTATCTTTTATCCAGACGGCAGACGCAGACGAAGTTGCGTTCAAAAGCTAGTCTATAATTTAATCAGATACCTATGATGTAAGTAGGTGGGTAAGTACCTACCTATCCAGTATCTACGCGGACCGGACACATCCACAACATGAGGGTCATGATCACGAGGGTGGCTGTTCGTTTACTTGCAGATAAATTTTCATTAAGTAATAATTATACCTACCTAATATAAGTATAATCATTACCTATACCAATCGAACTTTACGTGAACAAAGACGCGGGCAAAACGTAATCCATACTTTAATATCATTGTTAACGGCAGAATCATAGTGTTATAGCTAATGTAGAATGTTAATGTTAATATAGGTAATGTAATGTAGATTTTAGTTATAAGTTTTGTATAAATGTATTACAGTCCACCAAGCATTGGTAAACACAAAGGATCTCAGGTACATGGGGACGGAATGCGACGGTTAGTGCTACCGTGCTAAAATTATTTGAATGTAGTTTTTTGAGTCAGTGTTGGTCCGTTCGCCCATAGTGAATGTCGTGTACGCGCTCTGAGCCTCCTTTGTGTTCGCCACGTGGGATAAATGCCATGTTGCATTACACGTGTGTACGATAGTGTCTGTATTTTCCTTTCCTACATAAACCCCTAAGCCCTAAGCAGTAACGCCGTTTAGAGATCGTCCGCTGGTGTCATTAGCGGTGAGGTAGTTCCTACCAAGAGAGAATTTTTAAGGGTAATTATGAGTGTGTTTGACCCCTTAGGTTTGTTGACACCCATAATTATCAATTCTAGGATAATAATGAGAGATGTGTGGAAGTCAGGCATCGGGTGGGATGAAAAACTAACTGAACCAGATTTTGTAAGGTGGCAGATATGGTTAGACTTTATCTTTATCTTGTCTTAGTGGCTATTTCTGTCTGCTAGAGTACCAGTATCACGTCGTCCATTGCTGAAATATTGTGATCGCCACGTGAACTAAAGCTCTCTACCTATACCTACCACGTTAAGGAACTGTAGTACTTTTTTGATAGAGGCATTCTTCACATCTTCACAAGCCATTGTGTGGCTTCCTAGGATGTGACTGCGCTTGTGCATCAGAGGGCCACACTCGCACAGGATATGCATTGGTGTTTCTTCTGCCTCATGGCAGAAGCGACACTCTCCCGTACTAGTGAGCCCCATTACTTTAAGGTGCCTATTGAGGCGGCAGTGCCCCGTTAGCGCCCTAGATAGCATACACAAATTGCTCCTGCTAAGCGACATAGCCTGATTTGTTGCGTTTCGACTATAGGCTTTAATGAGCGCTTTGGAATGGTTCAAACCTGGCAAGTCAGTCCAGCGTTTGTAAGATTTAATAAAGCACTGATTCCATATGGTCCAGCGAGCTAGGCTATTTGGTAGTCCGCACATAGGTTCAGGACCTATTAGCCTACCTTTTGCGCCTACACGAGCCAGTTCGTCGGCCAGTTCATTGCCTTCGATCCCCATATGGCCAGGTACCCATCTTAGGACCACTTTGTTCTTGCGCCCTAAGGTATTTAAGTAGTCTACACAGTTTCGCACCAGCTTTGAGACTGTAGAGTCTGAGTCCAGTGCCTGAAGTGCAGCCTGACTATCTGAGTGAATGTAAATTACACGGTTGACGTAGTTTCTTTGCAGGTTGATTTCCGCGCATTCTAAGATGGCGAAGACCTCTGCTTGGAAGATGCTGGCGTATTGTCCCAAGTTTACACTGGTCCTGTAGTCCTGGTCACCGCCATACACTCCACAGCCTACGTCAGGTCCTGATTTGGACCCATCAGTATACCAAGAAAGGCTACCTTCCTCCCAAGAGATCTTATTATTTGACCAGTTTTCTCTTGAGAGTAGCTCCACAGTATAATACTTTGCTTCTATGTACTGTGGTACCATTGTATCAGTAGGCATGCCTAAGATAGGATCCCTTAGTACTGAGTCTTCTAGAGCTCTGAGTACCTTGGACAGCCAATTGTGTTTACCCCGATTCATCATTCTGTGCATGCTGGTTCTCGCCTCCTTCTCTAAAAATAGATTTAGAGGCGGTAAGCCCAGGATAGCCTCCAGAGATGCTCCGGGGGAACTCGACATGGCTCCTGTTATCATCAGACATGCCAAACGCTGTAAGCCATTAAGCTTGTCGATGGTCGTTTTCTGGTTGGCTTTTCTATACCATACTATAGAGGCGTATGCGATCATCGGCCTCACAATAGCAGTGTACAGCCAGAGGGTGAGCTTTGGACACGGGCCCCAGCTCTTCCCTACCATTCGACGACTGATAAATAAGGCTGCCTTAGCCTTATTTATCACATTTCCAATGTGTGTATTCCACGTTAGTCTCTGGTCGAAAGTAACTCCCAGATATTTGACCTCTGAGGAAAATTCAACTCGTTTACCATTTACTAGAGGTGGCTTTAATTTGTCCAGTAGCCTCTTTTTGGTAAACGGTACTATAGCGGTTTTATCACCGTTGACTAACAGTTCATTTGCTGTGCACCATTCGCAAATGATGTTTAAAGCTTTCTGTAACAGGGCCGAAATTGTGCTTTGGCAGAAGCCTCTTATGATCACCACTAGGTCATCAGCATAACCTAGGGCATCGATCCTGTGTTCTGCCAGCCTGTACAGAAGTTGATCAACTGCAAGAGTCCAAAGCAGTGGCGATAGAACACCGCCCTGCGGGCATCCTCTTGTAGTTACTACAGTGAGCGAGGTATCGTGTAGTTTGACCTTCGCTTTACGTTTGGATAGCATGGCCTTTACCCACCTAACTGTAGTCGGGTCCACATTTTTGTTTTGTAGTCCCCTCACTAACGTGTCGGTGGGAGTATTATCAAATGCGCCTTCTATATCCAAAAATGCACACAGAGCTATCTGTTTATCATCCAAAGCCCTTTCCGCCCTGTCAGCTAGTTGGATCAAGGCCGTCTCTGTGGACCTTCCCTTCTGATAGGCGTGCTGGGTGGAATGAATGGGTTTCGAGGCCAGGGCTTTGTCCCTTATGTGTTTATCTATAATTTTTTCTAGAGTTTTAAGCATAAAGGACGTAAGGCAAATTGGTCTGAAGGACTTAGGCAGAGCATAATCCCTCCGACCTGCCTTAGGTATAAATAATACCTTAGCCCGGGTCCATTGTTCCGGTATATATCCCCAGGCATAACTTGCCCGGTAGATCTTTACCAGATACGGCGTGAGTACGTCTATGCCTTTCTGTAATAGAATGGGCAACAGTCCGTCTTCACCACTGGACTTCAGGGGTTTAAAGGACTTAATAGCCCATTTTACAACTTTGGGTCGGATGAGATCAGCCGCTCTGTTACGGTCCTCATTTCGAGGCCTTTGGTGTAAAGGCGTTCTGTCTGACCCGGCCGAAAAGCTCTGAGCCCCCGGAAAGTGAGTTTTTATCAGCAACTGAAGAGTTTCCTCTTCAGTGTTCGTAAAGGAGCCATCAGGTCTCTTAAGCAGCCCTAATTGACTAGGCTTGTCCTTCGCGAGCAGTCTATGGATTCTGGCCCCTTGAGGCATTTGCGTTAATTCCTCGCAGAGCTTCCTCCATGCAGCACGCTTGGACTTCCTTATCTCCTTATTGTATTCAGTCAAGGCCTTCTTGTAGTTTTCCCATTCAAGGGTTCTTCTTGCCTTGTTGAATAGACGTCTGGTTTTCTCCCGAAGCTTCTTGAGCCTTGAGTTCCACCAGGGTACATTTCTTTTGGAGTGCTTTGTTCTAAGCGGACAGCTTTCCTCATAGGCACTCTTTATTGCCCACGTGATAGCCTCCACTGTATGTTCTAGCTCCTCCGGTGTACATATACTTTTGGGGAAGTCCTCAAGATTTTGCCTTAGTTTGTTGTTATAAACGTCCCAGGCTGTAGCTTTTGGATCCCTGTATGTTACAGTTTGATCTTTTGTAGATGTTGCTAGATCAAAACGGATTTGTCTGTGATCAGACATAGAGCTTTCTCCACTGACATGCCAGTTTGATATAAACTTGGCCATGTTGTCAGTAGCGAAGGTTATGTCTAAAACTTCCTGCCTTGCGGTTGTCACGAAGGTCGGCTTGCTCCCTCTGTTGAGTACCTGTAAACAGTTAACTAAGAGAAAGTCATGTAGTAACTCACCTCTATTGTTTGTATCGGTGCTGCCCCACGTTACGTGATGGGCATTGGCATCGGCTCCAACAAGTAGCTCGGCTTTGTGATGTTGCGCGTACGCCACCAATCGCGCAAGCTCCACCGTAGGGTCATGTCCGTCATAAGGTAGGTACGCAGAACAGACAATGATGCGTGTTCCCTCCCTGCCCTTGATGTTGACAAAAGCTGCCGCCATGTCGTCAGTACATAACTCTGGCACTGGCAAATATTCAATATTTTTATTGAAAACTATGCTTGCTCTGGGCTTTGAGCCACAGGTATTATGAAGTATTTTACCTGCAGACTGAAGTCCCAGTACCGCTCCATTTTGGGTCCAGGGCTCTTGTATGAGGGCGACATCAACCTCACCCCGCAGGAGAAGGCGCTCTAGCACTGCTGTAGCAGCCATCGCATGATGAAGGTTGATTTGAATCACCCTCATCTTCTCTCTCTCTCCTTTTTTTTTTTTTTTTTTTTTTTTTTTTTTTTTTTTTTTTTTTTTTACCTATACGGTACCTAAATTTTTTTGGGAACTATATTTTCCGTCATCAAAATTTATATTTTGTCATCAACTTGTACCTATCATCTAATTAATAGATCTGTCGGCAGGAAATATTTTCATTGTCAATTAAATAAATGGGTCGCCAGGTATGAATTTACAAATTAATGTCAATATATATCTAAAATAATAAATGTATTATCAAAAAATCGTAGTTTGTCCTATAAATAAAACTTTGTTGTGAAAATAATAGATTTGTCCCTTAAATAATAGCTCCGTACTCAAAACAAAATAGTAGCATCTGTCAGCAAATATATCAATTATCGTATCGTCGCCAGATTATGACTTCTTTTTATTTGTTATTTTGTCACCAGTACAGTAGTTACATTTTATTTTTTCGGTTATCAAATAATACAATTCGTTACCAATAACAGTTCAGTTTATAAATTTAATGAAAAAATGTTTAAATAAAGGGGCGGAGCAAAATTCTACTAGATATTTACGTAAATTATACTATATTATAATTTACGTAGTTATTACGTAAATTATAATAAAAAATAAATCAATATAACACCCCAAATAAATAAATACATCCTAGCAATTTACCGGATGTAAATATAGTAAAACAATACCTATGATGTATAATGAACTAGCTGTGTCCGCGGTTCTGCTCGCGTGGTCTCAGTGGTTTGATTTAAATTGCAAGACGCAAGAGTCTTGCAGGCTTAGTCTTGTTCTTGCTTAAATCTTGCAGGGTCAGTCTTGGTCTTGGTCTTGCTACAATTAGGCAGTCTTGGTCTTGGTCTTGGTCTTGCAAAAATGCAAGAACAAGACCAAGACTGCAAGACTTGCAAGACTTTTGGGCAACACTACGAAGTATACACCTAAATCTTTCTCAGGAAACACTCCGCTGATAGATGAAAACCGCATGAAAATCGTTCAGTACTTTTTAAGGCGGGAGATCTTTTATAATATTAAATGTAAGGATTATTTGACGGCTTGATAGCGCAATATTTGTTTATTGTTACACACTAATTTGTTTAAAAGAGCACCTCTGAGACAGGTCTTCTGTAAGAGGGCGGTTAGGTTACTGTCGCTCTGCCCAAAGGATTGCGAAACGCAATGAGCCCTGCCATGGACTTTTGTATGCCTTTTGTGGCTAAACGTAGTCGGATATCATAATTGTGTACCTACTGTAACACCTAGTTTTGGCAAAATAAATAATATACTCAAAGATTTTCCAACTGCAAGGATTAGTTCAACAAATCCTGTGCCCACTAACAATTTGATTTCGGATTTGCATAATCTCTTATCGCAGCGCCGGCGGCTGGCCTACTTAAAATGTTAATGCACAAACGGTTAGGAGGGTTTTTCAGAGCTGTAGGTGCCTGGAGATCACTAAAAACTACTACGCACACAAATTACCTTCTAATAATATTTATCCACTAGTCGAAAGTTTGATATTCTTGTCCTAGAACTGGATTTGTTTTCATACGGCACGTATTGTTAGAAAGTTCCTAAGATAACTAACTGTGCAGCCCTAAGCACTTTGTCCCACCACCAGCGGCACACCAGTTTTAAGTTCTTTTTATAATAATTATTTATTGCTTATTTGTATTTTATTTACTATTATTATATATTTGTAATATTTTTATATATCGCCTGACATAATACACGAGAAATATTAACGCCTGACATCTTTATATCTGTTACTTAATATACTTTTGTTAGGTGTTGGATTTTTAGTTTTAGATGATACCTCGGGAATGAAAGAAAGAAAGAAAGCATCTTTTATTCCTCTAATAAAACAATATACCTATGAACAATACAAACAATATACAACAATAAAACACACAATAAAATAATAATTACAAACAAACAAATATATGAACAAGTAACGAGAGGAAAAGGAACCCTGGCTCAGTACTTTTATTTGGATGGTCCTCTTCTGTATCCCTCACAATGTGTATGCAAAATTGTATTATAATCGGTACAGTAGTTAAGGCGTGAAAAGGTAACAGACAGCCAAACAAAGTTATTTTCATTATTTAAATGCGAAAGATTATGAGGATGGAAGTACGTTTGTCACTTTTTCACATAATATTACTAATGGATTTGGATGAAATTTTGCGCACAGATAATTCATTACCTGGATTAACATATAGGATACTTTATCCTGGAAAAAGTTCCTGAGGGATTGTCTAAAAATATAAAGAATTGGCGCCACTGTTACCGTGGCGACTCCACCGTCGTAACAGCGATAAATATGTCAGGCGTTATTTTTGAGTGCAGCCGAAGTCGCAGGCTTCAGCTAGTATTGAAATAAATAAATAAATTTAAATAAATGAAATAAATAAATAATACAATTCATGTGGCAAATAATGGCACGCTGCGTTTCGCAGTCAATTGGCCAGCTAGTCTGACGGCAGTAACCACCCCTTTACAGAAGACCACCGTGAAATAACAGCATGTGTGCCGTTGTGTTTCCAAGGCATACCAGAGCCAATTTCCTACGCCCTCCTAATCCTTTTACATTTATCCTGCTATGGTGGACAGCACCTGTGTGTTGCTTGTGTTATAGGTGACGGTAGCCACCTACCATCAAGGAGACTGTCAGCCTGTTTGACGACCATTATACAAAAAAGAAAAAAATCTCAGAGATATATGTATTAAACGTATATTTTGTGTCAAAAGTTGACAGGAGACAGGAGAGTGAATCAAGGCGAAACCTGATAGAATAAAGGAAGAAACATAACAGTACAAGGCCTTAGCTGTAAAAGGGTGGTTACTGTCACCAGTCTGGGATTGATAAATATTTCAAATTTTATTTTGTAGCTATAGTTTTTGTTTTGTTTTCTTTATAATTTTTTCTCAATTCTGTCTAATATGCTTCTTTCTTTCTTTCTTGACTAAGTCCAAATCTGGATTTGATTCTCTTCCTGCCTTCACGAGAAGAGTGATCCTCGTGAACAAAGAAGATTGACATATATGATGATGGCGTATGATCCCTTGGCACACACCATACAGGTGGTAATTCGGATGCAAATACTTCTACCAGAGATGTTTTCATCTTTCTGTATTAATGTGTTACTTTTAATTATAAACGTTTTACAAACAACATTTAGGATCTAGTTAAAACTTTGTAAATATATTCACACGAACATTAAATAGGTTTGAAATTTTTAATTTAGAATTTTGTTAGAAGAGTGTCGGCAAAGTAACATTGAAGCTTACTCTTAAATATTAAATTAGCTGCAAATTTCAATAACCTTTACTCGCGTGTTCGTCCACGTATCTCTATAATTTATAGGCCATGTGCTATTGCGATGCATAAACTATATTATTGTAAAGTTTTATCAAAATCCCTTTAGCATTTTTTAAGAAACAGTTGTATTTAGTTGTAACAAATATCTAAGTACGTAGGCCGCTAGGAATAAATAAATAAATAAATAAATGAAAATTTCGAGATTAAGTAAGTACCTTAACTTGATGTTTTTTCAAAATAATTTCCAGCATTTGCAATATATTTTTCCATACGCTGAAACCAGTAATTAAAAATATGCTCCCATATTTCGTTTGAGATTTCTGCACAAGCGTTGTTCCAAGCCACAGTTAAGCCCGTGTCGCTGGAAAAACGTCGTCCTTTCTTAGCCTTCTTCACAATGGGCAGCAAACCAAAGTCACAGGGCGCAAGATCAGGGCTGTACGGAAGATGTTCAAGCAGCGTCAGCCCTGATTCCTTTATAAATGCCCTTGTTATCTCAGCCCGATGTCATGGTGCAAACGCCATGTATCCAACCGCGAATTCGGACGTAGTTTTCTAAGCTCTTCAATTAGTTGAGGCAGACAAACTGTTATTTACCATTGAGCGGTGACTGTCTTCTGTTCATCCAGGGTAATATTTTTAATAACACCTCTTTTATTAAAAAATTATGACAGAGTATGGTGCCGTTTGGCTAACGCGTATGAACACGTCTCAAAACTTTTCTAGCGGCCTACGTAGATATAAATTTTCACAAACTTTCCCATTTATTTTGTACTTGCGATCGCTCACGACTTCTTATGCAATTTTTTTCTGCAATTTATATACACGATAATCTTTCCTCATTTATCGCTCTTTCCATTAGTGCAAATCATAGTCGGGGAGCGACTTTATTTTATAATAATACTAGCGACACTCTCCAGTTTTACAAGGAGTAGATATTTTCAAAAATGCTCTCTCACTGGAGTATGTTATATAATAAAGTTATGTTTCAAATTTCAGCTTCTTAGTTTTGGCTGTACCTAGACAGTCAGTCAGGATAAACAATTTTTTATAAGTATAGATATAGAAGATGGATTAGTTTTTTTCTTTTTTCGTTAGAGTTGTAGGAGAAACGGCACAAACTTGACACAAAAAAGTAACTCTGAAAGCAGCGACAAATAAAATGAAATGAACGAAACATTTTATTTTTTTGGCAAAGTTGTTTAGAAGCGACATCAATCTACGTCGCTGTACATTTGTACCGCTAAATACCCAACAGAGTATGCAAATTTAAATTGAATTATCAGGGGGCTGGATTTGTCGACTAATCCTTGGAAAGGTCCGTCGGGTAATTTCGCAGCATTAGCCGTCTGGGGCCTTATCTGCGGACTAACGCCTCGTGTCGCGCCGGCTTTTGAATACAAATCTCACTGTAACTAGTCCATGGTAAGGGTAAAAATAAACGGTAGAACATCTTAGATATCTTCTCCGTAACCCCAATCCTACTGTAAAGTCCCGATTTCAGCACAAAAACTGAAATCGGGACAAAGACTTACATGTCCTGAAGCAGTAGGTTCTTCAGGACATGTAAGTCTTTGTGCTCCTATCTGTAGAAAAATTTAGTAGGAGCACGAGACCGAAGCGAATTTTACAGCTCAAAAACTCCATTTTGAAAGCGTCCCAGATACTTGCCATCTCAAAAATTTTTTGAGACGCATATGTTAATATGAAATGTGGGACTTCCTTTTATAATTAGCGTAAGAAATCTTTTATAAAATACAATATAAGAAATGATTGGTAATAATAGGCATTTGACGAACCCGTTGGATGAGTGGTTAGGGTGAATGCCTTACCGCTCTGTCCTATGGTTCCCGGGTTCGATTCCCGGCAGCGTCAACGTTGAAAAAAGAATTTGGCTCTGGTTTGGATCTGGAAAGTAGTGACAGGACACACTGTGTTTCGTAGTCATTTGGGCAGCCCGTCTGGCGGTAGTAACCACCCCCTTACAGAAGACCACCGTGAAATAGCAGCAAGTGTGCTGTTGTGTTTCTGTGAATGAATAAGGAATGCCAGAGCCCATTTCCCTAACCCCTCCTAATCCCTTCCATTTAGGTCAATTATGTAAGAAACGAATCTCTTTACTCAACCTGGCTTTCATAATGTAGCTAGACGAATGCCCGAGTGATTTGATGAAATATTCGGAAACAAAAATGAGCTGTTACCTGGACAACCGCGTTCACAGCAAAAGAAAACACATTTTACAGGTTAAAGAGTGACAGACAGGATTTTTTTTCCCCGAGGTTAAAAGACCACTGAAACCCATTTGTTAATATTTATACTTGTACATTTACACGTTTTCCATATCATTAACTTAAATTTAAATATACTATTTACATTTTTTCTTTGTTTAAACTTTTTATTTTAATTTATTAAAATTAAGAAATATTCAAAAGATAAACAGTATGGATAAAAAGAATAGAACCTTGTATACTCTAAGAATAGAACCAACATTATAGATGCTCGTAAACAGGCTTTAATTCTTAAATGTAAGTGGATGGTTCCGGTTCCGGTATTAAGACAGTCAATACATACGTCAAAGTCCTCCGTAATTAAAAATTCCAAACAAGTGTCTTAAATCTAATAACTTATGCTTTTTACGAAACATATACAGTGGAAAACAGACAGAGACTAAAAAAGTGTACAGTTCTTGGCGAACGGCATTAATAACTCGAAAAAGTGCAGTGAATACATATTGAAACAACTTCTTCTTCTTCTTCTTCAAAAAATGGCAATACGGCTCATTTTAAAAATGGCCATTATCTGCCAATGTCATGTCGGGTTGAAACAACTTTGGAAAAAAATAATTGTGCAGGTAGAGTGAAATTTGCCGCTAATATATCTGCCAGCTGTCAATCATACCAACGACAAACATAGTGACAGATATACCAGTGTTGCAACCAAAAATAATTTTATAGTGAGCAATAGGGTTACCATTGCAAATTTTTAATTTACCCTAGAAAAAGAAAGTGTTGCCACAACAAATTCCAAAAATGAATGAACAAATGGAATTATTGTTTTCAAAACTTGATGCAAAATTAGATGAAAAACTTAACCAACAAACTTATATGATAACAAACGCAGTTACTACAAATGTTATGGAAGCGCTAGACGAAAAGATGAAAACATTAATGGAGGAAAATCAAAACCTAAAAACTAAAATAACAAAATTGGAACAAAAAATCACTAATTTGGAAAAAGATAAGCGAAAAAGTAACCTGATATTTTTCGGAGTGGAGGAAAATGGAAAAAATGAGGCAGAACTTGTAGACCATATAAAAGAAATCATAGAGGATGCGGGAATACATCTAGATAGCCATGAAATAAGTAACATTTACAGAATTGGAGCGAAAACGAACAAAAAACGCCCTGTTGTTATTACCCCCTCTACTTTGTGGAAAAAACATTTAATACTGAAATCCAAATCAAAATTACCAAAAGGCATTTATATCAAGGAGGACTTCCCTAAGGATGTACTAGAAGTTCGAAAGCAACTACAGCCAAAAGTAGAAGAAGAATGGAAAAAGGGAAACATAGTGTTCCTGAGAGGAGACCAACTAATAGTTAAAAAGCCGAAGGATAACCAGCGCGAAAAAAGAAAGAGAGAGAAGACTATATCTCCAAACTTACCAACACAGAAAAAGCCGTACACATGTAATAATCTCGAAAGCCCATTAAATAAAACAAACACTACTGGTCAAAAAGAAATAATGAAACCAAGCATTCTACAATATCTGGGAAGAGATAGATCTACTTCAACTTCAGAAATCTCAAAAAACTAACAGACACATGTATGGAACTTAACAAAACAACAACAACAAAAACCGGAAAAGCAAAACAAATACAGAAAAAACGCAACCTGAAACAACCTAACCAAGAAACCTTCCCACCACGGTTGGTCGCCGCGGGAAGATCAGACCAGCACCCTCTAACAAAAAACCTGAAAATATATATAGCATCTCTCAATACTAGGACTTTGAGAACTCATGAGTCACTATTGGAACTTGAAGTAGCGTTGAAAGATCTTAACTGGGATATATTGGGACTAAGTGAAGTGCGCAGATCAGGACAATCAATTGAAGAACATGACGATTATATTATGTTCCATAAAGGCGAAATCGGTGGCCAAAGAGGAGTTGGTTTCATATAGTTAAAACCCACTTAAAAAGCTTCATAGAAGACTTCATCGGAGTGACAGAGAGAATAGCTATATTACATATGAAAATACCCAGCTACAAAAAAATATGGACAATCATCCAAGTCTATGCGCCAACTGAACAAGGCGAAGAACTAGAACATAAATCCTTCTACAACACATTATCTCAAATCATATATGATCACTGTAATAGTATAATCGTTCTAATGGGGGATTTCAATGCGCAAGTAGGCGCTAAACAAAACGAAGATGAATATGTATTGGGAGAATTCGGTCATGGAAAGAGAAGTAAAAATGGACAACGATTAATAGATCTTCTCCTGGAACATAATCTTACTATAATGAACAGCATCTTCAAAAAGAATAAAAATAACAAGTGGACATGGGTCTCTCCTGATGGAAAGTACAGAAACGAAATAGATTATATTATAAGTAGTCACCCAAAGTTGTTTACAGATACAACAGTAATATCTAGACTAAATTTCAATACCAACCACCGCATGATTAGAGCATCATTTAAAACGGTGCCGCCTAAGACTCATAGAAAGCATATTAACCTGTCCAACAGAGCCTATGCCGCTGAAGCAAGAGAACCAACATCATATCCATTAGTAACTCATATCGGTGAAATTGAAGGGCTTGACATAAAAACCAAGTATACCAAACTTCAAAATCAACTCATTCGTTCTAAAACTGGAAAACATAGGAAACAAAAATATATTTTGAGTGATTCTACTATGCAGCTTATAAACAAAAGAAAAAGTCTACTTGCTAACAAAAATGACAAACGAAATGTGAGGGAAATAACAGAGTTAAGTAAGGAAATAAGAGAAGGTATACGAAAAGATAGAAAAGCCAGAAGAATACAAACATTAGAGAAACATATAACTGCATCAGGCGGAACAAAGAAAGCTCTTAAAGAACTCCGTGAAACCACTTCTTGGGTACCTAATTTGAAAAACAATCGAAACAACATAACAAATCGCAAAAGTATAATAAAGACAGCATCAGAATTCTACCAGAATCTCTATTCCAAACCAGCTAACACCGAAAATAGAAAGTGCGAGAAATGCGAAACTACTACATACCTTACAAACTCAGAACCAGAAATATTGCAAAGTGAAGTCAGAAAAGCTATACTAAGCCAAAAGTTAGACAAGGCACCAGGTCCAGACAAGATCAAGAATGAACTACTGAAAGGCACCATAAACGAACTCGTGCCCGTTCTGACAAAATTTTTTAATGAAATCCTAACATCCGGATAGATTCCTGAACAGTGGGAAACCTCGCACATAATCCTTATATACAAAAAAGGCTTCAGAGAAGATTTATCTAACTATAGACCAATAAGCCTGATGTCAAACATATATAAGGTCTTTTCTAAAATATTATTAGATCGGATAAGCATCACATTGGACGAAAACCAACCAATAGAACAGGCTGGCTTTAGGAAAAATTTCGCCACGATAGACCATATACACACAGTCAAACAAATCATAGAAAAGTACAGTGAATATAACAAACCAGTGTATATGGCTTTCATTGATTATACTAAAGCTTTTGATAGCCTTAACCATGAAGCAATATGGGAAACCTTAGAAAAACAAGGAATATCCAGGGCTTACATAAACATCATTAGAAAAATATATGCTAACTGCAAAGCAAGAATACAAATGGAAACACTCGGAGAAATATTCAAAATAGAAAGAGGTGTCAGGCAAGGTGACCCACTGTCTCCCAAGCTATTTTCTGCTGTGCTTGAAAACATATTCCGAAATCTCGAATGGAATGAATTTGGACTAAATATAGATGGAAAAAGACTGCATCATCTCCGATTTGCAGACGACATTGTCTTGTTCGAAGAAAACCCTTACAAGCTTGAAGAAATGATACAAGATCTAAACAAAGAAAGTGAGAAAGTTGGGCTGGCAATGAATGCAGGAAAAACAAAATTATTATCAAATTCAATCCCATACAAAATAAAAGTCAATAATCAACCTCTCGAATATGTGGAGGAGTACATATATCTAGGACAAATAATTTTTCAAACTGATCTAACTACCAAAGAAGTCAGAAGAAGAATTGCAAATGGATGGAAAAGATATTGGTCGTTGAGGGAAATTATGAAAGCAACTGATCTCAGCAAGAAAATTAAGTGCAAAGTGTTTAACACCTGTATCCTCCCCTGTCTTACTTATGGCTGCGAAACCTGGGCACTTTCTAAACAGCACAGGGATATGTTAGAATACTGCCAAAAAGCCATGGAAAGAAGTATGCTGGGAATCAAAAAAATAGATAAACAAAGAAACACATATATAAGAGCTAGAACAGGTGTGACATATATTCTTACTAAGATAGATCAAATGAAGTGGAGATGGACGGGTCATATGCTGCGGGGAGCTCATGATAAGTGGAGCAAAATATTGACAGAATGGTACCCTAGAAACGGAAAACGAAATAGAGGTCGACAACACAAAAGATGGGAGGATGAACTCAAATTGACAGCAGGATACAACTGGAGAAGAGTTGCAAGGGATAGAGAACAATGGAAATCGTTAGAAGAGGCCTTTGCCAGGAGGTACACCGAACTTCGAGACATATTATAAAAACATATATGGGAAAGGAGTAACATTTTATATGGAATAAGGAGTTTCGGGATATAAAGGCTATATTATTATAAGTGGATAGGCCATATCTCTCATACCAGGATCGAAGGTGGACATTGCAGGTAACAAAATGTCCAGGCCCTACAGGAAAAAAACTTAAAGGTAGACCACAAAAACGATGGGCAGATGAAATTATTGCATTCGCTGGGAATGATTAGATTCATGCTAATTATTCCCAGCTGAAAACAAAGAGAAATGGGCTGAAGGAGGCTTTTACCCAAAAGGGGTTCAAAATTTTAAAAATAAATAAATATAACTTGTACAAATATTAGTAGGCTATGGAAATAAAAAGCTTGATTTTATTATTATTCTGTAAGAGGTGGCAACTGTCGCGTTTTTTAATGTCAGACAGGCTGACGTTCCACTTGATTGTAGGTGGCTATCGTCGCCTGTAACACAAGCAACGTCACAGATGCTACAAGTGCCCTGCCAACCATACTAGGATTAAAGGATAAGGGATTAGGAAGGGATAAGGAAATGGGTTTACACATTAAAATAAAAAGAAATATGTATATGGATTTTCTACTAAGTTAGTGTATCAGTGAAAATTAAGTAAAACAATGTATACTTACTGTATACATTGTTTTACTATGAAAATATATAGTTTGCCAAAAAATTAACCAGACACAATTTGAAGAGTGGATGAAGGGACTGGTAAGATTTGGTATAAGTAGGTATTGTAATATCACGCTATGAAATTCTCGCTGCGAAGAATTAGTAGGTATAGTTTTAATAAATTCTTCGTTATCGCTAAACAAAGTTACTTAGTCTCGGTGTTAATACGTTCTATAAATGAGCTTCTAACATAATAATAATAATTTGATTTTAATGTTTTTTTCAAAGAGATAAATACAAAAAAAATCAGATAGATATTTTGTGATTTCTTTCTATCTAGAAATATTAATTTAATTATATGTTTAGTCAATGTCAGTACTTTTAATTATAACGTATTTGTCAATATAAATTATTTTTTGCTTGGACTTTGTTTACTTAGATAAAATTCCAATCTAGGATTGACTATTCAGCTTTATACGCCTTCTTAAGTTAATATCAGTATTAGGAGAAGTCAACTAATTCCTTCTTAAACTTAATTTGAATACAAACAAGGAAAAGAAAAAAAAAGAAAAATTAAATTCCAAATGTAGAAGAAACGAAACCATGAGGTAATTAGTAAGTATTAGTCGAAATGAATGTTCAAAGCGTGTTGTATGTTTTTTGTTGATTGAACTATAAAAATAGGTGAAAAAAATGTAATCTCTCTACTTTAGCAATATCGCAAACGTTGTTTTTAGAACTGAGAATGGGATGCATTTCACCATAAAGAAATTAATGTCTTATAATTGTTTAATACTTCCGCATCCCGATATAATTTAGATATACTAAGCCAGTGAACTGAATCGATGTACAGTCGGGGTTACAGTTTCGTCAGTTTTCAAATTAATTCCTTTATCAGGTCGTAGACTCTTCTCGTACCTTTTGAAACTAAAGCACTAAGCAGACAACTGACAGACGTTTGAAATGAAATTTTGGCGTGACTGATAATTGTCCTGGTGCAAGCAAATGTCGACTTTCAGGTGACGAACCTTTTCTTACCCTGACTTTACTAAGCATTTTATAATTTTTAAGAATAACTTTTAGCAAAGCCTGCTTTCTATTCTATACTTATAAAAGTGGTAAATTGAGACTGTATTACCCTAGTCTATGTAACTTGAGCTAATAAATATTATTATTATTCATTTATTCATTTTTATTCTTAATTCCAAGTTTTTTACAATATGATCTATCAAAAAATATGTATTACAAAAAACTTAAAACTAGTTTGTTGCAGGTAGCGGGGCAAGGCCCAAGCTACCGGTGGTTAGGGTTGCAGAGCCTCTTGAGATGTTGGTCGAGGCTCTTCGCTATAAGACCGTTCGCTGAAACTAACTATTGGGACGATAATTGTCGAATCGACGTCCCACATGATGGTCACCTAGTTTATTATTATTATTCCAGTAAAGATGAATAGATTACACGAGTTATTTAACTATACATAAATAAAAATCAATTGCCAAATGTACGACGGCTTGTACGATGTCGCATCACTTGAGAACGGACGACCATAGATAACGGAAACCATGATTAATATTAATTAATATTAATGATTAATTGGTACGACCGATGTTGCTGTTTAGAAAAAACACGAGAAAATTCAGGAATTTGGATGGTATTTTTATATGGAATTATAGTTTCTATGTGTTATTTTACTTAGTTGTTTAAAATTAAATTTTTTTTTGGAAACTGCGTTTATTTGGGGGGCCAGGATAAGTTTTAACCCAGAATAGAACCTAAATATGCAACTCTTCTGATTAGTGAACAACTACGGTTTTTTGTGAAATCTTTGGACATTATATGCGCCGTTATATTTAGATTATTTTCAGGCTGCTTTTAACGTTATTGACCGTAATTTTAAACGACCTGGTTATTTCGTTTATTTATCCTCACTGAGCAACCCAAACTAAGTATACATTAAATTTAGCATACTCTGAAGTAGTACTACAAAAATTTTGAGAATATTGATTCTTCTCTTTTAGCAGTTTTTTTTAGAAATAATTAAGTAGTTCAATATTTAAGAGTAATGTAAAATTAAAAAAATAACTCGCTTTTTTAGACAATAAAACATATTCTCTAGTAAGTATACATAGAATTAAAATTTATTTATTTGACCTGTTAGGCAGGGTTTTCCTTTCATGATTTGTATATATATATATATATATATATATATATATATATATATATATATATATATATATATATATATATACTAGCGGCCCGCCCGTGGTGCACTTTTATATATATGAACATTCCCCGTTTATCCCTCCTTCCATTAGTCAAAACCGAATTAAAATCGGTCTACCTGTTCACGCATGATGCCGTGACCAAGGGAAATAGGGATTCATTTAACAACAAGTAATAGTGCAAAAGGCGGCCTTATCGATTTATAGCGATTTCTTCCAGGCAACTTTAGGGTAAGGAAAATTATATGAAAAATAAAACAATGTGGGTGGTAAAAGTCAGTCATAATTTTGATAGCACATCTGGCGGCAGAGACCCTACATTTACAGAAGACCATGGTTTTGTGTTTTGATGAGTGAGTAAGGGATGCCATATAGCCCCTTCATTCCTCTTTATCTTTAACTAGATAAAGAGAGTCATATAAACAGAACCTGAGGTTAAAGAAAATTAATTGTAATTACAATTCTTTGCGATTTTGACACACATGGAAGACGTCTATAACTTAGGATGTCTCCAAGTGATCTGTAATATTTAGGCTGCATTTAGAAGGTTAATTAATCGAGCTACCCGTTTGGTGACAGAAACCACACCTTTATAGAGGGTTACGATGATATAACAGTGTGTGTGGTGGTATATTTCGGTGAGTGAGTTAAGGGATCCAAAGTCCGTTTTCTTATCCCTTCTTAACCCCTTATCCTTTGTGGATGGCATTTATTTATGTATTATGCGAGCTTTTAGCCGGGCGACGATAGCCACCCAATATCAAGTAGAACTTTTTATCCTCTTCCTGCTGAACTTTACATAGTAAAAACACTATTATTCAGCCCGTAATTTTCTTTGTACCGTAAATATTTTTTTCCAAATATGGAACACATGATACAGACTTGTCCAACTAGTGTGTATCTATGCAGTATGTGATTCCTGTCCTAACTTTTTTCCTTTTTTTTTACATCAATCATAACGCCATTGCTACTCCTCTAATCAATCTATGGTTCGTCTGTCAATTGGGCACTCGATAGCAAAACAAAAAAAAAACTAACGAATCGCAGCAAACAGACAACAACTTGAAAATAACAGCTACATAACTACTTTATTTAATTTTTCCATACATCAGATATCATTTGTACAAATTAGAGTTTGATTTCATAATTATGTCAATTGCACAGTTTGTAGAAAACACGAAGAAGGACTAGATCCAAGAGAAATTCACGAGTTATCTAAAAATATTATACAGACCTCAGTTGTTGTCGTAGAGCCTTCTACGGCGTAGGCGTATGTGACTCTGAAGCCTGTTCTACGCCGTATTGATTATTACAGAGACTTAGTTTTACCTTCAATTTTGTTCTATGTTATTGTTTGATCAACGTTTTACTGTAGTATTTTTCTTTCCACTTGAAAAGGCGATGGACCGTTCCATTTGAACACCATGTGCATATACACTGTCAATTTTCATAGGATAGAAAATAACGAACAACGAATTTCACCCAAGAGCTGAAGCACAACAGCACTTATGCTGTTATTTCTTACTAATTTACTGTAGGATGGAATATCGCAATCGCATTGAAGGGAAGTAAAACTTACCCCTAGACTGTGTTGTTTATATCGTTTCAACTGTAAATCAATTTTAGCAGTCTTGCAAGGCACTTAATTCTCTAAAACTTCTACTAAATCAAGTAACTACTTATTTTGCAAGTTTTTAAAGCTGTCCTTCAGTGCCATACACTCTGTGGAAGCCTAAGTCGTTTCACAATTAAACGACCAGCCTCTCTGCCACCCTTTATCGTGTCAAAGGATATTGCTATAGATAAATATTGCTGACAAAGTTTGGGGAACTAAGTTTAGCAGCCAGTAACTTGGTATTTTAAAAACATGTGTACATGATAACCATAACCATAATCAGTGAAAAAGGGAGCATCATTTTGAATGTTCGTTGGCTCAGCAAAAATGTGCGGCCCAGGGTCACCGGTGCGTGGTAACTACAGGGATGGCCTTAAGCAATAATAGTACAGTCGGGATTCTCTTGTTTACACGTTCCTATGAAGTGAACTATCAAACTTCATCTTATTTACTTTATATTAGGTCGCCAAAAATTGTGTTTGTTTTATTTTGGATCAATACTATTGTTTTCATAATTATGTCAGTTTGAAACACATACCATTTATCATATAACATTTATCACATAAGTTATTTACAGGATATATTTAGAGAATCCCTAGAAAAGAATTCTGTAAATATATCCTAAATAAATCCTTCAATTTTTATATTTTGCAATAAAAAATTGCAAAATTGCAAATAAATTGCAATAAAATTAAGTAGAAATATGCTTTTTAGTAGTGACGGGGACATTGCGTCTCGCAGTAATTTGAGCAGTCCGTTTGGCAGCAGTAACCACCTCCTTGTACCACCGTGAAATAACACGTATACGTGTGCTGTTATTTTTCGGTGAGTGAGTAAGAGATTCCAGAGCCTCTTACCAATCCCTAATTCTTAATCCTACTGTAGTCGCACTTTCAGCACCTATGGTGTAGCTTGCGTAGCTGCCTACCATCAAGTGGATCGTCAGCCTGTTTGCCAACCTTAACATTAAAAAAAAAATTTTAAAAATCTAAAATATTTATTTAACAGAATACATATTACATCAACTTTAATGGCTATGAATACACACACTAGCTAGTCATACAAGCCTGTGTGTGGGCTACTAAAATTTAATTTTGAATTTTAATATCTATTAACAAAAAGTATTGTAATAGACACTAGAAACACATTTTTTAACAAGACAACTTTTTATAAGGCCCTTAATTTTGAATTTAAATCATCTATAGAACATGCCAGTACCTACTACTACATCATCATCATCATCTCAGCCGCAGGACTCCCATTGCTGGCCAAAGGCCTCCGCCCTAATTTTCCAATAGGATCGCTCAGAAGCACCCTTTTTTTTTTTACGTTGGGAAATCCATCATGGATACCCAGCAGCGAAAGGGGACGCTGTGGGTTATGCCGGACTCCTACCGGCTAAAACCCAACGACTTTCTAGCGCGGCCGTAGATGGGCAGGGTCGCAGGAACGTTGTTGCACAACTACGGCGACCCGCCACGGCTGTTCAGCGCGAGGAGGACTACGCTCCCTGTCGGAACCTCGGCGTACCCGAAAGCGGAGGTACGCCGGCCATCTCGGAGACCTCACAACGGGCGGTAGTCTCCCCTTAGATTACCGCCCAGGTCCTGGTCAAGGGGGAAGGCGGCGGATATAGGCCATCCGCCTGCGCCCGAGCCTTCTCCGGCGGATCGGCTGGGAGAGGGGATCCTCTTCCCGTTGCCTCTCCGCCGCTTCCTTGCGCGACATAACGTGCTCACAAAACGTGAGCATCGCCTGCCACGCAGCTCAGAAGCACCCTGCAACCACCGTCGCCCTTATCAGATCGTCTGTTCACTTTGTGGGTGCGCTTGCCGGTCCGTGGCCTCCCCTCGAGAACCTTCCGGCTCCGGCGGCCATCGGATTTCCGAACTATGTATCCTGCCCACTGCCTCTTCAACTTTCTAATTCGCCAGGTTATGACGGTAACTTTTGTTCGTCTACGAATCTCCTCATTCTTGATTCGATCTCGCAGTGTAATCCCAAGCATAACCCTCTCCATAGCTCGTTGAGCGACGTTAAACTTTCTTACGAGGCCCATATATATATTTCATCACTGGAAACATACATTGGTCGAAAAGTTTTGTTTTAAAACACTGACGAATTTTGGACGAGAAGATGTTTCGAAGCTTCTCGAACGCTTCCCATCCGAGCTGTATTCGACGATTGACCTCCTTCTCGAAGTTGGCTCTACCTAATTGGTCTGTTTGTCCCATTATACGCTAGGTACATACTTATATTAAAATTATCTAAGTTTATATAGTTTAAACATATTGACATAAATGTTTATTTAGTAAATAGTTCGATTACTAATTGTACGTTGTAGTGTGGCGCAAAGTAACCCTCTTAATCATTGAGTCGGGAAAACTAGGTCTAGAGATTAAAGGGTTTCAGGTTACACTGACACTAAATTTAACTTGTTACAATATAACTTAACTCTATTATGTATCAAGAAAGAGAAGAATAGTCTAAAAAGTTAAGCGAATCAGCAATGCGCGATTTCGTCCGAGTTGAAAAATATAACACCCGAGAAGTTGTGTATATACAACACCCGATATCTATATCGCTGCGACAGTGTCGCCCATTTTTTTATATTTTTAGACGATTCCTCGGGAACCTAACATTTATCCAGGATAAAAAGTACCCCATATTTTAATTCAGTTAATGTACTATCTGTGTGCCAAATTTCATTAAAATCCGTCAAGTCGTTTTATCTTGAAAGAGTAACAAACATCCATACATACTCACAAACTTTCGTCTTTAGTAGGACTAGCAGGTGCCCGCGCCTTCGTCCGCTTTAAAAAATATATAACGTTTGACGAAACATATGAACGAAAAGTTATTCAATCTTTATACTTTTGCTAGGCGTTGGACTAATAACGATGCCATGGAAATAATGCCTAAAAGTAGGCATTATTTCCATGGCATCGTTCTGGATAAAAGGTACCCTATGTCCTTTTCTGTATCCTTGAAGTAATATATGCAAAATTTCATGACGATCGTTTGAGTAGTAAAGGCGTGAAAAGGTAACAGACAGACAGTCAGACAGAGTTGCTTTCTCACTCTTTAATGTAACATGTTCTTCTAAGACAATAAGGTTTTTTGTTTCTTTGTCTTTGCTTTTGTGTCATGTTCTTTATTAATTGCTTTCTAAAGAAAATAAGCTGTGATCTAATATCTATGATTTTCCACAACATACTCTCAGAGTCCAGGGTTCGATGTCCGGCAGGACCAACTTTGGAAATGAACTTTTAATAGTTTTCTTTCGTTTAGGTCTGACAAGTTGTGGCAAGGTATACTGCGTTGGACAGCCCGTCTGGCGGCAGTAAGAACACCCTACATAAGACCACCGTGAATTGTTTGCTTTTGTGTTTCGGTAGGGGATGTCAGAGCCCATTTTCCTACCTCTTCCATTATCCCTTATTCTTAATCGTACTATGGTCGGCAGCGCAGTTCCAACATTTGTAGCATTGTATATTCTATTAATAGGCGATGATAGCCACCTGCCATTAAGTGGACCGTCAGCCTGTCCGACGACATTTACATAAAAAACATTATCAACGTATTAACCATGGCTGCATTCAATAGATCAGCATTCTTTACCACTTCGAAACTGAGGCGCGGTGACCGGAGTTGTGACCACATCTCGCTGTAGGAACAGAACTAGATTAGATACTAAGCAATGTACAGGACTTTATCTCGATAATCTCTTTATAATAATAATATAAAGAGGTAAAGCTTGTATGTTTGTTTGTATGTAGGAGGTAATCTTCGAAACTACTCATTCGACTTAAAAAAATATATTTCACTCGGGCGAATCCGTAGGCACCAGTTATCTAAAAAAAGACCCAACGCTTAGCAAAAGTATAATTTTAGGGTCATTGTATGTCAAGAGTTAAATTGCTTCACTCATTTTGTCAAGAGTTATATGTATCTTTCATTTTTCGCGAAGTCGCGGGCACCAGCTAGTTTTTCATATTTTGCTATTACGTTGCCATTTCGTAGGATAACTAGTTGATTTGAATTCGAATTTCAAACTTATGAAGCATCAGCCAATAGTGAAAAAGAGAAACGTATCTATATTAATAATTTCGTCCAGCGGTTCGGTAGACTCGATTGAAACCTTACCTGAATAATAAAACATAAAAAATAAAGATTTCGAGTCGACAACATATATCCGCAAAATTCGGATTGTCAAATATTTTGTTAAATTCTAATGGTGCTGACAGACAAATCGCAGTCGCCATACTGGCCACTCTAGCGAAACGTCACTCACTGACACCTGTGACATCTTCGTTCCGTTTCATTCATACTATTAGCACACATACGCCTCGCCACTCAGTACGTCGTCGCACCATTCATTTTAAAAACAAAGTGTCCATTACAAAGAACTGTGACTCATGTGACTGTGTAAAACGAAACGTCTTGCCGCAAACATTGAGCGAAATCTATGCCGCTCTTTGCCTTTAATATTCCTTGAGAACCGATAACTACAGAAATGTCTACCTACATTTTGTACTTACATGTGTACATATTATGAGTCACATTACACCCGAGCGAAGCCGGGTTTTCATCTAGTTTTATTTATTTTCTCATCCTGTTTTTTTATACTTTGTTCGTTCACTAAGTGGCAAAGACCACTGTTATCGAATTCGTCTGTAAAAGGCCGTCAATAACAGAGCAGCATCGTACCCGAACCCGTGCGTAATAAAGAAAATCCGCTTTTCATTGTTCTTTATGCGTCTGCCGGCACGCAATATCGTTAATGTTAGCTCCGCTCTTAATGCAGCGATTGTCATCGAAGCATTTAAAAAAAATGTAGACCACTGAAGTGGACGCTAGGGCAGGGGATTTAAGTGCGCTGCAGACTTTAGTAGGATTAAGGATAACGGATTAGGAAGGCACAGTTAAATTGGGCAAAAATTTAAAACAAACCTCTTCTGCGGTTTACGCCTAGCTACAATATGGTATTATTTAAGAGAGTTGTAAGAAAATTCTTGCAGTGTTGCCAGCGTAGCTGCATCCTCTCTGGGCCTTGATTCTGTATGGCAATTATGATTTCACGCTTTTGTCTTACCTTATCAAAACACGTAATATTTTGTCATGGCATTTATATATATGCAAGAGAATGACTTTTTAGCAGATATCGCAACAATTTGAGAATATGACGTGGTTTCTAACTATGGAATCGCGTGGATCGCTACCATCAAATGGACTGTCGGTCAGCCTTTCTAATAAAAAAAAAGAAACTTGTAGAGCCTGAAACATTTAAAGATTATATCGAAAACACGAACGGGATTTAGTAGACAGATAAACGAGGTAGGCTATAGGTGTGGTTGCACCTCGTCGGTTCACACGCGGTCATTGTCTACCGACCACTGGATTTATTCTATCTATATGTACGGGCATCAGACCGACCGTTAGTCCGTGGAGTAAGTGCTTTATTTCAATAGACATAAGGACTGAAGTGGAACGGAACAAATGGGGTCTTATTTACCTGCAAAACTAAACTTGTTTAAGTTTGCAGGTTTAAATTTTGCACGTCTAGTGGAAAGGGATCGAAATTAGAGAATGTAAACATAGCGTTTTCAACATATAATGTCGTATTTGAACAAAAGTTTCTAAAATTTCTTAAACTATTTTTATGATAACGTATGAGAGACAAACTGATAGTCCAAGAGTGTGATGCCGTAGACCTGTGGCTCTAGTATGAGTTTACGATGCTACAATCGCTAGCGAGAGCGTAAAATATTTATATGGAAAATTGACAATTTGACATTGACAGTTCACGATTTTCCATACAAAAGTTTTACGTTCTCGCTAGCGAGTGTAGTATCGTAAACTCATACTAGAGCCTCTGGGCAAAAACCTGTAAATACAAATAGAATATCAATATGAAGATAAATAGTATGTATTGGGTAAGAGATTTCTTTAAATTGAATATATTTGAACTATATATATCTGAAATTGACTAAATTAAAGAAAGCACTTTGAATTATTAATTAATTTAAAATAATTGCAAGCTCGTTTTAAAGAAAGAACAGAACAAAAGCAGGAAAGTAATTCTTTATTTTCATATATAAACACAGACAGACGAAGATAAATTATTAGACTATAGCAAAGGACCATATTTAAATAGTGCAGTGATAACCGAACTACATTTTTTCATAATCATAATCATAATCATTTATTTATTTGTTGAATATAAGTAATTACAACAACGGTTTTATAATGTTACATTCTACATTCTATCCTTTGGGGTGTGCAAATATTTTGATAATGTTATATAACTATATAAATATAATAATCAATCGCTACTATCTACCAAGTTATCAGAAATATAATCCTTTAAATCATAGTAACATTTATCAAATAGTATTTTTTTAACTCCCTTCTTTAATATATTAATATTGTTCGGAATTTTATTATATATGACTGTTGCTAGACAAAAAACACTCTTATGCATAAGGGCTGTGTGTGCTTTACGAATACACAGCCTATTTGGATCTCTTTGAGCTCTTTTACTGTTCTCTGAAACTCGTCTAAATAAAAAGTGAAGGAAGTGTTAGTATTTTATGTTTTTTAAAATAGTGCATACAACTATCTGTTACTTTTAATTTAAACATTTTCTATTGTAGATATTTTCATCTAGATATGGAGATAATATTTGGAACGTAACCTTAATAATATTGCAAATCGTATAAATCTATTCACACATCAATTATAGTTAGGTGTATCACGTGAACAATAGTCGAATACCGTCGCATACGCGTAACCCACATACATAATGAATGGCATACCTCTAGCATAGGATGTTACAGGGATAAGGGACGAACAGTGAATAACAACTGTTAAACTCTTTTCAAAATACCAGAAAGTCCATGGCTAATCTTAATGTTTTTTTAAAATTTTAAACCTTTTATGCTTCTTCTCAATATGGGCTAAAGTTCATTACACGATTCCACTGCGTTTTAGGATACAAAGGCTTTACTTTTTGAAAATTTTCTTCACCATTAGAGAAAACGATAATTATTTTTAATTCACACATAAAATCGAAAAAAATCTAAAAAAAAAAGAAAACACACACACACACACGCTGTCGGACATTCAGACGTACGGCTGGTTACCATCCTCACCTTGTTCCTTTAATTCGTACAAAGCGCTTTATATCTTTTATAATGCGCACAGCGCACTGCTAAGCATTGGAACTCCCTGTCGGAATCTGTATTTCCGAGCTCATACAAGACAAATCTTTTCAAAGTTCGAGTGAATAGGCATCTTCTGGGTGAGCTCGCTCCATCGTCGGCCTAATCTTGGCCAGCAAGAGCAAACCCATTTTTAATTAAAAAAAATCGGTTTAACTTGCACGAAGTTCAACGGAGATTCGAAACACAAGAATCTTTGTTTTAAGAATGTATGTATTAAAATTAAAGTTGTTAATTAGTAAGTAATTTATTAAATTGTATCAGGGAAAATCGGCGTCGTGGCTCATGCTACGACAAGATGCTGAGCGGAGATAATTTTTACACCTTCATTGTAAATTATGATTGGAAAACAGGTTTTTTTTGAATTCTGACTAAGACTCTTTGTTTCTGATACAATATTAACACAACACAGAAAAAAGGAATATTGAAAACGGAAAACATAATGCTTTTTGAGAAGAACATTTTCTAATGAAGGACTTATAAAAGTTCATATGAATTATTATTAATATTATAAATGCGAAAGCTTGTGAGGATGTGTGTATGTTTGTTACTCTTTCACGTAAAAACTACTGAACGGATTTCGATGAAATTTGGTACACATATAGTTTATCACCTGGATTAAATATACTAAATATACTTTTTATCCTGAAAAAATGTTAGGTTACCTAGGGATCGTCTAAGAATATATAAATCTCTATGATTTATCCCTATGACGACGCCACCGTCCTTAATATGACAGGCGTTATTTAGGTATTGTTGTACCAGTAAGTGTTGTAATAATTCACCTGAAAAAGTTAATAGGTAGAAGTAGTTTCAATAATTTTTTGAGGTTACAAACATCATTTTCAATGGCGTCATGTTGGCAATACATGCATTATACCAACATTCGTTATAGTAGATCCCTGAAAACCTTTGCTAAAAGGTTATAAAAGATTATAAAAGATTATCTGTTTAACTGTGTCTAAAAGGGCTATATACTACCTCACACTGCAAAGGAGATCGAAGCTACAATCAATCACAATTGCATTCTGAGTAAAACAAGATCGCTACGTCATAAAATATGCCATTAAAAATTAAATTCCTAAATAAATAGACACACGAACAGTCCAATTTTTGAAATGTCTTCCCCACCTTATTCTTTGCAAGTTTAAAGGCATTTGATAATATCATCGGACCGACCTGATGAGATGAGATGTCTATGGTTTGTCTAGGGTGTGACTCGAACGTCCACAGAGCAATTGATTTACTTTCATATTAAATTTATTAATATTAGTATTATTAGTTGCTCCACTATTTATTTGTTAGACTGTGCTTGTGTGCAGCGCTCCAATGCATTAAGTCGCGATGTGACATGATAATGATTCTTGGCAGCCGCAACACAATTAGAGCCGAGTCAGAAATCCTTGGTAATACTCGACACATAAAACTACAAAATATGCATAAGCCTCTGCCGTGTTTTGAATCTGTGTTTTGTAAAAAAAAAAAAAACTTTTTTTTGTTTCTGATACAATATTAACACATCACAGAAAAAAGGAATATTGAAAACGGAAACATAATGCTTTTTGAGAAGAATTACTTAATGAAGGACTTATCGTTGTTTTTTCTATTCGTCTGTGATGTTTTAAGGTTTAAAAAATTCAGTACAAACAGTTGTAATAAGTAAAATAGTAAGACGTTTTAAGTTACGGAATACATATTGTGAGATTTCAGCATACCAACCCACCGGCTAAGGCGACGCACCAATAAACAATTAATACGGCTCTGATTGCATACAAAAACGAGAGCGCGCTTGCTATGTGGTATGGTCGTATGCGACAAAACGATTTTTATTAAAAAAAACTATAATGTATTTTAAGAAATCCAACTGTAAAATTAAAGTGTATGTTTATACTAATGTACATGGAAAATTTGGAAGTATAAATTGGTCCCGTTTGCCTGTAAATCTGTGTTTTAAAAGAGGTTTCTTTGAATTTTTTTTCTCTGTTATAAAAGTTTACCAATCGTGTAATCCAACTGTCAAAATGAAGTCAGTAACATGAAGAAAAATATTACCAAACACCACTTTTATATGTTTTGTCATTGCTGAGAAAAATCTAAATCCCTGCCACCAAAATTTCCAATGCGTCGCCTTCAGGCCTATTTACAGCAACAATCATTATGTTTGCATATTCTTTCAAGTACCCCGTGAAAGCTTACAAGAATTGCTCATAATGCATTTAAAGTTCGAACAGTACTGACGCATTTATATAAGTGTCGACTTCTTATTTAATTTTAATTTAATTCTTATCTTCGTGAGATTATTCATTCAACCGCGGCTGCGATTACGGAACTAGCGGAGCGGGGCAAGGCGGGCGATAGCGGTCAAACTATAACTCATTACAGTTCAGTAGCGCTTTCTACTTGTAATATTACATTCTTATTAATTTTAATGTATTAATTTTAATTTTAATTTATGCCACTTGATAATAATTAACATGAAAAACATTTTTATTTTGTTTATAATTTAAAAAGAAATATTTGCAGATCAACAAGATTTTTGTAATACTGATTAATTAATAAAAATAATTTTTATTAGAAAAAGTTTTTTTTTCTTGTCAATCTTAGGGCATCCCAGTTGAAATCACCTAAAATATCCGATTTAACATCACAAGAGATTATTAGGGCAGATGAAATGCAAAGAAATGGTCACACCTGTAGATATATTTCCACCAGACTTCAATTCAACGACAATCAATTTCACAGACAGCAATCAATTTCAACGATTTATAACAGTATCTTATGGCAGTAGTCAGAGCATGAGTTAGTCATTTATTTATTTAAAGTAAAAATATTATTTTTCTTAAAGTTTGAACAGCGTTTGTGTTTCACAAAATTTAGAAAAAATGCATTATTTTTAATAAAATTTAGCTAAGACTTTGTAAAGTCGATGTTAAATGAAGTCAATTGGTTTGTTGCTTCATGTCTGATTATTTTTTTTTTTAATATTCACTTTATTATTTTATACTCGGCCTTTTTTCTGTTCAGGTGTGTAGAAAATAGAAAAAGAAATCTTTTTGCATTGTTAGAAGGAAACATTTCTAAGATTTAAATACAACGAAATTGCAGGGAATGTAAATGTTGTAATAGGGTGCTTATGAGCACAAATTTGGGACAAAGGCCCAACAGTCGGATGCCTCCTTGAGGAATGTGCAAAATGGTCGATGGACGATGACAAACATCCTTACTAACGAGCTCATCGCGTTTGTTGTACAAATTGTATTAAATCTTATTATACATAAGATTTCATGAGAAACTTACTTTGCTTAAGATTCGTAATAACAAATGAATGGTTTCAAAAGTTAGTACCTATTCAGATTTTATCAAGATTATAATATTTGTATTTATGTTGATACTTGTATATTTCAGTAATTCATGCACAATTTTTAATTCATTTATTGTTCCAGCCTATGAAAAAAATGACGCCTACCTATGGCAGAAGAAAGTTATTCTGTTTGAAGAATTTAAGAGATAGTTTTAGTATGAGCACTCGCTCGCTCTTTCGTGTAGCAGCTTTCAAAGTTAAGATTGTCGCCAATCTTCATAGAGAAGTGGCACCTTAAATAGAAGAAGAATGGGATAAAATAATTTATTTTCGGGCAATTGATATTTGTCCAGGAAAACCTTTTAATATAGTTTACGAACTCTAAGTAATACATTTGAATTGATTTGTTATGGTACTCTGATTGAGCTCTTTTGTTTATTTACTAGCTTTTGATCGCGAATTCGTCAGCGCATCATGCAAAAAGTGATCAGTTCAGCGGTTTTGGAGTCAATAGGGAACATACACACATACATTGATTTATATATTTAGAAGATTACACGCTAATGTCATTCTAAGAATTTTACGTCTATATACATATACTGTCATAACTCGACAGTTATATAGATACTACCATTAAAGTTTGGGAAATTACACTCTCACGGAGGGAAGGAAAGGTTTAGAAGTTTAGAGAAAAGGTTTAAAAGTATCTATAGTAAGTAAGTATTTTGTTACAGAATTTCAGTAGATTTTAGTAAATTTTAGTACTTATTATCGTTCCTTCAGCTAAATCGACTCAATAATCGTAATGTAGCAATTAATGTTTTTAGCTCCACTAAATTCAAAGTTCCTTAGGCGATGTTGTTGAAGTTTTCTTATTATCTTTATTCGTCTTAAGGTCGGCACCGCACTTGCAGCACTTGTGACGTTGCTTGTGTGAATAGGCGGTAGCAACCTACGATCAAGTGGACCGACAGCCTGTCTGACGATAGTAAAAGTTAATTTTACGAAACAGGATCAACTTTTTGGGAAGGTAAAAAATTAGTAAACTTTCAATTCAGTAAATAAGTTTTCATCTGACATTCTCGTATTGACCTTATTTATGTTTATAAGGGCGACATCATTCAATTTATCGTTCAGGAACACACACTGTTACATCAAATACATACAATCAGATCTATCAAACCATTTATTGGAAATTAGTTGCTATTTAAAAACAAACAAACTGACTGATAAATTCTAGATCGGAGAGTTCACCGGTCTTAGAAAGTTGACCGGTTATTTCAATAAGCATTATTTTTGTTTTTGCTTCGTTGACAGAGACCCAGTACACTTTCGTACTTCATTCTGCGAAACAGCTTGGCGAGCTCTCTTTCTTATGACGCAAAGGGTGCGGTGTCGTCTGCATATCTCAGGTTACTCAAGTTCTACCACAGAAACCCTTAGATCGTTACTGTCTGACCGGGGGAAAAGAGAACAGTAGCGGCAATGAGTAAAATATCACGTATATGGCAAGACAGAAAAATCTCCAATATACCAAGATGAGATTAGTCCGGACATTGATCTTCTCCATATTTCTCTACGGTTCTGGACGATTCGAGCAAAGGAGAGGAGAAAAATAGACGCCTTCAAGAAGTGGTGTTGGAGAAAGATGTTTTGTATACCATGGACAGTAGGAGGACCAATATATATGTCCTGGAAGAATTAAGCGTGAAGACGACATGTTATGAAAAAAATCTCAGTTATTTTGGTTACATTGCCCGTCGTCCGCCAGAAGAGCTCGATAAACTAGTTATTATGGGCAAGGTCGAAGGAAAGAGACTCCGCGGCCGATCACCCAGCCGCTGGTGTGACGAAGTAACTGCTCTCACTGGTCTTCTCGTAACACTTGCCCTCAGAGAGGCTGAAGACCGTGTAGTGCATACAGCTACGAAAAACTTTAAGACTTTAAGAGATAATAACAAAGGAGTAGCACTAATTGTTATTTATTCTTGTTATTCAATTATTCAAGTTAAATTGCTTCCCTAATGCAGTGTTCACAATTGTGGACGTGCTAAACCGTGAAATGGCCATAGTAACGAACACGCGGCGAGTGGCGAATAGCGATAGACCTACCGATTTGTTACAACCGTACTAATAAAGACTGCACGTGTCGTTGATGGTGTGCGAGGCGATAAAATGATGCTTCGAAGCTCCGAGCAATATTTTATATAATCACTGTTGCACATACGAGTAGGCCTTGGCCCCGATCTCTTGATGTCATTGGTCCAGCGAGGAGGCGGTTGACCGATGACAAACAAATATAATAGCATACAATCAATCTTTATTCATATGTTCCTTGGTTTTTTTAATGTTAAGATCGGCAGACAACCTGACGGCCCACTTGATGCTAGGTGGCTACCGTCGCCTATAATACAAGCAACGCCACAGCTGCTGCAAGTGCGCTTCCGACTGCTGCAGGATTAAGGATAAGGGATAGGGAAATGGACTCTGCCATCCATTACTCACTCACTGAAACACAATAGAAAACGTGTTGTTATTTCACGGTGGTCTTTTGTGAGAGGGTGGTTACTGCCGCCAGACGGGCCCGCAAAAGACTGCGCAACGCAGTGTGCTTTGCCACTATAGTTTCCAGATCCATACCAGAGCCAAATTTGAAATGTTCATTTTTCAAAGTTGACCCAGCCGGCATTCGAACCCGGGAACGGTAGGCGTTGTGTATTTTGTTTTTATGTTTAGATGATTCTTCGGAAACATTACTTTTTTCTCAATGAAAGATATCCTAGATATTCTGTATCCCTCACAATTTAAGTGATCGGATGAGTGGTTAAGGCGTGAAAAGGTAACAGGCAGACAGAGAGACAGAGTTACTTTCACATTTATAATAATTATTCGTAAGTATAGATTATTTTGAGAGAACCCTGGAGAGACAAGTCAGAGAGAGAGAGAGAGAGAGAGAGAACACAGAGGCAAATATAATTGATCTTATTGTTCTTTTTATCCCTTTAGGTGAGGAACCGTAATGAGGTTAAAAAATAATGAGAACTAAATAAAAACTCGATTAAACGCCATTTTATCACCCCGGTCCGCATATGCTACAGACAGCACGATGAGCATCGTAACTTATGGTTGCTCCCCTCCCTTCTACGCACGCAACAACATATAAAATACTAGAGAAAGTAGTGAAACTCTTTAATTACCAGTCTCGTTGTTGCTTTTTTATAGACTTTTTTAATCTGGATACGATCGAAATGTTTGATGGAGGAAAACTAAGACAAAAAATATAATGCAACTAAAATTTGTATACAAATTTATTATAAAAATAACTAGAAATATTTTATAATGTTTTATACAAAATATTTTACCAATATTTACAATTGTAGATATTTGTTAACGTATTTGTACCTATTGAAAAAATGTACTGTTCACGATCCTTCGAGAAATATAAAAATAAAAAATTCAACCCCTAACCAAAATGCAATAAAAATTTAATAAATGTTTTAACTCCAAGAAAAGAGTGCCTGAGAAAACTTATAAAACACTAAAGATTTTTTTTATTCACTGCAAAGCTAAACATGTCCTTCAATTTAATCAATCAAAGAAAAAGTCACATGTAATTTAAAATTCTCTGTTTTTTCGAGCAATTACAATAAGGGCCTAATAAATAAGTGAAAGAAAAGTGTAGTTATCCCTACTACTAGTAGGGAAAAAGAGAGTATAATGTAGTGCTATTTTTTTTCGTTGGTCGACCTTTGTGACAGACTCTAGAGAGAGCTTGCCGCAAAATTCAACCGACGCGGCCTGAACAACGAACGAATTACAAAATGGCAACACTTTTGAAGTTGTCAAAGTTACAAAAATATTATGCTGTGGAATGCTTTGTTACGTGTTTATTTAAAGTAAATTAATTTATTAAATTCAGCCAAACTGTACTAGTATTGCTCACTAAAGAAAATATTTCTAACTCTACAGCGCCCCTGGCACGCTACGTCGGCATACGTCGGTTGACTTTTGCGACAGGCTGTAGGCTGTAGACTTGACTGCTGAGCGATGACCGAACTTATTGACTTTTAATTTCCGGGATAGAGTCGAGATTCTCTATACATATTTAATTAATAGGTATTAAGAAAGAAAGAAAGAAAGAAAGAAAGCATCTTTTATTCCTCTAAATAAACACAATATACATATATGAACAAATAATAATTATAAACAAACAAATATATGAACAAGTAAGAAGAGGAAAAGGAACCCTGACTCAGTATACAGTTGTGGTGCGGACCACAACACTGATATTCTGCCAGGGACCAGAAATTCAGAGAAAAAGAAAACAAAAAAAAAACATTTACGCGGGACAATTCATAATACGATTACAATCCATTGCTGAAATTATTGCAAATTTTCTTAAAAACTATTGAAGGCTTTCACTAGCGATTATTGTAGTATTATTGTATTCTGTGGTATTACATCAATGAAACCTTAGGCGTTTGATAACTCATGGCATTTGGCCGTATTTTTATATCCAACTATTTTTTTAAAATTTAATTTTCTTAGTTTTGTTTCACAGGCAGCAACAGCACAAATATTATTAGATTAGACGCCAACAGCACGTAAAAAAATACATAAAATAACTAGATTTAATGAGGTGGCTAATATTAAATAAATTTTCTTAATTTCTAGAAATTAAGAAAATAAAATTGAACACTATTAAATAATAATTTCATCAATTTAACCAAAAAGCAAACAATTTTGTTTGGAAACTCTTGAGGGTGTCGCCATAAATATTCAAGCCCTGTTAAATTTATTATATTGTTGACAACGATCATTATCAAAGATCGTTTAAGTCCACTGCTGGACAAGGGCCTCCCCATTAATTTTCTAAAAGGACCGATCAGAAGCAGCCTGGATCCACCGTTGAACCACGACCTTATCAGGTCGTCTGTCCACCTTGTGGGTGGATGTCCTACGGTGAGCTTGCCGGTCCGCCTTTACTCGAAAACCTTCCGGCCCCAGTGGCCGTCGGCTCTCCGTACTGTGTCTTGCCCACTGCCACTTCAACATACTAATCTATCGGGTTAACTTTCGTTCACCATAGCCCTCATCATAGCTCGTTGAGCGACGTTGAATATACATTTTATAAGTTGTTATATAGCAACTGCTAAGCATTGTCTAAATGTTTGTTATTTTTTTTTCTAATTTTATTGCTGGGATGTTACTTTAAGTTTTTATTGGCGTAGGCTGTGCTTCCTTTAATTGCGGCGGCATCTGTCATGTTATTCTTTTTTTGTCCCTCGCTGTGTGTTTTTGTTCGGTGCCTGCCTCCTTGGAGGCCATGTAATAATAAATAAATAAATGTATATATAAATAAACAAAAACCATACTTTTGTGCAATTATAGGTGTAGAACCTAATGATTTTGAGTTAAATTGAGTTAAATAGCTTATTACAGGTTATTGCTTTAATATAATAGAAACATTAACTTTTGATGCAATTCAATTGCATATTGAGGTTATTATTAATTTTAAGATTGTACATATTAAACTTAATGTTGAGAAAATAAGACTCACTACTGCTATTTACTTTTACACCACGGTAATAAGTCCCGGATAAATCCCGTGCAACTAACGATGCGTGTACACCTATTGTGTATCTAACCTTCCATTATTATTCCTTCAAGTACAGCTTACATATTTTTGCCCTACTTTTGCCGTTATTTTGTTCGAGTGTTTTTGTATTATAACGTCTGAAGGCTGTTTCATTGCATTTTTCTTTCATTTACGGGAAACCTTGCACACTTTTCAAACTAAATTATATTATCAATAAAAAAATGTATTTATTTCTCAAAAAATACTTTATATAATATACATTACTAGCTTCTTTAACCGTTGCAAAATAAAAAATATGCCTGTGAAGTAGATATTTATTCATTAAATAGGTTTCATAGAAACACATTTAAACATCAGTCTATTTTTAACAAAAGTCTATGGGCGATAATTTATTCAGTCTTTATTGCCCATATATTTTTGTCAGGCGACGATAGCTTTATTCTTGACGATGCCTCGGGAACAGTATTATCTTTTTCTGGAGGTATCCCAAGTCCTTCTTTTTCTGTATTGACAAAGCTTATGCAAAATTTCATGATGATCGGTAGAGCAGTTAAGGCGTGAAAGCTTAACTAACAAACAAGTTCACTTTCGTATTTATAATATAAATTAGTATCTTAGCAGAATCAAAGCCAACGTAAGGTACTCAAAATGATTATTTAACTTATTGATAACATAATGTATTCATGGGTACGGAAGTTCCAATCCGCTAAGATCCAGAAGGGCACTTCCAAATTAAGGCCTTATCAGGGCTGCGGCTGATACGGATTTATCTTCGACCCTACCCTCTATTCAGGAATAACACAATTACCGAATACCGGTTAACTTTGTTTAACTAAAATCAGAGGTGTACTCGAGATTTCAAAGCAACTGCGTTCCGTAGATACACTTTTGGTTTCAGTAACCAGACTTCTAGAAGAACGCCTTGAAATGAAGACACGTGTGTTGAGGTTACATGTCTGTAACTTCAATTTGTCTTTCTTTTGGTAAAGGTTGGGAGGCAGACTGGTGGCTACCATCGCGTATTGAAAGCTTATTAAGTAGCTTGGCAAAGTGGACCACAACCACTTTGCTACTAGCGACTCGGCCAAGAAGAAGAAAAGATGTAACTATTTTTTTATCTACAGACGAAAAAAAAATTATTTATCCTTAAAATATGAATGGAAAATATTTATGACTTGAAGGATTATTTAATCCAACAGTCAATTTTAATACAAGCAAAACCATAGGTAATGTAAGTGTGCTGCCGACCCTAGTAGGACAAAGGATAATAGTACAAAAAAGGGAATTGGGCTCATGCATCCCTTACTCACTCAATGATGTTATTTCGCGGTGGTCTTCTGTAAGGAGGTGGTTACTGCCGCCAAACGGTCAGCCCAATTTATGACTGTACCTTCTAAATGTGCCCTGCCACGAAACGCGTTATACAGATGTCGTGGTAATATCCTAAGTGATGGGCGTTTTCCAGGTGTACCAAATCGTATAAAAGTATTATCTCTTTTATTATTGATTCAGTTTATATAACTCTGTGTGTCTAAACGTGCCCTGCCACTAAACATGTCATATAGATCTCTTGGCGACATCTTATAAATAGAAATAGCTAATTCTAGATTAATTCATTATAAATAAAAGTGAAATGTAAACAAAAAACATTATAGTGTGTTGTGTATATTGCCTGTTTATAAATTGTTTCATATTATTTTAACAAGATTGTGTAAAATAAATATGGTTAAAAAAATCTGTTATGTTGGTATCGTGTCCATTCAATTATGGGGCCACGCAGGTGAAATTAGAATATTTTTTACTTTGTACTCCCCCTTAAAAGTGATAGGCGTTTTTTAAGTGTACCATACCGCATAGAAGTATTTTATATGTTCTTACTAAAATCAAACTTTTGGTTCTGCTTATATAGATAACTTGTCTGATGTAACTTGAAATAAAATAAATTAAGTACCTAAAATAAAAATAGCCCGTTTTAAATTAAGCAGAACTTCAATATCCGGCAGTGATACTTTCTCGTAGACCAATATCTCATATTTTAGACTAACGGATAGCTTCCGTTAGACCAATATCTCATATTTTTTAGACGGACCCAATTATTTTCTAATCGTAACACTACCGCGAAATTTGAATTGAATAAAAAAAATAAAAAAATAGAAATTGTTAGAATTTATGGACATCATATTGTAGTCTCCAAGACTTGAGTCTAGCAAAACAAAAAACTTACTGGACCGATTTGTTTTTTTTTTTTGTTTCATTCGTCTCAATACAGGAGTAGTTAAGGGAAAGATAAAATTAGGAAAAACCATGTGTTTTCTTAATAAGTTTCGTTCAAAGTCGAGCTTTCATTGGGGAGCCTTAATAAGTTAATAATAAACATCTACGAGTATATAAATAAAAATGGATCTTCGAAATGTATGTACGCCCATAACTTTCGAACGGGTAGACCGCTTTTAATTCGGTTTTGACTAATGGAAAGAGGGATAAACGGGGAATGTTTATGTATATAAAAATTGCACCACGGGCGAAGCCGCGGGTGCAAGTCAAGCCTTAGTAAGTTTCATTCAAAGTCCAATCTTTTCTCGATATACTAAGACTGAATGCGTTCTGCGCCCTGCAGACTCGTCAAATCGAATGCAGGCCGCAGCCCGTGTGGGAACTTCATTAGTCGGTCAGAGCAACCGGCCAGGGATTTGTGCAGCGAAATTGGACAAACAGCGGTCATATTATATTCAGTTCTGTTGTAGTGTTTCGATTAACAAGTACCAAGGAAAAAGAACATGTTTCCGCCCGAGGCGTTCTCACGAATCTTCCACGTGTCTGCACGCTTAGTTTGCATTTTATATATCATATAAAATGTTGTTAAGTTACATGTTATGCTATATAACATTTATTTATATCTAATACATAAAATTCTCATGTCACAGTCTTTCTAACAAAACTCCTCCGAAACGGCTGGACCGATTTTTATGAAATTATATAAATTATACTAGTATTATATATGACGAGGGGTTTGGTCCAGAGGAATCTTTAAAAGCAGTGACGTCAGCGTTGCTAACGTCACCGCTTTCATTATTCGGCACGCTCATTACAAACAATAAAACACAACCATAAACACACTAAACGATTTATTCTACAAGACACCAAAGCGTTATCAAAGTAATAGTTTTATATTCACAATTATAACACAACAATAGATAGGTACTCACAAGATGTGAATCACCAGATCACCACGTCTTAACCGCCCGGCGCTCGTACAAAAACTGCTCTTACATTCGGTCTATCGTATTGCAACTCAAAGATGGCGTCGGGCGGAAAAATGTCAACACACTATTTAAATTGCAACTTCTTTAAATGCTTAATTTTAATCACAAAAATAATTCGTAAATTAATTAAACATTTCGAAAGTAATTATGAACAAATTGAATTAATTTTTAAATCTTAATCTCAGTTGAAACATCCGGTCTACAAAAATGGCGGCGAATGTTTCAACTGCATGGAAGTAATAAGTACTATATTCAACTGTTAAACAACTCATAATAATTTCATCAATTAATTTTAGGTTTTTATTCTAACGCAAAATACAGTCAGTACATTCCCAAAAATCATAATAGTAATTAATAACTAAAAACAACCAATTTAATCGACACAATGATTGATTTCATAATCAGAACAATTACATTTGTTAATTACGATGGGCTTGCGTCGACATATATATTAGTCATACGGGGGTTTTTGACAGTACTCGTTGCGCTTGGCTAGCGCACTTTAATATGATTGTCCACAAGGGCGATGCTGCCCAACTTTTGGTGATTTTTTTATTAGCCGATTTCTACGGCACCCACGGGTTAAGATGGGGCGGATATTATTCTGAGCCTGTACCTCATGGCAAGCGTAGCGTACAACGTCCACCCACGACCTGATAAGAGCCGCGGGTCGACGGTGGATCCAGAATGTTCCTGACTGGTCTTTTTGGAAAATTAGGGGGAGGTCTTTGTCCAGCAATGGACGTGCTATGGCTGAAGAGATGATGATGATGATGATATATTACTTGTTGTGTTATCCTCAGCACATCAGTTTTACAAAGAAAGTTCTCCTTTTTCTCTGTCTGTTTTTTTATGTATAATATCGGAAAGTTCTGGACGGATTTTGTTCCCGATTATATAGATGGAAAGAAGAATTTTTGAGAAGCATTTATGTGCATAATTACTGACTATCTTATTTATATTTACTGAGTTATCACTGTTTTTTTTTTGAAAACGTGGGCGCTCCACACTCACGTCGCGCCGCAGGGAGTGTGGTCGGGTTTCTTTACTGCCCCTGATGTTGTATGTCCTTAGGCGACGGAAATCACCTATCATCAAGTGGATCACCAGCCTGCCTGCTCCTTTTTACTCTGTCGACCCTGAAAAGGCATATAACATATTATCTCTCATGATTACATATCAATACTGTAGTGACTGTTATTTTTATATTAATAGCTGGCAGGCCAGTTGACGGAGATTGAAGTAAGCTAATCCTAAAAAGATAATGCGCCGTAACAAAAAAAAAACTCTTGCTGTTATTTCGCGGTGGTCTTCTCTAAGGGTCTTCCAGAAGGGTTGGCTACTTTATGTCTGCGGATGCAGTGTTTGTGAGTGGGTGGAAGAATTATTATAAATATGTTCGCTGCGAACGCCTAAACAGTTTTCTCTATAGCAATATTGCTAGATTGTCATATTGTTTAACTTTATAATTGCTAAATATTTATTATCTGCTATATTTAAACAATACTAATGAGATAAAAAATAGATATATAGGTACAGTTTTCGTTGGTGGCGTTAAAAGAAAAGTCTTGACAAATAGACCTTCATTCCGGTGTGCTAGAATTATGGATCTGTCAACGAGTGAGGGGTAAAGATTGGGAGATACAAAATTGCAGTCATTTCCACAAACAAAAGTTCCCATTTACTGAAGAGGGTCTTTTCAGTGTGGAAGAAAATGCAATACAAATGCTTCTAACATAACACCCTCTTCTCTTTTGTTTATCTAACAAAAGCTACCGAGAGCTCATTCGAGAAGATTTCATTTTCGCAGCTAAAATATTTTTGCAGTAAGTGGCTTATGCAAAGTTTTGTTCCTGATTCCCATAGTAAACTGTGAGGGATAGTAACTAGTAAACCATCATTCGAGTCACTCTTACATTTATAATAACCATACTACTTATTTTAAAATAAATCCGTCTGTTTCTTCGCTAAGTTCATCTACATCACCTATCGGATTTTGATAAATATTTTCACTTATGGAAAGACCGATAAAAGAGGAAGAATAGTGAATAGAATTTGCGGAAAAAATTGCATCCATGCAAACCCAGAGATGGGTTGCTAGTAATCTCATAAATATGATATATAGGTATGCTTAGGCAATATTCAAAACATATCAAATAGTACTTAAAACAAATTTATTTATTAAATGAGTTTCAATGAAACACTTTTAATCGTCTCTATATTTTAGCAGTACAAACAGTGTAAGCACGTTTGTGTCGTTAACAGATTCAAATGACAATCAAATCGAACTAAATCTTATATATAAAAATGAATCCCCATTTCTCCTGGTCACGGCATTACGCGTGAATGGGTAGACCGATTTTAATTCGGTTTTCGCTAATGGAAAGAGGGATAAACGGGGAATGTTTTAGGGTATATAAAAATTGCATCCCGGGCGAAGCCGGGGGCGCAACGCTAGTACAAAATATTCTTTACTAGCGGCTTTGTACGGATACATTTTCAGCAAATTATATGCACAAACCTTTCTTGTTTAATTCGGTGGGTAGTTTAGAAGAAGTTAGCGGAGGAACATACAGAGGCGACTTTATTTTATAACTAGCTGAACTCGGCCACGCTTCGCTGCGGCCCATACGGCGGTTGAGTGCGCGTGGGGCGTGCGGTACTGGACACTGCTTATATATAATACTATTGATCGTAGCGTAATGTTATAATGTAGCTTCCTCGATAAATGGACTATTCAATACAAAAGGTTTTTTTCAATTCGAACCAGTAGTTCCTGAGATTAGCGCGTTCAAACAAACAAACAAACTCTTCAGCTTTATATATTAGTATAGATAAGTCCTACACATATAGATATAGACAATCAAATTTCAACTACTTACAATTAATTGTAAAATTTTAGTATATCTTTACAATTACAACCGGTTCGAAAGCTAAAAGGAAAAGCGCTAAAAAAATCTTTTTAAAGGAACACATGTTTCTCGTGACGCCACCACACCAGTAGACAAAAGTGGAGAAGCATCGCTGGAGCGGCAGTGCGGCAAGTACGGGAGTCAGGGAGGGCGAACACGACCACCCTGACAAGAATGTGCGACTTTGACTTTGACTTTGATATGTAATTCAATTCGATTGACTTGAATTTGATCGTCAATATATCTATCTAATTATGAATTAAATAAATTCAAGTCAATCGAATTAGGTGTTTAATATTAATATAGCAAAAAAGTATTTTAATAAATGGAAGAGATTTAATTTAATGTAAATACCTTTTAAAGCAATTACCTTCAGTAATTCAAACGATTGCGAAGTAAAGTAATCTGATAAATCGTTTGAACTTTCCATTTCACTTGCACGATTATTATATTTTGACAAGTAAAAATTGCAAGACAATAATTGCATCCATCGCTTGTATTACTGACTATTGACTTATTTCCGTGTCCGCGTCTTGGTATCTGTGTTGAAAAATGAAGTAACGCTTGCTGATATCTTTATCGCTGTAACGACGGTGGCCCCAATTTTTTAAATTTTTAGACAATCCCTTGGGAACCTAACATTTTTTCAGGACAAAAAGTATCCTATATATTAAAACAGATGTGTACCAAATTTCATGTAAATCTTTTCAATAGTTTTCATCTGAAAGAGTAACAAATATTCATCGATTCTCACAAGCTTTCGAGTTTATAATCTTTATAATATTTATAATTACAATGTTATAATATTTATTATATTATAATTTTTTGGATCTTTATAATATTAGGTCGAGGAAAAAGTCTTTTCGCATTTAGTATGTATAAACTTGTAATAAAATATCTTTGGCTGTACTATTTGTATCTGGCTGGTTTTGATGTCATTACAAAGAATCGCGGCTTTCTTTTAAGTCAGAGGGAGGGATATTAGCGCGGCCCTAGTAATATGCTTCCCCAGTGCTGTCATCTGCATAGCAATGAATGCTGTTATTTCCAACAGATCATTGATATGCAATAGAAAGAGTGTGGGGGATAGCACAGAGCCTTGCGGGACGCCCCAATCGCATAATCCCTCGGGCAACCCGTTAGTGGGTAGTTTGGAAAGAAGTCCTCGGTGCCAGACCCGGTCAAATGCTTTTGCAATATCCAGACCGACCGCCAAAGTCTCACCTCTATTTGCCACAATGTCGGCTCAAGGTGGGTGAAGTAAACAAGAAGATCACCATTCGAACGACCATGCCGAAATCCATACTGGCGGTCGCTGATCAGCTGATAAAAAGCAAGAATGCCGCCTGTAGTGGCGGTGATTTCTATCTGTAAGTAGAGTCGATGGAAAGAAGTTTTTGGATTTTATTTTATAACTAGCTGCGCCCGCAACTTCGTACGCGTGGTACGCGGTATAGCGCGTAACTTTTTTGTTTGTAAACAGATTGAAATAAAACAAACATTAAATATTACAAGCACTTGCTACAATACATCAGTAAAAACCACATTCTAATCGCTTAAGGGCTTCACTGAGGCAAATGACATTTACTATAGAACTCGCTGGCGGCGGAGACAATTCAACGGGCCTAGAAATGGTGTTTTTTTGTTTTTACCATTAGAACAATACACAAAATAAAAAAATTTATTAATACAATTTTTTAATCTGATATTAACTTATTAATAAGTACAGGATTCATATGCGTGCAATAAGCCGTTTTAGAGAGAATTTTCAATAAAAGTCAAATTCTTCTTGTTTTCTAACTTTTTTTGTGGAGTTTCTATTACTTTAACGAAAATTCTAATCAATACAATTGGTTCTTCACATGTTTAAGTATAATATATATATTTTTCAAAGCAATTGTCTTGTCCATTTCTTGTAACATTTTCATTAAACAATGGATATTTTTAGTATTTAGGGTTTGTCTCCCCCTTAAGCTGTTTCTGAGTTTAGCGTGCACAAACGTACAGACAGACAAAAAAAATCTAAAAACTAGTTTTTTTGACCTCGGTAACATAAGTACAACGTGTACAATTTTTTTTGAACAAATTTAAAGACACGGCTCGTTTACGATTTTATTTTATTATATGTATAGATTATTAGAGGCCTGGGAGAGTTGAAAAATAAAAGTTCCCTATCGACCTAACGTTCAACTGAAATCTTCTTAGTAAAGGCAGCACGAATTTTATAGACCATTCGGTGGGCTCAGCACGCCTCGCTCAATGTAACTATCTCGAAACACATTTATATAATTGGTCTCATCGAGAGGCAATTCTATTAGTGCATCGCAATCCACGGATAAGAGCTTGAATTAGTTTCAGACATCAACTGTGCTCATTTTGCTCTTTTAGTTTGTAACATATATTCGATTATTTACATATTATACTACAATTTTATATATAAGTAGATGTGTCTCGAGGTTTGATCGTATGACCGCGTTTTGGTCCCAGAAACCAATAGTGTAAAACTAAGTTTGCAGCTTCGAAAGACCTGCGTCATATATAAAATTGATGTTAACATAACGTTGGTTATGTTTATAGGCGATAGTAACCATTTTCTATCGAGTAGACCACTTACAACAGAAACTTCGTAGGAAGCGATCAGATTGTTTTCTAGTTATAGAATAGATTGCTAAGAAATACTTTTTTGTTTATGTAATGTTTTATTTAATTGTATTCATAAAACCACTTAATCCATACTTAGATAACCTAGTATAGCTAGGACGTCGGCTATAAGTCAACCTTCCATCGGATGTACGTGGCCTAAAATAATTTAACCAACTAGTTTCAAATTGTGGCATGTGGACTTGTGTTCGATGGTCCCGCTGTTCTCCTCACTATGATTTGAAATAAAATAAAAATAAATCTAGCAAAAAAGTTATTTGACTATTTTTATATATTATTGATTAGCTGTTGCACGCGACTTCGTCCGCGTCTCTTTGTAAAATGATATGTTACTCGTTGATAATGTAGCTTTCTATAGGTGAAAGAATTTTTAAAATCTGTCCAGTAGTTTTTGAGTTTATTGATTACAAACATACATACAAATCTTTTCTCTTTATAATATTAGTATGGATTAAATTCTCTACAATATTTTTTCTGAAACTTTTTTTCTAACTCTTACCATTTTAGTTCCTATTTTAATACCTATTTTTATTTTTTCCATCCCTTTTACAGGATGAAATCAAACCATTGATATTACACATCTTCTAGAAGATTACATCAAAAATGCTCATGAGAAACTCAAATTTTCATTTCTTTAAATTTTCTTGGACTATGTAAATAAGCATAGTTTGTCACTATTCGTAAACATCAAATTTGGTTGCCATTTGCGATGAAATTTTCCGTCTTTTACAAGGCACACTGAACTCAGCATACACAAGATCGCATAAGCTAGATGAAGAAAGAGTGGAATCTTCTTGAATTTAATGATGTGTTTACGACGTTTTAAAGTATATAAGTACACGTAAAGCGTGGTCGTTCTAGAGATTCTTAGCCTTCTTAAAAATGGTATACATGTAAACGCATGTGCTGGCGGTGAAGACTCAGTTTCTATTCGAAATCAATGCAGCGAAACTTAAGTCTTAAGTTGAGTCTTAAGACTTAAGTTCAGTGAGACTTAAGTTCTTTAGTTTCTTAAGGAGCGATAGGAACTTAAGAAGCGATTATGTAATTTATCGACGACATCTGCGAGTGCTGCTGACTTACTGTGAATACTGTGTGTCGAATTACAGCAGTTTCCTTTCTTAATCGGCATTTTCATTTACCCCGAACGCAAGAATTTTATAATGAAGCTATTGAATAATAGTTTCTAGATTCTTACAATTTACATTGAACCTAACTTGTAAGTGAGCATGATTGATATTCCTATGTTATTTATTCGTTTATAATTTATTTTCCTTTGTTAAATTGAGAAGTTGAAGCTAAACTAACACTGCTAATATTCACCGATACTCTGAGTCACTCGGCACTCCACAGAAGCCGCGATGAGTGGAATTTGTTCGCAAAACAAAAGCTGTTTACGTATATGTCAGATATTGTTTTGTGCTCGCATCGAGTTTGTTGATAGTTTCATACATATCAGAGGTCACTCACATTTGGTCAAAATTTAGAAGTATTTTAAGTTTTGTTATTTGAATAAATTTTATTATTTCTTCATTATCTACTCCTATAATTAATTTAAGCTTGAATTTCAGATAACAGTAGGTTACATTTTTAATTTTCTTTTTTCTGTTATATTATTCTTTTTTTATATTATTTATTACCTTATCTGTTTTCCCTTCGGCAAAGGCCTCATCGAAATCCTTTCATTTTTTCCTGCTTCCAGTTTCCTAGTCCACATATTTCTTACTGTTTTTTTCCACAATCATTAACCCATCTCATATTGTGTCTTCCTCTGCTCCTATGGCCTTGTCTATGGTACCAATAAGTTACTAGTATGCTCCACTTATCTGATCCTTCTGCTATATCTCCTGTCCATCTCCATTTTAAAGTTCTTATTTTTGACGTTACATCGTGGTTAAAAGTCTTATTTCCTTAAAGTTATTCCTTATTTCTTCTTTTTTTCCACTCCTTTTACTATCATAAAGTTTCTTTTCATTGCTCTTTGGTTAGTGTCCAACTATAGGTTAACATTGGTAAGTATGTTCACAAAAATATAAATTTGAAATTATCACATGTGCGCCCTGTTCTTTTTGCAGTTATAAATTGGATCAGTCTTTCTGGTATCAGTGAACAACCCTTACATAAAATCAATGTAATAAAACAGCTTATGTGGTTTTGTGTTTCAGTGAGTGAGTATGGGATACCAGAATCTATTTCCCCATCTCTTCATAATTCCTTATCCTTTTTAGTATTGAGGTCGACAGCGCACTAAACTTGTAGCACCTATAGTATTGTTTATGTTAAAGGGCGACGATTGTCACCTAATATCAAGTGGAACGGCAGTCTACCTTCCAACCTTATGTAAAGGTCAATTTCGAGCAGTATCCGTGGTTCAGAATAAGTTTATTTTTAACCTTGATAACATAACGCCTTTTATCATATTTGGAATCATTTTCTCTCCTATCTGACCGTCAATTCGGTTTCCGACGAAACAGATCATCGGAGGATGCTGTCAGAATGCTCATGGACTTTATCTGGGATTATTTTGACGGTGGCTGGTGCTGGATTGGTGTCTTTTTAGACTTTGCTAAGGCTTTCGATACTGTGTCAATTCCGCTGTTGCTACGGAAGCTGGAACGATTTGGAGTAAGAGGCACCCCCTGCAGTGGTTTCAAAGCTACCTGTCAAATCGAGGACAGCGTGTTAAAATTGGCTCCGTACAGAGTGGCTCGGAAACTGTTCACTTCGGAGTTCCTCAGGGTAGTGTCCTTGGACTTACTCTTTTTATAGCTTACATAAATGACATTGCTACCTACTGTGGTGGTGGGGCCGAGTTGGTTTGTTACGCCGATGATACAGCTGTCATCTTTCGGGATAGGACATGGGATTCGGTATTTTCTATGGCTGAGGTGGGTTTGACTAGGATTGCGAATTGGTTGGATTTGAACCTCCTCACACTAAATAATGACAAAACAAAATACATTACTTTTTATAAAAATAAACTAATCCATGCCGAAATGTCTTCCACCCATTAAAATACATAGATGTAGAATCACCTCTCCACGGCCGCCTTGCAATTGTGGTTCTATTCTTGCCACCTCCTCACTGAAGTACCTTGGCATTGTCATTGACGACCGCCTCTCTTTCAAGGACCACATAGAACTTTTGTCTGGGCGCATTAGGAAGACACTGTATGCAATGAAAAATGTGAGAGATGTGGCGTGACCTGGAGTTAAAAAAATGGTTTACACTGCGCTATGTGAGAGCCTGCTTTCATACTGTATATCTGTTTGGGGAGGATCGAACAAAACGGCACTAATTCATCTCGAAAGAGCACAACGATCTGCTCTTAAGGTACTGTATAAAAAACCTTATCGATACCCCACAACCTCCCTTTTCAGTGATTTCAAGGTTTATCTTGAAGGTGCGCTTCTTCTTCACGGTGCGCCAACTGTTTATCTTGAAGGCTGTACTCTCCGCTCACCGCTTGACCATCTCGAGCAGCGCCTATAAGTCATTGCTTTCCAAAAGGCACTTCAGGATTCCTGTTTCGCGGGTGGCCTCTGGCTTCGGAAGGCGATTTGGCCGATTCCTTCATCCGTTAATCTATAATAGGGTAGTTGATCTTTGCGACGTTGGGAATCTGAATTGCAAATGGGTCTCTTTTATTGTTAAGGGCTGGATTCTGAATTTGTCATATGCTGACACCGAGGGCATCCTTCGCTCGCTCTGTCTGTGTATGTTTTTGGGTTGTGCCGGCGTAGTTGTGGTGTGCTATGGTCTATCCTTTTCTATTTGATTTACACCATGATGCAGTCTATTAATATTTATATTGTAATGCTTTCTACCTTTTTAATTTTAAGTTTATATATAGGCACTTTTTCTATGTTTTTATATATGTTCCCTTATTATACTAAAATATGTTACTCTCTATTTATTATTAAGTATTCTATAAATTTTTGTTTTGTATTATTGTATATTGTAGTTTGTAGTTTGTAGTTTTGTATTTTGTATTACTGTATATTGTAGTTCATGTATTTGCAGTAGACTCCCACGATACAAGCACAGCTTAGTGTGGGGGTCAACGATAACTTATGGCATTGTAATTTAACTGTTTGGAAATTAATTTAAATAAAAAAAAAAAAAAAAATTAATAATGCATTTAAGTATTGACAATTGTTTCTTTCTTTAAGATGTGCAAACAAATTTTCCTTATAAACCACAAAATATCTCACTATCACAATAATTTTAAATCATTGTTGCTAAAATGTGTCGCTGACATGTTTAAATAACCAAATCTTGTAAAGTTACTCAAACAATCATTTTAAATTTCCTATCAATTCCTATAAAACCTGAAGAATTAAATAGCATATAGTTATGTATATATTTCTTTGGAGATTTGGCTAAAAATATGAAGAGCGCCGTTCCACATTCAATTTAATTGACAGAACATATTTTACGAGTAAATATAATATTTTCGCGATAAAAATGTAACCTCTCTGAAAAACGTTGTCAACATCTGTCCCATATTGTACTGAACTACGTAAAACTGAGTGTTGCAACGTGATATCCGGTGTGGAAAACTTCCCTCTTGCTGTTTTAAATAGAGGTTTCAAGTGTTCTAGAATGTATCTAAAATTATAAACGAATATTCCTTATTTCTATTGTACACAGTGTTTAGTTTTCATTGAAGCAAAACCCTGCCGTTTTTATTGTTAGACAAAAGGTAAAACTAATATGTTAGTTGTGTCAAGTAAGTCGAGAAAATTGGATTATTCTCTCACAAGCTGTGATAAACCGTTAGGAAGATAGGAAGGAGATGTGCGTTTCATGTATGGATTACAAATAAAAATTCTGGTTACTCTAATTGCATATGAAAAACCGTAGGGAAATCTAGTATTCATGATGATTAGTAAACTTCGAATCAACGTGAAATGTAGGCTTCTCGTGCAGGCGAGAAGCCAGTGCACACAGTGGAAATGGTATACTTACGTGATATATTTAGATTTATAGTTATGTGATATAATACTGCGGATTTTCAAAAGCAAAAATTAAACTAAAATTGCCAAAGCAATCCGCACAAAATGTTGTGAATAAAATTATACAAAGCAATGCCTAATGTTATAGAGAAGAAAGAAAGAAAGACTTTTATTCACTGCACGAAAGACACATTATATACAAGAACAGGACGGACTGGCTCAGCATTGTGCTGAGGTGTATATATATATAATTACTTATTTATACATAATGCACTCTTCTATGAGAGAAAAGGCGAGGAAAAAAGGAAATTCTATAGCAATCAACCAATAATAGTGATATAATAAACTGATTTTATTAAAATAAAAAAAACCTTGTAACCGCGAAACCTCTGCGGGGCGTTAGGGCTCCGCAGGCGTTCCAACCGTTACTCACCGACTGAAACTCAGGGGTAGACACTACACGAGACCAGTGTTAATTCTCAGGGCGGACTTAGACAAAGGAAAGCCAAGATCAATCACACAACACTTTAATTAAAACTAGAAAATTTACACACAAACAGTAATATCTATGTAGACAAAAAAGAAAACAATTTAGACGTTAAATGGTCCTGATTGTCCTCGCTGAAGGCGGGGGATGCTCTTGAACACTCACTTGTAAACACCAAGAAGCACACAGACCACGCCGAAGTGATGCCACGTGGCCTGGCGGCTCGGCGAAGGGAGATGTCGATAGGGGATTCCTGTCGACACGTGGATGTCGTCGCCTCCGACTGCGACGCAGCTATAGTCCAAACCAGTGGTGGCTTGGACTGCAGGAAGGCGAGACCGACCCAGGAGCCGCAGGATAAATCGCACGCACGTGTGCGGATGGCCCGATTCTCTCTCTAAACGATCTGGCACTTGCCAGATACTTCTTCAGTCGACTGGGGATACTAAATATCTGCGACCTACCGGCTAAGAAGCCATAAAGATATTTAAAACGACCGCGTAAAGAGTTAAGCAGTAATGCGGATCGTCAAATTTAGGAGAATCTTTAAAGTCCCTCGAGCTCCTCTTCTCTCAAACGCCGGGTGCCAAGAGATCGCGTCGCCGCTGCCACCGTCCCTCCATAGCTCGGCCGGAAGTCGTGCCACTTCCTATGGCCGACATAAAAATTGACCAATCCCATTGTTTCTTCGTTCGTGCATCGGTCTAAGCCTTCTCCGTCGAGCCGACATCGATAGATGTCGCTCCATATTGGTGTGTCGGGCAATCGTGCGCCAGTCCACAACGTCGTAATGTAGTTATACCGTCACGCGGTAGATGGCGGTTATAATTACAATTTATCAATTAATATTAATTTACTTAAACGTATCATAAAAATACGTTACAACCTGTACGAACTCAACAAGCGATGGGCAGAATGTCCCATGAATGTCCGCTGTAAGTCAACTGCGGGATTCTCAGTAGATCTTAAAACAGCTTTAAGCCAGTATGGTTCTTTTGTCTCGGAGATTTTCTTTATCCAAAGAAAGTGGTGAAAGTCACTTAGAGCTAGATCTGGCGAATAGAAAAGGTGTCTCATTACTAAAGTTCTTTTAAGGATGAACTTTTAACAAAAAGCCGCATTATATTACAATCGTTTAAATTTAAACTTTATTTTGTGTAAAATTGAATAGAAAAATTCAATCAAGTCAAATCTTCGTACAATTAGATTCATCAACTCCCAGGTCAAATAAACTCAAACATTTGAGATATTGGATGAAAGAAGTTAAACAGGCAAATCGAATTGTACCTAGTTACAGTTGGTTCATTTATAATACGCAACTTGACTGTTGACTTTTAACATAGAGCTTAGAGGAATATCGTACGATTCTTAATATACCCTTTTATCCTAGTCTACTGAAAAGTTTTCGCAGACATCTTATTGCTTCTTTTTGCTTATTGAACACGCTTGCTTTGAGGTCGTGCTGTTTGTCTGTCTAGTTTCAAATTGTAAAACACAATACTGATCTATAAATACTGTCCAAGTTATAAACTATGTCATATTAAGTGACATTTCTCTTACAAATAATTGATGTAACTAATATATTATTTTAACAAGGAAATGTGATATACTCATTATATAATATTGAACTCGACTGTACCAATGGTAACCGTGGTGGATAACACTTTTAATTTTGCCAGTACTTATACAGCAGAATGAGAATAGATGTTTTGAATTATAATTCCATTTTTAAAACATAAATAAATTATATTAGGGGTTAATATGAAATTGCCGTTTCGTACTGAAAAATTTAAACAGTTTTGTATTTTAACAAATTTTTTAGGATAAAATATATTTATTTAATCAAAGTATTTACCATCGTTGTCTATACAATTCTGCCGCCATCTAATTTCCTTGTAAAAACTTGTCTAAATCGCGAAAAAAATGGTAGTCGATTGAAGGTGACGGATGCTTTCTTACAGTAAAGGTCTTAAGGTCTAGTATTGTCAAAAGTGTTTCTCAAGAAGTGTGAGCTTTTGTGTTATGGTGAGTTGAGCAATAACGGTGAAAATCGATGCGAGTTTCGCCATCATGGTTCACGTCGCTTATACTTAGCTTTTAAAGTCGAGGAATTCAGAATTAAAGGAATTCAGGTATAATAAATCTGTAACTTCATCTCCGTATGCTTTAATAAGGAGAATATTTGATAATGTAAAACTATCAAATTTTTCAAATTTCTTTAATTTTAACAAATTGAACATATTTTAACATTAACTGCAACATTTCGCTCAAAATTCAATGCGTCTAACTAAACAACAATATCTAGGAGCATTAGTATGCGAACGTGGAATGATACGCGAACTGGCATTGGGTGCAAATGCGCATTGCATTACTCAACTTGGCTGCATAACTATCGACTAACCACCATTTGCATATGTGTTGAATAGGGGATCGGACAGTAATCAGATTAAAATCTAAAATGTACTTAGAAAGAAAATATATAATTTTTTACGATTATTTATGGATTAATAATTAAATATAATTCATTTAAATATTTTTAAATGAAGAAATAAAATTTTATTATTTACAATATTTTTAATCTATACTGAAACACCAATCACAGTGCGTGACGTCATTTGTGGGCAATCATTGTCTTATGCCAATGCAGCTGTTTTGTTATGATATGACCACAAATGACGTTACGCGCTCTCAGATGAACTATCGTGGCGTTTTGGCGGAATTTTCAAACAAACAATATTAAAACATGATTTTGAGTACCTAAAAGGCTTTAAATAAATAAAATAGTATTTTTATGGGAATAAATATCCATGAAGATTAATTTAAAACACTTTCTGAAAATTTGTCCGATCCCCTATTGCTAGTAAGAACCTAGTATTCTCTAGAAAATAACAAAGGTTTAATACTTCATTGATTTGATAAAGATGCTCATCTCTCTATATTTAACCTTATCTGATTGTGGTAATTGATTGAAAAATATTGAACTATTTATTTACTTATTTATACATTCACTCAAAAAATTATACATTGATTGAAAAATGTTGAAGTAAATAAATTATGTTTATACATTTTTAATGCAAACCAATTAGAGAAGCGGACCCAATAATATAAAGGCCCCCTGTAGAGCCACCCTTAAGCCAAAGTGACAGGTCTTTGATCTACACAAGATATAACGACAAACAATTAGGGTTTCGTATGCGTATAATATTTTGTGCAATACAAAATTGTAGGGGCGAAATCGTCCAGATATAGTTGAACTCTCTTCTCTATTTTAGATTAGGAGCTGAGGCTTCAAATTGTCTCACTCACTCCCACGGAGTTTGCAGATTGCAAGAATGAGATTCTGTGGTGTCTTGACTATATACCATTTACAAAACATTGGATATTTTGATAAGTAAAAACTTAATAAAATAACGACCTCATTTATTAAACAAAAAGTCGACTAAGTTAACATAATATAAGTTAAAGTATTTATTTATTACAATGGGTTTGGCAAGTACCGGCAGGATACACTGCGTTTCACAGTAACCACTCCCTTACAGAGGACCATGGGTGAGTGTGTAACTTTATCCCTTATCCCTTACCTTTCTGATTCCTTATCCTTAATCCTACTAAGATAGGCAGCGCAATTGACCTACTATCAAGTGGAGAGTCAGCCTGTCTGACAATTGACACATAAGAAACATGTGCAATTTAAAATTGACTATTTAGTGAAGAGAGTAAATGACTAACGATGCTGAATTAATAAATAAAAATTATAAAGGTATATGTACAGTAATATAAATAAATATATCCATCAATAAGCTGCCAACACACTGCTTTCAAATATGTTTAATTCTAGATCTAAATGAAAAGAGTAAAAAAATATAAAAAAAGTGAAAGTATGTGAGAATGGATGGATAATATGTACGTATATGTATGTATGTTTGTTACTTACTACTGGATTAACATATAGGATACTTTTCATCCTAGAAAAATCTTAAGTTTCTGTGGGATTTTTAAAAAACCAAAAACAGGGCATACCAAAGTCGCGGACGCAGCTCATATTTATTATTTTTCAATAATTATAGCGATTGAAGTGGACTTACTCTTAAAACACTTTTTACTTAAAGCGTCATCCGATGTGTCTTCAAAAGATATTATGCTTTAAATATAAAAAGATATAAATGTAGGTCTGTTTGAAAGCGAATTTAATTGCATTAATATAGTGTATAATTTTACAACATAATACCGGGGGATCTTTTTAGTTTGGTCATTCAAGTCTTGGCTTAAGGAGGCTTACGCAAAGTACCACAAAACAAGGGGAAGCATTTACGTATTTAATAAAAGAAATACAAAAGAGTATTAACAGGCCTTTGGGGGTCGGTGGGTGTATGAAGATTCATTATTCATGTCATCTTCTTTACGTCAATATATAAAAATGAATCTCCATTTCCCTTGGTCACGGCATGACGCGTGAACGGGTAGATCGATTTTAATTCGATTTTCACTAATGGAAAGAGGGATAAACGGGGATGTTCATATATATAAAAATTGCACCCCGGGCGAAGCCGGGGGCGGGTCGCCAGTATATCTTATATATAAAAATGAATCCCCATTTCTCCTGGTCACGGCATCACGCGTGAACGGGTAGACCGATTTTAATTCGGTTTTCGTTAATGGAAAGAGGGATAAACGGGGAATGTTTTAGGGTATATAAAAACTGCACGCCGGGCGAAGCCGGGGGCGGGCCGCTAGTCTTTATATATAAAAATGAATCCCTATTTCTCCTGGTCACGGCATCACGCGTGAACGGGTAGACCGATTTTAATTCGGTTTTCGCTAATGGAAAGAGGGATAAACGGGGAATGTTTTAGGGTATATAAAAATTGCACGCCGGGCGAAGCCGGGGGCGGGCCGCTAGTAGTTTATATAAATAAAAATGAATCGCAATAAAAAAATTTTCAACTATTCGTTGGAGTCTGAGGAAGGTTACCATGAAGAGAAAAATTGGAATCCGCGGAAACCCGGGGGTAGTTTGCTAGTATAATATAAAACAATTAAAATTGTGCTTGAAATAGAAATATTTTCAGAACCAATCGAATTTAAAACTGTAGTTTTCCTAAGTCAAGAAAATTCCAACAAAAATACTGTTATAAAAATAGACCTTAACATGTAGGTGTAAGACTGATAGTTCCAGTTACCTTTACATGTAAATTTTGATGATATTGATAACTCTATTTCCGACATATAGGTACATGTATACAAAGATACGTGCTTCCTGTAAAAGCCTACTTACGGAGGCATGAGATTTTGAGCCGGCTTGTTTCTCCTGTTTATAAATGATATAACCTCGGTGATACTCCATAGTAAGTTTTCTTTGTTCGCCGACGACCTAAAAATATATAGAACTACAGACACTATTGAGGACGTCGAACTTCTTCAAAGTGACATCAAAAGAATTAACGAGTGGTGTAACGTAAATTGTATGGACCTTAACATAAAGAAATGTAATCATATCAAATTTTCGCGAAAAAAGAAACCCCTTACCACTCTTTATAAAATCAATGACAACCCTATACAGAGGGTTATGGAGGTGCGTGACTTGGGTATTTTATTAGACAGTGAGTTAAAACTTACTTCTCACGTTGATGCCATAGTCAAGAAGGCAGCTCGTTTAATGGGGTTCATAAAACGCAATACTAAGGGATTCCAAATAAAAACAAAAATTTTAATATACAACGCGTTGATTCGTAGTCACCTGGAATATGCTAGTGTGGTCTGGAACCCGTTCTATGCCACGCATACCCAAAGACTGGAGGGCATACAGCGTGCTTTTACAAGGCATCTAGCTTACATATCCCAGGGCTTTTCGCACAGGCAACCATATAATCAACGACTTCAGTTCCACAAAATGGTATCTCTGTATGATCGCAGAAAATTCTTAGATCTTATATTTCTTTACAAGATTTTGCACGGACTGGCAGACTCGCCGTCCATCCTATCGCAGCTTGGTTTTTGCGTTCCACGTAAGGTGCCCAGAAATCCCGTGTATAATGTGTTTGAATGTCCAACTTGCAAGACAAATATTGGCCGCAATGCTCCCATAGTTAGGATCAAAAATCAATTCAATTCAATCGGTAGACTTGATCCTCAGATTGACATAAACCATGACAGTTTGGCAGTCTTTCGTCGTAAGATACGGAAATGCATACCATCTTTCAGGAATGTTGAATGATTTACTCAATTATTATATATCGTCTATTTAATATTATGTACCATTTATATAATTATCTTAAATTGTGTCTGATTGCAGATTTCGTTGTCTGCTTTGAATCTGTAACTATTCTTACTTAAAACTTTGGATATTAGTATGAGTACTCTTATATTTTATTCTCTAAACCTCAACGGTCGATAATAAATGTAAATGTTGTGTATACCTATAATTGGAACTCACATCAGACTATGACCGAATGTGAAATTTATTATTATAAGATTGTTGTGTTTTCTGTTGGTGTACCTATTATAAATAAATAAAATAAATAAATAATAGAGTAGTATATCACCAATAGTGGCTAAAAAGATAATTTTACGGCTCTTTTGGAACCTAAAGTGATTGCTACTATTAAGGCCTAGAAGTACCTTATTGCCACTCCAACGCATAAATAGGAGTCTCAATAGACTCATAAAAGTCTCAATAGGAGGTTTTTGAAACCAAAAGCAGTTATTTTCACTTATTTCAAACCACTAACGATCTAACAGTTCCAAAATTAGGACATAGTATTTTATTATTTCTATTTCCCTTGTCAAAATAACATTATTCGTCCTACAAAAGAGCAAATAATTAAAATAGGGCCAATTTAATAGATCACATTTGACATTTGTCAGCTTAGCTTCATAGTGAAGCTTCACTGACAGCTTCTGTCATTATTTCAATAAACGTCTATTTTAATTTGAAAAAATTACTGTGCAACATTGAACGCTATTATTGAACGTTTATTGAAATAATGACAGAAGCTGTCAGTGAAGCTTTACTATGAACCTAAGCTGACAGATCTCAAATGTGATCTATTAAATTGGCCCTACGTTTAGTATTGGTAATAGCATTCACTGCTTTGCCACTCGCATAGCATTCACTACAAATAAGTGATTTTCAGACCTGATAGTTCCAAATAGAGAACAAATAAGTGAAAATAAACACTGTAAGATCTTTTTTGTTTCGCCATGTTTACAAATTGGAGTCCTTGAAAATGAATTATTTTAAACAGAATTTTATCACACTTGCGCATAATCACAGACTTTTGATAGTTGTGACGATGTTACTTTAACATTGTACGTAACCTACAATCATTAGGTCAGGTTTTTAACAGTTTTATTTCTTATCAGTATCAATTCCTTATTTGATTTAGCACTCTCTTTTTAAATATTCCTGATCAAATCAAAGGCGCATCGAAATTTACAAAGAAACCATACTATAGTTTCACAGTAACAAAAAATTCGCAGGAATTTCGTGCTTGTTTCATTGCTTGTATAACGTGAAGTTTTAATCATTTACCCAAACAGAGGTATAAATCTAAAATTAAAATGGCAGATAACATTCACTTATAAAAAACAACTTATTGACAAGTTGCCACGCCACTCAAAGGAACTTTGGCGTCTCATTTATCACTCATTGACCGAACTGAAATTATTAATTCGGTCAATGAGTGAATAAATAGTTCACTGCGCATAACTTTCATCCATAGTTCTAATAGACACTTAAGGTAATCGTGAGGTCTCTTATGGATTCAATTTAGAACCAAAAATAGGCTGCAATTTTTCTCCCCGTGGTTCTATATTGGTTGCCTAAGGGTTCTTTCCACCTATATAGAACTTAATCATGGCTATATATTTCACTTAAGTATGTAAATAGATATGATATGCGAGCTATTTCCCACCCAGTTGTGCTACTTGGGTTATACAATAAAATTTTCTCGATAGAACAAAATCACCAAGGTGCCTCTCATTTTATCGTTTTTTGTTTTCTTTTCAAAATGACACATATTACAAACCTAAAAAAATTATCAGTAATCTCACTTCACAGTTTATCTAGGCCTTTGTTTATCAATTTTTCATTTGACATTGTAGTTTACGAGTAATTAATATTTAATGCTTTTGGCATTTATAAAAATTTCATTTATAAATATAGAAAATTCTTCGGTCTCATGTAATGCATACTTCAATGTGTATTGTTTCCCATGATCAGTCACAATCGCTCCACCGAGACGGGAAGACTATGTTTCTGTGCATAAGAATATTTAGACGTAAATTTTTTAATAATACTTGTTTGTGAGTAGATTGTTGTGTAAAGACTGTTTATATTTTGTTTCATATTATTTTAACAAGACTGTGTAAATAAATATAGCTAATAAAAGGAACTCTGTTGTGTTGTTATCGTGCCTATTCAATTATGGGGCCACGGGGGTGAAATTAGATTTTTTTCTTTGTACGCCCTCCTAATCCCCTCTTTTTCTTTCTAATCTCTTATCTTAAAGATAAGGGATTAGAAAGGGATTGGAAAATTGGCTCTGGTATCCCTCACTCACTCACCGAAACACAACAGTACACATGCTGTTATTTCACGGTGGTTTCTGTAAGGGGATGGTTACTGCCGCCAGATGAGTTGCCCAAATAACTGTGTAAAGCAGTGTGCCTGCCACTATTTATACTCACGGATTTGCCAACATGGTGTTACCTTTTTTATCCCCCACTGATGGTGGTGGGATGGTAACAATAAAAATATATATAAAAAAAATAACAATTAAATAAAAGAAAGATTAGTGCTATATAAATTTAATTGATTAATAAAAAAAACAGACAGATTACACAAAATAAAATTTAAATAATAATAGCTTAAGCACTAATTTAAATCTAATAAAAATTAAGTCAAATTGACACGTAATAAAAATAATAATAAAACAGGGTCTTCGTGAAGCAATCGAGTTCTACTGCCGACGAAAAGACTAATTTAGAAAAAGGGGGAAATAACCGATCGAATCCTTTCGAACCGTAATCTAAGGGTAAGCGACCTGTCCGCGTGGGGTTCGATATCGCGTCCGGTTTAAGAAAAAAAAAATAGGATATGAACAACACGTATCTGTGGTGGCTCTGGTGGTAGCCAGGGAGTGTCGTCCTCTCCGACGACCACGTGGAAGCCCAGCCCGCCGACTGCAGTCGAGCCTCGACGCGACGCGAAGACGAGGTGAGCCGACTCCTCCCACCGAAAATGACGACGAGCTGATCTATCAGGACCAGACGGACAGCAGGGCAGGACCTTTGATGGGACACCCAGATCGTATCTTCGCGGTCAGTCCTTTAGGACACTACCAGGTCACTCCCTCAGGATACCCCTACTGGATACTCCTCATAGACACCCCTGAAACATTTCGAAGATATGTCTCAGACGACATCCCCTACACGAAATATATGGCGGTCACCGTTGATTAATTTTGCATGAGGTACGGTAGACGGCAAGAATGCTATCACAATTTGCTTACTTATTCCCATCCATTCGTCCGTCCACCGCCACACAGACAACCAAACAAAAAGAACGTGTAACGCCCCTTACGAGAACTAGTTAACACATATTGAAATTTGAGAAAGAACAAGAAAAAAAACAAAAAAAGATTTAAACTATTTACACCTAGCGGTGTCACGAAATAATGTAACGAATTTAGAAATCTTCCTTTAAACAACAGAAAACAACTCACCGATTTTACTTCGGGGCTTCGATCGTAACAAAATTTAATGGATAATTATATACAATTCAAATTTTACAATAGCACTTGTGCCCAATATGGCGTCGCTTGACGAGCGGATGAATATATCTGACTTCGCCGAACTTCTAAGACGGAAAAAAACGAAATGCCTCGCGAGCGTGCACTCGCCGACCTCTGCTTTGCGTCCCTCTTCACCCCCTCTCGTCCTAACGACACGCCCTTCCACCGATTGTAATGCACAAATCATTATATTTAAACGACGAAGCGCCTGATCTAATTAAACAGCAAAGCAACGCAGAAACAATTATTGTTACTTTAAATTTTTAATGTAACAATGGAAAAAAAATACTATAGATAGATGTTTGCTTTTTAAATTAAGCTCGACTTTTCTGTTTGAAAATTTTTATGAAAATGCTTTCAATAGCATAAATCAATCAATTCGTATTATTGAAAAATAATAATTTGCAAATGTAAAAAAGTCCCTCAATCACGCGAAATCGGTTGAATGGATTTATATGAAACTAGATAGTGTCATGTCATGTAACATGTAATGGAAACCAAAGATAATTGGTACAGACTAATACAACATCTTTGATGGAATCGGAATATATCGTACTAGTGATCCGCCCCGGCTTCGTCCTGATTCAATTTTTTATGTAAATTATGTACGTGTAAAAAGGGAATATGCGTCTAATTCAAAAAAAGGCTTAAATATTTTTTTTATCAAAATTTTTGCTTTAGAATTATGTCTATGTAAATATCTTTTAATATTATTTCTTTTTCGTTAAGAAAATAGTTATTAAAAAGTGCAAAAAAATTGCGGGTAATTCAAAATATGAATGTCAACAAGCTTGTAGATGTTTGTGATTTTTATTGTAGACTGTGACGTCACGACAAGCGCGTCAAAAGGGCGGATGTTTGAAGTGCCCGTAGCTGTTGGTTAATTTTAACATTTTTTTTGTTACTAAATTTCTGTTTTTTTTTGGGGCTGAATATTTTTTTTGCGGTTATATAACGATATTACCTATCGTACGAAAAAATAAAATAAAATGTGCACACTCCCTATTATGTCTATCGCTATTTTCACTAGTGAAAACCGTATCGAAATCATTTGTTTGGTTTAAAAGAAATTAGCTGAGAAACAGACACAGACAAATCATGTTGGGAATCATGTTTTTTTTCCTGTTATAAAAATTCATATGAATTATTTTTCTCTTACTAATATTATAAATGCGAAAGTTGTGAGGGTGGATGTATGTTTGTTACTCTTACATGTAAAAACTACTGCACGGATTTAGATGAAATTTGGCACACAGATAGGTTATTAGGTTATTGGATTAACATATGGGATACTTTCTATCCTAGAAAAATGTTAAGTTGTCGAGGGATCGTCAAAAAATATAAAAATTTGACACCACTGTCGCAGTGGCGGCTCCATCTTTGTTACATGACTAAATAGTTATGTCAAACGTTATTTAGGTATTGTTGTACCAGCTAGTGTTGTAATAGTTAAATTATTTATAGTGGTTTTAATTATTTTTAGGTTACTAACATCCAGAATTTCAGAATTTCTGATATTATCCACCAAAGAAAGTTCGAGCATAACCCGCTCCATAGCACGCTGAGCGACTTTGACCTTGCACTTATACGTCATCACTGGCAGGACGCACTGATTGTAGACCTTGGTCTTCATCAGACATTGCGGCAGTGGTGACGAGAACGGATGATATAGCTTCCCGAATGCAGCCCAATCCAGCTGGACGCTTCTTTCAGCCTAATTTATTCATCAATAGTTAAAATAGAATTTCAGGGTGTACATAGGCTAAATATTCTACGAGGGCGAAGCAGCGGGCACCAGTTATCTAAAAATAAAGATCCAACGCTTGGCGTTATATTGCTTTACAAAATTTGTCAAGCGTTATTATCTTTTATTTTTCAACTCGAACAAAGTCGCAGAGACCAGTTAGTAATAAATAATAATAAAACATACACTGAAATATACAGTTCTAGAGAAATTGCGACTTCTCTTCATTCATGAATTCTCTTTAAAATTCCTTACGAAGTTTGAAAAAGCTCGGGTCGTTGCCCTTAAGACTTAGTTCAAAAGAGAGTTATATTTCTCGTCGCCACATCCAGCCGTCCATCCGAGCATATGTAGCCTTTTTTACCCGCACAATTAGGCCTCCTCTGCTTTTGACATTGCCCCTACTACTATTAAACCGTATTTATATTAGAAATGTGTAAGTTTTTGAAGGTCTAACACATTACGGTTGAAAGGGTTTGAATGATACATGGAAAAGTCACGACTATTCAGGAATTGAAATAATTAAATTGCTGTCGAACTGAAAAATGAATCGAACTGAGCTTCAGGCGAACTACGTCCAGCGGCATCCACTTTGGTTTGTGCACCAACCCCATTCGGTCCAGATTACCTCCAAGTTGGCGGTGAGACAGGGCTTTCTCCGACATACTTGTGGCATCGAATGAGCTTCAGGTAAGTGAACCATCCGCTCTGGAAAGAGGGGAAGGGAGGAGTTGAGGGAAGATTTAGGCCAGCTCTACCCTCATCACTGGTTCACCGTGTAGGACGGACTCCCTAATTTTGTCCACGAAACAATTTCTGTCCCAATAAGGCATACCCAGAAAACAATTTTACTTTTTTAAACCTAATATAATTTTAAGTTAAATACGAGTAATTATTGGTATATGTTCTCACTGCGTTCTACTAGTTTAATGCGAATTTCTTATTATACGATCTGTGTATAGTCAACTTAGTTGGAATAATAACTTTTTTTCCAGAATATAGCATTGAAATAGTACATTACTGCAGAGTCCAGGAAGTGAAGGATTGCCGGACGAAGTGATTTCAAGGCCGAGCTCTAGCGAGGCCTTGATAAAGATCTGATCCTCATTCCGAGATAAAGATCCTCATTCCGGACGAGGCTGGTATAGTGCTTTTCTCAATAAATGTGAGGAAATAATGAAACACGTGATAATGCAAAAAAATTAGTATAATATAAAAAAAATAATTAATTCACATATACACGGTTTTATTTAGAATAAAACAAACGCAAATGTTTACTAAAAGCAATAAATATTTAGGTAGGTACTGAAAAAAGTCTGCTTTCCCGCTTTTTATTTTCTATTTTCAATGAGTGCAAAGGAAACGCCCCCGCCTACTACGCCTGTGATAGCGGCGGGCGCGTTCGTGAAGACTCGTGAAACTTCGGGTTTCATCGGGCTGAGCAGCGGCCAGGAATGAATTTTCATATAACATTCTTGGCCTAGGCCGAGAAAGAAATGCATGAGCCAAGAATTACACTTCGTGGCTTGTTTTTAGTACAAGAATGCCTACATTTCCGAGCATGTTTGAGAAATAATATATTATGCAGTCGTGTTTCGGTGCTTGAGCAAGGGCTGATGGAAACAAATTTCCTTACCCTCTTCTTGATCCTTTTTATGACATTTTAACGATGGCTGTTACAATAATAAGAAGTAAAAAATAAAAGCAAATCTTTTATTTTTATATAATAGCGTATAATAATAGTGTATAATAGCGTATTTAAAGGCTTTCTATAGGTACTATAGAAAACCATAGATAATATGTAAAATATTATAGAATACTATAGATGAATGGCATTCTATAGGTACTGTATTTCATAAATCATCATTATAATTACACGAAAGATGTCCTCTGCTGGTGGACATTCTATGGGTTATCCAATTTTAGTTTTGCTTGGGTTTCTGTCTTCTATAGTAGACCGAACAATTTTTAGCTTTTTGATTTGGTTAACAGTTCTATAACTGTTCCTTGATCTTTTACCATTCGCTATAATTAGAAAAAATATGCGATGGCAATATATATAAATTTTATAGTTATTTCGTACGAGAAAAACTTTGTATATTTCTTAATGTTGCCCAGCTGAGTTGCATTCAGGTTTATTTGTTCTAAGTGAAGTATTTTTTTATCACAAGCAAAAAGAAAACCCCACATAGATAAAACTGATTTTCTTGGAAGAGTGTCTTGATAGATTTGTAAGACAAACTTTGTAGTTAGCGATTTATTAATACCACTTGGATTGCTATGTTTTAATAAACTATAGCGTACTGGCAGATGTTGTCTTGCCCGAAAGAAAAATATTGTAACCAGATACTATTCAATTCACACACACGAAAATAATGAAATTCGGTCTAACCGTTGACGAGAAATTAAATAAACGCTATGGTCGCCCAGTGGTCAAAATTCGACCACAAACTAAGTATGTATTATACCCCATTCGACCACAAACATTATACACAAACATGCGGTACTTAATGTTTATTTTAATTAATTTAATATATTTCTAATGCTTGTTATATAAAAATATAAGCTTTCTCCAGTCCATAAACTTTAAGTGCACCAAATTTCACCCTCCTCCGTCCGTGCAATTTTCTTATAAAGGGATCCAAAGATTTCACCTCACGTATTAATCTGTAGATACTTGTATTTGTATATAAAGAAGGTATACAATAAACATATAGTTTAACATATAGTTCAAGGTAAATACGGAGTTTTCTGTTCTAAGGCATCAGACACCCAAAACTTAACTAACTAATCCACTAACTTGTGGAAATATGTTAATTAACTTAAAATTAAGACAAGTCGCCACTGATTCACATTAAATAGATATGTGTAAGAAAATCAAATTCCGTAGTAAGGGCCACTCAGACGTTTTCTGAAAGCTTCTTGCAAAGGCTTATACTATCCCCTACACGGCTTTGAAGATATACATGTAATGTAAGGAACGTTTGTACTTATTATTTAAGTTGAAAACTGTTTAATAGGGAATGGAATTATAATTACAAAAGTAATTTTTCAATTACTCTTTTAATGCTAATATGTGTAATGTCAAAATTCTATAAAATTATACTTCAAAGGTATAGTTTCTTTTCCCTTACAGCCTCAACAGACAGTTATAAATAGTAGTGTTCTCTGATTGTAACATCGATTTCTTGTACATATATACATATGCCACATGTGTGAAAATTATATTGTTACGTGTGGGGTGAGTCAATCTGCAGTGTAAGGGCGAAAATCAACTATTTATTTCCATAAAACAAGATGACTTCCAAAAGTGCTAAACGAAAGGTCCGATACAACCGTTAAACTTGCCAAGAGTCCCCTTATGAGTCGCTTATGAGTCCCTTATGATTCCCTTATGAGTCGCTGGTTTACTGTCGCAGGCAAGTTCCGAAGTTTCGCTTTGAATCGCAGAATCGAACTGTCTCGCTAGCTCGTCACTTCGCCTATTTATATCCGTTGCCAATCGTCTAAATCTTTCTCGAATTTAGTACAAACAAACTACAAACAAATACAAGTAAACAAATTTTGTAAACACGTATTGTAAACAACCTTTGTAAACACGTATTGAAAACAACTTTTGTAAACACGTGTTGTAAACAACTTTTGTAAACACGTATTGTAAACAACCTTTGTAAACACGTATTGTAAACAACTTTTGTAAACACGTATTGTAAACAAGATCATTGAAAGTTCGGGAACGTTTTTCTAGATCGTCCCATGGTGAGTCATAACAATATAAATTTAACCACTCGCCAAAAAACAAGAAATAATGACTTTATACAACTTATACATATTTGGACTCTCTCTTCGTCCTCTCACCAAATGGAGAACTAGCGAGGAGCCTCTTTAGCATCTTTCAAAGCAGGCCTTTTTTGAAATTCAGCATTTACTTGTCAAATAATAAAAAAGTAGCATCTATCTTATTTTCTATAACTATTTCTATGTGTCATTTACTCGTAAATACGGAAAAACGTCCCAAAATGTAATTTGCAATAAAAATGTTTCTCGTAATACACAAATTGTTTATACGGTATTACGTGTAATAACATCTTCTGTGATACAAAGAGAGGGTAATTACATTTGAAATTCCGAAAGTCGTCAACCTTCGAGCAAGCTATGTTTATAAATAATAAATGGATTTTTACATGCCTCCACTTTTTGATATATCATTGCTTTTTTCCTTTTGTTCTTTGACATATTGAAGGTACCTATGCATCAAAGATGTTGTATTAGTCTGTACCTATGCATAATAAAAGTAAATAATATATAAAATTATAAATGTAAAATCCATTAAAATACACACAGTAACTGCTCCCGTTATCCTTCCACCAATCTAGTCAATAAGCCCATGTATTATATAATGTAATTATTGTTAAATAAATATACCATTATCATACATTGAAATTCTGAGTTTTTCAATAATCTGTACTGTTTTTAAGCATCAATTAGTACTCTACACTCCAGTGCAAGAGAGTAATGAATATGTTTTCTCTTTGCTCACACTATGACTTATGGGAAAAGTCATAAGATTACAAATTACTTTTATGGTGTTTACGTCTTGCGGGAAAAGGTAAAAGTTTACCCATACCACGAAACTTAAGCGAGAGAAGTCCATTGGCCCGCCGATCACGTCGGTCTCCTAGAAGAACAGGGTTCAAACCCACATTAAGTTTGAGCTGTGTCCAAAATATTAGATCAAAAAATCCAAAAGTAATTACTGTCCAAGTGACTGACAATTACTGCCTTTATCATTGTAATAGATTTTCGCGCTTGCTCGACAGTGGATATCCATTTGCTCGTTGTACGATGGTATATTGCGCTAAAATATTATAATCTTACTTAGTTAATAAACTAAGTAAAGCGCTAGTCTTATACGATGATCTGAGAGCTTAACCCAGTTATACACTCAGAATAGCTATGAAAACTAATATAGGTATAGATTAGCTCGTAAAATTCGTCTTTATGTATGCGGCAGTATCCCTATCTTCGATGATAATGGGCACTACGCCGAGATCGTAGTTCGTAGCGCTTACGAAGCGTAGCACTTGTCAGATCGTAGCATAATAAGGAGGTTAGCCTAGCTCTCATGCAGAGATTAGGTATAGATTTTCTTCAACAAACAATTTTAACAACTAGCGACTCGCCTCTGGATTCGCACGAGTGTAATGTTTTTCTGCTAATTACATACACAAATCTTCCTCCCTTGTTTCTCTTTCTATTAGTGAAAACCGTATCAGAATCTGTTGGATGGTTTAGAATAAGTTAGAACAGAGAGAAGCAGACAGCGACTTTATTAATATAAGAATAGATATGGAATGATATAATATTTTAAAAATTACTTTTATTGCAACTAATAATTTAAAATATTTAAATCGACGTCCCACACGGATATCACCTCGTATATTATTATTATTTCAGTAAAGATGAATAGATTGCACGAGTGATTTGTGGACGATATATGTATAAAGAAAAATCAATTGCCACATGTACGACGGCATGTAAATTTGACTCATTGGTGGACGAGTCTAAAAAGTCTAAATTTTAATAAAGTTAAAAATAGTTCTGGTGTTATGTACCTAAATAATATACCGTTGGGAAGCACGTTTTCTCCTGGAAAATAATAACTAACAATATAGGTTAATATAAAAATACAAACCCGTGTTATATAGGCAAATGTAGAATTGCATCACAAAAATTTAGCGGCCATATTGAATACGTCATCAACGCCGCTATAGGGCCAGAAATATTTGTGTCCTGGGGCCTTAGACAAAGTAGCATTCGCTCCGTAGCGATGCGATATCGAAGTTCGTTATCGTCTCAGAGACAAAGAAATCATGACAAGGTATCACGTGTTTATCACGTGTTACAGTGTCGATTCCTTTGTCTCTGAGACGATAACGAACTTCGATATCGCATCGCTACGGAGCGAATGCTACTTTGTCTAAGGCCCCTGGGCTTTTTAGACTCGTCTGCCCATGTACTATCTGAATCCAAAAGGGCGCATTGGTTGAGATCTAAAACTTTTTTTAACTACTTAACCCCACCATTAATGTGGTAAACCAATCCGATTTTGAAATTTGAAATATCTTTTAACAAATCCAATTTTGTAATATATAACAAATTATTATCTATACTAATATTAATGAGCAAAAGTTTGTATGTTTGTATGTAGGAGATAATTTTCAAAACTACTCACACAATTTAAAAAATTCTTTCATTAATATTTAGAATAGAATTTCAGGAGAGACATATAATTTTTATATTTAATTTTTATAAAATTTAACAAATACGAATATAATATTTAACGAACGATTATTACAAATATTTGACTAAAATCTAAAATACCTATTTGTTTGCTATGTATGCATTAAGTTTTATTTAACTTATTTAATGGTTTATCGAGTGATTTAATATTGCATAATAATTTTTTAAAAAATATAGGAATTATGCCTGTCTGTTTCATATCACTAAGTCAAAAGAAATATAAAATCCTCTCGTTTCTTACTTTGTACGGTAATGAAATGTATGGGGGGTGGAGGGAGAGAGATGTAAATTTTTTTAATGAAAACGCTAAAGTACACGCTCCTAATCGCCTTTTGTTGTGGTTCAGATATTAAAACCACTTTTACTGTGTATATTTTTTTATTATTTTAGACCTCGTATATGAAATTTTACGGTCGTAATGCGCCATTGTTATATTAACCGCAACGCTTATTGTAAGAGGAAATATATTTGATACGTTATATCTAATATATAAAAATCTCGTGTCACGGTGTTTGTTGTCGAACTCCTCCGAAACGGTTCGACGGAATTTTATTTTCACCCTCCTAATACCCCCCCCCACATTTTTTAATCACGATTTTAGTATTTTATAACTATAATTTTATTTTATACTATTTTATAACTATATAATCACGATTTTTATATTTTTTAACTGTCGCTCATTGACGTGAAGTGTCGCGTCACTTTGACATATATAATTCTTATTGGACCTGACAGGTGGCGCCACAATCGGGTTATAGAATTATTTTCGGGTTCGGGCAAGACAACGTCTGCTGGGTCTGCCAGTTTTTAAATAAAAAGCTCTTACATTTGGGGTGTAATGTAAATAAAATTATACATTAGACGGGGGTATTGCTACAAAACTATTAAACACTGAGGGGTACGGGGTAAATAAAAAAAATAAACAAAGCAAGCACACAAAGCAAGCAAACAAAGCACACGTACTATTTTCGGTAGCCATCTATAAGTGCTTGGTTACCAAAATATTATAAGATTTACACACTTTATTTACATGTGATTTATTTAAAAAATATATTTTCCTACTCTATATATTAAAATAATAATAATGTTCCTTTATTAAAAACCGCAAATCTCCGAAGGTACTTTATCGATCACCACGTTGTCAGGGTTACAGGGTTCTTGCATTGGTACAGATCCAGAAAAATTACTGGTCCCTCAGGGATCACATAAAAATAAAAATAAAATTCAACATGTGACAAAAATATATTACCATAAAGATTGAATAAATGTTTCAAAGGCTAAGAAAAAGAGCCGCGAACGAATTCGCGCGGAAAACTAGGTTTTAACGAAATATTATAATACCTATTTATTTATATGGTGTTTATATAATGTGGTGTTTTTATGTTGGGATGATTGAGAACAATGATACAAAGGCGTAATTTCGTCTCTCTGAAATAACGAAAGAAACAAAATGAAAGCCTTTTATTCATGTCTTTTTATATCCTTCAGGGTAGATTATATCAACGCTCACAATAATTAATAATTATCACCCACTCTCATTATTCTTTTATTTTAGTCCCCAGTGTCAGTCGTGACGTCTCGTAGGCTTATTCGATAACTTCGATAAGCGTTTTCTTTTCAAACTAAAAAGAAAACGCTATGAGTGAAATGGTTTTCTTTACATATTTAGCTATTTACATATTGATTTCACTAATAGCACCTACTACTAGTTGTTTTTACCAAAGGGAGTTTAGCAAAGACGCTAATAATTCGTGACTGTGACTCATCGTGTATGCAAGGGAAAAAGTAAGCTTGCCTCGATTGGTGCAAGGAAACATTGAAAAAATGCAATCGAGGAGCATTAAAAGCTGTGTATAACATCCACACAGGTTACGAATCATGGATCAATGTATATGAGTCTTCCAAAACGAACAAAAACCAATAAAATTGTTGGCGGAAAAAGCATATCGAAGCAAATGACTGCCTGTTTCTTCGTAATTACCGGTTGTGTAGCGATAGTGCCATTGAAGAATCGTAGAACGGTCAATTCTAAATGGAACACGACCATTTGTATGTTAGAAGTCTTTGGAGAAATCCAAAAAATTCGAAACGGAGGCGAATCATTCTTTACCATGATAATGCGAGTCCTCACACATCGGACCAAACAAACGATTTTTTGTAGTGCCAAAACACCGAATTAATGACTCATCCTCCATACAGCCCTGACTTGGCACCTAATGACTTCTTTTTGTTAAAAAACGTCAAGAAGAAAATGCGTGGGTAACGATTTTTATCAGCAGAAGAAGTTGTTGAAACGTTCAAAACCACGTTTTACAGGTACCTCAATCGGAGTGGAAAAAGTGCTTCGAAAATTTGGTTACAACGCATGCAAAAGTGTATCATAAGTGTATCTTAGGGAGTACTTTGAAAAACAATAAGACCTATTTCAATTATCAATATTTGTGTTTTTCATTAGTAGGCTCAATACATAAGTAGCAAACCTTAAGGAGGTAATCTTCAAAACTATTTATCCGATTTAAAAAAATCTTCCACCAATAGTTATAGAATAGAATTTGAGGATGAATATAGGATAGAGATTCTACGTGGGCGAAGCCGCGAGCACCAGCTATCTAAAAATAAAGATTTAACTCTTGGCAAATGTATAACACCAAATTCAAATTCAAATTCAAGTAATTTATTTACAAGTAACATGGGTTACTGTGAACCAGTTGTTATTGGTTTAAATATGTATCCACATGTACTGTCACGTCTAGCGTGTAAAATAATAACAATAGAAAAAAATATTGATTATATTGATTATAAATTATATTGATTTACACATCTCTTATTTTCAAAGCAGAAAAAAATAAAATAAACTCATATATAAATGTAAAGGAACGCAAAAAAGGTTCTATTACGGCTTTTTTCAACAAATGCAATTATAATTCCCGTATAACATGACATATAATTCCTTGAACTATATAATCAACAAATAATCTCTTTAGAGAAGTCGAACATGAAAGGGAGCAAAAAGCTGGTAGCTATTATATCGAACTTATTGTCAATTGCCCCTAGTAATAGGAAAAAAGAGCACTCACCAAATTGAATGCTGCACTCAACTGATAAGTAGTGGATTCAATACCGACCGCAGTCCGTCTATGCATGAATAAAACCGAAAGTTGATCGACATGTATACGATATTGGAGGGAAATAGGTGTGTTTTTACTAGTGCATTCGGGAGTTATTTAAATCAGTTAAAATTAATTAAATCAGTTAAATTAAGTTTAAATTATTAAGAATAATTTTGCAGAACTTGTTATGGTAATCGTTGCCTACTAATACCAACGTTGCCTCATTTGGAGTTGCTAGTGTACTGCCGACCTTGATATAATAAAAGATAAAGAGGGAATAGAGGAACGGGTCTCGGAATCCCTTACTCACCCTTGGCATCTATTAGAACGGAAACTACTTGGCTTTATTACTTGGCGTCTGGCTCGTCATCAAGTGACAGGCCGTCCATGGTGGCTTGTTTCTGGACTAGTTCGAGGTCCCGAGGTGCCACCCGCGAGGTGTTCAGCCGGATGCACCCCCAAGAAGCCTACATGTGAGGTGAAGAGGCAGGGACGTAGCTACTCCGTTTGTCCACGGATTAGGTCTCGTGAGCAGTATCTCCTCCACCCTTCAGCACTTTTAGCAGATCATGTATAGTATAGTATATTTATATAATGATCCAGCTTAATGGTATTTTGTATATCTTGGTACCGTCAGCGCCTTCAGCGTAAGTGTATATCTGTGTTTCATAATTGAAGTGTTATGTGACAAGCAAAGTGTTATCATTTACCACCCCTTCTGACAGCCGGCGCCTTGAGATAGTTGTAGTCTTGTACAAACCGTCTGACCTAGTGTACTTTACGTTATAAAGTACACTACGTTGTAAGTACACTAAGTTGACCAACAACGGTTACTCACTAACCAAAACATAGTGTAAGGGGATGATTACTGCCGTCAGACGGGCTGGCTAAATGACTGCGAAATGCAGTGTGCCCTGCCACTACTTTCCAGATCTATACCAGAGCCAACTTTGAAAAGTTCATTTCCAAACCCTAGAAGAGTTAAGGCAAGCACCCTGACTACTCTTTCAACGGGATTGTCATGTGTTATTGTGATGTTAATGACTGTGGTGTTATGTCACGATGGTATTCTTTAAGGAGGTGGTTACGGCCTGGCGGGTAGCTTCCCATCATGGAATGAATTGACCCTTTCACTAACTACTAATTAGTTTATGATGGATTGCATCAAGCAGGCCGACGGACGACTTGATTGTAGGTGGCAGCCATCGCTTAGCTAGGACATGAAAAATAAGGACATGAGAAATAGTCGGCAGCGCACTTGCAGCAGCTTTGGCGTTGCTTGTGTTATAAGCGACGGTAGCTACCCACCATCAAGTGGACCGCCAGTCTGTCTGCCGATCTTCGAAACGGATAAAAAAGGACAACGAATCTCCTAATCAAGACATCTTAATCTTTTCTTTTATCTATACTTAATATTATAAAGCTGAAGAGTTTGTTTGTTTGTTTGTTTGTTTGAACGCACTAATCTTAGGAACTACTGGTTCGAATTGAAAAATTATTTTTGTTTCGAATAGTTCAATTGATCGAGGAAGGCTATAGCCTATATTACATCACGATACGATAAATAGTGTTATATATAAGCAGTGTCCTGTACCGCGCGTCCCGTGCGCACGCCCGGCCGCCGCCGTATGGGCCGCAGCGAAGCGTGGCCGAGTTCAGCTAGTCAATATTATATCGATTGTTAGTCTAATACTAAGTTTCCTTCGGCGTTAGAGTAAGCATTCATAATTAGACAAACTAAAAATCGAAGAATTAGATGTGCATAACCGGTTGTAGATTCTACGTTAAGGTACATATAACAAAGATCCCAATACAACATAAACAAACATTAGAAAAATGTACAATGACCTTGGTTTTAATTTAGTATAAGTAATAAAATTTCCAACCATCAAGTAAACGTCCCATAAAAATATTTTTGTATAAAATTATGTTTTTCGAACTAAAATTTTGCACAGAATGAGGCCCTGGGGGCTGTGGATGGAATTTTTAATAATATTCGTCGTTTATTGGACAGCAGAATATGACAATAGGTCGCCATGCGAGGAATCTTCATTGTTAACGTTTCAGAGACGTACCAATAGAAAATTAGAAATATTATTACAAACTTTTCAACCTTAACTCGATGGAGTAAGGACGGTTTTTTCAATAAAAATTGTCTTTACTGTATACGGTGCTTGACGAGCTAATTTTACGCTACATAAATTGTTGGTTTCAAATTTGCAGCAAGACTTGTGTGAAAATGTTGAAAATTGCAAAAATATTTTCAAAGAATGTTACTACCTATGTCTTTTATTCAATCACCAGTAATTCTAACAATTAATTTAAATCTTTTTGTAATCCAACCGACAGTTGTCACTTTCTAGTTATCGATTGTTTAGACGACCCACTTTTCTAGATGATATATGGAAATTTATAGACCTATTTATATGCAATTGCAAAAACATTCTCAAACACATACATAATCTCACATATCTACGAATGAATGAATCTTAACACACATACAAAAATTAAGAATAAATTAAAAATAAAGACTAGAAATTTTCAATGATATAAGCAATCCTTTTTATCCTCAGAAAAAATAGGTATAATAGGCCTCATACCACCTTTTTGTAGTATAATAGTAATTGCTATAGAATGATACACATAACCAACGGAAACATAGATTGTATATAAAAAGAAGAAATCAACACGTTCAGCTTACTCGCCTATCTGGTTTTATTTTACGTTTAGTGTTACCGTATTAAAAAAAGGCTTTAAAATGGCAATTATTCACTTCCTTGACAAAAGGGAAATCCCAGACGGCCTCAAGATTTATTCGTAAAGCTAATTAATGCTCCGCGGGGACTGACGAATCTGGAAACCGAAAACTCATTTCGGTGGCTGTTTTACATTTCTAATACCTACACTGCGAATCGGGCACAATCTGGTCGGCAAATTAATGAGCCAGAGTATAATTAAATCCCATGACAAACAAATCAATGGACGGTTTGTGTTGGCATGGTCCGAAGTATAAATTAAAAACTAACTAAACCCACTAACTTATCGAAAATCGAAATCACCGTCATCATCATTCTTGTCTCAGCCGTAGGATGTTCACTGCTGGACAAAGGCTTTACTCCCAATTTTCCAAATGGACCGATCAGATGCAGCCTGGATCCACCGTCGACCCGCGGCCCTTATCAGGTCGCTTCTCCACCTTGTGGGTGAATGCTTACGCTTGCCGGTCCATGGCCTCTATTGGAGAACCTTCCCGCCCGATACTCTTATCCAACTTTTTGTGCAATCATTGATCATTTTCCATAATTTGCCGGCAAATCTCTGACAATCATTTGCGGAAGTCCCATAACATTTAAATTTCAACTAAACCTGATTATCAGACAAAGTTTGTTGAAACAGTCTTTTGAAATTCGTTCACTAGACACTTTTTATATTATTGAAGGTGGTAGGCAGGCTGATGGTCCACATGATGGTAGGCGGCTACCGTCGTTACCAGGCGGGTACAACTGCTCTGCCGACCCTGCAGGAATTTGTTTACTGCATACTTGAAGAAGCCTCTATTGTGGCTAGATGGAAATACTTCAGAAGGGAGATTGTTCCAAAGTTCGTGCGTTCGCAGGATAAAAGGATAAAATTTCTACTCATCCGGACTGTGCGTAGCGGTACCTTGTTCAAGGAACCGTTTCCATGGCGCGCAGTAAGGTGGTAAAGGAAAAAGATTTATTATTTTTAAAGCGCTCGCACTTCCATCTATAGTCGCGAAGGTTTTTGCATATTGAATAGTAATAAATAAATCCTTTTTGCTGGATCCCGTCTGTTACATTTGATGTGGAATCGGATAAAGTCGGATAGAAAAAGCAGTGAGATTCTTGTTTGTGTTTTTGTTAAAGTAAAACCGACGCGTGAATTGTGGATGTGCGGAAAATTTCTTGCTAAATGCATTTTGTTTTGCTCCGTTTTTTTTGGGCATTATTTTCTCTTCTTCGCCTTTGGACAGCGGCCATTGTTTTCAGCGTTTTAGAGATCTACAAAAAATGTTAGGCGAACACTCTCAGAGAATGGGATTTCGAACTGTTTTTTCAGTCTTAATTAAGCTTGCTTATACTAGTCACCGGTTCTGGTTTTGCACAGGAATGTTTAGTGACAGCAATCAATAGCAATCAAAATTCGTCATGATATTCTTTTATTCTATTGAGAAGTAAGTTCTTCAGTACTAAAATAAACTTCGTATGACTTCTGTCTGCATAGTTACATCGACTTCATTGACATATATGACAGCGATGATATAAGGTAATGCAGTATTTTTTACACCGATTCGAATGAAACAAACATTACAAATGTTACCGGAAACTTGCTAAATACGTCAGTGAAAACCGTATTCAAATCGGTTAAATCGTTTTTGAGATTAGAGTTCAGGAACGCACAAACAGACAAAAATTCTAAAAGTTATTTTTTTCTTTATTTTTTTCACACATCACAAACTTAAAATATTGTATGTAGATTTCAACATCTAATATTTTCAACATATACTACTTATTCTATGAATTTGCAGTCACTGCTTCAAGATAAAATGTCGAGTTTTCATTTCATTAAAAAGAACTCGTTGCGAATAAAAATCTGACTTTTTATTTAAAGACTATACAGAACAGAGTCCTGTCCTGCCCGTGCCTGACCCACTTTCTAAGCTCTATTCACTATCATAACCTCTTAGTCACATCAGTATGGAAATGAAATTAAACGAAAGGGTTTGAAATCTATTTCATTTTATATTTCTATTTAGTACTAGCTTTTGCCTGCGACTTCGTCCGCTAGCCCTTTTTTATCAGATCTCTGCCAAACTTCACATAATAACCCGCTGGCCTAACCTGAAATTGCCTAAAATTTTTATTAAAATCGGTTGAGCGGTTTTGGAGTTATATTCATTCATTTTTACATACAAAGATTAATAAAGTACAAGTTTTTCCGCTAATTCTTTAAAGACTTCTAAACTAGGGCTGCCACCATCTAAATTACGGACCCAGGACAAAAACTCGAAAACCCCGGACATTTGGGTGAAATAAAGATTTTCCCCGGACTCCCTCGAAAAAATATACAATAAAATAATAACGAATACATTAATAACGAATGCAAATAATACATATACGAAAATGGGTGCTCATGTCAAAACACTATTATCCCATTGGTTGATTTTGACACTAGCGCGTAGCGTGACCACTTTTTCGTCAGATAATCTACCAAATACACTGCTAAAATCTACCAAAATCTAATTCAAAATTCTACTAATGATATTTAAGTCGTTCTAGATAAAATAGTTTATAAACAGCACACATGTTTTTATATTTTAATATCAATAATTAGATAACAAAGATTTATTTTATTTATTTATATATTTATTTGCTCCCTTGCCCTTAAATCTACTAAAAAAGTAAAAATCTACTAAAAGTGGTCACGCTGAGCGCGCATTTTAACGTCAGAAATACACCCGTGGAAACGGTGCCTAAAAAGTAGGTAGGAACTAGGTATTTTAAGGGCTTAATTTTACCTGCGGAAACGGGGTGTTTCCGATTAACGAGAAGTCCGAATTCTTAGCAACGAGTTTTAGTGCTAGATGTTAAAGAAATACAAAAATGTTCAACAAATACAAAAATTTCAAAGCCACTAAAAATACCTACCCCTAAACATATAAAGCCCTTAAAAAAATCCCATCCCTCTAAATTGGGGGGCGGACCCGATAAATTGGGAACCTTGTTTTAGTTAGATCACAGACTATACATTGATGCTGAGTTAGATACATAGTACTTACTGTACACCCACAAACAAAACATGCTTGAATTCGCAAATCTTGCGTTTCATTTTACTCAACAAATCTTGAATAACGTCTATGATGACTTGAAATCTAAAATAATATTGTATATATCATAGTTTCATTTTGGGGTAAAGTTTTTTCAACAACTTAGGCATAATACTTCTACTACGGTCTAAAGCTTGAAAAATTTATAATTTCGCTTTGCTGTGAATCGGAACGTCTAGCAATGGTTGTCATATCTTCCTCGCTCGCACTTATTCGATGTGCCGTTCATTAATAGTTTTGTTTTCCGTCCAAACTGGGTCCTAATGTTTCGTTAATCTATTGAAGTACGCAACTGACCACAGAGTACGCGAGTACGGTACACCATACCATTTAATAGTACGCAATGCATACTAATGCGTACCCTAATGGCAACCATGCTTATGCCTAGGTCACTGAGGTGGTTGCGCGGCGGCGGGGCGCGCGAAGCGGAGCGACTTTAAAAAGTGTTTCAAACTTTCAAAAACCCCGCCCGGACGCTCCCCGGACGCCCTCCAAACTAGGAAAAATCCGGGGAAACCCGGACGGATGGCAGCCCTATTCTAAACGGACAAAGGACGACTTCCCGAATGATTATTTGTTTGAAAATGGCTGGCAATAGGAATTTATTATAACATGATTATTTTGAGGATTTGAGGAACAGGTAAATAAAAATATTTTAAACTAGTAACCCACACCAGTTTCGCACGTGCCGTGGCAGTATCTGGTCGTATTGAAATTTGGCCATCATAACAAACCGGATCTCACGTAGTTGTCAAGAGCTGTATAGATATATGAGTTAGATAGAGAGTTGGCTTTATCTTGCATCCAGTGCCCTAGTTCACAAGAAACAGCGATTTAACCTTTGACCCCACCGACAATAATTACGCACTTATTTTATTGTCTATTTAATATTTTTGTAAAATGTCAAATTGGCTCCTGGTCTAACCTTTAAACTTACTTATACATTCGAGTAATAAGCACGTACGAGTCAACATAGCCTCTAGACAGAACAACCTAAGATATAAAAGACAGCACAGAGGTCTTACTAACTAGGTAGAATTCTTCATATTATTTTTTAATTTTAAAGTTCTACATGTAGATTGACGGTCCACTTGATGGTACGTAACCTATTAACCATGCATATCGGTTGCAATTATTGTATTAGCCACCTTGGATTCTGGTAACCCTTACTCATTGATAAGTCAAAGGACAAGTCTTTTCTTCACTCTGGTCTTCTATAAGATGGCAGTAATTCACTTGACCGCTCATAATTTATGACTGCGGAATGCAATATGTCATACTAAACGGAATCTATATATTTTTTTGTATCATCCCATCCCATCCTTATCCCCTCTTCTCAAGCCTATCCGCTATTCTTGTGTGTAGTGTGTGATAATTTAGCCAAATACATAAACGCCGTGGAACGAAGAAACGGGCTGAACGCTTTAATCAACAAAAAACTCTGAGTATTGTGGTGAACAACGATCCAGCGCGGGTCGAGCAGGCGAAGTAGCAATACATCTACTGGTAAGTCTGTCTTGACTCCTCTTCTTGATATACGAACTTCTTCTTAATGGAATTTTGTTTTCGTGATTTACTCCATCTAAACTTTACTTCGATTTTTAATACTCTTGGGATCTATGTAAAACTAACAGATCAACTTAGATGGTACACACATCTTGTTTATATATTTTAAATACCTTAAAATATTCACAATAACTCATAACATTTCAATGTGATGTACAAAACACAACTCCACTAAATTTTCACGTCAAATCATATTCTTTTCTTTTCTCTGTTTGAATATCAAACCTTTTTAAGTCAGCCAGTATTTAAGTTCAAATACATTAACACTTCTAAACAAAAGTGTTTTGTTCACACAGATTCTAAAGTCAAGCAAAAATATTTAAAATATTTTTTGAGTCTTGTTTGAAGAGTCTTTTTTTCTTTCCTAGTAAAAGTTTTTAAAGGCCAAACGTTTGTTATTATTATTGGTCTAACAAAACTTTATCCAATTGATTGCAATGATACTTTTACAAGAAATTGGTCTCATGAGGCCAGTAACTCGCTTACAGTTTACAACTTGTGATATGTTACAAGAGTCTGTGTTGTACCCAGTCATACGTCAATTTTGACGTTTATCCAATATAGTACGTGCCCATGGCTTGATCTAATCGGCTACTGTCTCTTCTGCCGCATATTTATTCATCAGTGAATGGTAATCGGGTTATACTTGTGGCAGATCGAAGGTTATACAGCTAAATTGAAATATCAAGTATTCCAAATTCTCTTTAATATAATTACAGCAGAAATTTCAATTTTTCTATTTATAAAACAATATCTCCAAATTGTTTATTATAATGATTAAACATTCTGTTTTATGTTAAAGGGCTTTTCATTGGCATATTGTTGTAAATATTATTTAATTTCATGATAAATATATTGTGTGCTTGAAGCACTGTAGTTATGTATTTAAAACCTATTTGAATAAAATTTAGAATCTAAACGATATAAGGGAAAATTGCAAATATTGACACTAGTCGCATCACAACGTTATTCTTTTGTGAAAATGATTAGTCTAAAAACAGAACAAATTAAAAGGAATTTGTATTGTAACGGTTTTCAAGTTAGAAAAAAATTACATCACCCAATTTTTTTTATATTCACTTAAAATCGAAGACAAAAGCATACATCATTGTGTTAAAATAGGTGGGCGTAAGATTCCCCAATGCGCCAAGATTAAAAACACCAATTGTAAGTAAGCACTTATAAGGGATATGTTATGGGACAGGGGACGAGATCCTGCACACTCAGACCAAAGGCAATTTTGAAAGTTCATTTCCTAAGTTGGCCCCGTCGAGAATCAGAGTGCTAAGGCAAGTACCTTAACCACTCGTCAAATGGGTTAAATTGTATTTACTGTACTTTATGGTAGGTGGCTATTTAAACACAAGTAAAACCGGGGGGATTTGACTATCACAGGTCAAATGATAAGGGACAAAATGAGGATAGGAAATTGACTCTGACACCGCTTACTCATGCACCGAAATAAGTACACCTTCATATCGGTTCTTCACAGTGTAAGAATTCTAAAGAAATTCTATGCATTTACTCATGACAATATTTACTTAGAAATAGCTTATATTTAAATCTTCTTGCTTAGAAAGTGATCTCGTATTCTAATTCCGTTGCTACATTTTAAATATCCTAACTAATATAAATTCGCAATCTTTTTGATTAACAATTTCTTTGCATTTGATAGTCAAACACTTGAAGAAGGTTATTGGCTAAAATTACACGGCGGGTGAAACCGTGGGACACACTTAGTAAAATCCTGAAAACATAATTCATATCTTATATCTAATCTAAAAAAAATAACTAATTTAAGATAACATGTTTTATAATATGTAGCGAAAAGAGATGACGTGGAATTTTATAGGATCGAGGAAGCGATTGAATGTGAAATTATTTTCCGTTTTATTCATTTATCTATTTTATTTTGTTAGTCACTGTTTTTTTTTAATAACTAGCGAATAACTAGCGTGCAATTTTTATATACCCTAAAAAATTCCCCGTTTATCCCTCTTTCCATTAGCGAAAACCGAATTAAAATCGGTCTACCCGTTCACGCGTGATGCAGTGACCAGGAGAAATGGGGATTCATTTTTATATATAAGATTATTTATAGAAACAAAAAATATACTAGAAATAAAAAAAAAACGGACACATTGCGATTCGCAGTCAATTGGGCAGTCTGTCTGCCGACCTTAACATAAAAAATAAGTAAATTTAAAAACTTACACTTATCTATCAATCTCCTTGTACACTATATGTAACAACATTATCAATAGACAAAAATTGTGTTTCATAAATCAGCCATTATTACGTGAACATCGGAGCTGTTCTCGGCAAATATTTGTTAAACATTACAAGTCGATTCCCCCGCAGCTTGGGTTTGACAGGGGACTATTTTATGGCATTCTCAAAAGAGAGAACGTCTGTAAATCACACACAGGTTTTTCGGGGATTCTTTGGGAAATAAGCTTCGCATCGTACAACTGTGGGGACAGGTTTTGTTGTCATCGCGTATCGACTAGGTTTTAGATATGAAAATTTATTAATATTTATATTAACAACAAATACGTGTCATTTAAAATTTATTATTATTACATCGCCATATTAAAAGAAAATTACTACATTTACTGGAAAATTGTGTGATTTATAAAAAACAATTTTGTTCTCGCGATCTGGTATTGTTCTTTAAGCGTAGCGCTCGTCCGGCGGCATTTACCACCCCTCTTTACATATACAAATAAGTGTACATGTGCTGTTTTAGGGATGAAAGGGCTAATCACCTATCCCGCATCTATGCAAACCCGGAGACGGGTTGCTAGTAATCTTATACGTATGAAATATACGCTTAGGCTATATATTCAAAACATATTAAAGAGTAAAACAATAATTTATTCATTAAATATTCTTCAAAGAATCACTTTAAGTCTATTTTAATCAGTATATTATATTTATGTATGATTTTCAGAAAAAAAGAATCCATGCAAAGCTCGCATGACAGTTAAATTGTTTGTTTTTCCTTTAAGGGGGCGTACAAAGCAAAAAATATTTCTAATTTCACCCGCGTGACTCCATAATTGAATGGACACGATACCAACACAACAGAGTTCCTTTTATTAGCCATATATTTACACAATCTGTTGTGAACAATTTATAAACATACTATACACAACACACTTTTAATAATCTACTCACAAACAAGTCTTATTAAAAAAATTACATCTAAATATTCTTGCGCACAGAAACATAGTCCTTCCGTCTCAGCGGAGCGATTGTGACGGATCATGTGAAACAATGCGCATTGAAGTATGCATGACATGGAATAAAGATGTTATAAGTGCCAAAAGTATTAAATATTAATTACTCGTAAACTATAATGTCAAATGAAAAACTGATCCTCAAAGCCCTAGATAATCTGTGAAGTGAGATTACCGATATTTTTTTAAGTTTGTAATATGTGTCCTTTTGAAAATAAAACAAAAAACGTTAAAAATGAATGGTAATTTGGTGATTTTTTTCTATCCAGAATATTTCATTGTATATATATTCTTTTCCACATTTCACTTTTATTTATAATGTATTAATCTTATTTGGGCCTTATATGCTTAGATAAATTTCAATTCTAGGATTAGCTATTTCTCTTTATACGCGCTCTTAATATACAACGAAGATCGACATTTAACAGACTTAGCTATAGCAATATTTTAGGAGGCAAAGTGGAGTGCAGGCATAAGAAGAAATAATAACAATTTTATTCTTTTTGGTGCAGGTACATTTCACTTCTGAAAAATAATACGGTTCCTCTTCAATTTACAAGTTTTGGGAGTTTGAAGGTAAATTCTCGAATGACACCAGATTTGAAAAATTCATTGGCCAACTCATTTAAAGTAAAATTTTCGCATGTTGCCTCTGTCCAATGTGCATATAAAATGAATAGGTGTTTTGTAAATTTTTGTAACTTTAACTAGCGACCCCCCCCGGGTTCACCCGGGGTGCAATTTTTCTATATACTTACGAACATTCCCCGTTTATCCCTCTTTCCATTAGTAAAAACCGAATTAAAAACGGTCTACCCGTTCACGGATGATTCCGTGACCAAGGGAAATGGGGATTCATTTTTATATATAGAGATATAGATATTTTACAATAAAAACTTTTCAAAAATTAAACTGGTTTGGGCATATTGTAAAAATAAAAAATTATGCCGGAATTAAATCAGCTATGATGAATAGACATTTTATAACAGAAGCCGTAGGAATTTCTTGGATAAGATATCTCCATAAAACAGCATTGTCATAGCAGCAATCAAGATTATGTTATGATTGTAATCATTGTATCGTATTAGTCATAAGAACTTCCTCTGTAAGATTTCTTTTAAAATTAATAAATAATAACAAGTCACTCTCTCAACGGACACAACCTTTACAGTCTTTTTTAAAAGACGCCCAGCGAACGTAACTCCGGTATTAATAAAATTTTCTTATCTTACTACTTGGACGCCTTATTTTTATTTCTCTGAGGAGGCCAAATGCTCTAATGAAAGCAATTTAATATTTTTAAATTGATTATAGACGTCGACATAATGTCACTTGTTTTCTGTAGTCTACATTATAATATCGATGGAAAAGTGCAAACATTCGAAACGCCAAACTAACACAAACAAAATTTTACCAAAATAAATAAAAGTTTAGTTTCATTACAAATTTACAATTAATAAATTCAATTATATAGAAAGCATAATAAGATGAAAAGTTTTAATAAAATGTCAATTTTTTGCAAATATTTTTTTTAGAAGCAATATATATATATTACTTTACTAAATGTGTAACGCAAGCGAGTTTTTTTACGATTATTGAAATTTTAAGTACCTACACCACTTCATAAGGCAAAAATTTTTGAATTCAATTATAAATATCCCAAAATTCGTTTTGGCCAAAATATCCCTATCTCCCTCCTAATCCCTTATCCTTAATCCTGCTGTAGTCGGCAGCGCACTTGCAGCAGCTTTGGCATTGCTTGTGTTATAGACGGTAGCCACCTACCATCAAGTGGACCGTCAGCCTGTCTGCCGATCTTAACATAAAAAAAAAACTTCTGATATCGATAACCTTATAAAATAAATTGGCGAGAAATGGCTTTATAAAATTAAAATGTTTTATGCCTATTGAAACAGGTGAACAAAGTAAGAAGGAAATGATTTATCGAGTTAGGTTTTCATGTATTTCCGAGAAAAATATGATATCGTCTATTTGCAATCGCGGAGGGCGTTACACAATTTTTTCTACGAAAATCCCTTTCTTAAATATTTGATCAACAAGACGTCTGCTTAGAAAGATGCGATAGGGGCTCAAGCGAGATTATTGGGGGGTTTCGAAATATTCTTTCATTTTTTATTCTTTCGTTTTAGTGTCTACACACCTGTCTTTCTTTTGAAGACCTGTACTCGAAGCTACTTTCATTAGGTAATACTTTTAACTTCAATTACTCACCGACCTAAGTCAGTGAGATCTCCTGATTGAAACTTACAGTCGGTGAAGAATAGGCAAATCTTCCACAAATATAATTCGAATGCTGTAATATTTTGTATGAAAGTCTCGAAATTTTTTGTTATTATAAAAAAAAAACTCCAAATATAATTTTTCTTGATGCTTATCTTACTGTTTGTCTCGAAATATAAAAACATTTATGTAAATGTTAGACTTAAAATTATAATTATTAGAAGTTATATAATTAGATAAATGAATCGCTAAGTGTGTTTCCAAAGGCAAACTCGAGAACGGCTGTACCAATTCGGTTATTATTATTATTATTTTTCAAATATTCCTTAAAAAGAATTATAGAATCTTTATAGATCTTTATGAAATTTTAAAAATTTACATAAATTGCATTCGAAAATGCGGGCAAAATCGCAGGCGAAATCTAGCTTCTAGAATGGGCTCTGGTAACCCTTATTCACGCACTGAAACAGAACAACACAAGCAATAGTACTCATGGTGGTCTTCAATAAGAGGGTTGATATATTTTAGACGAGCCCATTGGATGAGTGGTTAAGATGCTTGTCATATGGCTCTGTTCTAGGGTTTCCGGGTTCGATTCCCAGCAGGATCAACTTTGAAAAATGAACTTTTCAAATTTGTCTCTGATCTGGATCTGGAAAGTAGTGGCAGGGCACACGGCGTTTCGCAGTCATTTGGCCAGCCCGACTGGCGGCAGTAGGTAACCACTCCCTTACAGAAGAACACCGTGAAATAACAACACGTCGTGTGCTATTGTGTACCGGTGAGTGAAGTAAGGGATGCCAGAGCCCATTTCCCTATCCCTTCCCAATCCTTATCCTTAATCCTATTGTAGTCGGCAGCGCACTTGCAGCAGCTTTGGCGTTGCTTGTGTTAGAGGCGACGGTAGCCACCTACCATCGAGTGAACCGTTAGCCTGTCTACCGATCTTAACATAAAAGAAAACATATATCTTGAAATTGGCTATCTACAGTTTTTGATTGCGTAGTGCAATTCTTAACATCACCTTTGTTTCTCACAAATTTGTGGAGTTTTTGTACATAGGTATATTTTTATTTTATTGGACTTGGATATAAATTCAGTTTAACGGACAATATATCTAGAGCAATTTACGCGTTATTGGCTCCAGTTTTTATATTGGTGGGCCAACAAGCAATATGCACTATACCAAACAGTGCCAAACCATTACAATTTATTCCTTATCACTGCGTTTTAGGTGGAATTTATATATTGGATGAATCTAAATGGCTGCAGATTTTTTTTTATTTAAAGAGTGAATTTGCATGGTCTTTATTACATTTTTACGCAATAAGTATCACCTATTACGCTATAACCAAGCACAATGGATCGGGACTGCTTCTGATTGTTCTCATAGGAAAATTATGGAGAAAATAGCTGTGGACGTTATACGATTGTGATGATGAAGTATTACCTCGAAGATTCAGTTGTTAAATCAGCGTAGGTTCAATTTTATTAATAAAAATAACCTTTTGAATTAGCAGCTTTTTGTGGACCCTAAATTCTTTATGAACAACTACTTAAATCCTTTATAAAATATAGCTTTCTTTTATTATCATTTTGACAAGTAAATATCGTTTTTAATTTAGTTTTTTCTTATTTGGATAGAAACATCCATTAATTTCCCATCTCCTAATTTCAAATTTGTTCTTCAGATTGAGAATACTATGTCTTTTTAATCGGGAATGCTTTACAGTCCCTGACACTACAAGTTATGTAGCTAGCCGACTAATATGTTTGTATATCCGGTTTCCAAATTGTTTGCTGTACCTGGTAATTCCTTCTCTGACAGTGCTGACATTCAAGCCCCTCTTTTCCACTGCACTCTGGGCAGGTGTCCAGGGCCGCGTCATCGATGGAGCCCCCTATTTCCCGCTTAACTGCACTGAGGAACGCTCCTTCTTCAAATTGAAAAGAAAAAAATATAGATTAAGAAGTACAATGCTTCAAGAAAGATTGAACAGTTTGTCGCTGATGTGCATAGAATATGACATACTCAAAGACATAGGCTTTGAAGAAGTGCTTCTTAAAGCTTAAAGGCCACACCTCTTCAATCAACATAGATCTTCAAACACTAAGCTGTGAATAGTGAATGCTGAGAGTTATTATTCTAGATTATGTAATAATTATACCTATTCATTTAATGTAAATATGAAGTAATAAAAATTACTGTTGATTAAATGTAAAATTTGATTTTCTAATCATTTTACCTATTTTAATAAAATAATCCTTTGTCACAGTCACGATTCTATTCTAGGGCCCCATGATTCTATAGTGCCCAGCGCCTCCGATATAGGTTAAAGGAGGCCCTGCTGATATTCAAACCCATATGAATGTACTTGTTGCTAACAAAAGTGGAAAGTCAAACATGGCTCCCAATGTTTTGTAATTAATCTTCATATTGCTATTATTGGCTGTTCCCCAGAGTTGAGCAGCGTATGAATTTCACACTGAACATCTTTGTAACAATTACAATTCAGTAAAAAGAACTAGTGTTAGTGTTAGAAGAAAAGTGGTTAGGGTGCTTGCCTTAACTATGTTCTAGGGTTATTCTAGCAATAGTACTCATGGTGGTCTTCACTAAGAGGGTTGATATATTTTAGACGAGCCCATTGGATGAGTGGTTAGGATGCTTATCATATCGCTCTGTTCTAGGGTTCCCGGGTTCGATTCCCGGCAGGGTCAACTTTGAAAAATGAACTTTTCAAATTTGTCTCTGGTCTGGATCTGGAAAGTAGTGCCAGGGCACACTGCGTTTAGCAGTAATTTGGCCAGCCCGTCTGGCGGCAGTAGGTAACCACTCCCTTACAGAAGAATACCGTGAAATAACAACACGACGTGTGCTGTTGTGTATCGGTGAGTGAAGTAAGGGATGCCAGAGCCCATTTCCCTATCCCTTCCCAATCCCTTATCCTTAATCCTATTGTAGTCGGCAGCGCACTTGCAGCAGCTTTGGCGTTGCTTGTGTTATGCTTGTGTTGCAAGGTTACTTATGAGGATAGATTGTGAATGGAATAAAAGGCATTTTTATTATTATTTTATTATCTTTCTATATATAAAAATGAATCCCCATTTCCCTTGGTCACAGCATCACGCGTGAACGGGTAAACCGATTTTAATTCGGTTTTCACTAATGGAAAGAGGGATAAACGGGGAAGGTTCATGTTCATATATATTGCACCCCGGGCGAAACTGGGGCCGGGTCGCTAGTTCCCAATAAAAACGCGTTAAAAAAAGAATAGATTTTTACAACATAATTCTAAAATGAACCTATCATAATCTTAAATTTGTTAATATCAGAATGTGATGAAAATTGCTACCTATCTATCTTAAGTATATACTTAAACTATTATATTAGTCTGAACTTGAGGCAAATAAAACGCGAGTGTGTTGTTGAGATAAGAGTGGCGGTCAATTTAGAGTTCAATTCCATGATAATATATATTAGCAAAATGGTAGACAGTTCACATTAGATAAGCGGTTTAATTAAATTTAGTGCGACAGAATTTAAGATATGTTGATGATTTATTACAGTATACATGACCATAGATAAGATTGGTAATATGGATCCAGGCTTCTTCTGACCGGTCCTACTGGAAATTATGGGGCAGGCCTATATCCAGCAGAGGATATCTTGTGATTAAGATGACGATGATAATTAACAACAAATATAATGATTCTGTCCCTAAAATGGACTAAACTCTGTATTTCAGAAAAACATACCTCTTTTAAATTAGGTTTATAATATTCTGATACATAATATACATAACAATTGAAACTAATATGTTTTATGCGTGTACACATAAACATGTTCAAGTGTATTGTGTAGGGTTTATGTGTGATGTTTTGAGTGAGTTTTTTTTTATTGTTAAGGTGCCAGATAGGCTGACGGTCCACTTGATGGTAGGTGGCTACCGTCGCCTATAACACAAGCAACGCTGCAGTTGCGCTGTCGACCATAGTATGGATAAGGGATTGAGAGGAGAGAATGAAAATGGGCTCTGGCATCACTTACTTACTCACCGAAACTCAACAGGTTTAGTAAGAAAGGAATGCCAGAACCCAGCACACATGCTTTATTTTCACAGTAGTCTTTTGTAAGGGGCTGGTAACTGCCTTCAGACGGGTTACCTACCTAAATGACTGCGAAACACAGTGTTCATTTCTAAAATTTACCCTGTCGGGAATCGAACCCGAGAACCCTGAGACGGAGCGTTAAGGCAACCACCCTTTTTTTTTATTTTTATTTTTTTTGATTTTGATTTTTATTCTCAACAAAAACCCTACAGCAATACAGCAGAAATAATACTCAAAAAAGACATCACAAAGCACATTGCCACTTACAGGGTTTTATTATGTACCCAAGTTATGTTGAAAATTAAGTTGAAAAGCAAATTGATTTAAGAAGATGGGGAAAAGGATCTATTTGGAGTTAGGATGTGTGTGTGTGTGGCTGTGTGTATGTTTGTGTGTATGCGTGTGCGCGTGAGTGATTATTTATTTGTCCTTCAGTGTATTCACGACACTGCGCTTGAAGGACGCTCTCGGCAGGTGGAAAATGTCCACCCCCCCTAGGTGTGCTGGGACCTTGTCGCGGTGGGGGGGCTTAACCCTCGCCAATCCGGACGGTTGCAGGGGTCGGTGGGGTCACCGGCCTTCGCTTGGCTGACCGGATTGTCGCTGGGGAACTAAGAAAGCACACCCGTGAGGGCTCCGAGCGAACTCCGAACATCGGAGCTCGTGGTGGAGCGTTTGCTGGGAGGCTCCAACGGTCAGTTGGAGCTTCGCCGGTCACCGCTCGCTGGGCCGAGGATCCGTACTCGGCTCATGCGGGTGTGGGCCGGTGAGAGACGGCACCCCCGCTCCTTGTTCGTCGGACCGAGGTATGGGTCTCGGTTTTGCGCATGAGGACCGGCGCGGGTCGCAGCGGGCGGATTCTCTCGGATGGCTCTGTCGCTCAGTGGTAGTCGGGCAACGCACGCGAAGACGGAGCTTTACGGCAGGGAAGGACCGTCTGGCAGAGTACCGCAATCGTGGCCTTGTGGGGGGTGGTGAAGACCCGGTTATGGCCACCGGCCTAGTAACCGCCCTTCGCAGTCGTCCGGAAGAGTGAACACCCGGCCTCGTCACCCGGCCTAGTCTCTCGGGCTGCCGCGATTGCTGTGGAAATGTCAGATGGAAACCCCCTTTGGGCCGCCCACCCTTAATGCCGTAGAGATGAGCGGCCACATGAGCAGGGGTTATCCGAGAGTTTCAGGTGGAAGCGGCCTCCGACTCTGTGGTAGGTTGTGCCGCAGAGAAGAGGTAATGGGGTGCTTCAGAGGTGAAGCCCCTCGCTGACTGCCCCCTGCGAGAGGTGAGAATGGGCGGCTCGTGCCGCTTCGCCCGGGGGCGGTGGACATGGGGTTGTCCGCCGTCATCACAACACCGGGCAACGATGGAAGACGTGCTGTGTGTTTCCGGCACGTCTCTCCACAGCGCGGAGATCAAACTCCGCGCCTAATCGAGGTGGAGCCCGCAAGTGCGCGGGCCTCGTCTGGCGGGGGAGGCAGATGCATGTTTTCCACGATCCCTTACCCCCCCGCCCATAGACGGCGCGAGGAAGCACCGTGGGTTTTTAGTGGGTAGAAGTCCCACATACCCCACCGATGTCCCCATGGTCGGTGGGGATCTGGCTCGCAGATTTTCCAACGCAAAAAAAAAAAAAAAAAAAAAAAAAAAGGTGGAAAATGTCCAAGTCTATAAACTTGTCTTTGTATGTTGTAGGTAATCTGTGAAAAACTGAGTTACGGTCGTAATTAGATCGTGATAGTGGGACATGGAATAATTTGATCCTTCTTCCACGCCTAGGCCCGGCCTGAAGCTGCAACATTTCAGACAGCAGTTTTGGACAATTAAGAGTCCCAGAACAAATGTCGTGGAGGAATGACATATCGGAGACAGTGCGTCTATCCTCCAAGGTCATCAATGTGTGACGTTTGCAAGAATCATCGTAGTTTAAGGGAATGTAATGGGAACGGCGATTAAGCCATCTCACAAACCTTTTCTGTATGCGCTCTATGTGATTCCTGTGCGTAACATACTGTGGGTTCCAAATCGGGCTACCAAATTCTAGGACACTGCGCACATAGGCGTTGTATAGCAACTTCACGCAGGACAAATCAGTAAGATCTTTACTAACCCGAAATACAAAACCCAAATTCTTAAAAGCTCTGCCCACAATATTATCTAGATGAGAATTAAAAGTAAGTTTTGCGTCCAGTGTTATGCCAAGGTCCCTCACCACGTATTTTTTGGGAATGCATGCGTTGCCTATTTTGTAAGTGTAATCATTGGGCTTATGCTTCCTTGTGAAGGTGATATGCGCGCACTTCGATACATTGACATTAATTCTGTTAGCGATATAGTAATCCTGAAGTCTGTTGAGGTCATCCTGCAAAGCATGAGCATCACTGAGATTATCAATGTTACGGTAAATCTTTTTATCATCTGCATATAAAAGAAACTTAGAATGGGTAAAGCAATTCTTTATGTCATAAATGAAAGCTATATACAAAAGCGGCCCCAACAAGGATCCCTGAGGCACTCCTGAAGGCACGCTTATGAAGTCGGATATATTTTTATTTTATTTTTTATTTTTTACGTCGGGAAATCCATCATGGATACCCAGCAGCGAAAGGGGGACGCTGTGGGTTATGCCGGACTCCTACCGGCTAAAACCCAACGACTTTCTAACGCGGCCGTAGATGGGCAGGGTCGCAGGAACGTTGTTGCACAACTTCGGCGACCCGCCACGGCTGTTCAGCGCGGGGAGAACTACGCTCCCTGTCGGAACCTCGGCGTACCCGAAAGCGGAGGTACGTCGGCCATCTCGGGGACCTCACAACGGGCGGTAGTCTCCCCTTAGACTACCGCCCAGGTCCTGGTCAAGGGGGAAGGCGGCGGATATAAGCCATCCGCCTGCGCCCGAGCCTTCTCCGGCGGATCGGCTGGGAGAGGGGATCCTCTTCCCGTTGCCTCTTCGCCGCTTCCTTGCGCGACATAACGTGCTCACAAAACGTGAGCATCGCCTGCCACGCAAGGTCGGCGCCCACGACGAGAGACAGAGCGGCGCGCTGCTCTGCCCATTCGGGGCAGTCAGCCAAGGTGTGATGCGCAGTGTCAACTGCGCAGCCACAGTGGTGGCATTCCACGGTTGACTCTCTCATGGCCACTCGGTGAAGGTAATGCCCGAAGCAACCGTGCCCCGAGAGTACCTGCACCAGGCGGAACGTGAGGGCCCCGCGCCTTTTTGCCAGCCATCACTCTAGGGAGGGGCGAATGGCCTCGATCGCCCTAACCACTCACCAATGGGGTTGTCAATAAACAAAACCTATAAAAAAAATGTAAATAAAATAAATATATTCAACTCTACATAATATATCGATTATAGGCAAAGATTTTTGCATATTTATTTGCTTGATAAATTATCTACGGAATCTAATGAATTAAAATAAAATTGAACTAATCCATTCCAACTAGCATATTATCGTTTTAAAGCATCGAATTTAATTACTTAAGCTTCTTTACACCGGTTAGGGAATTCTATGTTAATACGATTGTGGGATATACGAAGAAAAAAAAACCATAATTTCCATACAAAAACTGTCTGGAAGCAATTAAGAGTGGGACACTAGTTGGGGCCGAGCGTCGCGGTCTGGCATATATCCAATAACGAATGCCAGAAACGGTATTTTACATGTTCTTCGGCTATGGTAAACAAATATTGTATTATTTGTCTACATGTATAGTTGTGGCAGGACAAACGCGTTTCGTAATCAAAAATAGGACAATTTGTCTGACAGTATCTGTCCCCTTATAGAACACTACAGTGAATTACAAGGAAGAAAGAATTTGTCAAGTAACTAGCTCAGCCCGCAACTTCGTACGCGTAGTATTCGGTATAGAGCGTGACCTTTTTTGTTTGTAAACTGATTGGAATGAAACAAACACTAACTATTACCGGAAGCTTGCTACTATATAACAGTAAAAACTTCTGAGATTAGCATGCACAAACGTACAGATAAACACACAAAAATTCTAAAAGCTATTTTTGACCTCGGAAACATAAGTATTTGTACAACGTGTACAAATTATATGTATTTTATTATATTTATAGATATAGATTAGTTTTGACAAAGACACCCATAAATATTTACAATGTGGGGCACACTACTAGGCTACGCTTGTATCATTCCTTATCATACAATAAATTATTTATTCGCTAAAAATAAATTGCGTATAAAATTTAATAATAATAAAAAAATGATAAGAAAACTATTAATATAAAAAAAATACAAGCATATTATGTTTTGGTCCGTTTCGATGAGTAAGTAAGACATGGCAGAGCCCATTTCCCTGTCACGATAGGTGCCTTTCATCCAGAAAAAAATACTGTTCCCGAGGTATCATCTTACGCCTGGCAAAGCTATAACTGCAATAAAGATGTTAACCGTTACATTGCTCATATATTTAGTCATATGTTATTTTTTATTTTTGAACCCGGGCGAAGCCGCGATCACCAGCTAGTAAAAAATATAAATAAAATATTATTTGTGAACGAATTCAATTTATTAATATTTTTTTACAAATGTAACTATCCTATACATACACATACACGCATTAGATTAGATAACGTATCAGAAGGATAGAAAAAAAAATGGAAAGAAAAAGACATGTCAGAAGTGGGATTCGAACCCACGCCCACAGAAGTGGACTGCGACCTGAACGCAGCGCCTTAGACCGCTCGGCCATCCTGACTTATACGTGGCCGTTCAAAACATTGATATGTTGCTTATCAATTAACAATTTTCCAATTGTAGTGTAATGAAACCGAGTTTATAAGTTCGTTGGAAATATTAATTCTCGTTCCTGGTAATAAAATCTCTTCCAATCGAATGTGCCCACTAGAACACTTCTTCATAATTGTCCAATCAATCTATCTTCAGTCTTAGGGAGATTGCAGATAGATCGATAATAATAAATTATATATCTATCTTATAAAATCTTCACTTATAAAATCGTTTGCCATGAGAGCATAGTGCAAACGATGCAAACTATGTCTTAATATAAATGCATTTATTAAAATTTGTCTTTTAGATTTGTATACCGTTTCTCGGTTGAATATATGGACGTACCTATATGTATAAAAATTTACAACTTATACATACCATATTCAGCAAATAAATTATTTTGAATTTTAAATTTTAACTATCAACGCAAAACCAATATTAGTAAGTCTAAAAAGCTGAAATTTTCAACATACGTTTATTTTGCGATCCGCTCCCGGTTTCGCACGGGTGTAATTTTTTTCTGTTAATTATATATAGAAAATTTCTCGTTTAACGCTTTTTCCATCAGTAAAAACCGCATCGAAGTCCGTTGCGTGGTTTAGGAGGAGTTAGAGAACATGCAGACACAGAGACAGGCGCGTGCAGCGACTTTAAATTAGCAAGAATTAGAAAGCATGCTAAGAATTTTTTTTTTGAAAAGGGTCGGTAGTATTATATATAAATAAAAATAAACCGCTAAATATGATTATAAACGCAAAACCAGAGAATCGCTGGACCAAGTCGGTATTTATTTATTTTTTCCTTCAAATAATGGTTCATAGGAAGAGAAAAATAGAAAAAAATGTCTATTTTTTCCCGGAAAGTCGGAAACCCCATTTTCTTTTTCCCATCCAAAGTTCCTATATAGCTGACAATTACACATCAGCTGCCACAGTTCAATAGCTTTTGACAAAACGACGTCTGTCGTCGGGACAGCTAGTTTATACATATAATAAAATCTTAAACGAACCGTGCCTGTACATTAAATGTTTTTTCAAACAAACAATACACGTTTTACTTATGTTACCGAGGTCAAAAAATACTTTTTAAAATTTTTGTTTGTTTGTCTGTGCGTTTGTGCACGCTAATCTATGAAACCGTTTAACCCATTTGTATGCAGTTTTCAGTGATGTATTGTAGCAAGCTTCCCGTAACATTTAGTGTTTGTTTCATTTTAATCGGTTTACAAACAAAAAAGTTATGCGCTATATAGCATATGAAGTCGCAGGCAAAGTTTAAAATAAAATACTTGAGTACTTAAACTTATGACACAATGGCGCTGAAACGTGGTCTCTAACTATGAGTTTCGTAAGAAAGCTCAGTGTCGCTCAATGAGCTATGGAGAGGGCTATGCTCGGGATTACTCTGCGAGATCGAATTAGGAGATGCGTTGACGAACAAAAGTTGCCGACATAATTCGGCGGATTAGTAAGTTGAAGTGGTAGTGAGTAGGACACTATAGTATGGAGTAGGACCTCCACCCAGAAGGTGGGCAGCCGACCTGATAAGGACGGCGGGTCGACAGTGGATCCAGGTACCGCCGTGAAATAACAGCATATACGTGCTGTTGTGTTTCGGTGAGTGAGTAAGGGATGCCAGAGCCCATTTCCTTATCCCCCTCCTAATCCCTTATCCAATCCTACTGTATTCGGCAGCGCACTTGCAGCAGCTTTAGGCGTTGATTGTGTTATAGGCGACGGTAGCCACCTACCATCAAGTGGACCGTCAGCCTGTCTGTCGACCTTAACATAAAAAAAAATAAAAAAAAAAGGTTGCTTCTGACCGGCCCTTTTGGAAAATTAGAGGCATTTGTCCGCAGTGGACGTACTATGGCTTAGATGATGAAACGTAAGTACTTAAAAAAATATAAATTGTGTATGGCTTTGTGTGCAAAGAATGAACATTGATTGCCAACAAAAAGTTTTTAACTTTCGAATATTAAACAGAAGAAAATAATTAGTTTAAAAACTGAAAAACTTCTTTCATTAGAGCTTTTAAATGTGCATCTGCGGAATACATTAAGTTGCCAAAAACAAACGTCATTGTAGGGGGTAAAACTTTTAATTGCTTGAAGGATCCACATTATATTGCAATAAGAGTAAGTATTTAGTCATTTGGTCGCTGTTGAAACTGCTTTTATTACGTGTGTCGAAGAGGGTGACAATAATTATACAAGACAAAAGACAATCGCATAATTGAAGAGTGCGTGCGTATAAATTTATACTAATTTCATAAAGAACCAGCTGACCGACAGACATCTTTCTTTGAAAAGCTATTGGAGTGTAGCAACTGATAAATAAATGAAAAAAAAAAATACATAATTTTTTCCAGTTTTTCTCTTCACAGGAACAATCCTCGGACTTGAATAAAAAAAAAGAAAAAAAAAAGGCAATACATTCAGTGACTAGCCAGCGCCAAAAAATAAAATATAGTAAAAAAAAAATTTAGCTACTAAGAGCACTTTACAAACCCGCCCCTTTGGCGAGTTTGTGGTGACGTCACAGTTTACAATAACAATCAAATGTTCTTCTTCTTCTCTTTATAAAAATGGCAATTCGGCTCATCTTGAAAATGGCCATTGTCTGCCAATGTCATGTCAATGTCGGATTATGACCAAAGAGAATTTGATCCAATCCCTTATAACTGCGTTTTGTGACACTGATCAAAGTTTGCTGCGCTCCGCCACGAGCTCCGTTGAACGGAGCCCGCTCGGAGCCCACGTCGTGTGGGCCTTCTTTGTCCCCTAAGCCAATCCGGCGGGACGAGCAAAGGCCGATGCGGGTAACAAGCACCGACCCCTGCGTCCCGCCGGATTGCCAAAGGTCCAATCAAATATTCAAAAATCAAACAATTGCGCGGTTTTTGTAAGACTTTGACACTGTCATTATAGACTTTGACGTCATATTCGATCTGACCAATAGCGCTGCGTTACAAGTATTTTGAATTATCCACTATTTTTTTTTGCATTTTTTACTAATTATTTTCTTAACGAAAAAGAAACCTTATTAAAAACATTTTTATAGATAATTCTAAAGCTATTCATAAAAAAATTCATAAAAAAAATATTCATAAAAAAATATTTAACCCTTTTTCAAATTATAAAATATAAATTTTAATCAATCTTGGAACCAAATTTAGGCAGATTTGGTTTCACACGTGGGAACTCGGGACAGCAGCGGTAGGCACATGTAGATACTTATAAATATGTTATAATATCTTTGAACATGGGATAACTTTGCTATACCATGTTCATTTTATAATATACTATATTTGCTAGCCTTGTCTGGTATATCTAAAATACTTTGTATTTCAATTTTGTATAGAATTAAGACACATTTATAAAAATAAAAATTAATCTTTTGTTGATTCATTTAAGGCTTTTTAGAAAAATATCCTAATTGGTGTTTTGCATACCCTCAAAACAAAATGAGTTGAACTACGTATTATAATTGTTATGTTAAAGATCACAGCCCTTAATTAAAATATTACTTTGAAGACAAAGAGGAATGCCGAAAAGATTAGCGGTTTGTTTCGAAGGGAATTCGCGTTTAGGCAAACTTATTGTGCACTGTCGTTGCAGCATTAGTTCACCAGTGGGCATGGCTAAAAGAGTTGGTGTCAATCATTCATCTGTTGCCTCAAGAGCTTTTTACAGTTTGTTCAAATAATTAAAACAAAAGAATACAGTCTAGTTGTAAGAAGTGGTGGCCAGTAGTTCTAACAATTTTCACGAAGGATTACATTTCATAAGTGAACATTTGGTGAATAGATAACATTTAATTTTAAAATTTAGAAACACCAAAAAATTAAAAATGTATTTAAAAAAAGTTAAATTTCAGTATAATTTCTGAGTATACTCGTAAAATATAATAAGGTTTATGAAATAAGAATATAACTGTATATAAGGTTTATAATAAATAAGCGCGAAATCGTCAACGACCTTTACCTTCACGGCGGAATTACGAGTAATTACAAGATATTGATTACTACCTGTTGCCTGCGTCAATGCACACGGATTGTCGTGTTTTAATAGTTATTCATTTATGTTCGGTTCTAACTTCCAAGGATAAAGATTTTCATACAAAGCTCCCGCTGGCAGCTTAACCCCCTTTTAGTTATTTTTTTAAAATCCTTTCTTATCGGATGCTGACGTAATAAAATAAATCTATGTTTCAAATTTCAGCTTTCTAGACTAAGCAGTTTTGGCTGTGTGTTGATCGTCAGCCAGAACATACGATTTTATAAGTATAGATTACTTATAAATACGTATGTATGTATAAATCTATCTAAACATATTATAAAATAAAGTCGCTACCCGAATCTGTCTGTTTCCCGGTTAACTTTTTCTAAACCACTAAACCGATTTTGTTACGGTTTTCACTAATTGAAAGTGCGATAAACGAATAAGTTTCGGGAGTATAATTTGCATTCGTAAATATGTAACATTTATTTCCATAAAAAATAATAATAATAACAACTGCAATAGAATGTGTAAATAGGCCAAGTGGAGTGTGGACCAAATGTAATGTTATATTTATAGAAAATTAACTATTTAAATCTTAGTTAAAACTAACTAAAATTTTAACCCGCATAGATTTATATTTCTTGTTTGCGGTCGAATGGAATGACCGTAACCCGAATATTTCATTCCCGCAGGAAAGTCTTCCTTTGTCAACTGGTAAAAATATTTAGGAGGAAACAATTTTATGGCATCGTTGAGAATTTTAAGCGCAACGTGGTTTGAATATTTCATTGTTAACACAAAATGTGGTTGGGACTAATTATTGTTAAGGAAATTACGTGAGATTCGAATTGTACTTTTGGAGTTTTGAACTTGAATGCATAAAAACTGAAGAGTGTCTTGAAGTTTTCGATTTCATTTTAAGCGATTAATAAGTGATAATAATTAATGGCCGTCGTTGCGATGCGTCATTTGAAAGCATCTGTCGCACAAATGATTCTTCACCAATAACTACTTTTATTATTATTTATTTACTTAGATAAATTAACAACTATCTTAATTACTTTGAAAATATACATTGGCAATTACAATTCTCTTTTTTGTAATAATAAAGTATATGCATAATAGTAATGAAGTACCTTACGTAATAGTGGCAACACTGTATCATAAATTGGGCAGCCTATCAGGCAGCAGTAGCCATCCCCTTATTGGGAAGACTAACGTAAAATAATAGCATGTGTGCCGTTATGATTCGGTTAGATCCTTCTAATCAATTACACTTAATCCTACTAACGTCGGAAGCGTACTTGCAGCACCCATGACGTTTCTTGTTATTTAGACTGGACCGCTTCTTTCTTTAACGATTATATCAAGTGCTTGATGGGTCTTACATCTACTATGAAATTGCCGTTTTACATAGAAAAAATAAATAAAAAAATAAATAAGGAAAAAACATATTTAATTAATCGAAGTATTGGCCATTGTTGTCCATACACTTTTATGCTATAGAAATCCTGGGGACGGGAATCGATGAACTCTTTTAAGGCGTTTTCACCGCCTCATTCCGAAAAAAAAAATGGGAATCAGTTGGTGTAAGGTTTGGTGAGTATGGTGGATGATGGAGAGTTTGAGAGTTTCCAATCATAACTCCTGTAGTTTTGAGGTGGTCTGTTGTGCGGATAAGAAGGAGTGGAGTAGAGCAATTGAGAAGTCTCGGTTGTTTGACAACGAGCTTGTCCATCATCATTTGCAATTCTTTACAGTACATCTTTGCAGTAATTGTTGTGCCAGGTCTCAAGAAGTCAAGTGAACAATGCCAGCACAGTCCACTTCTTTTGACCCGATTTGCGTTTGGGACATGGTTTAGCAGCCTCGCCAATGTCGGACGTTTTCGATTGCGACCAGTGCGACGGACGTTTTCGATTGTCATAAATAATCTATTTTTCATCACAAGTGACAATCTGATTCAGTATCCTCTCATTTGTGTAACTATTCAACAAGTTAAGGCAAAGTTTCGACGCGATTTTGTTGTTGTTGTTTAGTTAGTTCATACGGTACCAACTTTCGAAGCTTTTTTATCTCTCGAATTTGACGTAAATTAATCAGTATCATTTTATGACTTACGTTGAAGGCTGCGGCTAATTTCGACGAGGTTTGAGATGAAGCTGCTACCACTATGGCTTTCAATTCGTCGTTATCGACTTCCGTCTTCGTGGAATTAAAATTTCCAGAACGGAAGCGATCACTTGCGGTACCTGGTCCATACACATCGTTGTATGTCGTCTGTGCAGCGTTGTTGCCATGACGGAACTGGGGCCTTAGTCAAAGTAACATTTTAAAAACGATAACGAAGTTCGCAAGAATAAAATGTATGGGATGTATCACGTGATTTAGCGACAACGGCTTATGTCAATCCCATACATTTTATTGTTTTCGAGCTTCGTTATCGTTATAAATCGTTACTTTGACTAAGGCCCCTGCTAGTCAAAAATAAGGCGCAATTTCGATTTTTCCAAGGTCACAGAAACAGCTATATAAAAAATAAATGGAACGGCTGGAAAACCAATAAACAACTGTTTTTTATAGGAAATGACATAGCTACTTGTATGTAATAAAATTAATTTGAATTTGGGATTCTAAGTAGAATGAAAGTTATCGATATTCACACTAGCCAGTATTAAAATCGGTAGTTTCAGAGGTGAGAACCTAATATTTCTAATCTATACTAATATTATAAAGAGAAAAGATTTGTTTGTATGTATGTATGTATTTTTGTATGTTTGTAATGAATAAACTCAAAAACTACTGCACCTATTTTAAAAGTTACATTATCAGCGAGTAACATAGGCTACTCTCCCTCCCCCATCTCCCCCTCTTTACCCTTCCATACAAATTCCCCTTCCATACAAATGTATGTTTGTAATGAATAAACTCAAAGACTACTGGGCCAATTTTAAAAATTCTTTCACTGACAGAAAGCTACATTATCAACTAGTATAACATAGGCTACTCACCCGCCCTTCCAAAATTGCCGTTTTCCACGAACAAATTCAAAAAAGGTTAAAAAAATAAATGTCCACCCATGCGAAGACGGGACCTGTCCCTAGCTGCCTGCAGCTAGTTCATAAATAAAATAGAAAAGGTATCGGGGTTCGATCGAAATCCGAAAGTAGGTATGACTGATGATTTATAATGTGTTATTAAAATGAATGAAGTAAGTAAATCTTTAGTGGAATACATTTCTCCATTTGAAGGCACATAATATAGAGGAATAACTAGTCCCTATATATCAAATGAGACCGACGTGAATTACTGTTACAATGAGTTAATTTATTGAAGCGAGAATTTCCTTCTCACGATATAATTTGTTCTGACAAGAGAAAATATTTCATGACAATGTAAGTGTTATTATCAATATAACACATTATTTATTTATTTATATTTCAAATTATTTATATTTACTCAGAGTGGAACAGATTCACTGTTTCAGCTACGTTATTGAGAGCGCTTAGCGATCATGTCATTGGTACCTTCTTCAATAATCAATACTACTTTTTACTAAACGTTTTAAAAAAACCTTTTTTTAAAAAAAAAAATATGTCTAGATAGCTAATGTTATAAGGAGTAATTTAGGTTACTTATATTTGAGAAAAATAATAAGTATTACAATATATACTATGCCTGTTATGATCAACGCCGCTAGAGGGCCAGAAAATTTATTTCCGGCTTTTTAGACTTATCTATCCATGTATACTATCTGATGAGTCCAAAAGTTGGTTGCAAGACGTGAAATATTTTATATAAATGCCTGTTATGCCTGTTATGATAGTCGTAAGTGAAGTAAATAAATAAATAAATAGATAGATAAATAAATACATAAATAAATAAATAAATATTTTAAGCAGTGTGCAGTACCGCGTGCGCCCCACGCGCATGGTCGGAACCAAAAATACTCTTAAAAAGTTTGGAATAAAACGAAAAATTAAGATCAATACATTTAATAAAATCATAAACGAACCGTGTTTGTACATTAAATATTTTTATAAAAAAACAATATGTACATGTAGTATGTTACCGAAGTAAAAAAATAATTGTTTTTCTGTTTGTTTATTTCTGCTTTTGTACACTTTAATCTCAGAAACGGCTTAACCGATTCGAATGCGGTTTTCAATGTATGTGTATTTTAGCGAACACCACGCGCACGAAGTCGCGGGCGCAGCTTTATTTTAATGAATATGAAACGGTCATATTATTGTATAATAGTAGTCGCTTCGATTCTATTCTATCAATATATTTTAAAAATAATAACACAGCGAATAATCATTTTATTAATTACCAGCGACATGCTCTCGGGTTCTCGTTTTTTCGCTCTTTCTATTAGAGAAAATCGTACCAAAATCAGTTAGGTGGATTAGATGAAATTAGCCAAGAAACATACAGAAGCGGACATCCATTTTATTTTACAATATTACGTATATTTTATTAAAAATAAAATCGCAACGAATTCGAATAAACAAATACCTAATACGACTTTAATGTGGCAACATTTTATGTTGTCAATACAAACAAACGCTTTAGTGGAGAAATTCCATAGAAAACACAGAGAAAATAGCTCCGTCGTGCGACGATTTTCAAGGAGCATTTTATTCCAATAGATATCATGCTAGCAACAGTAAATCGAGTTCACAGTGGTCGAGCTTGGTGAAATTCACTCAAAACATAGTTTTATTAAATATTTAAACCGTGTGTGATTAATCTAAAGTTAGAATTAAACTACAATTAAATTACTTGATTTTAAATTGACACAGTTTATTTCAACTGAGCAAGTACGGAGATTTCTAGGCGGTTTCTTTCTCGTGATATTATCCGAATCGGTGGTAAATTTATTCACTTGTTATTGTATTAGACGATCTAAAAGTTAAATATACAAAAATATAATATTGCTTTCTTTTAAATGTGATAATTTCTCCTGCACAATTTAGTTAATTAGTTACCTTGCTTTATTTACACAATACCTTCAACGTGATTTGATATTTATTTAAACAAAGATCTATTGATCTCAAGTTCTTCCTAGTTATTTTTATTTTCAAGATGTTGCTTTTTTTATGAATGTTAGCAAACAGCTTAACGATCTACCTACCTGATGGCGGATTGCTACCATCACAAATTAACACAAGAAATGCCGTAAAAGATAGGGAAATAGGCATGCCTTTACTCACTCATCTAAACCTGACAACACAGGAGCTGTAATTTTAAGGTAGTCTTCTGAAAAGGGGTGGTAACTGCCACCAGACGAGCTGGCCAATTTATGATTGCGAGACACAAATTAGTGCTCATAGCTCTTGTATTACAACTTAATAAGTTTAACTACTGTTTTAAGTATACTGTGTAAAGACTTCGATTGGACTCGAATAGAAATTGTTCATTTACACGTGTGAGGGGACGCCTTCCTTATTGTCCCCTAGATATACTTTCTAAATTATAGTTTGGAAGCGTATGGAGATATTTTTGACATATCTTGATATTGATTAACGCAATTATCTACTGAGACCTCCTTAATTCGAATGTATTTTGAAAAATACAACGTCGTTTGTATTATAGATACAGCAGAATTTTAGGTTCCCATCACTGTGTGTACCTATATTCAAGATGTCAGCGCAAGTGATACAATGTAAAATGTTTGGTATCTTTTTATTAATAATATAAAATAAGTATTATAGTCTGTATGTTTCCCTTAAAAATAAATAAATAAATAAAATATAAGATAAAAAATATATAAATAGTATATAATATATAAATATAATATAAAATAGAGTAAATAAAGTAATTTTTTTTTATCGAACTTATAGAGCGGAATAAGTTTAGGAGTAATGACAGAAAATCATCAGCTCTTATGAAGTCAGAGAATTTTCTTTTCAGAAACCTGGTTACGGAAAATAATTCAGAGAGGTCTTATTGTAAAATTTTTACCCTCAGAAGAATTATATCTGGCTGGCTCGATGTTTTAATACCATTTTAATAAAAACATATGCAGTCACTCCTTGACAGATAACTGCCATCAAACAATCACTGAAGCCTGATACTGCCTACATTGTGCCCTAATTAATTGAGAAACTTCTCTAAATTATTCACTATAAACTTGGCAAAAAAAAACTCGCCAGTAAATAATTGTATTCTATGACCTCGCTTTGCGTACCGCCAAATAAGTTATTTTATTATAATATTTATTTTTTTACATCAACAATTAAGTAATGATCAGTAAGTCTCTGATAGGGTGCAAATCCTGAATCATCTTTTAAAAGAAATGAGCAAAATGGTCCTGGGTCCTGGTATATATTTGTTGAATAAATACCGTTCTGATAGTTAGTAAATAATACCTTCAGACTCATCTACTTTGCATATCCCAGCATTTCTGTGATATTGCAGTAAAGTGATACTAAGTTATATTACAGTAAGCGTTTTTTAACTTTAACTTCACGAGACAGTTGAATAAAAAACACGGAACGGATTGCTCCATAAATGGACTTTCAATTACGACATCCATTTTGAAGACATTAAAGGAATATTCATTTCTCAAGTGAGACGAGAGTCGTTTGAAATCGACCTACTTTCTACTCGCCTAGTTTAAATTGTCCCGTCGCTACAAACTAGACTGAATAAGAACAAAATTGGTCTTAGTAAAGAAAAGTTGCATGAAAATTCTATGATTGTTCAAATTCAATTTGTAGGGCACACTGCGCTTCGCAGTCATTTGGGCAGCCCGTCTGGGGACAGTAACCGCCCCCTTACAGAATAACACCGTGATTTAACAGAACGTGTGCTGTTGTATTTCGGTGAGTGAGTAAGGGATGCCAGAGCCTATTTCCCTATCCCCCTCCTAATCCCTGATCCTTAATCCTACTTAGTTGACAGCGCACTTGCAACAGCTTTGGCATTGCTTGTGTTATAGGCGACGGTAGCCACCTACCATCAAGTGGACCGTCAGTCTGTCTGCCGACCTTAACGTAAAAAATAAATGAAATAAAAATGGTATTGGCAAGGCACATCGTGTTTTGCAGTGCTGATTTGGGCAGCCCGTTTTGCAGCATGTGTGTTGTTGTGTTTCTGTGAGTGAGTAAAGTCAAGAGTCAGAGCCATTTTTTTATTCCTCTTAACATTTATCCTACGTGGGGCGCACTAAAAGTTTCCGGAATAAAGTTAGTAAATGGTCTCTGGTTGGGCATGTGTGTTGTGCTGGCCTTCTCGCAGTTTCGGGCGAGAGATGGCAGCAGTTGTTCGCTTGTCGCCATCCATTGCGGACGTGAACCCGCTTGCTTTGCATATAAATAATAATTTGAACCTAGCAACGCATTATAATTTTAAAGAAGCGTTCTCAATGTGGACAATAATTTGTGTTGGTGACTGGCGCCGAGCTGAACTTTCTCATCTGGACCTGGACCTGGATGCATCCGTCGAGCAGGTACCGTTACTCGATCGCTTTTAATTTTGTGTGAAGCACCAGTCAATACCACAGGATACCCATAAAACCGCTCCGGTACACGCATTACAATGGTGGTTATTGACCCATCACTAACTGATTGATAATTTTTGGGAACAAAACAAAGTCGCAAGGTGCCAGGTTTTGACTGTATGTAGGATGGCTCATAAGTTCTAAGTTTTTCATGTTCAAAAATTCGTTTTTTTGTTAGCTGTGTGAGAACTTGCATTATTGTGAGCCCATTCCCTTATCCCCTCCTAATCCCTTATCCTTAATCCTACTGTAGTCGGCAGCGCACTTGCAGCACCTGTAGCGTTGCTTGTGTTATAGGCGACGGTAGACACCTACCATCAAGTGGACCGTCAGCCTGTCTGTCGACATAATATAAAAAAAAAATATAAAAAAAATGTGGTGCAGTATGATACGGTATTTGGGGTTATTTTTACGTTAGGAGGGGGATAGGAAAATGGGTACGACGATTCTCCAAAGCAACAGTAACGTTTACACTTCAGCCGTTTAAAAATAGAATATCTCAAGGAATTCTAGACTTGTATATAGGAATGTACATATAGTGACAGTTTACGTATATAGTAAGTGTACAATTCTCATTATTCTGTGGTGTTAACCAAATTTATGAGGCGCTCCGCGAAGACAGCCAGCTCTCTTGACAACGGAACGTAATTAATTAAGACGCAGCCTCTTTGCAAAGCGGGAAGTGAATGACATTCCATAGAGAATTATTTGCTTTGCCGCCGTGAAACGTGCCGAGGTTGTAATGTGCCTACACGTATGCCATTCCGAATTCAAGTCATAATTTTCTAGCCTAAGATAATTATGCAACAAGTCGAAAAATGTGATCGCCCTAACGCTATAAAAAGAAGTAAGTTTTTAATGTGAAGGTTTGGCAGGCAGGGTTTGTGGTACGATTCCATAAATTCCATACGAATTCCATACAATTCCATACGAATTCCAAAAATGAAAGCTACTTCAAAAGTGTAAAAGAATTAATTATCTTCGCTATTGTCTAATCTAAATGAATATGTTATGGCCAATAATGTTGACTATTTTATATTTTATACAGATTTTTTCTTTTTCTTTTTAATCTAGTTTTTCTTAAGCTGTTGGTAATAAATAAATAAATAAAAATTAATAGATTTTAGTTAAGAAAAGTTTTAAGGGAATGAGTGATTTTATATAGATTATAATATATTATTTATTATATTATAGATAACTATAATATATATTATAAATGTTATGTTATTTTTTAATATTATAGATATAAAAAAAAACTCCACTGAAAACTTTCTTCCTTTCTAGAATATTAATGTTGCAACTAAGCGAACAAAGTCTTAAACAAGTGGGTTAAAATTAACGATGAAAATGAGCTTTCAAATTCTTTCTTAGAAGTCGAGTTCTCTTTCCAATCCTTAAGCCGAAAGTAATTATTTTTAAAGAGCAACGAGAAAAAATAAACTTTTAAAGTAAATGTTTTATAAAAAAAAATCTTGAACAGCCGGTTCACTGGTTTCACAGTTTGGAATCTCTGGAATCCATCAATTTGTTCGATTTTCTTTAGCACCGAGGGAAATTCTCTCGCGAGCCAATAAATTAGAGTGAGCAGATTTATTTGGCAATTTCTTAATCTCGGTTACTTTAATCTTCACTGTTCACATAATTCTACGTCGTCTTTTCATGGCTGCATTTATGTGTGCCTGTGTGTCTAACTTAAATCCATGTATAAGAATTGTATTTTTTATAAACACTTTTTAATATTTATAAAAACAATAAAAAATATTAAAAAAATTATATTTATATCTACTGTTGTTTTATAATTTAGAATGTGTATTGTTTTTTAAACCTGCTGTTGCACGCAACTTCGTCCGCGTCTTTTTATAAAATATTATTCGTGGAAAACGGATATTTTGTAGGGAGGGGAGTAAATGGGAGAGATGGGAGGGGAGAGTGAGTAGCCTATGTTACTCGCTGATAAATAATTTAGCTTCCTAAAATTTTTTTAAATCGGTTCAGTAGTCTTTTGAGTTTATTCATTACAAACATACATTTGTATGGAGGGGGTTAGGGGGGGAGGAAGGAGGATGTGGAGAGGGTGAGTGGCCTATGTTACTCGCTGATAATTTAGCTTTCTATGGGTGAAAGAATTTTTAAAATCGGTCCAGTAGTTTTTGAGTTTCATTACAAACATACAAAAATACATACATACATACATACAATCTTTTCTCTTTATAATAATATTATAAAGAGATATTATAAGATAATATTATAAGAAATTTTATATAATATTAGTATAGATAAGAATGACTACGCTATCGTCTCAGGTAGCCCTCTAATGGTAATGATATTAAATAAATGAATAAATCAAAACAAAGATTAAATAATTATATTTGTACTTGCGAGTAAACAAATTCTTATTACTTACCAGTTTTCATTTTTTTTTTTCTATAAAATAGTCAATCAAATTATGATTTGTACACAATATAATGCAAGGAGAATGATTAAACCTAAATTATATTATCCGAATAGAAAGGCTTATCTGCCGACGAACGCCTCAGACTCAAGGTCGTCAGACAAGCTGACTTTCCACTTGATAGTAGATGGCTATAGCGTTGCCTAGAACACAATAAAGCCAGAGGTGCTGCAAGTGCTCTGCCGACCATAGTAGGATTAAGGGTTAGGAATTAGGAAGGGATAGGGAAATAGGCTCTGGCATCCCATACTCACTCACCGAAACACAACAGTACATAATTATAATTATGCTACATATATCTTATATATAAAAATGAATCCCTATTTCTCCTGGTCACGGCATCACGCGTGAACGGGTAGACCGATTTTAATTCGGTTTTCATTAATGGAAAGAGGGATAAACGGGGAATGTTCATATATATAAAAATTGCACGCCGGGCGAAGCCGGGGGCGGGTTGCTAGTATATAATAATTATGCTGTTATTTCACGATATTCTTCTGTGAGGGGGTGGTTACTGCCGCCAGACGGGCTGCCCAAATGATTGAGAGACGTAGTTTGCCCCCCTTTTTTTTGCGTGGGAAAATCTGCGAGCCAGATCCCCACCGACCATGGGGAGACCGGTGGGGTATGTGGGAATTCTAACCACTAAAAACCCACGGTGTTTCCTCGCGCCGTCTATTAAGGAATCGTGGAAGACATGCATCTTCCTGCCCCGTCAGACGAGGCCCGCGCACTTGCGAGAGACGTATCGGAAACACACAGCATGTCTTCTCTCGTTACCCGGTGTTCTGATGACGGCGAGTGACCCTATGTCCACCGCCCCCGGGCGAAGCGACACGAGCCGCCCATACTCACCTCTCGCAGCTGGCAGTCAGCGAGGGGCTTCACCTCTGGAGCACCCCATAACCTCTTCTCTGCGGCACAGCCTATCACTGAGTCGGAGGCCGAACTCTCCACCTGAAACTCTCGGATAACCCCTGATTATGTGGCCGCTCATCTCTACGGCAAACGTAGTTTGCCCTGCCACTACTAAATTTCTTCTTTTCTCTGTCTCGAACAATCTATCTATATTTTGTATAATTAAATTAAATTAAATTTATACGTCCATTATATCTAGATCATATCATATCTATCTATCTATATCATATCTATTCACACACGAGTATAATAATAATTTTATTAACAATAATTTTCTATCTTAGTTCTTGTTTGGTAAAGTTTACTTGGCTTGATTTGTTAATAAATGACTAGCTTTTATGGAAGAGCGAAGGCTCCTGGCACAGGCTTCCGCTTATAAGGAGTCTTCAATCTTAATTTAATTTGTAAACGAGTTTTCAGTGAATAAAAATATTTTTATTAAAAAAAAAAAACTATAGATATTATAAAGTTGCTATCCGCCTCTGTCTGTTTCTTTGCCAACTTCCTCTAAAGCATCCAATGATTTTTGATACGGTTTTCACTAACGAAAAGTGCAATAAACGAGGAAGGAATGTACAATTTGTACAAAAAAATTGCGTCAATGTGAAGCCAAGGGTGGGTCGCTAGTTCATTCAGTTCTAAGGCTGTTGTACGCACATCGAGCCTATATACGAATGTCACGTATTCTCCGACAAATTTTGCCCGTAAAACGTCGTTATATTAAGTCGTAAATTTGCGCCAACACCATGTGGAACAATTTAGCGCGTATTTACTTGTCGTACGAAACGTTTTTGAAAATTGCGTGTAGTACGTATTTAGATAATATTTTAAATCATATTTTGTTAAACTAATAGCTTGACTATCAAATCAAATGAATGGCATCAAATTAAGCATTTGTGCTGGCTATAGATATCACATAGAATGTAATCCTGGATTCCTAGATGTGAGTAATCCAACGCATAAAGATCAATGCCAAGTTTGAGAATTTCTAATCTATCGAATCAACCTTTAAGTCAGAGCTGATATCCTAATTACTGGATAATCACGCTTATAACATATTTTATGATTAATGTCGTTTTTGCCTGAAACGCAAAAACAACGCCTGAACGCCTGAACAATAGTGAAACGGGCTTCTAAAATGCATTATTATGCAATTCAACTGACAAGCTTTAAAACACTTTCTTAAGTAAATTTAAACACATTAAACAGTTGAGTGAAACTTAATGTTTAAGCTTAATGTAACAAATCAGGCTATGTCGCTTAGCAGGAGCAATTTGTGTATGCTATCTAGGGCGCTAAAGGGGCACTGCCGCCTCAATAGGCACCTTAAAGTAATGGGGCTCACTAGTACGGGAGAGTGTCGCTTCTGCCATGAGGCAGAAGAAACACCAATGCATATCCTGTGCGAATGTGGCCCCCTGATGCACAAGCGCAGTCACATCCTAGGAAGCCACACAATGGCTTGTGAAGATGTGAAGAATGCCTCTATCAAAAAAGTACTACAGTTCCTTAACGTGGTAGGTATAGGTAGAGAGCTTTAGTTCACGTGGCGATCACAATATTTCAGCAATGGACGACGTGATACTGGTACTCTAGCAGACAGAAATAGCCACTAAGACAAGATAAGATAAGATAATGTTTAAGCTTTAATTTAACATTCACACTTTAAGAATATCATTTATATGGATATGTATAGGCCGTGTAGGTGGACAGAAGAATCTCTCTGGGTTTTGGCTTCATTCGGGAAACTACGTCATTTGTTCTCGTCATCACTGCCGCAATGTCTGAAGACCAAGTTACATAATCATTTCTTCCTGCCAGTGAGAGCTATGGAGCGAGCTATGTTCGGAGTTTCTACGGTGAATAGGATCAGAAATTTTAAAAATTCGTCGAAGAACCAAGGTTGTCGACATATCCAAGAGAATTAGCAATTTAAAGGAGCATGGGCCGGTCAAATATATTGAAGAGCAGATAACCGATGGGTTAGAAGATTTCTCGAATGGAGGCCACGCTGGGCGTAGAAAGCGTAGCGTGGGACACGCTGTGGCCAGGTGGATAGACGCTCTGAAAGGCTTCGCGGGAAGCGGCTGAATGCCATGAACGAAGACCGTGCATGGTGGCGTGTCTTGGGAGAGGACTACATTCAGCAGTGGAGAGACACGTGCTAATGATGATGATGATAATGAAATACTTATTGATTAAGAGCGCGTATAAAGAGAAATAGCTAATCCTAGAATTGAATTTTATCTAATTTTGTAAAGTCCAAATAAGAAAATATTTATATATAGATTAATATATTATAAATAAAAGTGAAATGTGGAAAAGAAAATTTTATACGATGAAATTTTCTCGATAGAAAAAAATCACCAAATTACCTCTCATTTTTATCGTTTTTTATTTTATTTTCAAAATGACACGTATTACAAACCTAAAAAATTATCAATAATCTCACTTCCCAGATTATTTAGGGCTTTGAGGATTAATTTTTCATTTGACATTATAGTTTACGAGTAATTAATATTTAATACTTTTGGCACTTATAACATTTTTATTGCGCGAAATGCGCTATCTTCCGTCTCATTTTATGCATACTTCAATGCGCATTGTTTCACATGATCAGTCACAATCGCTGATGGGGCCACGCGGGTGAAATTTGAAATATTTTTTGCTTTGTACGCAGCCTTAATCTTTACGTGTTTGAACATATAGACAAATTTAATTAATTAATGACGATAAACACGTCATAATGAGCTATTAAGAACGACTCACTATAACAGTAACTACACGTACTGCTAATAATAGGGAAGTAATATCTTTCAAACATTTTGCGCTCAAAATGGAGGTACGTGAGAGCGCCCTACTGACACGGCACAATTTATTGGAAAACGTGTCCTTTATATATAGCCAATTTTCCAACTACGTGAGTCTCCGTAATAACATGTGATTTTTGTGAGAATAATAGGGACACGGTGTGACACTGTGGCCTCTGTGTTTTCTGATGCATAACGTTTCTAACTGAAGTATTTCAGGGTTTGGAATTGTAAATAACACCTTCGATGTGACTGTTTCAGACTTTAATCAGACTACACATTTTTGACAGACGTTTTTACACATACCTCTTCTTTAATAATTACCCACATACATTACACCCCCACACTAAAACAACAACCACTTAAATAACCTACTATAAACATTGACAAATACAAATAAAAAAATGAACAACAAATTAAACAATTAAGGTGAATACCGATTAATGGGTCTAATGACGCGACCCGACCGGCTCACACGCAAGCCTGTGATAGGATTCTGTGCTGCTTCTGGTCCCACTAAGCTCGCCGGCCGATCCGCCACGCCACTACCAACCCCTGCATTAACCGCCCCACTGGACCACCACGCCAACGCACTAACTCGACCTTTAATGTGGTCTACATGTCTCTTAATCGAGCTACCATCCTCCTTTTTTATTATGTAGTTACGCGAGCCCACCGTTTCACTGACTGTACCTTTTATCCAACGATCTGGCTGTGAGTGTACGCGAACCCATACTTCCTCCCCAACCTTAAATTGCCGTGAGGCACCACCCACGGCGACCGTCTGTTTCTGTTGTTCCTTCTGAACATGTTCTTCCAAAGACCTCGTCGTTCGGAGTAAGTCAAGGCGTGACCTAAGAGTACGCCTTTGTAACAGTGAGGCTGGTGTCTCCCCCGTCGTGCTGTGGACGGTATTTCTATACGCCATAAGATAAGCCTGTAACTCTGCATCTAAATCGCCTTTCTCCCTCTTTGCCTTTTTTAAGGCCTTCTTGCATAATTTGACCGCGTTCTCTGCAGCTCCATTCGACGCCGGGTGATATGCCGATGCGAAGACATGTTTGATTCCATTGTTACGCATGAAATTATCTAACTCTTGACTAGTGAAAGGAGGACCGTTGTCGGATACGATTACTCTTGGAAGACCGAACCGCGCAAAAGTCTCCCTTAACAGTCTAATAACCGCCGACGACTTGGTTGACGTCATCCTAAAAGCCTCGATCCACTTAGTCGTCGAGTCCACCAATATTAAAAAAACCTCCCCGTCTAATGGCCCCAAAAAGTCTACATGCAGCCTAGTCCAGGGCTCCGACGTATATGGCCAAGATTGAGGCACCGTGCGGGGCGGTACGTCACTCTCGGCCATGCACGTTTCGCACTGTTTGCCTGTTCGTTCCACGTCTCCGTCGATGCCCGCCCACCAAACATAACTGCGAGCTAAAGACTTCATTTTAACCACTCCCATATGACCGACATGAAGTTCCTTCAATATGGCGGTTTGCAACGCCGATGGTATCACCATTCTATATCCCCAAAATATACATCTTCCTTCTAGATACAACTCATTGCGTCTCATAAAGAAGGGTTTAAGCTCATCCTCCGTACAATGCGCTGGCCAACCGGACGTTATATATTTTACCACTCGTTGCAATACTTTATCTTTCTGTGTAGCTACCACGACATCCTCCTTACTAATAGGCAAAAAATCTTGTACGAAATTTAAATACGTGACCTCTGTTCCGTCCTCCCTCTGATTATCACCTGGCAACCGCGATAATGCATCCGCTCCATTTTGACTGCTGGTAACGTATTCAATGTCGTACACATAACCCGACAACATTAGCGCCCACCGCTGCAGTCTACTGGCGGCCATAATTGGTATGCCGTGTTTGTTACCAAAAATAGCTACTAACGGCTTGTGGTCTGTTCTTAATGTAAATTTGCGTGCGTATAAATACTGGTGGAATTTTTTAATGCCGTAAATAATGGCAAGCGCTTCCTTCTCAATTTGCGAGTACCCCTTCTCCGCTGTGGTGAGCACGCGCGACGCGTACGCTATAGGCCGCTCGCCGTCGCGGGTCAGGTGCGAGATAACCGCGCCCACGCCCACGTTACTCGCGTCCGTCGTCAGCACCAGTGGCAGCTCTGGGGAGTAATGTGTCAACACCTCACTACTCACAAGCAAACGCTTAATTTTAATAAATGCTTCTTGACACTTATCCGTCCAAGTAAATTCCGTACCCCTTTTCAGCAACTCGTACCATGGAGATAAGACCGTACTAATGTTTTTAATAAATTTACCATAATACATTATCATGCCGATTAACGATCTCAACTCGGTAATGGTGGTAGGTACCGGTACCCTTTGTATAGCCTCGATTTTTTTTGAACAAGTCTCGATTCCCCGACGCGAGATAACGTACCCTAAATATGTTACAGTGTTCGCGAAGAAGGTACATTTCTCTTTTTTTATTCTTAATCCGAATCTCTGTAGCCTATCGAAGACCTTATGTAATGTCTCGAGGTGTTCTTCATCGTTTTTACCAGTTAAAATCAAATCGTCGAGAAACACACCTACTGTTGGTAAATCGGCAAACATTTGCTCCAGCGTTCGTTGGAAAATCCCGGGGCTTGTAGAAAGACCATAAATTAATCTATTATACATGAACAGCCCCTTATGAGTGTTTATAGTTGTATATTTTCGCGATTCATCTGTCTCGTTCAGAACCAACTGCGCATAGGCTTGGCTAAGGTCCAATTTACTAAATTTCTCTCCTCCACCTAACTTTACTAATAGGTCGTCAATCCTAGGCACTGGATACCTATCGACTTCCAAGTATTTATTCAAAGTGAGTTTGTAGTCCCCACAAATACGAATGGTCCCATCCGCCTTAACGACCGGTACTATAGGGGTGGCCCAGTCAGAGGTTTCAACAGGGGTAATAATGCCGTCTCTTACCATTTGTTCGAGTGCGCTTTCCACCGGCGCTCTGAGTGCGTATGGTAGGGGTCGCGCACGCAAGTATATCGGCCGCGTCCCTGGACGCACGCACAAACTCACCGGCTTGCCCGTGAACCGACCGAGACCGTCCGCAAACACACTACTGTATCTGGAACTGAGATACGTAAAAATGTTATTTTTAAAATCACAATTTATATTATACATCCTTGAAAAGTGCGATAAACGAATTCCTAACTCTTCTATCCACTGACGGCCGACAAGTGCTGTCCTAGCATTTTTTAAAACAAACAAATCTAAAGACTTAGTAATACCTCCTAGCTTGACCACTGGCTTAATTCTACCTAAAACCTTAACTTGCTCGCCAGTGTAATATCGTAAAAATAGGTTCGATTGTAATAAACAAAGATCTCTAAACAATTTCTTATAACAATCTTCGCTTATACAAGAAATAGTGCTGCCCGTATCTATTTCCATATCAATTCGCTTTTTGTTCACTTCTATTGTTAAAATATACGGCTTATAACGCTCAAAAGGATTAATAATGTTATTACAGACTATAACTACCTCGTCTACCGCGTCACCCTCCGCCTCCAGTGTACCGAAATGTGCCTCTTGCCTCTGACTTCTGAGATTCGGACACATCTTCTTCAGATGACCCTGCCTATTGCATACTCTGCATACGTACGCTGCAAATCGACAGGTCGCCGTAGGGTGCGCGCCGCCGCATGACGTGCACTGACTGCAACTGGGACCCACGTTACTGTCGCGTCGTCTCCAAACACGCGCCGCTCCGCCCGCGCCCGCTCCGCAGCTCGCCTGCCCGTCGACATCGCTTTGTGCTCGTCTCGCTATGAATGTAGTGCGCCCTCTCGTGCCGCCTCGCCGTCCCTTCGTACTTATAAACTCACACGTTTGTGTGGCTAGTAAATGTTCATTCCTCTTACTGCTTATTGTTTCTTTTCCTACTGCCGCTGCATTTCTCTCGGCCGCTTCCGAAGCTTGCGCTAAGCTGAGCGCCTTCTTGTAACTAAGGTCTTCCTCCGCAAACAGTCTTTGCCTTATACCGTCCTTTCCCAAACCGCACACTAATTGGTCCCGCAAACTTTCTTCTAACCAATCACGAAAATTACAGTCTTTTGACAATCTTCTCAAATCTGCTGCAAATTCTGAAATTGATTCCCCAGGCGTCTGTTTACGCTGGCGAAACTTATATCTTTCAGCTAACACACTAGGTTGCGGCTGTAAATGATCGCGCATCAAGTTTATTAAGTCCGTGTATTTACAATCTGCTGGCTTTCGTGGCGTGCACAATGTAGATAATAATTCGTAAGCCGGTCCACCTATGATGGTAATTAATGTGGGCACCTTCGCTGTATCCTGGATTTCGTTTACAACGAAATACTGTTCCAATCTGTCCACATAACTGGCCCAGTTGCCGGCCGTTATATCAAACGGCTCGATTTTGCCGATTGACATTTCGATTTTACACAAAAACACGAACAATACAATAAATAACACACAAGGTCCTTTTTCTCGTCGCCAGTTGAAGTATTTCAGGGTTTGGAATTGTAAATAACACCTTCGATGTGACTGTTTCAGACTTTAATCAGACTACACATTTTTGACAGACGTTTTTACACATACCTCTTCTTTAATAATTACCCACATACATTACACTAACGTGCACTTTGAAGTCTTTTCGTTGTAATAAATTTAGTGCCAATGCACTTCGAGAGTATTAAGTGAGGCGTTCGTGTCAAATGATTTATATTTGTCTAGAGTTTTGTAGACCTTTTAACAATGATTTTAAAAGTAAGGATACGCCCAACGGAATGTTTTACACAAACTTCTCATAGACAAACTTACTTCTTATAGACATATTTATATACATATAAACATTGTTTCTTAATAAATTTTTACTTTTCATATTTTCGTCACTGTTACATCAACTATAAAACATTTTACCCAAATTTAAAAATATATTTACACCTACATTAAATTTCTAAGAAATAAATAAACAAATAAAAGGATGACGTCAATACAAGGTTACGTTTATTTACAAGGTTACTTCAATACAAGGTTTAATATAAGTTTCGCGTGCGGCACATGGCCGCCATTATGAACTTTGACTTTAGTATGAAATGTGTTAAAATTAATTATTTAAGATGTAACAAGATTACTTATCGATGATACGATATTTCATGTTCCTTTTTAACCTTCGTATCATAGCTTTTGCAGAGTTTTACTACGCAACTAGACATTTTTATAACAATTTAGTACAAAATTTCTCTCAACCACAATCTTGCGCGGACGAAGGACGACGACAGCCGTTAGCTGGCCCTAAACTGAGATTTTAGGGCCAATGTGCTGGCGCCATTTCGCCGCGCCGTTGGCCCGGTCCTTACGCTAGTAATATATACGTCAATGCCTTTTGATGTTATAATTTTTCTGTACGACCCACTAACTTGTACGACTTTTGCCAAAGGTAAGATTTTTATTTTTAGATAGCTGGTTCCCGCAGCATCGCATGTACGTCATGAAATTCTATTCTGACTAGGTATTGGTGAAAGGTTTTTTTAAATCCGACGAGTAGTTTCAAAGATCACGTACTACATGCAAACAAACATATAAACTTTTTATAATATTATTAGTATATTAGTTTAGATATCTTTATTTTGTACTAGTTGAGCCCGCAACTTCGTACATGTGGCATAGCTTGTACGCGTAGTTTTTTTTGTTTGTAAACCGATTGGAAAGAAACAAACACTAAATGTTACGGGAAGCTTGCTACAATACTATGCTACAATATAACCGCATTCAAATTACGCCGTTTCTGAGATTAGTATGCACAAACGCACAAATAAACAAAAAAAAATTGTAATAACTATTTTTTTGACCTCATATAAGTATAATTTGTACATTTTTTTTTTTTTTGAAAACATATTTAATGTACAGACACGGCTCGTTTACGATTTTATTATATTATAAAATTAGTTATTGCCCGAGACTTAAATAAATAATGACATTCTACATTCAAAATAATACCACGTCGGTTGTTATTTTCAATAGACGTTCGTAATTTAAAAAAAAAAGGACTAAATATTAACTGACGCGGTTATAAAACCCTTGGGGCCACGAAAATGGTGTCTACATACGCCTGGCCCGCACCATACACGGGTTTGCACTTTGCGAGCAGTAAACGCGTCTTTTGTTAACACGCCTAATGCTGCGGTTAGCTTTTAAACTCCACACACCTACATTATACGTGAACACATCTGTACAAGTGTACACGTAGGGGCACATATAAGTATTTTACTAAATTCAAAACAGAGTAAACAGATTAGGCTTTTAGTATCTATTATACATGTATTGCTTTTTCTATTGCGTCGTCGGCGCCTCTTTTAAGCAATGAAAAAATAATAGGTTGGGGAGAAAGTTTCCTCGTATTTTATATGAAAAGTCGAGAGATTTTTTAAAATGTTTATTTACATTTAACTAAAGTTTATTCGATGATTTTTTACCATCTTGTAGACATGATCCCGTTGCTGTAGAAATTTTGGGACCTCTGATCGAAAAAACATACCTACTATATGTGAAAAGACTTTTTCCCCGGCCTAATATTACCGAGTGGTATTATTCCTCTGTGCTAATATTATCAGCAATACTAAATCTTTATTGCTCATATTTTTGTCAGCGATATACTTTTTATATTTTTAGACGATCCTTTTTTTTCTGGATCCCTGACAAAGTGTATGCAAAATTTCATAATTAGTTTTAAGTATTTAAGGCGTGAAAAGGTTACAGACAGACAGTCAGAGTTACTTTGACATTTATAATATTAGTATGGATTGACGAGCCCCTTGGGTGAGTGGTGCTTGCCTTAACGCTCTGCTTCAGGGATTCCGGGTTCGATCCCCGGCAGGGTCAACTATGATAATGAACTTTTCGCAGTTGCCTCTGGTCTGGATTTTGAAAGTATTGGCAGGGCATCCTGCGTTTCACAGTCATTTAGGGCAGTCCGTCTGGCGGCAGTAACCACCCCCTTACGGAAGACCACTGTGAAATTATTCAGCATATAGCTGTTGCGTTTCGATGTGTGAGTAAGGGATGCCAGAGCCTATTATCCTATCACTTCTTTAATCCTACTAAGGACTAAAGCGCACTTGCAGCTGTGGCGTTGCTTGTGTTAGCCTGTCTGTAGATCTTAACATAATAATAATAATAATAATAATAATAACAATAACCCTTGAAAACAGTCATGCCAAGCTCCACTGGGACCGGCCCATCATCACAGACACGTGTTGATGGACCGGGAGCAGTCGCGGGTGTTTTTGGTGGATGTCACTATCCCGCGTGACGATGGTCTCATGAAGGCTGAAACCGAGAAGAGGAGGAAGTACATCGACTTGGCCCACGAGATCGTCGACATGTGTGTTGTGGCCTCCGCTGAAATCATCCCAGTACTTCTGCCCTTCGGTTTCTGTCCTTGTCGCCCTGAACCCCGACCGTCTGTGCTTTTGTCGGAGGTAACACCGTCTCCCTCCCACTTTGCATTTTTGAGGGGGAGACGAGTTAGTAGTAAAAAGGAAAATAATAATAATAATAGTACTAGCTTTTGCCCGCGACTTACCTCGGCTTGCAATACTTCTATTCTGGATGAAGGTTTGTGCAAAACAGTCACATTTTTTTTAAAACTTGGAATTATTGTGGTTTGTAACCTTTTAAAGGTTAATAGGTGTCTTACATTTCACTTTTCACGCTGGTTAAGCCACAGACAGCAGCTACCTAATTATTTTAACAATATACTCTGTTGATTATGCTTGAATAATTTTCGAAAGTAAAAATGAATTAAAAGCGATAAATTTTCAACACCTATACGTATAAAAGTTATTATAATGTTTTCTGTACGTTCTGTTGTATGTTAGTAACTTCGTTGACAGTCGCCCTAAATATTAGCATTAGTGCTAATGCGTAACATCAAAAGTCCATTAATGTAATGCAAGAGTTATGTTTTTATTTAATCCCGTTATTTAACGATGAGCACATAAAATGTTGTAATGGTTGAAGGAAGTTTTATTGTAATATTTACTTAAGAGTTACGAGTTTATAATGAAAATGACTCCATCATGTTAAGCTATCGAGAGTGGTATTTTAAACTAATATTTTATTTATTTATTAGAACTTTGTAAATCAAGTTAACAATATTCCTATCAAGAGGATAACTTGTCATCCTTGTGTCAATCATTCACAAACAAACAGTTCAACTAAATTGAATTAAATATGTTTGACAAATACAATAGGCATGATGACGGTATTAAAGAATCAAAGAATAAATGGTTTTGGAGAAAAATATATGTTGAAAGGAGTCTAAAAAATTACTCATTTTTTGTATTAAAATTGAGATTAATAAGATTTTCAATAAAATAGAAGTATAAATAACTGCAATCGGCCATGTTAACTGAAACACCAATCAGAGCGAATGACGTCACGCCCAGGTAAGTGCCATCGTGTTGCTTGACTTTGCTTTGACAAAATGAAAAATCTGATGAGATGTCGGTGACGTCACGGTTCATCAGACGCGAGGCCATGACACCTAAGAGCGTTTTCGCGCGTAATTTAAAATAAATTTAAAAACATTCAATAATTCACGTTGAAATTTAGTTTTTTTGCTGAAATATTGCTTTTTTCGGATATGGTAGACATTATATATACATATATTGTGTACTGGATATCAACAGGTATGTCAGCCCTTGTCAGACATTTCATACAATAAATACTTGATTCCTTGATTTTTAGCTGCTCAGCTTAACGTATATCTTTTCCTAAAGAAGCAGTAAGTTATATCTAAGTGACTGTGATTTAATATAGCGTATCAATTCCTGTAGTCAAACTCGTAGCTAGAGTTGCATATGAAATGTTGAATTTTGACGAAGCCATTGATCGAGTGTTAAGGATAAGGGATTAGGAGAGGTGGATAGGGAAATGGGCCCTGGCATCCCTTACTCACTCACCGAAACACAATGTACACGTGCTGTTATTTCACGGTGGTCTTCTGTTAAGTCAAAAGCCTGGGGATATTGGGGTCTCGAGTACGATTAAGTTCGAGGGCCAATTTTGGAACTGAGCTTTCAAATTTGACTCTATAGTTTGGATATGCAGAATTTAACCTTTATCCGTTGTACGGTTGTCCCATAATAAAAGCCCAAAGTGCATACTTTGCGGACCATAATATTGATGGGTATGTTCTTGGTGATTAATAAAACTTATATATATTTAGATGTTAATAATACGTCTTTAAATAACTTCAAGAATTCATTAAAAATAGTGATATTTAATAGTAGAAATAAGTACAATACATCTAATAGCCAATACTAAAGGAGGTAACTCTCAAAAGGCAGTTGATACCTTTATTTATTGCTCCAGTAACGAGTTGTCGAGCAGTTGTAGTAGGATCATTAATAAGTAGCGCTCGTGTACTTTGAAAAGGTTCTAACTTACTTGTTTCTGATGAAGCTGTAGGCCCTTTTCACTTTAGCTATCGATTTGCTGTGGAGTTTTCACATTAATGCGAAAAGGTTGTAACTAGTGTACATTGGCTTGAGAGATAGGCCCTTGCGGAACGAAGTGTGGATTGCTTGCATCGACGAGCTCTAATCAAATCTTTGTAGACTGATGACTCACATTTATACTGGTTGGAACCGATTGGATCAACGGTTTGCCTATATTTAGAGTAAATTGATTCCTTCTAAACTAAAGGTTCAAGGTTTTGTATAAGAAAAAATAATTTAACAAAGTTTTAGGTAAAAGTGGTTTAAATATTTCTTTACTCTAATTACATTGACATAAAATAACTCCATATTAAATTATTGGGTTTAAGATAGATACGGTTCAATGTACATTCTGTTTATGATAGATTCCGTTTACGACAGACAGCTTAACACAAATTTTGTACTGTCGAGTAGAAAATCTTTCACCCTTAATCCTATAATGGTCTTGTAGCTCTAGTAGCTTTGTATATGTGAAGAAGCGCCGGTATCCACCTACCATCGAGTGGATTGTCAGCCTGTTTGACATTTACATTAAAAGAATACACAAATATGAAGAATGAGCAGATTGCGAAAGAATCAGGTGGAAACTAATATTTTTTTCTATATTAATGTGAATTAAAATAGGAAAGGTTATGTGGCATGGAAAAACAAACGAAAAATAGCTGGAAATAACATTTTACAAATTTGTGTTTTTTTTTAAATTGTAACCTTTTTAATGTCATCAAACCCAGCTATATAGATAAAAATAGTACAGCCAGAGATTTTATTACAATTTTACACATACTATATGCGAAATGACTTTTAATAATACAGACATACGCAAAGGGGCTTTTTATTTTGAAATCTGATTTCGGGCGTTTATATTTTTATTTTTTATGTTATGATCGGCAGACAGGCTGACGGTTCACTTGAAGGTAGGTGGCTACCGTCGCGACAAGAAACGACTACATCAGTGGGATTATTGCATAATAATTTATAAATTTTAAGTTTAATTTAATTTTATATTATTTATTAAGTTTATTAGGCAATTAATAACCTGTCAGTTAATAATTATACTAACCAGTAGTACTAGGCTACCCAGTTTGAACCTTCAGAACACAGAAAGCCTTTCTTTAGCACTGAATATTTAATTTTATTCAAAGAAAAGAAGGTTTTAATCATTTCTGCAACATCCTATCAATCATCATTATTCTTTAGTGCTGACAGTCGTTAAAAGAACGTTTATATTTTTTACAATGAGTGATACAAAAGATACCCGCGTAGGGATAAACATAGCACTGAGCTGCTTATAAACATAGGTACACCGAGTATGTGGGATTTTTACGCACTAAAACCTTCCTCGGTTTGCTTCCTACTTTTGCTTCTTCGACCTTTAAGCGTCACCGCCGGGCTTTCGACCAGCGAGCGCTCAGTCCTTGAAAACGGTTTCTCTAGAAACATTCACTAGTGACTGCTTGTGGCGTCAGTGGTTCGAACCGCGGAAGAGTCTCGAAGGCCTACGTCTTCTTTTGGTTATCCATAATCTGTTCCCAGTATGACATCGTCTGGGGCTAGGCTGTATAGATCAGCATTCGCGGCCGTGATGGAGTCGTCGGGGTTTAGGAGAACGTGCCTGAATTTCCTACGGGACCTGATGAGGATATCATCAGAGATAGTTAGAACGTTAATTCAACCTACTAAACATAGGTATTTATATATATCCCCACTCATACCAAAGTCACACAACTAGCGGATGTCCGTAACAGCAAACGTGTTAAATTGCATTGTAACAACGCTTCAGTCGTCGCGTAATACATTGGTCATGTCAACGTAATGAGGTAAAACACACATAACGTTGTCAACATGTTTACACTGTTGATGTTGACTTTGACATGTTGCAACTGCAATTTCGACAAATAATTCGAGGTCGCTTTTGGGTAGCTTTTTATTATTCATTTATTTTGTATTAAATATTTTAACGTTAGAAATAAATAGGTTACGAGAATGACCTTAAAAACAAGAACTCGTGATATTGTATATGTCGGCGCTTTTGATTTGCGGGAGTGAACAGCACTGACAACTGTCATTTGTCAACTGGACAGCGGGATCGGAATGTCATTGTCGTTGACTCGGACACAACACCGAGCGCTAGCGCAGAGGCACATCGGCCGGGGAGTACCTCACGGGAAGGCAATCGGTTGACATCAAGGGACTGGTGCTACGTGTTTGGTGGAGTGTTATCTGATTTGGTGTGATTGGCTGGTGGACAATGCGATCGAGGACTTATTTTGTGCCGATTGTGGCGTTTTGTTTGGAATTGCAGCGCGTGACCTAACGTGATCAAATATGGATCAAATATTCGCGCCTATCTGTGATCAAGTGTGGAGACCAATGATACGAAGAATCCTGGTCGTGTCCTTTCGGGACCGATGATGCCGGGGACTCTAATCGTGTTTCTACATCAGAAGTGGGATTGTCTCACGGGCACTGCTATGAAAATTAAAACTACGCAATCATGTGGTGCAGTGTGATGGAAAATCGTCAGTTTTATCGAAGCCATAAAGGATCCGGTTACGACGAGTGAATTTAAAGTTGTCAGACTTCAACCTTGAGGCTGCCGACGTCGATGCGTGGGCTTGGTGCAGCGCCATGGACCTGTGCCTCTCAGAGGGACCGTTACAAGGAGTTGCAGATGACCGTGCAAAAAAAAATATAAAGATGTTGCAGCAGCAGCCCATCCTGGACAAGTCGGGCAGGATCTGCTCTTGTTGCAACAAGACCCGCATGGTCAATGGATCGTCGCGAGGCGGCCGCGACTCGGAGTGGAGGTGCTGTGGGACCCCTGTTGGCGGCTTGTTGGGTCCGAGCGCAATGACGACTTCGAGAAGTCGTCGCTTTTGGTTCGATGGCTTTAACCTATGCAGTGAGGTTGATCCTCGTGAATAATAACGGTGAGTCGTTTTCATTTTGGGGTAGAGAGCACAGCCCATAAGTTGGGCGAAAATCGACATTATGATGTTGTAACGTTGGCTGGCCTTGCTAATCGCGCAGTTTTACTAAGCCTACCTACAACACTGGAACAAAAAAAAAAAAATAGTAAAAATCTTATCAGCTGTTTAAATGAGAGTTATTTAATTGAGGTTTTATTTCATGTAGATCTGTTGTTACTTCTAATTCGATCTACCCACCCAGTTATTGTTATGCGAGAATAATTATCTTAAAAATTTTAATGCCAGTTATTGTTATGCGAGAATAATTCTCTTAAAAATTTTAATGTGAAGCGGGGGATAGACCGTGTTTTGTTTCTAGACGGACTTAAAGTACTAGAATGTGAGTTATCACACCCAAACGAACCCAAAAGTGAGATTAGACTTGGAAAGATTAGTAGTCCTGTAAGAGTGGTTGTTAATTGCACTCCGATAGTTCTAAATTCTGATTGTTGGATAACCGCAGAGAGTATTGTTGCTTGCTAAAGAGGTTTCTAAACGCAGTGTAGCTACCGGACAGTTATAAATACGCCTTTTTTTGATGAATTGCGCATTGTTCAGCGACGCCCATCCCGTATCAGTGTAGTGGAATGTAAATGTGTTATGGACAGGGGTCGTTAATTATTGCAAGCGGATGTAATACGACCTGATTGTTTTTCTTATTTAAATACTGTACTTCTAGTGACCTCATATCGAACGCTTGTCGTTACTATACTTACGAGTTAAGAGACCCCTGCTTTAGTTAATATTATCAGTTATTACCAGTACTCGTTTTCTTCTTGACCGAAAAAAAAAAAAAAAAAAAAAAAAGAGAGAGAGAGAGAGAAACTTGGAGAGCCTTCGGGCTCTCGCATTGTAGCAGTTGCCGACGTACTAATTCTGGGGAACCTTTAATTAATGGTTTGGGAACACTATCGGTTGATTCCGAAGAGGCCCTATCCATAGATTCCGAGGAAGCTTTATCTGCTTGCTCTTTTTAACTGTTATGAGAGAGTTCCATTTGTTGTTTGATGGAGGCTGTAGAGATCTCACCTGCTTTTGTGGGTGACGATCTGGTCCAGCAAGTTGTTGTTTAATGAAAGCTGTAGAGATCTCACCTGCTTTTGTGGGTGACGATCTGGTCCAGCAAGTTGTTGTTTCATGAAAGCTGTAGAGATCTCACCTGCTTTTGTGGGTGACGATCTGGTCCAGCAAGTTCTTGTTTCATGAAAGCTGTAGAGATCTCACCTGCTTTTGTGGGTGACGATCTGGTCCAGCAAGTTGTTGTTTCATGAAAGCTGTAGAGATCTCACCTGCTTTTGTGGGTGACGATCTGGTCCAGCAAGTTCTTGTTTCATGAAAGCTGTAGAGATCTCACCTGCTTTTGTGGGTGACGATCTGGTCCAGCAAGTTGTTGTTTCATGAAAGCTGTAGAGATCTCACCTGCTTTTGTGGGTGACGATCTGGTCCAGCAAGTTGTTGTTTCATGAAAGCTGTAGAGATCTCACCTGCTTTTGTGGGTGACGATCTGGTCCAGCAAGTTGTTGTTTCATGAAAGCTGTAGATATCTCACCTGCTTTTGTGGGTGACGATCTGGTCCAGCAAGTTGTTGTTTAATGAAAGCTGTAGAGATCTCACCTGCTTTTGTAGGTGACGATCTGGTCCAGCAAGTTGTTGTTTAATGAAAGCTGTAGAGATCTCACCTGCTTTTGTGGGTGACGATCTGGTCCAGCAAGTTGTTGTTTAATGAAACCTGTAGGGATCTCACCTGCTTGTGTGGGCGATGATCTAGTTCAGTGATAGACAGCTGTGGGGATCTTATTTCTTTTAGTAAATGACGGTCTAGACCAGCGTGTACAAGCTGTGATACTCTTGTGGAATCTTAAAACAGATGGGGTTTTTGATTGTAAGGATCATATTAACTCCAGCAACCGACCCTCAACACAGCATGGGGCGTGGACCGCGCGTGCTAGGCACTTTCGACCAGCCCTCAACGCAACATGGCGCGTGAGTGCATATGTGTGAAGTTGTATCTAGTTGGTCAGGATAGGACGAGCATAATGAATGTGGTGAGCCAGATAGTTTGTTTTCTTTGTTTGCATATTAACCGAACGTGGATCGAGGCGGAGACGAGAGGCGCACGAGGGCGTGCGCATGTCAGTCTGGCCGTGTCGGCGCTTTTGATTTGCGGGAGTGAACAGCACTGACAACTGTCATTTGTCAACTGGACAGCGGGATCGGAATGTCATTGTCGTTGACTCGGACACAACACCGAGCGCTAGCGCAGAGGCACATCGGCCGGGGAGTACCTCACGGGAAGGCAATCGGTTGACATCAAGGGACTGGTGCTACGTGTTTGGTGGAGTGTTATCTGATTTGGTGTGATTGGCTGGTGGACAATGCGATCGAGGACTTATTTTGTGCCGATTGTGGCGTTTTGTTTGGAATTGCAGCGCGTGACCTAACGTGATCAAATATGGATCAAATATTCGCGCCTATCTGTGATCAAGTGTGGAGACCAATGATACGAAGAATCCTGGTCGTGTCCTTTCGGGACCGATGATGCCGGGGACTCTAATCGTGTTTCTACATATATTAAAAGATGGATCTAATTTCAAATTAATAAGGTTGTTTTTAGCAGCTCGAGGTTTGTAAATGATTGTAGTGGCATGATACATAACTCGTGAATGGGTAGCCCGTGTCGGCAGTAATCAGCACGTTCTTACGGAAGACTTGTGACCCAGTCTGGATTAACAACGTATTCAAAGCCTCTCCTTCTGTTTGTTTATAAGGAAAGGTTCCCACCCAACATGAAAATGTGATTTTTCATGTATAATTATCATTTCAGTCGCTGGACGTCCACTGCTGGACATCGGCCTCCCCTAAAAATTTCCAATAGGACCGGTCAGCAGCAGCCTGGATCCACAGCGACCCGCGGCCCTTTTTTGGTGGTTAGTCCACCTTGTGGGTGGACATCCTACGCTGCGCTTGCCGGTCCGTGGCCTCCACTCGAGAACCTTTCAGCCTCAGCGGTCGTCGGCTCTCCGTACTATGTGTCCTGCTCACTGCCACTTCAACTTATTCTCATATATCATAATATCATGAAAATAATAGGAAAAATGTTTTATAAAACGTTACAGGCATAAAATGCTTAAAAGCATAATCAATAGGAGGTCCAATAACCTTGAAGACCTTGGGGACTGCTTTAAATATAGTCATAGATATTTTATGAAATTTTATCAAACAAATATTTTAAAGTACCTATTCTAGCCAAAGTAACATTAAATTGAATACCATTGAAGCCCTTTTTAAGCCTTTCAATGGTTTTCTCATAATTAATTTCTCGATTCCATGTATCCCTTGGTAAATCTAAGCTCGATGGCCGCGATTTTGATCTGGTCTATGTTATAAACTAGCGTCTATTTTACTGTTTATACACAACTAGCGACTCGCCACCGTCACCCTCATGAAGCTTATGGCTTCATGAGATACACATATGCCCATAATAATCATATTATGTTAAAAAAATATTTTTTATTTAATTAAAATATTCGATATTAAAATGTCAAATATTGAAATATGGTAATGAAAACAATGACGATAGTTTTTCGATAGTCTTTAGTTTTTACATTTTTTTATATGAATATTAAAGTTCAGGAATAGTCTGATTTTTTTTATGAGTATGGCAGACAGTCAATTTACTTCACGTGGTTACCGTCTTCTGTAGAAGCAAAATTATGCGACATTATGGGATGCATTATTAAGATGAAGGGTAGGGGATGATTGAGGCGATATTGAAATAAGATCTGATATCTGTGACCTATGCTTGAGCATGCAAACACAATAGCACATGTGCTGTTACATTACTGTCTCATATGATTTCTGTAAAGGGGTGCGCCCTGGTACGAGGCTACAATTTGTTCTCTACAATTACAAATAAAGAAACAAATTGTTGTGTAATTTCATACCTGAATGACATTATATTGTTGAATACCATTGTTCTCATAACGTTTCTGGAGATTCTATTAATGTTTTTGATACGTCTTAATATACATAATGGACATTTATGGGTCTGAACATAAATGGAGAGAAATTGAGTCATTTGCGTTTTGCTGATGATTTGATTCTATTCGCTGAAACCCCAACTACTTTGGATTTAATGTTGCAACAATTAACCGATGAAAGTGCGAAGGCGGGTTGTCTATGATTACAAAGAAAACAAAAATAATGACCAATACTCAAGATTCAAACTCAGATATTATTATAAAAGTAAACGATAAACAAATAGAATATGTAAATGAATATACTTATTTAAGATAGTTAATATCTCCCACAAATGCTATGCATAAAGAAATAGATAGAAGTACTACAAATACATGGAAGAGATTTTGGAGCCTTAGTGAAATAATGCCTCTTCGGATACTCATTGGCAGCATCCATAACAAAACAAAATATCAGCATATTCCTCGTTCGTGTAAGCCATTTCCAACAGTTGAATATCCCAAACATAAATCAAATCAAGTTAGCAAGCACAAACAGTCCAGAATTCCAAGCCAAGTCCAGAATCAGAGAGCTCGGAATACCATGGATGAATCGCATAAGCATTCTAAATCAATCTAATAAAAGACATTAAGAGACATACTTTCACGTTATATATTGCAATGTGGTATAAAACCTTATTGCAGATGATTTACTTTTTTCAAAGTAAAATTTAAATGAATTGTTAAAAAGATAGTTTTTCGAAAAAAATAGAGAGATGGGGAGAACGTTTGGATATTTTGAAGGAAAAAGATGTGATAGTTGATTTTGAAGTACATTTATTGTAAAGATTTATAATGTAAAATAATAATTAATATACGGTGGTGCAAATAATATATCTTTCATTTTTACTGACGAAGATTCGGGTACGTCCCAAGGAGGCTGGTGTCGTAAAGGCAGCGCAATATGTATACACAATCTATACGTATACTTATAAAATCGTTTCTCTTGACCGACTATCAACGCACAGCCTATACTACTGATTCTATGGTTTATTTTATATCGTAAGCATCCGCTATGAAAGGATTTTTGAAAACTTCAACTCCGTGCGAAGCTCGCTAGTCTATACTAATATTATAAAGCTGAAGAGTTTGTTTGTTTGTTTGAACGCGCTAATCTCAGGAACTACTGGTTCGAATTGAAATTTTTTTTTTGTTTTAAATAGTCCATTTATCGAGGAAGGCTATAGGCTATATAACATCACGCTACGATAAATAGTATTATATATAAGCAGTGTCCAGTACCGCGCGCCCCATGCGCACACCGCCACCGCTGCGAAGCGTGGCCGAGTTCAGCTAGTATAATATAAAGTCGCTGTCCACCTCTGTCCGTTTCTACGCTATATTTTTCTAAACCACTGGTTTTCACTAATGGAAATTAAAGAACAAGATTTGCAGAAATTAAAATGCATTCTTACGAAGCCGGGACTGTCGCTAGTTTAGCAGAAAACAGCCTATAACTTGGATCGCGGCTAAAAAAGGATGTGCATAATTAACCATGTGTAATACGATTATGTAGAGACCCAGTGAAACTAGTGGAGCGTTCACGTGGCCCTTAAAAGCGTTAATGTCCTTACTGTAAAGCCAGTTCACCGTGAACATTTTTTCCTAATAGTCTTAAAATATTGGACCTAGCGTATCTGAGCGAGGTTTTTGGACCGATTAAACAGGGAGATAAAACGACTAAAATAAAGGGTCTCTTTGTTGTCTTAAATTTTAGGGTTCTTTCAAGTATGTACTCTCTTTATTATTACCCGCCACCAAAAAGATTAAATATATAGAATATATAGAGAGAGGGGCATTGGGAAAATTTTCCAACAAAAATATTGATCCTGGTCGCCGTAATCAGGATGGCCATGGCCTTCTAAATTTGGTGATGGACTGAGCGATTTTGTACCAAGTGGTTCTAAATATAACATTACGGATTCTTTCGTCTTACCCGATCTATACAGTTGAAAATCTTTGCCAGCTATGCAATTTTTTTTCTGCAAATTATTTAAAAAATCTTTCTCGTTTATCGCTTTAGCGAAAACTATATCAAAATCCTTTTAGTGGCTTAGAAGTTAACGGAGAAACAGGCGGAAGCGTACAACGTTAAAGAAAGAAAAGGAACCCTGGCTCAGTATACAGTTGTGGTGCAGCCCACAACACTGATATTCGGCCAGGGACCAGATATTCAAAAAGAAAAAAAAAACATTTAAACATTTACGCGGGACAATTCAGAACATGATTGTACAATCAATGGCTGAGATTATAGCAATTTTCTACAACAATTCGTTATACTCGTTATGTTAACGGAAAAGTATATAATCCGTCAATGTATACAATTCCTAGGAAATGCGATATACATATAAATAAGAAATCTATACGTTTCGTAAATAGCAATTGAAATTGTATTACATTCGGGATATCGTCAGTGGGTACAGCGGGGCGGGATGGGACGATTCATCGCCGCCGATTCATTTAAAAAATGTGTTACAAGACTTATTTGTACTGGAAACAGAGTTAGGTTATGTTTTGGAATATTTATGAAATGAAATGCTATTAGCGAAGCGCAGCGGAACAATGAATATTGATATTGATTTTGGCAAAAATACTGTCGAAATGTGTGTACCAAAGAATCTTTGAACCATTATTTTACACATTTCCTAATTGGGCTCGGAAATGTATACATTTTCTAGGTTTCACACAATTCCGGTAACATACAGACAGACATATTTCTATCATCACTTATATTACAAAATACAGAAACGAATCAATCTGTAAAGCGTTTTTAATTTTTATTATAAGTTTTTATTTTTATTTTTAAAATTACTTGAATTACATATTGTACGCGTTCAAGTTATATCTAGAAGTGTGTCAGTTGTGTTATTTATTTTGAAACATTATTTTATAAAGGTCATCAGATAGGCTGATGGAAAAATTAATAGTAGATGGTTACCGTTACCTATTAACACTAAAAATGCCACAAATGCTGCAAATCTTAACAGGATTAAGGGCAAGGTATAAGAATAGGCTCTCACTCGCTTACTCACTCACCGAAACACAACATCACATATATGTTATTATTTCATGTGGTAATAAAGGGTGGTCACGTGGTCTTCTGTAAGGGGATGGTCACTACCACCACACCGATTGTCCAATCCAATTTATGAAAGCGAAATGCCACAGTTTTGAAATGCGAAACGCGATTAATACTAATCATAAGGACATAAAGAAAAAACCGATGGCGTTAAAGAAATTTCTAATCTGATATTTATGTTATCTAAAGTTTTGTTAATTTTTTAGTAACGAAACCAGTGCAAAAAATACACTTTTGCTATGAGTGCGAAAAAGAAATTTCGTCATTAAATTTTTATGCGAAATTCGTATTGAGAAATTAGTTTGATAAATGAATGAGCAATGAGCATAGCATAGCAGTAGCAATTGATTTTGGCAATCTGGAGACATATATTTGGCTATATATTAGAGACATTTACAACAATTGTATGTTCCAAGGACGCAGAAAAACAGAAGAGAAGACACAGAACATCAACAACAAGAAAGTAGTCGACAGTATATGTATTTAATTTCTAATTTATATCACATATTTTTAAACTATCTATTTTCTTGTAACTAACTCACGTAACGTCATATGTTGCAATGTTGCAAAATGTTTCAATCATTGAAGCCAAGCTTTTAAGATCTTTTAAGCTTGGCTTCTTTTGATTATTTTAATAACTATCTTTTAATATAGAAGAGTCCAAGCTTATTTCTAAACCCTATATTGTTGTTCGAATTTTAAAAAACTTACTTTCTCTCTTTGCTAATTGTACTTAGAGCCCAAACAGTTTCAAATCAACTGAAGCCCTAGACTAACAGTGAGATTGACATATTAAAAAGTCCGAGAGCTGTGTTTATTCCAAAGTTCTATACAGGTCCTATTAAAAAAGTAATTAATGAACATAAAATAACTGATTAAGTCGTTGTCTTCATAAAAAGTTAAATAAATATGGTTTAAGTTGCGGGAATGGTTTAGCCGTATTTTTTCATTAACTTTTTATCTGTAAATACAAAACGCCATCGTATATGTGCCGCGAGCATTCACCCCTCTTTATAAAACTCAATAAAAAGTTAATATCCCATTTTTATGTTACCACATTATACCCGAACAAGCTTCTATACATGACATGCCATAAAAATGTAAAAGAATGAAATTACAACGATCCTTGTGCGTAGCTTCAACAGTGTTAGCGTTTAGCAGGCGCTAGGAATTTGTGGAAAAATAAACAAATATTTCAGAAGGTAGTGCTGTAATGTTCACTGTGAAAGGTCAGCGCATGTGCAATTTATTTTTAGTGTACAAGGGATATCGGAGTCTACACCATTTTATACATTAGATCAATCTATACACATAATAAAATCGTAAACGAGCCGTGTATGTACACTAATTATTTTAAAAAAATGTCTGTATGTCTGTTTTTGTGTTTGTGCACGCTAATCTCAGAGACGGTTTAACCAATTTGAATGCGATTTTCACTGATGTATTGTAGCAAGCTTCCCGTAACATTTATTCCGATCTGTTTACCAACAAAAAAGTTACGCGCTATACCGAGTACCACATGTAGTACGAAGTTGCGGGCTCAGCTAGTTTAAAAATATATATTTGTAGAACCTTTGTAGAACGTTTCTTTTTAAATTTCGAGTACAACTGTCGTTACAATTTTTAGTGATAAATTTAATTGAAAATCGTTAACGGATACTATAATCTTGACATATTTTATAAAAGTCCTCCATCGCGTTTGTCTATATGTATGTTCGCAATTATCTCCAAAATTAATGAACGGATTTTCATGCGGTTTTCATCTATCAACAGAGTGATTACTAAGAATCTATATGTATATTTATGTATAATTCTATTTGTATAATTCGTTAAGGTTTTATCCTTAGGTTCTCGAGGGTTTTCAAATTAGAGCATACTATGCACAGGTGAATCACCAAACAGTTCTACCCAAATCCCATAGATGTCGCCGCTTCACCTAATTCTATTGTAGTGTAATAGATGGCGAAAACAACAGTGTTATATTTTTTATTTTTAAGATTTTAAGTACTTTCACAAGCTAGTACTAAAATTTTTATTAAATATTTGTCGTGGTAGGGCAAACTGCGATCCGCAATCACAGACTGGGCAGCCCGTCTGACGGCAGTAACAAACACCTTTTTTGTTTTTACAAGAGGAATCCATGTCATGGTGGGTTATGTCGGACTCCTGCCCCGAGATGGTAGTGGGGTAGACTTACCGACTAAACCTCTTGGCGTCCTTCTCATCCGCTATTGGTGAAGTTGCGAGGTCGGACGAACACTCTTCCGCAGCTCCACCGCAGTGACAAACACCTAACACCTGAATAGAATAGAACAACCTGAAATAGAAACTTGCTTGTAGTTGTGTTTCGGTGAGTGATTCTAAAGCCCATTCCCTATCTACCCCCATATCTATCCTTCCCCCCCTATCTATCCTTTATCCTATGGAGGTCGGCAACGCTACGTAAGCTCTATGACCTTGAATATGTTAATAGATTACGGTAACAATTTTCTATTAAATATACGGTTAGCTTGCCAGCCGACCGTTTCTTTATGGTAAGTTCGCTAGCTTACTGTCAAAAAAATATTTATGTTACAAGTAAAACCTGTAACGGTTTACGACTGAGGTAAAGGACACTTAACTGAATTAATTGGGGCCCGTTAAACTTCACGCTACGAATAAATAGCTGGAGAATGGAAATCCTCAGCTTAGATTAAAATCGTAAAACGCGACACTCGCGACTGTGAACGTCTTAATTGAAATGATTAGTTCCGTTACACGGATAAGGTGCCTCGGGTGTTTCCTTGGGAAATGGTAGCTTGGATACCGAGTGATTTACTGAGCTATCTACACGATTATCATTCATAAAATACATTTATATAAAATAGATTACTTAAGCCATTAAGAATCGTTTTTCATATAAGGTCATACGAGGAGTAAAATTTATATAAACGTCAGCTAAAAAAAACTTTTGTGCGACAACTGACGCATGTATTTATGTTCGCTAATTCTATTTTCTGGACTTATAAAAGCAAACGTCAAATTTTTGTATGGAAAGTGTAGTCCGCGTTGAGGAGCGAAACACAGCACGTTATAACCTGCCGGCGCAGCGACATCTATCCTCGAAAAAAAAAAAAGAACTATTTGAACTTATAAGTAGAGACATCTGTGTATACAGAACGTAACTTTTGTTGCAACACGTGACATCCGAGTATGCAGAATGTAATTAAATAATATAAAGTAATTAAGTATCCAGTTATAATATTGACACGAGGAAAATTTTATAAGATTTAATTGTATACGTTTAAAGGAGCGAACGCTTTCATAAGCGAACGATAGACTGAGGACGAAACCCACTACAATGAAGGAAGCTACAGTTAACTTTATATTTCGTCTTTTTTTTAGTTGACTTGATAGTTGATAACTGAAACCTATACAAACCAACCAAGGATTAAATATTTTAAAATTAGATATACATTTAAAATTATGTCAAAACACTATTTATTTGAAGGCACATTGTAATTGTATACAAAAATAAAACATACTTAGCTAGAAACGGAACATAGGTGGAAAAAGAAAAAATTGATAACACAATGTAACCGTGGCTTTTTTTCCGAAACCCTGGTAAAATGTATAGGCGACTTCAAAAAAGTCATCTTGTTATCCTGTTTTTAAGAAATCAACGATTTTATTTGATTTGAATGATCAAATTTTGTTTTCTAATTGTAAAAACCTTGAATATTTTATTTGGGAAGGTTAGGTTAGGTTAGTACTGTAGTTTCTCAAATGGAGGAGATGCTTTGATGAAGAAGGCTTACAAGCTGAATTGTAGGCGTGATGATCAGTAGTAGTAAGACGACTCAATTTGGTTGACAAAAAAATAGCTTTTCAATGTTTCGTGTAAACTTGAGTTTTACAGGATTTTAGTAAAAGGAATTTCTTCTAGAACTTTACCATAAAAACAAAATGTTACTTAATTTTAGCTACATAGGCTTGTTAAATTCATGAAAAATACACCTTATTATATCATTGAAAGAAAAAAAATTGCATTCTTCTTTTATAATAAAGCAGATATCTCATTGTGTCCAAAATGAAGACGTAAAGTAAGAGAATTCGGCAATAGCACGCCCTTTTGTTTATTAAAAGTCGCTTCGCAGTTTAATCAACGCGATAAACGTTTAATTAAATTTCGCGAAGTCCGCGAGGTGTTCAGGTACAAAGTTTTTCTTCATCCTCGCGAAGAATGGCTTCAATCTTCGGCTTTACCTGGTTATTACTCGCAATAAACCTTGTTATTGTACTCACTTTGGGAATTGTTAATTAAAAAAAGAAATAAGTGGCTGACTTTTTGTGAATTAGTAGTAGAATTTTTATTTGAACATTTCGATTAAGGGATTCACTGAGGCAAATGACATTTACTATAGAACTCGCTGGCGGCGGAGACAATTCAACAAGCCTAGAAATGGTGTTTTTTTGTTTTTACCATTAGAACATTACACAAAAATTTTGTGTAAAATACAATTTTTTAATCTGATATTAACTTATTAATAGGTACAGGATTCATATCCGTGCAATAAGCCGCTTTCGAGAGAATTTTCAATAAAGGTCAAATTCTTCTTGTGTTCTAACTTTTTTTGTGGAGTTTCTATTACTTTAACGAAAATTCTAATTAATACAATTGGTTCTTCACATGTTTAAATATAATATATTTTTTTTTCAAAGCAATTGTCTTGTCTATTTTTTGTAACATCTTCATTAAACAATGGATATTTTTAGTATTTAGCGTTTGTCTCCCCCTTAACAAAAAGTTCATGAAATATAAAATCAACAAGCTATGAATATAATATATGAGACTTGTTGTATGATATTTAGAACAGTCAGATTTTGGTAATTTAAGGGATTTAATATAATTATTCCAAATTTTAAGACTTTTTTATCCAAGCCTAAGGGCGAAACCGGTTTCTTTTTTAAAGTATCTCTATAATTAGTTAATTAGTAATTACAGTTACTAAGTAATTTAATTCGAAATCAACAAATCAATTTAAATTTTGTCACTGTTATATTTTGACAATTAGTTTTAAGCTGTGTATCTGTCTGTGATATCATAGCTCCCAAATGGATGGACCAAATTTGATGCCGTTTTTATTTTTCTAAAAGTTTCTTAGCTATCAGTTACGAAGATCTGCTCAGGCGTTTGAAGATCATTTCCTAGTTAACGAAAGTATCTCACTAAATTCCACAGGTTCGATTGATTTGACATGTGATGTACTGTCGGTGGTATTTCCATGACCTTGACATGATGCTGCAGCATCGACTAGTCTGCGGTATGTACAACTTTATAGTGGTCTCAACAGAATCTCGGGGGTTAGTTAAATTTTTTAAATAATAGCTTGTGACTTAATATCAAGATCTCGATGCATGAGAAAAAATTAGAATCCTTATCAAGTTTAGTATTTCAGCGACCATAGCTCATCAATCATCTGGTGGCAGTAACTACCCCCCACAGAAGACCACGTGTGTGTAGGTAAGGTTTGTCAGAAACCGTCCCTCTGTCCTATTTGACCTTTAACCAGTAAAGGTTACTTCGGGCTGGCATCCCCTTTAGTGTTGCTTATGTTTATAAGAACCTTCCCAAAAGTGAATCGTTAGCCTGTCTCCTGTCTTATTTAGGCTGGTTCTTTAGCTGGTGCCCGCGATTTCGTTCGCGTTGAAAATTAAAAAACATTTCACATGACAAAATATACGAACAATATAACGTTTGATCAGCGTCTAACATCTTTATTGGTTTTAGACTTTTACCAGGAGTTGTATTTTCATTTGTAGATGATCCCTCGGGAACAGAACTTTTATTTCTGGGCGAAAGGCAAGATTTCATGAAGATCGATTGAGTAGTTAAGGTGTGAAAAAGGTAACAGACAGAGTTACTTTCAGATTTATACCATTAGTATGGATAAAAATCAATTGCCTCGCAATAACTTAAAAATGGCGACACTGATTTGATTTTTTTTATGTTTTCTACGGCTCAACTTTCATTTTTAATTTTTTTGCTAAACCACCCTAGGTTTAGTAAATAAAAATAAAATAAAAAACCCAAATTAACATTCGAAAAATTGAAAAAATTGAATTTGGTAATTTTGTATGGGAATTTTGACTTTGAATTAGCTTCAATAGATGATGTCTGTGGCGGGCTTATTGTTACACAGCTGCGCAATGCCCAAATTTTATTCATTCCGTGCGGTTGTGTAAAATTGACATTAATCGTTAATCAGCAAGACTCTAAGACTTAGTTTGAGGATTTCAATAGGTATTGCAAAGTTCTCAAAATAAGCCCGAAAGATTTAAGTGTCTATGAAAAGAATTCTGTATAGTTTTATAGTATTCATTACGATATCATCAATCTCAATAGATTGGAGTTGGCAGGTTGATTGATAATCACTTATGAAGAGTTACAATGAAATCAATTTTAGGTGGTACTTACAAAGTTCACCGGGTCATCTATCACAAAAAAACTTGAATAAGGTATTGTATCTTTTTAGAAAAAGATAAGTTTCCAATATAGTTTTCTTCTGAACGACCCCCGACGGCAAAATTATTTCAAATTTAATTAAGGTTCGTTTTCCATCAAATTAATTCGTTGCTCGTCAGTCTGACGACGCGATTTGTAATTCAAAACGGGACTCGAAAATTAAAAGTTTTTTTCTTCTACTAGGAGGAGTTCGAACCTTTTGGAAGTTTTTGTTATTGTCCTCATCTCCGAGGATTGTTTTTGTGATTATTTGGTTTTCTTCCGCTTTTCAAACTTTTGACGTTGCGAGAGAGAATTTGACGAAAGCGAAATTTTAATAATGGACTTAATCCATTGATTTCAGGTATTAAACTACAAATATGTCGATAGATTGTTTATGTCAAGGTCGACAGGCAGGCTAACGATTCACTTTATGGTAAGTGGTTACCGTCGCTCACTAACACAAGTAACGCCCTAAGTGTTGCATGACCACTACCGACCTTAAGACAGCACACATATCAACTCGGAAAACTCGAGCTGTTTAGTATTCTTTGTATGAAACTGCCTACTGCAAAGCACACTAATCGGAATCGGAAATCGTAACGTAATAGCCTCACCTCGGGACAAGCTCCGAACCGCGATGCGGTGCGCTCAACTTGCAGTTCTCGCGCTTAAGGCTCGTCGTCCCCTAACTCACGTCTTTTCGTCCACCCTTGCCTCTGATCTGGTCCCAGCCAGGCCAACCAGGGGTCGGCGAAGATACGGTGACGATCCCTTTCCGAATTGATATATGTGCTATGACCCTTATGCGTCAAGCATAACATCGGTCAAGCGTGACATCAGTTAGGATATTTAAACCTGCCTCACCGCTCGTCTTGTTAGTTTCTGCGTTGATGAATTATTTTAGTCATATAATAATTATTTTGAATATGAAGGTCGTTAAAATGAGTTATTTCAAAGGCATTCCAACAAGATCGAAGAAGTGAGAAAAGATATTGTGTCCAACCTTAGCGTGTATCAGCATAACCAGTTAGTAAGATTGGTTGAGTGTGTAACGTTGAATGTTTTATTATCTATTTTTCTGTTCCGGCGTTACGCGAACTACGGTTACGCGAGGCAATTTCCGTCAGATGTGCATTGACCCTAGGGATAAGGAGGACAAAGCATCTTTTACTAACTCCACGAAATATAATAGCAAATGTTTTGCTGCCAAATGTGCTGTCCATTTAATGACTGCAGAATGCAGTGTGCTCTGATAAAAAAATAAAATTTACCGATAGATATTTATATAAGGATTAACAGCAAACAGTCGTAAAATAAAACGACTTTATGGTAGAAAATTATATTAGTTCCATTTTTACAATAGGGGATCGGACAGTAATAAGATTAAAATCTAAAATGTACGTAGAAAGAAAATATATAATTTTTTACGATTATTTATCGAATAATAATTTAATATAATTCATTTAAATATTTTTAAATGAAGAAATAAAATTTTATTATTTACAATATTTTTAATCTATACTGAAACACCAATTACAGTGCGTGACGTCATTTGTGGTCAATCATTGTCTTATTTAAAATTTAAAACACTTTCTGAAAATTTGCCCGATCCCCTATTATCTATTTTTTATATCAGGCAGGTGTAGAGCCCCTTTCTAGCAAGTAAGCTGCCAATACTGAAAGGATAGTGATAACAAAATGTTTTCTGGCATCTCCACTCATAGTAATGCAACAGCGCATGCGCTTTCTTTCACGACTGTCTTTTGTAAGAGGGTGGTTACTGACACCCGACAAATGACCCAATTTATGACTGCGAAATGAAACTCCGAACTTTTATTATGCATTTAGATAAAAAAATATTACGCCAAAAATTCTTCCATCAAAAAGACCAATATGAGAAATTTGAATGCAGATGGCAGTGTCACTACTAATTAGTTATTATGTAGTTTAGTCGAAATCGCTGTAGAACTCCTGAGGAATGAGGGGTGAGGCGGGAGGAAGCGAGGAAAAAGCACCAGTCACATGAGAGATATATTGTCGGAGAGCTCTTACAATATCGATTTACATAATTTTAAAACTGTCGATATAGAGCTTTCTCTATATTTATTAGTAAATATGTGAAATTCAACTTATCAAGGTAGGTTATATTAACATTTAAGGGGGAGACAAACGCTAAATACTAAAAATATCCATTGTTTAATGAAAATGTTACAAGAAATAGACAAGACAATTGCTTTGAAAAAAATATATATTATACTTAAATATGTGAAGAACCAATTGTATTAATTAGAATTTTCGTTAAAGTAATAGAAACTCCACAAAAAAAGTTAGAACACAAGAAGAATTTGACCTTTATTGAAAATTCTCTCGAAAACGGCTTATTGCACGCATATGAATCCTGTACCTATTAATAAGTTAATATCAGATAAAAAAATTGTATTAATAAAAAAATTTTTTTTGTGTAATGTTCTAATAGTAAAAACAAAAAAACACCATTTCTAGGCCTGTTGAATTGTCTCCGCCGCCAGCGAGTTCTATAGTAAATGTCATTTGCCTCAGTGAATCCAGATCTTGATCTTGATTGTTTATTAATCAAGATAGAATCTCAGTTTTGATGTCACGAAAATCACACGAATCATCTCTGGGGTGTGTTGTCCCACCAATTCTTCGGCCAAGGCTAATAATTTTCTTTTCTTCATATCCCCTCCAGCATATCTTCCAGGATTCTACTGTTTTCCAGCACTGAAAAACAGTGCTGTCAAAGTCAAATTCTGATGGTATCTATATAGGTCGTTCCAGCACCATCGAAGAAATTTAGCTCGTATAATATTTGTCCAAAGGACTGGAACACACCCCTAGATATTTTATCTCTTGAGCGTCTGACATAGGGAAGCATAGACGACGGACAGATAGAGTGGAGCGGCCCTCGCCTTGCATTTTGTCATTGATAATTGCAAGTTAATGACAAAATCACTTACGGTGACAATTTTATATGTCATAATACTTATATCCGGATTATAGTTAAAGTCACAACCACAGATACAGATTATATACAAAGATTTTCAACTGTATAGATCTGGCAAGACGAAAGATCCCGTAATGTTGACATTTAGAACCACGTGGTACAAAATCGCTTAGTCAATCGCCAACTTTACAAGGCTATTTAGATACACCATGGCCATCCTGATTACGGCGATCAGGATCAATATTTTTGTAGGAAAAAATTCTCAATGCCCCTCTCTGTTTATTCTAAATATATATTTGATCTATTTGATTACATAGAAAGCCATAACATTTAAAATCTAATCTCATGAACCATAGAATGATGATTTTATCAGAGATTTATGAAAAGATGCTGTAAAAAAATGTACATAGCAATATAAAAGTTTGAAGTCATAAAACGTAGTAAAGTGTGCGTCAGGCGAATTTAATATCCCGGGGCTATTATATTTCCCACTGCGGATATGGAGGCTATGTTACTCTATAAAGGATCATAAAATCTGGAAGTGTTGAACAATGTTATCAATGCAAAGCATCGTGTAGCTACCACCCTAAATTTAGCAGCGGCGTTTGTAAGGGTTGTATCAGAACGGGTGAAAGATTAGCATCTAATAGAAAACTAAGTTTTTGACGACAATACCTCAAAATCTTTCGACGTTGGTGTTAGTTTAGGTGCACTAAGTTTGGTCTCTAAGTCTAATTACTAGTCCGAGTCTAATTATTGACCCAATTTAATAAATGAGACAAAAAAAATTATGTAAAATTATCTACTTATATTTGCCCTAAAAAAGTAGGGTTTCAAACTACGCCCGTATATTATTTTAGACGGAATAAAGTTATAGTCAAATCCAATTCCTATATATTTTTATGTATAAAATAGTAAATATATAAAAAACATGTTGAATTAAAATATGTTTCAATCAATAAAAAAAAAATATTTCTCTCGGCAAGAGCTCAATCAAAGAATTTTGCAATATAATTCTTCATTACGAAACCCTTGCATAATACAAAGTGTAGTAAAGATGTTCAAGTATAATTAAGTATTGAGGTATCAGGATATTATTTTTTGCTAAAAGTAAGAAGTAATTTAGTTCAAATTCAAATTCAAATTCAAATAATTTATTTACAAGTAACATGGGTTACTGTGAACCAGTTCTTGTTGGTTTAAATATGCATCCACATGTACTGCCACGTCTGGCGTGTAAAATGACATGAATAGTAAATTAAAATTTATAAAACAATAGAAACCAAAAGAAAAAAAAAAAAAGAGAAAATGTCATAATAAATTGTAAAATATAATTAAATGTCAAAGTATTCTTTAATGTCATAAAAGCATTGGTCTAAAAGCCACATGGTCAGTTTTTTTTTAAATAAATTTCCCGGTAATTCCCTGAGTGCACTGGGTAACTTGTTGTATATTTTAATAGAAGAATAGTAAGAATTCCGCCTGCAAATTTCTAATCGCATCCTTGGAACATCCAAAAAATTTTTTCGTCTTGCTCTTAGCGGTAGCACATCAGCACTGTGTATGAAATTAGACTCATGCTTCTTCACAAAAACGCATATATCTCTTATATACAAGCAAGGGAGAGGAAGAATTTTTAATTGTTTAAATAATGGACGACAGCTGTCCATATACCGTGCACCACAAACTGCACGTACACATTTCTTCTGTAATTTGAAGGCCTTGTCAATTGCGGTTGAATGGCCCCATAACAAAATGCCATAAGATAAGACGGAGGATACATAACCGTGGTATGCACTGAGGGCAGCTTCTTTGGATACTGTCAATCGCAGCCTTTTAATAGCATACACGAAACGATTTAATTTAGCACAAACTGAATCAATATGAGGTTTCCAGTGACAATTTTCATCCACTAGTATACCGAGATATTTCAAAGTCTTGACTGTCTCGACATGATCATTACCGAATCTAACATCCAAATGCATATTTTTTGCCCTCAATGTTTTAAAATGAATAATTTTTGTTAAATGTTATGAATAAAATGTGGTCACGCCAAGCAATTATTTGAGTGGACTGTATTTATTCGTTGTGGTACATGCAATTGAAGGACAAGGAAAAATAGGAAATCTGCCACTTACCTCCTTCCCTGGTCCTCCAGCGGCGAAGACTGCAACGGGCCGGTCGCACTCAGAGTCCAGAAGCTCCAGCACTTCACCACTTTAATGATTGCATTCGTTGAGCGGTAAGCGTGACCATGTAGATATATTTACAAATATATATTTATTATTTACGTAGGCGGATGAAAATAAGTATTTGAATCTCGCGGTCGAGACCGGGCGTGGCGCGTGTTTTGCGAAGTTTTTTCCAGACTGGTGCGGTAGTGATAGATAGTGAACAGGTATATGATGGGAGCAAGACAGCACATTCCACAGCGAATTATTATTTATCAATTTAGATTACAATTGGCGTCAACAAAATGAATTAGTAATTAATTGTAATAAATATTTTATCTCCCTTGTCCCGTATCGAAAAGGGAGATAAAATTACAATAATATTAATAAAAGTTCCCAGTGTGCTCTCATCTTAATTTACACTGAGTGCCAACTCAAGGGGAGTTAATGTACGTTTAATTCTTGGTAAAACAAAAGTTTTAGTAACTGATAGCATGGTGTTCCACGGAGGGGGATTAATCTAACAATTTGTATGCATTTGACAAATATCTAACTACGGTATAAACGGTATGAAATTCTTTAAGTTAATTAATGTATATAGTTGTGTTAGTGAGTCCTAAATTTGTATCTAGCATTTAACTTATTTTTGTGAAATAGCGTGGCATATAGGCTGATGGCACTTCTATGTGGTGACCATAGCTTACAAAAGCGACTCAAAGGAAAATTCAATTGTATCCAAGGGAAATTCCATGTGTAAGCACTGCCTGAAGAATTTATTAAAGCTCTCTGAAAGAGATCCATGTGTTAGACACTTGGAAACATTTCTGCAAGTAGCATGTTTCTCAGTTTTTTTCTGTTTATTTAAGAAACATACATATATAATATTACTTATTTTTTACTTAGAGTTTCATATACTCAAAATAAATACAAATATTGAATAAAATAAATATGTATTATCAACTTGCACAGTGTATGAACTTTTTTTTTTACATGCGAATGATAACTTATTGAACAAAATAAATACAGTAGGTACTATAGCATTTTCACTGTATGATGATATGGGTGACAGTTCGTAACTGACAATTTTAGTGATGCAACCTAACGACATTTAATCGATTGTTTGAAAATATCGAATCAGTTGGCAAAGCAAATGGAATCGAAATAGTGATTTTAGATTTTCAGATTTAGAAATAAATTCTTAAATCTTAAAAAACAGGTTAATGTTAAATAAATTATAGAATACAATGCAGTCTGTTTAAAACATTAGTTTATTTATTCATTACTGTCAGAACTCGAAACTTGACAACTCGTATCAGACTCAGAACAAAATTTACTTTAATTTTATTGTTATTATTAGTCAGCTTTAGTTTTATTATCAAATACGATGTTTTTATAAATATATAACGATGTTTTTATATATATATAACTTTTTCTTTCCCTTTTCTTTTTGCTTTATTTGTTTACTTAGTATTAATTTTTCTTTTTTTTTCTTATTTAGCTTGGTTAGAAACGGTTTTATTAATTTTTATATGTAGTCTCAATATGCGGAAACTTATAAATGGTGTCTAATTAATGTGCCAAATTAGTTGTTAAGTAAATGTTGTATAAAATATGTCACTGTAAGTTTTCCTCGAAAATAAATAAATAAATAAATAAATAAATAGAATAGAAAAAATATTTGTTAAATCTCCGAATATCCTATGGCAAACATAGAGTACTTTCGAATATAAGTGAATATCTCTAGTGTCAATCCCTATTAACACAAGTTCCATTCCACGCGTTTGACACTTTTAAAATATATGTTTTTTTAGCACATTTACCTATTATAATAATAAAATAATTATAAAAGTGATAATTCCTTTTGTGTTTTTCGAAGAGATAATTTTTTTTTCATACATTTGTTTGTTTAATTGTTATTTTTTTTTGTGCTAATTTTTTTTTAGTTGAAAACAGTATGCGTTACATGAAAAAGTGAGCATATCATACAGTGAAAATACCATAGAAAATACTATATAATAATGAAATATTTCACAAGTGTGACATTGACATTTTTTCTTATAAAATTGGACAATTTAAAAAGGCTCTACGAGTAACATAAGTTTACCTAAATAAATATTTTGGCTAACAAGTGTACATGACTTGTAGTAGAAGGTATTATGTATACGCCTATAAATAATTTATATTTACTACACTTACTTATATGTTCCGTAGGTACCGAAAACGGAAAACGACAAACAACAAGCCGTTTGTTTTTGTAAAGGCAATAACACGGCAACAATGAGGCTTAGCGGCGGTAGTTTACGATGTCATATATTGTGGGAGCAAAAGTTCCGTCCACACTAAACTTCTGGTTCAAGTTGTAAGAAACGAGCGATTTTAGTGATGAGTGCCGCTTTCGTTAAATAACGAAGCCAATGTCGTCGTAAGACTGAGACCTTTAAGCAGGCTGTGTTATATATACATCGTGGGAATATATACATTGTGGAACATTAACATATTTTCAGTGTCTAACATAACTTACGGAATCCTTTTTTTACAAGGGAAATCCATCATGGACATCCACCGGCCTTGGGGAAAGAAAGATGGGTTATATTGAACTCCTACCCCGGGATAGAAAAGGTAGGAGATTAACCGATTAAGCTACTTGGCATTTTGCCAAGCATTTGCCACAACTCCGCCGCGGGGATCCACATCTGAATATGTATCATGGGACAGCGTACCCAACTTATGGAACCCTGAAATGAGCAGTAGATAATGACAATGATAACAGTTAGTATCTTTATTTTAAAACATGTCAGTTCGATGATATATAACAATAGATTTCTGTTTACGTTCAGCATCTAGAAAAACACAGAGCTATGTACTAATAATACATACGTATTTTAATTATTTCTGTATTTTAAATATCAGAGAAATTCGCTAGCATATCAACTAAATTGTGGATCAGACTAGAAAGAATATAATTAAAAATAATTCTAACAACAATTAGTATTTTAAGTTACGAGTTTTAAATTATAGTATGAGTACAGTCAGCGTCAGAAGTAGATGAGCATCTGAAGTAGGCAAATAATTGTTGGCATTTAATTTTTCAGTAACATCTACACAACAACAGTTTCAAATTGATATGAGCTTCTTTGAATTCAAATAGATCTAAACACTCATATGTCATATATTTCTTTACAAACCGAAAGTCTTTTTTATGTATACAATACGATTGCCAAAGGTATCTAAGCACGGAAATCTTCAATTAGATCTCAACAATTATTAGGAATAAACTTTCACCTCTTTGTATTAAGGTTCATATTTAACTGGTGGCAATAATCTCCTACTTACATTATCTTTCATATTACGCTTGAATGACATCAGTGAGGAATCATAATCCTACTAATATTATAAACGCGAAAGTTTGTAAGTATGGATGGATGGATGGATGTTTGTTACTCTTTCACGTAAAAACTACTGAATGGATTTTAATGAAACTTTACAATAATATAGCTTATACATCAGAATAACACATAGGCTACAATTTATAAAGAAATGCGGACGAAGTCGTGGGCAAAAGCTTGTAATAAATAATAATAAATCATTTTTTCAGGTTTCAGTTTTAGAATCTTTATTTATTCGATATTCCATGTAAGTTTTTTACAAAACATTTATCTTCCTCGAATTTTATTTTTTATATTTTTTATTTTATCTTTCACATTTTATATAGGTAATTATAAACTTCCACAAATGCTGCTTCTAGGGGGAAGACTTTTAAGTATATAGCTATAAATGTATGTACTGGAAATAGAGAATGCAACGGTAGTTTGAAACAAATTTATCTAAATCATATACAACATTTAAATCTTACTGAGGCGACAGATAAGTATTATTAGTATAATGTTGAGGCCAGAGTTTGATCCCGGGCTCTGGTATTCATATGCATATTATTATTAAAATATTCAATCCTATCCTGTAAAATTATGTTTCAAGTAATATCATGTTAAATCGTGAGAATAATAAGTAGACAGAGTTTCGTATGTCTAAGTCACAAAGACATTGTCCGGCACAAAATGAAAACTCTTGAAAAGAGATAAGTTTAGTATACGTCTATGTGCCTGTTGTCCTATGTATGTATTTTAATTGAAATATGCAAAAAGAGTATTTAATCCACCTATTATGATGCATTTATACAACCTCCTTAGTATAACAGTAATTTGCTTTTAATTTTGAAATCTGTCAATAAGCAATGTGAAACTTGAAGAATATTTTATTTTTTGAATTGCCTTTTTAATTGAAGCAATATATTCGATTGAAAAAATTAACTAATTACATTATTCAATAACGTCGCGCAAATATGTATCGAATTGACAACCGTACCAAAGAGAAAATTATAGAAATGAGAAATACAGGTTTATCAGTGACTGATATTTCTGATGAACTATGCCATGTTACAACTGGCCGACCTCGAAGCACAAGTCACAATCAAGACAACAGAATTGTTCAAAGGGCACTAGATGAAAGATTCATCAATACGACTCAAGTGGCTACCGAGTTTCAAATATCTTCCAGCACTGTAAGAAGGCGTCTCAAAAAACGTGGCATTAATTTCAGAGTTCCGGCTAGGAAACCAGTTTTAAATGATAGGCACAAAATGCTCCGTTTGCAATTTGCAGCCAGATACCTGAACTTTGATTTTAGCAACGTCATTTTTATGGACGAAAAAGTTTTTTGTTCTTCTGACAACGGCCGGGTCAGTTTATGGAGAATTAATAACACAAGATAATATGACGAAAGGAATATTGTTCCCGATCGTCGTAGTGGCCGAATAAGCAATGCATATTGGGGTTGGATGTCAAAGAACGGTCCAGGAGAATTAGTACCCATTTCAGGACGAATGAATGCAACTGATTATAGAGAAATTCTTGAACATTCTTTTTTGCCAACCGCTCAAATTGTATATCCAAACCAAAACATTCAGTTTATTCAAGATGGCAGTTCTATACATAATTCCCGAATAGTACAAAACTGGATCGTTGAGAATAACCGCGAAATAACTTTAATAAAACTACCTCCAAAAAGCCCGGATCTCAACCCAATTGAAAATTTGTGGGGGAAAATGGTTCAAGAATGGGACAACACCCAACCAAGAACGCGACAAAACTTGGACAGACAAGTTAATGATGTATGGGAATCTTTTAGAGGTCGACAAATTTGCGAGAATTTAGTGACCTCTATGCGGAAGCGTCTACAGGACGTGCTCAATGCTGCAGGAGGGTATACGCAATACTGAGTTACTTTTTACTTGTTTCTTTTCTCAGGTTTTAATAGCTACATTTATAGTCACCTGATTAATTATTGTTAAAATGCGATAGATTGGAATAATAATCTATTTCTGGGGGATTTTCAGGTCTATTCAACATAGTTTAACTAATTTTGTTTTGCCGTAGAACTAAGTGGAATTTTTTTCAACATAATAATAATAATATTTATTTTCGATCATGGGTATTGTACCTGAGATAATATTTTTATTATTCCGCTCCTACATGAACTAACCGACAATCATTCGGTGTAAAAATTACCAATAACTTAAAACTATTCAAACCCACTATTAGCTATCTACACACAAATAATAATATCTAAAAATTAAACTTTGCAAATGTATTATATTATTTTATTTTCGAGGGAAATAGCTACTTTCTTTTATCTATGTATGAACACTTTTATTTTATTCATTTATAAGTTATTTATTTATATTAGCAATCTACCCTCGAGGAAATTTTATAGTAATATTTGTCTAGTAGAATTTTTTTAAGTTTAGTTCTGAATAAATGGTAGAAAATAGTTTTTGTTTTGGAAGGGTGTAAACAAAGTCTATCCCCGTTTCGCCGATTTCGAGATACTTTTTGGTTTAAGGTCGAAAATAAATGCATATTATTTTTAACAAATAAAGCTATTTTCAATATGTAAAGAAAAGGGAGAGTCAAATTTTTTTGTTTGATAAATAGTGGCTTACAGCTATCCATAGTACTTAATTTAAACATAGCATGTATACACCGCTTTTGAATCTTAAATATTATATAATTATCTGTAGAATTACCCCAAAATATAACACCAAACCTAAGAACAGATTCTACCATACCATAATAAGCAGTTATTATAGCATCTGCATTTACTATTGGAGCCAGTTTATAAAGAGCATAGGAGGAACTGCTGATCTTTTTACTAAGTTTAGGAAGACACATCTTTAGGAAAGACACCCGCCTGTATGCAAAGATTGATAATATGACCTAGGTGATGTGATGACATATATCTCTATTAACAGTTTTAATAATTTTAGTAGAAAAACCGTCAAATCCAACACTGTTAGTATTTTTCAGATTTTTTATTATGTTGGGGAAGGCTTGGTGCCATGAACATAGATTGAGTTTATGATCAAGGCACACTTTAGCTTTTTCACCCACACCTTTGATTGGTTCGATTTTATCAATAAAATAATTATTGAATGAATTAGTTATGTCTGTAGGATTATATATATAAACATTATCCCTTTTAATTAATGATATAGGTTCTCTTCGAACATTCAGTCTAGACTTGTTAATGATGTGTCATGTAATTTTAGATTTATTACTTGATGTTTTAAATATTGAAATTATTTTGTGCATATTTTGTCAAATGTATTATTTTTTATAATCGCTTTGAATAATTAAGAAATTTTAGTTTGCTGATTTTCGTTGATTTTAATATAGATTATAATAATTATTCCACAATAATTTTCGTTTTTTTTGCTACATATTTGAATACGTTTACTGTTGAACAGCATAGAACGAAATGTGGTTGGTGTGAGAAGAATAGACAGGGTAAAATTGCTATCTAACGCTTACAGTGTTTGCAAAAAGATAAAATGGCGATGGACGGGACATATGTTGCGGGAAACAAAAGAAAAGTGGACCAGAATAATAACAGAATGGTACCCTAGGGGTGAAAAGAGAAGTAAAGGGAGACAATTTAAACGTTGGGAAGATGAAATAAGGCAAGTAGCAGGTCCTGCATGGACCCGATTGGCCAAAGATCGAGCAACGTGGAAATCTTTAGAGAAGGCCTTTGTCGTAGGACAAGCTGTTACAGTTAACAGACAGATTGCCGATTTGTAAACAAATACAAATGTTATTTGTATGTACTCACATACAATAAAACATGTAATGATTGGTAGGAACTATGAGTGTATATGTAATGAAACACTAACAGTAATAAAGGCTTATTTTATTTATTTTATTACTGTTGACCCATAAACATATTTTTCCAAGGGAAACATAAGTAGGTAGTAGAAAACACTGGAATTTTCATTAAAAATACCGTATGCAACATTTGGATCATCGGTTTCATATATTTCATAGAAAGATAAGCTTTTTATACAGGTTTTAAATTTTATTAAATTAATTAAGTTTTAAAAAAAAAATAACGAAATTAGTTTTCTACTTATAGATTATAGGAAAACCTATAAGAAGTCCATGATATTAAAATAACATGGTAAATCACTCAATATTGTGCATACCAACTTACATTTGCAGGTGGAATGTGTGGGAGAACATATTTTTCAACTCCATGTGATAAGTAAAATCGTACGGAACCCTCTCCACGCGAGTTCAACTCGCACTTGTCTCTTTTTTTTTTTTTTGTTTAACGTCTTTGTTTCTAACTTTTACAAATTCTTCTTAAAGGGTAAAAACATACCTGTTGAACAAAACACGATATCTAAATAAATTTAATTTTAATTTGAAACATTAATATTCGGTAAACGATACCTTATAATATCAACAATCAACTGGCATTTTTTTGTTTAATGTAATAAAATGCATAAAACTCATACAAAAATAAACTTCAGAGGTGTTTCGATTTTATTTTTGATGTGAATAAAAAATGTGTATAAAAAACTACCCAATATTGCGAGTGCACAAACATAGTCTATATAATTTTTATTTCAATTTTTACGTGAGCTCATACCGTTCACGTGACGATGGTTAAATACACGACATTTTGATACATTACAATGAATAAAACCATTAGAAGAACAACTATATGGAATATAGTTAAAGCGTTAGTTCAATCAATAAAACTATGTGCCCTACAGTTGACAAAATTAGTAGAACCGATTATCAGAGTACCGATTGTAGATAGATAATATAATAAAGTACATCTAAAAACAGACGAGGCATATACCCAGCAATAATGAAAAATATATAGCTGCTGTTATCGGCGCGACGACTACGCTCGGTTCAAACTATCACCTACAAGTATATTGAACAACGTAAAGGGCCAAATCTCAATGCATATTATTTTTTTACTCCTTAGAGGTTTTGTATCGGGGCTTTTTTTAAATTTCTAATTTAAGTTTTATTAATAGGTCATTGACACCTTTAATATACATTAGGTATTCGTCCTTCTATTCTTTTGTTATTGTAGATGCATACCTAATTTAAAAAAAAATACATATAAACATTTCGTATCGAATGGTCTATAATGGACTTTTCTATATTTTCTATATTGTGGACGTATTTTTCTATTAAGTGAAGAAATGACAATTTTAGTTAGGTTTAAAATAATAAACCAGTTTTCATTAACCTAGTTTCTTAATTTATTATATAGCAAGTACCTTTCACCTATATAAAGACGTATATAAAACCCTATATAAAACCTATACACGTCCTAATATAAAGACGAGGGTCATTCGAATAGCGAAATAATCTTTCGCTTAAAATATAATATAATATCTATATACATATAATATTGTCAATTATATTTAAATGCTTAGATACATTTGGCAACTTAGTTGTACAATTAATTATGAAAATATGCTTGTACAGAAAATAATGACATTTGACTGTTTAGATATTTTTGACGCGTTGAATGTTCACATTAATTGGATTACTTTGCAGTGCACATATATTTGATTTTCGAAGTGTGTACTATTATTTGAGTACCTGGACAGATCCGATATATCTGATGCTGACTGTACATATTAATTAAGAGAAAGTAAAGAACGGACGAAATAAAGAAAAATATTTCTTTTTTGACAGACACAATTACAAATAGTACAATATTATTGTGAAGCCACATGTAATAAGTAATAACTATACATACATACTTTTAAATATTCTTTAACCTTCGATTAACATTTAACACGAAATAATTTCATGTTGGGCATATAATATTTTTCAAAATAATAATTTCTCTTTTGAGAAATATTATGTGCCCAAACTGAAATTTGTGAAATGATTTTTTTCTGGACCTTACAATATATTCTTCCTTTAATTTTTAAGTAATCAATCGTGCTAAATTAATTGTCAACAAATGTCACCCACGCTTATGAATTGTGACACAACAATTGCGGCGGGAAACGATTTATTGTATTTTACAACTATCCTTCCCGGTCGGGACATGATTTTTCATTACCGCTGAATACCAGCGCGTCATAATTTCATTTAAACTTAATTACGACACTTTCTTTTTATGTTCTTTTTCAATCGCATTCATAAAAACAAAATCTCACGCATGTTTCGTAGGCAAAACGAAAACATCTGTGATTTAAGAAAAAATTTGAAAAATGACATAAAAATTTCAAAATTCAAAATTCCTTATGTGTTTAATTGAAATCGAAACTAATTAATGTGATTGTGTGTTTTTGGTTCTTTTGGGGTGTACGAGAGTATTTTAATGTCTCAGACACATTTTTTGACGAGCCCGTTGGATGAGTGGTTAGAGTGCTTGCCTTAATACTCTGTTCTAGGGTTCCTGGGTTCGATTCCCAGATCGGTCAACTTTGAAAAATGAACTTTTCAAATTTGGCTCTGGTCTGGATCTGGAAAGTAGTGGCAGTGCACACTTCGTTTTGCAGTCATTTGGGCATCCCGTCTGGCGGCAGTAACCATCACCCCCTTACAGAAGACCACAATAAAATACCAGCACGTGTGCTGTTGTGTTTCGGTGAGTGAGTAAGGGATGCCCGAGCACATTTCCCCCCCTCTCCTAATCCCTTATCCTTAATCCTACTGTAGTCGTCAGCGCACATGCAATAGCTTTGGCATTGCTTGTGTTATAGGCTACGGTGGCCACCTACCATCAAGTGGACCGTCAGCTTGTCTGCCGAACTCAACATAAAAAAGAAGGTAATAATGCCGAATTTTATGTTATGTATTTATTTATTTTCATTGATTCAATTGGAAATTGGAAAAGGAATACGGTGAATTTTCGAAATTCCCTAAAAGGATAATATGTTTTTACTTGGGAATAATTAAAAGGTATATAAATCGTTTCGCCCTAATGAATATCCACTCGACTGTTATGAATCGCTTAAGATAAATTGAATAAAGGGGGGTCACAAACAAAAAGCCGCGAGTTGAAGCAAGTTCGTCGAACATTCTGCATCAATATTAATTAGAATTTTAAACCAACTTAGGCGCTTGAGTGACGTAACCATAACTGTTTGTACATATAACGATACTCTTAAAACAAAAATAAATATTGTACATGTATAAAATTCCTCTTGTCATTGTTTTGCACTGTATTTGAGTCTCTACATTTTTTTTTATGTTATAAAGGATGGTACAGGTAACACCAGAGTTACAGGTGTTTCCCCGACCTCTAATATTTCTACGTACTTATTTTTATTTTATTTTTTTACTTTTGACGAGCCCGTTGGTTGCTAATACAGGTATTTCGGGTTCGATTACTGACTGATTCAAATTTGGAATTGAAATTTTCAAAATTGACTCTGGTTTGGATGGGCAGAGTCGTATTCATATCACAAGAAAATAGTGCTTATATTTGGTGCAAATAAATATGTACTAATAAAAAGTTTATTTGGAAGTTATTTTTATTTCCTAAGAATTTTATGGAAAAGGGAATTTTTTGTGTTCTTTGGACATTTCTGGTATTCCAATCTCAGTGAAGTCTATATCGACGGGCGCCTTAACAAAATTCGTAAATATTGCTTTTTTTTTACTCGGCGACTGTACCATTTATCCGAAAAAGTTAAAGGCAACTAACTGTAATACTGAAATTACATTTAAAATTTATAATTTCATAAAATCGTTTTGCTCTAACTAGATACTAGTAGCCAGCTGCGCTTGCGCATCACAATTACGAATACTTTTGGAGTTATCTATACTAATCTATGTCTATACTATGTTATAATACTAATATTATAATACTATATTATAATATTAGTATAATTATATAATATTATACTAATATTATATACTAATATATACTAATATTATAAATTTGTATGTATGTTTGTAATGAATAAACTCAAAAACTACTGGACCTATTTTAAAAATTCTTTCACCTATAGAAAGCTACATTATTAGCGAGTAACATAGGTTACCTCCCCCATCTCACCCCTTTAACCCCCTCCATACAAATGTTTGTTTGTAATGAATAAACTCAAAGACTACTGGACCGATTTTAAAAATTCTTTCACCAATAGAAAGCTAAATTATCAACGAGTGACATAGTATATAACGATGTCGCGCGCAACAGTTAGTAGTTTATATGTATGTACACCGTTTTCGCAGTCAGTCTTACCACAGGTCTTACTTTGAGTTAAGTTAACTATAAGTACCCCTCTAAGGTAGGTCGCAGTAAAAAAAGAACATTTGTGCTGTTGTATAGAAGGGAAGAGAGAGCTCATTTATCTATTACCTCTTAATTCCTTAATCATTTGTATATATTATATATCAAAGCCTGCTTAAAGGTCGTATTATTACTGCCAACCATCAAAAGGCATGATTAAATCATTAATCATGACTTTGTCCATTATCAAAGGATAATGGACAAAGTCAGGTCCCTCTTAATCTTACCATCAAAAGGCACCAAGTTCAACTAACTATTTATGTAATATAACATGAGAAAACAAGAGATTTACAAGCTTCGACACGTGTTGGAGACGGTTCACTAAATCTGTGCATTCACTAAGTGTAGTTGATATAGTTCAGATTCTATACAAGTATTAATTACAAAAGTTCACGAGTGAAATATTTTGTTAAGGAATTTCTGGTTCTTTTCAATAACCTTAATCTTTGTTAATAGCTGTTCTGGAGTTTCAGCCACATTGTTTATGGTTAATGAACCTTTTATGTACCCCTTGAGTACTTTGAAACCCATGAGAAATATGTCATAGTTATATTCATAAATAAGCCAGGGTTTGCTTTGTCTTTAAAATCATTGACTATGATTTTTTCTAATAATAACTGAGTACTATTATGGAAATCATAAATATGATCATCATAGAATAGGCTAAGAAAAAAACTACCTAGATTTTCACTATTCAAACCTGGGACCATTGAGTCAGAGGGCTAATACATACAGGGCAGTTTATAATTTTTGTCTACGTTTGGACTAATAGGGTCATTTCTATCTTATTTGCCATTCCTACGTAACAATATTTTTGTTTGTAAACTAATATATTTTTTTATCAACATTTTTGCTTTAGAATTATGTCTATGTAAATATTTTTTAATATTATTTCTTTTTCGTTAAGAAAATAATTATTAAAAAGTGCATAAAAATGTCAGATCGAATGTGACGTCAAAGTCTATGGAATGTGACGTCAACGTCTCTGAAATGTCAACAAGCGTGTAGATGTTTGTGATTTTTAACATTTGATTGTATTGTAGATTTTGACGTCACGACAAGCGCGCCAAAAGGGCGGGTGTTTAAAGTGCCCGTAGCTGTTAGTTAATTTTAACTTTTTTTTTGTTACCAAATTTCTGTTTTTTGGCGCTGAATATTTTTTTACGGTTATATAACGATATAACCTATCGTATGAAAATATAAAAAAAATGTGCATATTCCCTATTATATTAATATAAATAAACAGTACAATTAATTTTACTAATAAAATATGGATATTGATACAAAATGAATATGTATTTGTACTTTTTTTATTAAATAATCTTTTTGACGAGCCCCTTGTTCAAATGGTTAAAATTCTTGCTTAAACGCTCTGCCTCAGGAATCTCGGGTTCGATTCCCGGCAGGGCCAACTTTGGAAATGAACTTTACATAGTTGGCTCCAGTCTGAATTTGACAATTAGTAGTGACAGGGTACAGTGCGTTTCGCAGTAATTAGGGCTGCCCGTTTGGCGGTAACAACCACCCACCTCACTGAACACCATCGTGAAATAAAATCATGTGTCCTGTTGTGTTTCGGTGAGTGAGTTAGGGGATGCCAGAGCCCATTGCCCTATCCATTCCTAATCCCTAATCCTTAATCTTTACTATTGTCAGCAGCGCACTTTCAGCATTGCCACTTACCATCAAAGTCAGCCTGTCTGATAACTTTAACTAAAAACAACTCGTTTAATCAATGAAAGTGCATAACCTTTTATGCACTTTCATTGATTGTGCATATTTACACTAATCTAAATAGAAAATTTAGAGGTATAAATGGATCTCGTTTGCCTGTAAAATGTAAATCTGTGTTTTAAAGGAGGTTTCTTTGACAATTTTTTCTCTGTTATAAAAGTTTACAAATCGTGTAATATAACTGACAAAATGAAGTCAGTAACATGAAGAAACAGATTACCAAACATCACTTTCATATGTTTTGTCATTGCTGAGAAAAATCTAAATCCCTGCCACCAAAATTTTCAATTCGTCGCCTTAAGCGAAAGTTCGTAATATACTTTGAAACAAGTTGTGTATTACCGACACAAATTAAGCGAAGTTATAACGAAAGGATACTGCAGTACGACATAGCAACATTTGCATTGTGAGCAATGCAGTTTCGTCGTTAACACTTGTTTTCGATGCAAACTCGATATAAACTGTAAATATAGATATTCCAGAAGGATCTTTGATGACAGTTTTCAACCTCAAAGAGAACACCAATAACAGTTCTTCTAACTATAGCTAATAAATGATAAGTAACATCTTACTGTTGTTCGTTCCGTTTTGTTTCCTTTCAGAAAATCTGTATGCCTGTCTATCTATTTAGTAGATTTTTTGTTACACATTGCCAAATGCTTGAAAACTCTAAAAAAACGCTAAATATTCATTTAAATGTCAGTGTTTAAAAAATAATAAAGGAGAGTCCCGTGAAAACTTAATCCTAAATCAAAGAGACGAAGTTACAGCATGATCAAAAACAAGAAAAGAGCTGTCTTGATAGCTCACTTCTTCTTGAAAAGCTTGAAGCTTTAAAGTTCCAAACGGATGCAAAGTTAAATCAAGTTCGGATACTGAAGTGTCGAAATTTCCTAAGAAGACTTGTTACCGAGATAAAATCTATAATTATGTATATCTATATATATCTATACATATATGTCTATGTACTCTATGTCAATGACTTAATGTCCACTAATCTGGCCAATGCCGAGATCATATGCTACGCCGACGACACGGCAATTATTTTTCACGACACTACTTGGGCTGGGGTCATGAAGTGTGCAGAAGAGGGAATGCGACTCGTTAATGCCTGGCTTCATAATAATCTACTAACTCTTAATTTGCAGAAAACAAAATTCCTCTGTTTCCATAAAACATTGAAAACCTCCCCAGCGTTAGAAAAAATCAAAATCCATTTCTGTACTCCACAAAATGCGCAACCCTGCACTTGCAGCCACATCACCAGATCACCCACAATTAAATATCTTGGTTTGTTTGTAGATGAGACACTATCTTTTAAGGCTCATATAGATGTTACTTCAGATAGGGTCCGAAAATTAATATATGTTTTTAAAAACTTACGAATGGTAGCTGACTTAAAATTAATGGAAACAATATATACTGCTCTCGGTCAATCGATAATTTCCTACTGCATCCTGACATGGGGCGGTGCAACCACAAACAAAATGATGCGTCTGGAAAAAGCACAGCGGTCAGTATTGAAAGTGATACTTGGCAAGCCTCTTAGATACCCAACCAACACGCTATATAAGGAAAGTGGATTTCTCACAGTTCGGGGTCTGTTTGTGTTTAAAGTAATGGTGCATACACATCGCTATGTAATTAATTCAGTTGATTATAGAAAAATGCTTCGAAAACGTGTTTTTAAGTTACCCGTCCCACCCATCAAATCCAAGCATGCCAGAAAATACAGCATCTTCCTCCACTCATATATCTACAATAAGGTCCAATCACGTTGTTGTATAAAGTACTGCACACTTCCAGAAATGAAGATCAAAGTTATGAAGTGGATTGCCACACTTTCTTACATCGAACTTGAAGAACTACTAAGAGAACTCAAATGACTGTTAATCATAACAAGAAATTAACTAAATCCTCTATGACTATATATCTATCAAGTATACTTCCATTCACACACACACACACACACACACACACACACACACACACGCGCGCACGCATGCACTCTGAAAGCGTCCTTTTAATAGCATTTTTAAACCCATGAAAATCTTAATGCAATATTTGTTGAACTGATTGATGTCGCGTAAATGAACTATCTTGGTAACCTTAGATCATCCACAGGACAGGCCTCGCCTAGTGTAGAGATCATTGTAATAATGATTGTTGATACGTTTCCCGTTGCCATGTTAACATATTTACTTTTTCATATTTTATTAAACTGTTTGCTACAATAAAACATGTACGTATTATGTTAATATTGTGAAATAAAATAAATTTATTATTATTATTATTTTATTATATTATATAATAAACTTGTGATTGTGCACATTGTACTTATGTCACCGAGGTAAAAAAAAATAGTCTATAGAATTTTTTTCCCTTTGTCTGTGCGTTTGTGCACGCTAATCTCACAAACGGTTTAACTGATTTGAATGCGGTTTTCACTCGTGTTTTGTAGCGAGCTTCCCGTAACATTTAGTGTTTGTTTTTCATTCCAATCGGCTTACAAACAAAAAAGTGTGTGTGTCAGATTTGACACACTACTGGAGTTGACACACACACACACGTTCCTTTAAACGCATAAAATTGAATATATAAAATTTTCCTCTTATCAAGAGATAACTGGATACCTAAATACTTTATATTATTTAGTCACATTCTGCATACTCGGATGTCACGTGTTCCAACAAAAGTTACGTCAGTTAAGTTCAGTATACACAGATGTCACTACGTTTCAAAAGTTCAAATAGTTAATTTTTCGAGGATAGATGTCGCTGTGCCGGCCGGTTATAACGCGCTATCATTTCGTTCCTCAACGCGGACTACACTTTTCATACAAGATTTCGACGTTTGCTTTATAAGCCCAGAGAATAGAAATACGAAACATAAATATATGCGTCAGCTATAGCACAAATGTCAAGTGACAGATAATGTAACGCTTTTTAGTTAACGCTTGTAATAATATTACTCCTCATAAAATTTCCATACCGGGTGCCTTATATAAAAAATCGATTCTTCTTAAAGAGTAAACCCCAAAAAGTTACGCCCGAATACCACGAGTACGTAGTACATAATTAAGTTCAAGAACATAACTATCTACGTGTCATGTACAATCCAAGTACACTAAGTAATTTAGACGAGATTGGTTATTGGTACATTGATCATTGGTCTTTCGTCATTTTTTACTAGTCATTCATTGGTCGTGGTGTGGTATATTGGTGCATTTTCATCCCTTGAGAAGAACACCCCCGAAGAAAGAGGTGGGTCTCGCTATCATAACACTGCCAATTAATACGTAGATCCATTAAGAATTAAGATTTAAAAATATTGCTGGTCACAATGGTACTGGACAAAGTTATTTGAATCATAAACAGACCTGTGCAAGTACACCGAATGGCGCAAAACTTATTTCTATTCGGTATACGTGACTAAATTCATTGCACATGAAACCAGCTGCAGACCAGTCGATCTGCTTGCGCAATTCATATGCTGATTTGAACATCATTTATCAAGCCATCTCTTGTATCATATCTTTGAACCAATAAATCTTTATAAGAAACAATACCTAAGAACAATTAATCTTTGATTATTCTGTTATGTTACATTTTTTATCTCATGGAACTTTTCTTTTTTAGCTGAAATGTTTATCCAGATTCACCTCTAGGTATGTAGTATACGTATTTATCTTGCAAAGATTTTCAACTGTACATATATAGATCGGGCAAGACGAAAGAATCCGTAATTTGACATTTAGGACCACGTGGTACAAAATCGCTCAGTGCGACATTTGGTACAAAATCACCAACTTTACAAGGCTATTTAGCTACGCCACAGCCATCCTGATTACGGCGATTAGGGTAAATATTTTTGTAGGAAAATTTCCCCATGCCCTATCCTATATATCTGTTCTAGGGTTCCCGGGATCGATTCCCGGCAGGGTCAACTTTGAAAAATCAACTTTTCAAATTTGGCTCTGGTCTGGATTTGGAAAGTAGTGGCAGGGCACACTGCGTTTCGCAGTCATTTGGGTAGCCCGTCTGGCGGCAGTAACCACCCCCTTACAGAAGACCACCGTGAAATAACAGCACGTGTGCTGTTGTGTTTCGGTGAGTGAGTAAGGGACGCCAGAGCCCATTTCCCTATCCAATCCTAATCCCTTATCCTTAATTCTACTACAGTCGGCAGCGCACTTGCAGCAGCTTAGACGTTGCTTGTGTTATAGGCGACGGTAGCCACCTACCATCAAGTGGACCGTCAGCCTGTCTGCCGACCTTAACATATAAAAAAATTTTTTTGGAAATTTCCAGTTGTTAGTACTTACTGTTATTAGAGGGGTGTGAAGTACCATATGATATAGTCTTTGGGTGAATAAATTGTGATATCCTTAAAAAAATAAAAGCAAAGTATTTTTATAAATTCAGCGCCAAAAAACAGAAATTTGGTAACAAAAAAAAAAGTTAAAATTAACTAACAGCTACGGGCACTTTAAACACCCGCCCTTTTGGCGCGCTTGTCGTGACGTCAAAGTCCACAATACAATCAAATGTTAAAAATCACAAACATCTACACACTTGTTGACATTTCATAGACGTTGACGTCACATTCGATCTGACCGTTTCAAGTATTTTGAATTTCCCACATTTTTATATACTTTTTAATAATTATTTTCTTAACGAAAAAGAAATAATATTAAAAAATATTTACATAGACATAATTCTAAAGCAAAAATGTGGATAAAAAAAATATTTAAGCCTTTTTTGAATTAGACGCATATTCCTATTGAACTAGATAGCTATTTTGTACATTCATATGTCACATTTTATATAGCTACATTTTATTAGTTCGCATGGAATAAGATTGGATATTAGACCGGTTTGAAGGTTCAGATTATTGAAGGTGGTTAGATGTACCTTTATATGCAGTCAGGCGTAAACATTAGAAAAGTTATGATGAAAATTGGCATGTGATATTGTTAAGTAGGTAAATACTTTTTCGTGAAATAAAACAACTCTTTAAGAAAAAATTGAATTCTATTCATATTATGTCGTGTGAGCGAATCAGTGGTCAGCAGACTAGTCTGTAAATGATTTTATTCCAAAATTGAATTCGGTCAGTAAATTAAGAATTAAAAAAAAATTTTGAATTGTTCTTTGTAAAAATAATAATAGTAAATTTGTTCTGTTCTGAGCACATTTATTCTAGGATAAGGAGTAATTTTAAATAGGTAGATAAGTGTGACGCTTCGTAAAATCCTTCCATAATGACTTCAAGATAAGGACAACCGTATAGGCATTTTTAATTAATTGAATCTATCCTGAACCATCTCCGGGGAATCAGAGTTTTTATCTGATGCCTTTTATCTTTGAAACAAAGGAATTTGAAACTTATTCCGCACTTGTTAAGGTCCAATTTTATTTTGATATGAGATACTTTTAATTTGCAATTTTCTGGCTTACTATTACTGGGAGATTAAGTTCTAGCTTCGGATAGAATCTTTAATTTCCTCCGGGCGTTACCACAGTAAGGTTGAAATACAAATGTCATAGAGGAGGAACAAGAAATTTAAGCCGAACTTACTCGAGGACGCAAACATATTTAAATTGGTTTTGAAAATAAGCCTTTGATAGTGAAGTTTTATTAAATTATTAAGAGGATAATTTGATAATTTTTAGTTGTCAACTAAAAAGATTTCTTCCATTTTATCCATTATATTACTTATCTATACTAGTTATATAATATCATAAAGAGAAAATACATAATAATATTTGTATTGTATGTATGTTATTTCGTATGTTTGTAATGAATAAACTCAAAAACTATTGGACCGATTTTAAAAATTCTTTCACCTATAGAAAGCTACATTATCAGCGAGTAACATAGGCTACTCACCCTCCCCCCATATCCGCCTTTTCCCCCTCCCCTCCGTACAAAATTGCCGTTTTCCACGAATAATTATTTTATAAAGAGACGAAGTCGCATGCAACAGCTCTAGTTCATATATAACAAATTGATATGCTATAGAAAGCGTCAGCGAGTAACATTATAAGAACTTTAATAATGTTATAGGATTATCATTTTCCAAACTATTACCATACTGTTATAGTACCCGGCAAACTTCTTGGCCATCGCGTGAGGTGTTGGGGGAAAGTTTGCGCATGGTACACTGAAGTTGTTTCATTGAAAAACGCTATTTTTTGATTACTGGATTTTTATTGATAGAGCTAATAACGTTTTAGTTGGTGGTATAGAGAGAAAAGAGATCACGAGAGACAAAGAGACCTATTTTTCGTTTCTGCGCATTCAAGGTCGTTTGTCCAAGAAGTTTGCCGGCTACTTACCATTATGTATATTATTGACAGTAGATAGAATCAACCAATTTTCTAACGGCCAATTTAAATCTGTCTATTTGTAATTGATAAATATAGTCGTAATCTTTGGTTAGATCATGTAAATATTAAAGTATTAAAATCTTATTACACATTTACATATATAGGTACATATATCTACGCATAAAGATTTTTTTCAAAAAAGAAAAAAAGAAAAAGAAAACTTGTACTTACTTATGATACAGAGTTTAAATAAAATAGTTTTTAGAATTTTTTTCTGTTTGTCTGTGTGTTTGTGCACGCTAATATCTAAAACGGCTTAACCGTTTTCAATGCACTAAAAACTCTTCTGTTGAATTGGCTGAAGCTTTAGTTAACTATATTATCATCTGTAAAACGATGATGATTGAAAGTTTATATAAAGTTAAAAATGGACAGTTCAGGTGATTTTGAACTATCCAATGTAAGTTGACCTCAGTCATATTAAATAGGGTTCAGCTTATGATGAAGGCTTTTAATCTCAGAAACGGCTTAACCGATTTTCATGTGGTTTCATTTAATGTGTTGTGTCGTTATGGTTTACAAACAAAAAAGTTGCTCGCTATACCGAATATCACCCGTACGAAGTTGCGTTCTCAGTTAGTATGCAGAATATAGATCTTATATAAATTTGACTATTCAGTTTTCTGACTAGTAATGATTATTTATTCAGACTTATTTTGTCTGCAAAACCTATTGATGAAACATGTTTATAGTACTTATTATTACCCACAAAAAAGTTCGCGAAGCTATGTACATGCTTAGGTATTTGTTTGTGAATGTAGAGTCAGTTCCATTACTGTTTTTCGATACAAGGGATTTTAGACATTTGATTCAAAATTGCAGAATGGATACGATTATATTAATTGTGTCTTAATGTTCCTATTCATATGAGTTGCTTTAGTATTTAAAAAAAATACTAAAATAAAATAAACATAATTTATAAACATAATTTTGAATTAAATATACTTACTTACATAAAAATTGTCATTTTTTTAACAAGTCCGGGTCAAATTTGATCAGAGTATGTGTATACGTATTTCATACTTACTGGATTCTTTAAGAACGTTCCAAAAACGATATCATACAAGTTCAATAATTCATTTATATGTTGACGTGTTACTTTGTTTACAAGTTGGAACAAGTTTTAATCACGATGTACCCAGTAACAAGAGGGGAGCGTTAACAAAAAAAGCAAACACAATTGTTAGGAAAGTTTCCGAAGTGCCTATAGCTTGTGAATAGAACGCTTTGCTTATAAAGTTATTAGATTTCCTTACCATGGTTCTAATTTTCACTCATTATTTATCGAAAGAGTACTGCTATCTCGGTATATATTATCTTCTTTATAAGGTTAAGAAATTTTGTTTTGAGTATGAGTTTCTGTTTATTTATTGTCTTTTGGTTACTCGCAAATCGATCGAGTACATGATGTGTGCGAGTAGATGACTCGCTTTTGTTAGCATAATTCCCTTAGATTAAATTAATTTTAATGTCTAATTAATTTTAAGCATGATAGAAATTTGTAAGATTTTCTTATCGAATAGCTCAATATCCATATTATATACATACTCAATGATAATTATTTTAAACATAAATTCCGAAGGACAAGCTACTAAATATGTCTCTAAATACTAAATACTTGATTAAAGATTGTTTTATCTACAATTTTTCTTTCACTTAGTTTTATTATAAAATTTATCTACTGTTTGGCTAAAATATGCAAAAACCGTATTTGCGAACTTTGTCTAAACTTGTATTTTTTTTGGCCAAGTGGGATCGATCGACTTTTCCTGTTTATCCCTCTTTCCATTAGTGAAAACCGAATTAAAATCGGTCTACCCGTTCACGCGTGATGCCGTGACCAAGGGAAATGGGGATTCATTTTGTATATATAGAAGATTTATAATGGTATTCCTAACATTCGAACAAAATTTGAGCTCTGCGAATTAATGTAACCTTACTGCTATTTTTTGAACTAACTTGATTGGACTAATATAAACATGTCAGACAAACAAAATACAATAATCTTTAAAAATAATAAATTCACACAAGTGGCTATAAAATCGCAGTTTTTAAAAACTAAATAATTTAATTAAATGTCGTTTTCATTTTGAGAATTCTTTAAGGAAAATTTAAAATTTTTTGGTAGATTCTCATTTCGGGTTAACAGCATTGTACGACCTCAAATGGTTCAAGTTTGAACTCTGCTCTGGCGAACACAGCCAATCCTCGACTTGATTTACAAACATTGCATATTTGAAACTAGTCTAGACTTAGTAACATGGTCGGAAACCTGCACCCAATCTGATTCTCATAAATATAAACTTAGATTTCAATTGCTTGTCATTATGTTAGATGGTTTAAATTACCCAATAAATCCTGTTTGATTTCAAGATATAACCGTATTCAATAAGTTACGTCACACTGGTACATCTTCTTCTTAGTCGTAAGTATACACTGATGGAGTGGTTGTGGCATGAAATGTCTGACAAGTTGGTTGCGGCCTCTGCGAGATTTCCACATCTTTCTCTATTAGTGGCACTGCGTGTACACTCAGTAAGGTATAATATCGTATACGATTCATTGAGGTCTATCTTGTGGGTGATCGGCCATGAGAGCGCTGATCCTCTATAAAAAAAATAGTCAATATTTTCACAAATTTCTAATATTCCTCTAATACAATATGTGAACAATATAAACAATATACACAATAAAATAATAATTACAAGCAACAAAAATAATATATAGACAAGTAACGAGAGAAAAAGGCTCAGTATACAGTATACAGTTGTGGTATTGACACCCCCCCCCCCCCCCCCCCACACACACACACACAGGCATATATATAATGTTTTATATAGAATAAATACTCGAAAGATAAGTTTAAAAACACTGGTTTGGCTCCTGTTACGACTAATTATTATTAACTAATTTATACATTTATGTGAACATATCATATTTATTTACATATCATTATTTGTAACTTATAAAACATATGATTAATAAACCCAGAAAAAAAACAGTAACAACAAGAAAGAAATTTACAAAAAGGTCCCTACTCAGCATTTTGCTGGCATATGCTAGCACTGATCTCTATAGGAACCATTAGTTTAACGAGTTTAACATACACACGGCCACACACCATGTATGTACTCCCTAACAAAACAAATAAAAATAAATAAATTAACTGTCAAAAACACAACCAGTCCCTGCCGCAAATAAGAAGATATAAAATTGCTTAAACAATAATACCATTTTAATTAGTTTGTCTAAGAGCGAGGAGGTTGGTCTTAGAATTTATAAATAACTTGCTCGAATTTATAAAAAATAATGTAATTGAATTGCTCTGCGTCAAATTTCAACGATGAGGTCTATAGATAGCATTAATGCTAAGCTTCCCTGCTGCTGTAGAGCACACAAAAACCAGTTGTAATTAACATTTTTGTATAATAATTGCTTTTAAATTAAATTTAAATAAAATAATAAGCTTAAGTTTTGAGCTTATTATATGTTAAGGTCGTCAGACAAGTTCACGGTCGCCTATAACACAAGCAACGTTACAGATGCTGCAAGTGTTCTGGTGACTATCCTCAATCCTACGATTGAGGATAGTCACCAGCACACAGCACACTAGGGAAATGGGTCCTATTTTTTTTTTAGGAAATTGTGAACCGAATTGTGGAAATGTACTTTGCTCTTAAATTTTTTTTTTTTAAATCGTATTTCAGGATTTTTTAAAGATATTGTCAATGTTATTATATCAAGCTATTTAAAAATTTTAATGGTCCCTGTCAGAGTAATTAATTTTTAATCTTCATGTCGAGAAGTAAATTAACATATGTTATACCATTTTGGAATCTGTATTATGGGCTTCACTTTGGCAAATGACATTTACATTAGAACTCGTTGGCGGCGGAGACAGTTCAACAGGCCTAGAAATTGTGTTTTTTGTTTTTACCATTAGAACAATACACAAAAAAAATATTTATACAATTTTTTAATCTGATATTAACTTATTAATAGGTACAGGATGCATATGCGTGCAATAAGCAGTTTTCGAGAGAATTTTCAATAAAAGTCAAATTCTTCTTGTGTTCTAACTTTTTTTGTGGAGTTTCTATTACTTTAACGAAAATTATAATTAATACAATTGGTTCTTCACGTGTTTAAGTATTATATATATATATATATATATATATATATATATATATATATATATATATATATATATATATATTTTTTTTTTTTCAAAGTATCGTGTTATGCATGCATATAATAGTTTCTTTACACAAATTGACCTGTTTGCAATTGGTCCACAAAAATATAGAAAAGATATAATGAAATCAATGCATTAGCTTAATGAGTTTTTATTGTTCATTTATTGTTCTTTTTTTATTGATTTTTCTCTCTTGGTTTTTTTTTATTGGTGTGTATTTATATGTCCACTCTGTATAAAATTGATTTACTACTTTGTGGAAAATGTTGTTGATTGCACTATTATTTAAGTTTATGTATGTTTTTTTTTCTGTTTTTAGTCTAATATACATGGTGTAATTGTTTGTTTTCCCTAATAAAATAAAATAAATAAAGCAATTGTGTTGTCTATTTCTTGTAACATCTTCATTAAACAATGAATACTTTTAGTATTTAGCGTTTGTCTCAACTTTAAATGCGCTAACTTTTGACATCATTTGTCAAAAAAACGTAGTACTTTTTTTGGGAACAACCGGCTAAAAATTGCGTAATTGGACTATAATCTGTAGCTGTTTTATTAAAAAATACAGCTAAAATAAAAAATCCAAAAAAGCACCACAAGATGGTAATTTTTTTAGATTTTTATTTAACATAGTAACATGGTACAAGTCAGTTCGTTTATTGTAAAGTAAACAATATTTCTACCAATATATCTAGACAGTTAAATATTGACTTCAACTGTGCCTCAAATGTACCTACTCGAAACTCTGTCCACCATTTTTCATGTTGTAGTAGAATTTAGCGATCAGCCTCATTTTCGCACGGATGCAGTTTTATCTAAACTTTTCTCGTTCATCTTTCATTTCATTAGTAACTAGCTTTTGCTCCCGACTTCGTCCGCGTATTTTTAGAAATTATTGCTCGCTGACAATGTAGCTTTCTATAGATGAAAGAATTTTTAAAATCAGTCAAGTAGTTTTTGAGTTTATTCATTACAAATATACAAAAATACCTACATACATAAAAAAATTTCTCTTTGTAATATTAGCACAGTCTAACCATACTTACGTCATACAGTCGGGCAACGCTCAATGTTCGAGCCTGCAAACTGAGGCGAATTCGCCGAACGTTGCTCCACGCAAGTACATTCGTTGCCTGACTGAAGTATGGTTAGACTATGATATTAGTATAAATAACTGTATGAAAATCCATTACGTAGTTTAAAGGAAGTAAGCGGAGAGACAGAGAGAGAGGAAAAAGCGACTTTGTTTTATACTACTTAGAGTTTAGGGACTAGAGAAGTGGCCAGTATTCTATAGAGTATAGAGTACCAATATTTTAAAGACTTTTTACACTAACATATTCCGTTATTTTACCGTTATGTGGATGGAAACGTAACCTAAGGAAGGTTTACCCACTGATCTCTAGCAAAGAAGTTTTGTTTAAGCTTTTTTTTTATTCTGCTACCAAATTTAATTTGAAAAAGGTTATATTCCGAATCTACCAATGTGTATTCAAATCCAGTGTTACTAAAAAGTAGAACATACCTATTTGAAATTGTGAGTTTTTGAAGTAGGGGAGTCAGCAAAAACTTTCGTTCGACGTCTTTCGACGCTCCCCGAATACGGGAGTTGCTGTCATTGTAAATAAGTTTGCTTTGTTGTCAACGCTTCCGCATTGCTTACGACGTAATATTCGCGCGCTGTCTTCGCCACGTAGATCACAGGTTACTGCTCTTCGATCCTTGACTTTGCCCTCGTAGTTACTAACATTGATGCAGTTTCATTAAGTATAGTATAATTTGCAACTCGCTTTCTTCCCTTAAAAATTATGTATTCTGTGTTACATTAAATTTGTTTTTAATACTTTTCATCTGTAGGTAAATTGTACTAGAGAAAATATCTATAATATTATAACAAGCGTTCAATGATGAATATATTGCAAATGAACGCCACGATACTGCCGCTCTCTTGAGATTATCGATCCAGCGAGCAGGTGGTCTGCTCACCGGGCATTCTCTTCAGATGAAGAGAGATTCAATGAAGAATGCTTAGGCTACGTTGACCACTTTGATTCTCCGATTGATAATTTGTTTTTTAAATTGAATTTAGGCAGACAGATTGACGGTCCACTTGTTTGTAGGTGGCTACCGTCGCCTATAACACAAGCAACGGCACAGATGCTGCAAGTGCGCTGCCGGCTACATCAGTAGAATTAAGAGTTAGGGAAATGGGCCCTGGTATCCCTTACTCACTTACCGAAACACAACAGCACACGCCACTGTTATTTCACGATGGTCTTCTGTAAGGGGGTGGTTACTGCTGCCAGACGGGCACCCAAATGACTGCGAACTGCGAACGAACCCGGGAACCCTAGAAGAGAGTCGTCGATGTCGTATTTCGGTTTATATTCTTTAGATATATGCCCAGCATTGCTATCTTCATAGCTAGCGACCGACTTGTAATTTGTGGACAAAACATTTCGTCAGTGGCCGTGTCTCATTACCATAATATATCAAAACTGGCAATACTTTCTAATCGAAGCCTTAAATCTATTATGGTCGGCAGCGCACTTGCAGGACCTGTGACGTTGCTTGGGTTATAGGCGACGGTAGCCATCACCTACCATTAAGCGGACCGTCAACCTTAACACAAAAAATACTTAAGATAATATATATTTCTCATACTCTATTCTCCAGAAGTCGTAAAAAGCAAATATATTTATATTAAGGGTTATTAAAATATTGTTATTATTTTTTTATATTAAACATGGTTGGTGGTCGTCCGAGTGATGGTCTTTAGCGGGTAGGTCACTAGCGCTGGACGTGTTGACCAGTCTATGACTACAGAACGTATTGAGTCCTTCCACTTCATAATAGTTTTGTATTTATATATTGTATGTATTTAAATTTTGTATTTATATAGCTGTTACCGGAAATTTGTGAAATAAAATTGTATACAATTGTATAAAATTTCTAGGGAATATATATTCTTCCGTCCGAGCTTAATTAGGAAATGTGTAAAATAATGTTTCAAAGATTCTTTAATACACATTTCCAGTGAAATGTATGTATTTCCTAGTAATCTTATGCAACTCCGAGATGATCATAGGAAGTTTTCTGGGAATAAAATGAATAATCTAATAAATCTAATAACCATCGACGTATAAAATAACACATTTTGTAATAGATAGTATTGTTGCCAAAACCAGTATGCCGAGTGTGCTCGCTCCGCTCGCATTTAATTTCATAAAGATTCCAAAAAAATCATAACTTTGTTTCTAGTACAAATTAAGTCTTGCAACATATTTTGTAAATTGCACTGAAGTTGCTTGGCGATGAATGGCAGCGATGGTTCGTCCCATCCCATCCCATCCCATCGAATGTTATACATTTCCAATTACTATTTAGGTAATGTATAGATTTCCTAGGAAAAGTGCATATTACAAAATATGTCATACATTTCCTATCTATTTTAGGAATTGTAAACATTTCCTAGGAATTGTATACAATGACGGATTACATATTTTTCCGTTAACATAGCTAGCTATTAGTGTAAGAGAAAAAATATGTCTCAGTGGCACAAAAACCTTTTAGAAAAAGTGAATATTGAACCCCAGTTTCCAAACGTCACTCCATTGAACCAAACCCCTCCCTACCAAAGTGAATGCAAAAGATGTATTACACAAAACTTAGTCCACATAATTTGGTTCCCCTAAAATTTTACCCCAACGTCTATTTGAAATTGCTCGGAAAAGTGTTTACAAATGGATAACCAGAGTTAGTTCGATAATATATTCAAACATACCAACAGGAACGCTAGGGGCATCGAATTTGCCTTTTGTGTCATGAAAATGTATAAAAAGTTCATATTTTAGATTATTGTTTGTACACGGTAATTTTCACATTTGCGTTAACAGGCTTTTACTAGTAAAATTATAATTAAAATTGCCAGTAATCTTGTTACAGAAATTTCATATACTTAAAAAAAAATCAATTTTAATATTTCACCTTCATTGTTTAAATCTAAACAAATAGTATAATGTATAATTCTGATGACGTAATATTTTCTAGGCTCATTGGGAATGACAGTGTCAACAAAAATTATAGTTAATATCAGTATTCGATATTGAAATAGTATAAAAAAAATTATACACAAATAAAAAATCTTTTGATTGAACAGAATTGCCCTGAAAGATGATTTATCAGAATTGCCTCAATAATGGTCACTATAATATTTTTGTCTTAGTAATGAAATTTTACACAGAGATTATATGCTCGTTATAATACAGATCTGACTAATAAAGATATTTATGACATAAGCCTATACGGCTGTCATAACAGTCCTATTATACACTTATATAAGAGCCCGTGAACCTTGAGTATTGTATAAGATGAAAATGACATATAACGCTCAGATGTTTCGACTCTAATTAACAGCAAAGAACTAGAAAATATTTACAAATAAAATACCTTGCACAATGATTTAAAAAAAAAAAAACAGTGGATATTTTTTTAAAAATCATTAAAAAAGTGAATTAGGGAATGCCCGTTACAATCCTTCCACTTTAGGAGAAAAAGAGTTTTAATCGAAATATTAGTTGGTACTGTAAATTAAGAGACGAACTCATTTATTCAGCTTATTTTCTTCAGCTTTTGTTCATAGTTCAGATTTTGTTCATAGAATTTACCATTTTTGTGTGGAGACGCCATCGCGTCCCTTCAGCTTTCCGAGTCTATTCAGCTTTCGCGCCAAACGGCAGAAACTGAGGATGTGTGTTTTATCATTCGAATGCTAAAATTACTAAACAGCGCTATTTCGACGGGTTCAGCGGTCCACGTACAAGATCGTTCTCAATTCTCTACTCCTCGTCGACCAGTTGCGGTTTAACGCAAAGATTCTCAGTAATTCAGCGCTTTACGCGGCCGATTGATGCGGTTCAGTGGAAATAGCACGTTATGACGGCCGTACGAGACTGACAGAACGGAACTGTATAACTGTAACCAAAATCGTCCAGAGAAACGCGAATGGAGTTGACAGAGCCTCAAACCGAACTCATATAACCATAACCGTAATCCAGTCAATAGTACTATCCATACTACAATTGTACCAACAGCAAACAGTGCTATTTAACTGGGTTTGCCTATTGTGTCTTACAAGCATATGTAAAGTTATATTTAGTTACTATGTATATATATATATATCTATTTCATATGTGTATATCTAGCGAGTAGGAAATTGAGTGATCTATTCATATAAACCCAGCCAATAATGTTACCCTTAAATTAGGTTTATTTTTGAGGTTACGTGATCCCCGATCTCGGTCCCAATGATTGGCATCTTTAGTGAAGGAATAAAATTCCTTGCAAAGCTACTACCTACTTACTTCTGAGTAAAGGGATTTCTGAGAGGGATTTTTTCTTGACATTTTTCCTGACGTTTGTTTACGTAAATAATATTCTATTTTAAGGAATGTTTTTTTTTCTAAAAATCTAGTGAATTAATTTTAGATTGAGTGTAAAAATTTAATTATGAGCTTATATTTTTTTTTTATTTGTTAACAAACAAAAATAACCACTAATAATCTGTATGTGTAAGTTTGCGAACATTTTCTCATGTAAGATACTTAATAAGCTAATAGAAATTAAAAAAGGCACGACACATATACTATCTATATCTTTTATACATGTAATAAAATCGTAAACGGTTCGTGTCTCTATATTAAAGATTAAAAAAAAAAAAACAATTTGTGCACATTGTATTTATGTTACCGAGGTCAAAAAAATAGTTTTTAGAATTTTTGTCTGTTAGTCTGTGCGTTTGTGCACGCTAATATCTGAAACGGCTTAATTGATTTAAATGCGGTTTCACTGGTGTATTGTAGCAAGCTTCCCGTAGCAGCTTTAGTGTTTATTTTCATTCCAATCGGTTTACAAAGAAAAAAATTACGCGCTATACCGAATGCCACGCTCACGAAGTTGCGGGCTCAGCTAGTAGATCATAATTATCTAGTACTAGCGACTCGCCCCCGACTTATCTATATATTTATTTATCTATATAGTTTAACCTATAGTATATTTTTCATCCTAGTAATGCTATCTCATGACTTAATAGTCCAAGATCAAGTTCGCAGTCATATGGGCAGCCTGTCTGGCGGCAGTAACCATCCCCTTACAGAAGACCACTATGAAATAACAGCACGCGTGCTGTTATGTTTCAGTGAGTGATCAGGGGATGCTAGAGCCCATTTCCCTATCCCCTTCTAATCATCTTATTTCCTTAATCTTACTGTAGTCGGCAGCGCACTTGCAGCAGCTTTGGCGTTGCTTGTGTTATAGGCGTCGGTAACCACCAACTAACTGTCTGTTGATAATCGACCACCAACGGTAATGTCTGCCGATCTTAAAATAAAAAATGTAATTTGTATGTATTCAAAAAAATACTATTATTGGTATTAAGAAGGTATTCTGGGGGAAAATGCACATAAACACTAAACACACTGAAATTCCCATCATACTTGATCCGATTTGATGTATCAAAGCATGGAGTTAACACCAGTGACAAATAAGTAGGTACTGTAAATAAAAGTAGCTAGTCATGAAATTTTGGTCCTTCGGGCCGGATAAATTAAAATATATCCCGTATCTACTTTATTTCCTACACGTCGAAAATAGACGTCTAGGAAGAACGATGGTGATATACGAGTATATCTTTCCAATAATCAGGGGAGGTAGGGCGCCAGAGGAAATTGGATCAACGTGCAAATTAAGTTTAACCCCGGAGAGAGCGGATTTTTAAAATATCGACCGTCGAGACGGCTCTCCGTTGCGGATTGACGATTTTTAACGTCACTCCTAGAAATAGATAAGGAAAATGCGACATTCGAATAATTGTGCGATTTATTCATTTTTTTTTAAATGTTATGTCGACAGACAGGCTGACGGTCCACTGGCTATCGTCGCCTATAACACAAGCAACGCTACAGGTGCTGCAAATGCGCTGCCGACTACAGTAGGATTAAGGATAAGGGATTAGGAGGGGATAAGGAAATGGGCTCTGGCATCCCTTACTCACTCACCGAAACACAACAGCACGTATATACTGTTATTTCACGGTGGTCTTCTGTAAGGGGGTGGTCATTGCCGCCAGGCGGGCTGCCCAAATGACTGCGAAACGCAATGTGCCCTACCACTACTTTTCAAATCCAGACCAGAGTCAATTTTGAAAATTACATTAAAATTTCCAAACTTGACCCCGCCGGGAATCGAACCCGGGGCCCCTGAGACGTTAGGCAAGCATCCTTGCCACTCATCCAACGGGCCGTCAAAATTCCACGATATAGATATAACATCATAGAGGCACGTGGTTTTCGTAACAATGAAACCACAAGATATTTGAAATTCATGCAAGGAATGGAATGGCGTTGGGTGAGACGACCTTTAAAATGGAGACCATGGTTTAGACGTCCCGTGGGCCGATCACCTGCTTACTCACTGGACCCCATCAATTTGATTTTGCCAATATCAAATTATATGTTTTAAGAGGAAAGAATAGCTTTGCGATTCTAACGAAATAGGTATTTAGGAAAACACATGCTATCGCTCGTGCGCTCATGTCCCCAGGAATCGCGCACAACACATACAAATAGCCTCACGCACACATCGACGGACGCTGTTAGTTGACGAGCAATTACGGCGGAAGGTGAACTCTTTTATTTATTTAGTTATTTGTTGTGGCGTGCCCGAAACTCCGATATAAAGAAATTGAAGATTATAGTGATAATTTCAAGTAAGTAAGTATTTTATTTATTTATGTAATTAGTAACGATTATTTATTATTATTTATTATTTATTTATTTATTTATTTATGTAATTAGCCAATTTCCCTATCCCCTCCTTATCCTTAATCCTAATCCTTACCCTATCCTTAATCCTTACCCTTATCCTTAATCCTACTGTAGTCGGCAGCGCACTTGTAGCAGCTTTGGTGTTGCTTGTGTTATAGGCGACGGTAGCCACCTACCATCAAGTGGTCCGTCAGCCTGTCTGCCGATCTTAACATAAAAAAAACGAGTGTAAGCTAATTTGATTTTTGATAAATCGGCTTTTTGCCTAAATGACTGACATTTTGTATTTTAAGTATGTATCTATATGATATTTACGAAACAAAAGATTTTTGACTTTGTTATTGTGTACGAAACTGCTGCATGTGCTACTATAATAATTATAACTATAATGTTTTCGTGAAATGCTAGATATTCGGTTTTGTCAAAATCAAAGTCAAAAAGTCGGTTTTAGGTCGGCTCAGGTTTCAACCACGTTTCAGCTAGGTAACTAAACAATTTTTAGGTACCTTGGTAGGTAGATGTAAATAAAATTATTTTTTAATTCCTGTAGATATAATAGTCACACGATAATGGAAGCATATTATAGAAGGGGCAAAAAGAAACGAATACGCTTATGTGTCCGCCGGAAAAAAATGTCACTTCGCCAGAAAGGCAAAGAATTGGTTTGTAGTTTGTACACACCTTCTCACAGTCAATCTAACTCACAGTTATACGAGTATAGCCTAAATATATATATTTTTCAATTGTTATTCATGGACAGTTAAAATGAGTAGGTAGGTAAATTAGACACGTTACACACGTTACTGTTTTTTTTTTAGAGCTCCCACATCGCTATTCGTGCATTATTCGTCTATATTCGGCTATTTTCACGAACAAGACGAATACGCGAATACTAGAACACCTACTATACGCCGGCTTATCGCCAATACCGGCATTTATAATATTTTCATTAAGTATTTTTTTCGTGTGGGAAATTAGATAAAAAGAAAATAATTTTAGAAAATATTTTATTTTATTTCTTGTCCCTGTGCACCGGGATCAGTTTCTAAGGGAAGGGTAACTGTGGAACCTACATGGAACGTAGTCCGGCACCCACTAGTTATGTTTTGGCATTACGACACGCACGGTTTATATTTATAGTTTGTAAATCATCAGTCTTCGAGAAGACAAACTTTAACAAATTCGATACTCCAAGACAGTGAAGATCAACAATACAATATTTCGAATAATACTACACCAACGACTTCAATTTCAAATTTTCACCTAATACGATCGAACCGGTCAGTTTTTTTGTGATAACCATTAAAGAAAAATAATGGAACAAATTTTTGCAAAGATGGAGAAAAGTGAATTTCGTGTCTTGATTAAACATTATTTATTGCGCAAAAAAATTATTACGGAAAAAAAAAATAGCCGGTCCCGTACATTTCAAAAAAACCCTCTGGCGCTTGGACTATACGTTGAAAGATAAATAATACTAATTTAGTTAATTTTACTCCTTGTTTAATTTTACCAGACTTATCAATCCGCCGAACTTACTCCCAACATTTTTGAAACAGATAGATATCGATAACGCGGGTGGGGATCCCATCTCTACTATCGACTTTTCCATTGACATCCCTATAATACGTGATGCTTTGCTTCCCCCTCGACCCCCAATCGTGCGATAGAGAGCGTTGCAACTCGCGACTGATAATAGGTACTTTTTTTGATGAAATTTCCATTTCGGGAGAAAACGGTTTCCACTGACTAAATCTTAACAAATCACTTTGATTTTGATATCGATCGTTTCAGCACGATATATTCTAGGTTTATAGGTATCGTTTTTTTAAAAAAATTACACTGTTTTTATAAAATAAACGGCTTAATTCGACAAAGTTTTAATCACAAAAATTAAGTTATTTGAGGTGCCTATAAGTTTGAATTTATTGCAAATTTTGAAAAAAGGAAACCTATAAACCTAGCCTTTCATTGTGTCAATAACATATTAAAAAATCATGGAGATTGGAAAATATTTAGAAGTGGAAAAACATTTTCTCTTTTTGTATGGACGAATACGTACTATTCTTTCCTCTTAAATAACCTTATCTTATTTTTTTTACTTAGTTAACACTAATTCTTTAGAGATTGTATTCAAAATTATTTTTAACCTGTTTATTGTCATGTTAAGGTCGACAGACAGGCTGATGGTCTACTTCGTGGTAGGTGATTACCGCCGCCTATAACATAAGCAACGCCACAGGTCCTGTATGTGCACTGCCTATCTCAGTAGGATTTTAAGGATAAGGGATTAGGAAGGGATAGAGCAACGAGTTCTGGCATCCCTTACTCACTGAACAAAACACAACAGCACACGTGCTGTTATTTCACGGTGGTCTTCTGTGGTTACTGACACTAAACAGGCGGCCCAAAATTACAGCGAAACGCAGTGTGCCTACAGCTACTCAACAAAATTTTCCCTAAAAAATTGGATATAGTCGTTCAAAAAATATTAGTTTTCCAATTATTGCGCTTTGTAGTTTTCCAATTATTTGTTTTATTTATTTATTTCCACGCTTACAACTATTTTTACAGGACTAAGCCTAAATACAAAAGTGTAACTATTTATACAAATTGCGTTATTTGTCTATGCTATTAAAACTATAGCATATTATAAAGAATGCTGACTTCGCGAAGTCATTCAGAGAACACGAAAACAACAATATTGTATGACTATAGATCCCCAAAAACGTATAGTTGGGAATAAAAGTAATAATATTGACGTTAAGGTGTATTTAGGAAACAAATGGATTTCTATAGTAGTGACGTGATGCTTTTGAGATAAAGATAAAAGTCAGTGCAAGTAAGTAGATTGCACCATACGTATGGAGTAAAATGATCGATCAGAGCAAATTTAAAATTCAACAAGTGATCAATAAAAACGAATAGAATATGATGTAAATAATTTGGGGCGTTCACACTCCCCTTGTTTGCTCGAATTTTCCCTTATGTTTAGGGTTCGAGGTGGAAATATTCCGGTTAGGAAATGTTATAAATTGTAGCACAAATTCTCTTCCGTTCTATTTAAATAAACATGTAAGTACTAAAATGTGTATGTCCCAACTTTTTAAATAAAGCTATGTATATATTCACACTTATCTCCGATTATCCGCTTAGTTGTACAATACTGCGACAAATTTTAATGCAATATTGAGTTACATTTAAATTCCATTTTAAACTGTTAAATCTGTTTAAACCTTAATTAAAAGGTTTTAAACCTGTATAACCTTGTATTATTTGAAATGAGCTGAATTTATTTGAAGTCATATTGACTGAACAAGTCTTTTAACTTAGTATTTATTCACGTTCTACGTGCGAAAATCCTTTGCTAGATATAATATTTACTTGGCCTTTATTCTGTATGGCAATTATGATTTCACGCTTTTGTCTTACCTTATCAAAACACGTAATGTCTTGTCATGGCATTTATAAATATACATATGTATGTAAGAGAATGACTTTTTAGCTGATATCGTAACAATTTGAGGATATGACGTGGTTTCGAAGTAAGGAATCGCGTGGAATCGCTAAGTGGCGTTAGTGAATTAGGGCCCTGGTGGGGAAATTCTCCCAATAAACATGCACCTCTGAACATTCAATTTAAATATTTTCAATTCCCACTAACAAGGTTGGGATGTATTCGGTAAAGTTAGTCGAATAGTTACGTCTATTCCGAATAGCCTGAAAATACAAAATGACTTATTGAAATTAAAGTCTGCTAACACTATTGATGAAAGGTAGCTTAACGTCGTCTATTTACAAAAGCAACGCCACAGGTTGCGTTGCGCTACTTATCTTAGTTGGATTAAGAATAGGAAGGGATAGGAAAATTAGCGCTGGCGCTCCTAGTAAAGGATAAAGGATTAGGTGGGGGTAGGGACTACAGCAACACGGTGATATTTCATAAGAAGGCTCGGTAAGAAGGCTGAACTGACAGTAAACACAGTTGAAATGGTATTTTTTTTATGTTAAGGTCGGTAGACAGGCAGATGGTCCACTTGATGGTAGGTGGCTACCGTCGCCTATAACACAAGCAACGCCAAAGCTGCTGCAAGTGCAGTAGGATTAAGGATAAGGGAGTGGATAGGGAAATGGGCTCTGGCATCCCTTACTCACTCACCGAAACACAACAGCACACGTGCTGTTATTTCATGGTGGTCTTCTGTAAGGGGGTGGTGGTAGTAGGTTGATGGGGCACACGAGTTGCAAAGTGTAGACCTTAGGGAAAGTCCCCATGACAGGCGATAACATGCGCATGCAGCAACAATCTGCTGAAATTCAATGGATATTGAGAGCATCGGAGAATCCTGAGCAATGAGAAGAACTCTTCATCCATCAGTATATAAGAAAGGGATTAGAAAAGGGATTACTTATTGAGAGACATTTTTAAAAACGTCAAAGTCAATTTAAAATGTAACACAAACACAATATTTACGTCCAGCATTACAAAATGGAGCAACATTTTCCTGCCATTACAAACTTAAATATTCATATAGGAACTTGTAGAGAAGACTGTTCTCAATTCTATTTCGAAAGGTACAAAGACAGATAGGAAAAGTAGAATGCAAATGTTATTTTTGTTTGAAAGGGGTTCCGTCCGAACATTATAGAGTACTGCCAGACACATAAAACATAACTGAAAGTGGATTTTCGTTATTACACACACGTACCTATTCGTTTGGGAGAATGCCAAACAATTTTCTACCTTATGATTCTGTTGTTACACAGTACAAGCGTAGAATGCTAGCGAACTTGGTAATGGTTCTAGAAAATGTTTCTATTCTTACCTTGAAAACCTTTACCCGATCAGATTGAACGGCATATTCCATCATCAATTGCTTATGTTACATATGTATGTCTGTACATCAAATATATATAAAAAAAAACAATTTATGCACGTTGTACTTATGTTACATAGTTTTTAGATTTTTTGTCTGTTTTTCTAATGTTTATGTTTGTCACGCTTGTCATGTTGTCTGTGCGTTTGTGCACGCTAATCTCAGAAACGGCTTAACCGATTTGAATGCGATTTTCACTGATATAATATAGTAAGTTTATAGTAACATTCAGTGTTTGTTTTTTGCCTGATTATTATGGCAATAAGTACAACGAGACAAGGTGTAATAACGTCTAATTTATTTAGGATAAAATATGGCTTATATACTATGTTAATACGTGCTTATTACAAACTTCCTACTTGCAGATACGTGATGGTATGTAGTCGCTACATATACACCCCCCTTAAAAAAATATTTTTTAGCCTACTTCGTGTAGCAAAAAATAATCGTGTGCCCTGATATTACAATAAACATCGTAGTGACCTTAAACTTGCTGATTAAGTTATGTGTGGAATTTGCTGATGTTGTGATGACGCGTTGTCTGTGTTGATGCGTATATTTGTAATGCACGCACCATGACCTACGTTATCCATTACACTTGTGTTGGTTGTCTATTATTTTGAGTATTCCATAGAGAAGGAAAATACCCAGTGTAATGATAATTTGTCCCAATGCGATGTTCTTCGTCCACCTTAATTCTTCCAAGACGAGACTTGCGAGCTGGTCGGCTTCATTTTGGTTGAGGCAACTATCGGCGTTGTACACTATTTGGTCTTTGGAGCTTTGGTTGCCCATTGTTCTTCGAGGGCGTTAACGATAACTGATGGTGTCTACTGTGATACCGCGGCTATTTAAATCGACTAATTGCTTGCATCAGCGAATACCGAAACGTACTGTTGGCTTAACTGTCCGCCCTGACTTGGTTATGTACGTGCCTGAATCGCTGTGGCAGTACTCTGCATTTGGCACGTTTGTAGTCTTGTTGTTGATGATAAATGCTGGTTTTAATCTATCTATTGATATAACTGTTTCCTTATCTTTGATCTTAATTTTATATGCCTTATCCATCCTTCTAATCACTGGGAATGGCCCTTCGTAGGGTGGTGAAAGACTTTTTTTTATTCGGTCGCATCTTACAAATACGTGTGAACATTCCTTGAGCTCGGGGTGTATGAAAACAGTTTTATGATGACTCTTGCGTTTCGATATTGATGTCATCTGAGTGATATCCTCTTGAATTTTTTTAACAAAATCCTCATACGTAGAATGCTGAAAAGATGATTCGAAAAATTCTCCTGGAAGACGTATAGGTGCGCCATATGTCATTTCTGCTGCACTATATCCCGTGTCCTCGCGCAAACAACTCCGTAAACCAAGTAGTACTGAAGGAATCTCTTTCACCCAATTAGTGTTGGATTCCCTTGTCATTAGCGCCGCTTTTAATGTTCTATGAAACCTCTCTATCATTCCATTTGATTGTGGATGATAAGGCGTTGTTCTAATTTTGTGTATTCCTAAAAATTGAGAAAGGGATTCGAAAATTCTTGATTCAAATTGCCGACCTTGATCTGTTGTAATGCGTAACGGGCATCCAAATCGTGCTATCCATCCTTCGTATAGTGTGCTAGCTACTGTTTCGGCAGTGATGTCCTCCACAGGATAAACTTCCGGCCATGAAGTGCAACGATCTATAATCGTAATTAAATATCGTTTTCCTTGTGAGATCGGCAATGGGCCTACTATATCGATATGTAAATGTTCAAAACGCTGCGAAGGCATGAAATTGCCGATAGGTGATATTGTGTGGCGTTGCACTTTTGATTTCTGGCAAGCAATGCATGTTTTACACCAGTTATTGATGTCTTTGTTCATACTGGGCCATAAATATCTTTGAGTTATCATTTTTCTGGTAGTTCTTTTGCCAGGATGACTCAGGCCATGAATGACGTTAAAAACTTGTCTTCGAAATTTTTCTGGTAAATAAGGACGATTCTTCCCTGTCGAAATGTCGCAGTTGATACTTATTGTTGAACCCGGAAGCATTATGTTCTTAAATTTCAAACTCTTATTGTTGCGTAGTCTTATGAATTCTTCGTCATTAGATTGGCATCTTGCTAAATCAGCGTAGTTAATTGGTGATGGCACGTCAATTTGCTCGATACGTGATAATGCATCCGCGGCGATATTATCACGTCCGTTTATATGTTGAATATTGGTGCAATATTGTGAAATAAAATCCAATTGACGTATTCGCCGTGGTGTGTCGTTTGGTGATGGTTTTTGGGAAAACACGTAGGTCAAAGGTCGATGGTCTGTAAAAATAGTGAATTCTCTTCCTTCAATGAATTTTTGAAAATGCTTGACGGCCATATATATCCCAAGTAATTCTCTATCGAATGTTGAGTATTTTTGTTGCGCTTCACTTAATTTTTTTGAGAAAAAACCCAATGGTTCCCACTTAGGTCCGGATTTTTGTTGTAGAACCGCGCCGACACATGTCGAACTGGCGTCCGTCATCAGTGCGAGTGGGGCGGTGCGCGAAGGGTGTACTGTTAATATTGCGTTTGCGATGATTTCCTTGCATTTCTCGAAAGCTTTTTCAGCCTCTGTTGTCCACGGAATGGGAGAGTTGTCGTTTTTTTTGAATCGCGCAGATAATTGTTTAAAGTAATTTGATATTTGGCGGCGTGCGGTAGATTACTTCTATAAAAATTAATCATGCCTAAGAATCTCCTTAATTCTTTAATTATTTTTGGTTTGGGAAATTCTGTAATTGCTTTGTAATTCTCTTCCGTCGGGCGTATTCCTTGGCCTGTTATATGATAACCAAGGAAATCTATTTCGTTCTTAAGAAATTCGCATTTTTCGAGGTTAATAGTTATCCCATTCTCCTGTAAGCGTTTGAAAACTATATCTAAGTGCTGGTAATGTAGATCCTCGTTTTCTGACGCAATTAAACAGTCGTCGATAAATACGAAGACGAAGTCTAAATCTCTGAATAGCGAGTCCATGAATCGTTGGAATGTTTGTGCTGCATTCCGTAGGCCAAAAGGCATCTTTAAAAATTCAAAAAGTCCGAAAGGAGTGATAATGGCTGTTTTTTCCACATCTTTGACTGGTATGCAATGGTAAGCTTTTCGGATATCAATTTTGCTGAGTACGTATTTGTTTTCTAATATATAAGTGAAATCCGTTAATCGTGGAAGTGGATATTTATCCGGTACAGTGACGTTGTTGAGCATCCGGTAATCTCCACATGGTCTCCATTCACCGTTCTTTTTCTTAACCATGTGTAAAGGGCTTGCCCACGGACTGTCGGATGGGCGACAAATTCCTTGCTCCATCATAGTTTGAAATTCTCTTTTGGCAATATGATATTTATCCGGTGGTAATGGTCTTGCGCGTGCTGATACTGGCGGGCCTTTAGTTATAATATGGTGTTCAATCTTGTGTTTCGGAGAAGTACGTAGGGAGGAAGGTTTCGTAATGTCTTCGTATTTTTCTAAAAGTAATGCGCGAATGCATCCCGGCATTGATAGTACGAATTGTATGTTGAGTCGATTTGATCAGGGTTGCAGGCGTTGTCAGCTCAGTTACCCTGTCAATCAGTTTCCGACCTGCTATGTCGACCAATAGTTTAAAATGTTCCAAAAAATCTGCTCCAATAATCGGTTGCGTCACATCGGCGATGACGAAATTCCATGTGAAATTTCTCCGTAGTCCCAAGTTTAAAGTAAGTGTTTTTTCGCCGTAAGTTTTTATTTTCGTACCATTAGCGGCGTAGAGTGTGTATTGTTCATTTTGTATAAATGAATGTCTCTGTGACTTGCAAATAACTGAAATGTTTGCTCCCGTATCAATCAAAAATCTAATACCACTTTTTCGGTCAGTAATAGTGAGGCGGTTAGATGGGTGAATAGCACAGAGATCCGCCGTAGTCTGTGCTTTAATTAGTTTCCCTGATTCCTTGAGATAAAATTCTGTTTCCAACCACACGGTTTAGCACATTTCCTTGCATATTTTCCGAATTCGTTGTGATAGAAACAATAGTGTTTCCTTTCTCGACTGTTTGCTCTTGAACTTGGTCTTGATGAAAAATGCTGACGGTTGAAATGACTCGGATCGTGCCGATAGTTTCTGCGATCGCGCTGAATTGCACTTAGTTCTAACTGCATTTTTGTTAATTGCGCTAGAATGCATGCCATTACGTTTTCGTTTGTTTTGCTTTCGTTAATTGCTGACACCTCGGTAATTTTTGAATTTGCTATGATTTTGTCGGCGATTTGGCTCATTTTGTCAATATCCATGTCCTCGGTGACAGCCAGCACTGTGGTGACTGATGTTGGCAAAAGTCTCAACCACAGAAGTTTGATAGTTTCGTCGTTGATTTTTCCTCCTCCAAGGCTCTGCATTTTGCGTAAAAGTTGCGAAGGTTTTTGATCACCCAGGTCCATCTCCGACAATAATTTTTGAAATTGGCGCTGTTCTGATTCTTCGTAGCAACTTATTAGACGTTCCTTGATTATTTTATATTTTTCTGTGGAAGGCGGTGAGGTTATGAGGTCACTTACTTGTAGTATTTCGTCCTTCGATAGTTTTGCTATAACTTTAAAATATTTGTAATCATCTCCTTGTTTCTGTGGCGCTATTATGGCTTCAAATTGTGTAAACCATAATCTGGGTTGATCTCTCCAAAACTCCGGAATGCGGGATAAAATGGAGGTGCCGGTTGCGATTTCCAGTGTTTCTTGTTGACCGCAGTTCAATTTGCAAGTAGGTGAATTCATTCTGCTGGTATCACGTCGGGGTCACCAATTTGCCTGATTATTATGGCAATAAGTACAACGAGACAAGGTGTAATAACGTCTAATTTATTTAGGATAAAATATGGCTTATATACTATGTTAATACGTGCTTATTACAAACTTCCTACTTGCAGATACGTGATGGTATGTAGTCGCTACAGTTTCATTCTTCCAATCGGTTTACAAACAGAAAAGTTATGTAAATTTAAAAAATCACGTTCAACATTTTTTCTGTAATCTGTAAAACGTACACCTGTAAAACGATGATGATTGAAAGTTTATATAAAGGTAAAAATTGACAGTTTAGGTGATTTTGAAGGTTTCAATGTAAGTTGAAATGATCAGTCATATTAAATATGGTTCAGCTTAGGCTGGTCAATTTAATATTATATAATAAAATCGTCGTTTGTCTATGCTTTGTGCACGTTAATTTCAGAAACGGTTTAACCGATTTTCATATGGTTTCCACTGATGTATTGTAGCAAGCTTCCGGTAATATTTAGTCCGGTAATATTTCACTCCAATCCGTTTATTCCGAATATCACGCGTACGAAGTGGCAGGTACAGCTAATCATCAATAAGTGTAAGCCTTGCAGTAATACAATAATTATTTCAATATATTTTTGTCGATGGCAAATATTTTTGCTAATTGCGATCTTAATATGATAGCATATATTCATCCTCAAATTTTTGGATTATGTCATAGGTAATTATATTTTACCTAGTAACAACTTAAATGGATATAGTAAATCTTTTGAAGTAAATTCAACAGTCATGCTGCCGGTCTACGTGGTGGTACCGTCGCTTATTAACATAAACAACGCCATAAGTGCTGCAAGTGCGCGTCCAACCTTAGTAGGATAATGATAAGGTATTAGGAGGGGATAGGTAAATAGGCTCTGGCATCCCTTACTGGCTCACCGAAACGTTATTGTACGGAGGTCTTCTGTAAGGGTTAGTTGATTGTAACTCTCATACGAACTGCCAAATTTATGCAGTGTGTTCTGGCACACTGTCTGTCTATATTATATGTTTTTTATAGGCAGGTAAGCTGACGTTTCCCTTGAAACTAGGTGGCTACCGTCGCCTAACGACATAGGTGCGCTATCGACCCTGCAAGAATTATAGCATGGGTGTGTTCCAAAGTTCACAAGTCCATGGGATAAAATGTATCCTATCCCGACTATGCATAGCTGCGCTTTATCTAGTAATTATATATAATACTATTGATCGTAGCGTAATGTTATATAGCCTATAGCCTTCCTCGATAAATGGACTATTCAATACAAAAATAATTTTTCAATTCGAACCAGTAGTTCCTGAGATTAGCGCGTTCAAACAAACAAACAAACTCTTCGCTTTATAATATTGGTATAGACATAGTATAGATATGCACATCTAAGCGCATATTACGGTGACAAAACTCGAAGTTTTCTTTAATTTGAAGAATTCTTCAGAGCACTCATCACAGTGCAGATTACAAGATCACGAAATAATTAACAAAAGTATAAATAACTACTGTTTATTTATACTGTGTTTCAGGTGTGTCCTGGGGGTAATGGGCAGTTTTTATTCATACTTATGGTCATGACGTTTTAGATGCGAATTGTTCCGTCTGTTATCTTTGTACTTACTGTTTTTAAAACGAACGCCTGAAGGGCTCTCACCCACACTCACCAAATTTAATTAGGATGGAGATTTTAAAGTTAGTTTAGCTTATTTATTTGTTACCAACATTATGCGTAAATTCTTATTATGTCTATTAGGAATTTTTGATTAACTTTTGTAATTTTTAAAAGAAATGTTACACGAGAATTATGAACCTTATTCTTTTCGCACAAGCACCATAATCGTATCAATGCTTCGCACTATTCATTCTGCTTGGAACTGTGAATCATGAAGGGCTACAATATACACGAATCTTTTAAATAATGTTAAAAATTTCTCAAGTTTGGACGACTAACACTAATTTCAATAATCTTCTTCTTCTTGTAGTGCCTCCCCAACAGTAAAGATTGGGTATCAGCAGTAGACAAAGGGAACTGGAACAGTTCCCTTTGTCTACTGCTGATACCCTTGCTTCCCCTTGCTTTTGTTCCCCTTGCTTTTGTTCTTAGGAACAGTTCAACTGCGTTAGCTATCCCGGTCCACTCTCCGAAGTTAACCGCGACTTCTTTCTTCGTCCAACTTTCCTCTTTCCAGCGAATTTGCCCATTATAACCAGCTAAAGCAAATTGTATCCCTCATGTTTAAGATTATGAGCCAGGTAGGAAACTTTTCGCTTTTTCACCGTAAACATGAGGTTGCGTTTTTGGCCAATCATTCGTAGGACTTTTGCGTTGGTCACCTTTTAAGTCCAGCTAATGGACACCACCTATACGTCTGTGGAATAGCTTTATTTACACTTAATTTTTATGTAAATAAATTGGATGTAACTCACTCTTTCGGTCACCTTGAATCTACTACACTTGTCTGCGCCGGCGCACCGTTCTTTCAATCCCTGTTAAGATGAATATGGACAAGACAAATGTTATGTCTAATGTCCATGTTGTGCCCACTCCAGTAACAGTTGGCAATTCAACTCTCGAAGTTGTTGACGAGTACATCTACTTGCGACTTCGAGAAGGAGGTCAATCGTCGAATTCAGTTCGGATGGGCAGCGTTTGGGAAGCTCCGAGACATATTTTCGTCTAAAATTCCTCACTGTCTTAAAACAAAAGCTTTCGACCAATGTGTGTTGACAGTAATGACATATGGCGCTGAAACATGGTCTCTAACTGTATAGGCCTCTTAAGAAAGCTCAACATCGCTCAACGAGCTATGGAGAGGTCCATGGTCGGGGTTACACTGCGGAATTAAATCAGGAATGAGGAGATTCGCAGAGGAACCAAAGTTACCAACATAACTCGGCGCATTAGTAAGTTGAAGTGGCAGTGGGCAGGATACATAGTACGGATAACCGACGGCTGCTGGGACAGAAAGATTCTCGACTGGATGCCACGGACAGGCATGCGCAGCGTCCACCCACAAGGTGGAAAGACCACCTGATGAGGGCCGCGGGTTGACGGTGGATTCAGGCTGCTTCAGATCTGTCCTATTGGAGAATTGGTTGGGTTGTCCCAGGTCTTTGTCCAGCAGTGAACATGATATGGTGATGACGATGATGATAGTTAATCCTAACTTTCATGTCCTCACTATGTGCGTACCTACTTTTAAAAGTTATATAAATGAAATTTATCTGTATCACATAGCATTTTTTTTTAGTTATTTTCTGCTGAAGATGAATTAATCGTAGAGGATCACATAAGAGTTGATATTTTCGAAAATTCGATTTATCTAACCTAACTAGACTAACCTAACCAATACGAGATTGATCTAGTGCGAAGTGGATCGCCACAACATGGCGATACGGATGGTCGGCGGCTAATTGAGTTACCATGCATCCTCGCACTTTCCACTCTATGTAAAGAGAGCGGAGTGTTTAATTTAAAAAGATCTTATACTCGCATGAGTTTTGAACCCACTAAAATATCTTATCTACATATATTCAATGAAGTATTTATTATTAAAGGTGTTATGCATGTTTAACAGAAGAATAAATATATAATATACTATGTATAAGTAATTAATTTACATGTATGTATAAGTAAACACACATAGAATTTATTAAAAAATAAGAATAAGAATACTTTATTTGCATTAAATATTACCAGGCAGGAGTCCAATATAATTCATGGTAAGTTTACATGTTTAACTTTAACCGTTGTCGGTATGCAAACCAATGTAAAATAAAAAAAAAATCATTTAAATATGTATATCACAAAGTTAAAGCATTAATTACTAATTTTCGTTTTATGTACTAACTTAATTTGATTAATATGTATATTACATTGATTATATGAATATATAATATCATAGTTCGTAAAGTTATTAATTGGTATACAAACTAAAATAAACCTTATCATTATTAACACCAGGTCTCCTTTTACTATGTACTTTTCGTATAGTTACCTACAATTTATACATTTTATCATCAGCGGCACAAGTTTCGAAGTCAACTGATATCAGAATGTTTCAATAACAGTCTACGTTCTTTGGATATTAAATTATTATGTTCAGACAGTTCTGAAAGGGTATTCAATTATAATGCTCGACTGCTGCTAATAATTTAGGCTATCGTCGTCAAGCCCCGTTCACTATTCACCACAATCTTCCCCCGGTGAATAGCTCTGAAAGACCTTTTGTAACCCTCTTATACCATATTCAGGCGCGAGCCGCGGGCGTATCATGATGGAATTTTTAATAACAGTCGTTTCATGTTATGACAATTTTCCTTTATTGTTGCAACACAGTAAGTAATAGTTAGCGTCCCGGGTAATTAGTGCTTTCTTTATCAGTATGCGTTTCTATAATTTTGGTCGTGTTGTTATATTCTTACCCTTTAGAAAAATCTTTGCTAATGTCAATGATAGCTTGTAACGATATCCTTACAGTTGTCTCATTAATTAATTAAATTTACAACTGATTACAGTAGGTAATAAAAACCAGTAGGTGTTGGTGTGGCACTAAGATCTCCGTGATATTTTATTTTATTTTATTTGATTTTAGTCAGCCAAGTGCATTAACATGTATCCAAATACCTAATCGTTTCATAAACATATTACTTAAAATGTTTATAATACACATAACTATACATATATACATATAACATATACCTACACATATAAATTGTTATTAATATGACCCTGACTTTTTTTCAATAGTATGGATTTAATAGCATTTTAATTTAATATATTATAGCCTACTTCACAAGTTGAAAAACGTGTTAAGGATGTTTCTTATTACACCGTGCCGCCACCGGGCCGTGTTTTTCTCAAAGGCCGAGGCACGGACACGACCCGGTGAAGTGTTAATTAGATTAATACTTCAGTAGTACAATTAGTATTAATTGGTTCATACAAAAGCATACTATGAATGTCTTGACCGGGCCCCCGCCGGGGCACGGCTGAGGCACGGCCCGGTGTAATATAAATCCACCTTAATTCTTAATACATGCGATAGCTCATTTGATTGGTAATGACGTGCAAAATGTGTAAAAGATTCAGTGTTGCCTCCTCTTGCTGTCAAAACTACCTTGACATCCGTGTAGCAATTATTAAGTTGTCAATGAAACTTTGTGGCCCTAGGTTCCATTCTTCAACCAATGCAGGTCAGCTGGTGCTGAATTTCTTTATTGTTTCATTTGTTTTCCAGTTTATCCCAAACATTATGACAAAACCTGGATTCGGACCTCAGTAAGATACTCCGAAACTACCGCGCAGCGTGAGGTCGAGCATTATCACGCCTTAAAAGATTTTTGACTCGCTTTTCGAGCCTGAAGTGGCAACTAAATCAATAGACTAACTGCTATTGATATACTGGCAAAAATAATTCTATGTAATTGTGTAGATACTAGTTATATGTAATTCTGTGTAATTTTTCACAACCACATATTGCAATTTGACGCTAGGTTACTAGCGTGGCTAAGTTAGTAATTAAAGTGGCTAAGGTTTAGTGCGTTTGCCACCTCCTTACAGGGTAAGTCATTCCAAGTTGTTCATAAGATCCTATGCAGCGAAAATGCATCTCCATGTTATTATTAGGAACTGTATCTATAGCCTACCAATTGTACTAACAAAAAACGGTTCTTATAGGTTTTCCTATAATCATTATAGATTATAGGAAAATTATAGATTATAGGTTTTATACTTATGTAGAAAACTAATTTCTGTATTTTTTCAAAATTTTAGGTTCAGTAGTTTCGGAGATAAGGGGGGGGGGGATGGTCAATTTTCGTCTATTTTCTTGAATAACTTGGAAACTATTTATTTTAAAATTACAAAAAAAATTATAAAAAATTACAATACATTTAAGATCTTCACAACAAGACCTTCCATTTGATATGTCACACGATGCAGTTTTCAAAAAAATATATTTTAATTTTCCACCTTCCCCCTAAAAATGACCTATATACAGATTTCATCTATTCACGTCACACCTCTGCGTTTGGATCACAGAAATTGATATGTGTACCAAATTTCAACTTAATCGGTCTAGTAGATTCCGAGATAATTGACTGTGAGCGACGGACAGACGGACACACGAGTGATCCTATGAGGGTTCCGTTTTTTTATTCGGACGTACGGAACCCTAAAAACACAGTGAAAAACTTCTATACTCTAATATAACGCATTTTTTTATTAAGCCTTAATTTCAGGTAAGAGTAGGTATACATCACATTGATTTAACTATATTTGTTTTATTTTTTCTGTCAAATGGGATACAATTATACATTTTAAACTTTTTATTTTTATTTTTCATTTTCTTTGTCTCCTCCAAATCTCTCCATTCTTTCCTAATTTTAGTTTTTCTAGTCCACATGTTTCCTGCCTTTTTTTTCAATAATTTACCAATCCTTTTTTTCCTCCCCTACTGCTCCTGTAGCTTTCTCTTGGGTACCAGTGAGTTATTAGTTTGCTCCACTTATTTGGTCTTCTTACTAGGTTTACTTCTAATATGGGTTTTGATAAAAAAGAGAAATATATATGTATTAATGTAGTTATATAATAATAATAGGAACTATCTTTATAATAATAACAAAAATACTAATTTTAATAAAATTAAAAGAAAAGACAATTTGCTCATCCATGCTATTCAACACATTCAGTTGTGAACTTGATTTTGACCAGAAATTCACAGATATAATAAATGATAGTTGACAAAATTAGCTTTAAAGTAGTAATATGTTTATCTCACAATAAATAGTACCTATGTAAATGGAATAAAGTGTGTCACTAGTAGAAAAGCTTTGGAATAGTGGTCTCAAGACACGTCGTTACATTCTATAAAAACATAAAAACAATTGTATACATGAAAAATATCGTGTAACAAAACGCTATATCCAGAAATGGGCCAAATTTACGATCGAGATAGAGTGCCATAAACACGTAGCGAATGGCTTTTGTAACATTACCTCGGAGTATCATCATCTGACATTATTGAAGACATATTTATTTTTGATTGAAGCAACATTTTTCTTGACTTTATTGAGATGGCAACACGTAGTGTATACTCATTTTAAATTGCAAGGAAATACTCATTCTAAGTACGATAAATGCAGAGAGAGTTGTCTGTACCTATATTAACTATGCTATAAAGCGAAAGTTATTGATATGAATTTGCTTTAGCAAAATTATAAACAAATATCAACTTTACCATTTAAACAACTGATTCCAATTTGAAATGGAGTATATATGTCTTGTTTTATTTTTTATAAAAGTAAAAATGTGTTTGTTTGATGTTCTTAATGTTTGATCCCCTTTTTGTCCGTTTATTTGTAAAGCACTTATACCCCAATCCGATGTAATGTATTCGCGTATCATATATTAAGAAAGCTCGAAAGGGGTGGCTTTCCTTTGTGGATGTTTGATTTAAGAATCTAATATTTCTTCTTTACTTAATGATTATAAGCCAAAGAAAATCAAATAAAAAAAAATATGAATTATTTTAAGCATAACAAAAAAGGTAAGAGGGAGAGGTTATTGGAATTTCAGAGACAAAAAATATTATAAAATTATTAATTTCTGTGTAAATCCATTTGTTAATCAGGAAAAAATATTAAAAAATAAAAGCTACCTATATAAATAATGAAATATCATATACTACGTCTTATTATGGCGCGCAAGATTGAGGGGCGAAGAGAAGTGAGCAGAAGACAGATATCAAGGCTGAGAAACATCCGTTAAATGACTGGAATTGCGAGAGTGGAGGAGCTGTTCCGAATGGTGTGTTATAGAGAGACCTTTTCGAGTGCCTCGCCAACGTCGAGGAGACCTGATAAGGCTCATATCAGGTCGAGGAGACCTGAATCTTTATCGATTGTCTCTTATTAAAATTTTAAGTATATGTAAGCTTTTTTAAATAAAGGAATATCTTCAAGGGGGATATAAAGGTTATTTACTTTCCAAAAGAAAACATCGGTGTTATCTAAATCCGAAGTGTACCTAGAGAAGCCGCAACCCGCAACGCACGATTAAGATACCCCCGTGTCATTTTCCAAGTCTAAGTACAGGCTGCAACACAAGTTAATTAATATTTTAAAGTTGTTAATTAAGGTAATGAGTTCTGAGAGCATTACCTACTCCCAAATAAAATGTATGAAAATGATATATGATAATGATGATAAAAGTCAATGTTTTAATGAACTATGTGGTAACACAAGGAACCTATACTACTGCTCGATCTCGATCTAACAATTTAAAACAAAACTCAGTGACAATTATAACTAAGATCATTGTATACTTGCAACAATACAATTGGCGATGATACACTAATAAGAACTAAGTTGCAGAGCCTGGTACATAGACGCAAAGTTGCCTGTCTGTGTGTATTCTATAAGATGTACTTCGGTGAGTGTGCTCGAGAGCTGCATGAGATCATACCGCCTTCCCCTTTCTTCTATCGGACATGCAGACGTACGGTTGGTTACCATCCTCACCTTGTCGAAATCCCTCTAAATCGGACCTAGAGCTTTAAAACATCTTTTGTGATGCACACTGCTAAGGATTGGAACTCCCTGCCGGCGCGTCTGTATTTCCGAGCTCATACAACTCAAATCTTTTCGAGGTTCGAGTGAATGGGCATCTTCTGGGTGAGCTCGCTCCATCGTCGGCCTCATCCTTCCTACATGGATAGATGCTGGTCAAGAGCAAACCCATCTTTAATAAAAATAAAGTAGTTTTTAATTTGAGGAGTCATTTGATTGGTGTAATAATATTATACACACTTTGCCATTAAAATCTTAGATGGTGCTTGTTTTATTAATTATTAGCTGAGCCCGCAACTTCGTACGCGTGGTATTCGGTACAGCGCGTAACTTTTTTGTTTTTAAACCGATTGAAATGAAACAAAAATGTTACGGGAAGCTTGTTACAATACATCAGTGAAAACCGAATTCAAATCGGTTAAGCTATTTTAGAAATTAGGGTGCACAGACAAAAATTCTAAAAACTAAAATCTTTTTTTCTAAATTCTTTTTTTTGAGCTCGGTAACATAAGTACCACGTGTACAAATGTTTTTTTTATAAATATCTATGTACAGACACGGCTCGTTTACGATTTTATTAGGTATATTATATTATATGTATACATTTTTACACGTCAAAAACAATTCTAATTTATTTTCATTTAATTGGTACTCAAATATATACCTACTTACTTTTAATTTGGATATTCAGTAAAACTTTTAATTTCGAGAATAGGCGACAGACTGATTTTAATGCTAGACGTGTCAATTAATAAATAGTGAAAATAATTCCAATGAAATTCGTATGAGAGCAAGTACTAAAGTTGCAAGAAGCAAGAAACCATTACAACAATACTTTTGCTGATGATTGTACATTTTCAAGGAATAAACTTGCACCTTATCAGCTAAGTTTACAAAGAGGGGGAAGTGCAATTATTCACCGAGATTGTACACAGTCTACTGTTACAAGAAGGGTTGCTTCCACAATTTGTTTATTGCTTTATATATTTAATTTGTGTTCCGGCGTTTGAAAATGGCTGCGGAGTGTTGATAAGGTTTCTTGACTCTGTAATACTTACTGCAAATTTTGGATTTAAATGGTACAGGTTTCGTTTAGTAGGTGTTCAAGAAATTGTTTATGTATTTATAGAGCGAATGCTCCAAGAATACATATCATGTAAAGTGCTGGCAGGCTGACGGTCCACTTGATGGTAGGCGGCTACCGTCGCCTATTAACACAAGCAACAGCATTAGTGCTGCAAGTGCGCCGCCAATCTTAGTAGAATAAAGGATAATAGATGGGCTCTGGCATCCCTTCACAAAAGCAAGCGTGCTGTTATTTCACGGTGATCTTTTGTAAGGGAGTGGTTACTGTCACCAGAAGGGCTGTCCAATTTATGGCTATGCAAAGCATTGTAAATGCATAGTAATGAAATAATAACTATTAAAATGCCTTCAATGTGTCATAGACGACACAGATAGAATAAGCTCGCGTATTAACTCTCGTTATATCGTCTTTCGCGAGTCAGTTCGATAGAGAATCCCATGGATTCTAAAGGATATGGATTTGGGCACCCCGTCTGGCGGCAGTATAACTGCCCTCTCTTACAGAAGACCACGATAAAAAATAACATGTGTGCTTTTGTGTTTCAGTGAATGAGTAAAAGGGATGCCAGAGTCCATTTCCCTATCCGCCTTCCCAATTCCTGATTCTTAAACCTAATATGGTCGGCAGCGCACTTGCTGAACCTGTATTAGCATTGGTTGTGTTATAGGCGACGGTAGCCACCTACCATCAAGTGGACAATTAGCCTATCTTTCGACTAATAAAAAATTATATTGTTTGTATGCACAAATACAAAATATACCGACATTATTGTTAAAAAATATATCAGAATTTTATCCATTTCCTTTGCCTTCATAGTGTATGCATGCATTACCTATGTGAAACGTTAACAATGCATCACCAACGCTTTGAAGTGAGTTTTTCAACATAATGTACGTACAATACAATCAGACCATGGGTTGGAATTTATATTAGCCCATTCCTGCGGTATTGAAGGAGATTCCCCCGTTGCTGTCTTGGGAGGATGCCGTAATGTTACCACAAATTTTATGGGGCGCGCATTCCGAAGATATTTTCTTTATTGACTTTTGCAGAGTGCACTACTTATGTGGTATTCCTTAAAGTGAATTAATGAGTTTAAAATTGCTACATTTTGATACAATAATGTGAATTTTTTGTTTTTATAAAAAGTAGCTTATCAACAAAATACATTTGTTTGTTTATCCGTGAAGTGTAATTGGCAAATTTAAAAAGAAATTAACAATAAAAGCTTGAAATCTAAAATAATATTATAATATCAATATCTTCTATAATATAAAAATGAATCCCTATTTCCCTTGGTCATCATGCGTGAACGGGTTGACCGATTTTAATTCGGTTTTCGCTAATGGAAAGAGGGATAAACGGGGAATGTTCTTATATATAAAAATTGCACGCCGGGCGAAGCCGGGGGCGGAACGCTAGTCTATATATAAAAATGAATCCCTATTTCCCTTGATCACGGCATCACGCGTTAACGGGTAGACCGATTTTAATTCGGTTTTCACTAATGAAAAGAGGGATAAACGGGGAATGTTCTTATATATAAAAATTGCATCCCGGGCGAAGTTGGGGGCGGGTCGCTAGTTATATAATAAATAAGTGATTTTCTTTAGTGTGAACAATTTAATTTGTATTGATTTAAAAATTGCATAAAATTCTATGGTGGATCGTTAAAATATCGGTATTATTTTTTGGAAAGTAATGGTAAAACATCAATGGCTTTTTCCTGAAAATATCATTATTATATCATTTTCATTTATTTATAAAAGACGCAAAAGTATGCGGACCTTCTATTTTTAAACGTTGAAGTTAAAATAACTTATGTTTTTATTCTGAGGTCGTAATACTGACAGTCCATTGATAGTAGTAACATCGATAACACAAGCAGCGCCAGAGGAGATACAAATGGGCCGCTCAACTTAAATAAAATAAAAGATAGAGCTTAGAAGAAAGCAGGAGGATGGATAGCATACGTTATTATTTCAGGTTAGATTTTCTATCTTCTTTTTATTATGTTAAGATTATCAGACAGGCAGACGATTCACTTGATGGTGGGTGGTGCGCAAGTGCCTGATTTAGAGTTCTGAGAGCCCTCATACCCCCCAATTCCCCTCCCCCCTTCCAGTCCTGTTCTGCCACTGCCTAAGGCAAGATTATCTATATTTGTTCAGCAGACCTAGGCATAAATGGGCAGTGGGGCGTTGTTTGTTTTAGAAGAGAGCACAAGTAATTTAAAATCTTTGAATCGCAGTCGGTCAACGAGAGGAAGCAGGAAGACTGCGTATTTGTTTTAAATTCAAGTTAGTATTTACGCGCGTATTTTCAAACTACCGAATTTTATTCTGTAAATAACCCCCTCGGCACCCCCTCGGAACTTGGGTCCTAGGCTCAAGCCTGAATAGCTGTACCCACCTGATTACAGACTGGGTACAGCAGTCTGTAACCAGCAGGCAAGCTGCTGCTGGCCATAGCAGTACTTAATTTGAATTTTATTTCTGCATATTCTAGTAAAGAGATGGTTACTGCCGCCAAACGGACTATTTAGTTCATAACTGCGGAATGCAATGCACCCTGCCACTAGTTTTAACATTGCATTTTTATCATGTATCATGTCATGTCATGCGTCTCCATCACGAGTCATTTTTATAGCTATCTTGAAAATGTTATATCTGACGGTGCCCTTAACGAGTTTGACCTCACTTAACCTCTTTGAAGGCACTAAAGGGCTTGCACAATTTCCGCGAGCATGCTTAGTCACGAAAGAATCTTCCAGTGGTTATGTTGGGTACTTAATTAATAAATGTTCCCTTTAATAAGGGAAATATTGCCGACCGAATACCGGGCAGAATGGAGGTACACGTATTATGAAAACAATGAGACATACTATATTTGTCATGGAAATAATCATTACACTGTTTTAGGATATCATGAGGATTATTAATTCAGTTCTTAGCGAACACAATGCTATTAAAAAAAAATACACATTTGATTACATGTTTGAATTGGTTTAGTATTTCTAATAGACATATAATAAAATCGTAAGCGAGCTGTGTCTGTACATTAAATATTTTTATTTAAAATCAATTTGTACTTATATTACTGAGTTAAAAAAAAATAGTTTTTAGAATTTTTGTCTGTTTGTCTCTTTGTCTGTGCGTTTGTCCACGCTAAGCTAAAATGGCTTAACCGATTTGAATGCGGTTTTCACTGATGCATTGTAACAAGCTTCTCGTAACATATAGTGTTTGTTTCATTTTAATCGGTTCACAAACAAAAAAGTTATGCCCTATACCGAATACTACGCGTACGAGTTGCGGGCTCAGCTAATAGTAATTAAGGTAGGCTATTCAGTAAATAAAAATAACAGCTTTTGTCGACACTAAGTTTTATTAAACAAACCAAAAAGGCGTTTGTAAATTGATGATATTTTGATACAATTCTACAGTTAATTACTGAACGTGCGATATATGTTATATCGAACGGTATGAAGATAGCTGTCCCACGAATAGAATGCAGTGCAGTTTTACTTGCAGTTCAAATTACATCCGCGATTAACACACGCGTTGTACAGTTAATTGGTTCATTGCGTCGATTAGTCGAAATATGTGCGGCGAATTAGTCGCAAAGTCGCAACTTTTTATTAGAAACACGATTTGTGAAACTTAACACACGATCCTCCGTGTAGCCGTGGATTTATTTTAATGAAGTTTTTTAAACCGTACCTACGTTTATAATGGAATTATATCAATATTAACACTTAATATTTATAGAATTAAAATTAATATTTACACTTATTAATTTTCATTTTAATACGTGTTAGCCTATTTTACCTTCATGTTACCGTGGTAAATATATAATTTTTTTTGTTTTGTAGGTACTTTTAATAGTATTTTAATAAACTTTAATAGTATTTTTTTTTTAATTGAGTTTGAATAATTTTTATTTATCATTATTTTATTAATTTTGAAGATACTTCAAAAATTCAAAACGAACTCGTTTTCATAATAAAACAGAGTTCAAAATTTATTGCATAAACTTTTAATAAATTTATAGTAGTCTTAAAGTAATTAATTCATAATTGATCCGAAATCTATAAACCGGACCGGAATCCGTCTAGACAACTAATTTAAGTTGCAAAGTATTTTTACGTATTCAAATTCTCAACTTAGTTGGCTTCTTAAATATTAACTGTTTATATTACGAGAAATCTGAGACGGAATTCGATATTATACATTCTTAAGGGTTCTCGTGATTCATATTGAGATATATGAGTAGGTACGTACGTTTTATTTGAGGACTTTATATTTCCTTTGGTTTGTAGGTATATAAAATAAAAAAAAGTGTATGTGTCAATTCCGACGTACAAATGGAGTTTACTCCTTAAGGCGACGCCAGCCCCTAATGATAAAAAAATCCACTTATTTTTCCTTTTAAATTATGACAATAATTATAATTTAAAAAATACTCCAATCATCTGCAGGATATATGAAAGGGGATCATCATAATTATTTTTAAATTATATTTAATTATATATATAACAAAATTACTAATTTGCGGTCTAATATCGATGTTTTAACCGTGCGATTTGCTTAATAATCAATATTTTAAATAGCTCAATCTTAAGATAAATTTTAAGATCCACTACCTGAAGGCTCATCAAAAGAAAAATTTGAATTATACTTTATTTAATTTTTAAATAGATATTTCCAAGATTTGCAAGTAGCGACTCCCTCTCAGCAGTCCCGTCAATTCAGTACAGAACGAGTTTTGCAGCTGGAGTCGCCTTAAGTAAGATTGTCTTTGACTATGCAATAGGAAAAAAGGGTAAATAAACGCGCCATCTATTGTAATAATGAAAGTGTATATATATATATATATTCTATGGTGAAGCGGCGACATCTATGGGATTTGGGTAGAACTGCTTGGTGAACTCCAAAAACATAATATTATTGGTGACGCCATCAATTATACTACAATAGATACTCCACGTATTAGAAATATTAGGCTTAATTTAGTTCATAATCGAATATACATGTCATAAACCAAGATTGCGCATATTAATTCTGTCTTAATTGATACACAGTCTGCGTTAACATGCATAAATTATGACTTCGTTAATGTAGACATGCGACAGGATAATTTACATGTGAGTAAGTTTAAACTGAATTTCTTTGGAACTAAGATTAAAGGAAAGGAGTCGAGTATCGTATCAACTCGTATTTAAACTTTATACTTAACTTATTGAATATTTATTCATACCTAACCTATCGAACATCTATTCATTTAACTTATTATTTATTATTTAACTTATTGAACATTTATTCATACCTAACTTATCGAAGTAATCTATACATGTAATATAATCGTAAACAAGCCGTGTCTGTACATTACATATTTGAAAAAAAAAAAAAAAAAAATTCTACACGTAAAATTTATATTACCGAAGTCAAAATAATAGTTTTTTGAATTTTTATCTGTTTGTCTGTGCGTTTGTGCACGCTAATCTCAGAAAGTGCTTAACTGATTGGAATGCGGTTTTCACTTATGTTTCATTACATCGGTTTACAATACCACGCATACGAAGTTGCGGGCTCAGCTAGTAAGTAAATAAAGGTTCGTTTTATGAGTTAAATAAAAAAAAATTATAATTTCGAAATTATTATGATACAAATAAACGCAATAGAAAAAGTCGATCAAACTAAATGAATCAATCAATCAATCTAACTAACTAAGAAATGACACTTGTAAATTATTCTTGACACTTATGTGCATGCAATAAGCAAAAATCTTGATTGGATTATTTATATATTTATATACATAAGGATACTTAATAGAAAATTATCATAAAATTATAAACCATAAGTATTATAAAATGTTTAGCTAAAATTTATTGTAGTACCGTGGTAGCTCTCTGAAGCAGCAATCTTTGAAAAAGATAATAGCACTTGAACTGTCATATGTACGAATTGAGGTATACATTATATTAGCGTAAGGACCGGGCCAAGCAACGGCGCGAGGAATGGCACCAACGCATTGGCCCTAAAATGAGCTAACGGCAGTCGTCGTCCCTCATCCGCGCAAGATTGTTTTTGAGAGAAGTTTTGTACTAAATTGTTATAAAAATGCCTAGTTGCGTAGTAAAAGGCTGCAGAAACTATGATACGAGGGTTAAAAAGGAACAGGGAATATCGTATCATCGGTAAGTAATATTGTTACATGTTAAATAATTAATTTTAACACATTTAATTCTAAAATCAAAGTTTATAATGGGTCCATTTGCTGCACGCGAATTAAAATAAATGTAATCTTGTATTGACGCCATCCTTTTATTTGTTTTTTTTTTGTCTTATAATTAGAAATTTGGTGTAGGTGTGAGTATATTTTTTAATTTGGGTAAAATGTTTTATAGTTAATAGAACATTTTAAAATCATTGGGTGTACTTTTTTTTTGGATATATACCTACTTATATGTCAATATCTATTTATATATCACGTCGATGGCGCAATGGGAAATACGCGGCCTATTATGTCGAGAGGACCCAGTTCGATCCCCTGTTATGCCATGTACTTACCAATATTTCTAAAAAACTCAAGTGCATTTACTGACTTCTCTCAAACGTTAAAGGAAAACATCGTGAATAAACCTGCAAACGCTAAAGAAGAAATTCTAAGGCGCATGTAAAGTCTGCCAATCTGCACTGGGCCAGCGGGTATAGGCCATACGCCCTTCTTTGGAGGGTAGTCCTGTTCTTTGCCCCTGCTATGATATAATAAGCTGTAGTAATGTCATTAATGTTTATGTATGTTGTTACAATTGATTTTTAATGTATAAAATATTATTGTAAATAAAAAAATTAAAATAATATCTTAATTAGCTTAGTTATAAGTTATATCTCGGCAGTGCAGCTGCATACGCCTTGTTCCTCGTGTCCTCATGCGATGGTAACCACCTACCATCAAGAGGGCCGTTAGCTTGCCCGCCACCCTTTATAATATAAAAAAAAGATGAATTTTAAGTCGCTCTCATTACATAAATTATTATTCTCATTGTTAAGTACGAGTTTTTCATAAATTTTTATTAAGGTTCCGTAAGTCCGAATAAAAAAACGGAACACTCGTGTATAGGATCACTCGTGTGTCCACGGAACAACTTAATAAGGCCTTATTAACAACTTGCCTTATTAAGTTGTTCTGTGCGTGTGTCCGTCTGTCCGACCATCCCCCCCCCCCTATCTCCGAAACTACTGAACCTAAAATTTTGAAAAAAAATACAGAAATAAGTTTTCTACTTATAGATTATAGGAAAACCTATAAAAAGTCCATGATATTAGGATAACATGGTAAATCACTCAATATTATGCGGATAGATAACATCGTACGGAACCCTCTTCACACGAGTTCAACTCGCACTTGTCCCGTTTTTTTTAGTATGCAGTATGTTTGGCTTTTAACTTAAGTCCTGTCTCCACTTAAGTGGCTATTAACTCAGGGCGAAATTCCAACGTTTCATTGGTAGGGAATATGTTACTTAAAAAAATGCAATTACACAAAGTATTAAAACTTTAATCCATACAAATAATTATGGAACAACATTCAGCAAATTTTAAAGATAATTAACATGTCTGGCGTGTTTGTGTTCGGTAATACCGCCTGTCTTTACCGCTCGGCGCTTCAATTGCCTTCATTTGTTCAGGGTTGTATCACCCTTTGTAATATTGTTGTGAAGTTACCTCTGTTTTATAAGACTAATCGTTTCCCGTGACGCGGCTTTTGTTCTTCCATGACATGACTTATAAAATTGTATGTGATTGACGTAATAATGTCATTTATATAATTTTTCTAAAGAGTTTCCTATACGTACCGATTTCGTGATCGGTTTTTTTTTTTGTTTGAAAGCTATCAAGCTTTCTTAGCTATAGTTTATGAAGGTCTGTTCAGGCGTTTGGAGAACATCAGCCCATTTCGTAGTTGATGAAGGGATTTTACTAACTTCTACAACTTCGATTGATGTGAAATTGTATATAAGTTACTTCGGTGGTATTTTTATGACATGGTAACCTTGATTTGATGCTGCAGCATCAAGTAGTCTGCAGGACAACCAACTCCTCAACAACTGCAGATATAGCGTGTTTGGGCTCAAAAGAAATTCGGGGGTTAGTTTATTAAATAATTTTAATTGGGAATAGGCATGATGACAGATTTTGTAATTCCCTTCCATAATGTAGATACACGTCTACCATATCCGAAAAAAAAAATATTTCAGCAAAAAACTAAATTTCAACGCGAATTATTGAATGTTTTTAAATCTATTTTGAATTACGCGCGAAAACGCTCAGGTGTCATGGCGTCGCGTCTGATGAACCGTGACGTCACCGACATCTCATCAGATTTTTCATTCTGTCAAAGCAAAGTCAAGCAACACGATGGCACTTACCTGGGCGTGACGTCATTCGCTCTGATTGGTGTTTCAGTTAACATGGCCGATTGCAGTTATTTATACTTCTATTTTATTGAAAATCTTATTAATCTCAATTTTAATACAAAAAATGAGTAATTTTTTAGACTCCTTTCAACATATACTTTTCTCCAAAACCATTTATTCTTTGATTCTTTAATACCGTCATCATGCCTATTATATTATATATTAAATATATTCCTTATTAAAATAGATATTTTATATGCATAATTATTTTAATTTATTTCTATTGATAACGGGTGACAGGTACATTCAGAATCCAACTTGATTGTAGGTGGCTGGATGCCTTGCAGCAGCTTTGGCGTTGCTTGTGTTATAGGCGGCGGTAGCCACCTACCATCAGGTGGACCGTCAGCCTGTCTGCTGACCTTAACATAAAAAAAAGATATTGTTAATGAACTGTGAGTATTGGGATAAGATGAGGATGAGAGAATTAGTGTTTGGCATCATTTTCATACTCGACACATAGAACATGTGCTTTTATTTCACTATGTCTGTTATTCAATTTGCCATTAATAAATAAATGACACCCCTAATTGCTACTATGAAATGTATATATAATGTTTTATAATAGAAGTAGAAACGCGAGGATTATTTCCCTTCCATTTGTCATTAACGCGCAAATGAACATTGAATGTAGTACATAATTTATTTATTACTTTTGTGGTAGAAATATCTTTGCATATCATTGGATCAAGGTATATCTTTTAAGGTGATATATTCTTATAATTTTGGTATTCTTGTTTGTTTCCCATCTTTCAATGTTTTTAGTCACTAAATTATCCCTAAGACGTATTATAAAGCTTAATAATATTATTATAAAGTTTATTCACGTATATTTCAAATAATATCGGAAGCAAAGAGCGCCAAGCACAGGTCCGTCGTGGTCGTGGGCTATGGCCACGAGCAACTGGGCGTAACACGAAGCAGTTACAAGCGCTATTGCTTCTCCACGTGCGAAAAAGAAACAGATAGAGCGCTCTTGCGTCTCGAAACAAATAACGTAAGCGCCCGTTGTTAAAATATCAATTATAAAAAAAAGTAAATCACACAAACATATTTTAGTCAAAACAAATAATAAAGAATTGTATTTACTTTGTGTTTACTAACTTTTATCAGTCTAATATGGCACTGTTTAAATACAATTTGTGATAAATTAAAATGAAAGGGGTTACTTTAGAATTTTTTTCTGTCGAGAAAATTTTAAGCTATCGTGTTTTGGCTCAAAACAATCGTTGAATTATGTAGTCAAATAACCTATATCAGAAAATTTTAATTCTGTGCTAAGCAAATCCTGAGATAATTGCAATCAAAGAAACACTTTTTTCTTACATATCCCCTTAAGTAGATATAACAATTTTAGTTATTATAATAAATTAAATTTGTCTGCGGTTAAATTAAAATCAAAGGCAAATTTAAAGCACAACACATCGAACGAATATTTTCATAGCCAGGGCAGCCCCATCAACATCCAAAATGCATTATTGTATTGTAAAACAATATAGTATATAGCGGATTCCTTTTCCCTTTTGTTGTTCACATTTTTTCTTACATTTTTATAGTTAAAAAATGTCTATGACTTTAATAATTTTATCTCGACCAATACCCATAGGGTGCATAGTAACTTTTTCTTATTCATTCCGGAAACTTTTGGTGCGCCCCACGTAATAATTTGTGTACCTAATTTGAAATTGTGTATCCATATTTACATAATTGGCTTCCACACATAGACCTTTTAATGCACTATTGTGTAAAAAGGTCTAGTAAAGAAAACACTGAAAGGTATTCAATATAGAGATCACAGACGCCTTGCAACTTAAAGAACAAGTGGTCTCTCCGCCCGCCCTGTGTGATGATAAAAACGTGTTAAATGCAGATTCTTTAAATCTAGAAAACAACTACTCTAAATGTTAATACAGAAGAGACATTCTGGCTTTCACCAAACTCACTTATCTTAGTACTCGGCGATATTTATCCATAGTTCACATCTCACCCCAGCTTAAGTGTCGTAAGCGTAACTGGGTCATGAAACTCATGAAGCCAAGTCTATAATTCAGTAAAACAACATCTAGCCGGCACTTATTCCCGCAATAAACGCAAGATGCCGCAAGAGGGATCGTCCATTTTCAAAATAACTCTCCAATAAAGTGTCGGCGGATATGAAAGGAATTTTTATACAGGTTTAAAGGGAAACTGTACTTGTTAAATCCAGTGTTTAATTTGTTAGCGAATTTTTGTGCTGGCCTTAAATTTGTTACATGTGTATAAGTTTCACTGCTGGACACAGGCCACTCGTAATGTGAGAAGGCACATCACGCTATCCCACTGCGTTTTAGCAGTCTTCAACGATTGCTAATGTTCCAGAACGATGATTAGGAATAATAGTTAAGAACTAGAGATGATTATTTTTAATACTCATTTGAATTCTAAGAGCACTCACAATTGCAATCCCAACCTGGATTCGAACCTGCGTATGCTAATTCAATTGACGAGTGGTATGCACACTGAGCTATCACTGCGTAAAGTAATTATATTTTTATATTTCTTGTTATAATCCCCGCAAATTGCTAAATTTCACTGCTGGACACAGGCCACTCGTAATGTGAGAAGGCACATCACGCTATCCCACTGCGTTTTAGCAGTCTTCAACGATTGCTAATGTTCCAGAACGAAGATTAGGAATAATAGTTAAGAACTAGAGATGATTATTTTTAATACTCATTTGAATTCTAAGAGCACTCACAACTGCAATCCCAACCTGGATTCGAACCTGCGTATGCTAATTCAATTGACGAGTGGTATGCACACTGAGCTATCACTGCGTAAAGTAATTATATTTTTATATTTCTTGTTATAATCCCCGCAAATTGCTAAATTTCACTGCTGGACACAGGCCACTCGTAATGTGAGAAGGCACATCACGCTATCCCACTGCGTTTTAGCAGTCTTCAACGATTGCTAATGTTCCAGAACGATGATTAGGAATAATAGTTAAGAACTAGAGATGATTATTTTTAATACTCATTTGAATTCTAAGAGCACTCACAACTGCAATCCCAACCTGGATTCGAACCTGCGTATGCTAATTCAATTGACGAGTGGTATGCACACTGAGCTATCACTGCGTAAAGTAATTATATTTTTATATTTCTTGTTATAATCCCCGCAAATTGCTAAATTTCACTGCTGGACACAGGCCACTCTTAATGTGAGAAGACACATCACGCTATCCCACTGCGTTTTAGCAGCTTCAAAGATTGCTAATGTTCCAGAACGATGATTAGGAATAATAGTTAAGAACTAGAGACGATTATTTTTAATACTCATATGAATTCTAAGGGCATTCACAATTGCAATCCCAACCTGAATTCGAACCTGCGTATGCTAATTCAATTGACGAGTGGTATGCACACTGAGCTATTACTACGTAAAGTAATTATATTTTTATGTTTCTTGTTATAATCCCCGCAAATTGCTAATGCGTAGGAATCCTGTCACATTAACATCCACGTGACGTCATCCGCAACTAAATCACTAGCCGCGCTAGTCGGCCAATGTTGCTAACGGTACTGAGTATTTTGCGAGATTACGTCACCAAAATGGCGTCTAGGCGCATTAGCAATTTATGTTTGACAAATTCTAATCAATGCTTAGAATTTGTCAAACATAAATTCTAGGCATATTACCTAAGTTCTGCGTTACCTGCCCAGTTTTATTTAAAAGAAAGAAGTTCCTTCAGAAAAATTTCAATACTACGAAAGCATCACGTACGAATCTTATGAAAGACATTAACATTTTGCTCGAAGTGTATACACTTGTATAAATGATGCATGGAATAATTTTTTAGAGTTCAGTTGAGCTCCGACCAAATTCCGTAAACATTGTTTATACATGTTCTTATATTTTTAAGTCGTTACTGTATCAAGTTTTTTTTTAATATGTTAAAAACATAATCATTCTAGGGTTCCCGGGTTCTATTTCCGGCAGGGTCAACTTTGAAAAATGAACTTTTCAAATTTGGCTCTGGTCTGGAAAGTATGGATGGAAGTAGTGGCAGGGCAAACTGCATTTTGCAGTCATTTGGGCAGCCCGTCTGGCGGCAGTAACCACAAAGTTACAGAAGACCACCGTATGTGTGCTGTATGTATGCTAAAACAGTATGTGTGCTGCTGTGTTTCGATGAGTGAGTACGGGATACCATAGCCCATTTACCATCTATCAGCGTAGTTGGTAGCATCTATGGTATTGCCTGTGTTAATAGGTGAACTTTAAGTGTAGACGTGAATAACAGAAGACCACCTTGAAATAACAGCACGTGTGCTGTTGTGTTTCCGTGAGTGAGTAAGGGGATGACAGAGCCCATTTCCCTATCCCCTCCTGATCCCTTAACCTTAATCCTACTATAGTCGGCAGCGCACTTGCAGCAGCTTTGGCTTTGCTTGTGTTATAGGTGACGTTAGCCACCTACCATCAAGTGGACCGTCAGTCTGTCTGCCGATCTTAACATATGTTAAGATATATATGCGATGCGCCCTCAGCTTCACACCGATGCAATGTTTTCTCTGAAAATTTTTCAATTTCGATATTTTCGAAGCGGTTTTCGATAAGCTGCTATTCCGCCACATACTCGCTTTCTTCGCAGTCTGTATGGGTTCAAAGCCAATTGGAGGAATATTTAAAGGAACGTCAAAAACAGCAGCAAAACTTAAGAAGCGAGATATCTATTATTTAAATTTTATATAGATATTATAGTTAATGCCTTTTAATTTCAGATTTAATTGTGTCAATGTTTTTATAATTAGCGTTTAACTTTTAACTGTGTGTACCTACCTACATCTTAAATTATTATATTTATTCAGATTAAATTTATATCTTGTATATAATTGTACACTGTTATCCACTTTTACATTGTTATACTCTTAAATGTATTTTAAGAACAATGGCGGATGACCGTGAGGTCAAAGATAGGTCACGAACGGAAGATCAGCGCTGTGTGGCCTGTTTAGTAACAAGCACAGCATATTATGCTGAGTTGGGTGTCCTTTTGAGGCGGGGCATTGATGCATGCATTAGGAAATATCGAGTTTTCTTTTCCGTTAAACTTGAATTGTATAATGTGTCCGTTTCAATAAAAATATGTTTCTTTTTTTTCTTTCTTTCTTTCAAATTTTATTTTATTTTTTATAAATAATTTCTATGGTGTGAATAAGAGACACGTTTCTAATAGTGTAGAAAGGTGACTCTACTATTGAAACAGTTAATCAAGTTAATCAGTTAATCTGTTAATCTTAATTTATAAAAATGAATCCCTATTTCCGTTGGTCACGGCATCACGCGTAAACGGCTAGACCGATTTTAATTCGGTTTTCACTAATGGAAAGAGGGATAAACAGGGAATGTTCATATATTATATAAAAATTGCATCCCGGGCGAAGCCGAGGGTGGAACGCCAGTCTTAATATATAAAAATGAATCCCCATTTCCATTGGTCACGGCATCACGCGTGAACGGGTAGACATATTTTAATTCGGTTTTCACTAATGGAAAGAGGGATAAACGGGGAATGTTTATATATATAAAAATTGCACCCCGGGCGAAGCCGGGGGCGGGTCGCTAGTATTCAATGAAATTTAATTAGTTTTTTTTTAATTCACCATTGCTTTAGGCTTGAAAAAAAAAAGACAAATTTAATACCTGTACTTCTAATCAATTTACGACATCCGACCGTCAAAGAGGCTCGCAACCGTAAAGAACATCCGGCGGCCACACTTTGTGAAGTACAACAGCCTATCTCAGTTAAATAACTGAAGTTTCTAGCAAAGAGTTTCAAAGGTGACGACTTTGAAACTCGCTAACTTTTCCGTTCTATTTGTTTTTACGACCGACGTTGTCTCGGCCTCATAAAATGTATTGAAGTAAAAATTTTGTCGTTCAGAGTTCTCTTGTGTTACGGTATTGCCGATGTTTAGTGTACTTTTATAAATATATTTTATAGTTATTTATGAAATTTTCAACCATGATAAAGTTTATTGACGAGTAATAGCTTTTTTATGTTAATGTAGGATGGACAGACAGATTTCCATTAAATTTAATGTCCCGGCATTAATTTCATAAACTCAAGTGATGAAGATTAGAGAAGAATATTGCATTTTCTTTTTGCAATTTTTTTTATAGTTACTGATGTTTAGTGTTGCCGAGTTGATAAGAAAACAAAGACTTGATGCTATACTAATTACTGATTAGTATTGGTGCTATACTAATCTAGCACAGTGTTTTAAATTTCAAATTATATTTATCACTTTTATTTTGAAACTAGCTGAGCTCGCAATTTCGTACGCGTGGTACCGCGTAACTGTAGCTTTTTTTGTAAACCAATTGGATTGAAACAAACAGTAAATGTTATGGGAAGCTTGCTACAATACATCAATGAAAACCGCATTCAAATCGGTTAAGCCGTTTCTAAGATTAGCGTGCACAAACGCACAGACAAACAGACAAAAATTCTAAAAACAATTTTTTTTACTTAAGTAAAACTTGTAGAAATTGTTTTTTGAAAAAAAAAAAAAGAAAATTGAGTTTACAGACACGGTTCGCTTACAATTTTATTATTTGAATAGATATATATACAGAATTATACACAGACAAAAAATACTCAATCTTATATTCCGACAATGATTTCAAAAGGATGAAAAATGTTGTGACGCTATCTCTTCTGCTTATTTAAATTTTATTTATGGTTATTTATGGTTACCCTCTATCATTTGTGTCATCGCCCGGAAGATCCGGTACGCCTCTTGCTTTGAACCACAGGTACACCGCAACGGAAACGTATTGTTTTGATATTCGTAATTCATTCGTTCGCACATAAAAAAATAAAAGCTATACTAAAACCTCTGCTTTTCCTGTGCATATAACTACTATATGGTTTGTTTTTCCTTTTTTTTTTAATTTTTATATATGATTTTGTATAAATGCGTGAGTGTGTGTAAGAGAGAAATGAAAGTTATTTAAAACAGGACACCTAAAAATACACGTTTTTATACCTAATTTGACAGCGTACCCAAAAATAGCACAATAGCGATAGTGTTGCTTGTAAAGCAATCTCTTAGCTTTGTTTAGCCGAATGGTTATAAAGTTCAGCTGCTACGGTAGTACACGCAAGTTCTAATCCCCATAGGGTTATCAGACCTGTGAGACCCATCGTTATAATGTGTAGTTTAGAAATCATGTGCAGTTGTGCAGTTAACTGTGAAGAAAAATATTGTAAGAAAATCTGTGCGTCTTAAAAGAATAGCAAGCTTCTAAAATATCGTTTTCTAGCGCAATGGGATAGGCGATACCTCCTCACGGATACGGATATAAATAACTGGTACCTGGTATACCTAAATGTCCATTGCAAAGTACTCTGGGTCTACTGATTTGACGTGTCAAAGTAAATAGAATCTAAAAGGTGGCAGGGTAAAAACTGGGTCAAAAATAAACAAGGTAGTAAGGTTCTCATTTGTACATCACATTTAGTCAATATTATAATAAGTGAAGTCAAGAACAAAGAAAAGTTTCTGAATCAATGCCTTTCTGAGTTATATGTAGATATAGCGCTGTTATCGCTCAGGTGAACAACGGAGGTGGTGCGTGAAAGGTAGATATTACGCGTCATTGCGTGCTGTGACAGCCATTTTGGATTTCCTTATTAGTTTTAAATATGCTTTCGGTAAAGGAAAATGCTTTCGGTAAGGAATATTCTGACAATTTAACGTTTCTAATATTGTTCGCAGGTAAAACGTTAGTTCGCATTCGTAATAAACCTGGCTATATTTATTACTACGCATAGCTTCTTATCCAAGTAAAGATCCAAGTAAAAAAAAAAAAAAACAAACAGTGTCAATAGATAACTGGATACCTAATTACTTCATATTTTTTAGTTACATTCAACATACTCAGATGTTACGTGTTCCAAAAATAGTTATGTTAGTTACGTTCGGTAAACACAGCTATAAGTCCAAAACTTATCATACAAGATTACTACACTTTTCATACAAGATTTCGACGGTTTGCTTTTAGAAGCCCAAAGAATAGAAAGAATAGAATTAAGTCAAAGTGACAGATAACGTAACGCCTTTTAGTTAACGCTTGTATTAATTTTACTACTTCTAAAATTTCTATACCGGGGGCCTTATATGAAAATCGATTCTTAAGGAGTAAACCTTAAAATTTAAAAAAAATACTTTGTAGATTAAGCCAAAGAAAGCTTTAAGCTCTTGTGTGTATTGTCGTGAACAAATAACCAGGTACAGAATGTAACTGTAGCTGATTCAATCGATGAGCTAATAAATTTAAGGCTAGTGCCAACAGCCAACAATATTTTTCTGCTCCTTCAAGGAGTTCGACCATATGAAATGGGATATAGTATGTGTATGTGAGTGTAGCCATTATGTAGCCTGATTTAAATATTTTATAGTAATGGACAACTGTCATAAAATTATTACAGATGAATATATTACCAAGCTCTCTTCAGTACAATATTTCTGTTACATTTTTTAGAGTTTATTTTCAGATTACTACGAAATTAGACTCTAATCGCCATATTGTTAAAAGTTATTTGTTAACGGCCTACATTTTTATTGTAGTACAGTTGCTACACAGACTTTTTGGTGTTTCTTTTTATATTTAAATTCTTATCATTATTTTCTGAAATCGCTTTTCAATTCTCTTATATAATTCGGTATTGTTCATTCTAAAATGTATACATTAAATTGTTTCATAAATTCTTTCTTTATGTATTTGGTTATTAAAAATTTCTCTTTTTACCCTCTATTTGGAAGTAGCCGCAATTATTAGAGCTTCTTAGAATTTACAGTGGCTGTCTGCCTACCGCAGTTTTTGTGTAAAGAAAATATTGAATTTTAAAAATAAATTTCTCTTCTGTAATGTTAGTGCTGGAAGGATTCGCAATATTTAATGTATTCATATTATATCATATTATAAAATTCATGTTATATTACACGACAGGACGCTTTATATAAAGGCGTGTACTCATTGCAAGCGACTGCGCATTGACCATTTATTTTTATGGCATGTATGATTTCAATCTATTTGGAAACACTATAAAGAAATCTATAAATCTAGTCCGGCAGACTCTGAACAATTAGGAATGAGACCCAGAACAGAAGGACGTATTGTTGGTTAGTACATTCTTCTTAATACATTCCTCTAGCTAAATGTAACTGAACTGTACGTGATGTCAGTTGCATTCAAATGCAGTAACTGAAACCAGAATTTATTGTACATTGCTTTATATAGTAACTATACAATAGCTAATAATAATGTCAGCTGTCTTAACATATACATAATTATATTCGTTACAAAATCCTAATTTGAAGTTTTCTTTTTAAAATAATTTAGCTATTATTTTTCCAAACAAGATTTAATCATACACTATAACTTCAGGAAGATTTTTATTAAATTTTAATACAAATTATCCTTAAATTAATGCTTTAAAATAACTAAAAATATATTTATTTGCGAGCGATAAAATAAAATTCATATCAACTGTAAAAATTGGAAACTGGTTTCCGACTATAGTGATACACAAAAAAAAAAAAAAAAAAAAAAACAAAAACAAAAGAATGTCGTCAATACAAGGTTACGTTTATTTTAATTCGCATGCGGTACATGGCCGCCAATATGAACTTTGGCTTTAGAATGAAACGTGTTAAAATTAATTATTTAACATGTAACAAGGTGATACGATATTCCCTGTTCCTTTTTAACCGTATCATAGCTTTTGCAGCCTTTTACTACGCAACTAGGCATTTTTATTTAGTACAAAACTTCTCTCAATCACAATCTTGCGCGGACGAGGTACTGCGACTGCCGTTAGCTGGCCTTAGGGCCAATGCGGTGGTGCCATTTCGCCGCGCCTTTCGTTGGCCCGGTCCTTACGCTAGTAATATATACGTCAATGTATTGCTTATTAAAAAAAATCTAATTCATTTTATTTTCAGACAACTCAACCATATGTTATACATTATTATATATTTAATATTCTAGACAGTTCCATATACATATTAAAAAGTATAAGAAAATACTAACAGTAATAAGACACACGATAAAAGACACAATAAAAGATAAGAAAACAAAATCATAAGTGAATGCCTAAGAACTACCACTAACATGTTTATTAGAACAATGCCGGAAATATAAACAATCTAGCCTATCAGAGATAATCGATAGAGAGAAGAAAGAAAGAAAAATTTATTGGCATTTAAAAGAAAAACATATGAACTAAACAAAAACAAAAAAAAAACATTACAAGTAAACACCAAAAGACAAAACTCAGCTTAGGCTACAACATTGTTCCCGAGAGGGGTCCCCCCCAGGCAGACCCACTCAGGCGCCGAAGAGTCGGCCGACGACGTCGCCGCACATACGCCGCGACGACCGTCGAGTATGGGGCGCCAGAATGGGACATCTGGCGTCCTGAAAATACCAAATACTGATGCGCGGCTACTCACAGGGGTTCCAGTGGGCAGCCGCGACCAAAGTTAAGGCGTTAGAAAGCGCCAAGAGATGAGTCCGCTCACGGACAAAGCGGTATGAGTGATTTGAGCACATGGTCTAGCTGTAACCTCGGTCCCACGGTCGATGGTGGAACCCGGAGGGGTTTTAGTGGGTATGTCCGGTGTATCTCACCGGGTGAGTTCCACACTCCCCCCTCGTCGGGACGTCCGTCCCCTCGGCGAGGGATAGTGCGTAAATGTATTTCCCCTCCTAAAAAAAAAAAAAAAACTGATTTTCAGTTGTTCCCTTGCCGATGTCTCATGATACGCACCAGGACCACTCCAGCAGTGCGGTGCTATATACAAATATATACTTGCTTATATAGAACCTTGTTATTAATTACAACAGATTATTCCATACAAAATAGAAGAAGAAAGTTATAGAACTTCTATAAATATAGAAAGTTGACTCCAATTTACTTTTCTTATAAACAGATCTAAAGTATGATATATTAAAATTCTGGGTAATTTCAGAATTATATAGGAGAATGGCATCGAAACAAGGAATATTGCCAATTTTTCATGTTGTGACTTCTTGGGCGGTTACACTGTATTTACTATATCTTGGGAGGTTGTATAATTACTATATCCTTGTATATTTGGTCGAAAGTTATGGAATAAAATAATTCACTTTGTCTATCGCTTGTCGCTTACAAAGAGACCTGTGACGGCTTGGATACCGCTATTTCTGGTAATCCGACGTAGGATTGACTGACAGACCCCTGAGCCCCGCCCATGTTACTTGCGTACGCCAAGGATATCAAGAACGCATCTGCTTTCGAGTTTACTTCAAGACCCTTTTTGAAATATGATAAGAATAGACCGGGATTTAAGATAATAATTATGAAATACTGAAATACGATTTTTTTATAATCGATAATAATTACGAAAAGCAGATATAAGCTTTTCATATATAAATTTCATTACGTAAGTTACAATACGTTCTCAATAATTTCTACATATAATGATTAGTTTTAATTATTTGAACTGGAAACAAAATATATAAGAGACAATAAACTCAGTTTCATTTTAAAATGTTTATTCATGTTTTAAATACTCCTACTAAGTAAGAAGAGTTAACAATTTTAATTATTAAATTTTTAACAAGGCGATTACAGCCAGCAGATGGACTATTTACTTTTTTTTCTCATAGAGCTTACATGCTCATACGGGGTGGCCGTATGAGCAAGTGAAGTCAGTAATAGGTATTTAATACGTGTTTGGGAGAATTTGTTGTCTCTACTTACTTGACTTCAATGACCGCGAGACAGAATGCGACGCAAGATATTCAGGGCAGTTATCGTATTCACAAAAATAATAAAAGATACGCCAGCAATTCCAAGATTTTAGAAAAATCTTTATAGATTGTAGCTATTGACAACCCAATTTTAAATGTACGTTATATAACGAGGATGTTTTCATCGAAAATCATTTGGCTTTTAGTCAGTAACTACAAGCATTTAACCTGAAAAAATATCACAATTTCTGCACACTTCTGAAATTCTGCAATTCTGAAATTAATTTCAGTTGCTTGTTTCCATTCAAACATTCATATGATATCTCAGAAATGTCAAGTATTTTTATGTATTTCTACGACCAATAACTAACGAGTAATCATGGAATCTCGTATGTAGTATGGAATTGTTAAGGGGGAGACAAACACTAAATACTAAAAATATCCATTGTTTAATGAAAATGTTACAAGAAATAGACAAGACAATTGCTTTGAAAAAAATATATATTATACTTAAACATGTGAAGAACCAATTGTATTAATTAGAATTTTCGTTAAAGTAATAGAAACTCCACAAAAAAAGTTAGAACACAGGAAGAATTTGACCTTTATTGAAAATTCTCTCGAAAACGGCTTATTGCACGCATATGAATCCTGTAACTATTAATAAGTTGATATCAGATTAAAAAATTGTATTGATAAAAAAAAATTGTGTAATGTTTTAATGGTAAAAACAAAAAAATACCATTTCTAGGCCCGTTGAATTGTCTCCGCCGCCAGCGAGTTCTATAGTAAATGTCATTTGCCTCAGTGAATCCCTTAAGCAGCTCCCGTTGGAAAGTGATCTTTGAATAAAATATCACTACCAGTCATATAATTTCAAGGGTGTACCTGGATGTGCCTGAAAAACTACCATCAAGGTAAATTTTCCAGGCATATTTTTGGTTAAAATAGATTTCGTCCTAACTAATGTTTTAAATGTGTGTCTTTATTGAATCATGCGTCAACAGATTTAAATTCAGTGTAGATACTGGAATAACATACTCTCATTGAATTTAGTTAGACAATAATGTTGTCTGTTATAACAATAATGTTTGGGTAATACTTTGCAAGAATGCAAAACAAGCCGACCCAGAACCGAAGCCGTTTCAAGCGATCAGTATGCAAAGATGCAACAGAGGCAGCAAATAGTTACAAAGGACGTGTTTCCAGATCAGTAGTCGCAGTAGTCTCTGAATTCACTCGCCTCTGTGTCTAGTTACAAGTCAATATTTTACGTGAATGCAGCGGACCGTATTGTTGTGTGTTCCACTTAGTTCCAATGGATTACATACCTTTGGAGGTGTTTAGTTGTTCCTCCCATAGACGTCAAAGGGAATATGATTGGTCGCACACTGGCTGCGAAAGTATGGGCTGTGGTATGTATTTTTATGTATGTATGGATGTAATTTTTTTTCTGTAAATTGAAAATTTAAGAGTTGAGGATTTTGAATAAATAAATAAATAATTTATCAGGTGTGAAAATGTAAGTATAGATGTATATATAAACGAAAAATAAATAAATAAACAAAGACACATAAAATCAGATTTATTTTGCCGGACTGAAACCTGTCACTCCGGACGGTCGAGCATGGTGCCATTATTGTTATGCCATTATTGTTTTATCCATGACTAGCTGGCCACACTTCGCTGTGGCCCATACGATGGCGGCGTGCGCGTTGGGACGCGCGGTACTGGACACTGTTTATATATAATACTATTGATTGTAGCGTGATGTTTTATAGCCTATAGCCTATAGCCTTCCTTGATAAATGAACTATTCAACACAAAAAACACAAATTTTTCATTTCGACCCTGAGATTAGGGCGTTCAACCTAACAAACAAACAAACAAATTCTTCAGGTTTATAATATTAGTATACACTAGTATAGGTGGTGCAGTCAGGCTGACGGTCTACTTGATGATAGGTGGCTACCCTCGCCTAAAACAAGCAACGTCACAGGTGCTGCAATTGCGCTGCCGAACATAGTGGGATTTAGGATAAGAACTTGGGGAAGGGATAGGGAAATGGGATCTGGTATCCCTTACTCACTCAACAAAGCACATCAGCTGTTATTTCACGTTAGTCTTCAATAAGGTGGTGGTTACTGCCACCAGACGGGCTGCCTAAATGACTGCGAAACGCAGTGTACCTATTATTTATATTGTAAATTGAGATATTAAGTATTTATTTTGTCAGGGCAAAGTGGAATATGTCTTCGTCAAGGTGAATGACAGTCTACAGACAAGTTTAATATTGTATTCTATAAAGTTGGTGCAAAATGTACATTACTTTTATAAATTCACTTGTTGAAAAATCTATAAGCTCTGTCGTTTTAGGCATTTTAATATAAAATTCAGATCATACATATTCAAAGAAAGTAGATTTTTTTTTCCTTAACTTTGACTCTTGAAGAATTCTTAAAGAATCAAGGAAATGAAATGAACATCTCTTACTTATTTACTGGACAATTAATCTATATATATAAAAATGAATCTATTTCCCTTGGTCACGGCATCACGCGTGAACGGGTAGACCGATTTTAATTCGGTTTTCACTAATGGAAAGAGGGATAAATGGTGAATGTTCATATATATAAAAATTGAACCACGGGCGAAGCCGAGGGCGGGCCGCTAGTAGCTATATCTAAATTGAAAATGAACAGTCTGGACCGAACATTCTAAACTCCGGATTTTAATTAGATGGGCAATACGGCCCATTATAAGAAGCTATGAATTTAAAATTTGAAAGGAGAGTAGAGAAAAAGCGAGATGACTTGGAAGGTGAAAAAACGTGGAAGGTGATTCTATTATTTTATTTGGCTGAAACAAGAGTCGCAGTATTATTTTGGCGGGAATGCCAATAAAGGATTTACTAATCTTCATCAAGTTTTACACTAAAGTTATTATTTACCAAAGTTGCTAATCGTCGTATATTAAAAGCGCTAGTCGCTGAAAAGCATCCGAAAGTTGATATGAATTCCGTTCTTCATGAAGTTTAGAAAGTCGATTAACCACTTCTGAAGGATCACTATAAGACACCTAGTTTCCATAACTCATATCCAACGGATTATAAGGTAAATCACTCCTTTCGACAAGCAGAACCCGAGCATCACGTTTCTCAATGCTATTTTCTATATCATTATTATTATTACTTTAATTTAAAACGTCACCCTTGTATTTTGTAAACCCCTCATTCAAATAAATTCTACTGAGCATAAGTATTCCAGTCTTTCGGTTCGTTCTATTCATCATGTTTCGATTCTATCGTGACTTACCTATAATAGTTAAAGGTGATCATCCAAATGGGCCAATGAGGACAAATCTCAAGACTTACGAAAACGTGTTCTTTGAAAGTAAGGCTTCGATTTTCAAATAAATAAAAACGCATTCAAACTTTTTTGAAATTACACGCATACGCGACCAGGAATCGAACGAGGCCAAATATCTGTAAAAACTACAATTTTAATAATTGGCAAAATGTTAATATCACATCAATTCATTATATGAATCAAATTTGCACGCCGTGTCTCCTCGCGTCGCGTTTAGATCTAAACTGATCCGAAGGCTTCAATTTTTTTAGAGCGATTTGACCAAGTTTGATTCTTTGTTACGTAAGTCATATCCTAAGAATAAATTTTCTTATCTCTTATTGTTTTTGATTAATCCTCATTGACCCATTTGGACTTTTTTGTGAATAATAATAATTAATAGTTTTCGAAGCCCATGTCAAATAACGACTTTTATAAGCAAATTTTTGATACCTTGGTTTACATTAGGAGAATTGTATTTTTCAATTAAATACAATCCATGTTACTAGCTGATAATAAAGCTTTCTATGGGTGATTTTTTTTAAAGTCGGTTGATTAGTTTCTATATTTATTCATTATTTGTATAAAAATGAAATGTCTTTCTCTTTATAAACAGTTAGGATTAGGATAACAACAGCACACAGGCTAGTATTTCTCTCTGGTTTTTTGTAAGAGGGTCGTTACTGTCACTATAGCGACTTAGAAAGCAGTGTGTAGGATTCGTTCAGCAGCGACTAGGATTCGTTCACTGGATATCTGAATTGGAACAGAAAATTTTAATGAATTTATTGAATAAAGTTTTTTTTTAATTTTAACAAAAACGAAACATTTCCACTTAGGTACTGAAGCTCGTTTTAAAGAATTCTTTTGAGAGTGCACACTTTACTAATTTATAGTTCGCAAAGGAGAAAATAAAATGATAAGGTCTGAATAAAAGGAAGGCAGTAGGTAAAAGTTAGTAGTTAACAGCCGCGTGTCCGTTTAAAACTCTAGGGCGGATTACTTCAATTTCTTGCGGGCTTTTCGTTGCCTCCGTTTTTGTGTGGTACAAGTGATAAGAGGTTAAAAAAAGCAAACGTATTATACCTACTCATATATCTATATATACACTTATTATATATAAAATACGGTCACTCTAGCTTAGCGCAGTGATAAAAATTCTTGTTGAATGTTTTTTTTTTTTTCAACTTTTACACAATGCCTAAATGCAAATTTTTACGCCCTGAACATAAATATTATAATATTACCTTTAAAATTTAAATTCAAAAGGTAGATTTAGAATTTTGACAGAATTAATTAGCAATTGTGCCTTATGAATTTGTATCTCTCAAAAAACATTTTCTCCAATATTTTTCAATTAAAATTAAGTTTGGTGTTTGGCAATTGGTCATTGGCACATTAGCACCGTCCCATTTTCATGGTACAGTTGTCACAGGTGCTTTTGCGGACGCGGCAGAAAATAGCAATTTTTTTATTTTTTATTAAAGATAGGTTTGCTCTTGGCCAGCATCTAGCCGTGGAGGAAATATGAGGCCGACGATGGAGTCAGCTCACCCAGAAGATGTCTAACCTTTGAACTTTGATGTACAAATACACAGATATCCGTACTGGCTACATTTTTATTCCCTTCTGAGTAAAATTTCTTGCTCCGTGAGATTCCAATGTGCTCAGATATTTGTCAAAACCCTTAGTGGACATAGCTGGCCATTCCAGAGCTGATGATTCAGACATACCCTTGGTCAGCAAATTAGCCTTGCTTTACAACGAAGTGGAACCACATTTGGCCCAAGGTGGTTATTTAAAATAATTAAGATGTTATTTAATAAATTTTTAACAAATAAAATTAATTGTTTTTCTTAAATAAATAATTGTTGACAAGTGACGTCTTACTTATTTTTATCTTACTTATTTTAACCATAAAACCATTTATTATTATTATTTATTGTTCTAAAAGTGCGAGAGAAAGTGTATCAATGTAATCTTGTAAATAATAAAATTTAATTAAAATAATACTAATTATTTGTATTATAAATAAAAAACTATTTTTGTTCCCTGATTTTTTTTTATTTTATATTTGCTGTGACAGGGCGCGCAGAGTTCTGTTATACAAGATTTTATTCAAAAGATCCACTGGGCTGTAAACTATACTGTAATTGCTGTCCATCGGTGGCCCTTTTTCTAGATTATTAACGTGTTAAGTCTTTAATATATCACGGCCTATTTGAGTTACTAGTACTTCTGAATGAAGGTGAATACTACCTACTATCAAATGATCATTTTGCCAGTCTGTTCACATTTATCTTAAAAAGCCATCTATTGATCGTTAGGTAACCATGCCGTTCTTATGCACCTAGTCGCTTATGCCTTAAGCAAGGGATAGAATCGCTCGCAACGGAAGTACAGCTACGTGCCACGGAAATTGGCCGACTCTGCGAATTAAAGCGAGCGATATAGTGGAGAGGAAGGCTTTACAATTACATTCACATACCGATATCTCTATGTGTTAAGCTTTAGTTCCTGTCACCTGATAGGGGAATATTTTTGGAATGTCATGGTGATTTAGGTATTGATTTCCTAACATCTATATTGCAGTTACAGCTTGCCAGACGTTAGATGATCCCTCGGGAACAGTACATTTTTCTGGATGAAAGTTACCCTATGTCCTTTCCTGCGTTCCTGACAACGTGTATGCAAAATTTCATGATGATCGGTTGAGCGGTTTAGGCGTAAAAAGGTAACAGACAGACAGACAGAGTACTTTCACATTTATAATATTAGTAACCATATAATATTAGTATGGATTTTCTAAATGTAGTGGCCTCGGCGCCGAATATGGTTTTGTACCATTCGGAGTCGAGACACTCGGTCCGTGGGGCCCTGCAGCAATGAGCCTCTTCAATGACATCTCGAAGAGGCTTATTGATGCGACGGGAGACCGAAGAGCTGGCACTTTCCTCGGCCAACGTATTAGTTTGGCCATTCAACGAGGAAATGCTGCCAGCGTACTTGGTACAATGCCGCAGGGTCCATTTTTATATTATTACTATTAATCCATTTAGTATTAATTTATTTTTAGATTAGGTAATTTTAGTTTTTATTTTAATTTAATTTTTACTTTTTGTATAATTGTTATTGTGGCTAAAATAAATGTGTATTAATATAAACATTTAGAAATAATGTAACTATTTTCTTCTTACTTTTGTGTAATATATCCCTCACAGAACAAATAAGCTATTCGTGCAAATTGTCAAAACAAGTTGAGCAATATAGGTAAGGCACGAGTATTATTGTGAACTCACGGCGGATGGCATTCTGCCAGGTTTCACCTAACTCGTTTTGTAAGCGAGTTACTATTGATTATCATATGCTATCCGAATTATCTGAAACGAGAAATCGAAAAATTATCGATTCTTCAAGAAATGCGCCTTGCTCAAAGTACATTAAAATTGTTCCATGCATTCTTCATAAGCTGTTGAATTTTAGATAATTTTTTTTTGTAGACAGTAAAGGAAAAACCAGTACCGAGAAGGCACGATCCTCACTATAAAGCCGTTCACAGTTCGTTCTCGGTCCAATCTCGGTTTGATAAAATATTATGAAGTAAAAAATATATGTGTGCATTCATACTATCCGTAACAGTCAAGTTTCGCTCGAATCCCAGTCCAATCACGATCAGGTTCGAAGAAATTTTTCTTTGAGTGAGATCGAACTTGTGACGACATTTACCGATAGTGTGAATATTTACCGATCAGTCAGCTATTACCCGCTGAAGTGATAAGTACATCAAATGCAACAATACTTCAAGTATATTTTACTTTTAATTAAATTTTAATTGTATTTGAATTATATTGTAGTTAAAATAATCCTGAGTGATATAAATGACTAAACAAATGTGGACTTTCGAAAGACTTTCGAAGCTATAGTGGCTAATTCTTCAATCGAAAAGTTCAATGACATTTACAATAATTTTAATTATCTACGAGCCAAATACATCCGACTTTGATTATTGACAATTCAAGACTGAATCGTGAATTGAGTCAGATTGTATAATGTGAACATGATACGACTTTACCAGACCGAAATCGGATCGAGAACAAACTGTGAACGGCTTTATAGTGAGGATCGTGCCAAGGCTTCAGTTAGACGGACGCGAAAAATTTCTTTCGGCCGCGTTGTAGCCGGATATTCGCAACAAATTTAAACTCTACTGTCTAGGTAACAACATTCAAATTCTTCGCTATCACAAGCCGCGCGGTTTAACGCGATCGGAGCGCTCTCCCAAACGTTCTGATTAAGATTCTACTGGGCACAGCAATATTCAGTGCTGGGCTCCTTAATGTACAAGTTATAGTCTATCGCGCTCTTAGAGAATTTATCCAAAAAATTATCTAAGATCACGTTAGACCACTGTAGGTACTATGGATCCGCAGGACTTCACGTATCTTGAAAGATATCTTTTAAAAGATAAAGTTTTCTTGCAATGTTCTCCTTCACAATTAGAGCCAGTAATTACCATTTGAAATACACACATAAAATCTAAAAACGCTTAGACGTGCAAGACTGACTAAGTTCGAATCAAGTCTGCACTGGCTTTCGAGCCAATGCGAGTAAAGTAACTCGTTTAAATATTTGAGTTTTCAACTCAGTATAAATTTTTTTTTTGTATATGGAGAGTAATTTCTGATTGGCTGTACCTATATATTATGTCATAGGCTATATAGTTTTACTAAATCCCTCAAAAGCACTCCGGTCAAAGCTGGGCGGGTCGGTCTAGTAAGAAATAAAATAAAAGTGATAAACCTTAGTAGCACCGTAACAAAATGTTCAATTTTATGAGTCAGTCGGTAAAGTGCTATAACAGTTCTTACTAATCAATACACTCGAACTTTTACATCGACTTTGTCGGGAATCTAAAAGCAATCTGGACAACAGCAATTTACAACCGGTAACACGAAGTACTGAAAATTTCTTTTAGAAAAATATCATTGCTAACAAAATCACAAGTGACTTCGATTATTTTCTTGACTTCGACCTCGATTACTAATTGTTTCCCAACTTGAAGGCGTACTTGGGTGGACAACGATTCAGCAGCGACGACGAAGTTCAAGAAGAGGTTGAACGCTATCTGAACATCTTGGCGGCGGACCGGTTCCACACGGAGATACAAAAGTTGACCCAGCGTCTTCAAAAATGTGTGGATGTAAATGGAAATAATGTTGAAAAATAGATCCCACCAAAAACATTCTGTAAAAAACTAGCCAAGTCTCGATGGAGCTGCTCGATTAGCCCCCTACCATCAATAGGACCTTTATATATATAAAAAAAGAAATTGACAATAATTTCCAACAAATTTATGTTTTTCACTAAATCTGCAATAAATCATCACTAAATCTTTCAAAGGTGAAACCATCGTCTTGGTTTTGGAAGAAATAAATTAAAAAAAAACCTTTAGTCAGCTTTACATAGCACGTAATCAACACTGTAACGTTGGATTTCAAATGGTGCAACATGACCAGAAATCCTTGAGACTATAGAATTATATTGTTACGACTAATCTTGGAACATTCTGGTAAAAGCACTAGTCGAAAATCTCGAAGACTCCCCACTATCGATAGTAGTCACGCCACTTCCCGGTTAGTGTCAAAGGAAATTGGTCCTTATGTTCACAACATAGAGTTCATATTCAACAGAAAGAGCATTCCCGAAATTTCAATAACCTTGTTTACAATCACGGAATAGAAAAAACAATTCCGTGTTTACAATACTTGTTTATTTCTAGTAAATTCGAAATAGTTCGAGATGTTTAGCGGCAAATATAAATAGGAGAGTGGCGGGCGGGAGCGACTCAGTTATGCGATAGCATGCGATTCGAAAGCGACTTTTCGGAGTTACCTGCAGTAAACCAACGACTCATTAAGGGAACCATTGACGACTTTTAACGGTTTTATCGGACAAGTTTACCCCTTTTGGAAGTCATCTTGCTTTGTGGAAATAAATAGTTGATTTTCGCCCTTACACGGCAGTTGACTCACCCCGCACGTAACAATATAATCATTCAACTCAAAATGTAACATGACCTGAAACCACCAGAGCGGTCAGATGTAATGTTTATGTAACACCCTTTCTAAAGATCCTTATTAGAACTACATAAAACCCACATAACATTGTATCGAGATAATGGATGGGCTTACGTGTAGACAGGAACCCGAGATGAAAAGCTCGTGTTCGCCGATAAAATCAATATGATTGATGGTTGGCGTGTTACCGTGATAGAGGCCGTTATCGGCTATCACTACACACATAGTTTGACCACATATCCAATATAAACTAAACTATCTATACCAATATAATATGGCTGAAGAATTTTTTTTATTAACGACGTGTTTGCTCTTGACCAGTACCTATCCATGTAGGAAAGATGAGGCCGACGATGGAACGAGCTCACCCAGAAGATGCCTATTCACTCGAACATTGAAAGGATTGTTTTCTATGAGCTCGGAAATATTTGCCGGTAGGGAGTATAAGTCTGAAACTACCAGTAGAATCTAAAAAAAGTTAGAATCCTAGCAAAAGGAATAAAGGCAATATGAACACTAAGTGAATAAGAAACAATAGCCCGTGAGGGCGATGAGATGTGAGTCAATGGTCAACTGACTAAACAAAACTGATATTTGTTACATATATATTTTTCACCTATCATGTGACGTATTCTAGGTATAGTAGTGTTCTATAATTTTAATAGTTCTATGCCACAGTTACGCGTCATGCTTGCACAGAACACTTTATACTAAGCGTTGTGTGAAGTTCAGGAATATTGTTTTGTTTCGTTAGTAAAAACTCTCTTTTAATTAATATACCGGATTAAATACTTAGATTAGATTATTTTATTCGTTTTCTATAAAAACACTGTCACCTAACAAAATGACAGTTACTAATTCGAATTTAGACTGTGACTGTAGTTTGTGGTCAGGCGTGCTCCGAACGGACGTATATAAAATTAATTTCAGTTTTTTGTTGGTATGCAAACCTTCATATTATGTCCCAGAAATGTCGTTTTTTTACGTATTGCTACGACCAGAGTCTATATATACTTACGTCATACAGTCGGGCAACGCTCAATGTTCGACTGCAAATTGAAGCGAGTTCGCCGAACTTTGCTTTATTCGTTGCCTGACTGTACGACGTAAGCACAGTATATTAATTTACGTAAGTATGGTTAGATTCTGGCTACGACCAATAATTAATGAGTAATCATGGAATTACGTAGTATGGAACTAGTAAGCTGTTCGAGTTGGAAAGTGCCCTCTTAAGTCACTAAATTGGTGAATATCTAGTAGTGCGGAATTCCTGAATGATGATGATAAAGAATTTTAAAGCATTAAGGTAGAATTAAGTAGTTACCCTTCAAAAACATTTCTATGTTCTCGATGAAAAATCATTGTAATTATAGAAGGGACCGGCAAAAACACATCAGGGAACCTTTTAAAAGTTTGGAATGAAAAATCACCTCGCGGTCTCGCGGTACGAAGGGCGGTGCAGCTAATTTGTGGACATCGATCACGCCGATGTTGAGTTGTGAACGTGAATTAAAGAATATGGAATGGACTAATTTATTATTAGCAGGGTATGAACGTCTGCGTACATGCTCGTAACTTCATAAATTGCTTACTTGGTTTGGGTGTGATAGTTAAGGTGGCGCCGTACGAGCGTGGGAACTCAGTAACAGGTATTTGGAAGAATTTGTTGTCTCAACATACTATAATGCGGATAACCGAAGACAGAATGCGTCGCAACACATTCGCGCCACTTATTCAAATCGCGAAAATAATAAAATATACGCCAGCAATTCCAATATTTTAGAAAAACCTTTATAGATGGTAGCTATTGACAGGTAGGATGTTTCCATGAAAAACTTTTTGGGATTTTAATGAATAATTACAATAATTCAACCCGTGAAAATGTCACAAATTCTGCACTTTTTAGAAATTAATTATACTAGATATAAAATAAAATTAAAATATTTTATAAACATAAAATTAATTACTATGTACCAGTTTCATGTTTTCTACGACCTGTAATTAATGAGTAATCATGGAATTACGTAGTAAAGTATGGAATACGCTGTTCAAGTTGGAAAGTGCCCTCTTAAGGCGCAGTCGCCTGTCGCGTGACAACCCCCAGCTTATGAATCTCTGCGACCCAAGTGCCCAACCCGAACTGTTAAGTGTTCCAGTAGTTTCAAAGATAAAGATAAAGAAGATAAAGATTTCAAAGATAATCCATAGAGGATAAAGATCGACTCAGTTTTCACATCTCGAAGGGAAAAAAAAATTAACTTATTCTATCAATATCTAGTCCTCCTACAAATAAAATGCTTCTGACCTTGCACCTTCAGATTTCCACCTGTTTCGGTCTCTTCAGAATTCTTTAGACAGTGTCAGGTTAACATCAAAGAGAGCTGCCAAAACTACTTGTCGCGTTTTCTTGATCAGAAGTTCCAAAATTTCTACAGCAACGGGATCATGTCACTACCTATAAGATGGCAAAAAGTAATCGAATAAAATGGCACACATATACTGTACCTAATTAAATGTAAATAAACTTTGAAAAAAAAAAGGTCTTGAGTTTTCTTTTAAAATGCGAAAAATCTTTTTCCCTAACAAATTATATATTTAAATCTAGAGAATTTAATTTGTAATGCCTATTTCAAAAGAAATAACAAAAATCCGATTAAATTTATGGTAACAATCTGTCGCTATTACAAAGAATGTGCCTGCGTCTGTGTTCCCACTGAACTACAACCTCGGGGTCTTCAAAACCAGGGTAAATGGGCATTTACTGGGTAAGCGTGGTCCACCTTCGGCCGCATCTGCACCTCACATCAGGTGAGATAGTGATCAAGCGTTACCCTGATTTAACAATAAAAAAATATGCTATAGAAGTTGGTCTGCGTTTCTTTGTATAGGCGGCAATGAAAGATATTAGATAATTAATTTTTGTCTTTGCTGAAAGGTGTCTTTGTCAAGGTGACAAGGTCAGGTCTTGTTCTGACGAGGCTTTCAGTTCAAACACATAGATCATGATACATTATAAGTAATTTATTTGCCTATAATAGTATCCCCTTAGATTAGACCAACCGAGATCAATGACCGAAAGTGAGCTATCGAACAACATCTAAAGAGTTAGAACAGAAAACTTAATATATGCAGTTACACATGAACCTAAAAGAAAATGTATTATGAAAATGTCGTATCCAGAAAAGACAAAGTAATCAGGTCTATGTTGCGGGTAGTCCGTACTTTATCGTGGCGTTTGCCAATTTCAATTCGAACTGAGAGAGAAGGATTTTCTAGTTTTCTTTTGTTAAAAATAACAATACTCGAAAACACTACGCGCTTGTTAAGCAACTTTGTTGACAATTGAAGACATAGTAATTAAAAGGATGTTTCTTTTTTATATTTTTTATCATAAAAAATAAAATATAAAAAAGTATAAAATAAATATTACAAAAAAAACTCTTTACTTCTTTTCCAGCAGTAGAAGGTCAGTGGCGGAATGGGAAAGACGCGGCCTATCACGTCGAGAGGTCCGAGTTCGATCCCCAGTCATGCCGTGTACCAATGGATTTTATCTAAAAACTTAAGTGCATCTACTGACTGTTCTCAAACGGTGAAGGAAAACTCCGCGAGGAAACCTGCATACGCCAAAGAAGATTCTATAGGCGCTATTGATGAATACTCAAAAAACATACTAACATTTATTTTGACGAAGTATTGTATTGCTATAAATTCCATCTCCATTTCGATTTAGATTAGCAAAAATAAATCTAACCAAACCTTCGTCTGTTCCAATTTCAAAGTAGAAACTCGCACGAGTAAAACTTTCAGTGGAGGTTTTAAAGAAAAACTAACTGAACCGAGTTTCAAATTAGAAAAAGAATTCCAACCAATGCAAAGTAACAAAAACATCTGACTTAAAATAAAATGGTCGTTAGTCACTGATTCGAAATAAGGACTTTCTCGGACAGTGTCCCCTACTATTTTTACTCACTAATTTTTAATTTTTTTTTATAGGTACTTATCTTCTATGTTTATGGTACAAATGAAGAGTTTTAATAATTAATAATAAAAATAATATGATTTTGAATTTTAATAATCTAATTATATTGACTTTTATTAATTATTTAACAATAATTAACGATCAATTTAATCAAAAAAGTAAGAAATCAAGAAAACCACTAAAGTTTAAGCAAAAAAATTTCTATAGTAAGTTACTATTAGATTCTGAAGATCTACAACACATAATATTCTAAGCTATCTTAAAAGTGTATTCCTATAGTGTTTGCATGTAGCGGTCATCTTTAATTTGTTATTACACCTGTTTGTGTTACATTAAGCATAATAATTATATATTGTAAGTTTGTAAATGTGAATAAACGTTGACGGACCGTTTAAATAAAGAATTTTACATTTGCAACTAAATTGTTTGTAATTGTAATTCCATGATTATGTGTACTATTTCAAAATGGTTATAAAACACTTTCATATTTTTATATTTTTTTTTATAATGTATTTCGTTTGTATTGCAGACTTCCTAAAAATATAAAAGAGGCGAAATCTACAAATATTTTCAAAAGACTTATTAAAGAAAATATACTTAAGATTTTAAAATAAGTACAAACCAATTATCACTATTACCTCAAATTTATTTTCACTAATGAAGCGATGTCCCTTCCAGTAGTATGGTATCAATGTATATTATTTGTACACATTTGTTATATTTTTGAATTTACCCGCATTTTGCATATATGTATTTTAATTTAACGGGTTTTGTAGGTATTTGTAAAGTATTCATGTTTTTCTTCTATATAAATCCCATTATGTATTTTATATTATCAGATTGACTGTATGCTCATATATGAAGTTTCTCATTTAAGTGAACTTTGTAATTATTTTTGAGAAACCAATATGATTCCAACCTTATTGCAGTAACAGTTCTGAAACCCATGATAAGGGTTTATTGGAAACGTAAGTAATGTATTTTTGAGCAAAGAGAATTGATTCTGTTTGCTTACCAACAAATGGAATCTTATTTTTATATTCTTGTATGAGAAGGTTCTATAGATAATGACAGCGTGGAAGCAAACTTTATAATATTAACCGACTCGGTGGTTCTGCAAAGGTGTAATTGACTAAAGGATAATTTAATATTAAGTAAGTATATTAAATTCTCAACGTAATTGAGGTTTTATTTGAATAAAAATTAAGCCTCTATTCCTATCAATATGTGACCATAATAGCCGACTGAACATATTGTTACGTGCGGGGTGAGTCAAACTGCCGTGTAAGGGCGAAATGAACTATTTATTTTCACAAACAAAGATGACTTCCAAAATCACTAAGCTGGTGCTATGAAACCGTTAAACTTGCTAAAAGTCGTCAACGATTCCCTTAATGTGTCGCCGGTTGAATGTCGCAGGTAACTTCGCAAAAGTTCCGAAGATTCGTTTTCGAATCGCTTGTTATCACGCATCTAACTGACTTATCTCGCCCGCTTGCTCTCGTATTTATATTAGGCACCAAACCCCTCGACGCATTTCGAATTAACTATAAACATAAACAACATCGTAAACAAGCCATTGAAATTCGGGAATGCTATGTATATTTCTGTTGATTTGTACATAGCATGTTGTAAACGTAAGGACTAATTTTCTTTGACACTAATCGGAAAGGCGCGTGGCTACCATTGATAGGGTGGGACGTTCGGTTGCCTTGGGGTGGATCGGAGTTGTTGCCTCGGCAGAGCCCGGTTCACCCCGCTCAAAGGGCAAGGAGACACCGGGGAGTTCTAGTGGGTATTCCCAGTGCCGCCATGATCAGGTGCTGGGCGACTCCCACATACCCCTACCGCTTAGCCAGCGGTAGGAAATCTGTAAACGGATTTCTCCTCGATAAAAAAAGCGTCCCACCCTTTTTTTTATTTTACGGACTTTCGACCGCCGCAAATGCTTTTTCCAGAATGTTCCATGGTTAGTCGTAATAATATCTTTATATGCCATCACTCCAAAATAATGTCTAGTTGGCTTATATACCTGTCTATCAATATGCTTCTTTTTCTTTCTACGCCTCTTCATTACTGAAGGTAGGCAGTCAATTTCTTAAATCTCGCCTTGTTGAAACAATTGTTCCACGGTTTTAATACCAGTCCACTCTTTGATGTTACGTAGCCCTGACAACCTTCTTCTTCCAACTTTACACTTTCCTTCTATATATGCTGTCGCTCCAAAATCATGTCCAGTTGGCTTAATCGGTGTTCGGCAGATTCGGGACAAGTCAGAAACTTGATTCGGTTTAATCGGATTATGTCGGAAAAGGTATACTCAATCAAAATAATACAGTTTAATCTATACATACATAAACCTACTTAACATAGACAGTCGTTTCAAATAATTTTGTCTCCATTTTAGTTTTTTTTTTATTATTTGGAAGAATTGATAAGCAGTTATGCTTTGTAACAGTATACATGTATTTACGTTGTATACATGAGAAGGATTATACGAGTATACACACAGATTAGAAGTTGTTACGACATTTATTGACAGTTCTAATTGTTTTTATATAAACCAAAGATGTTGTATTAGTCTACAATTATCTTTGATATAAACTACATATTGTGTACAGCCAGCTCTCTCGTAGGTATTAAAGCATGGAGGTGATATCCAACAATTATCAAAGTAAATTCATTATTTATTAAAAATTAAAGGTTTTTTTTAAAGAAATAAAAACATTCAGAAATTCATCATAAATTGATCACAACTAAGATGAATTGTTATTTTGTTATTAAGTCAAAATTAGTCTTCAACATTTTAGCAATATCTTTATAAAACAAAAGCTGGTGCCCGCGGCGTCGTCTGTGTTGAAAAAATATAGGAATAAATATTTTGATCAGCAAAATATCCATTAGGTCAGCAACTTTTTTTGGCTGACCTAGTACTTGCTGCCCAAATAGGTTTCTTGGCTAATCAATCATTAATTGGTTAGGTTAGATTAGTTTTTTTTGCTGATCGATTAAATAACAGCCGGAAAATATAAGATTAATAAAACGCCTGAAAAAATATTTAAGGCAACCTGACATATATTGACGCCTGACAATAAACTTTGCCAAACGTTGGATCTTTATTCTTAGAAAACCAGTGCGCGCGGTTTCGCACGCGTTTCAGTAATAGTTTTGAAATTTTACTCTAACTATTGCTGAAATAATTTTTTAAATCGGATGAGTAGTTTCGAAGATCGTTTCCTATATACAAACAAACATACAAATTTTACCTATTTATAAAATTAGTATAGATAAAGCATTAAGAGATCATTCATGTTTTAAAATATTCTCAAATATAAATTTCCATAATGTAAAAGTTATAACGATAACTTTTAAAATTTTGTGGAACTATAAATAAATATTTGAGCCGTCAGAAAATAAAATTAAGTCTTAACATTTGAGCTCAAAGAGTAAACAGGACTTCAAAAAAGACAATCCAAGTTTGGCATGGAAAAGTTTTTTAATATTCTCACCGCTCAATATAATCCGGACCCTCACTGCCATAATATATTTAACTGCAGTGCAGTGCTGTTTGAACTTTTAAAATAATTTATAAACTTATTTAAATATCCTTTTTTTTTTAAATAAATATATTTTGCTTTATGAACTTTCTGATAAATATGTTGAAAGTGATGTCATTTTATATGCATTTTGATTTTATGTATGTAAATGACATTGTGTTTATTTGTGACAGCCGTTACCTGCGATCTGGTGGACCGTCAGCCTGTCTGCTAACATTTACTTCAAAAATGTAGGATGAAGACAATATCCGGGTCTAAATGCTCGTCCTCTATATTTAGTTCTGAAGTAATTTAGCTTAGTTCGTTTAATTTTGTATTAATCTATACATACATATAATAAAATAAAATCGAAAACGAGCTGTGTCTGAACATTAAAGATTTAAAAAAAAAATTGTACATGTCGCATTCATGTTACCGAGGTCAAAAAACAGTTTTTAGAATTTTTGTCGGTTTATCTGTGCGTTTGTGGTTTTGTGCACACTAACCTCTGAAACGGCTTAACCGATCTGAATGCGGTTTTCACTGATGTATGGTAGCAAGCTCCCCGTAACATTTACGGTTTGTTTCATTCCAATCGGTTTACAAACAAAAAAGTTACTTACGCTCTATACTGAATACCACGCGTACGAAGTTGCGGGCTCAGCTAGTTACATAATAAAAACCTAAATTTTGAATTAATGATATTTTTGTTTCATAGATAACAGTACTGCTATTAAATTCATTTCTTTATTTAATTGGTTAGACAACTATTGGTTAGACTAATTGGTTAGATTGGTTAGAACTAATTGGTTAGACAAACTAGAGATATAATAGAAAAAAGCTTTGTAGTTTGCCCACTGTGCTTTATTATGTGAACAGAATTTTCAATTCGAGAAGAAACCCTCTACGAATGTAATCTTGCATGGAAAAAATGTCAAAGTTTTCATGCATTTCATTCACGTTCGTTTGCAAGACCATGCTTTAACTATTTATTAATAAAAAGGTTTGATTTTGTTCTTTCCGAACGATTTCAAATTATATAGGTACTTATTTTTAAATTAGTAAAACTTTAAATTTACATACATACGTAGTAGTTAGAGTAAGTTTATCCCTACCAGTAGGGATTCTTTATATATAATAATAATAATTAGAGAAATTCACGTTTTAAAATATTTATTAAATATACACCTCCAGAGGCTCTCACTAGACCACTGGTAGCTTGGGCCTTGCCCCGCTATTAGCGGATATCTAATCCATGTCTATATATATTTATACACACACACACACACACACACACACACACATATATATATATATATATATATATATATATATATATATATATATATATATATATATATATATATATATATACACACAATCCATAAACAAAAGGGACATTTACAAAAATAAATTTATAATTAAAATTAAAATGACATCATAATATTTCTGGACCCCAGGGCATCCATCCAGCAGCATGCAGCCGAATCGGAGAGTCCCACCTATCAGTGAATACGTTCAGGATGGTATTGTTGGTAACACGCAAGCGTCTCAAGGCAGAAGCGTAACGCTTACGAATTATAGCTGCGAAGTAATAGGCGTAAAATGCTTTTATACTATACACTTTATATAGGTACACAATAATTTGATTTGGTCAAAGGAATGTAAATAATCACGAACAAATGTATCAACTAATATTATAGAGAGGTAAAGTTCGTATGTTTGTTTGTATGTAATTTTAGGTAATTTTCGAAATTATTAGTCCGAATTAAAATAAGTCTTTCAGCAATAGGATAGAAATTCAGGATGGACATAGGCTAAATATTCCAATAGGGCACCAGCTATATAAAAATAAAGAACCAACGCTTGGAAAAAGTATAATGTCAGGCGTCGACGTATGTCAGGAGTTATATTGCTTTATATATTTTGTAAGGCGTTATATCTTTTATTTTTCAACGCGGACGAGATAACTTTAAAGTAGTCTTTGTTTAGTTTATTATTGGACTGCACTTTCCGACAAAGTTTCTCGCAGGGCAACATCAATCTGTACTAAATACCAAAAATCAATGTTACAGAATAATATTTAAATTCTATTTGTAAATATAATTAGAATCATTATTATCAGTCCACAAGCGAACAGTGCTGAACACAAGCCTTTTTAATGAAGCCTCAATACACTCGGTTATCTCTTTTTAGGTTATCGATCCAACGAGTAGGTCACGAGGTGTCTCTGTTTCACTCCAGCCACCTGGTTATTTGGGCAATGTCGACCACTTTGATGTCTCAACGGATATCCACATGTAACTCAGAAATATACCCAGCATTGCCCTTTTCAGAATTAATTAAACCGTGTTCTACAATAGTAAGAAGGGAGGGTCGAAAGAGTCGTACGATAGGCGGCAGAAATGGCAGATGTACGAGTATGTTTGAAGCCTGATGAGGATTTTTCGAATTCGTATTTGGCATAGAAAATAATTTAATAATGATCATATGCTCCCGCAGGAATAGTGTGTCCTACAAAACTAGTACCAAGCAACCTTTGAAGGCATTTGTGAAGTTCGGCCAGTACGCAGTTAACTGACTGTTCACATACTGTGCGTTTATAATTATTAGTCAGGACAAACAATTTTATAAGTATAAATTATACATATATACACATAATTGAAATATATCCATTAAAATACATATATCTATTATTATTATTATTTAATTAATTCTTCTCGTCTCCCCCTCCAAAAGCCAAAATGAGGGGGAGACGGTGTTACCCCCGACAGAAGCACAGTCGGTCGGGGTTCAGGACGACAAAGACAGAAACCGACGCACGATCCTGGCCGTATCGAGCAGCACCGCCTTCTGCATTTGGGCCGGGAGGGAACCGCCACGGAATCCCAACCGCTTCAGGTTACTATTGAGGCTGGTTGGGATCAAACCGTTGACGGATATAACGACTGGGATGATTTCAGTGGACGCAACAGCCCACATGTCAACAATCTCGTGAGCCAAGTCGAGGTATTTCCTCTTCTTTTCGGTTTCAGCTTTCACGAGACCGTCATCATGCGGGATAGTTACGTCCACTAAAAACACCCTCGACTGCTCCCGGTCCATCAACACAATATCAGGTCTATTCGCTAGAATAGTCCTGTCTGTGATGATAGGCCGGTCCCAGTAGAGCTTGGCACGGCTGTTCTCAAAAACTGGTTCCGGCGAGTACCTGTAATAAGGAATCCTCTTCTCAATGAAACCGTATTTCAGAGAGAGCTCCTGGTGCAGGATCTTGGCTGCTTGGTTGTGCCTGTGCAGATACTCAGTGTTGGCAAGCGCAGAACAACCAGAAGTAATATGCCGGAGTGTCTTATTATTATTATTATTATTATTTCTATAAAGGACGCCAGGCAGGCATACGATCCACGTAATGGTGGGGGTGACTATCGTCGCCTATTAACACAAGCGACTCCACAGGTGCTGTATTTGCGCTGCCTACCTCATTAGAATTAATGATCAGAGATTAGGAAGGAGGGAGATAAGGAAATAGGCTCTGGCATCCTCTTACTCACCCACCAAAACACAACAAAAATATAGTAATCAAAATATAGTAACAAAATCTCTTTATAGTAAAATATTGTTACGTGTGGGGTGAGTCAATCTGCCGTGTTAGGGCGAAAATCAACTATTTATTTCCACAAACCAAGATGACTTCCAAAAGGGGTAAACGAAAGGTCCGATAAAACCGTTAAAGTTGCCAAGAGTCGTCAATGATTCCCTTATGAGTCGCTGGTTTACTGTCGCAGGTAAATTCCTAAGTATCGCTTTTGAATCGCAGAATCGAACTGTGTCGCTAGCTTGCCGCTTCGCCTATTTATATCCGCTGCCAATCGTCTAGATCTTTCTCGAATTTAGTACAAACAAACAACAAACAAATACAAGTAAACAACTTTTGTAAACACGTATTGTAAACAAGGTCGTTGAAAGTTCGGGAACGCTATTTCTGTTGAATGTGAGCTCTATGTTGTGTGCATAAGGACCAATTTGCCTTGACAATAACCGGAGAGGGGCGTGACTTCTATTCTAGGGTGGAACTTTCCAGATTTGTTGTCAGGCGAGAACGCTTTTCTAGAACGTTCCATGGTGAGTCATAACAATATAGTTTAGAAGAACTATGCAAACAAACGGACATAGTAACTCAGTGACTCAGTACCTGTATAACTTTTGTTTGATACTATTTAGAGACTTATTATATTAAAAGATCAAATTCGATGGATTATTTAGACACGTCTTTCTAACTCTATAACATTTTTGTTAAATTTTATACTTTCTAAATTCAACTCATTAATAATTTGTTTTACAAACTCATAAATTATTTTTTGAATAGGCCACAAAGTCATACTATATAACGATATCAAAGGCAGCTTTTTCCTCGTGTTATTCGACAATCAAATATAGCCCACAGAAATGTCGTACCGCTCGGTTTAACAGTTATTTAGGAGAAAAAGTCATAATTCCTCTCATTACAAGAGGCCTCTAATATTGTGAGGGTGCTGAGGGGAGGGGATGTAATCCGACAGACACAATACCTCATAAACGAAGACTGCTCTTCCGTGCCAAATTAGGGACGTGTATTACAATATAGGAGACAAACAGTAGGATATTCATTTAAAATTAAATACTTTCCAAGTATTTCGATTACTAATCCGAGCATGGACAGGACACACTGCGTTTAGCAGTCGTAGATTGGGCAGCCTGTCCTGTGGCAGTAACCACTCCCTTACAGAAGACCACCGAAGTAAAAGATTCTGTGCTTTTGTCCATTTATCTAATTAATAGTTAGTAGACCGTCAGCCTGTCTGACTATATTAACAAAATAAAAAATCGTGAGCTGTTATATAGCGAGATAAGATAATGCGCTTAACTAATATATTATAAAGGCGAAAATTTGTGAGAATGTATGTTTGTTACTCTTTCACGCAAACACGTCTTGATGGATTTGGATGAAATTTAGCACACAGACAGGTTATTAACTGGATTAAAATATAGAATACTTTTTATCCTGGAAAAATGGATCATTTTAAAACATATAGTCGTCAAAGCGATAAATATATCAGGCGTTATATTAGTCATATATTTTCTTTTTTAACGGGGACGAAGTTGAGGGCACCAGCTAGTAGATCATAATCCAAAGGCGTATGGATATTGTAATATATGGTTTTTTTTTAAATAATATATAGACATATTAAATTTATTATAAGTACCTACAGTAACTTTGTGAATACATAATTATTTCAGTAGTTCTTGGTTGTGTGTACAAAGAACGTTCTAGGGTTGAATTTTTTCAATTCCTTAAAATTTGAAATGTAACACTGCATAAAAATTTCCATAAGATGCATAAAGATTGCATAAAAATAAAGTATATTATATAAAATGTAAAATTTATATATTTATATAACTTATATATAAAACTATATAATTTTATATAAAATGTAAAATTCTGTGAAGTTTGTTATAAATAAATTAAATGTTTTTATTTCAGTATTTTGGGCATTAATTTGCAAATAAATTAATGCACAAAACCATCTCGTGGTTCTGCATTAGTAGGTCCTACAGCAAGAAAATTAAAAGATGAGCTAAAATCTATACTAATATTATAAAGCAGAAGAGTTTGTTTGTGTGTTTGTAGTTTAAACGCACTAATCTCAGGAACTAGGTACTGGTTCGAATTGAAAAATTGTTTTTGTGTTGGATAGTCCATTTATCTAGGAAGACCTTCCTATAGCTATAGGAAGATATAGCCTTCCTCACTATAAATTTTTTTATTGTAATCAAATTTGTTCTAAAATAATTCATTATATGCGAAGGTGTTTTTATAAACATGACATTAATCATTATCCAAATAAATACGTTATTCATCACAAGTATTTAATTTTGAACAAAATTGCCCTTGATTTCAATGAATATCTTAGGAGATATAGTTTTAAAATAACTCCACAACAAAATATAATGATCAAGTGCCATGCGGGCATATTTTATTATGTGCAAGGCGGGCGGTCGTGATGAGCTCCTGCCTGCCGCGCGGCTCAGACGCATTGGCTGCTTTTTTTAATAATTTTTTTTTTTTGGTATATTTCATCGTATAATAATACTTACATTAAGAAAAAGAACTCAACTTTCTCGGCAGTCTGCTACAGCAAAACGGCTGCGACTTTTGTCTATAATACAATCGTTGTTTGTCTATTATGCTTTTGTGCACTCTAATCTCAGAAACGGCTTAACCGATTTTTATGTGATTTGCGGTAATACTTAGTGTATATTTAATTCCAATCTGTTTACAAACAAAAATTCTAGACGTTATTCCGAATACTCCCGTACGAAGTCGCGGGCACAGCTAGTAATTTATATTAGCAAAAGGAATCCCTAAAAATAAAATAAAAAGTTACAAATAAAATTTGTTTGAAACTCAAAATTTGTAAATTGGATCAACTTGAACAGAATTACAAACCATGAAAATGCCAAGAGGTTTTTGGCATACCTTCATAATATGTTAATTTCTTCTGTCTAGACTTTAAAATGAGGTGTACGACTAGTTTCCAACTTAAAAGCCCCAATTCTTGCGTTTCGTTATTCGTTCTGACTCGTTTTTTGATATCGATCCAAAGTTTTACAAAAAGCATACTGGCCCTCGTCTAGCCCAGATCTGAACCTATTAGACTAAAAATTATGGTCATTTTTAGAGGACACGGCCTGTTCTAAACGACATGTCGACATTGAGTCTCTTAACAAATCTCTGGAGTGTGCTAAATTTGCCTATGGAAACAGTGCGTAAATCCATAGATTCGTGGTCAGACAGATTAAAGGCCTGTATCAAAGCTAAAGGTGGCCATTTTGAATAGAATTATTTTTTTGGTGAGACTTCAATAAATATGTATAATAGAAGTTTTATTACGATTATCTGAATTCATTAAAAAAATGCATTTTCATTTCCCAACCACTCATTCAACGGGCTCGTCAACCCAAATTTTTGATATTAATGTCACGAAACGAAGAAGAAAACATACTCTAAAATCGACCTTCGGTAGGAGACACTATAGCTTTTAATCTATATTATTTTATACTTACATAATAGGAGGCCTTATACAAATAATTGTTTTTTATAGTGTTAAGAAATTGAAAATATTTATATATATTTTTTTCCCATTTAGCTACAACTTATTAAGTAAGTATACTTAACTATGTTGCCTTTTTTATAGTTTAAGCAAAATTAAGTGGGTATACATGGACCGTCAGCCTGTTTGCCGATCATAACTTTAAATTTTTTTTTATTAAAATTTAATTTTATCAATAAATTAACTAAATTTCAATCTCAAAACAAAGTGCATTATACATTATTATCAAAAGCTGCATAGAAGCACCTCAGTGCCTCAGCAGTGAGTTTCACAGCGCGCGCCCACGGGATTAATTTTTTTTCATATCCGGATCATATCCAAACAGTTATGATGAACTCCTCTCCTTTATGATTTACATTGGAGTACTTCGCTGCAGCTGGTATGTATTTTAGATTACACAAACATCATCCTTTTTTTTAGGAGGGAAAATGCATTTACGCACTATCCCTCGTCAAGGGGACGTCTCGACGAGGGGGGATTGTGGGACTCACCCGGTGAGATACACCGGAAATACCGACTAAAACCCCTCCGGGTTCCACCATCGGCGGAGGTGTGGGACCGAGGTTACAGCTAGGTGATGTCCTCAAACACAAACATCATCCTAGTAGAATTAACAAATTAAATCTATTAATATTTAAAATCTTTGAGCACAAGATAAAGACATATATTACATATTAGATATATATCACAAGATATATATTACAAAATTTTCATTCTAAAAGTTATTAAGCAGCCGTATTGTAAATCGTAGCGGTTCTTGGGCGGAAATTCGTAAATTCGTTGCGGGCGTTCCGTCGCGTCGCTGTAAAACCAAACTGCGGTCACCAACATCAATAAACCTTTCAAGTAAATGTTTACGCGTGGCCGCGTTCGCTTCCGAACTTTGTTCGCTTCTTTAAATAAAATAGGCTACCCCTAAAAATGTGAGGGTACTACTGGTCTAATGTAAAATCTTGTATCTACCATTTTTTTAAAGTGTACTTTTTTTAAAATCTTGCTAAAACATTGCAAATGGATTGTATTTACGGTAACTCAACACAGTGTGCATGTTGTGCAAAGAATTGAAAAAAGAACCCAAAACTCAAAACAGCCTAAATCTTGGAATCTTGACCAAGGACAATGAATAATTATATTTCTAATCTAATTCAAGGAAAAGTAAAGACATCTTTGAGGGACTGTACCACATTGTTTTGATAACGAGACACTGAAAGCACCCCCGTACATGTGGGTTATGGTACCGCTGTGTACCTGAAGCGTGCTGGTCTGCCGATTCGGAGGTTAGGCCGAAGAGAGAGGTCTTTATTGCGGTGAAAGAAGACATAAGTATTTACAAAAGTGGCTTACTATTATACAATTTTTACACTATTCAACTAGTGGCGATCGTGCCAGGCGTCAGGCCCGAACGAAGTAATAACAATAATTACATTAAAAGCGTCCCTTTCACTTCCACTATTGTTGTCTTTTTCATACACGAACATTCATTTTCCACATAATTATCTTCTATTGTTTATTTCACGAACACTATTTTATCGAACTATTTACTCAAACTTATAATGGTTAGGTTGTCCCGAACACACTGTCGCTCGAGACAGTTGGAGTACTTAGCTGCAGTACTCGTTATATTGCTTTGATTTAATTTTTTATTTATGTTCTTTATTTAGAATAATTAATTTTTTATTTTAGAATTTTTCTTAACTTAGATAACATGCTATATTTATTGAAAGTAACATATTTTGTGATAAAATATTAGTTAATGTTTAAACCATATTTAAGATACTTATTTTAAAATTTAGGTCAAAATTTACCTCTCTTCATTTTATTACGATAAAAATTTAAATCAATATAACTTAAGTTGAGTACAACTAATATGTATCAATTCTTTTTATGAATTGCAGCTATTTGGCCCCAGTTTCTCCATAGAGTTAATACCAACGTTCATTATATAAGTCAGGTCTAATTTTTTCAATTATGATGAAATGATCACATAAATATTTCGTAATATGTTTTTGTCACATACAACGTTTTACGCAACATAAAAACGCCCAAAGGTCTAGTTCTATAAAGAGCAGTCAAACTTTGTCTGTCACCCATTTTGTTGGTCCCCACAATAAAAAGTTCCCCTCCAGGGCATGGTTCGTCTGATTTTTATGATGAAAAATGACCATCACATAATATCTTAACGTCGCTCCGTCTGTGAACCGGTGAAAACATTTGTTAATTAAACGCTCCAGTGGATCTCTTTACAATTTGTCTTCAGAGAAAAAAATCCATACTTGGAGTTTACAATCTTCACTGTTATATAGGCATAAATAGGTTGACTAACTACTTGATGAAATGTCTAAAGAGAGCAGTCTCCAAATTTGGTTGTAACCAAAGTCTAACAACTGTCACCGTTTGATCAGTGGTTAGGATGCTTGCCTTAACGCTCTGTTCTAGGGTTTCCGGGTTCGATTCCCGGCAGGGTCAACTTGAACAATTAAATTTTCAAATTTGGCTCTGGTCTGAATAGGAAAGTAGTGGCAGGGCACACTGCGTTTTGCAGTCATTTGGGCAGCCCGTCCGATGGTAGTAACCACCTCCTTACAGAAGACCACCGTGAAATAACAGCACGTATGCGATTGTATTTAGGTGATAAGGGATGCCAGAGCCCATTTCCCTATCCTCTCCTAATCCCTTATCCTTAATCCTACTGTAGTCGGCAGCGCAATTGGAGCAGCTTTGGCGTTGCTTGTGTTATAGGCGACAGTAGCCACCTACCATCAAGTGGACCGTCAGCCTGTATGCCGATCTTAACATTAAAATAAAACTCTTTTGTTATTTTTTATACGGCATATTTCCACGTTAGCCACGTCCTGCGGTCGATAAAATTTTCCCATTGTAAATACAAATAAAATATTACATCATGTAGATACAATGTCATTGTAACATTCCCATGACATTTCTCTTTGGTCAAATTACCTTTGTCTAGCATACAAAGCAAATTGTTTTCGAATCGACAATCCGAACACGTACCGACGGCCAAATGGAAACGAGATTATAAAAAAATGATTTTAATTTAATTTGGCGATTTTTATGGAAAAGAGGCCTTGTTGTTACTAATAAACTAAGTTTTTTATTCACAAATGAAGTGATTGTAAACAAATGGCATACGTCTTTAAGGTACTCTGAATTCGAGGCAATATCTTATCTATAGGACATCCATTATTGGACTTAGGCCTCCCCCATAGACATTAGTACTCTAGCCTCTCTTTAGTGTTATAATTCCCATTTTATCTAGGGCTCATAATGAGAGAAATACCTGAATTTATGAATAAACTAGTGAACTCGACCACGCTTCGCTGCGGCCCATGCGGCGGCCAACGGCGTGCGCATGGAGCGCGCGGTACTGGACACTGCTTACACTGCTTATACATATATTTATAATACTATTGATCGTAGCGTGATGTTATATAGCCTATAGCCTTCCTCGATAATAAAACACAAAAAGAATTTTTCAATTCGAACCAGTAGTTCCTGAGATTTACGTTCTACCAAACAAACGAACAAACAAACAAACTGTTCAGCTTTATATATTAGTATAGATATAAATAATCTTTGAATTTTTTTGAAATATTTTTGAATATGAGGAACTGGATGCTGATTTTTACTATGACGAAAAAGAACAATGACCAATTAGCAATTTTAACTGATTTTTTGTGAGAAAAATCTTATCACAAATTAATTTTAGTAAGTGGTAGGGCACACTGCGTTTCGCAGTCATTTGGGCAGCCCGCCTGGCGGCAGTGACCACCCCCTTACAGAAGACCACCGTGAAATAACAGCATATATGTGTTGTTGTGTTTCGGTGAGTGAGTAAGGGATGCCAGAGCCCATTTCCTTATCCCCTCCTAATCCCTTATCCTTAATCCTACTGTAGTCGGCAGCGCACTTGCAGCACCTGTAGCGTTGCTTGTGTTATAGGCGACGGTAGCCACCTACCATCAAGTGGACCGTCAGCCTGTCTGTCGACATAACATAAAAAAAAAAAAAAAAAAAATTATCAGATTATCAGATTATCACATTATAGGATTTTATTATTGGATTTTTCTCTCATCTCCTTTTTTCTTGCAGAAATGTACAGTAGCTCCAACATACATTTTCTTGTCGGAATTCGACCCTTCGACACAAATAATCTATCTACTTTCTCCAAACATTAGGTTGATCATTGGATATGATTATGTTCAAATTATAGTGTAATGCTTGCGAGACATTTTCAAATAAAGAGGGGACCTTATTAATAATGGTTGCGGCTTGAATAAGGCTCATTGGACCCGAAAATTAAACCTTCAGTCCTAATAATAACAAAGAATGTCATAACAAAACCTTATAGCTAATTAGTGACTCGCCTTTAATAATTTTCGTCGAAATGTCGCTAAGTGGGTGTCGCCGCAGTAATTGAGAGTCGAGAGAACGTTTCGACACTTACGAGTAAATCGTTTTATTAATTTACTATTATTATTAATTTATTTTAATTCTTGAAATATATGAAATTTTAACACATTGTTTCGAAAACGAAGTCAATTTCACATAACACGTCTGATAATGTCAACTGTTAGTAAATATTTATCCTATCAAATATCTCCACTGATATTGCTAGTGGTTATAGGCGAATTTTTATATAAAAGAGTTAAAATTAATTCTACTTAAAAAAAAGATTATTTTATAAAATTTTACTGCGTTAAGAATTTTATCAGATTGTGCATTTTGCATGTTAAACACTTACTATCCATCCTAGACAACATATCAAAAATTTAGAACTACCGGTCCATTAAGTAAGGCAACTCCCTTTTTTGGTCTCTGTTTATTGGATTTTAATTTATTTCATTACATAATAATAGATACAATATTTTCATTACAAGGATGTATAAAAAAACTGGCAAACAATATTTCTGTATATGAACTCGTATTTGAAAAAGTGTTTTAACCAGAGCGTGAAAAGTGTAATTATTTCAAAAGATTTTAACCTATAGGATTTATTGGGGATTAAAAAATAATCATTGTTTTGATTCAGGAGATCTGTTTGTCGAGTTTTATCTAAAACTGTTCAGCAGTCCATGATAAACCAATTTATATGGAAAAAGAAATTGTTCACGCGACATAGTGGCAATACCGCGTGACGTCTGGTGACACTTAATAAAAAGGAGGGTAGTGTGCTTTTCGGAAAAAAGGTCGTCGGGTGAACTAAAGTTTTAATGTCTTTATATTGTATTATCTCGTATATTCCCGTGATTGTTCCATCAATGTTATTTTTGTGATTATGTGATTTTATCTAATGTGTATTGGAAATGTGTGATAAGAGAAAGCGAGAAAAGACATAGCCAGCTGACGTATGCGATTGTATACGTGCTGTTGTGTTTCGGTGAGTGAGTAAGGGATGCCAGAGCCCATCTCCTTATCCCCTCCTAATCCCTTATCCTTAATCCTACTGTAGTCGGCAGCGCACTTGCAGCACAGCGTTGCTTGTGTTATAGGCGACGGTAGCCACCTACCATCAAGTGGACCGTCAGCCTGTCTGTCGACATAACATAAAAAAAAAAAAATATTCCTGTGAGTACATTTTATCCTTTACCTTTTTTTTTTTTATTATAGATGGGTTTGCTCTTGACCAGCATCTATCCATGTAGGAAGGATGAAGCCGAAGATGGAGCGAGCTCACCCAGAAGATGCCTATTCACTCGAACCTTGAAAAGATTTGGGTTATATGAGCTCGGAAATACAGACGCCGGCAGGGAGTTCCAATCCTGATGATATTTCTGATATTTCTGATGGCTTTTATATTTGTAAAGGATAAAAGCCATCAGAAATAGTCGTCCAAAACGATTTTCATCTACATATATCCATTCAGCGGTTAGGCGTAATAGCAAACATACAAACATTTTTACGAAATTTTCAAGTTTATTAGAAAAGAAAAAAAATATCCTGTACTAACATACAAAGGAAAAATAACCTAAACGACCTAAACCTAAGGCCTGTTGTTCCACTTAACAAGTCTGTGTTTTTAACCCAGCTTTAGTACAAAAGGAAGTTTTTCATATTTACCTGAGATAATTTATTCAAATACTTACATGTCGACTAAAGGTCTGATCGGGGCTCTGTTCCTTTGGTATCAACCATCGTGGGTTGGGTGAGAACTGTGTGAACAAATGAGTCAAAGGCATTAGTTAAACGCGAATTATCAATCAACATTATCATTTTGTTCATTAATGTTTCATTTGACTTAACATTGGTGTAAACAAAAATTCATTAGAGTTTTACGGTACACCATGTGCCGATTACAGAAAACTTAAATAAACCTTCAGTTGACGCCCACGTACTTTAAGCTAATACCTATCATATTTTATGTCATAATAATATTCTGAATTGAAATATCTTACAAAAATAATTAATATTATTTAAATATACATAATTTTAAATATACATAAAATATAAAATAAATCGAAATTTAATAATAAACTTGGCTTTAATTCGGTCTTACAAACGCGTAGTCCCGACATAATTCACTAACTCGCCGTCTGTGGATACAGCCAGAAAAATCAACAAGATTATTATTCGGCTACCATTTATTGCTTGTCGGGCGATTTGAAATTCAATTTTAAATTCTTATTTGCTCAGCTCCCCATCTTTGAGAAGTGGGGATGAAAATTAGAGGAGACGTTTGCACATTTCCCTGAAGCATGTTTAAATGCGTGGGCAAATGTAATTACTTCTAGATGGAACTTAGATGTCGTATCTCCCCTCCGATTCCATCATGATTTAATCAGTGGATACAATTTGAATTTCGAATTTATTCTTCTCATTTCAGGTTCTCAGAGAAGACGGTGCAGAAAATTGTTAACATACATATATCAACCTTTTAACTGTCGTAGGTTCGTAAAAAGGTCGCAGATTGCTGTAAATAGCCTAAGATCGCAAAATTTTTTAATTTATTTTAAAATTACGATTACGATATTTTTAAAAGATAAATAAATATTATTTTAAATAGAAAGAAAAAAAACTATTTTTTTTCAACAGGGTAAAAGCCGGATACTTGCCTCAGTGGGATCCCGGTTGGATGTTAGAAATATTGGTGGCGTTAGTGCTCTTTTATAATTAGAAGAGGGACACGATGTTATCTAAGCCTTATTATTAGATACATGCGTTTGGTCCTTGTGAGTAAAAATCTTCAGTGGCGACTATTTGACTGACGTCGAAATTATATTTGTGACTAATTTATCTACATATATACATAAATCTATGTATAATATAACGAAATCGTAAACGAGCCGTGTCTGTACATTTAATATTTTTTCCAAAAAAAAAAAAACCGATTTTAATATAGTTTTCACTGGTGTATTATAGCAAGCTTCCCGTAACATTTAGTGTTTGTTTAATTCTAATCGGTTTACAAACAAAAAAGTTATGTAAATTTAAAGGATCACGTCCAACATTTTTTCGATGAAAATGCAATAAAATAACTCTTCAGTGGAATCGGTTGAAACTTTAGTTAACTATGTATTTATCATCTGTAAAACGATGATGTTTGAAAGTTTATATGAAGTTAAAAATGGACAGATCACGCTGATTTCAGAAAGGGCTTTACCGATTTTCAAGTAGTTTCCACTAATGCTTTCCGAATACACAGCTATTATTGAATATTTTTGTTAGTGGTAGTACATAGTTTCAATAAAAAAAATTCTTTGAATAGATTAGAGTTTAATTTATATTATTTATTACTTTTTATTGTTAAATAGTTTTTATTTATATTGCAAATATAAAGGGCAAGTATGCGTAGCAAAGATAGTCGAATAGTCGCTCTATGTGCAACTATTAGCAACTATAATTTTTTTCATGACCAGACAGATTTTTTCTTTTGCTGTTCTTTCCAAGTTTTTGTAACTAGGACTTGTTTTAAATTAAATAAATAGTTAACTGTTTACGAGTAAAATGACTTGCAAATATAAGCGAAAACTAGGAATGGTACTGAGTATCATCAGCTGTATAGAAGATAGTTTGTCTCGATATTACCAGCATTGAAACTAAATCCGATAACAAAAAAGGTAGTAGTATTTTGACTTCAAAAAAGTGATCTTGTTATCCTATTTTTGAGAAATAAAAAGATTTGATATGATATGATATTTAATGCTATTGCTAAAATAATCTATCTAAGATAAATAATAATGTTTTAATAATAATTTACTTAAAATTCACTTAAACTTTGCAGAACATTTGTATTGTATTTCACATATTTACTTAAATGATATTCATATCAAATGATAGTGAGTTATAGTATAAAAGATAAATGTATGTATAGCGAGTCGTCTATCGCACGAGGCAAGTATCCCCCGAAGCATTTTTAAAGTTAGGCTACTATCCGCTACTGTAGGCAACTATCCCTTTTTTGAGAGGTCAAATAAAACAGGATTTACTCGAAATCAATATGAATTGTGCTTACAAAAGTAGGCTACTGTAAAAGATCAAAGACATATGTTTTGATCTACAAATTTCATTATTTTCAGTATATATTTTTAAATAATAGAGCTTTTTTAGAAAAGTGGGGAAATACATCCCGCTTTTACCTATAGGCTAAAAGCGGGGTAGTTTTACATACTATAAACAAAAAGAAAGAAGCTAAGGGGTTACTATAACACCCTGACTTAAAAAAAAAATTATAAGAAATAATTAACATTTATTTTAAAAGCAAATATTATAAGGAAATGACAATAAGGCATATAATAAAACAACCTTTTTTAATAAAGAAATGGTCTTTTTTAATATATTATGACATAAGTTAAAACGATAATGCTACAATATCATTTCGTTTTTGTGAAAAGGGTTTGATTATAGTAGGTACCTATCTTAAATTCGTTTTTTAAATAATTAAATTGTTTTGAAATTTTTATTTTCCAAAGATTTTCCAAAGATTTCCACGAATTAATTTGTTTAACGTTATCGATTGCTAATTTTCAATAAGTTTAAGGATATATGCTGTTTGCGATGTTGACACAACTAATGTATTTATGGTTTATTTACATATTATATTATACACTATTTTATAATGTAGTTGTTATATAAACTATTATATAACAATTAAACAAGTAAAACTAACCGTAATACGACAAACAACACAAACAGAACCCTTTATGAGAAAAATACTTTACTTTGTCCTTATACCTAGGTACATAAATCAATAATGTTATACCTAGGTACATATATCAATAAGGCTAGAAAATGTTCTTTTAAAAAATCCTAATTATTTTTTCCAAATTTCGTGCCAATGTTTCATTTTATAGCTTTTAACTTGTTCTTTTGAAGAACAGCCACATTTTTTCGGTAATAGCGTCCAATCCTATGCAAGCTTTCATAAATTCGTCATATGTTGCTTGCTTTTTTTTAAATTACTACGTGTGTGTTCTCTGGTTCGATTTTTAGCAAGATCAAAAATTTTGAGAAATTGTGATTTAGGAATAATTGATTGTTATTAAAATCATAACAAATCTATGTAATTCTTTGAGAAAGATTTTTCTTTGAACTGAATCTGTGTTTTTTTTCTTGTGTTCTTGAAACTAAAGAGGCATACTTAACATAGTAATGCTTAAAGCGATAAAGTTAGATATATTTTTCTAATTTTTTATTTATTTATTAAAGATGGGTTTTCTCTTGGCCATCTATTCGTGTAGAAAAGATGAGGTCGACGATGGAGCGAGCTCACCCAGAAAATGCCTATTCACTCGAACCTAGAAAAGCTCGGAAATACAGACGCCGCCGCGCCTTGGCAGTGTGCATTATAAAAGATGGTTTAAATCGCTTGGTGTGAACCGATTTCCTTTTTTATATTAGTAGCTATTACGATTAGTAGCTATTACGCTTTAGCATTATCAATAAAAAAATGTGATAACTTAGTTTCAACATCTTCGAAATTCTACACGAGGCATTCCTACCTAGACAAGCCAACAAGTCTATGCACATTGCATGTGCATAGACAGATATAATAATATGGGATCGAATATCACTAGTAAAACATACCTTGTACTACGAAATGAACATAAGTATAATATTTCATTGAAAATAGTGACAATATATAGGTACTATGACAATTATTATCTATGATATTATGAAGTGGCGATTACTTATAATTTCACGTCGGTTAATTATTAGGCAGAAAAATATTTGTCTAATTAAGTTATTAACATAGTTAAAGAAATCAATTAATTATAATAAAATACCTTTAAAAACATTATTCTGTCAATTAATTAAGCATAAATTTAATTACCATTGGTCAGACAGAGACCAAGATCATAACCTAAGTAACAGCTTATGGTCTCGAGAGGGTTGTGCGTTGTGTTACAATTACTATAAGCCGACAAGATTAATGATATTAAAGCTGAATTTATTAGTAGGACCCTTGTGTAAAAGGTTTTTTTTTATTAAATAAAGGCAAATAATATAAAGTTTTTAAGTTTATTATAATATAAAGTTTTTATAGACACGAAACATGACACACATTTAATATAATTTGCTGAAAATTTATATCTAAATATATAACATTAATTAATTCTTATTAATTTGAGTTGTTAGGTATTTAATTTGTATCTGACCGATTTTCAATTCGAATGAGTAACATTATTTTTGACTAAAAATATATCTCCACTGCTGGATGTAGGCCTCTCCCAAGGCTCATCACCATGCATGATCTTTTGTCCAACCCCCCGTGAAGCCTTTCAGGTCGTGTGTCCACCCGGCCCCGAGGGCGTCCCACGCTGCGTTTTCCAATTCGTGGCCTCCATTCGGGAATCGAGAACTCTTTTTATCCTATCGCTTATCCACTCTGCGACAGATGTGACCGACCCATAGCACTTCAATTCTCCTATCCACCAAAGAAACTCCGAGCTTGTAGATTCGGCCGCTAAGCATCCGTGACCAACTCGATCACACAACTAGTTGTGCTGCACCATACGTCATTGCACCACCATTGCCTAAATTGCCTATAACGATAAAAAAGATTGTAGCCTATAAATTGAATTGAAGTTCATTTCAATTAGAATCAATGTAAGACCTTTATCGTTTTAAAATATTATCGATTTTTTCCATTGTGTCCAATATCTACAATCTCTCCAGTAAAAAATAACTTCAAAGTGTAAACTTAAAAAAAAACAAAAGTCAACTCTTTCTATATCTATAATATACAGAAAGGAAATTTATAATGTACTACTTCATTTACTACTTCATCCGAATTATAAAGTATATCCTATCTTTTAAGTGGAATAAACCATACATATTCACGAAATTTATTGAAATCTGTTCGCGCCACTTTGCTGGCTTTGTTTAAATTTATAAGGAATCGCTCTGATTGGGGGCACGTCATTGTGGGCCAATCAGAGAACACCGCCTGTTTCGAGTCCACCGCCATAGATAGATTCAAAAATATAGTATGTGTAAAAACCCGCTGATAAAAGACCCGCCGTCTTCTTTGTGCTCCTATCAAGTGAGTAAGCCCGCAGATTAGAAAGACCCGCTGTCTTCTTTGATCTCCTATCACCCGTTCCTATCTCTGTTATCAAAACTGGAGTGATTCGCGTCGTGAGTGCTGAAGAGAAGAATCCAAAGCTTTGGAAGAACACTCAAGCCCTGAAGAATCCCGCGGATCACAACAGTAAGTAATAGAATAGGATTCCCGCATACCTATACAGTCCACACCCGCCGTATTGGGCTCAAACCCAATAATTTGCTATCGGCAGCCCTTACAAAATCAGTTGAGCGGTTTCGGAGATTATAGAGTACTACCTAATACATGTTTTAATTATAACTATCCATATACCTAAATAATTTCCTCAGTGTCTTAAAACAAAAGCATTTCACACATGTGTTGCTCGTGATGACATTTGGAAAATTATGGAGGACTTCGTCATGGAGGACTGGTCGTTTGTCCAGCAGTAGACGTCCTACGGCTAAGATGATGATTACGATGATGATATATTTGAATATTATATAGGAGTATATATTTCAAAAATCAGTAGGCAAACATGTTTTATTGACTCTAAGTTTTGACACTCTCCATTGGCCATCCATTATCCTTCTCCTATCTCTTAGCAGGCGAATAAATGTACATATCTACAGCTACACTACAGGATATCAACATTTTTCCGCAAGATTAATTCTTGCCTTGGCAGGGCCCGGTTAATACCGGTACTCACCGTCATAAAGAACCGAATAATTAACCGTGTGTAATGCGATTTAGTTTGCCACCCAATAAAGTCTCTCTTGCGTGAACGATAACCGTCCTTGGATTAAATGGTTGTGGGGAAAGAGCCATGGGTTTAAAAGCATACAACTACAAGCGGAACGGTCACGGAGTTACCTGTGCAAATATTTTACTTGAAAGTTTAATGATGTTGAGCAAAAATAAAGACGAATGTCTAACACGCTGAGGGCATTTGCAGTACATTCGAGCAAAATGAATTAAAAATTAATATAAATTCAATGAATATAAATAAATCAAATAAATGGCCAATTTATTCCTTTATTTGTTGAATTCAAAATAATTTATTTGTTGAATATGGTACATAAGAGTCGTAACTTTTTGTACATATACTAGTAAGGTCATTTATATCTCTATATATAAAAATGAATCCCTATTTCCCTTGGTCACGGCATCACGCGTGAACGGGTAGACCGATTTTAATTCGGTTTTCGCTAATGGAAAGAGGGATAAACGGGGAATGTTCATATATATAAAAATTGTACCCCAGGCGAAGCCGGGGGCGGGTCGCTAGTCAATAATAAAATCGTTGTTTGCCTATTATGCATTTGTGCACGCTAATCTCAGAAATGGCTTACCCGATTTTCATGTATTTTCATGAACTGATGTATTGTAGCAAGCTTTCGGTAATATTTAGTATATATATATATATATATATATATATATATATATATATATATATATATATATATATATATACCATTCCAATCTCTTTATAAATAAATAAGTTATTTCGAATACGAGATTTTGACGAGCCCGTTGGATGAGTGGTTAGGGTGCTTGCCTTAACGCTCTGGTTCCCGGGTTCGATTCCCGGCAGGGTCAACTTTGAAAAATCAACTTTTCAAATTTGGCTCTGGTCTGAATTTGGAAAGTAGTGGCAGGGCACACTGCGTTTTCGCAGTCATTTGGGCAGTCCGTCTGGCGGCAGTAACCACCCCCTTACAGAAGACCACCGTGAAATAACAGCACGTGTGCTGTTGTGTTTCGGTGAGTGAGTAAGGGATGCCAGAGCCCATTTCCCTAGCCACTCCTAATCCCTTATCCTAAATCCTACTGTAGTCGGCAGCGCACTTGCAGCAGCTTTGGCGTTGCTTGTGTTATACGGCGACGGTAGCCACCTATCATCAAGTGGACCGTCTGCCTGTCTGACGACCTTAACATTAAAAAAACCACGCGTACCAAGTCGCGGGCACAGCTAGTTTATAATAATATTAGGATTAGGATAAACATGTAACCTAAAAATATAAGTTTATTTCAATTGTATGTCATTAGCTACTGAATAGTTGATTTATTAGAGAGATTTTCAAAGTTTTCGGAAAGTTAAAGTTCACTCGACACAATGAATTAAGAGGCAACTTGCTTGTGAATTTCGTACTTTTGACTGCGAATCTGCACCCGTGCACTTAGCTGATTGGCGCTCCCTGGTGTACGATTCAGGAACTACCCACATTTACCTTTCTAATGCCATCTAATTTCATAAAAGCCTGCTTAGGGTGCTGAGGGTGCATTCGTAATGCTTGTATTCCAAGGTACCAGGGAGCTACGATTTTATTTGTCTAAAATGATTGAAACTATTTATAAGAGTATTTCGATTAATTAATTTGATTAATAATATATATATATTTTATATAAAAATATAAAACAAATAAAATTAAAGCTCTTAAGGCTCCGGTCTCGCTTTGCGACTCTACCTTAGTAAACAGAACTAAGCGCACTTTCACGCGTCTTTTTTGTTATGAATTGCAATGATTAAAAAGTACATAAAAAAATATTTTTTGTATTTTTTTTTTCATTAATTTATTAAAAAATAGGTCATTACTAAGTGGCTTTAAGAGCGACTGCATTAAAAAAAAATTTCAACAGAAAAATATATGCATTTGCAGTGGTAAAATTCATGAAACTACAAGTTTTTAAACCTCTTTAAATAAGAAAACTAAAGCGTTTATCAAAAAAGTAACCAGTTTAGATTATTGCTAACGATATGAGAATAAATGTAAACTGAATATATTTCGTATTTTTGTTATAATTTTTACGTAGCATGTGCTTGAATGAGACCTTCAACGCGTTCAACCTAAATAGAGGAATTTTTAACGCCCAATAGAGCTATTAAAATGTGTATCAAAATAAAATTAAAAAAGTGTTTTTGAAATTTCAAATCCATCACTTTCAATAAATGTAAAATATATTTCATTTATTCTTTTGTTAATAACTGTAAAAAACATTTATTTTCTGTAAATTATGCAAGAACACTAATTTTTAGGAGACTCGAGCCTTAAGGCTTAAAAGGATTTAACAGTTTGAACGCTGCGCGTGTTGTTTTAAACGAATTTCTGAACATGATTGTAATTCACGTAAAAATAATACAAAAAAAAAAACAAAATTGGAACAGGATAGCTCAATTCTGTTTAAATTTTTTTGTAGCAATAAAAAAATATAAAAATATTTTTTATATATATGTGGACTCCTATTTTTTGGGAATATTTCATTTACAAATTTATTCTCTTCTTTTATTTGTAACAAATAAAAGTGGTGTTGGAGAATGATGCTTCTTATACCATGGACAGCTAGGAGGACCTGCGTCAGTCCTGGAGGAATTAACCGTGAAGACCAGACTCTCAGCAATATGTTATGAAAAAATTCTCAGTTTAGTCAAGTTATTGGGCAAGGTCGAAGGAAAGAAACCTGAGATAAGCTTTGGACCGGACGGAGTGGAGGCGTGTAGTGCACACAGCTACTAATGACTTTAAGAGACACGACCTTCAGCACTGAAGAATACGAATGAGAAGAAGAAGAACTTGTAATAAAACAATAGGTTTACATGAAATTTCAATGCTTAATATAAGAAAATAAATGAATATTGTTATAAAATAATAGTGTCCCTTTTATTTCATTTTTTAAAAATACATTATAAATGCTTGGAGCAAATACTGCTACGATCATTACGCGCTAACTTTTAACTTTAGCAACCAATGATATCATAACGCTGATAAATATCAATGATATCATAAACAGTACCCACTATTGCGTCATATGGACATTTCTACAAAATTTTCAAAAGCCTTGTAAGGACGTAAGCCTTGTAAGCCTTGTAGTTTTCAATCTATAGGTACTTATATAATAAAGCCAAAATTGAAAACTTCTTTTTTGTTTCTGATACTTCTATTCTTGAAGAGGTGGGTATTTTTTGAAGAGCCGAGCTTTACCGAGAGAAAGAAGAGTGAAGGAATCCTATTTCATTTAAATTAAACGACGGGTACAACCAGTCTTTTGTAATTTGTTCTTTATAATACTTATTTTCAGATCCATCAGCTCAAATCTAGCTAGTTATTTATATCCAGCTCAAATCTAGCTGCAAAAGAGAAAATAAAATACTCACTCCATTTATTAGTAGCTCTGAAAACCAAATCAGAATTCACGATACTTTTATTAGAGGAAACTCCGACAGCAGGTAAGATGTCAGAAGCATAAAAATAAATAATTTAATTTCGTTCGGCTCTGGACGATTTTCATTCTCTTGTTGCTTTTATTAAAGCTTTACCATAACGAATAAATATTAGCTTGAGCCCGCTACTTCGTACGCGTAGTATTCGGTATAGCGCGTAGCTTTTTTGAATGAAACAAACACCAAATGTTAAGGTAACCTTGTTACAATACAGTAAAGATCGCATTCAAATCGGTTAACCCGTTTCAAAGATTAGCGTGCACGAACGCACAAACAAACATACAAACCGACAAACTGACAAAAATTCTGTTTTTTTGACCTCGATAACATAAGTGTAACGTGTACTAATTGCTTTTTGAAAAAATCTTTAGTGTACAGCTCGTTTACAATTCTATTATATGTATATGGATATAGATTGTCAGTTTATAATATTAAAAAGGGTGGCAGGTAGATCGACGGTCCACTTGATAATGGGTGGTTACCATCCTTGTGCGTCGGACCGAAGAGATCCGGTTGCAGGGGACCGGCCTAGTAACCACGTCCGCAGTCGGACCTAGTACTTTTCCACCACGACAACACGAGGTGGAGCCCATCTCTCGGGCTGCCGCGATTGCTGTGTAAATGTCAGGTGGAAATATGAGTTGTGGGTTTCCGGGATGATGGCCCAGGTCTGTTGGAAATTCTTCCAAACGTTTCGTCAACAACTGCGGTTGACATCCTCAGTGGTGTAGTCCGTGTTAGAAGAAAAAGTACATCACATCACTGCACTTCACTTCTGCACTTTTCGACTTCTCGAGCGAGACTGATTTGTCGACTGGAATGTGTCTGTATTTAAATTTTTAAATTTATATCCCCACCCCGTGGTTGAATTGGTGGGGTGTGGTCACTAGGAGAGGGGTTATAATGCCCTCTCATATGGACTACTCCATATGAGACACTCTGCCACACAACTCATATGGATACCGGCCGAGAAAACCTACATTCTACTGTCAGGTGGAAACCCCTTTTGGGCCTCCCACCTTTAATGCCGTTGAGCATAGCGGCCCACATGAGTAGAGGTTATCCGAGAAATTCGGTGGATATCGGCCTCCGACTCTGCAATTGGTTGTGCCGGAGAGAAGAGGTTATGGAGTACTTTAGAGATGAAGCCCCTCGCTGACTGCCCGCTGCGAGAGGTGAGTATGGGCGGCTCGTGCCGCTTCGCCCGGAGGCGGCGGTTGGTCCGCCGTCATCACAACACCGAGCAACGAGGGGAGACATGCTGTGTTTCCGGCACGTCTCTGCACGGCGCGAAGTTCAAACTTCGCGCCTAATCAAGGTGGAGCCAGCAAGTGTGTGGGCTTCATCTGGCGGGGGAGGTAGATGCAAATTTTCCACGACCCCTTATCCCTCACCCAAAGACGGAGCGAGGAAGCACTGTGGATTTTTAGTGGGTAGAAGCCTCACATACCCCACCGATCTCCCCATGGTCGGGGATCTGGCTCGCAGCTCGCAGATGTTCCCACACAAGAAAAAGCTTTAATTGGAACAGTTTTTAAGTACACTCACCAATGTACAGCCTGTAGGCCCACACATAGAGAGGCTATATTTCTTCTTATACTGAGGGGATCTAACCGCTGTTATTAAGCAATAGATCGTCGACAATGTGAAACTGACTAGTATAGAATAAGTATACCATTGTGATTTTATTTTATTTTATTTTATTTTTACAGTTTTAGGAAAACTTACAGCTAATAGAATACAATGTAGTCACAGAATAGAACATCGATGGCCAATTAAAAGTTTCCACATATAGGTAGATGACATACAATATATGAAGAAGGTACGCCACTTGACCACGCAAATTTACCCATATTAAGTAACAATTTATTACACTTTACAAAATTTAGTCTCACAAGTAATTTTAAAGGTTGTTACAGTATTCAACTAAAAAAAAAAAAAACTTAATCATAAAAACGCAAGCTAATTTATTTTAAAAAAGCTGTTAGCAAGTATGTTTTTGAGCTTCCTGGGCGATGTATGGAATAGGTCAACATCAAACTGCATAGAAACAGTATTAAAACACGCACTCGCTCGCATCAGGTAGCTATTTTTCTTATAGCTAGTTTTGGCATCAGGTATGTGAAGTGCGCCCAATCGTCTACGAGAATAAGGAACACGTAAACCAATAAGTTGTAAAAGGTCAGAACAATCAATCCACCCATTAGCAATCTTAACCAAATAAACAAGATCAGCTATACGCCGTCTCTCATATAGTGGCAGAATGTGAAATTTTTGGCAACGCTTCGTATAATCTGATATGTATAGATTTGACCGAAACTGTAAATAACGTAAGAACCTTTTCTGTATGCGCTCAATGCGTGTAATATAAACATTATACGCCGGATTCCAGACTTGTGAGCAATACTCTAAGTGACTTCGAACGTAAGCACAGTATAGAATTTTGAGAATTTTGATAGATTTAAAATCCGCTGACATACGCAAGATGAATCCTAAAGTTCTAGAAGCTTTATTTACGATAGTATTTATATGTTCGTCGAATAATAATTTAGAGTCAAAAACTATTCCCAGGTCACGAATGGATTTTACCCGAGTTAAATCAGTGTTTTTTAAATTGTATGTGGCAGTGACTGGAAATGGTTTGCGAGTATATGAGCATACATAACATTTATTTACGTTTAAATCTAATTTATTAATTAAACAATAATTTTCCAGTCTAATGAGATCATCTTGTAATAGTTGGGTACACTGATAAGATTTAATAGGACATATTATTTTCATGTCGTCAGCGTAAAGCAAAATTTTGGAATTATGAAAACACAAATGAATGTCGTTAACAAAAATGTTAAATAAAAGCGGACCCAACAACGAACCCTGGGGTACGCCAGATGGTATTGGCATCGCCGATGAGGTGTATCCATTAAGCACCACAGTCTGGCATCTGTTCTCAACGTAAGATGTGAACCATCGGTACAAGTTTCCCCTTATGCCTATAGCTTGGAGTTTACGCAACAGCAAGGTATGATCCATTCTATCGAAACACTTACTATAGTCTGTGTATATGACGTCGACTTGAGAAGGCTCAGACATATGTTCTGACAAGTAGTTACAACACATAATTAGGTTTGACGTAGTAGATCTGCCTCTTATAAAACCATGCTGTTGTACTATAAAAATATGTTTTAGGCACGCATATAACTGCTTGTGAACGACCCGCTCCAATACTTTTGCAAAAAGGCAGAGTTTGGAAATGGGTCTGTAGTTTACTACTTCATCCCTTGGTCCTTTTTTGTGGATAGGAGTGATATAAGCGGATTTCCAGACAGACGGAACCTCGCCCTCTATTAAGGATCGTCTAAATATCAGAGAAAGAGGCAGAGCGAGGCTTTTAGCGCACTTGGTTATAAAGACAGCTGGTATACCGTCGGGACCGGCTGATTTGTTCAGATCTAGTGACTTTAAAAGTTTACAGATTTCTACCGGATCAACCTCGATGTCACCAATATCCGCTACTGGTAGTATGATGTCAGGTTCACTATGGGAGTTAAATGAATCGTCGAAATCAGCGCTATTTAAGAAAGTCGAGTGAAAATATTCACCGAACATGTTACAGATTTCTTCTCCACGGTTTGAAGAGCGCTGTCCGAATCGTAGTACAGCTGGAATTGCATTAGTTTGATTTCTTGATTTTATGTAGGACCAGAACGCTTTGGGATTTTTGGAGATGCTCCTCTCAATATTGCTTATGTGATTAGTAAACAGGCTTGCTTCTAACAGTTTCACACGATCTCTAAGAATTATAAACGATTGAAAATCTGAACGATTATTATATAATTTATATTTTTTGTGATATTTATATTTTTCTTTAATTAATTTTACAAGAGGTTTATTGTACCAAAGTGGATACTTCTTTGATGGATATATTATTTTCGAAGAAATGTACTTATTGCGAAGTTCCTTTAATTTATCATAAAAAAAGGACAAGGCGTTTTCTAAAGTTGAACCGAATAATTCGCGATGCCAATCAATTGCATCTATTTCGGACGCGATAGCGTTATAATCAGCAGTATGATATAGGTATATGGTATAGGGTAGCGGGCGCAATGTGTGTAGTTGAACAAAATCTGCTGATATATTAAGCGCTGGGTGGTGCAAATCCTCTGGTACAAGGGGGTCATGGCAGCGTGTCACAGTTAATGAGCTATTACTAAAAGCTAGATCCAAAAGCCTATTGTTATTGTTACTGACAAAGTTATATTGAGACAGGTTACATAGACTAAGATCGTCAAATAAATCGGACTGTACTGAGCCCTGAATACCACTCGCTGTATAGAAGCCATCGACAGACATTTGCCAACTTAAATTAGGCATATTGAAATCACCAATTATAATAAACCTATCAGAGGGATTTTTTAAAATTATGTCATGGAGATTACTGGAAAAGGAAGCAAGCTGAGCTGACAGTGAACTCTCTGTACCTTGGTTACAGATATAGGCTGTACATAAGTGCAATTTGTACCTTATACTAGGTTTCCGGCAGTGAAGTGTTAAGGTTATCCATAAATCTTCTGCGTTTGAACACCAGTCACTGCTCGCCTCTGAGGCAAGTTCGCGCCGAACCGCAATCAAAACACCACCTCCCATGGTTTGATTTGTTCTTCTGTAGTCGCGATCGCGTCGCCACACGATGTAACGATCATCAAAAAGTTCACTGTCACTGATCCCCTGCATTAACCAAGTCTCCGTCAAACATATAACGTCATAACAAGAACTAATGCAAATGTTTCGACAGAAAATAGATGTTTTCGTACGCAAGCCGCGTACGTTCTGATAGTATAATTTAAGCATCATTGTTAACAGTAAAGAATAGGCATTGATAAGTCATAGGGCAATAAAGAGGCAGGCAGTAAAATATTATAATCACCGCAAATAAATTTAACGTTTCATCAAGGTTAATTAGTTGCAAGAAAAAAAAGACGGCAGCAAAATAATTAGCGTTGACAAAAGACACAATAGATGAGAGATGACCAACTGTCAAAGCAAAACAAAGTGACAGTGTAGGTAATTGGTAGAACGAGATGCACGCATGTTGAACAACCGAGTTGCCACTGTTCCAATCAACGAGCGAGCTGGTGCTTTTCAAACTTCTTGTGCAGATACTAAATATAAAAGTTGATAATGATAATATCAGAGATAATAACGGAGATAATGAGAGGATTAAGATATTTTTTTCAAATCTGACTCTGATATGATACGGATGACATGTGCCGTGGGGTTTTTTCGCGTATAGATCTTGCACCCTTTCACCCATACAAAGGCAAAACCCCGTTCTTTAGCTAAGCCTTTAGTTTTATTCAAAAGTAGTTTATTCTGGAGGGTGAGATGGTCATTTACGTATATGCGACTGTCACCATGGAGCCCAAGGTTAGCTGCAACAATAGTCCGCTTCTTAGCTGCTGCAACGAAATCCTCTTTCAAATATCGGCTATGTACTGAGACAATTATGGACTTGTTGCCTTTGTCATTGCGCGTAGGAATGGTCAGTTGGTCAGTTATTCGTTGACGGAACTTAAACTTGACTTCATATTTCTATTTTTCATTCTTCAGCTCATTGTTTTTTATCACTGTAAAAAAAATCTCATTAAAATGTCCTATATTTCAGTGTTAAAACTCTGCGGGCAATGCGGGCATCAACAACAATAGCATACTAAGACTCGGGCGTTGTAGCTGTAAAGATCTTAGTGCATATTAGTCTAATCACCGAATATAAAATATAGTGTGTAAACTTTAAGATAAATTAATTCTACACCCAAGGGGTTTTCCGACCTACTGTGTGTGATCCCCTGGGGCTGTATGTATGTGGAGCTCAGGAATGACACTAGTACAAAAACAATAAAATTGTAAACATGCTAATGTGTTTAATATGATTTATGTATATGACTGACGTATAATCCACTCTCTTTAACACAGCTGACTATTATTTTTTTAATTTATAACAATCTTAAAAATCATACCTTCAATTTCAGCACAGTATGAAAATATGAATATGAACAGTATGAAATATGAAAATGTTTCATACTGTTATTTACACTTCTTACCTTTAGCTCCACCGTGGGTGCGAGAGCTGACAGTCACTTTGTTGATTATTGAATATTAATTCATTGGGTATGAAATTCCTTGCAAAAATGCAACGCCAGCTCCCATACTATAATATGTACTCGTAGTTCGCAAGCATGTACACACTCTTTGACGAATTTAGATGCACTGGGGCTTAATAAATATTATATCCAAGCGTCTGCAAATGGGTCAGCTTAAATGAAGCGTCAGAGAAAAGTGTTACACCTTTTTAATGTATCTGTTCGCGCCACTTTGCTGGCTTTATTTAAATTTATAAAGAATCGCTCTGATTGGCTAAGAGGGGGCACGTCATTGTGGGCCAATCAGAGAACACCGCCTGTTTCGAGTCCACCGCCATAAATAAATAGTGAGTCTAAAAACCCGCTGATAGAAAGACCCGCCGTCTTCTTTCTGCTCCTATCAAGTGAGCAAACCCGCAGATCAAAAGGACCCACTGTCTTCTTTGATCATCCATCACCCGTACCTATCTCTATTACCAAAACTGGAGTGATTCGCGTCGCGAGTGCTGAAAAGAAGAATCCAAAGCTTTGGAGGAAGACTCAAGCCCAGAAGAATCCCGCGGATCACAACAGTAAGTAATAGAATAGAACTCCCGCATACCTATACAGTCCACACCCGCCGTATTGGGCTCAAACCCGATAATTTGCTATCGGCAGCCCTTACAGTATCTACTGTTAAAAATTTATATTGTGTCGCATAAATGCCACAGAGTTCTCCAACATTTCACATTGGTATTGTAAATAAAGCGAAAATGTTCCTTTAAAGCGCTAAAATGCGCTGTTTGAATTGTTTTAGTGGTTGCAAGACGATTGTTTTGCGGTCTCAACTCTCATTGAGCATTACTTTAGCGGAATTAGAGATTAAGGCAACTGTTTGGTCTGCAATTATACGGCGAAGTAAATTATTGAATACCGAAATCCATCCATTATGATTCGATAAGGTAAGACAATAAAAAAAATATTAGGTGTGTATATTTGTTAGAAAATATTCAAATTATTTTGTCAAAAATAGCGAAATAGGGTCTAGGTTAGTTATTGCAAAGACTCTTGCAGGATTTTATTTTTAAATATCAGTCTTCATACCTTTTATATTAATTTATTCATATATCTATGGGATCCTTTTAAATCTTGAACTAATAAAAATACTATTTATACTGCTTCATTGGTTTATGTGCACATAAATATAAAATAGACCCATATAAAAACATTTTAAATTTTCAACATCACATACATTTTCACTTTTCCGTCTTCTCAAATTTTCAATACATTATTATTACGTGCGGGGCGAGTTAAAATGTCATGTAAGGGGGAAACGAACGATTTATTTTCCCAAACCAATATGATCCCAAAATCCCTAAACTTGTCCGATGAAACCGTTAAACTTGCTAAAAGTCGTCAATGATTCCCTTAATGTGTCGCCGGTTCACTGTCGCAGATAACTTCGCAAAAGCTCCGAAGAGTCGCTTTCGTATCGCTGGTTACCACACCACTAACTGATCTCGCCCGCCTTCTCTCTTATTTATACTTGGCGCCTACGCCTCGATGTATTTCGAATTTTTCAGAAAATCTAAACAACTTTTTTTTTATGTTAAGGTCGGCAGACAGGCTGACGGTCCACTTGATGGTAGGTGGCTACCGTCGCCTATAACACAAGCAACGCCAAAGCTGCTGCAAGTGCGCTGCCGACTGCAGTAGGATTAAAGATAATGGATTAGGAGTGGATAGGGAAATGGGCTCTGGCATCCCTTACTCACTCACCGAAACACAACAGCACACGTGCTGTTATTTCACGGTAGTCTTCTGTATTCTATTCAACAAAAACCGGAAATTAAACTAAAACTATATTATGATCCTTATTAAATATTTTTTCTAATGGCAATTAAAGACCCAATAATTGAAAGGAATTGCCAGATCCTATACTTATTTACAAGAATTTTGACAAAGCGGTTATTTATAGGCTGTTGCTATTATGACATAAAATAATTTTATAGTAAGAAAGATTAATTATAAATTTGCAATCGGTTATTATTTTCGATCATTCGTAGATAGGTTATATTAAATTCGGTTACAATATATTAATAGATTAACTAACTACAAATATTATATTTGCATGTCCTTGTGTAGGACATACTTTACTTTGTGCAAATAAACATTTATTTGCCTACTAGCTGAGCCCGCAATTTCGTACGCCTGGTATTCGACGTAACTTTTTTCTTTGTAAACCGATTGGAATGAAATATACACTAAATATTACCAGAAGCTCGCTACAATACATCAGTGGAAACCGCATGAAAATCGGTTAAGCCGTTTCTGAGATTAGCGTGCACAAACGTACAGACAAACGGACAAAAATTCTAAAAACAATTTTTTTGACTTCGGTAACATAAGTGCAACGTGTATAATTTTTTTTTAATGTACAGACACGGCTCCTTTACGATTTTATTATATGTATAGATTTACCTTACTTAACAATTTAGAGAATCAACTAAAGCTTTTAATAACACATCACACATACCTACCTACCTATTTCGTGGAGAGAAATGGACCGAATGACCTGACCCGTCAGGAGCTATATATGAATGTATGTACAGGGTAAACTGGGTTTCCTGCCAATAAACGTCATTATGTCGATTTAACCGCAACAGTCCGTGGTTGTAGCGCGTCAATAACATAAAATATTCAACAAAAATGAAAGGACGCAACGCAATGTTCTCATTTCCCCGGTGTACTCGAAAATACCAAATATTTTATTACACACATTCCCTCGTGTTTTATAATATTCGCATACTTTCATTATAGAACACAAATAACAAAATAATAAGCACTATAAGTTAATATCGTGTGTCACTTGACATATCGAAGGCCTTTGACAGGGTTTGGCATGCAAGTCTACTTGGCAAGCTTCCTACATACGGCATCCCCTCCGGTCTTTATAGCTGGATTTCTGATTTCCTGAATGAACGGTCAATTCGAGTAGTCATTGATGGCTGCTCCTCGGACCTCATGGCAATTGATGCCTGTGTTCCTCAGGGATCTGTTCTCTCTGCGACTCTTTTCCTACTTCATATTAATGACTTACTTCTTCCAGGAGTAGTTGCATACGCAGATGACAGTACGGTCATGGAGAGATATTTGTCCAGCGCGGGGGCCGATCGCGATGAGATTCGTTCTGAGAGGGAGGCAATGGTTGAGCGAATTAACTCAACTCTAAATCTTGTATCCCAATGGCAAGAATCTGGTTGATTTTAACGCCACCAAAACGCAAGCGTGTTTGTTCTCTGCAAAAAGGAGCTCAATAGACTTGGATCCAACTTTCCGAGGTGCATCCTTACCTGTGGCTAATGATCTTGAGCTTCTTGGTATGAGGTTGCGCTCCAATCTCAACTTCGTTACTTCTATCGAGTCCAAAGCCCAAATAGCGGCCAAAAAGCTGGGCATCCTAAATAGGGTGAAGCGATGCTTCACACCTGGACAGCTCCTCTCTTTGTACAAGGCACAACTCCAATCTTGCATGGAGTATTGCTGTCACCTTTGGGATGGCTTAGCAAAATACCAACTTGCTGCAATCGACTGGGTGGATCGCAGAGCTAGGAGGCTCATTGGCGATGATACACTAATAAGAACTAAGCTGCAGAGCCTGTCTGTGTGTATTTCGGAGGGTGTACTCGAGTTATACATAGTGAGCGATCAGCAGTGATCACTTTTTTTTGTATTATTAATTGCATTCTGATTGTGTACTTTACTAAAATAAAAAATAAAATGAATAAATATTGGGGGCATTTTGCACAAATAGGAATGAATTGTCCTGTTTCTTGGAGACAATTGTCACTGGGGATGAAACTATGGTACTATACTATGATGCCTTTTTAAAAAGAGAATCGATGGAGTGGCGTCGTTCTGGTAAAAAATCGCATAGAAAGGCAAAGGTACCTCAATCCACTAGAAAGATATTGGATTGTCTGGGATTGTCAATAACGCAATATTAAGAACACAAGAAGCTATTATGCTAAACTTATCGAGCAATTGCCTGAAGCAATCACGCAAAAAAGTAGGGGAAACTAAGCAAAGTAACTTCTTCATAACAATGCGCCTATCCATACAAAGGCTGCTGTTTTAAAAATGTGGCTTAATAGAAATTAGTCACCCACCTTATAGTCCCGACCTAGCCCTCAGTGACTATTATTAATTTTCAAAGCTGAAGTCTGACATAAGATAAGGGGTAGAAGATTTGCTCATTTTGAAGACATAACTTCTGAATATTTGTATAAAGTGATTGAAATCTCAATTAGATGATCCGAAAAGTGTATAAAGGTCATCGGAGACTATTGAAAAATAAAAATAATTTTATGTAATATAACTGTATTACAGTGCCTTTTTTCTTTGTCGAGACCAGAAGTTTTGGACCCTCCCACGTATATCATAAGACTTTCAGAGGAATTCAACTAGAATGTTCCCTGACGTCCAAGCTAGGATTAACTGTGTTTTGGAGATCAGACGACCAAAAAGAGGATATAAGGAATAAAAAGGCGATATGCGAATGAGATCTGCAATCCTTTATTAACTCATTAAAACACATACAGGCTGTCTCGTTAATAATGGTTGATATTGGAATTTTCGATAGGGCAGATTAAAGCCTTTCAGAAAATTAGCACATGTTCAAAAAGGAAACTCTCAAGGATTTAAAATATTAATTAGTCGTTTTAATTTTGACAATATTTTAATCTATATCTTCTATACATATAATGAAATTGTAAACGAGCCGTGTCTGTACATTAAAGAGTTTTTAAAAAAAAAAAATGTACACGTTGTGCTTATGTTATTGAGGTCGCGTACGCTAATCTCTGAAACGACTTAACCAATTTGAATGCGGTTTTCACTCTTGTATTGCAATAAGCTTCCCGTAACATTTAGTGTTTGTTTCATTCCAATCGGTTTACAAACAAAAAAGTTACGCACTATACCGAATACCACCCGTACGAAGTTGCGGGCTCAGCTAATTCAAAATAATAATAATGTAGATAATTATTATTCTGACGAATTTTTGACAAATTACTAGATTGCTGTAATTTTATTATTGTCATACGGAATTTATATTTTTTATTACTTATTGCTTTGACTTTTATAAGACTTAAATCTTAAGTTACCCTTGGCTTCTCATCCTTTATCAGTATATTTCAGACCTTATCACATGTCGCAACGTTTTTGAGAATGAGATTAATCTCAAATAAAAATATCACTTTCGTTTGCCTGTTTTAACGTTAAATTATCATGAAAAACCGTCAATCTGCCTGTTACACTTTATCGTAAAAATACAGACGACATGTGAAGTCACTTGAAATCCCCAGATTCCATACTATTAGTTTAATACGATGTCATCGTCAGTACATGTCTCGCTGAAGTTTCGCTCTTTTTCATGGGTCCACAGACCTCTCTAATTGGTCCCATTGAGACCGAGTCCCTCACGTGACCCTTTAGTCGGGCACGTACAATTTATACTCTATACAAATTCAGGGTGTATTGAACTTGCTTTGTGAGTTAACTTTGAAGTACATTTTTAATTTGGAAGGGTTAAATGCTGAACGGTTTATATTCATCAATAAATTTGTGTTAATTCATGTTTCTTTGCTGTCGGTTACTTTTTCTATTTAGTTTTAACTTTTTAGTTGTATGTTTTACGGACTAGAAACTTATTAGATGATCTACTCCGAGGGTATAATATGTTAGTTCCGCTAAAGGAGCTCTCTGTACATAAACAATAAGGTTGCTGTGAAGCAGATGAATGCTTTTAAATTGTGAACCGCTTGAAATCGAAATACCAGTTACTTTTCTGTATAAATAATCCATACATGTATTAAAATCGTAAACGAGCCGTGTCTGTGCATTAAATATTAAAAAAAAATGTTTTTAGAATTTTTGTGTGTTTGTCAGTGCGTTTGTTCGCGCTAATCTCAGAAACGGCTTAATCGATTTGAATGCGGTTTTGCCGTAACATTTAATGTTTGTTTTATTGCAATCGACATACGAACAAAAAAGTTATGTAAATTTAAAATTGTGAATTTTGTGAATTGGTTGTTAAAAATTGTTTGAATGTTTAGACTTTCTAATTTAAATTTAAAGTTGTTTGATGAAACATTAATGTATTAAATTAATGTATATATTACATAAGTACTAATAAAACATGTTATGGTTATGTTATGGGTAGGGTCACTTTTTGTCTAAATAATTTTCTAAAAGTTTTTTTTATGTTAAGATCGGCAGACAGGCTGACGGTCCACTTGATGGTAGGTGGCTACCGTCGCCCATAACACAAGCAACGCCAAAGCTGCTTCAAGTGCGCTGCCGACTACAGCAGGATTAAAGATAAGGGATTAGGATTACCTATTAAATACTTCCTGAAGTTCAACTCATTTTTTCTTTTTGTAATATTAATAGAAAATTGTATTTATGAATAATATACTGTAAAATAATGACTTCTAGCTGTAATGATAAAATAAATAACATTACCTTGATGATAGCTTTAGTGTGAAAATATGTTTCGGATGTTCAAAAAATTAAAAAAAAAAAGTGAAAATTAACTATATAAGATTCTGGAGGCTAAGCTCAGTACACCTAAACCAACATCAACTTTGAAATAGAATTTGAAGCCGGGATCTTTAGGACAGAACTAAAATCTTAATCACTCGACCAACGGGCTCTTATCTTATCTTATCTTATAAGATAAGATAAGATAAGAACGGGCTCGACGATATTCTAAAACCCCTATAGATATCTTCTAGTTATTTTGTTATACATATTTAGTGATATTTTGGTGCCAAGTGACATTAACGCCTTTGATTCCGTCGAGCATCGTTCACCGACGAAAAGGCTCAAAATAAAAAGGGAGGTTCACGAAGTCCTCAAAACCCTACATAAAAGATGCTTAAGGTTAATCGTGCGTAAGAGTCTCGAGTTTCGAGTAGTGTTCTGCTCTGACTAAAGGGTGTTGTAAAAAAAAATCAGTTATTCATTTTTCGACTGTAATTTATTCATCTGTAATTTAAACTCAGACAAAAAGATATATTCATATTACACAAAAAGGTTTAATGAATGAGGATCACATTTAAAATCTGATTATTCGTTTAAAATGTATTAAGGTGACAATTTCTTCTCGAATGTTTGTTCTGAACGAGTGGTGTTTATTAATAGATTTTTTTTAAATGTAATAGTAGACAGACCGGCTGATGGTCCATTTGATGGTAGGTGGCTACCGTCGCTTATGACATAAGCAACAACAAAGATGCTGCAAGTGCGTTGCCGGGGATAAGGGATAAGGGATTAGGAAATAATAGAGAAATGCTGTCCTATCACAGTGCTCTTCTGTAGGTTACTGCCGCCATGCATGTATCTTTTATATAAATATTACCTAGTTGGTGCCGCGACTTCGAAAAAATAAAACACTATTGATGGCGCCATCTATTATACTACAATAGAATTAGGTGAAGCGGCGACATCTATCGAATTTGGTTAGAACTGCTTGGTGATACATCTGTGCATTTTGCTCCAATTTGGAAATCCTTGGGAACTCAAGGATAAAACTTTATTAAAACCGAATTACACACTCATAGATTACTCAGCAATCACTCTGTTGATATGTAGATGAAAAACTGTATCGAAATCACTCTACTCGGACCAAGCGCTTTAAAACATCTTTTGTGATGGGCACTGCTAAAGATTGAAACTCCCTGCCGGCGTGTGTAGGTATTTCCGAGTTCATATAACCCAAATCTTTTCAAGGTTCGCTCCATCGTCGGCCTCATCCTTCCTACATGGATAGATGCTGGTCAAGAGCAAACCCATCTTTAATAAAATAATAATAATAATAATTCAGTAGTTTTTGAGATTATCGCGAGCATACATACAGACAGAAGCGGCGGGGGACTTTGTTTTAAGTAAGTAATATGTAAGGATAGATAATGCAATATACAGAGGAAAGAATATTTTTATTTGAAAATCAAGAACTTTGTAATCAAATTATTTTGGTTATAAAATTACTCATTATTTTCTTTAGCATAACAATATCATTCAGATAACTAATAATAATAAAATAAATTGTAAAATATGAGTTTGAGATTAAATACACACACAGCACTAAAGTGTTTTTCGCCATATATCTCGGTGGCTGAGGACTCTCGAGTCACATGAGGTCTCCGAGGGCCCCTCACAAGTAATTAGATTTCGTATTTCAGTTTATTTTTAAACTTTATTAAATTTTAAAGGTTTCTCTTTATTTGAACCGTCTAAAGGTAATTTCATTAAAAGACAAAGGCTTATAAGCTTTTGAGTGGGTATACGAGGTACGTTATTATTTAATTGAACATTTTAATTAATTATAAATAATAATAAAAAATAATACTTGTAGAATGTGTTTTAGAACAAAATTAAGACGAGACTTTTACTTTTTTAATGGTCGTCTTAGCCTATCTAACTGATCATTTGTTGGCTGCTAGCCACCGGAGTCGGCTGTGAGGGCTACCATGGACCGGGGTCGATGGAGGTGTTTGGTGCTGTCGAAACCAGTGAGCTATTATGTACTCTGTCGAAACTGGAACTTTGTCGACACGACCCTCAGTAATGAGGGACTGACCGGAGAGAGGTTATCATCTATCATCAACATATAAGGGGTTAGGAATTGTTACATAGCTCGGCTGAAATTTTATATAAGAAATTTTGTTATATATAACTTTTTTTTATTGTAGATACATATTTAGAAGTTACAGATATGAAATTTAAAGTCATACAATAATAACATGTTCGAAATTAAAGTCCGTCGACCCTGAAGTGGAGAAATGCGATACAAAACGCCATTGTTACATTACGAACTCCAATTTATACTGAGGCCTGTAGGGATGCCCTGTTGATTTCATTACAAGCGATTAATTAAAATGGTTACTGAACCCCAAACTATCTGTACATGTTATAGAGTATCTGTAGATGTTTAATGTCTCGCACAGATACGATAGTGTTAGTGTCCCCTCGATTTGATCTATAGAAAACATTACCTTATGAACTTATATTGTCTTTGTCTTCTCTTTTAATTCTACTATTAATAATAATAATAATAATAATAATAATAATAAAATTTATTTGCTGAATATAGGTTACAGTGGTTTTACAATAAATAGATAAGTCTCACTACATTCTACCCTTCGAGGGTGTGCAAATGTTTAAAGTACACTACATAAAAGAGTAAAACTAATTAATATAACTAATTATTACAATGAATTATCAGACATATAATCTTTTATACTGTAATAGCATTTGTCGACTAGTAGTTTCTTCATTTTCTTCTTGAATAAATTTACATTAAGTTCTTTAATGGCATTTGGAATTTTATTATATATAACTGGCGCTTGACAAAAAACACTTTTGTGCATCAGGGCTGTGTGTGCTTTTCTAATGCATAATCTATTGGGATCTCTTTGTTCTCTTTTACTACCCTCAGAGACTCGCTTAAATAAGTTGGAGTTGGCTTTTACATATACAGCGACCTCATATATATAGAGCGATGGAAGTGTCAAGATTCTATACTTTTTAAAGAAGGGCATACAACTGTCTATAACCTTTAATTTAAACATGGCTCTAATACACCTCTTCTGTGCCTTAAAAATCAAATTTATGTCTGTCGAGTTGCCCCAGAATAGAATTCCATATCTTAACACAGATTCGACAAGTCCATAATATGTTAATAGGAGCACATCAATGCTTAAAGTGTTAGTTAATTCGTGCAGTGCATATGCTTGTTTACTTAGACGTTTTCTAACACTTTCAATATGACATTTCCAATTTAATTTACTATCAATTTCTAATCCTAAAAATTTCGTTAAGTGTATTTCTTTTATAGTCTGGTCTTCATAATGTATTTCTTGGTAAGGTATGGCAGGTATCCTTTGACTGAAGTACATGATATTTGTTTTCAGCAAATTAATTCTTAAATTATTATTATTTAACCAATGTATAATACTTGCCAAAGCAATACTAATATCATTACTGTAGGTATCTTTGTCTTTACATTTTATTACCATGGTACTATCATCCGCAAAAAGACACATAGGATGCTCAACTGCCCTTGGTAGGTCATTAATGTAGGCTATAAACAATAAAGGTCCTAAAACACTGCCTTGTGGGACACCATAAGTCAAAGTACGTTCTCTAGATAAGAAATTTTCGTGTGTTTTGTTGTCTTTGTTTACTCGAGTAATCTCTGTAATTTGTTTCCTGTTGCATAAATAAGATTGCATTAGATTTAGTATGTTACCTCTTATTCCATAACCTTCGAGTTTTTTAAGAAGAATTTTATGGTCTACATGGTCGAATGCTTGTGTCATGTCCATGTACACAGCACATATAGAGGATTTTGTGTCTACATTTGTCATAATTAAATCTAAGAATTTAAAGAGCGCTCCATTTATTGTTTTATTTTTTCTGTATCCGTATTGTTCACTGGTTAAAATATTGTATTTTTCCATATAGCTACTTATTTCTTTATGTAAGTATTTTTCAAATATTTTTGAGAATACTGAGAGCCGTGCTATAGGTCTATAATTTATCAAAAGGTTCCTGTCCCCTTTATTTTTATATATTGGTGTTATAACGGCTTTCTTTAATTTTTCGGGATACAGACCTTCACTAATACTAAGATTTATAATGTGGCTAAGATGACCCGCTATATTATTTATCGTATATTTTACTACTTTCGTATTAATGCCATCGCAACCAACACTATTTGTGTTTTTTAATGTCTTCACTATATTGTTTACATCTATTGGTGTACAAGGTTTTATAAACATAGAATTACTTCTCAAAGTTGTATTAAAGGTGGATGGATTTGTATTCAAAAATGGTTTAATTTTATCTATAAAGTAATCATTGAAAATATTAGTCATAATTACAGGATCAGATATCATTTTGTTTTCCTGACTAATTTCTGTAATAATTTCTCTAGGTCGATCTAATTTTACTCTGTTTATAATTTTCCAGGCTGTTTTATTTTTATTCTGAGCATTTATAATAGCGTAATTATTTTGTGACTTTTTAGTTAACCTAATTATCTTCTTAAATAATGATGAATAAGTTGCATATTTATTTTTGTTTGTCTCATTCGGGCTTCTTCGGTAAACCTCTAATAATTTCCTTTTCTTCTTACTACATAGTTTTAAGCCTTTTGATAACCATTTAACTTTATAAGTTGATCTTATTGTTACTAGTTTGAAAGGAAAACAAAGTTCATACAACAGTTTAAAATTATCAATAAATATATCATAAGCCATATTTGGATCATCCGTAGTATACATTTCTGAAAAATTCCAATTCTTAATGTATTTATAGAACTTTTCTAAATTTTCTTTACCAAAATCCCTTTTTTTAAAACGCCAAAATGTACATAAGTTAGTTGGTTCAACTGGAGTATTCAATATCTGTGCAGTATGATCTGACATTGCTAGATCTATTACTTCTGACTTACATCTGTTTAGGTCATGAATAAAATTGTCTATACACGTATCGCTTACCAATCTTGTTGGTTGTCTTATTTCAAGTTTAAGACCAAAACTAAGCAAGAGACATTGGAGCTCGGATGTAGTATTATTATTTTTGAGAATATCTATATTAAAGTCTCCTGCTATAACAATATTCTTCTTTTTTATATTTTGTAAATAAGTCAATAATTGCTCAAGTTTTTCAAAGAAAATGTTTATATTTGCTGATTTTGGGACTCTGTAAATACATATTATTATTATTTTATAATCAAGGAGTTCTATTGCACAACATTCAAATATGCCTGAAATAGTAAACTGTCCTATTTGTTTAAGTTCTTTATAGGGATAGTGCCTCTTTATAAGTATACATGCTCCACCTCTTTTAACATTATTACGGCTATAACATGCAGCCATATTATAATTAGGTATGTTGCAGAGTGCTTCATATCCGGCCTGCATAAAATGTTCCGTAAGACATAACACATCAATACTTTTTCCATTATCTGCAAGTTCTTGTAGATTTATAATGAGCAAGTCTGTTTTATGAAGGAGGCCAGCTACGTTTTGATGGAGAATGTGGAGACTATTTACTGAAAAACCTGTTTTGTTATCGAGGGTGTGTTGATAGTGTCATTCTGAGAGGGTATTTCTAAATTTTTATTTTCTGTATTGGTATTTAAAATGTCTTGTATTGTAATAGATAAATCTTTTAGTATTGTTTTTATTCCTTGATTATTAATTTTTCCATTGTATCTGAACATATTATAATTACATTGCAGGTTCTTATTACTATCTATAAAATAAGCATCTTTATTAGATAATAAGTCTATATACAGTAGGTTATTAAAATGCTCTACTCTTGAGTTGTACATGTATGTATTATTTCCATATTTATAGGTCGGGGAGCATATTATGATGTTTGTATTAGTTAAATTCTGTATGGTACGACGAATTTCTAGTATTAGTTCTAAATAATTCTGTGTAATTTCAAAGTCACTTTCACCTATCATTAATATACAGTGATCGTTTTTATTAAAATATTTAAGCTTTGTTTCTAGACCTGATAACAATTGTTTAATCCCACCGTTTGGTGTCAAGTAATGACATATGTCATAGTTCTGGAAATTATCTAATGTCGAATGTAAAAAATTTCTATTATTTGTGTTGGAAGATAAAAATATCATTTTACTCTTAACATTAATGTTGTTTGTTAATTGTTTATCTTTTTTTTGTGCACATTTTTGTAGTCTCTCTGTCGATTGTGACTTAATCGATGTGTTTTGACTATTATTTACTTTTGTGTCTTTTATATACTGAGTACCTTTTTCACACTTGTTATTTTTGTATTCATCTGTTTGTGTGTTCTTATTGTTTTGTAGCAGTATGTGTGTTTGTGTCTGTTTGTTTGTATTTTTGTTTGCATTACGGTTCTGTTTATTTTTCCTGGTTGCTACAGGTGATTTCGTTAGAACCGGACTGTTTGTTATTTTTTTATATAGTTCCTGTTTTTTCAAGAGGTTTTCATTGGTTTTCTTTAATGCAGTAATTTCTTCATTTAATACATCTATTTCCTTATTTGCACTGCTAAGCTCTGTTTTTAAATTCTCTATTTGTGTTTTGAGTCCAGTGATATACTCTGAATCTTCATCTACTGATTCATTGGGAATACTAAGACTAGTGACCTCTAGTGCCTCATCAGTAGAAATATTTTCATGTGAAACCATTGAGTCCGACTGGGTTCGTATGCGGCGTCGTCGGAAAGTAATATTGTCTAAGAAATTCATGTTTGGAATGTATTAGTTGGTTTATGTTTTAATTAGGTATCTGTATGTGTAAGTACTTTCTAGGTGTTAATTTGCGAGTAATTTTGTCTTTGTTTCGTAAATGTGTAGTTAACAATTGATGTTGCTATGTTCTTATAATGGTTCCAACTTCAGTGAACAGTTTCTTAAAAAAATATTTTAAAAAACCATACCTTCATTTCTCCAAAGGATACGAACCGTCACCAGCCAAATGTTAGCTGCACTTTAGAATATTATTCCAACTGACCTCTTGTAGCGTTACCTAAAATTCGTTAACTCTTTCTAAGAATAAAGAAATTTAATATTGTATAGGGTATATCGTTGTATAGGGTATTTAATATTGTATAGGGTATATCGTATTACCAAGTTGATTGGTATTGTCTAATGGGATAAACCATCACTAGATCTGCGGTTGAGAGGCAGGGAAGGGTTTGCAAAGAGTCTTGACGGATGAAGCGGCCCTAAGTGGAAAAGAGGAAAATGAGCGGGCTCGCGAGGCAGACTCCCAGGCTGATCCACTCAGGCGTCCAAGGGCCGGCCGATGTGCCCGGGCATATGTCGCAGCGCACATCGCGTGACAACCTCAGGGCGCCAGAAGGAGACGTGTCTGACGCCCTGAAATACCCAATAAGGAGGCGTGGCGGCTCACGGCATTCCAGTGGGCGGTCAAATTTAAAGTGAGGCGAAGCCATCGCCCTCAGCTGGGTTCAAAGAGAACATAGCGCGCGTGGGGATCCGAAGATAAGGCCTCGCTGTGAACTCGGAACCGCACATCACCGCTGATGGTGGAATCCGGGGGTTTTTTAGTGGGTATTCCTGGTGACAAGTTACTTCACCGGGCGAGTTCCAAACACGCAATTCAATTTGCAATTCTGTTACCTTCATGGATTCACCCTATCTTATTATTTAAGAAACTTCAAACGTACGATCCATGTCTAAGTATGATTGTTCGAAGTACAGCCTATAATTTAGTCTCATTATTTTTTTGTTTTAAACAATAAAACCAAACATAGTGAGATATAAGCGCAAAACTTCCGTTTTAATTATCGGAAACGCGTAGATAATTTTTATATGAATGGACGTGAAAATTCCAATGTTTTAAAAACGTGGAAATTTCATATAACTCAATTTATATTATTATCGAAAACAAACCAACATTCGCATGAATAAAATTATACATTCAATCAATTAAAATCCTTCGGTTATAAAATAAACTCATACGTTGTTCGATATTTAAATTAATTAACATGCGACGCATGTTGCATTTTGTGTTCGTAAATGAGTATACCTGAGGATAAGCACGGCCAATTCGTTCAGTGTGTTGTTTTACTGCCCGCATTGCATCGACCGCCCGAGTACCACCCTCTGGTATTAAAAATGTTTTATAAGTGCAGGGTTATTGGATCAATGTGGATTCAAGTTTGAAATTTAATATTCATCATCATCTCAGCTGTAGGACATCCACTGCTGGACAAAGGCCTCCATTATAATTTACCAATAAGAACGGTCAGAAGCAACCTGGAACCACAGTCGACCTGCGGCCCTTGTCAGGTCGTCTATCCACCGGACCGTGGCATACACTCGACAACCTTCCACCCCCAGCGGCCCAAGGCACCCAGTTTTTCAGGTAGAAGAGTCATTATTGCTTTTCTTTATATTAAGATCGGCAGACAGGCTGACGGTCCACTTGATGGTAGCTTGGTTACCGTCGCCTATAACACAAGCAACGCCAAAGCAAGTGCGCTGACGACTATAGTAGGATTAATTGAAAGGAGATAGGGAAATGGGCTCTGGCATCCCTTACTCACTCACCGAAACACAACAGCACACGTGCTCTTATTTCACGGTGGTCTTCTGTAAGGGGGTGGTTACTGCCGCCAGACAGGCTGCCCAAATGACTGCGAAATAATCGCATGAATACCTGAAAAAGTAATCTATATTTTATCTTTATTCCTTAAAATTCATAAGTTTCGCAAATAATGAATTCAGATGAATTGAATTACAAAATTGCTTTTTATTTCCCAGAATTTAAAGTCCAATTTTTAATGTGTACTATGAATTTACGTGTAAATGTACTAGTTAAATTAAAAATCTTGAACAGTAGCAGTAAAACAAGTTAATTAGATAATTGGCAAACTAGAACGGCACCCCATTTACTTAATTGAGTGTCGAGTGTCACGCGAAAAGTGGAAATTTATAATGATGAAAATTGCGTTCAGGTAAATGAATCAATTTCAGAATTTTACAGCAACATAAATAAAATAAATTGCCGAAATCTTCAGAGGTACATTGCACACTGTCTGCAATAAATAGTAGATATTCTTAAAACTATTGTACTTATTCTAAAAGTAGACCTAAGGATTTTAATTCCCATTGTGGTACAAACATAAAGTACTCTTAAGAACAAATTCCTTTGTCTCTACAGGAATCTACAATCAATAAAAGTGTATAGTCTTTCTTAGTTTTCTCGTAAAATAATGTTATATAAAGTGTTATATATATAATGTTAAATAAAATTCACAATTCTACGTATATCCTAAAACTAGCTGAACTCGGCCACGCTTGGCTGCTGCCCATACGGCGGCGGAGTGCGCATGGGACGCGCGGTACTGGACACTGCTTATATATAATACTATTTATCGTAGCGTGATGTTATATAGCCTATAGCTTTCCTCGATAAATGGACTATTCAAAACAAAATGAATTTTTCAATTCGAACCAGTAGTTCCTGAGATTAGCGCGTTCAAACAAACAAACAAACTCTTCAGCTTTATAATATTAGTATAGAACTCGATTACTACAAGCGATATATAATTACATAACTCTTGATATAAGAATTTTGAAAATAGACAAATGTTGACAATAAGTAAATACAACATAAGTATTGAGACTTTTTGCAAGTCTTTCTTGGTGTTGCCTCCGTGAGCACAAAAACAAGATGAGACACTTAGAGATTCTTTCTTTCACTATTGTTGTGGCGAGAAACTTTATTGTTATGGCTTTTCAACTAGTTGGTTTTTCCGTCTTGAAATTTTTGAAATTTTTGTGTTGAAATTCTTTTTTTATTAAAGATGGGTTTGCTCTTGGCCAGCATTTATCCATGTAGGAAATATGAGGCCGACGATGGAGCGAGCTCAGCCAGAAGATTCAGGATGTTGTCACATGTGCAGAAAGACCACTTCCTTGCTCTACAAATGCGAGTTTCAATTCCATCTTGAAGACCATAGCAGAGAGGTATGACTCCAGACCATGTGTCACCTCATCAGGTGCTAGTCGGTAAGATATGACGTAACCCTTATAATTAAACTGTGAGCAATTGTTATATGTGTCAATTTTATTTAAAAATTATATGAGTGTAAGAATGAAATAGTGTATGAATGAATCCAAACAAAAGGAGGACATTGTTCTAACACAGGTTTAGACAACTGTTATAAGTCTCATCAAGGACATAGCAGATCCGTCGTCAATTTCATACTTCATAAGTGGTCTTTGATAGTTCATTCATTCCAATAAACGACAGTCGTTGTTCACAACAAACCCAATTCTATGATCATCCACCGCCTACCGCGGAACATCGAGATAGAGTTGGCAATAACCGTAACATCGAGAATTTCCATGTCGAGGTGCACGTCACTAGTCCGTTTAATGAGCACAGTTGTTACTAGGTTGTTACCCACCGGAAAATGTTGTAGTGATGTTACACTAATAAAATATATAACATACGTTTTGTCGATAACATTGACAATCTGTTTCCGTGTATCATAGATAGAAAAAAATTAAAATCAAAGCCAAAACTTGATAAAAATTTAAACTACAATATATAATTTTCTTAGTATAAACTATTTTATAATATGACTTATATCATTATATACTATTAACTTATTATACCATATAGGTCTTTATCTATACAATTATAATAAAATCGTAAACGAGCCGTGTCTGCATATTAAATATTAAAAAAAAAAAACAATTTGTACACGTTGTACCTACCTATGTTACCGAGATAAAAAAAAAACAGTTAGAATACGTTTGTGCACGCTAATCTCAGAAACGGCTGAACCGATTTGAATGCAGTTTCCACTGGTATATTGCAGCAAGCTTCCCGTAACGTTTAGTGTTAGTTGTATTCTAATCGGTTTACAAAAAAAAAGTTACGCGCTATACCGAATACCACGCGTACGAAGTTGTGGGCTCAGCTGGTTTTATTAATATAACTAGTGTTCACTAGTAACAGTGGCAAAAATCTCTGTGACTAATATTAGGTACTGGTTCTCACAGTAATAACTGACCAACCATATTATAAATTGCAGTTTAACATAAATTAAATTAGGCAATTTTTTAATTAATATCGAAACTAATATGCCCATCTCTAGCACAAATACAGAATTGCTTAATAACCCTCGCTGCGGACAGTATTCCACCGCAATTTGAAGGTACAACTATTCTCGCTTATCGACCACAGCATATAGGTTAAGTTTGCATCACAAAAGGAACCTGTAATTATTCTGGTAAATTGTTACGAGAGTTTCATGGACTACATTTGGTTAGCTAAGAAAGCGATGCTTAAAATACTTCAAAGGGCTAGAAGGATAGTGCGATGGTATAATTTTAAACTTGTGCTTTGAAATTGAAACGGAATAACTAAGAATAAGTACCCTACCTATTTAAAATTTGAAAAATAATTTACGTTTTGAACAAAAAATTTTCGTGTATATTATTTGTTTTTTCTTGTATTAATCCAACTACTATTATAAATGCGTTGTTGTTTGTTACGCTTACACGCGTTAACTACTCAATTGCCTTTCATCCAGAAAACTGCCTTTCATCCAGAAAACTGCTTTCCATCCAGAAAACTGCTTTTCATCCAGAAAAAATTACTGTTCCCGAGGGATAAAAACAATTCAACGTCTGTGAAAAACATTTGAGCAATAAAGATTGAATTATTGTTTCAATGCCTAAAAAGTTTCAATGCCCGGACTAAGTCGCGGTATATAATGCAAAATCTAGTTGTATATAATGTATAACGTAATTTTATTTCCTGTTTTTCTTTGCATGGCAATCTTCCGTTTAACGATTTTATGTATACATATTTCATTTTTAGGGTTCCAGACTTCCGAATAAAAAAACGGAACCCTTATAGGATCACACATGTTCGTCTGTCCGACCATTCCCCCCCCCTATCTCCGAAACTACTGAACCTAAAATTTGGAAAAAAATACATAAATTAGTTTTCTACTTATAGATTATAGGACAACCTATAAGAAGTCCATGATATGAAAATAACATGGTAAATCACTCAATATTGTGCGGATAGGTAACATCGCACGGAACCCTCTTCACGCGAGTGCAACTCGAACTTGTCCCGTTTTTTTTTTTAATTATAACACTTCGATAGACATCATAACTTTATGTCAAAATCAAAATTAAGGTTAATCTATTAAAGTTAAAGCTTAAATTATTTTTACATTATGCTGAACATAATGCATTTTTACATTTTTTACAATTTTTACATAATGCAATCTTTGAAACATATCTAAAATGAAAAAAAAAAAGGTTTTGAAATTAAAATTAACTCGGACAGACAGAGGAAATTGTCTTAATAAATAAAATTAGTCTTCAATGTTTGTCCACCCCATGAAGTTTGCATATTCGTCTAATGTCGTCTACTAATATTCAGGCCTCTTCAGTGTATGAGAAACTTATTTCTTACTAGCTATGCTCGCGACTCCGTGGTTCGTTTCTTGAAAATCCCACAGGAGCCTAAAATTTTTTTAGGCTAAAGAGTATTCTATATGATAATCCAAGTAATAAACTATCCGTGTGCCAAATTTCATTCAAATCTGTTTTTGCGTGATTGAGTAACAAATATCCATACATACAAACTTTCGCATTTTAATGTTATTAGGATTAGGATACACACACGGAATTGAGGAAACTCTGAATTTGATTGCAGGCTTATTACTTGATACTTCATTGTTATAACTTCTTTGTCAGATTTATACTGAAAGTTTCCCATTAATTAGTAAAACTAATTTATCAAATTTCCAAAGTATTTTCCAAAGCCCAATTTTGAAAGATAAAATCCGATACCTTTCAATAAATTGAGCCGTAGGCGTTTCGAGGGAGTTATTGTTTTACAATCTATTTTTTTTATGTTATGTCTACAGACAGGCTGACGGACCACTTGATGGTAGGTGGCTACCGTCGCCTATAACACAAGCAACACTACAGGTGCTGCAAGTGCGCTGCCGACTACAGTAGGATTAAGGATAAGGGATTAGGAGGGGATAAGGAGATGGGCTCTATTTATTTTATTCATATTAAGGACACAAACAGAAACACATATTCCAGAAGCGTGTCCACTGACAGTTAATGCATAAAAAGAGTCCGAGCAGAAACAAAACTAAGAAAACACAGAAATAAAAAAAAATAAAAAAACCGAAATTTCAACCGCTTCCCGCAAAGCCTTTCAGGTCGCACCTGGCTGCGCTTTCAAATTCTTGGCCTCCATTAAAGAATTCTTCTACCCCATCTGTTATCCGCTCTGTTACACATTGCCACTTCAACTTGGATATGTCGACAACCTTGGTTCTTCAGCGAATTTCAGAATTTCTGATCTAACAGCCAAAGAAACTCAGGGTATAGCTCGCTCCATAGCCCACTGAGCGACCCTGAAACGTGGCAGGATTGATACTTGTGGATCAATCCTGCCACGTTTCAGCACCATACGTGATCACTGACAAGGATACACTGATTATATAACTTGGTCTTCAGACATTGCGGCATTGGTGACGAAAAAAGGCGACGTAGCTTCCCGAATGCAGTCCAACCTAACCGGATTCTTCTGTCAGCCTCTTTGTCAAAGTTGTTCTTACCTAACTGAATTTCTTTAATAAAAATATAACAATTTGAGAACCAATGCAAATGTTGCCACTTTCTCTACTATTTAAAACTGTAAATTTGCTTAATTGAATCATTCTGTATAATACCTACATATAATTGTATACCTACCTACAGAAGGCATAAAGAATAATTTTATATTAGTATCGCAGAGTAGATACGAAAGTTCACCCTTTTCAGAACTTTGTTAAAACTCGCTTTGTATTTAATACCAGGGTTTTATAAACTTCTGAATCAGGTAAAGATTTGCTCATAATATATTCATTAACACCCTCCACGGAGGGTGAACGACCCCTCCTCGAAATTCATACAAGCCTATTTATCATTTTCGGATAAATGAACATTTGGGTGCTTCGTAGCTCACTGGCTTCCCCTTTATTACTAGTACAAGAGCTAATTTACCTTTTAAGGTAATTAGATAAAATTAAACTGATTAAATTAAACTGATTATTTTTTGGCAAGATTCGGTTTTTGTTGGATATTTGTAAGCGAGTATCGCCCGGACTTGTCTTTTAAATTATTACTAGCCTAACAGGAAACCATCATCACCAGCATATTATATGTCCCCACTGCAGGGGTACAGGTCTACCCTCTCGACAAGGGCGTATAGGCTATAATATGGTTCACCACGTTGACCCAGTGCGGGTTGATTAACTTCACATGCGCCTTAGTATTTCTTCTTTGGAGTACGCAGGTTTCTTCGCGATTTTTTCCTTCGCCGTTTGAGTGCAATCAGTAAAATGCACCATTAATACATGGCATTACCGGGGATCGATCTCGGACCTCTCAACATGATAGGCAGTGTCTTTCTCACTGCGCCCGATGCTCTTCGACCAGGAAACCATGCCTGCAATTAATTACTTAATTAATTAATAGTTTTCAAAGATTACTTGTCTCTTCTCAATCACTCATATTTCTTCTCGAAGATTTTTAGAACAGTTAATCAATTTTTATCTCTTATTAAACAAATACTTACTACACGCCTCTCAAGTCCTGATAGGATTATTATAGGACTGCCGATTGCTAAGAATATTGAAATTGTAACTTGAACAATGAAGCGGACAATGAACAAGATAATAGTACAAGGTTCATAAAATACCAACGAAGGTTATCTTCAAAATTAAGGAAACAAAATTATACAACTTAAACTTGAAAATTTACTGGCTTTCCGAGCGACGGAAACATTTTAGAGTGAGTATAACTTGCTACAACGTACCCCACTACGTGAGCCAGTATCAAATTTCATCCGATATTTTGTGCTTATTTCGTAAGCTACATTTATCGTAGAGGTTAGCTATATTTAATGACATTTGTTATTTATAAAAAACTTAACAAGTGCGAGTTCAACTCGTGTGAAAAGGGTTCCGTACGATGTTACCTATCCGCACAATATTGAGTGATTTACCATGTTATTTTAATATCATGGACATCTTATAGGTTTTCCTACAATCTATAAGTAGAAAACTAATTTCTGTACTTTTTTCAAAATTTTAGGTTCAGTTCTTTCGGAGATGGGGGGGGGGAACGGTCGAACAGACGACACCTAAAAAGTGGCAGAGAGGCTGAACATCCATTTGATGGTAGGCGGTTACCGTCGCCTAAGGACACAAGCAACACCAGAAAGGTTGCTGGTTTCTCGCCAAGTTTCTCGGGATCTCAGCACGTGAATAATTTATGTCTGTTAGGAGTATTTCTTTTCGGCAGCCCAGCGTTGCTGCCAAATACGACGGTTCCTGTGCGTCATTTTAGACAATGCAATGTCTTCCGTATGATAGTAGTTGTATGATCTACATTTTATTAAATAAGGAACTGCATATCATTCCCCTGACATTTCATATAAAGTTATTGTTATATTACTGAGTGGCTTACATCTCTACATTTATTTATTAAAACATCTCTTATATTTATTGAACACATACACAAATATTTAGTACCTATGTATTAATTTTCGGAAATAATATCCTATTAATTATTGTTTATAGTATTTAATTGAATGTAAATTATTATATGATTTTCTCTATAAGCTATGATAGTTTTTAACTACTGCTGCCATTTCATATTCCTTATATTTGTTTTGAGATTCAAATTATGAATAAACCTGTAGTTTTTAAAATGTTTATATTACGTATTTATTTTTACTAGCCCATTGGACGAGTGGTTTAGATGCTTGCCTTAACGATCTGTTTCAGGGGTCCCAGGTTCGTTTCCCGGCTGGTCCAACTTTGGAAATGAACTTTACAAAGTTGGCTCTGGTATGGATGTGGAAAGTAGTGGCAGGGCACACTGAGTTTCGCAATCATTTGGGCATCCCATCTGACGGCAATAACAACCCCCTTAAATAACAGCATGTTTGTTCGGTTTGTTTTGTTTCGGGAAGTGGGTTATTAATGCCAAAGCATATTACCCTATCCCTTCCTAATCCCTTATCCTTAATTCTACTATGGTCAGCAGCACACTTGCAGCACTTATGGTGTTGCTTGTGTTATAGGCGACGGTGGCCAACTACCATCATGTGAACTTTAATATCTCTGTCTGTCGACTTATGTCCAATTTATGGCCACGAAACGCAATGTGCCTTATCCCTACAATAATGAATTACTATGGTATAACGACATTGTCGTAATGTCGCATCAACAATCTCGTAAGATTCTTATAATTCTTGCTGCTTGGAGGGTTGGATGCACCTGAACGCTTTTTAGCGTGGCTTGTGTCCTTAGGCAACGGTAACCATCTACTCCTAAATGGACTATGTGACTGCTAAGATATAAAAATATAGCTACTATATACTTCCCCTGGAAAATTGCTGTTGCGGTTGATTAAAAAACATCTTGTGTATAGAACAAATAATAATCAAATGAGCTTTAACAGAAATTTTATTTCCTTAAATTTATTTGTTTAAATTTGTTAGCTAGCTCCTAAACTACGTCCTACTGTTCTAACATCTATCAGAGTGCGGTGTCTGTTCTGAACCATCCGTCAGTGCTACGAGCAACCGTGATTTCAAACTATGTACATACTAAAACAATTATATGACGACATGCGTACATGTACGACCCTTGTGAAATTCTTATTTCTTGTTTAAATTAATTGTCTCCTGATAACAGGTAACTAAATAACAAAGAAAATTCCTTAAATAATTATATTTTAGGGGGTATTTATTATCAATTTTTACACACCGATGCAATAGGTCTTCTCGAGTGGATTCATTTATCACAATTATAAAATTGATTGTAGTGCTTTTGCGAGCTGTACGATATTAATTATTTAATAATTATGATTTAGAAGGCGAACTTCGTTTTGTGAAAATTGTTTAAAGGAATTTCAAGACTGATTCCTGTATTCGAGTTTAATAAACTTCAAATCTTTGAATAGTAATTCGAATAACAAAACTATTAGACATGTGTATTATTCTAAGATTTTAGAATTGGAACCTGTTTCATTTAATTTAACTTTAATTAATATTTTTTTTTTTAAATTAAAGATGGGTTTTCTCTTGAACAGCATCTATCCGTGTAGGAAGGATGAGGCCGACGATGGAGCGAGTTCACCCAGAAGATGCCTATTCACTCGAACCTTGAAAAGATTTGGGTTGTATGAGCTCGCAAATACAGACGCCGGCAGGGAGTTAAAATCCTTAGCAGTGCGCATTATAAAAGATTTTTTAGAGCGCTTGGTCCGAATTATAGGGATTTCGACAAGGTGAGGATGGTAACCAGCCGTACGTCTGCATGTCCGATAGAAGAAAGGGGAAGGCGGTATGATCTTATGCAGCTCTCGAGGACACTCTCTGAAGTACATCTTATAGAATACACACAGTCAGACAATTATATGTTTAAAAAATACTAGCTGGAAGATTAGGTGGCTTTATATTACACCGGGCCTTGCCCCGTCCGTGCCTCGGCCGGGGCCTGGTGAAGATATTCATTGTATACTTTTGTATGAACCAATTCATACTTCAACGGGCCGTGTTGGTGCCCCGGCCGTGCCCTGACCTTTGAGAAAAACACGGCGAGCGCACGGTGTAATATGAGTCATCCTTAATAATTGTATCAGTCTATAAATACATAAATCTATAACATAATAATATTATGTTATAAGCCACTACTAAAAGCCTCTGTGTTTTAGGAGATATCATGGTCCACACACAAATTTATACCATCTTTACTCGAGCTTTATTCGCTTATATCAAATATCTAACTAATCTCCATATCATAATGAACCATACACATGAACCAAGTTTACCATGTCGTTAACCAATTCACTGCTGAAGGCTTGACATTTTAATATATTTATTAATAATGCTGGAAATAATATTGGGTAACATTTTTTCTGCTGCTTAAAGGAAATTCATGTTTAAAAATAGAATCCAATCCACATCTTTAGTTTTCAACTGCTTAACCTTTGACAAAGCATTTGAACAAACAATTTTTAGTCTTTTGCTTTAGTGTTAAGGTTTATTTTCTCTGTAAACAAGATGTGATACAGGTGCACGCTGTCTTGAATAGAAATGATAATGAACCCCGTTTCTTTCAGATTCATGCCGAGTGTAGGATGGTAGGGTGTCGCTTCTTTGAGTTTTCAATAGCAGAAGCTGAATGCTTCCAATTAGAAGCCTCCTGTAGTATTGTGTGCTTGTTCATCAGTCAAAATCGCACAAAGGATTTATATCTCAGCTCAATTGGGTGTATGAATGAGTCTTCTCAACAACTGATGATAAAATACGTGTTTTCCAAATTGCTGTTACGTGTTTCGGTTTATGTGTGAGTGTGGGGCACCAGGAGTCATTCCCTTATCCTACCCATTGTCATACTATCTCTCCTTGTCTTCATAGGTCATACTCGTAACCTGATCTGTCTTGAAACTCAGTCTGATGTTTGCCAATGCCTTTTATAGATTAAAATGTATGCAAATATATTAAAATAAATATTATTCTATCCAGACCAAAAGTCAAATACTGTCATTTATTGTATTTTACTATTGTATGGATAATCTATTTTTACTACAAATAGAAAGTTATGCTGAATATTCTCCATCGTCATCTTCTGACATGCTTCTGAGAAGCTGGGTACACTGCGTTTCGGTGTCATAAATTAGGTAGCACGTCTGGCGGCAGTGACCATCCTAACTGAAGGCCCCATGAAGTAACAGCATGTTCGGTGAATGAGTATCTCTACTTGCTGCTAATCCTCCTAGGCAGCACACGTGCGCAGGCGGCTGGCGCACGCCCGCCACTTCGACCCCTGACACGACTAGGGTGGTAGACGGGGACTCTACCGCCCGCTTCATCCTAAGAGGCACGGCGCACCTTGGCAATTCGGGTGCGCAGTTCAAATGAGCAGTGTCCGGTTGCAGACCCCCGCGGTGGAGCTGCGGAAGAGTGTTCATCCGACCTCGCAACTTCACCAATAGCGGAAGAGGAGGACGCCAAGAGGTTTAGTCGGTAGGTCTACCCCACTACCATCTCGGGGTAGGAGTCGAGACAGACAGACAGTCTGGGCACAGACCGGTGGGTATCTATGATGGATTCCTTTTTTTATTATAGATAAAAATTATCCTTTTTTTTATTATGATGGATTCCTCTTATAAAAAAAGGCAGCACACTTGCAGCATCTACCATAAACCATCTACAGTGACGTTGCAGATGTTTTAGGTAACAGTAGCCATCTACCATCAAGGGGATCGTCAGCCTGTCTGACGACCATTACACAAAAAATCATTTATACAAATATACAATATACAAATAATCACTCATTAGCCCCTAGCAGCTTAAATTTATGTTGCATAGCTGATTATGTTATTAGTTATGTTATGTGCAATACCTAAGCGTTTAATCACAATATATGAATAATTGTCCGGTGGTCGAATTTAAAATTGGTCTTTGACCTAATAAGCACTTTATGGCCTTGAATTTAAAGTCATATATCGCCTAAAGATTTTAAAGTATAAAAGTCTTGCAATTATTAAGTGTCTTATTAGAATCTAGGGCGATTTTTATGTGGGAAGAGGGAAATTTGTTAACGAAAAATCAAGAGCCCGTCAAACGAACAAGAGAACGGACATTTCCATACAAAAGCGTTGAGTTTTGTTCAGTTCTGTACGAGGACATAAATCTTGTCGGACCGACAGCCCTCCAGGTGTGCCTCCCTCTCTCAACTCTGAATACAAATGATAATGAACACTGAACTCGCGGATCTCGATGGTTTACGCACTGAGTAACGAAAACGCAGCGACATTATTATTAAACCAATAAATTACTAGGCCTACCATGAATGTCATTCGAAGTTTTCTCTCTCTATCGTACTTATGTAAGAAGTTGCAAGTGGGACATAGAGGGAAAACTTCGGATGCCGTTCATGGTAGCAAGGCAGTTGTTTTAGTGGGACACAAGATTTTTTTTCTTATATTTTTCTTCATGATTAGAGCAAGCGACCATGCATACTAATATTATAAATGTAAAAGTAACTCTGTTTGTCTGTCTGTAACTTTTTCACCCCTAAACCGCTTAACTGATCATCATGAAATTTTGCATACACAGGACATAAGGTACCTTTCATCTAGAAAAAAGTACTGTTTCCGAGGGATCATCTAACACCTGGCAAAGCTATACCAGCAATAAAGATGTTAGGCGTTACATTTAGGCGTTATTTTTTTATTTTTGATGTGAAACATCTATAGGCGCGGGTGAAACAGATTGATAGCGTGGCGACGACGCAGTCCGTGGCGACATACATATGTATACTGTCTATGCGTAGTAGTGTGTGGTGTGGCGACAGGTGCCGTGGTGATTGTTGTTGTTGTGATTGTTGGTGGTTGTTGCAACTTGAAATATTTAAATTTTTGTATTCAATAAAAATAAACGTTAAATAAATAAATAAACAGTCATCATTTCATTTCACTCGATGTTTCACATCTACCAGGCGTCCCGTGACAGCTCATTTTTTAATGCGGGCGCGGGCACCAGCTAATATTAATACAAAATTACTCTAGCTGGTGCCCGCAACTTCGTACGCGTTGATAATATACGTACTACTGATGGTGCCATCTATTATACGACAATAGAATTAAGTGAAGCGTTGACGTCTATCGGATTTGGGTAGAACTGCTTGGTGATACATCTGTCTATTATGCTCTAATTTACAAACCCTCGGGAACCTAACCTAATAATCTAACCTAATGATAAAACCTCAGGAATCACTCTTTTGATAAATGAAAGCCGCATGAAAATCGGTTTAGTAGTTTTTGAGATTATCGCGAACATACATACAGACAAACACGTCGGGGGACTTTGTTTTATATTATTTAAAGATAATTTATGTCATATATTGGGTGAAATAATAGGTTTTTCTTCAGTCTTTTTATTTTCATAACAATGTCCCTATATATAACATAACAATAACAAGCATACACTAAGTGGTACACGAGACTTTGTTGTCGTAGCAACACGTTGCTAAATGAAGGTATTGCTTGCGTATGTAGGTTCCACGTGACGATTGATTGGAATTGCCTGATATATACATAAAATCAACAATTATGTAATGTTTACGTAAAACATTACACAACGTTATATGTAATAATATGTATAATATATACCGTATATTCTAAAATCGACAAGATTCAAAGTTAGGACATGCCCAGCAGGATTCTAAATTCTTATTTTTTGTAGGTAAAGGTCTTCAGACATGCTAACGGTCCACTTGGTGGTAGGTAACAATCGTCGCCTATAACACAAGCGACGCTGCTGCAAGTGCGCTACAGACCATAGTAGGATTAAGGATTAGGAATTAAGGATAGGGAAATGGGCTTTGGCATCTCGCTCACTGAAACACAACAGCACACATGCTGTTATTCCACCGTGATCTTCTGCAAGGGAGTGGTTACTGCCGCCAGAAGGGCTGCTCAAGTGACTGCGAAACGCAGTGTGCTCTATACCACAAGGCTTTTGACCTATCATTGCTTCAATTGTTTTATTAAATTGCCTAGTAATCTTATTTGATCGGCAGGCAGGCTGATTGTCCACGTGATACTTGACGGTAGATGTATACCGTGTTCTATTGTTACAAGCAACACCATAAGTGCTGTGAATTCGCTGCTGACTTTTAGTAGAATAAAGGATAATTGGTTAGGAGAAAATGGGGAAGTGGGCTCTGGCATTTCTAATTCACTCACGGATACTACGCGCGCGAATATTTAAGCCTTTTTTCTTATATACAAATGAAATGTTTATATGAAAATTCGTAACACTTAATATAAAAACTAATATAAAAAACACAAAAGAAAACAAAAATTTTTTTTTGTTCATTAAATAATATAGGTCAGATCATTATAATATTGCGCTGCCATTATCAAAGGAAACTAATTAAAATAATTATAGAACCTTAAAATAAATTGCGGTTTTAAGAGTCAGTAGAAAAAAAGAAGTCAAATTAAAGTGAATACTTGAATTTTTTTAACAGAGATCGATAACTCGGCAGACAGACTGACGGCCCACTTGAGGCTACCGTCGCCTATAACACAAGCAACGCCAAAGCTGCTGCAAGTGCGCTACCGACTACAGTAGGATTAAGATTGGGAGGGGATAGGGAAATGGGCTCTGGCATCCCTTACTCACTCACCGAAACACACAGCACACGTGCTGTTATTTCACGGTGGTCTTCTTTAAGGGGGTGGTTACTGCCGCCAGACGGGCTGCCCAAATGACTGGGAAACGCAGTGTGTCCTGCCATTACTTTCCAAATCCAGACCAGAGCCAAATTTGAAAAGTTTTTTTTTTTCAAAGTTGACCCTGCCAGGAATTGAACCCGGGAACCTTAGAACAGAGCGTTAAGGCAAGCACCCTACCCTGTGACGTTACCACTCATCCAACGGGCTCGTTCAGTACTTTGTGCTTGAAAGAGTAACAAACATCTTACTTATCTAGTATACAATCTATCTGCCAATCAAATTTAAATTAATTAATTTAATTTTATCGTTTTTATTAAACAATTTTATCAACTTTAAGAAAGAAAAATCTTATAATATCTAATACTGGAAGAAATACAAACCGGTGAGAAACTTGCAATATAAAGTATCTATAAGATACGATACAAGATGAACTCTTTGTTTGAACAAGAATAAGCAGCATATGAGAACGAAAAGCAGCATTTTGGTATTTTTTTGATGCAGTAGTGTATCGATAAAAGTGTAGGATAAAATTTATCCTACATTTAATATGATAAATATTATGAATTTAAGAAATCTTCAGTTCTGGGATAGCTTGAAAATCAACTTGTATGCTGTTGTCGAGTTGGTTGAGTCGAAGATGCCAATGTCGAATTCTCTATCCTCATCTTTGCCATTTATATGTATCTCCCCTGAAGTGTTGTATTTATGGACAACGGCAGCTACATATCATCAAGTGGGACGTCTGAATATTGGTCTCCATTCACATAAAAAATAAATAATTAGTCGATCAAATGATCGATTCAATCGAAACACATGAAAAAATACGTCTCAGTGCGCCCGCGTCGATTCAACGTCTCAGTGCGTATAACCAGTTTCGTGTTTATATTAATGCCTTTTCGGAAACGGAAATATATCCTAATGAAGTGTCACGCGACGCATGCAGATGAGTTCGCGTTTTGAATTAAAAACTTTAACTGAATGATAACACAGTTACAGCTAACATGATTGTTCTATCTCTTCTTATTCTTGCGGTGCTTGTCCAACTAGTGAAGGTTGATCAGCTTGGAAATGGCCTCCTTGTGTTTTGTTCGCCGTAACAGCTCCACCGCGTTAGCTAACCCGGTCCACCCCTCATGCCACCCCTCAGCCATGACTTCTTCCTTCGTCCAACTTTCCACATTCCAACGACTTTGCTCATCATCACCAGCTAAAGCAAGTTGTATCAAGTTGTAGCAAGGTAGGAAAGTTTTCCACTTTTAACCGTGAGCATGAGTTTGTGTTCTTGGCCAATCATTGGCGGGACTTTTGCGTTGGTCACCTTTTGAGTCCACCTAATGGACAGCATGCGCCTATACGTCCACATTTTTTTTTTTTTTTTTTTTTTTTTTTTTATTATAGATGGGTTTGCTCTTGACCAGCATCTATCCATGTAGGAAGGATGAGGCCGAAGATGGAGCGAGCTCACCCAGAAGATGCCTATTCACTCGAACCTTGAAAAGATTTGAAAGTCCACATTTCGAATGCCTTTATTCGTCTTTTAAGGTCCTCTTTAATTGTCCAGGCCTTATCATACAACACAATGGGCCAGATATAACAATAAAATGAAAGATCTCTATATTTATTCTAATTAATTCTATGTCTAAAAGGTTATAAGTCATAAGTTAAAATTAAATATTCATGTCATAAATAAATTGTAATATTAGCTAAATATACATCACCGTTAAATGCAGAGTGGTAACCCAGTAAAAGGAACGCATATTGGCAGACGCAGGGGATGAAAACATGGTGAATAAGTGTACAGGCTTATAGTTCGATGGGAGAGGCATTGAAATATAATGTACTCGTACTAGAGAAGGTAACTTATGTACAAGTTTTATTCAATTTTGATAATAGTTATAACTACATAAATACCCTGAACTGCTAAAACAAAAATGATGAAGTCAAATAAAACGATACAATATGCTATACTAGATCTTAATAGTTTGCCTCAAGACATACGCAACAAAGATGTAAAAAGAAGTTTATGAAAGTTTTTAAAGCCATTAAATTATGACATACGCACCCTTTAAACACCCTTTCTCTTATTCCTAAATACCTAATAGTAACACAGCTTAAGTAAGCTAGCTTAAGAGGCATAACTTAGCTTAAAAATCTCTGATAAATTGGATTGTCCGGTCCTGTCAGTTTTTAGTTCGTTATGCTTAACAAATCTTAATGAAATAATGCATACCTACACTTCGTCAGAAAGGACATTTCGTCCAATAAAAAGTATTGTTCGCGAGGGGCACAGACTTTGCGGGCAAAGGTAGTTTACGATACTTATTCAAATATATTTACTACTTACATAGTTTTGAGATTATTTTTCACTAAACTCTATAGATTTTTTATAATTATTATTATTAAAAATTATACTTATGTTAACAATATTATTAGATAATAAGTTTTCATAAATTAAAATTAAATAAAAAATAACTAAATTAATGTAAAGAAGTATATTAAGGACTCTCTCATGTAAATATCATGAATATACATATACTACAATAATACTAAATTGTATAATTAAAATAAAAAAACAATGGTGCTTTAACCGGTACACCCAGCACCATATAAACAACTTACTCCTGGCAGGTGAGCGATCAAATATCACTCGCTACTTCAAAGCTGTTTATTCGAAATTGAACTTTAAAATAAATAAGTATAAAGTTGCAGTGGCAGTTTTGTAGGCAAGAATTTTACTTTGCCGACGAAAGGAGTCCTTCATGATTTACTGCAGGACAATATGCTTTATGGTTTCCTGAATAACACAAAAGAATATTTGCAAGAGAAATATTCTGTTCATTTATTTTACTGGGTTTTGTTTGCTCGTTTAAGTAATTTTGTAAATTTAATATAAACTTTATTATTATTATGTACGTAAAAATTATATAAATATGTATTAAATATATTGCATAAATATGTTTGTGGCCACCAAAGTTAGAGTTAATAAATTTAAATTTACTAAACTATTTAGTAATTAATTAAATTCTAATAGAATTTCTAAGTAGAATCTGCAAAAGATGCAGGCTAGAAATTAAAAGATCCAAGTAGGTACTTTAATATAGAACTAGGATTCTTTTAGTCGTCTTAGTAGAGGAAGTCGCAGTGGCTTTCCGCAGTCATAACCTCGGCAGAACGATTCCCTTAGAACTTGACAACAAGTGGTGGACCGTTGTGTTTCGGTCAGTGAAGATATATTTTATGTCAGAGCCCATAAGATTATCCCTTACACACAATCCCATACACTTAATCCCTTACACTTTACTGTATACTTTTATTTGAACAAGATTTCGACCTTCGCTTTAATAAGCCCAGAGAATAGAATTAGAGAATATATAAATATATGCGTCAGCTGTCGCACAAATGTCAAAAGTGACAGATAACGTAACGCTTTTTAGTTGGTGCTTGTATTAATTATTATTTTGTATGTTGTACTAGGGAAATTTTAGAAGCGGTTACGTACACATCGTGCCAATAATACGTACGGTGAACGAACTACCGCTTATATTGTCCCGTGCTTTATCAACAGCCTACCATCAGATCTGTGTAACAGTAATAACAATTAAAAACATCAAAATCAAATTACGGCAATATCTTTTAAATTATATTTAAATATATCAACAGTTTTTTGTATATAGTTACATATAGATCATTTAATGTATATTTAGTTTCATTTTTTAAATTGTTAAATTTATAAATAAAATAAAAATAAATAAATAAAAATTAATTTTACTCCTCGTAAAATCTCCTTACCGGGAGCTTTAAAATGGATTCTTAAAGAATAAACGAAAAGTAAAATATAACATTTTTATAGTATTAAACTATAAAAATGTTATAGTTTAATAAATATCCTTGATGAGTTAATGGTTCAAAACACGATACATACAACTTCACCCGATAATAAAATATTCTGAAAACAGGGAAATTTTGATAATTTTATGAGTCGTAATTAAAATATTTCATACGACATTATATGTAAAAAAATGGCTACTTTTTCTCAAAACGGTTTCAAGAGAAAAAAAAAATTAAAAACCGTTCACACTCATCTCAGTTTGCTTCTACTAGACCGCCCTTGCGTCTTCAAAGCAGCCTGAATCACTTTCACTGCATTTCCGGTTTTTATCCATTGAAAATGTCTGTTGTTTACATTATTATTATTACGTAAGGAGTTACGAAAATAAGTATGTAAATATTGTTGCAGGTTGTATTGATAATGTAATTAATATTAGTTTTTAGTGACTCCGGTGCGCGCGGGGTGAGCAAGCTCGTAATGCCTATTGTGCTCGAATCGGCCTTAAAGATAAAGTCATAATGAAGTTAAAAATAGCGAATTCGAACGTTGAAATGTCCTCCGATCGAATGGTATCGCAATAAACAATCAAACAATTAACGGTAACAACGTAGTAACGAGTCTCGGACGGCCTGACTCATTAATTAGGAGCGAGGGCTTGGACTCAACAACCATGCAGCATGGCCGACAATCAATTTATATAAACTGTTTTGTATAGAATTTAAAAATGTTTACAGAAATATTTTTAATTAAATTATATATCTATTCAAACAAAGATTATTAAGAATTATGGATTTTTATTTATACAGCTATTTACATGGATCGTATAAGAATATTGTGAAATTTCGAAGTGTGGGCACTTATTCTTCATATTATTTTCTTGGAAGTTTTCCAATAAATATTGTCTAAACTTTTGTAGATCTATGTTTAGGTTAAAGTGATTTTATTGCATTCCTCAAATTCATATTAATATTAGTATAATTGAATTTAACCGAGGCGTCGATGAAGGGTTTGTTTTATTTATTCTTGAAATTTTTTTTACATTTTATTCAACATAATTATATACACACATAATTATGAGAATACTCAACGCAATGTAGTGGTTACCTAATTAATAAAAAAAAACATGAACTATAATTTACATAAAAAAAAATTAATTATTTTTTATATGACATAAAAAAAGTCCTTGAATTCATTCAGTGTGCAAAGGAACAGGTAAATTTTATTTATTACCATTTTATTACCATCAAGTTTGTCCTCAGCCTGTCTGTCGCCCTTAACATAAAAAACCCTAATATTTGAACATATTAATTTGTGGCTATATGTTTAGAAAATAATCATACATATCAACGAAATATTGAAACATTTTTTTTTTTAAAAAAGCACATATGAATTACCATAGGTATTAAATCGGTAAATCATTTGGGCCATCATTAGTGGTAAGTGCCAAAATTAAAATTGATGAAGCGGTTATTTAATTTCCAACTTCATTATTTAGAATGAAATTATTTATTAGAATGATAATAAGTGGAAATTTTTGTTAAATATTTGCCTGAAGTATTTGTACTATTGAGAATTCTGTGCCCGAAGGGATAACGGCAAGTGGCATGAGTATGCCAGCGTTCACCGCAGTCCTCAACGACGGACACTTAAATGTGTTTTATTTTGCCATACGAGTACATACATTAAGATTGTCGGTTATTCAAATAATCAATTCCAAAGAATTTTCGTGACCTTCAAAAGAATTATAATTAAATTTCAAACAGTTAAATAATTTTAAAAATTGAATTAACTGTTCAGTTTTTGAAAAGAGCCAAGTATTGTCTAAAAATTACTAATAAATTAGAAATAACAGATAAAATAATAGACAGAACACCAGCAGTCTAACAACATATGCTAGGAAGTGGACATGCCAGTCCATCTCCTCGCAGATGCGAATGGTTTGCGTCCATCAAAATACATAAAAGAATAATTATGATATATTGTGGGCGTACATGATGAAAGATAATAAAGTCCATATGTTATTAACATTGATTTATTTGACGATTATCTGTAGGTAGTATTACAGAAATGATTTTTATTTTAATATTACCCTACTTATATACAATATTAACAATGGCATACCATAGGTACTACGTATGCGACGACGTATATAAACTTGTTGCCCGAGATAGTAAAATCGCGGTGTTCGCGTTATGTTTTGGTATCCGAGCGCACACACTCCGAAGCAACGCGACAATATACAAATATGGACGGCGTAGGTATCTTGCCTTTTTGCATCGCCGACGCCGTGTAGCATGGGCGGATTGTGAATTTGTGGGGCCCTGGGCTGAAACAATTTAGGGGCCTACTAAATTACTCAACTAATAGCCATTTTGTCAAAAAACTGTTTTCGATAGTGATGTAGATATCGCCTATTGTTTTTAGTGGGGGCTGTGGGCCCTTTGTATCCACGGGGCACTGGGCTACAGCCCAAAAAGCCCTTAAGTAGATCCGCCCCTGCCGTGGAGACAACATCTCGTTGAAGAAGCCAATAAGTAGCGTCGAAAATCGGAAGCGTTGGCTGTGACTGGCTCCCATTCATCCTCCGTCGTGAATCCAGCGATAGTGGTTAAATAAATATAGAAAACCATACTGATAAACAGCTCTTTTGAGAGATATTCCACCGTTAAAGGGTTATTTATATATTTATTTCCACATCTTTATTCGGTACGGTATCTACAATTTATATACATATTATTTACAGACACATGCTTTCGGCAGCTAATAATCCTAAATCAACCACTCCCGGTGCCCACGTCGATTCTCGAGCAACACCGGCAAAGTCCGAGCATTTCCGACTCGGAGGTCGCCACAATATATTGTTAACTTAATATATGTATATTATATAAAAAAATATGAAGCTTTACATAACAATGATACTGATCGAATAATCACATTTTTAGGTTTTCTTCTAAACGGTCACAAAGTTACAAGTAAAAATATTGTAGGATAAGTAAATTATCGAATTTATATGAATTTTCACATGCTATACAACTTCCCATTTCCCACTAGCTCCCCAATACTCGCTTTCACCGTTAATCAGTCTGAAAGGGAGCTAATATTATGAGGATTCAATTAAAATTCGACCCTCCCAAAACGTCAGGAGCATTCTAAAACTGTCATCATTCACATTAAGTACTGCCTTTATTCTATGCACCCCTTTCTTTTATATACTTAATAAATGTTTATCGATTTAAATTTAGCTGCGGAGCGGTGACAGGGGTTATCATTATTAGAAATATACAAATACTAGCGGCCCGCCCCCGGCTTCGCCCAGGGTGCAATTTTTATATATGAGAACATTCCCCGTTTATCCCTCTTTCCATTAGTGAAAACTAAATTAAAATCGGTCTACCCGTTCACGCGTGATGCCGTGACCAAGGGAAATGGGGATTCATTTTTATATACAACTAGCGGCCCGCCCCCGGCTTCGCCCGTGGTGCAATTTTTATATATAAGAACATTCCTCGTTTATCCCTCTTTCCATTAGTGAAAACCGAAATAAAATCGGTCTACCCGTTCACGCGTGATGCCGTGACCAAGGGAAATGGGGATTCATTTTTATATATATAGATATAGACAGCTTGTATAAAGGCCTATGCAGACGAGGGATCTCGTCGGGGTACTTTTTTGTCCGTAAAAATAGATCGCTTATAATTTCATCGAATAAAACAAAGGAAGGAGGGACTAAAAGTACTGTGCACTAAAATAACCGAGGACATCGAGAGACCAGCCCGTACAAAAGTACGTGGGAGTCCCCGAAAAAATAAACTAACGTGCCAAGGCGCATCAACGCACACTTTGGATTTTGAGCGCTCATTGAGGGCTCGAAAGTGATGCACGATGACGTTTTCCACACTTAGGGACTTTTTGTCCTCCGCGAATAATAAAAAATAAAGTTTGTATTTATATAAACATAATATGAAGTTGTACTGTTGGTGGTCTTCTCTTCGACGTAAGAAGGTATTAAAAGCTTTACAAATTTTCCAAAGTGTCCTGGGAATATCGTAGTAATTTTTGGGTAGGTATATATCTAGTCTACTTTTTTTAAAGAAAATTGACGGACTTAAAAATATTATAGAGGAAGAAAGAAAATAAAGAGAAAATAGAAAAAATATAGAGAATAGTATTAATAATTTAACATTAAATTATTATTTTTTTAAATAAAATTACATTTGTTCGCGACTGTACTCGTTCCGTGGAATAGCTATCGGCACGGTGACACGACGGAAGTTTCCATTCGTGTATCCTGAGTATGAATATCATTCTACCATCTGAGAAACGGAAGCGTCTCCCGGTCGTTCGGACGCTTGTTTGTGAAGTGCAAACAGAGGGAGTAGCTCATTGAGGAATGACTCTTAAAAGAAAACCATTCAAAATTTATATTATGCTACGATAATTATTTATGCTGTGTTCGACTTTAACTTATTAATTATATGAATAGGAAACAACGACTATGAAATCCAAGAAAGAACTTAGTGATAATAAGTAGTAGTGTTAGCCCACTGGTTCGAAATTTGTCAACATTGGGAAAAAAATTGAATTTTTTAATTTTTTTATTCCAAAAATATATAAAATTTCATTTAATTCCATTCAAATAAAATTGAACACAAAAAGAAAATCGGTTCAAAAACAATTTCGTAAAAAGGGATCAAAAGTTTTCTAAAACTTATATCACCTAATAATATAATATTACATTTATAAATATTTTTTTAAAACATAATTATGAATCCAATGCGTTATCGCACATATTTTTAGGAGTTTTATGAAGTACTAACACCAATATGAACTTGTAAACTAGGCTAATATTTCATTAACAACTTTAGGTAATATCTAACATAAAATAATATCTCAATATTTGCAGATTAAAATTATTTAATACATAAAATGCCTGCATTACTACAAAAAAAGAAAAACAATACCGTTATAAAATTAGAAAGTTATAAAAAATAACTAAGAGGTAGCAAGGGATGGATCTAATTGAATGGAATACCATTCAAACGAAATTGAACCTTATATATAATATAATAATAAAATAAAACTCTTTTCGTTTACACGTATCAGACGAGATTTTGTCGCATTAATTTTCTTTTATAAGGTACATCCCTACTTCTTTAACTTATCTTGTGAATTTGACTGTTCGAAATTCAAACTTATTTTCTGTTTGATTTTCGAAGCACATTCCATTTTTAACTGTAAAAAAATTTAATATGCAAAATTAATTCTTTAATTTCTTAAAAGTTAGGAATATAATAACTTATATATTTAGCATTTCATAATGTGCTATTAGCATATATAATAAATAAACTAATAGTTAAATTATGAAACCAAACATGTCTTACCTGTATGCAACGATGTCTTACCTTTTTTGACTAAGAATCTCAGTGATGGAAAGTTGCTGCGACTATTACGCTGGTGTACTTGTAGCACGGAACTATGAACTATAGGCGATGTTAGCCTTCAAAACGATTTTTATTACGTAAAAAATGTATGTACATATATGTAAAAAATGTATACGTAAAAAAAAACGTACTCTCGAAACAGGTAATTATTATCTATTATATAAAAACAAGTAAAGGCGAACAGTTCATTTCCTTTTCCTAACTAAATTAAACAGTAATTGTTTTCCCCACCTTTGAAGTCATTCGGCGAATTCAAAGTTCAAAGATAAATAATTTCATTGTAATATCTCAAGTAACTATAACAATTTGCATATTCAATAGTTGTTCCTTTATACAACGAATGACAGTGACACAACCGAGGAAATTAAAGATTCTATCTACGTAACGAACTTAACTTTGCGTAGTATTCAACACGACAAAACTTTCAGCGAAAACGCGAAGTGTTTTGAACTCTATTTTCATTATGTTAAGATAGATTTATTAAAAGTGAATACTATTTGCAACTTGTTCTGGCAAAAGCTTTAAAGAAGGCTGGCAATGATACGAATCAAAAGGTTTTTTGACGAAAAAAAATGTTTTAATCTAATGAGTCATTTTCGCAGTCATTTGGGCAGCCCGTCTGGCGGCACTGTGGTATTCTGTAACCACCCCCTTACAGAATACCACCGTGAAATAACAGCACGTGTGCTGTTGTGTTTCGGTGAGTGAAGTAAGGGATGACAGAGCACATTTCCCTATCCCTTCCCAATCCCTTATCCTTAATCCTATTGTAGTCGGCAGCGCGCTTGCAGCACCTTTGGCGTTGCTTGTGTTATAGGCTTGCTTGATTGATTGATGGTAGCCACCTACCATCAAGTGGACCGTCAGCCTGTCTGCCGATCTTAACATAAAAAAAATGAGATATAGTTTTCTGAATAGTAGAGTAGAGCCCATTTCCTTATCCCTTCCTAATCCTATCCTTAACCTTATGGTTGGCGATGCAGCTGCAGCACCTGTGCTTGTTTTATCTACCATCAAGTGGACCGTCAGCATGTCTCTCGACTCTAATAAACTGCGCAGCCCCTCTAGTGCCTGTTACCAGCCTCTAACAGAAAACCACTGCGAAGTAATAACACAAAATGTATTATTTCTATTCCAGCGTGTGAGTAAGGGATTTCCTTGTTTCGTTCCTTGTTTAGCTTGACAACTTGCAACCCCCTTGAGTTGTTTGTGCAATCAAATGGTTTCTTCCGCCCATAGAATTTGACATAAAAAATATTATTATGAAACTGGAAATAATTGTTACATTTATTAATATAATAATATACTTTTATTAATATATTCAATACATGTAATAAAATCGTAAACGAACCGTAACTGTCCATTAAATATTAAAAAAAAAAAACAATTTGTACACATAGTACCTACTTATGTTAGAAGGTAAAAAGAAATGTTTGTTAAATGTCTGTTTGTCTGACGTTTGTGCATGCTAATCTCAGAAACGAGCTAAACAATTTGAATGGGGTTTTCACTGATTTATTGTAGCAAGCTTCCCGTAACATTTAGTGTTTTCGAGAGCTGCATAAGATCATACCGCCTTCCCCTTTCTTCTATCGGACATGCAGACGTACGGCTGGTTATCATCCTCGCTTTAAAACATCTTTTATAATGCGCACTGCTAAGGATTGGAACTCACTGCCAGCGTCTGTATTTCCGAGCTCATACAATCCAAATCTTTTCAAGGTTCGAGTGAATAGGCATCTTCTGGGGTGAGCTCGCTCCATCGTCGGCCTCATCCTTCTTATATGGATAGATGCTGGTCAAGAGCATACCCATCTTTAATAAATAAACTAGTTTTCGCCCGCGACTTCGTCCGCGGAGTGTCGCGGTGTGGTAATCCCCGGTGACCCTCTATGACATTCCGCAAACCGGGTCTCTCTCGGGTTCATAGTTTCCGAGATCCCGTCGCCGACTTTTTACCAGGTCGAGGTAGCGAGGTCTTTGAATTAATTTCTCGACAACTTTATTCGTACTCCACGACCGGCTAGAGAGGCAAACCCCCCCACGGTTAGAAATGTCACTAGATCAGTGAGTCAGTGAGTGGTATTTCGGGAGTGGTATTTCGGCTGTATAAATTTGTAATAAATAAATTGTTTTAGTTCAATCGGTTTACAAACAAAAAGCTACACGCTATACCGAATATTAAGGGTACGAAGTTGCGGACTCAGCTTGTTTCTAATAAAGTTGAGTCTTCACTACTAATGTGCTCATTAGAAGTGACGACAAAATGTTCTATCTTCGGAAAATATTGCAATTACCTTTTTGCAGGAAAAACTTTTTTTTAAGTTTACGTATTTTCAAAGTCTTATGAGTCTCCTAAATTAAAGGCATTTGCTAAGAAAAGCTTAGCATGTTGTATGTTATTAATGTTATAGATATACTTATATTATTAACTAGCTGAACCCGCAACTTCGTTCGCGTGGTATTCGGTGTAGCGCGTAACTTTTTTTTGTAAACCAATTGGAATGAAATTGACACTAAATGTTATGGGAAGCTTGCTACAATACATCAGTGAAAACCGCATTCATATTGGTTAAGCCGTTTCTGAGATTAGCTTGCACAAACGCACAGACAAACAGACGTACCGACAATCAGACAAGATTTCTAAGATTTTATCAGATAAAATTTATACATGTTTTACATAAGTAAAACATGTAAGTATAAATTGTTATTGTGAAAAAATAGTTACAGATACGGCTCGTTTACGATTTTATTTTATTTATCACATCTATATTTATCACATCAGTTAATAAAATTATAAATTTTGAATGCCTGAAATAACGCTTGCTACAAATCTAATCAAACTGTTATTATTTTAATATAAGTAACTTGTTATTCTAGTATAGCATGCTCGATGACATCAAACCAAACCTAAAAAAACTCTCTTCTCACTACTTTCTCAAATGAAAAGTAGTGAAAAATCAAAGGATTGTCTCTTAGCATTGTCTTTTCTTTAGAATGTTTTACTCTATCCAAATAACAACTCTGTGTATCTTCTACTTGTACATTTTTTTTTTCTTGAATAGCACCTGACTTAAACAGAGACAAGTTTATAAATTCCAAATAATTACAACGCTGCCCTCATTTCATTTCCGAAAAAGTGAGCGAAAAAATCTTAAAGCGTCCCACGTCATCCGGGACGTAATTATCCGACCCAGTTTGTAACAGTGGGTCACGGGACTAAATTAAGATGTCTTCTGCGACGGAACAACTTCGAAATACCGTTCAGATTAGGAATTTAAACATAAATGTATTTGAGAAATTAAATTTCTCAGCTCTGTAGATCTAAGTTTGTTATTTCAAAAATCAAATTGAATCCAAATTGGGAGGTTCTTTAAACTTTTCGAAAGTGGATACCTAAAATAAGTGCGACGAACATAATTTATCACTAATAAGCACTTATTTCTAATACCGGTGTGTTCGCGACATATCCACGCCTAGATGTCGCTATAGCAAGGAATGTTCGTGGTATGGAGGTTGGTCTGCGTTTCTGTGTATAGGCGGCAATGAAAGATATGAATTGGGGTCTTTATTGAAATTAAAAGGTGTCTTTGTCGAAGGTTTTGTGTCAAGTTCATTGTTCAGTTCAGGGTGGTTCAGGTCTTGTTCTGTCAAGGCTTTTAGTCCAAATACATAGATCAAGATACGTTATAAGTACCTAATTCATTTGCCTATAATAGTATCCCCTTAGATCAATCGAGATCAATATAAAGTGAGCTATCGAACACGGTGTAAAATAAATATTAAAATATATTAAAACTAATGAAAGTTATATTATATTTTTTTGGCTTTGATAGCTCTAGAATAACCCATAGTCAACATTAAAAAACATAATTTGTCATTTTTTATTTTTAAATAAGAGAACAACTATATGTATTACACACAAAACGACCACATCTACGAGATTTTTTTCAGAAAATAACAAACTTTTATCGAAAGACTACCTAAATATTATTTATACTTTCTCAAGATTGGCCAATTCAGAGGGATATACCTACCTATTTATACAGCTTGGAAAAAAAGTGTGTGTGTTAGCTCCAACATGCGACTGGTGACTGGAGTTTACTAGATAACTGGATATCTAATTATTTTATATTATTTAGTTACATTCTGAATACTCAGATACCACGTGTTCCAACAAAATTATCTAAGATACGTTCGGTAAACACAGATGTCACTACGTTTTATAAGTTCAAATAGTTCATTTTTTCAATGACAGATGTCACTGCGTCGGCAGGTTATAATGCGCTTTCATACAAGTTTTCGACGTTTGCTCTTATAAGCCGAGAGAGTAGAATTAAGGAACAGAATTAAGGCCACATCCTTGAAGCCTTGGCTGGGAGATTAGATGGTCAGTACTTGAATCATTGCTCTATGATTCACGTCATGACCACCAAGTCATGATTGTTTATTGTTTAGTGTGTAAGATTTCATTTTATTATTATGTACATATTTTATTTAATTATTTTAATTTTAAATTTTATTGTTATTATTATGACCATTGATGGTTGATATAAAGTAAATAAATAAAAAATAAATAAAATAAACATATGCGTCAGCTGTCGTAGAAATCTCAAAGTGACAGATAACGTAACGCTTTTTGGTTCACTACTTTAATTATACTCTTCAAACTGGTGCAAAAAGATAAGAAAAATCAAAGATCACATTTTAAGAGCTTTTTTAACATAAAAAATTGAACAGGTTTAATACTGAATACTTAATCCTGAACTCATGAAAAAGATAACGGGAACAAAACTGCGACTGTACCTATTGGGTTATTACTGTCCCAATGTTAGATTATTCTAACATTGGGACAGTATAGACCAAATCTATAAAGATTTGGTTCATTATTATTTTAAAAATAATTAAAAAATGATCTAATAATGTTTTCTTTAATTTTGATAAAGCGACATGTGCATTAGATATGGCAATAACCGTAACATTGGCAATTTGCATATCGCGGTACATGCCATTAGTCCATTTAATGAGCTCAGTTATGACTTACCAGTTAACGTTATAGCGGTAAAACTAATAAAATATAACTTAACGTCTTTAAGAAACATATGACATACACGTTTTGTTTTTTATTTTATATAAAGGTCGTCAGACAAGCTTGATGGTAGGTGGTTACCGTCGCCTATATCAAAAGTAACGCTACAGGTGCTTCAAGTGCGTTAACGACGATATTAGGACTAAGGATAATGAATTAGAAAGGGATAGGGAGAAATTTGCCATGGAATCCTTTACTCAATCACCGAAAGAATAATGTTGTTTCACAGTGATCTTTTGTAACAGCTTATTTCCACTAGCGCGGCAGCAGTCTCTAGCGGCTAGCTGCATGCGACAAACCAGTTAATTTTCAAAATGGACAAGAAGCAACATGTCTTTACTTGTTAATAAAAAGAAAACGATAATATACATTTTGGATACATACATTGTTAAGGGAACGAATTACAAAAGCATTTTACTCATTTTATAACCAGTGAATTTACGTGAATTTTATACGTTCGTATACTTATTTCTCTGATAAAGTCTTCTGTATATTTTATTTGTTGCGACGCAAAGTCGTTTGCACAAAGCACGTCTTCGTAGACCTTCTTTCAAACCCGACATGCTGAGTACTGACAAAATTAGTCAATATAAATAATTACTAACAAATAGCGCCGGCGGCCGTTAGTCGCGCGCGGCTAGCTGCGCAGTGGACATTGCGCATTAGTTTCATGTAGATTTGAAGTCGCACGCGGCTACTCGAGTCGCGGTGATGCCCGAGTCGCGACCACGTCAATAGGTAGGTATAGTAAATGACTTATCTAAAAAATAAGCCAGCCGCTTTGTGGAAATGGGGACTAAAGGGGTGATTAACCAGACGGACTGCTCAAATGACTGTAGTGTCCTCTACCGCTACTTAAAGACAAGTCAGACGTTATTTCTGTTTGAAATGAATGCTATGTTTTTTTATACTACTATGAAGTACTCACCTAGTTGACATAACAAATATTTCCTTCTCACTTACATGTATTTCTAAACATATAATTGTTACAAATACATGTAACACCAAAATCATAATTACGCCCTTATATCAGAGTATTCATTCGGAAATTCATTACGAACACGACTAATTTAAAATAAAGTATTTGCGGCGCTCGTCTTTTATTATTCTTATTTTGAGAGATCTGCTAACCAGAGAAAAAATATTTGTCGGAAAAAATAATAATTTTTATATTGCGGCCTGGCTTTCTTATTAGTGGCGATGTAATGAGACGAGAGAACCAAGACAAGAGTGCAGATCTTAGGACAATGTAATTAGACTAGTTTAAGACGCGACCAACTATAAAAGTGAGTCCACATTATATAACAATTATAAAACATAGTTTTATATGTATGGATGATGTGTGTTATAAACCAAAGTTATATAACAGTAGCTGGTGCCCGCGTTAACAAATAAAAAAAATAACGCCTGACGAAATATATTAGCAATGTAACCGCCTAACAACTTTATTGCAATTATAGCTTTGCCAGGCGTTAAATGACAGACAGACAGAGTTACCTTCATATTTTTTATAATATTAGTAAAAGTATGTATTTGCGCGTAAGTCACGTCATCACGTGTAGGTGACTCATGATGCGACCCAGACATTTGTAGACAATTAGAAGAGGTAGAATAATAGACTTATTATGTATTATTTTAATGTGTTTTATTACTGAAATCAGAATAATTTACATTGTAAAAAATACATATATTCCAATAGTTATGCTAACATTAACATTTTCAGCTTTACTTTGGCGCTATTTTTACACTTTTGTTTAACTTAAGCCTTGTTAAATCTAATTTTGTCTTAAACATACTACGAATAGATTAAGTTCAATGTGATCAATCAAAAAGAGATGTTATTTTCTTAATTTTTTTTCACTGCTGAAATTTATTTCAAATACATAAAGGGATTATAATAACTCTTTTAATACGTTCTCAAATTCAAAATAAATCTAAACTATTCTTTGGCATTCACGATTATATTAAGTCCAAAACATTTTTTTTAAATCATGAAACGAAAATTATAAAAAATAATTTTATTATTTCATTCATACCATACAAAAATATGTTAACGATTTACTGTCTCAACGCTCATTCCTAAATAATAAGAAAAAATGCGCGTTACAAATATTATTATATTTGAATATTACCGAATATTAATTAAAGAAAAACTTCGTATAAGTTTATCGTGAATTATAAATTTTCTGTTAAATTCACTCATTAGTCATGATTCGTAGTTCTACTCATCATGGTGCGCGACGTTATGTGTGGGTGTACTTGTAAATATACAACTTTGATTTGTATGAGTGTCGCGATAGGTGTCGACTTTATCACGCACACGCCGTCACTGTATCTATAGTAAAGCCAAAGAGACGGCGCTAACAATGTAAACAAAGTCGTACCTCTGTCCTTTTCCCTCACACGAAGCTGCCGGCGCTGCCTGTTTCATGGCATAGGAAGCCATCTTGACAAGCAAGTTTGTTCACATTCTTTGCGTTGTCTCGTTTACGCACATATAGCGCCGCGCGCAAAGTTTAGTTGAACTACATATATACTTATTGTATTTGAATTTTTACAAATCTGCATTGATGATTTCGAACAAAATGACGTGTGAACGTTTCATCTGCTACCGAGTATGAAAGTCTGTGGCAATCACGCATTGATTGTATGCGAATAGAACTAACTGTGCGTGTCCGCCACAAGCACTACTATTCTGTGCAATACACTATCAAATAATAACAAAAAATGCATATATAATTTGAAAATTACTTAATAACTATCTACCTTATGTAAAATATGTTACACTTAAATGTATCATTTAAAAATAAAAGCTGTTCTTTGGATCTTTAGACAATCACTAATTTTTATTGAAATAATGTCACATTGTTCAAACATTTACGAAAGGATATGTGTTATTATTACATTTAACCTAATCTCCATTCGCGTTTAGGAAATGATATATCTAATAGTGGAGTGGAGATATTCTCTACGATAGTCGAATGAGAATGAGATTTGCGTCTTGAATATATCCTTTGATAGTTCAAGTTACTATCCTTTGATAGCTAGCTGTAAATATCATTACTTGGGTTAATTACATATTACCATTTGCCAAACGCGAGCGGACTGCTTTTATAAGTTTCCCAAATGTTAATATACTCTGGGAGATTACAGTGGAAATAGAGAACAGTATTTATTGAAACTGTCTCTTTCAGACTACGTAATTGTAAATTTATAGCATAAGACACGATATCATTTTGTACTAGAGCTGAATGTGAAGAATCTATAATGCGAGAGATTATTGAAAATATAATGGCACGTTAAGCTGAAATCTTTCTAAACGTATTAAATTAAAACTAGAAGATAAATCAAGTCACGTTTATTATATACTAAGTCTTATATTAATCCTAACAATTGACAAATAAATGATATTAAATGAAGAAGCTTATGTAGGTACAGCGGAAAATAACCAAATACTATGTCTATTCCGAACATCGACAGTCATCTCAAACTATATTACTTTTATACATTTACTGACAATTTTTACACACATTCAATTTACACAGAAATTGTGAAAGCAAATGGAGCAGTGGAACAAGGAAATGATATTTTTGGACGGACAGACGCAGATGGTAACTAAAATAGTGAAATAAATAATTAAGACAAACTAAAAAACTTTAAGTTCAAGTTAGGAATATAGATAAAATAAACCTTATTTTTAGCATGTTACTGGTAGGCGAAAGAAATCGAGTGCTAATAGGTACATAATTAAGAACTCAGTTTATATAAGAAAATAAGGTTAGAAAAGACTGTTCTAAGTACAAGCGCTATTGGTATTGTGTTAGTTAAACTACTATGTTGGTTAAATTAAGTTCATATAAGATAATTTCAGTTCTCCAGCTCATCAATTATTTGTTTTCAGTGCTATTGAACTTACTGATTGAAGTTCATATATACTTTTATAGAAAGAACTATAGAAAGCATAAAATGTAAATAATTGTATAACATGGTTGGATGTAGTAATATTTCGTATTTGAAGCTTGATAATATGAAACTTATGTATCTTGGTAGCTGGAAAACCGAATATTATTCGAGACATTTTTATCAAAATTAATCAGTTACATAAGTCTTTAAAATAATCAATTTAAGAGTAATTATTAGCAGTCGTACAGACGAAAGCATTTTACGTCGGCTGAGTCGTCTAGGAATCGTCTTAAGTGTGACCTAAGATTATGACAATTAGAGTTTAATGTAAAAAAAGAACTTATTTTGAGACACATTACCGTATATATGCACCGACCGTTTAGCTAATTTGTCTTGTCACTCATATGTTTAACATAGAATAAAAAATTAAAATACACTCGGGCAATGGCGAGGCAAATCCCAGGCGACAAACAGCGACTAAAACGTGTCCCGTCTTAGAATGTACGAGTCGTTTTTGATTAATTGAAGTTCAACATTAGAAATTACGTAACGTCGTTCCGCCAGTCGTCCCATAAATGCGTAGCAGTGCAATTGACCGCGCACCAGCGCGACTGTGCAGTAGGAGGGCACGGTGTTCCTCCCGGACGTTGTCGTCGCAAGATGCGTCGCGTGCGCATCGCTGACCCCACGCATCCGCCTTCACCACGACAAGGGCTCCACTCGCCCCAGTTAGACACGCGACAGTCCAACAACTCTGCATACAGTAAAATAATTTAAATTTTATTACCGCCTTCTTAAAGACTACCATGTAGGAAGGTCATTTTAACTTGTGTAAAATGTCACTAACTCTGCAATTCTACTTTCTAACTAACTTTTTAGGCGATTTTCTACATTATTTTTGTACATTGGTAGATGTTTCTCTTTATCACTGTTATGTGTCGTAAAAACAGAGCCTTTTATTTATAGTGTGAAAACATCTAAAGATCAATCGTTGCTAGCAATAATAGCATAGCAATCGTTGAGCTAGTGGGTAATCCGCACTCTTACTTTAACGAGGGTGGCACATACAGCCTTTTAATATTTATAACGGCATGTGTGCTGTTGTGTTTCGGTGAGTGAGTAAGGGATGCTAGAATCCGTTTCCCTATCCCCTCCAAATCCCTTATCCTTAATCTATTGTAGTCGGCAGCGCACTTTCAGCTGCTTTGGCGTTGTTTGTGTTATTGGCGACGGTAGACACCTACCGTCAGCCTGTCTGCTGATATTAACATAAAAAAAATATTTAAGTGCTATAAGCTGTTTTTTATGTTCAATTCGAATCTAGGTTTGGACTTTGAGTGCATTTGACTCAGTACATAGACTTTCGGATATCTCAATCAGACTTATGCACAAAACTACTAATAGACAGAACTTCCAAGAGTGATAGGATTTAAATTTTTATTGATTATCTTACTAGCTCTTTTTCGTTTCCTTCGTTCAACAGGGTCGGCATTATCAGCACGCAGCTTGCGTCTTCGGCGCGCTCGATACCGTCGCGCCAAGCTGCGCAACGCCGACCGCTCGCTCGCCGTCGGCCCCATAGTCGGCAGTTCATTCGCTGAACGAGGTTCTTCCGTACTCACTGTTGTTGCATTCACTCTGAACACACAAAACCTCAGTGTAAAACACATGACCAAGGTGAACCCCGTTTCCCATAAAAGTCTGGACCATGACTGTACAGGTCTAGAAATTGGCCATCATTTAGAACATTGAAAAAGATTTCATGAGCCCAATCTTCACCATTATCAGCAATGGACAAGATTTTAACGATATTACACAAGTATATCACTTCAATGTCGATTCACTGCAGTCCCGGAGGCTTATGTTCGATGTTTTGTTTTTCTGCAAACTGCTGAGAGGCAGAGTTGATTCGCCCGAGCTCTTGTCGCGTATAAACTTTGGGGCTCCTAGTCGAGCGCCCAGGCCGGGCAGATACACACCATTTCGACTAAATTATTTCAGAACCAACTTAGGCCGTTTTTCCCCATTAAAACGTATTATGGATGTTGCCAACTCCCTGAGTCACGATGTTGACCTGTTTAACGAGGCAAAATTAAAAGACTCATCTTTGTCCGTGGTTCAGATAATTAACACTAGTTTATTTTTGACATTTATTCCAAATTTCCGATTTAATTATATTTCTATGTATGATTTTTTTTTTAATTTTTCATAATTGTTTTGATTTTTTTTTTCTTTTCTCTAGTTTTTTTTTTCTAAATTTATTGCCGGGATGCTACTTTGACTTTTATTGGCGTAGGCTGTGCCTTCTTTAATTGCGGCGGCATCCGCCATGTTATTTTTTCCTGTTCCTTGTTGTGTGTTTTTTTCGGTGCCTGCCTCGTTGGAGGCCATGTAATAATAAATAAATATCATACTCCAGAAACACAGGATATAGCAAAGTGCGTTCATGAAGACGTGTAAGAAAGTGAAGTATAGAAAAAAGGAATTCACGTATGTTCTGCATTTTACCATTGTCAATGAGGCCATTTTTTAGGCTATCTAGTCAAGTCAAAAATGGGATTTTTTGGTAGATACATTAAGCTTGTACGGTCATGGCCCAAAAACGGGGTAAGTACTCTTTTGAACTAATTGGGTTGTCAATATTTTGTGTTGTGTGGAAATTAATACGCGAAACTTACACAGAATAATATGAATATGAGCCGTCAGGTGTGGTCATAGAGCCTTCGGAATAAATCCTGGGCGCTTGTTCTGCTCTCTCCACCTCCTCAGCTATGGACAATGCTCTGTTACCGTCTAACACATCAATGCTGTTGTGACTGAGCTTGTCGAGTTGAAGCACATCGTATCTTCGGTCGTCGCTTTCACGGTGAAACACTTCAGATAGCTCGTATTCCCGAAGCTGTGGAATGGATTATTGATTTTATTAACAAAACTCTTTTCATATTATTTATGGTATATATATTGGATCAGTTTGACATTTAAATTTAAATTAAGTAGCAGCAGTGCAACTGCGTTATAAATTCGCAGTAACCGCGAAATAACACCATGTGTTTTCTTTTGGTGAGTGAGGGATGTCAGAGCATATTTTCTTATCCTCTCCTCATCCCTTATCCTTTATCCTACTAAGGTCGTCAGCGCGCTTGTAGCATTTACGACGTTGTTTATGTTAAAAGGCATCGGGAGCCACCTACCATCAAGAGGACCGTCACTGCAAAGCTGCTAGTTGCTGCCAGATGATTAAAATTGTGTCAAAGTATAATAACCTTAATAAATTGAAACGTAGCAACAGGTGGTAGTCGCCTTAAGTGTGGGTAAAAGAAAGATCCAGCTGGATGTGACGGATATTTAGAAGTAATTCTGTATGCAACTCCTTGTGGTGCAGTTGGCCAGTTCGGCGCAGTGAATGTGAAGCCATTATCTGTGCCTGCATCGAGAGGATCCACCTGTAAGAAGTAATTAAAATTATTATTAATTTAGAATATCCTTTGTGAAAATGTGGTTCAAGTTTCTTCAAATGGAATTATAATCCTTAGTTATCTCATATATCTCACACTTTTAACTAGTCAACAGTAGGCACTTTATAAGAAAGTCATCCATTGACAAAACACGAATAGTATACAGGATGGTAATTTGAGACGGGGCAGTAAGGGCAGCTATCTAAACCATTGTAGCTAGAAAAAAACGTCAAAAATCGCAAAAAAAGTGTAGCCTTTTTTAATTAAAAAAAATATTTAAACTTATTTTTCAATCTCATTATGTAGAAATGTATGGAAGTAGTTTTTTGAGATTTTTGACGTTTCTAGTACTCTAACGTCAGGTGGTCCCATAGAGTCAATTAATACTTATATGTAACAGAATCGATTGGCGCTATAAAAACAAAACGTGAAAATTCACATTTTTCCCACTGACTGTACCATTTTTTCCAAAATCTTTGAATGCTGATGGGAATAACTAATTAACTATTAAAATTATGGATAGCCTGTTTTGTTCCAGCTACAATGGTTTAGGTAGCTGCCCTTACTGACCCGTCTCAAATTACTACCCTGTATACATAAATTACAAAATAAATGGTAAATTACATATTACAAAATAAAGTCACCGCCCACTTCTGTCTGTTTCTCCGCTAATTTCTTCTAAACCAGTCAACCGATTTCGATACAATTTTCACTATTACGAAGAGCGATAAACGAGAAAGGTTTGTGTGTACCATTTGCAGAAAAAAAATGCATCCTTGCAAAGGCGGGAGAGCGGTTCGCTAGTGTTAAGTATAAAAATAAATGGTCATTTAAGTATAGTATAAATTAGAAACACATTACGTCTGGACTGTATTACTTTTAAGGGCACTTATAACTTTTAATTGACTGCGTTGCTCTTAGTTTAATATTTTCTCAATTCTTGAACTGGGTCGTCCAGTTTAGTAATTGCTTTGTCAAAGGATCGAGATTATTTTTGAAAAATCAGAACAAAACTTGCAGAATCTTTAGAATTTCAACACAGGACTTACCTCTATAGTAATGCTGTCAAGCCAATTCCCATCCACGCACAGATCGAAGCTATCGACACCGATGAACCAATCAGGAGATGGTATCATTCTTGCCATTAGGGATACCTAAAACAAATATAAAATTACCATTGTATCGAATTTCGCTTACGTTGGAACAAATCTGAATAAGAATATAGGATCATTAATGGAGTTATTCGAGGCGTTAAAGATACAAGAACATATAGCGTTAATTGAACGTATCATTGCTCCATTTTTTTTCTTCTATACATTTGTATGTATACATATTATTATAAAATAAATAAGTTGCTGTCCGCCTCTTTCGCTAATTTACTTTTTAAAAAACTATTTTTTCTTTAAAATCACCCAACGGATTCGAGATCGCTAGTAGTAAATACGAGGGTAACACTGAAAGTTTTTAGAAACTCGAAAACTAAATATTGTACGAGACTGTTTGCATTCTTATTGATTTTCGAAGTAGTTTCCAAGTCCTTTATAAGCACCGTCGCATGCGATGGAACCATTGACTGAAGCAGTGTGCCCACTTTTCTTTAGGGGTCTCTTTCACGCCGTTTTCGAACGCTCTAACTGCTTAGGGATCATACAACAAATAAAAAAGATAAACTTAGAGGTCTAAGTTTTTATTTTTGGGGATAAATAGAAATCACTTAATGCCAAGTTGGGACTATAAGGAGGATGACTCACTAATAATCAAACATAAGCACTAATAATCAGCTGGAGCACTGTCGTGGTGAAAGAGGTACTTCTTGAGCGCTTCTGTCTAAAGGTTTCTTTTGACATGACATCCTACTCTCCTAAATTGTATTATGCTTGCTGTTAAGTTTGATAATGTTAATTCTTGTTAATTAATTTTTGCATGCCTTTGTAAAACGGCGAAACATGATGTTCCTTTTGTAACTCCTTTGCAACACCTTCCATACCATGTTTTATGCAAATAAATGGATTATTATTATTATTCACATTTTCCAAGACAACTGGTAAACAATTACTAATACACCAGTATTCAGTAATGGTCCTTTGATACTTTAAGTAACTAACGCAATGGTTGCAAAAAGTTCTTTTTTTAAGGGATTCACTGAGGCAAATGACATTTACTATAGAACTCGCAATTCAACAGGCCCAGAAATGGTGTTTTTTTTTGTTTTTACCATTAGAACATTACACAAAAAAATTTTTTTATTAATACAAATTTTTAATCTGATATTAACTTATTAATAGGTACAGGATTCATATGCGTGCAATAAGCCGTTTTCGAGAGAATTTTCAATAAAGGTCAAATACTTCTTGTGTTCTAACTTTTTTTGTGGAGTTTCTATTACTTTAACGAAAATTCTAATTAATACAATTGGTTCTTCACATGTTTAAGTATAATATATATTTTTTTCAAAGCAATTGTCTTGTCTATTTCTTGTAACATTTTCATTAAACAATGGATATTTTTAGTATTTAGCGTTTGTCTCCCCCTTAACCGGTCCGATAATAATCCAATAGTTCATACTTACTGGATTCATTAAGAACGTTCCAAAAACGATATCATACAAGTTCAATAATTCATTTATATGTTGACGTGTTACTTTTTTTACAAGCTAAACGTGAAAGACAGATACAGATAATAAATATTAATATATTTTTAAATTGACAAGTTTGTTGAACTGGAAACAAACAGGTACATTAATAATCCAATTGTTTCAGAGTTAGTTGATTACAGAAGTGAATGTTGTTCAGACAGTCCGGTAATTAATGTGTCCGCGGCAGACAAATCGCTGAACCGGCCGCTGTGTGTGCCAACTCAGGACAGGAGATGAAAAAAATAACCTCAGAATAAATTAATGTTCGTGAATTAATAATTAAAATAACACAATAATAATCACTTATATTGAATAGCCCGGGCTTTGTACGGGAGAGTGGGTGATTTAAATTTACCTACCCCAAGTCACCAGGAACTAGTAATTTTTTTGTAGATGAATGGTACCCTATGTACTTTTCTGTATGAAAAATTTCATGATTTATTTATTTATTTTCTAAAGGTACACCAACAGCACAAACAAAAGAAGTTTATAATAGGAATAGGTAACACAAGGCAATTTTAAGGCATACACAGATAAACTACAAACTAGAAATTGAGACGATCGATAATACACGCACAGCTACACGCAAATTCTTTACAAAAAAAAGGACATGAAAATTAAAATTAAACAATGAACAACTGAAATCAAGAACAAAGAATAATAAACTAATTTATCAATATTTAAATAACAAAAATTAAATTAAATACTAATAAAAGGAAGAACCGCTCAGCAGAACAGTATAGCTGTCAATGATGATCGGTTGAGTATTTAAGGCGTGAAAGCAAACAAACAACATATTTATAATACATGCACATGGGGCGCGCGGTACTGGACAATGATTATATATAATACTATTTATCTTAGCGTGATGTTATATAGCCTATAGCCTTCCTCGATAACTGGAGTATTCAAAACAAAAAATAATTTTTCAATTCGAACCAGTAGTGTCTGAGATTAGCGCGTTCAAACAAACAAACAAACTCTTCAGCTTGTATAGATATTAGTTAGGATTAACACAAGCAACACTATGGAGGTTACAAGGGCGCTGCCAACCTTGATAGAATAGGGATAACATACCATTACGTAATAGGTTGGGGAAAAAGTTTCTTCGCATTTTATATGAAAACTGAAAACATTGTTTCCAAAGTTTATTTACATTTAATTACAGTGTAGGTAGTGACATGATCCCGTTGCTGTAGAAATTTTAGGACTTCTGATCAAAAAAACGCGACAAGTAGTTTTGGCAGCTCTCTTTGATGTTAACCTGACACTGTCTAAAGAATTCTGAAGAGACCGAAATAGGTGGAAATCTGAAGGTGCAAGGTCAGGGCCTATATGCCGATTATTTTATATTTTTAGACGATTCCCCGGAGAAACTAACATTTTTCCAGGATAAAAAGTACCCTATATGTTAATCCTAAAATTTCTGACTGTTTTATCGCTGTTACGATGGTGACACGGCGACAGTGGCGCCCAATTTTTTCACATTTTTGGACTATCCTTCGGCAATGTAACATTTTTTCAGGATAAAAGTATCATATATGTTAATCATGGTACATTTCATCCAATTCGTTTAGCTGTTTTGGCTTGATTGAGTAACAAACATATAAACATCCAAACTTACAAACATTTTTAATATTAGTAGGATTATTGGGGATAAATTTTTCTGAGGTCAGTTTATTTTTAAAATGACTAGTTTAGTTGAAGAAGAGACAAGTCAAAATTTTGTATAATAGGTAAAGAGACAATCATAGAAAAACTGATTATGGCATATTTATACAATGACAATGTGGTGTAATCTATACTTACTTACTAATATAACAACGCTGGAGAGTTTGTGTGCTTGATTATTTGTTTACCAGTTTTCATATGAAAAAAGATTTTCTAAAATCAGGGAACATTACTAAGATATATTTACCAGCATATTAGAACCGGAGCAAAAAAGTCAGAAAGGTAAGCTTATCGAGAAACGTTTCTAGTTGGTTCTCGTATGTTTATTTTAGCCTTTGAATATTTCAAATCAAACGGCGGATGAAACCGCGGAACACAGCTAGTTAATCATATACGCGCCAGAATTCGTAATCAAAAAGCAGTAAACAATCGAAATTTGGCTTAACTGGCAATAAAGCAATGTGATTCTAGGGACGATTATTCGATAAATACGCCTCGTTTAAATCGACTCGGCGTTTTTATTCGAGTAACGATGTATCGTAATTGCTGTTTGCTCTCTCGGGCATTAATTAGTGATGAAATACGATATTTTCGGGCGCTATTTGCGAATAAGGGGGAGTCGAGACGGCAGTTTTACCTAGTTATATTTTTCAATTTGTTTGTTAAACTTTTAATGAGGGTATTTTCAATAATTTTAGGCATATTTATCAACTGATATCACGGCCATGGCGCTCAATTAAAAGGGCCTATGGCCCATCAGACGCTTCTGGACTGATGACAATGACAAACAATCAAGTTTTTAATCTATAGAAAGTGGAAGTCAGGTAATAAAAATATAAAGAGGTAAGATCATTTATTTGTAACTCCACTGTGGCTTTTATAAGACGAGGCAGGGGAAACCGCGGGACACAGCTAGTTAATCATTAAGTGATTACAAAAATGGAAAATAAGTTAAGCCTGTAGAAGTCAAGATTATTTATTTATTTATTTATTTTTATTAGGAAGCCAACGCAGTATACAATCATCCTTATACATAAACACATTTAAAAATTCATTTATAATATCGTATACTCCACTTATAGGCTAACTTGGCATGCATTAAGACGAAAACAAAAAAAAAATAATTAAAAAAAAAAATAATTAATAAACCAATAAACAAAAACAAAAACTCAAAAAACAACAAATCATTATGCAGTACGCGATAAAAGAATTTTTTAACCCTTCTTTTAAAACATGCGGAGGAATACTGAAAGATATCGATACCAGTTCCCCTAATTAAATTATTGTAGGTGACGACCATTCTGCTCAAGGGAGCGGCTCCGCCCAGATTAGTTTTGGCGATTCTAGGCCTGAACGTTAGCCTATTCTTAATATGCGACCTAGAATTACTCTTTGGTACCGCCAATCGCACCCTGCTCAGCAGATTTGGGCAATCGATCCCTCCATCCATAATATTTTTCAAGAAAGAGAGATCAATATAGTCCCTGCGATTGGACAGTGACAATGTTTTATATAATTTTAGGAGATCAGTGTAGCTGTTAACTTTTTTTAACATTTTGTCCTTGTATGCTAAGTGTCGTAAAAATTTCTTCTGCACTCTCTCTATCCTATTCTTATGTATTTGATAATACGGACTCCATGCAACAGAACAGTATTCAAGTCTGCTTCGTATCATTGAGTTAAACAATGCTAGTTTGGTAGAAGACTTTTTAAATTCCTTTGTGTTCCTAATAATGAAACCCAATAAGTTTAATGAATTTTTAGTTACACTATCGATATGAGGTAAAAAACTCAATTTATTATCTATAATTAGGCCAAGATCTTTTATTTGGTCCACATTCTCTAACACTTCATTTTCATTTTCAACATTTTCATTGTTTGGATTAGTGAAATTAGTATCGTAAATGGATTTAATAAATGTGTTACAATAATGGGAAAACAGTGGGTCATCTGCCTAAATGATTTAAAGGAAACAGATGATTTTTGAGACAAAGACAAAAATAGTACGTAACAAAAAATCTGACACTTAATTAATATGTCTATCTAATTGATAGGTATAAATATTATAATATTAATGGCTGACCCAGCAGACTTTGTCCTGCCCGAACCCGAAAATAATTCTGTAACCCGATTGTGGCGCCACCAATTTTATTTTCAATATTATTTATATTGAAAATAAAATTAAATAAATTTAAGAAAATAATATTAAAAAATATTAAGAAAATAATTTTCAATTTTTCAATATTATTCAATATTATTTAATTTTATTTTCAAACCATATATCAAAGTGACGCGACACTTCACGTCAATCAACGACGGTTAAATTATTTGGATATAATGTTCGTACAAAAATACTAAAATTGCGATTTAAAAATGAGGGGTGGGGGTAGGAGGGTGAAAAATACTTTGCGACCTATTCTCAGACCTACCAAATATACAAAAAAGAAAATCATAAAAATCGGTCCAGTCGTTTCGGAGGAGTTTTGTTACAAAACTCGAGAATTTTATTTATTAGAAGATTAATTAATATAATGAAATTTGGTATACATGTCAGGGGTATAAAAAAGGATATGGATAAGGTACCTTTGATATGGATAAAATGGATATGGATAAGAGCCTTAGCCACTTCTCACGATCAAGATAATCGTAAGATTACTTCCGTAAGATACTTTATTATGAAAAATGTAAAAAAAAATACAAAGAAACTTACTCTTGAATGATTTCCATCTACGAAGAACTCTGCTTCAGCCCGTCCGGCACCTTGTCCTACTGCCGGAGCATCAAAGACGTCTAAGGTGCCAGGTGCTGAACCAAAAGAGTCGGATCGCCCAGACTCTGCAAATTGCCGGACCTGCGACGATACTCGCCGACCCAGGCGAAACAGTACGTAAGAGCGATCGTGGGATACACCTGTGAAAAAAAAAAACTGTTACTTTCTTAAAGATGGCTTTGGTCTTAGTTTTGGTCTGTTAACACAAGCAACGCCAGAGTTCCTTTATGTGCGCTGCTGACCTTAGTAGGATAAAGGGATTAAGAGGGGCATCCCTTACTCACTCACCAAACCACATGCTCTTATTTCATGCATGGATCTTCTGTAAGAGAGTCACGGTCGCCAAACGGGTTGTTCAATTTATGATTGAAACGCAATGTGCATTCAGTTTGCTACTCAGTCAATTAAATGCTTACTATGGCATAAACCTAATATGTTAGAGCCTTATTTAGCGGCCATATATTAAAATTGGTTTGGAGTTACAGTGAAGAGGGGCAGAAAATACTAGTGCAGAATTTCTAATCGAAGAAATTGTAGGAAAACAAGATATAGAAACCAGTAATTCCAATTGCTAGATCACATAGGTAGCTAGTAGATAGCAGAAACCGTTGAGGAAGAAGGGTTGTAAAGTGACAGCCACAGATCAGTATAGCAGTCCTTCACGAAATGAACTGACGGGGCTAAGATTTAGTCGCTTGAAAAATTCGGTCACCGATCAACGGGTGAACTGTAGCAACCCATGGCTTCGTCAAGCAGTGAACTGTCAGGATGATAAAATTGACAATAATTTAATGGTAGCAAGTAGAAATATTGGTTAATACAAATACAAAATATGCGAAATTATATGTATCATGATACTAAAATATAGTACCTACGTATATACATATATGTATATACGCCCCCCTCCTGGGCCCTCACGGTTTTCGAGATCCCGTCGTCGACTTTTTACCAGGTCACAAGGTTTGGGATTTTTCTGGTACTCAGTGAGCCTAGAGACCTAGAGATTAGAGAGGGTCTCTACGACTGGCTATAAAGGGGAACCCCCGGAACTCCTCCCGGGAGATCTACTTATATATATTAAAAAATAAAGCTAAACAGTTTGTTTGTTTGGTTGAATGTGTTAAAACTTTGAAACTACCAGTCTGATATTAAATATTATCTTTTCATTTCATAACTCAATTCTTAAGGAAGATTATAGGCTACTTATCCTCACATTATTGCCCTCAGGTTAGAAGTCGAGGCGAATGAAACCACGGGAAATAGCTAGTCGCAAATGTAACCGTCAGTTGTACCAAGGTAAAAGGATAAAAATAAGTGAAATCAAAATCATACAGTTAGAAATTCATACTAATATTATAAACGTGAAAGTAACTCTGTCTAAATGTTACCTTTTCACGCCTAAACCGCTGAACCAATCAGGGATGCAGGAAAGGCCATAGGGTACCTTTCATTCAGAAAAAAAGTACTGTTCCCGAGGGATAAATGTTACGGCGTTACATTGCTCATATATTTAATGAGTCGTTATTTCTTATTTTTCAATGCGAACGAAGCGGCGGGCACCAGCTTAGTTACAAAATAGCCTAGCTTATTACAAGAAAAAACTTGTAAAAAATAAGCTTTAAATTTTTTTTACGTGTATTTATAAAGACAACAAATTTAGAAGAAAATGTAGATCAACGAAAACAATTAAAATTTAACGTCACGAATAATTAAAGATACAATGTTATAAAGCAACAGAGTACAAGGCGTAAATATTGCTTCCTTTGCAGGGTTTAATGAATTTTATGAAGTTTTATTAAATTTCAGATGGACTGTGAAAGAAGCGAGAAAAAGGGAAACAAATTACTCAGTAAACAAATAAGAAAATATTACCACAGTAAAAGCTACAAACGGTGAGCGAACTATCCGTAAAGAACGCGAATAAGTAAGCGCTCGAATACAAAAGCAAATACCTACCATAAACAATATCGTGAAAATCCCCCTTCCGCACATTTATATAAATTAAACCTTATGTGTTATTCTGATGTGTGAACTTTATTCGTGTAAAGTTTTATCAAAATCCGTTCAGAAGTTTTTATGTGAAAAGTAACAAACCTCTTTAGATCCCTCACCAAAAAGATTAAATATATAATATATATATATTTTATATATTTAATATATATATAGATTATATATATATAGATCGCCGTAATCAGGATGGCCATGGCGTAGCTAAATACATAGCTTTGTAAAGTTGATGATAGACTGAGCGATTTTGTACCACGTGGTTTTAAAATGTCACATAGTATAATACAACATATATTTGGAATAACTATGTCGTATTGTGTTACTAATATTATACAGAGAAAGGCATATAGCTGGATTTGTAAGTTTGTTTACAGGTGGAATGTAATCTTCGAAACCACTAAACGTACCTATTTGAAAAATTATTTTACTATTCTATTTTTTACTTTTTTATGTTAAGGTCGGTAGACAGGCTGACATTATATTTCGATGACCATCTTCTTGCCAAAAGTCGTCAATGATTCCCTTAATGATTCGCCAGTCCACTGTCGCAGGTAACTTCACAAAGGCTCCGAAGAGTCGCTTTCGACAACTGTCCCTCTCCCCGCCGGCTCTCTTATTTATATTTGACGCCAAACGTCTGGATCTATTTCGAATTTACTAGATTTCTATTCCGTGATTGTAAACATCTCCATCGAAAGTTCGGAAATGCAATTTCTGTTGAATGTGAGCTCTTTGTGGTAAACATAAAGACAAATTTCCTTTGACACTAACCGGGAAGTGACGTGACTACTATCGATAGCGTGGGACCTTCGAGACTTTCGGCCGGCTCTAACGCTTTTTCCAGAACGTTCCATGGTTAGTCGTATCAATATTATTATTCGTACTAACTCTTCCAATAGCAGTATGGAATGTTAGTATTACTTGGAATTTTGAATTCTTACCCACTGTTCATCTTTTGACTGGCCAAAGTGTATCATACTTTAAGTAAAGTTTTCCACTGAACAGAATTTTTTATTGAATTTTTATCAGTTTTTCTCGCGGACTCGATAGAAACGGATATTTTTCTCAAAATAATCACTTAATCCTGTGAAAACAGCCCTTTTACACCTACATGTTTGTGCAGGTGTTACTATAATGAACAGTGGCTCTAGCATGAGTTTACGATACTACACTCGCTAGCGAGAGCGTAAAACATTTATATGGAAAATTGATAATTTGACATTGACAGTTCACGATTTCCCATACAAAAGTTTTACGTTCTCGCTAGCGAGTGTAGTATTGGTGTAGTATCGTAAACTCATACTAGAGCCTCTGATAAAAAGTATTTCTCACGGTGTCTGTCAGTTTCTCATACATCGATGTATTTGTTGTTCACAACGGTGAATAGCTCCATCACGAAATTCGTTACTGAGATTGACACGATTGAATTCTGCAAAGCAGCTAATAATTGTCGTCTTGCATAGTACTTCATCACCAAAAGCATTTTAAAGCTCTGCTGAGCTGTCAGATGAGTGGTTAGGGTGCTTGTCTTAACCCTCTGTTCTAGGGTTCCCGGCAGATCTGGAAAGTAGTGGCAGGGCACACTGTATTTCGCAGTCATTTGGGCAGCCCGTCTGGCGGCAGTAACCACCCCCTTACAAAAAAGACCACCGTGAAATAACAGCACGTGGGCTGTTGTGTTTCGGTGAGTGAGTAAGAGATGCTAGAGCCCATTTCCCTATCCACTCGTGATCCCTTAACCTTAATCCTACTGTAGTCGGCAGCGCAGTTGCAGCAGCTTTGGTATTGCTTATGTTATAGGCGACGGTAGCCACCTACCATCAAGTGGCCAGTTCCGGCCGCTTATATACATATTAATTCAATCATAGATGACTGCGTCCCGAGGAAAAAGCGAAGTCGTGCAGGTTCGAGGTACGTTTACCCTGAGTGGTACTCTGTTGAAATAATTCACAATATAAAATTAAAGGCTTTTCTTCATAAACGATATAAAACGAGTGGGAATGGGAGGGACTATGAGGCTTTCGCTCAGTGTAGAACTAGGGTCAAAAGTATGATAGAATCTGCAGAAAAACTACATCGGCATATTACCCAAGATCAACTCCTAAAAGATCCAAAGTCATTCTGGAATTACACTAAGTCCAAAACAGGTAGTAGATGTCCACAAAAGATCTTAAAGGACGGGGAGGTGTTGACTGATGAAAAATGTGTCAAAGAGTTTGCGAGATATTTTCACTCGGTCTATAGCCCGGAACGAGCGGAGCTAAATGTTGACATGGCCGTCAAGGACGCGGGAGGCGAAAATGGTGCGGCAAGAGTCCATTTAAAAAAATTGCAACTAGAGGAAGTGCTGCTTGCGCTCCGACAACTTAAGCCAAAGCGATCGGCTGGACCGGATGGCATACCGCCTTTTATCTTTAGAGACTGCCGATTGACACTAGCTGAACCATTAAACTACATCTATAACCTATGTTTGGAGACGGCTACATTTCCTGAAAGATGGAAACTAACCAGGGTTGTTCCGGTGCCAAAAGGTCGTGGGGGGGCAAAGGTGGATGACTACAGACCGATTGCAGTACTATCGACTCCGGCCAAGGTACTAGAATCTGCGGTCCATAAAATCATACTTGGTCAGGTGGGAGCACAGCTCACGGATGCCCAACACGGATTTCGATCAGCGAGAAGTACTACCAGTAATCTTCTTAGCTACATGGCTGAAATTCTCCCAGTGGTAGACAATGGAGGACAGATAGATGCCGCCTACTTTGACTTTAAAAAAGCTTTCGATTTGGTCGACAACGACGTGTTGCTTAAAAAGTTGGCGTATGTCGGTTTCACTCCACATCTGTTGCGTTTCTTTGCCAGCTACATGACAGACAGACAGCAGTATGTCGAATATGCCGGCCACGTGTCCGAACCATATTATACCAGATCTGGCGTAAGCCAGGGTAGTAATCTTGGACCTCTCGAGTTCATAATTATGATAAACGACTTGCCGAGCGTAGTCAAAGATGCAAAGTGTTTGTTATTTGCTGATGATCTTAAATTATGTCTCAGTATAAGAACCGTTGAAGATTGTGTGAGACTACAGAAGGACATAAATAGAGTTGTCACCTGGAGCAAAGACAACTTCTTACAATTTAACTGCTCCAAGTGTATGGCCATTACGTTCTCTCGTACACATACACCCGTTGAGCATAATTATAAGATACAGGATATGCCAATGGCCAGAGTCGGAGAGGTTAGAGATCTAGGACTACGTTTAAACACAAGATTGACTTTTCGTGAACATATCGTAGATGTTTGTAAAAAAGCGTACAGAAATTTAGGGTTTATTCTTAGGAGGATTCGTGGTTTTACAAATGTCAAAGCGATTGTCACGTTATATAACGCTTTAGTTAGGAGTAAATTGGAATGCAACGCAGTTATTTGGGCACCGCATGAGACGAAATATAAGCTTATGTTGGAGCGGGTACAAAATAAATTTATTAGATATCTTTATATGCAGCTGTATGGAGTGTATCCATACTATCCGCTGATGTATCCTACTTTATTCATTTTGGGTATGGTTGGATATAACGAGCTCCGCGTTAGAAGGGATCTTAGGCTAACTTCATATATTTACCAAGTACTAATAGGGAAAATACATAATGCGGACATATTGACACAAATTAGTATTAGCGTTCCTGACAAGTACGTGTGGCGTAGGCGCGGGCCTCAGTTGCTGGCGGTGCCGCGCGGGCGCACTAATCTATTAAATGAGGCTCCCCTGATGCGCGCGCTTCATATCCTCAACCGTATACATAGTAGATTGGATGTTTTTTGGTGTACTCTGAATGAATTCACAAAAATAGCACTATACGTAATTAGTTATGAATATTAGGATTTAGTTTGCATTTATATTAATGATTGTTGCTACACTACCGCATTGGGTGAAAACCTGTAATGGTAGATTGTAAGTTTGTGTGTGTAAATAAATAAATAAATGTATATTCCGGCCACTTATATTTCCGACAAACTATAACTATAGTTTGCCCTATGTAAACAAACTCATTTTCTTATTTATAATATTAGTAAGGACGATCACAGTTTTCTTGGCCAAAATATTTCTATAGGTATATATTTTTTTAATATTTAAATAGAGTAAGTATTGGGAGTATAATTTAGTCATTTATAATTCACCCAAGGACTTAAAATAGTAAAAAAAAAGTCGCCTATTTCAGTTGTGATGATTCAAAGGTTACGAATGATATAGCCGAGAGTAGTGAACTCGGAGTGTGCCAATTGGACCCGTTACAAGACTGTGCACATTGTATCCGTTGCATTGTTTTATTTTCGAATGTCGTACAGAATTGTACTCGCACACAGACACGTAATGGGTCCGATAGCAGTATTTTCTGTAAAAAGTTGCCATGAAGTAAAATTTTCTCCAACTATATAAGAAACTAGCGACCAGCTCCCCGATTCGCAATGGTACATTTTTTCTGCAAATTTTATACACAAACATTACTCGTATATTGGTTTTTCTAATAGCGAAAATCCTATAAAAATCAGACTTTATTTTATAACTAGCTGAGCCCGCAACTTCGTACGCGTGGTATTCGGTATAGCGCGTAACTTTTTTTGTTTATTAACTTACAAATATTAAATGTTACGAAAAGCTTGCTACAATTCATCAGTGAAAGACCGGTTAAGCCGTTTCTGAGTTTAAAGTGCAAAAACGCACAGACAAACAGATAAACAGACAAAAATTGTAAAAACAATTTTTTTTGACCTCGGTAAGCACAATGTGTATAAATATTTTTATTTAATGTACAGACACGGCTCGTTTACGATTTTATTATATATATGTAAGGTTGTATTAAAAAGATTTTTATTGAAATCTCTTGAATACTGCACATATGCACATAAAGATTAGAAAATTAAACTTTCTTTTAGGAAAAAAGCCAGCTATTTATTATATGTACTTTATTCGTACATAGTGCTTCAGTAATTCAGCCCAGTTGTGTCCGACTAACGATGGTAATTACGGCTCGACCCACCTTCAACTAATGACCTTGTTTTTCCATCCAGAAGGTTCGTAGTAATGCCTTCAGCTTTATATAAAATCGGAGGAATCTGTACCTAAGTATAGCACCTTAGATACTTATGTTAGCATAAATAAGGCATATTTTTTTATTATATTTGAATTCAAATTCAAATTCAAATAATTTATTAAACATCTAACAAATTACACTTTCTAGAATAAACCCCGGTCCCCACACTAGGCAAGCCTGTATCGTGGGGTCCCGTACTGTAGAATTACAATTTTAAAACAAAGGACTTGTGATTCAAATAACAGTTAAATTGTGCTGTGCCCTTGCAGCGGACTCGGCAGCGCACTTGCAGCAGCTTTGGCGTTGCTTGTGTTATAGGCGACGGTAGCCACTTACCATCAAGTGGACCGTCAGCCTGTCTGCCGATCTTAACATAAAAAAATAGTATATATTATATCACAACAAATTTCCACCTAAATTCATTCAGTAGTTTTCTATAAAAAAAGTAACAAACATCCATATTATACAAATCTTCGCATTCATAATACTAAATTTTCTTAGTCCGTATAGCTTTATAAATTGTCGCTTAAAGAGTCATTCTGAAATACTGTAGAGTTTCATCAAAACTTGTTCAGTACTTTTGCGTGAAAGAATAACAAATATCCATCCATACAAACTTTAGCATTTTTAATATTGGCATGATTTGTTCAGCATTTTAATATTTAGCATTTTAATATTTTTAATATTGCATTTTTAATTTGGCATGATTTGTAGGATTTGATGAGAGAAATTATCAAAACACGTGCAACGAAACATAATAAAACTTCATTTATAACAAACTGTAAATTGAAAATTCTATTCATTAAGAAGAAATCCAATTTAATCCAATTTATCTTATATATAAAAATGAATCCCAATTTCTCCTGGTCACGGCATCACGCGTGAACGGGTAGACCGATTTTAATTCGGTTTTCGCTAATGGAAAGAGGGATAAACGGAGAATGTTTTAGGGTATATAAAAATTGCACGCCGGGCGAAGCCGGGGGCGGGTTGCTAGTTATATATATAAAAATGAATCCTTATTTCCTTTGGTCACGGCATCACGCGTGAACGGGTAGACCGATTTTAATTCGGTTTTCACTAATGGAAAGAGCGATAAACGGGGAATGATCATGTATATATAAAAATTGCACGCCGGGCGAAGACGGGGGCGGGTCGCCAGATTTTATAAAAACGAGCGAATCTTTTTTGTAAGTCATTAGTAAAAAAATAAGATATTTAAGGTAATTGTCGAGCAGCGATAGTTCAGGGGTGTGTTCCAGCGCTCCTCCGGCCAAGACTAATTTTGCTCTACTGTTATTTGATAATACCCGTTCCGGCAGCCAGAGCATAATTAACTCTGACAGGTCGCCCGGAATGGGTATGATCAATTCTTGTCGAGAACAAATTATTATGCTCGAATGGAGTGTTGAAACGAAAGATTTACAACTGTATAGATCGGCAAGATGAAAGAATCCGTAATGTAAAATTTAGAACCACATGGTACAAAATCGCTCAGTCGATCGCCATCTTTACAAGGCTATTTAGTTATGCCATGGCCGTCCTGATTACGGCGATCAGGATCAATATATTTGTAGGAAAAATTTCCCAATGCCCTCTCTATATATTCTATATATTTAATCTTTTTGGTGAGGATGGATCTAAAGAGGTTTGTTACTTCGTCGTCCGCGTCTCTTTATAAAATAATTTGTTACTCGTTGATAATGTAGCTATAGGTGAAAGAATTTTTATAATCGGTCCAGTAGTTTTTGAGTTTATTCATTACAAACATACATTTGTATGGGGGGGGGGGATGGGGGCAGGGCGAGTAGCCTATGTTACTCGTTGATATGTAGCTTTCTATAGATGAAAGAATTTTTAAAATCGGTCCTGCGCGTTTGTGCACGCTAATCTCAGAAACGGCTTAACCGATTTGAATGCGGTTTTCACTAAAGTATTGTAGCAATCTTCCCGTAACATGTAGGTAGTGTTTGTTTCATTCCAATCGGTTTACAAAGAATACCAAACGCCAGGCGTACGAAGTTACGGGCTCCGCTAGTAAATCAAATTATTATAGTTTTATCTGTCATTTTTCATCTGACAATTGCTTGACAGTTGACCTGTTTAAGTAGCAAATGGTTTCAAGTAAGACATATTTCGTAAATTTAAGTCTAAAAATATTTCTATGAGTTCAGTCATAGTGCACGTTTAACAAGTGAAACTTTTATACGTACATATATACGCATTGAGATACGAAAATACCCACGATGTAGATGTAGTCACCTACATCGTGACGTGAGTAAGCGAATGCCCAGTTTGACACATTACACCGAATGATGTAATTTTTCTAACATCTTTAACTTGAAAAAATACTTGTTGCTAAGAGATAATTTAAGAAAAGTCAAACTCTTCAGATACACGCTTTGAAAGGTGAATCATAGAACATGAATACAAGAGATTCCACTGCACGTTATATTATGTTATGTACGTCTATTACAACTGTTTTAAAGTTTATTGATGTGTTCTTACTTTTTATTTTATTTCATTTTTTATTAAAGATGTGTTTGCTCATGACCAGCCTCTATCCATGTAGGAAAGACGAGGCCGACGATGGAGCGAGCTCACCCAGAGCTCACCCCTATTCACTCGAACCTTGAAAAGATTTGGGTTATATGAAGAAAACGCCGGCAGGGGAGTACCAATCTTTAGCAGTGCGCATTATAAAATTTGTTTTAAGGGCTTCACTGAGGCAAATGACATTTACTATATAACTCGCTGGCGGCGGATCCAATTCAACAGGCCTAGAAATGGTGTTTTTTTGGTTTTACCATTAGAACAATACACAAAATAAATTTTTTTATTAATACATTTTTTTAATCTGATATTAACTTATTAATAGGTACAGGATTCATATGCGTGCAATAAGCCGTTTTCGAGAGAATTTTCAATAAAAGTGAAAATCTTCTTGTGTTCTAACTTTTTTTGTGGAGTTTCTATTACTTTAACGAAAATTTTAATTAATACAATTGGTTCTTCACAAGTATAATATATATTTTTTTCAAAGCAATTGTCTTGTCTATTTCTTGTAACATCTTCATTAAACAATGGATATTTTTAGTATTTAGGGTTTGTCTCCCCCTTAAAGCGCTTGGTCCGAATTAGAGGGATTTCAACAAGGCGAGGATGGTAACCAGCCGTACACGCGCAAGGCAATTTTGCGTCTATGTCTTAAAATTTATCTTCTTCTTAGAGTGCCGCTTCTCTGCGAAGGTTGGCGACCATCACGGCTATCTTAACATTGGACCTTCACCTGTACGAAATAGGGAGCGAATGCTTATACCAGACCACTGTCTTAAATTCTTCAACCAGAATACATTTCTCCTGCCTCTGATACGTTTTGTATTTTTCCTTGCATAACCTTAACCAGTAGAATAATTCGGTATCTTTCGTCTCTCTGTACGTACCCAAAATATTTCAGCTCGTCTCCTTTATCGTTTTCAGCTTCCATTCACTTTCTCGTTCAATGCAGAACTTCAACATTTGTTATTCTTTGCACTCAAAATATGCCAAGCATGCGCCTGGCTGGGACGAAAAAAGTCTCATTATTCCCGTCACCGAACTAATAACCGAACTACTGAGACTAGGCCCGCATTTCGAATGCTTTCAGTTTCGAGCTCAATGCCGAAGTTAGCATCTAACTCTCCAATCCGTAAAATAAAACACTAAAGACTTAAAACAGTTAAACAGCGGACTAATCCCATGCGAAATTTATACAAGCGTTACGTTATCTGTCACTTTGACATTTGTGCGACAACGCCTTTATTTATGTTTCTTAATTCTATTCTCCGGGTTTTTATAAAAGTAAACGTGGAAATCTTCTATGAAAAGTGTAGTCTGCGTTGAGAGACGAAACGATAGCGCATTATAACCTGCCGGCGCATTGACATCTGTCGTCGAAAACATGACTACTACGACTACGAAAACGTAGTAACATCTGTATATACCGAACGTAACTAACATACTTTTGCTCGAATACGTGACATGTGAGTATGCAGAATGTAACTAAACAATATAAAGTAATTAGATATCCATTTATCTATTGACACGAGGAAAATTTTATACATTTAATTTTATATACGTACGTTTAAATTCCAGTCGTGCGTCGGAGTTGACACACACACTTTTTTTATTTTCCTTTAAAATATATGAAACAAAGTAATCATTTATATAATTATAAATATTTATTTGTCTCTTTTCAAATATGACGGCGCTTTTGATTAACGAGAGTAAACAGCAATGACAACTGTCAGTTGTCAACTGGACAGCGGAATCTGAATGTTATTGTCGTTGACTCTGACACAACACCGAGCGCTAGCGCAGAGGCATGGCAGCCGAGCAGTACCTTACGGCAACGCAATCGGCTTACATCAAGGGACTTGTGCTACGTGTTGGTGGATCTGATGGCTTGGTGCGATTGGCTGGTGGACAATGTGATCGAGGACTTATTTTGTGCCGATTATAGCGTTTTGTTTAGAATTACAACGCATGACCTAACGTTGAGTTTTATTCTCCGCGCCCGACTATTCGCGCCTATCTGTGATCAATGATACGACCAATGACCAATGATGCGACCAATGATACGGAGAACCCTAATCATGTCCCTTCAAGACCAATGATACCGAGGACCCTAATCATGTCCCTTCAAATATAATTTACATGTTTGCCAACAAACATTTTGTGTTAGTGTATTCTAAAAATAACTTACATAAGCTGTTAATGCAGGTATAAGGTTAAGTCCACCTTATATAAGGCAGACAAGGAATAAAAGCCATCTTATATAAGGCTCTCTTTGTGTGTTCTACGGCTGTTCCAATTAATGCTTACCTTAAATTCAAATTCATCAAATTCAAAATCAAATTCAAAATGTGAAATTCACTTGGATAAGATGCTGCTGCGTCCAGTACAAATGAGTAGAAACTTTATCCCACGGACGTTCGAACTTTGAAATAATCTCCCTTCTAAGGTTTTTTCATTTATTAGCTACAATATGAGCTTCTTCAAGCGAGCAGTAAATACATTCCTGCAGGGTGGGCAGCGCACATGTACTCCCTCTGGTGTTGTTTGTGTTTTTAGGTGACGTTAACCACCTAGCATAAAGTGGACCGTCAGCCTGCCTGCCACCCTTAATAATATAAAAATTACACGTTTTATCAATATAATAATTATCGTTAAATGATGACTTATCATAATAAAATATTGATTTTGTAATAGCTCTATTGTTTGGTTATTGTGGTCAAATAAAAAATTGTGTTTAACAACGCGTAAATCCTGCAATCAGGTCTAAAGAATTTTGTAAGATGATAGCGCTAAAGGTGCTTTTCTAAAGTTATATTATATTTCGATGATTGAGGCTCTTTAAAAATTAATTCTCTTCGGGTAAACAATGCGGAACATAATCTAATACTTCGCGTTTTCGTTGAATAAGCCTCGCGCACCGAAAATGTATCGGTTGACAAAGCGAGGCCAATTTTCCCGTGCGTGGGTTGCAAACAAAACAATGAATAATAACTCCGGAGGTGTTTAGGTAAAAATAAAACTGCGACGAGCGCGATTAAGGTAAATTATTATTTGTTTTTGTTTTAGGAATAATAGGATTACAATTCTTAAGGAGACGTAACATTGCGATGAAAACAAAATTGAGTCGACGAGCCCGTTGGATGAGTGGTTAGGGTGCGTGCCTTAACGCTCTGTTCTAGGGTTCCCGGGTTCGATTCCCGGCAGGGTCAACTTTGAAAAATCAACTTTTCAAATTTGGCTCTGGTCTGGATTTGGAAAGTAGTGGCAGAGCACACTGCGTTTCGCAATCATTTGGGCAGCCCGTCTGGCGGCAGTAACCACCCCCTTACAGAAGACCACCGTGAAATAACAGCACGTGTGCTGTTGTGTTTCGGTGAGTGAGTGAGGGATGCCAGGGCCCATTTCCCTATCCACTCCTAATCCCCAATCCTTAATCCTACTGCAGTTGGCAGCGCACTTGCAGCAGCTTTGGCGTTGCTTGTGTTATAGGCGACGGTAGCCACCTACCATCAAGTGGACCGTCAGCCTGTCTGCCGACCTGACATAAAAAAAATGTTGCTTAATTTTTTTTATGTTTCGACCTGAAAGTCGAAGACTTCGCAGCTGGATGCGAAGAACAGAAGACCGTGCGTGGTGGCGAGCCTTGGGAGAGACCTACATCTAGCAGAAGAGAGGCACAAGCTGATGATTATGACGATATTTTTTTTATGTTAAGACTGACAGCTGTGGTCCACTTTGATGGTAGGTGACTACCGTCACTTAACACAAGCAGCTGCAAGCCATAGTAGGATTAAGGATAAGGAATCAGGAAGGGATAGAGTAATGGGCTCTGGCTTCCCTTACTCACTCATCGAAACACAACAGCACTTAAAATGCTGCTATTTCACGGTGATCCTCTTTAAGGATTGATTACTGCGGCTAGACGGGCTGCTCAAATGACTGCGAAACGCAGTATGCCCTGCCACAAAAAGATGAAATATATAGAATATATAGAGAGGGCATTGGGAATTTTTTCCTACAAAAATATTGATCCTGATCGCCGGAGCAGGATGACCATGGCGTAGCTAAATACCCTTGTAAAGTTGGCGATCGACTGAGTGATTTTGTACGATGTGTTTCTAAATGTCACATTACGGATTCTTTCGTCTTGCCCGATCTATTCATTTAAGGGCTTCACTGAGGCAAATGACATTTACTATAGAATTCGCTGGCGGCGGATCCAATTCAACAGGCCTAGAAATGGTGTTTTTCTGTTTTTACCATTAGAACAATACACAAAATAAAATTTTTTATTAATACAATTTTTTAATCTGATATTAACTTATTATTAGGTACAGGATTCATATGCGTGCAATAAGCCGTTTTCGAGAGAATTTTCAATAACAGCCAAATTCTTCTTGTGTTCTAACTTTTTTGTAGAGTTTCTATTACTTTAACGAAAATTCTAATTAATACAATTGGTTCTTCACATGTTTAAGTATAATATATATTTTTTTCAAAGCAATTGCCTTGTCCATTTCTTGTAACATCTTCATTAAACAATGGATATTTTTAGTATTTAGAGTTTGTCTCCCCCTTAAAAGTCTTTGCCCTGCCACTACTGAATTGTATATTGCATAATGGATTTAATATTGTATATTAAATTAAATGTATAAATAAAATATATGAGCTGTGTCAGCATATTTGTACTCACATTATCATTTGCAATTCGACTCTAGCTTGAAACTCGTGGAACAAATTTCAATAGCCCTTAAATACGAAATTAATTAGCGGAAGCTTATTAACGACTACCTTCATTGGAATTAATTTGTTATTTAATAATGCTAATAGCGTCATGGCGGCATATTAGCGAGCTATTGTTACTGAATAAGCGCTTGTTTCAATATTCATGTATTAAATTCGAGGCCCTCATTTCTTTTTGTTACTTGTCGCTATTTTATGAAAGAACTGATTTCTGAATTACTAGCTTTATACCTCGGTTTCAGCTGCTATAACTTTGAATTCTCGCAGTTTTAGAGCCGCACGACACGTAACCGACACGTATTAAGCTTGGTTTACATAAGATCAATAAGGGTCGGCGCACATTGGAGTACGGTACGGTAAAGTTTTTAATTTTTTTCATAGTATTTTGTACCTTAAGCGCGTTTAATATAATTCAAATGTCATTGTACATATTATGTTACAGTCACAAATGGCCCGCTGCTGTATTCCATCATAGCATAATACAATGAAATTTAAATCATGTTAAAAGCAATTAAGATACAAAATACAATGAAAGAAATTAAATACTCCAAATTGCGCCGGCCCTAAACGGCGAACCCTTAATTGATTTAGGTATCTTCTGATACGAGACTAATGAAATCAATTTATAATAGGTATATTTTTTTTCTGAGATTTTTCGCACAGTCATCTATACACTATTAACTTGTCACTTTAAATTACAACAAACTAGCGACCCGCTCCCGGCTTCGCACGGGTCAAATTATATATAAATATCTTCCTCGTTTAACGCTCTTTCAACCAGTGAAAACCGCATCAAAATCTGTTCAGTAATTTTGAGATCATCGCGAACATACATACAGACAGATGCGGCAGGGACTTTGTTAGGGTCCCGTAGGTCCGAATAAAAAACGGAACCCTTATAGGGTCACTCGTGTGTCCATCTGCCCGACCATTTAACCCCCCCCCCCCCCCATTATCTCCGAAACTACCGAACTTAAAATTTAAAAAAAAAATTACAGAAATTAGTTTTCTACTTATAGATTATAGGAAAACCTATAAGAAGTCCAGATTTTAAAATAACATGGCAAATCACTCAATATTGTGCGGATAGGTAACATCGTACGGAACCCTCTCACGCGACTTCAACTCGCACTTGTCTCGTTTTTTTTATAAAGTAGTATGAAGGACAACAGACACATTGAAGGTTAGATGATGGTAAGTTGCTGTTTTTCACTAATAAATTTTTTTTGACGATACTCAGAATATTCATCTATATTTTATTTTTTAAATGAATAAATTATTACCTACATAAGGTATAGGTATACTACTATAACAAATCTGATTTTCTTCATGAACGCGCTTTTCTCTGGAATAATAGAATTATAATATCTTCAGTTTATAAAAGATTTAAAATCAAATTACGACCCTTAGGAGCCGAGCAAAAAAATAAGTCAGAAAAGGACACTAAGCAAAAACGCATTACAGAAAAGAGCAGAAATGTGCTTGTCTCTAACAAAGGGGCCCATCCCGCGCAGCACAAACGCGTGTTCGGCTCATCACAACAATAGTGTCCTCAGCGGGTGAAATCGCAAGGCACAGATAGCAAATAAATAAAAGTAAATTTAAAAAAAAATTATGTTGAAAATGGATTTAGTAACGTGAATTAAAAAAAAATGGTACATGCCTCTAGAGAGATGCCGAGGTGAACGTAAATCGTATTTGAGAGTAATTTAAAAAAGCTTAAGCTCTTTTCGGAGACCTGTCTCGAGGGTAATTTATAATGTAATTATAATTATTTCAGTGCCAGCGATACATGTCAGAAATTTAATAGGATTTTATTCTTTAATAAATAAGTGTTGGTGTCCCGCTGCTTTGTCCACCTTAAAATTTGACAGGTTCAAAAATTTTCTGATGAAAAAAAAAAGAGAGCATCAGCCTACAAAATTTTTGCCTACTCGTTTATATTTTTACTAGCAAACCGCCCTCGGCTTCGCATGAATGTCCAATTTTTAAAATATTTCGCTCAAATATTTCTCTTTATAAGAATTTTTCCCGAACATCAACTAATATTTTGGAAAAAACAATGCAATTTGGTCCAGCAAACTTGGAGTTAAGTGGTTAGCAACACATTTAAGGATTCATTTTTATTTATATACCATATAATATATAAGTACCATATTATATGAAAATTTAGAGTACCGTGGTTTTGGTGCCATTGGACCAAGGCCATAAATATGATCTTGAAACGTCAATAAAATGTTACCGACACTAAGATTTACAAATGTTATGTTTTCTAAATTATTATTAATCTAAATTACCTTTCTTTTTTTTAATTTAATTTACATTATAATAATCATTTAGTTAATAACGCGAACATATTGTATTAAAGTGGCACTGCTTTAAATGAAGATCGGCTGCCACAGCGCGGGGCTACTGATCTCCAAAACACAGGCAAGCCTAGCTTGGAGGTCAGGGGACAATTAACTATGTACGTATTTTAAGGCCTAAGTATTCCATCTAGCTTTGTTATAAGTTGTAATATTCTAATGTACATATGCTGGCTTAAGAAATAAAATTATTATTATTATTATTTTTTATTAATTACCTAATAGTGGGTAAACAGGCGGACGGTTCATTTGATGATGGAGGGCTATCATCGCTTATATCTAACAGAAGCAATGACAAGGGAGATATCGTCCTTGAATAGAATAAGGTACTAGGTTCTCGCATCCATCACTCACGCACCGAAACAACATCACACGTGCTTGCATTTCACGATGTAAGCAATATAAAAATATAACATCTGACTAAATATATGAGCAATGTAACCGTCTAACACCTTTTTAGCTACAAAGCTTTACCAGACGTTAGATGATCCCTCGGGAATAGTTTCTTGATGAAAGGTACCTTATATCCTTTCCAGCATCCCTGACAACGTGTATGCAAAATTTCATGATGATCGGTTCGGCGGTTTAGGCGTGAAAAGGTAACAGACAGACAGACAGAGTTCTTTCACAATTTATAATATTAAATGGTATGGATTCACAAGAATTAAGTTTAAGCAAACAATTTCCTTTAAAGTCACTGGGAGAGTTTAATTATTAAATAAAATAATTATTTACTCTTCGAAACCCTCGAATTTGTTCGGCGTAATTAAAAGGATTTTGCACTAAACTTGAAGGTTTTCATTTGATTTCACGAGATTCTCCCAAACTAATTTATCTTTACCCTTAATTAATGATTTTCACTTATTATTTCACTTGAACACTCGAAAGTACCCATATCTTCTCTATTCTCAATCTTATAAAATAATAATTATTACAAAAACATTATTGGACTTTGTAATTTTTTTAAATTTTAACCGTTTGTCACGGACGTTTTAAGTTTGTCATGGATTTTTTTTTTGTTAAAGATGGGTTTCTCTTAGACAGCATCTATCCGTGTAAGAAAGAAAAGGGCGATGATGGAACGAGCTCACCCAGATGATGTCTATTCACTCGAACTTTGAAAAGATTTGTGTTGTATGAGCTTGGATAACAGCCGGAAGGCAGTTCCAATCCTTGACGGTGCACATTATAAAATGTGTTTTAAATCGCTTGGGATGAATTAGAGGGATTTCGATAAGATGAGAATGGTTACCATTCGTACGTCTGCATGTCCGATAGAAGAAAGGGGAAGGCGGTATGATCTTATGCAGCCCTCGAGCACACTCTCCGAAGTACATTTTATAGAATACACAGGCAATTTTGGGCCTATGTGCCAGTCTCTGACGCTTAGTTCTTATTAGTGTACCGCCGCCAATCAGCCTTATAGCTCTGCGATCCACAGAGTCGAGTGCGGAAAGTTGGTATTTTGCCGAGCCATCCCAAAGGTGACAGCAATACTCCATGCAAGATCGGAGTTGTGCCTTGTATAAAGAAAGAATCTGTCCAGGTGTGAAGCATCGCTTCACCCTATTTAGGATGCCCAGCTTTTTGGCCGCTGTTTGGGTTTTGGACACGATAGAAGTGCCGAAGTTGAGATTTAAGCACAACATCATGCCAAGAAGCTGGAGATCATAGGCCACAGGTAGAAAGTAAGACCCAAGTCGAAAGGGCTCCTTTTTGCAAAGAACAAACACGCTTGCGTTTTGGTGGCGTTAAAACTAACCAGACTCTTGTCTCCCCATTGGGATACAAGATTTAAGGTTGAGTTAATTCGCTCAACCATTGCCTCCGAACGAACTGAATTCCTCCCTCTCCTCCTTGATGAATTTCTCCTCTTCCTCCTCCTGATGAATGATGAAATTCCTCCCTCTCAGAATGAATTTCATCGCGACCGGCCCCTGCGCTGGACAAATATACAAATTCACTGCTAGCCGTTGGGCTATGCTGAACAATAATACAACTTTTTATCAATAATGCTTATTCCACAGCGGTCAAACTTTTCAATAAATTACCCAAAGAGGTTATAACATTGACATTTAAATTTAGAAGGTTTTCGTTCGCTATGTTGTTCGATAATTGTGTTTTTAGGTTGAGCAAATTTAAATAAAGCATAAACTTTTGGATAGGGTGTCATCGTTACGTTACATTGAATAGATTATATTTGTTGTAAAGTTGTCTATTTTTGATAATTGAGATTTGACAATGAAAGAACGGAACACACAGGTTACTGTCACTGATTGATGACAGTTGACAGACCGCCAAAAACCTTTTGTAATTAAAATTTTTCTTCTTGTTTCATAATAATCGTTTAGCTGAAACAAGTCGTTTTTCTCGTAGTAACTGCTGGAGCCCCAATAAAATATATATCTATTTGGTCTAGATCCGGTATCAATTAGACACACGCCACGCATTTACATTTTTTTAAAACTTTTTATATCTCAATGAGAAATGTCAAGACTTTATATTTTTAAAGTTTTACTGCAGTAGTTTTTATTTTCTCCTTTAATAAATAAATAAATGGCTACCTCGATTTCAAACTCTTTTATCTTCTCTGAGAAATTTTAGATTTTGTTAATCATGATTGACTTATATTTTTGCCCATTTAAATTTTTAATAATTTATATTTTTTATACCCATGCATTTTACAATTTGAATTAGAATATGCCGCACAGATTGATTGATCCATAACATGGAACTTACTCCAGCGAGTAGGGGGCAATTAATACTAGTCTAATAACTCTATCCTCACATAAATGTCATGTTAATCATCGTTCTCTCCAAGCTTGATTAAAATCATTCAATTTGTCAGTGTCGATGTCCATGTCACGCCCAGCAACGTATGTCAAGACTGTTAGTCTTTGGGAAACCGTTGCATGTAAAAAAAATATTATTATCGCCAAAGAACCAACACCAATCTTGTAGCTCAAGTCACACAAAGGCAGCAATTGAATCCGAGGCCCCCGTTATTTCATCCCTAAATAAGTAACTTACGTAGGTTCCATACCTGAAGTGTTGTTTTTAAAAGGTAACACGACATATCTAAAAGTTAAACCATTGCAACCAAAAACTGTCAATGCACGAATCAAATCAAATCAAATCATTTATTCATCAATTAGGTTTACAATAAACTCTTATGACCGTCAATATAGGTATAATTTACCAGGGTTTCGGAAAAAAAAACAAGCCAAGATGATGACGATCCTGAGAAGAAACCCCGAAAGAAACTCAGGATACCACTCTTTTTGTCATCTATAAAATAATAAATATGACATTTACAATTATACACATGTCAAAGTATATACAATACTGAACATAGTATGAGCACAGAATCCTCAAGTCCAGGCTTCATTATCGCTTAAATAGTCAGCGATTTTATAATAACTTTTGGAAAAGAGTTTGGTCTTAATTACACTTTTAAATCTATTTATAGGTAAGGCTCTAATTAACTCAGGAAGTTTATTATAAAACCGTATACATTGACCCATGAAGGAATTACTTATTTTATGTAGTCGCGTCTTGTGTAAATTAATATCATTTTTAAATCTAGTATTGATATTATAAGTATCACATTTTTTATTAAATTGACTAATATTTTTATGCACATAAATTAAATTTTCATATATATACTGGCAAGTAACAGTTAAAATCTTAATTTCCTTGAATTTTTCTCTGAGGGAAGACTGCGGACCCATTTGATAGATGGCTCTTATGGCCCTTTTTTGAAGAATAAAGATAGTATTTATGTCCGCAGCGTTGCCCCAAAGAAGAATCCCATAACACATTATACTGTGAAAGTAGCTGAAATAGACCATTCTAGCTGTGTCGATATCTGTTAGGTGTCTGATCTGTTTAACGGCATAAGCCGCAGAACTAAGCCTTTTACTTAGTATTTCAATATGAGGACCCCATTGTAATTTAGAATCTACAGTAATACCTAAGAAAACTGTCGATTCTACGGGCTTCAATTTTTCATTACCCAAAATCACATTCGTCCCAATATCTTTAACATTAGGGGTACTGAATTTAACGAACATCTACCAATCCCGTCACAGGGCTAACACGTTCCCGGGACTATTGTATAATTTATGCAAATAGTCCACCCAACCTGGAATACCCGTCTCGTCGATTTTTGTCTGACAGTCGGATTGAAAGAAAAAGCAGGGTTGAATTTCAAATAAAAAAGTAAATTCACCAATAATTTACACTATAGTAGCTAAATAAAAATATCTATACTCACTAATTTCCTTTTAAAGAATATCTACTATATCAATAATTAGATACTTGTATAGTTGCTAATTGTATTCACTTATAATATAGTGGATACGAATTGTAACTGAATATATATATTATAAGAATAAAAATAAGAATAGAAATAAATTTTATTTGTGACAAAGGATACACAGATATTATATAAAAACACCCACACCAGCGTCCCCTGCCACAAACCGGCTCCAACTCAGCATAACCTGCGCTGGTCTTCCGTTAGAGCCGATAGTGAGGTCACGCGATGTCATTACACACAAAAAAATACACAAAAGTCAAACAAATGTAACAAAAGAAAGAATCCAAAAACAAATTAATTACAATATAAAAGGTAATATACAATACAAAGAAATAAAAACAAAAAATATAAAAAATTATACAAAATTCGAAAAAAAAAAAAAACAAGAAATTATATTCAGAAGGCACTGGTGTCGTTCCGCAATTGTTCTTCGCTTTTTTGGTGCTCATGTATAAATATTTTTAATTTATTTCTAAAGTAATACTTTGTAGGTCCCTAATAGGCGGCGGGATATTATTTCAACACTTATAGTCGCAGCATAGCGGAAGCTACCTCTCAAGGCAGCAGTACTATGACGCCCTATTACAAGCTGCGTCGAGGAACAACATCCCTCCACGACAAATTCTCATAGAGATAAGAAGGCTCCTTATATTTTATAATTATATACATCCTTACATTATAAAACAAAGTCCTCCGCCGCCGTCTGTATGTACGTTCGCGATAATCTCAAAAACTACTGAACAATTTTCATGCGGTTTTCATCAATCAACAGAGTGATTCCTGAGGAAGCTATATGTGTATAATTAGTTAAGGTTTTATCCTTAGGGACCCAAGGTTTTGCAAATTGGAGCCTACTATGTACAGGTGTATCACCAAGCAGTTCTAGGTAAATCCAATAGATGTCGCCGCTTCACATAAAAATTCTATTGTAGTATAATAGATGGCGCCACAAAAGGCACCAGATAGTGTAGTATTAAAAAAAAATCATCTGTTCAGCTAACAGCATCTTTCCTAATCATTTAAACGTCTAGCGAAGCGATAGAAAATATCATTCTCTGTAAAAATGTAAGCATGAATTTTGTTCGACATTTTTATCACTGTTAAAGTGTTGTTCGAAAAGCAAGTGCATTGCACAAAGAGAATGCTAACCTAAATTCGTAAGTACTTTTCGTAATTCGGTCAACAGTCTGAACGAACAGTTTTATTTATTGTATCTTTTTCGTTTTTATTCCTAGCGAGTACAATTTAAAAGCATACATTTTAATGCAAAAATTAAATAATAATTCTAATAATTCTTTTTATACATTCTTTTATTTAATTAAATAATTCTTTCATTTAGTTCAAAAATTAAATAAAAGAACTGCTGCAAGTGCGCCGCCGACAGCAGTAGGATTAGGGATAAGGGATTAGGAGTGGATAGGGAAATGGGCTCTGGCATCCCTTACTCACTCACCGAAACACAACAGCACACGTGCTGTTATTTCACGGTGGTCTTCTGTAAGGGGGTGGTTACTGCCGCCAGACGGGCTGCCCAAATTACTGCGAAACGCAGTATGCCCTGCCACTACTTACTTCTTCGCTTTTAATTTGACACTTTCCTTACTCTCTATAAAAAGTTGACGAACGCCTTGGTCGAGTGGTTAAGGTGCTTGCTTTAATGCTCTGTCTCGGGGTCATGGTTCGATACCGGCCAAGCCAATTTTGAAAATGAACTTTTCATAGTCGGTAAGTAGTGGCAGGTCACACTGCGTTTCACAGTCAATTTGGGGAGCCCCTTACAGAAGGCCACCATGAAATAATAGCATGTTTGCTGTTGTGATTCGGTGAAAGGGAAGCCAGAGTCCATTTCTAAAAGCTACTAAAGTCGGCAGCATTTTTTAACTCACATAGTATTAATTGTGCTTGTAGACTACGGTAGCCAGTCACCATAAAGTGGACCGTCGGTCAAAAAAAAGTGAGAAATTAAAATAAAATGTACAACTTCGAACTTATAAAAGCTTGATGCAACATGATGTGGAATATTTTCGAAATCAACAAATTATGGGTTAGGTACGCGGTACGCCATGTCTCGTCTAAATGTATTATATAATATGTACAATTTGTTAAAAATTGATCCGAACCACCTTAGCCACCATAGCCTTTGATCCATCTTTGTTCACACTTGCCTATAGTTTGACAGGTTGCCACGCCATTTTTGGACCTTATAGTGATTACACGTGACTATCTTTGATATCAACAAATAATGGGCTAGAATTACAGTTTCTTAAATTATAACGTTTTATAGCGTTAAAGAACTTTTATTTAGTGTCATAGACAATAACAAATGTTTGGTACTTAGAAATACTGTAACTAACTGTTATTAAAATAATTTCTAGTATTTTATAAAATTATTCCGTACATATAACAAACTAAATTCATATCTATCTACTATAGTGATTGGCATTATAAAATACAATACCGGGCCTTCCCCGTAGCCTACCTATAAAATACCCATAGAAAGAAATAAATGACTATTTTTATCCTAACAGTTTAAATAATATGCTTAATACCTATCTTTGCTATACCTCTTATTTGTCCGCAAGTTAACGTAGTAAAAAATTGGTAAAATACAATTACGTCTAATCGCGTAGATCCGCGAATTAATTGCCCGCGAGTTGACGTATAACCCAAATTTACGAAAGTGACATAAATTCATGTAGCTTTATTGCATTCGACGATCTGTAAATACACGTGTGAAATTGTTTACCCATAAATAGTCATCCCCTCCTTAAGGCGACGCAGCGATATACAATTAATACGGCTCTGATTGCATACAATAACGAGAGCGCCCTTGCTTATGTCGTAAGGTCGTATGCGACAAAACGACTTTTATTAAAAAGACTATAACGTATTTTAAGAAATCCAACTGTAAAATTAAAGTGTATATTTATAAGAATGTACATAGAAAATTTGGAGGTATAAATTGGTCCCGTTTGCCTGTAGTATGTGCATCTGTGTTGGTTTTTTTGAAAATATTTTCTCTGTTATAAAAGTTTACCAATCGTGTAATCCAACTGACAAAATGAAGTCAGTAACATGAAGAAACAGATTACCAAACACCACTTTCATATGTTTTGTCATTGCTGGGAAAAATCTAAATCCCTGCCATCAAAATTTCCAATGCGTCGCCTTAACGATTATCCACATTATCCTATAATACCACAGTTGTTATATAAATATATGGACATCAATGCTTTGGTAAAGTTCATCGCTGGCCTGATGCATCATCAGGTATAAATAAAGCATAATTATGTCTGTTTCCTTGGCTAAAACGCGTGCGTTCCAATTTTAACTCTTCCTGTCATTTTATAGTGATGTCCATCTCGTTTCCTATCTATATCGATAAAGAGTGTCTATTTTAAAATGCGGTTTTGGCGACCGTCCAACTGCCGTTAACTAAACTTGGCGCTATAAAATTTTAACTTTTCTACTTACTGCTTTGATGCTGCTTATTAATGGCGGTCATCACATCAATCATGACAGTTCTGTTTCATTATCTTAATGAGATAATCGTGTTTGTTTAGTTATTTTTTTATTATTAGTGATTTGTTTCTAAAATTTGTACTGTCGCTTTGAATCCATTCTGTTATATGGAATAGAACCAATTTCATTTTTTGTACGTAAATTTGAGAGATTTTTTCAAGGCCGTGGCAGCAGCTGGCGACTGGGACCAATTTTCTTTAATTTACCCAAACATTATTAAGCTTCCGTTATGTGATCTTAGCGTGATCGACGTTAAATACTACTACTTTGTGTCCTTTGTGTTGCGCAGATTTTAGGTCTCATTTTTACAAATTCAAACCATCACAGCATAGCTCAAACCGAAAGGAAGAGTATTTTGTATTCTAGCCGTCGTGGTTAGAATAAGGGATATTTTTAATATAATTGTATATTGAGAGCTGTGGATTTTGAGTGAATGTGTAAATAAATAAATAAATAAATAAATTTAAAACGCTAAAAGAGGAGATGAAGTCTGCTAAAGTTTAGATTTGAAATAACATTGTTCAATCAATAGTTTTGAATCTAGGCACATCAACACCGATAACAAAAGTTATGCATTTTTCAAAATTAGATGCTTAGGGGTGAAAATTTTTAACAAAGTTCGGTTAATGAAAAAACATAGACAAATAAAATACAAATATGTAGGTAGTTTACTAGTATATGGCAGTCTACTTGTAAATGCAACAAAATTCAAAATAGGTGTTCAGTCGGCAAGACTAAAAATGAGCAAGGCTCTTTTAACAACAAGCAACGCTCAATGAATGGTAACTAGATGGCGTTAACACGTAAACGTACTCGCGAACGTTCCATTCATCGAGTCTTGTAAACACAAGAAATATTTGATCAATGTACAGATTTTACCTATCTACTCTTGGAATTACCGGTTTTTCATTTTTGATAAGTCAAGGGTAGGTTCATTGTGATATTTTTGGGCGCATTTGTATGTTACAATAGGCAAAGCCGCAAGATACAAACTAGTCTTAACTAATATCATAAATGTGAAAGTGAGTTTGTTTATTACGCTTTCACGCATAGGGTACCTTTCATACATAGGGTACTTTTCATGCATAGGGTACCTTTCTTCAACCGAATGGGCAGAGCAGAGCACCACACTGTCTCTCGTCGTGGGCACCGATTTCTCGCTGCCGGCGCTCATGAAAGCGATTGTGAAAGCGATGCTCGCGTTTTGTGTAAAGAGTCAGCGTAAAGAGGGTCCCCTCTCCCAGTCGATTCGTCGGATCAAAAATATTTGAGCAATGAAGATTGAATAAAAAATTTTCATAAAAATATTGCTAAATGTTGGCGTTTGTTTGGTGTTTAATGCGGTGGAGCGGATACCATAAATAACATTTATTCAAATGACATTAATTTGACATTGTTAACGGCTAACGGACTCGTAATCATGATTGATCATGATCGAAACTTACATTGCCTGTGAATATTTAGCATTCGATTAGTTGCATATTGCATGACATCAAAATGCAGCTGCGACTGCAAAATTAATCAAATCCTCTTACTGAATCACCGCTTGTTTATACAATACAGGATTTCTTGGAACAATTTGTTCGGGATAATGGTGCGTCAAGTACAATTAATCTCAATTCATTCTTGCGTAACAGTAATAAAGTTTATTTTCGTATTCATTTCATTAGTAGTATTAATATCGCTGCGTGACTGTAAAATTGTATACAATTTGTCATCGGCTGCGGAACTTATTCATAAAATTCATTACAACGCTACTAGAATTAATGAACCGAAGCTCGGAACACCTGTTTCATAGAACAAGCTCGTAAATAACCTGTGTAAGTGGCATTTCTACTAGATTTTTTTTTTCATAAAATCATAAAGGTGTAATTTAAAGATTAAATAACCAGAAATATTTCTTACTAATCGCGCCCGCGACTTTGCAGGCGTTGAAAAATGAAAGTTTATAAGTTATAACGCCCGACATCATTATCGACGCGACGGTGGCACTGATTTTTTTTAATTTTTGAGATTTAACTATCCTTTTTTTAGATTTAACTAGTTAAATTTTTGAATTTAACTATCTCTCAGACCACCGTGAAATAACGGTGGTTTCGGTGAGTGAGTAAGGGATACCAGAGGCTCTAGTATGAGTTTACGATACTACACCAATACTACACTCGCTAGCGAGAACGTAAAACTTTTGTATGGGAAATCGTGAACTGTCAATGTCAAATTATCAATTTTCCATATAAATGTTTTACGCTCTCGCTAGCGAGTGTAGTATCGTAAACTCATGCTAGAGCCACTGAGCCCATTTACCTATGCCTTCCCAATCCATTATCCTTAATCCTACTGTAGTCGGCAGCGCACTTGCAGCAGCTTTGGCGATGCTTGTGTTAAAGGCGACGGTAGCCACCTAGCTTCAAACCGTCAGCCTGTCTGCCGATCTTAACATTAAAAAAAAAATGAAACTTCTGTACGCGCGATGATAGTAAAATTTCTAGGTCGAATATTGTGTGACGCTTCAGTGTAACGATCACATGATGCTTCTTGTAATGTATCTACATGACCTCTACCGCTTACTTATCTATAATACTAATAATATACTAATAATATTATAAAGAGAATATACGTATGTATTTTGTATGTTTATATGTTTGTAATGAATAAACTCAAAAACTACTAGACCCATTTTAAAAATTCTTTCACCCATAGAAAACTAAATTATCAGCGAGTAACATAGCCTAACATGTTTTTTTGGTTAAAACTTCCCTCACAGCGCCATCTAAACCCAAACTAATCAGAGCCTGTAATGAATGCTAGACAACTGATAAACACACTGGGTATACACTAATATTTTATTAAGATAAGGGATTGGACAGGAAAAGGAAAATGGGCTCCGGCATGCTTTACTCACTCACCGAAACACAACAGCACACGTGCTGTTATTTCACGGTGGTCTTCTGTAAGTGGGTGTTACTGCCGCCAGACGGGCCGCCAAAATGACTGCGAAATGCAGTGTGGCCGGCCACTACTTTCCCGATCCAGACCAAATTTATTTTCAACAGAGCGTTAAGGGTTTCACTTGGGCAAATGACATTACATTAGAACTCGCTGGCGGCGGAGACAATTCAACGGGCCTAGAAATTGTGTGTTTTTTTTTTTACCATTAGAACAATAGGTAGGTACAGGATTCATATGCGCGCAATAAGCCGTTTTCGAGAGAATTTCCAATAAAAGTCAAATTATTCTTGTGTTCTAACTTTTTTTGCGGAGTTTCTATTACTTTAACGAAAATTCTAATTAATACAATTGGTTCTTCACATGTTTATAATTATATTATAAACATGTGAAGAACCATAATATATATTTTTTTCAAAGCAATTGTGTTGTCTATTTCTTGTAACAGCTTCATTAAACAATGGATATTTTTAGTATTTAGTGTTTGTCTCCATCTAACCTCATCCAACGGTCTTGTTTCCAAAAACTTAAAAAAATTGTTTCTACCCCACAAAAATGATTTCTGTATATTAGATATTTTCACATTTAAGAAATGAAATTGATTATAATTTCAGCAATAGCAAGCGAGAAGAAATATTGTAAGAATTGTAGGTATAATTTGTTAAGTTTTACTCGATAGAAATACAGAATTTTTGATCAAACGTTCAAATCGACTTATTAAAATTCAATTCTACAAATCTAAGTTTAGAGAATTTTTCGCAGATCTAAAGAATGTAAATTTCTTGCAATAATAATTTATTCATTGTTGGTTATTTTGAACGAATTCGCACAATCGAGCAAATTTATGCGTCGCGCCCGAACTTTCGAGTGTCTTGGATCTTCTGAATGAGTCATTTGCAATTATAATTTGTTTATATTTTTTCTAAATGGATACCTCAAGATTCAATTTGCAGATTAGTTTTAAATTTGATTTGTACACTTGATTTCTTTACGCACAAATTGTAAATTAGGTAGAAAAATAATTTACATTGAAATGATTTATTCATATGAAAAAAGATGATAGACCAAGTGTAGGAAAGTAAAAACGGTCGCTTATAAAAACCAGCGTACAGCGAGGTTTTAGCAAATGCGCTACCGATGCTTACAGACTAGAGAATAAAGAAATGGACTCTTGCTAGGGGAGGCATTCCTCTTGCATCGTGTATAGATCGGGCAAGACGAAAGAATCCGTAATGTAACATTTAGAACCACGTGGTACAAAATCACTTAGTCCATCGCCAACTTTACAAGGCTATTTAGCTACGCCATGGCCATCCTGATTACGGAGATCATAATCAATATGTTTTTAGGAAAATTTTCCCAATGCCCTCTCTATATATTTAATCTTTTTGTTTTACTCACAGAACGAAACACAGTAACCATAAGTACTGTGATATCACGGTGTCTTCTAGGGTACTACCACAGTCTAACCATACTTACGTCATACAGTCGGGCAACGCTCAATGTTCGAGCCTGCAAACTGAAGCGAGTTCGCCGAACGTTGCTCTATATTGTATACGTTTTACTTATATTACCGAGGTCAAAAAAATAGTTAATAAATTTTTTGTCTGTTTGTCTGTGCGTTTGTGCACGTTAATCTCAGAAACGGCTTAACCGATTTTAATGCGGTTTCCACTGTATTTTAGCATTGTAGTAAGTTGTATGTATTGTAATCAAGCTTCCCGTAACATTTAGTGTTGCAAATACCACGCGTACGAAGTCACTGGCTCAGCTAGTTTATAATAATTTTATTAAATTTTGTTTCATTAGAATAGAATAGTACTGCGTTTTGCAGTCACTTACTGAATAGCCCATCTGGCAGCAGTAACTCTTACTATCTTATAAAAAACCAGTGTGAAATAAGAGCTCATGTGCTGTTGTGTTTCGGCGAGTGAGTAAGGGTTGCAAGGGCCCATTATCTCCTCCTTATTCCTTATTCCACCGTGATCATGGTATTTGCACTGTCTCTTGGTTTTACTTGTGATTATAGACGACGGACTTTTACATAAAGAAGAAAAACTTTTTATGTTGACATGTCACGGGTGAAGAGGATAACAAATATTGAAGATAAGGAATGATAAAGAAAATGGAAGTCTAAGAGCGATAAAGGAGAAGAAGGGCACATGGGAGGCAAAATATATAAAGATAAAGATAAAGATAAAGATAAAGATAAAGATAAAGATAAAGATAAAGATAAAGATAAAGATAAACTAGTGATTAACTAGTTATTAATAACTATTTTTAACTATGATTAACTAGTATTTAACTAGTGATGCAAGGAAAAATGCAAGGCAAAAAATAGTACTTAATTACAATAGGGTATTACACCCATTTTTAAAAAGTGTCTCAATTAGATTCTGTAGTGCTAATGAAACACTAAAAAAAAACAGCAAATTTTTATTCAATCGATAATAAGTTTATTAAAAATGCATTTAAAATTTACATTTTCAAATTTCGCGCGTAATTTGACGAAAACGCTGGAAACCATTTTTTGCTCTGTGGTCATGACGTCAGTTGGATGTGTAAACAAATGCGCCGGTAATTGACATGACACTGACTGACACTTTTTTGTTTACACAAACGTATGACGTAAACATGGCGGCTACTATTTCATTGTGTTTAAGAACAGACTAAAAATTCTGAAAACTTTGAATTTAATTTTAAAGTTTATTTTGTTATTTTACGAACTAAACCTAACATTTTCCGACTGCTTTTTGCCTAAGCTATCTCAATAATATACTTTTAGATTTTTTTCATATAGACTAAAATACCCTATTGGGTTTTAGATAACAAAGCAAAGTTTAAAACATTTTTCAATATTAAGTCGTAACCTGAACTTGAAATCACGAATAATTGCAATAAAGATCTTAATGGCGTTCTGGTCATCATATTTTCTACTTTACTGTGTTTGCTGATTAGGTAATAAATCTGTCTTAGGGCTTAATTTAAACCAAAATTGCTTTCCAAATTTAGCAGTAAATCAGAGTTAAATGTATTATTAACGTATTAAATTATAGAAAGATTTTTTTACTTGGGTATCTTATGTGATTAATGTCATATATTATGGTAGAAGGTACTCTTTCTTAACAATTATATTGAATTCTAGTAGATCTTAATTAGGTAGTGGCAAAAGCGAATTAATTAAGCGTTTTTTTTATGTTAAGATCGGCAGACAGGCTGACGGTCCATTTTTTTTTCTTTTGTTACCCCTTGCGCTTCTTCTCTTATTCATCTTTAATATTTTTGTTATTTATACATTATATTTTATGCAATTTGTTACTATTAATCTATGTCCTGTTTGATTTAATCGACACCGATGCCACATTGTGGCAAAAGTCTAAAAATTGGTTCCTTTTAAATTTATTATTCACAATTTCCGGTATAATTTATTTTGATATATTTACATCTATGTCGTGCTCCAGCACGAACCTCGCCCGCGCGAACCTGTGGCAATCCACCAATAAATGCAGAACTGTTTCCGCTACCCCGTGCCCGCACGGTGCAGGTATTCTGTCCCGTCCGCCATGTCCCGTGAACACCTGCACCAGAGTTGGTGACAGCTGCAGCTTACGTACCACGCTGTACGCGGCCACAGCGTCCGGTAGGAAGATTTTAGTACCCGCAGCGTACTTGCCATTACCTAATTCAGGGTATCTATTTCTTATCATTTTTACTTCGAGCCAAGGTATTTTCTGTATAATTAAATAAAACCATCATAAAGTTAATAAAACTTACCATAAACTTTTGACCACTGCGCTGGCGGTCTCCAATCCGGATAGTGCTTCGGAAATTTCTCCCTTGTCCAATAAGTGTGTAACACCATGCGATAGAACGTCATTTTGTCCGGATTACACGAGTCGGTATCGCTCGGCGACACGGCAGCCGCGGCGAGCGCCGGCAGTAACAACGCCAGCAACAAACGCACCATTTTATCGATATCGACACACGCACTGTCACAACACTAGTCCGGACTCATAATGCCACATGTCACTCTGTACCTGTAACAAGAAACAGATCTTTGATATACGATACTAAGTGGCTTTCCGCTGCTTTCGAGAGATGAAAGGGAACAATTCGGTTTAACCCTTCAGATGGAATTATTTAAGGGTCAAATTTCATCACTACGGAATAGTACAGTAATTCAATACACGCATCTTTAAAATCCATGTTTACAAACTTTTTTTTAAAATGTTAATATCGGCAGACAGGCTGACGGTCCACTTGATGGTAGGTGGCTACCGTCGCCTATAACACAAACAACGCCAAAGCTGCTGCAAGTGCGCTGCCGACTACAGTAGGATTAAGGATGAGGGATTGACCCTTACTCACTCACCGAAACACAACAGCACACGTGCTGTTATTTCACGGTGGTCTTCTGTAAGGTGGTGGTTACTGCCGCCAGACGGGCTGCCCAAATGACTGCGAAACGCAGTGTGCACTGCCACTACTTTCCAGATCCAGACCAGAACCAAATTTGAAAAGTTTATTTTTCAAAGTTGACCCTGCCGGTTCAAAGTTGACCCTCATCGATCAACTCGGCAAAATCAAATAGTCGAAATAGAGGTTAATTTTAAACTTCGACCGAAACAGAACGAAAATAAATTAATTTTATCGTCTAATTAACACTGCTGTCAAACTCTAATTCTGACAATATCTGTATAGTTCGTTCCAGCACAATCGAACAAATCTCGCTCGTGCAATATTTGTCCAAAGGACAGCTGGAATACACCCCAGGTGAAGCCGGGGCGCGTCAGGTATAAATACACAATAAAATAAATAACTATATCTTTTTTTATTATATATATTTTTTTATTTGGAATTTAGACAATACTATACCAGTGACAAAATCAGTACAGGTACAAAAATGTTTTGCACTTGCAAAATCAACAAATATGCCTGTACACGTGAATACAACAATTATAATCTCCTATAACTATACAGGTCCGGTCCGCCTGTCTGATTTGATGCGGTTTTCACTAATAAAAGAACAATAAATTAGGAGGGTTTGTGTATATAATTTGCAGAAAATAAAGCTTCCATGCGAAGCGGAGGCCGGGTTGCCATTTAATAATAATTAAAATATTTTTATTTAGATACTTAATCCTTAAATTATATTTTTTCTTTATTTTTTAAATCTTATCCCTGGATGCGAAATATTTAATTTTTCTAGACCTATTGAGATTCGTTTATGTGATTTCACTTGCAATTTATATATTTAACATATAATAAAATCGTAAACGAGCCGTGTCTCTACATTAAATATTAAAAAAAAAAAAAAAAAACAATTTGTGCACGTTGTGGGTACCTACTTAATTTATCGGGGTCAAAAATAGGTTTTAGAATTTTTGTGTGTTTGTCTGTTTGTCTCAGAAACGGCTTAACCGATTTGAATGCATTTTTCACTGATGTATTGTAGCAACCCTCGCGTAACATTTAGTGTTTGTTACATTCCAATCGGTTTACAAATAAATGAGTTACGCGCATACGAAGTTGCGGGCTCAGTACATGTAGGTATTTACAAATTACATCACTTTGATTCGGATTCTATATTCAAATATACATCGAAAATGAATGAGGCGGTGACGTCATTGCATCACGTGATCACGTGACAGTTCATCGACCCGGCATCAGTCTATTTTCAGGTTGAGGTGGGACATAATTATCTGTATGGGATTGTTGAAACATGTCCAAAGAGTGAGCATCGCTACCCTGTGATGGATTGCCATTTTCAAACTGATATTCCACAGTGATGACGTATCGAATGGATTGTGATTTTATGTCATTGGTCAGAACAGAACTGACATTTGCGGTATTATAGGTATGTCACAATAATCGATTCCTTGTTCAAATTAGTCAATCGACACAGGGGTGGAATCGAAAGTATCCATCGTGTTATCAATCATGAATGAGTGATTGATGACATTCTGTTATCAATCCTTATCCAAATAAATCGTTTTCATAATGAAGGTTCATTATGTACATGTAAAATCCTCTTTAAATTATCCAAATCGGACCTTTCGTTTAGAAGTTACGACAGGTATAAAACATATAAAAATCAAATAAAAATGCAAAAAGGTTTTTTTTTATGTTAAGATCGGCAGAGAGGCTGACGGTCCACTTGATGGTAGGTGGCTTCCGTCGCCTATATATAACACAAGCAACGCAACAGATGCTGCAAGTGCGCTACCGAATAGAGTAGGATTGAGGATAGGAGATTAGGAGGGGATGGGAAAATGTGCTCTGGCATCCCTTATTCACTCACCGAAACACAACAGCACACGTGCAGTTATTTCATGGTGGTCTTCTGTAAGGGGGTGGTTACTGCCGCTAGACGGCTGAATGTCTTTAAATTTATTATTACAAATATAATTAAAATAATCTGGTTAGGTACTAAGCGGATACCGAGAGTGGGATCAGTCAGTACCCATACCTGTGTTGCAAGACCTTACAAATCTATTAAACGTAGAGGCCTTCCGATCGATAACACTCAAATTCGCACTAAGGTTTACTAAAGGTAGTAAACAATTTAATGAAATCACGACGCAGGCAATAAACGGTAATCACCCCTCAATACGTTTTGGCACTGACGCCATTCAATTCGAACTGTTACGACTTTGAAACGAGCTAACGTGATTCCGATTTCGAATAATCCTTTCATGGAATTCGCTCAACGCAAAAAGAACGCCTTTCTCAAGACTAAAAGTCTTGGGAAGCAAAACACTACACTAATTACAGCTTATTTGAAAGGTTTATAGGCGTCGAACTACTGTTTTATTTTAACTAAGTTTTTTTTTAAAACAGATAAAAGTTTTTTCTAACTCTTGTATAACAGTGGCTAAATATTAAGTCGTTTTAATAATAATATTAAATAGTATATATGCGCTTAATTTAAAATTTTATTCCTTAAAATGTTACCCCACTAAAAAGAATTGAAACACAGTGAAATGCTTTATTATACGGATGGTTTGGTGATGTACGACAGTAAAATATGTAAAATAAATAAGTCTCTGAACTACTGGGCCGATTTTGAAAATTCCTTCACCTATAAAAAGCTACACTATCAGCGAGGTTACTCATCGGCAGGATGGGGGATTAATTTTTTTAAATTATACGCGGACGGAGTCGCGCGCAACAGCTAGTGATAATATATTTCTTGTATCATTACGATTACTAATTTTCTAAGAAAAGTTGGGAAGTTTTAAGTTGTAAAAATTTAAATGTCTGCAATTCCAAATGCAAGATGTTATATATTTATTAATCATAACAGTAATTATAGGTCAAGTGCGTGAGGCTATTTTTTTACCTATTCTATTGTCAAGAATCGCGAGCTCGCGATGCCATGCGACAATGTTAGACGACATTTCGCTGGCTAACTCGAGGATGGTTCCAGCATGACGGCGGCGCTCCAACGTAGTATTAGTGCGGGATCATAGTGCTCACTGCGGGAGTTCCCTACAGAGGAATTTGGAAACAGATGGATGGGTCGCGGTGGTCCAATCATATGGCCTGCCCACTCACCCGATCTCATGCCTTTGGATTTTTAGTTAAGAGTGTATTTGTCCGAGTCAAATACTGTGGGACAATTAAAGCAAACGCCAGAGTGCATTGAAAATAATTCGTTAAAAAGGGCGCGTGTGTATTTACATTGATAATGAAGAAGGACATTTTGAAACTTGTAACTTTTGTAAATAGCTAATTCGACGTTTTAAATTTCGTAAGTTGTACATTTGATTTTACTGGGTAGTAGTTTAAGTGTGCTAGTGTGACCATACTTAAATTACTTTGTTTTTATTAAGTATACATATCTATCAAATCTTATTAACCAGTTATGTTAATGTAGATGTTCTACGTTTATGGTGAAATTTTTAATGGCATAATCAAAAAATAGTAGTGTAAACATGTTTAAAGTATAAGTACTAAGCTGTTGCACGTGACTTCGTCCGCGTCTTTTTATATAATGTATTATTCGTGGAAACGGCAATTTTGTATGGAAGGGGTAAAGGGGAAAATGCGGGAAGGTAAGTAGCCTAAGCTACTCACTGATAATTTAGCTTTCTATGGGTGAAAGAATTTTTTAAATTGGTCTAGTAGTCTTTGAGTTTATTCATTAATAAACATACATTTGCATGGAGGGGGTAAAGGGGGGCTGATGGGGAGAGGGTGAGTGAGTAGCCTATGTTACTTGCTGAAAATTTAGCATTCTATAGGTGAAAGAATTTTTTAAATTGGTCTAGTAGTCTTTGAGTTTATTCATTAATAAACATACATTTGCATGGAGGGGGTACAGGGGGGCTGATGGGGAGAGGGTAAGTGAGTAGCCTATGTTACTCGCTGAAAATTTAGCATTCTATAGGTGAAAGAATTTTTAAAATCAGTCCAGTAATTTTTGAGTTTATTCATTAATAAACATACATTTGTATGGAGGGGGTAAAGGGAGGCAGATGGGGAGAGGGTGAGTGAGTAGTCTATGTTACTCGCTGAAAATTTAGCATTCTATAGGTGAAAGATTTTTTAAAATCAGTCCAGTAGTTTTTGAGTTTATTCATTAATAAACATACATTTGTATGGAGGGGGGTAAAGGGGGGCAGATGGGGAGGTTGAGTAGAATAGCCTATGTTACTCGCGGAAAATTTAGCATTCTATAGGTTAAAGAATTTTTAAAATCGGTCCAGTAGTTTTTGAGTTATTCATTACAAACATACAAAAATAGATACATACAAATCTTTTCTCTTTATAATATTAGTATAGTTTAGTATTATATAATATGTTCTTCAAAGCGAAAATTAAAAAAAGGATCAGTATTGAAATTGGCCTCCTACAAAAACGGATAAAAGCCTTAACTACATTTTGTATAATTTCTAACGTTCTTAAAATAAAGTGGAATTCCAGAGAACAAGCGATTCTATCTTTCGCTAAAATATTTACTCAGAATTTCTAAGCTTGCAACTGTAAACTGTAAATTTTCAAAGTCAACACTGCAAAGTTTCCAAAGGTTAGATCTGGGAGACTTGGCCCTACTTACTAAGGACAAAATCGATAGAGCCTTACAGTTGTTAGCAGTTTTAGCCGCCGCTCAACTATCTGAACTTTGCTTGGATTAGGGGTGGGGATAAAATCCAAGCTATTTCTGTTCCATTTTAATAATTATGTTAATAGTTCATTAATACATATCTCTATATATAAAAATGAATCCCCATTTCCCTTGGTCACGGCATCACGCGTGAATGGGTAGACCGATTTTAATACGGTTTTCACTAATGGAAAGAGGGATAAACGGGGAATGTTCTTATATATATATAAAAATTGCATCCCGGGCGAAGCCGGGGGCGGAACGCTAGTACCTAATAAAATCGTAAACGAGCCGTGTCGGTACATTAAATATTTTTTCAAAAAAAACAATTTATACACGTTATAATTATGTTACCGAAGTAAAAAAAAAATAGTTTTTAGAATTTTTGTTTGTTTTTCTGTGCGTTAGTTCGCGCAGGTAACTTCGGTAACATAAGTATAACGTGTAAAATTGTTTTTTTGAAAAATTATTTAATGTACGACACGGCTCGTTTACCTACAGTTTTATTATATTTATAGATTATATTATATTACAATTGAAGTCGCTATCCGCCTCTATCTGTTTCTCCTCTAAGGGCGCGTTCCCACAATGTCGTAATGATTAATTTATCGTCGGACGATTGTCGTTTCTAGCTTTTCCCATATAACCGACTGTTTGTCGTCATTGGGTTGTCAAAATTTCTTATCTTTGAACGACTGTCGTATCTAGTTGTTCCAATTGAAATGGACGACATTTTATCGGTTCACGACAATCGCGTTGTTGTTTGCACATCGGTCGCTTCTACTTTCTTTTGGAGATCAGTGGTGTGTGTTTGCTCCCGAGTAAAATGGATGAAGATGAGCCTAATATGGGCGCGGGGGCGCGAGGGGGAGAGGAGACGATATTTTTATCGTGGCTACGACATAATTTAGTGCCGTCACGATTTTTTTATCGTTTTGCGACTGTCGTACTAGCCGTTCCCATTGTCTTGATAATTTGTCGTCACAACGAAAAAAAAGTCGTAGACGACTGTTAATCGTGTCATCCTATATGGGAACATCTCCATTTAAATATACAAGGCACGACGACGCTTTAAACTGCACGACTATCTGTCGTCACGACATAATGGGAACGCGCCCTAACCCACCCAACAGATTGATACTGTTTTTACTAATAAAAGAGCGACAAACTAGGATCGTTTGTGTATATAATTTGGAGAGAAAATTGCAACCGTGCGAAGCCGAAGGCTACTCCCTAGGTAACTATATAGTGTTTTATTTAAATTTTTAATAGTGGCAAGGCATTCTGCATTTCAAAGTCAAAAACTGTTATCCTGTCTGACGGCATTTACCATCTCCTTTCACCGTGAAATAACAGCACGTGTGATTGCTGTTGTGTTTCGGTGAGTGAGCAAGCCAGAACCCTTTCCCTTGCTTATCTCTTATGCTTTATCTTAAAAAGGCCATCTCCTAAATTGCGGTTGCAAAAATAAATATAACCAGGTAAAAAAATCCAAATGTGTCACCGAGGGGAATCTAATAAGAGATATAATCTATCTTAACTTATATTGTATTATAAACAAGCGAACCGCTTCCGACTTCGTATTATTATTTTCTGAAAATTATTTTTAAAAATCTTCCTTGTTTTAGACTGTTTATGAGTGAAAACCGCATCAAAATCCCTCGTGTGTTTTAGGAGTTAGAGAACATACAGAAGAAGCGGACAGCGACTGCAATTTATAATTTGTCTGTTTGTTTTATTGGTTGAACTCTGGAATAACCAGTCGGTTTTAAAAAAATATTTTTACTTTTGATAGTCCAATACTTGAGCTAAAATTAAACAGCGGGTGAAACCGCGGGACACAGCTAGTACTTAATAAAATAAAAAGGTAATTTTAGTAAAATTAAATGAAAACATCAAAAACCATAAACGATTTAAAAGCATTTTGCTGTTTCATCGCTATGCCTGGGAAAGCTAGAATATTTTTGTACGAAAGGAGACAATTTGAATATGCATGTTTTGTTAATTAAAATGTGGAGAGGAATTTTATTTAAGCAAATAAAACCAACAGACGAAAGATATTTTTTGTCAAAATAAAATTAAATGCAAAATGCATAAGTGATCAGTGATCAGTCGGAAATATTGTAAACTTTCATCAGTAATTATTAGAACTATTTTTTGACTGAATAACTGATTTTAACTTGACGAGCTCTTGGTCTAGTAGTCAAAGTGCTTGCTGTCTTATGCGTCTAATTAGATTTAGAGGGTGTATGCAAGTACAAAAGTATGGTAAAAGTAGCCATTACAAAATCCACGCCATTGTTATGTCTAAGGCTAGATGACTTTATATTAGTATTTCTAACAAAAATTATAATTTTATAACAAAAATAATTTCACCTTTATAAATATTCCATACCGGGGCCTTATATGGTTATTAGATTGTTGTTATTTATAATAAGAAACATTAATTCCTTTATTAATATTAATATAGTTTACAAACAATTAAACACAAATATTTGCATGCCCTTGGCGGGTAGAACATACTTTGTACTGTAACTGCTGTATACAAATTAAAATCCTGTAAACATGTGTTCGCGCAAATGAAGATTTATTTTATTTTTTATTTTTATGAAAATCGATTCTTAAGGAGTAGTTAAACTCCAATAAACTCCAAAAAGACTCTTAGTTTTTGCTAAATATTAAATTTTTTATCGTGAAAGTCGACACCTTGGACCGGATTTTTAGGTGCTACAAATGGTGCTACAAGGTGCTACCGGATGACTACAAATTTTTAAAGTTTTATTTTCAAAATAAAACAGGGAAAAGAAAAATTTAAAACAAAAAGTATCCCTATAAATAAGCTATCTTTTCCTTAGAAGGATAGTATAATATTTACACGATAGCGCTAGACTGAGATGGATAATATGTACTATATTATGAAATGTCACAGCGAATTCGATATTTTTATTACTGTTTACGTAAATTAATACAGCTTAGTAGATGAGATGTGGCCTGTGGACCTGTGAAACACCAAGACTCGTATTGATATCGTAGATCGCTCTAATGCCGCTGCCACACACTCGTCGAGTGGCATCGGAAGTAGCGAGGAAGGAGGCAGAGACGCAGTGACAACATGGGGAGACAAACGCTAAATACTAAAAATATCCATTGTTTAATGAAAATGTTACAAGAAATAGACAAGACAATTGCTTTGAAAAAAATATATATTATACTTAAACATGTGAAGAACCAATTGTATTAATTAGAATTTTCGTTAAAGTAATAGAAACTCCACAAAAAAAGTTAGAACACAAGAAGAATTTGACCTTTATTGAAAATTCTCTCGAAAACGGCTTATTGCACGCATATGAATCCTGTACCTATTAATAAGTTGATATCAGATTAAAAAATTGTATTGATAAAAAAAAAAATTTTGTGTAATGTTCTAATGGTAAAAACAAAAAAACACAATTTCTAGGCCCGTTGAATTGTCTCCGCCGCCAGCGAGTTCTATAGTAAATGTCATTTGCCTCAGTGAATCCCTTATGCCATACGTCATGCTTCTCGTTATGCCCACCGCTCACTGTTTTGACAGTTTTTTAGGCGCGAGTAAAACGACCGGCAACCTGTGACATGAGCGCGAGTAGACGACCACTACAAACTACAAACATAATCACGCCGCGCACGCATAGCGCATAGCAGTCCGATTCGAGCGCTCATTACGCACTCGTCATGAGTAATTTTTTAACACGCTTTTTTAAATCATGCCGCCGCGCCGCCGTTGTAACGGGACCACGTCTAGCGTAGTTAACCATGACACTAAATGAAGAGGACAAAATTAATTAAATTAAATAACTATTGTAAATAATATTATATTTATTTTGTGTATTTCATTACGTGCATCACTAAAACCAAATACAAGAAAAAAAAAGGGAAGTAGCGACGCAGGAATTGGTTATTGTACCCGAACGAGCCTTTGTCCTTAAAATCAACAAGAGTTAGCAATAAATTAGCCGCAGGCTTCATTTCTTTCTATTAGAGTGTTAGGGCCTTAAAACCTTTGTCTAGTATATTTTGTTGCATTATTTTTTTTGCATCATTACGAAAAAAAAAAAAAAAACGAACCGGCGCTGTTTTATTAGATGCCTTACAAAACAGCATTTAAAAAGAATAGCTATTCATATATCGCAGAATAGTGACCCCAGATGGCGGACTGTTAAAATATTGAAGCTATTGTTCGCTAGGGAAAGCGTTGTATCTTTGTTTCTCGTAACATTCTATTGAGCTTTTACAAAGAGACGGATATGGACTGCACGCCAGATGCGTATCCCAATTGTCTTCAATAATTCTTTAAAAGAGCCAAAATTGGACACACAAGACCGAAAGAGACGCCAATATGGCTTTCATTAGAGGGAATGCGAAGGGAAGCTTTTGAGATCGCGAGGGCGGCTATTGGGGAGAAGATTGGGGGCGGAGTCTGCGTGGACGCAGGAAAAGTGGATAATTGGTCAAGGCAAGGGTTGGGCGAGACGAAGGAGAGGGTTTGAAGCGTAGGCGCAGAGGGGAAATGACAAGAATAAATACGTAATTCGGGGGGGATTCGGGAGAGTCGAGGGTCATCGGTCGGAGAGTCAACGGTCATCGGTCAGACAGTCGGATAGTCAGGAGTCAATAGTCGGACAGTAGGATTTTGCCTGGCTTCATCGAATTACGCGGGAAAATACTTAGTGGCTCTCACCCTTCCATACTCAGCTAGTATATTTTAATTGATTAATTATAGACAGAATTGTTATAGTTAGGTAACTAGTAAAATAAGTGTATTAGTGCGATTTTGTATAGCTTTAGGCGAAGATATAGAATCTATTAGATATTCGCGAGTGAACAGTGACCAGACCATCGGGCAGCGCTACAGCGAGTCCCCGCCTATGCAAGTGTCAACAAGGGTAAGCAGTATCGAAAGGTTAGTGGGCATGTTTATTATTTGCAGGGTTAAACTTTTTGCAACAAATTTGTTAATTACGTTCTGCACTGTTGTCTAATGTTAATGATGCATTACAATTGTAATAAGATGTATTGATTGATAATACCCGTGCAACATATTGTTTGTTAAGGTAGTAAGTGGCAGGGGAGATAGAAACAATTAATTTTATCTTGAACCTTATATTTTCCTTAAATACAATTTACTTATATTGTACTTAATATATTAATTTGTGTCTATAGGTTAGACTAGTATCCTCGATGAATGTTTACTATCTGGTGTTTACCTACCCCTGCGAATTATCGTATCGCACTGAATAAGGGTATACCTGGGCTATAATTAGGAATAGGAAAATTACTTACTTTAGTGTTAGGTATTTCTCTAGTCTTTAGGCTCTGAACTGGTTACTGTATTATTAGGACAGAACTTATTTTATTATTAGGGTTATTGAGCAGCGAGAGTAAGTTAGGAAGGGAAATTATATGCAGACGGTGAAGGCATAGCGAAGGAAATATAATACTAGAGAATATAGCTATGAATGCGTGTGGTATGAACGATAACATTGGGTGATTTAGATATTAGAATATAGGTACATAAACAAATTAAATACCTACGTAAACACAAGCAACGTATCCAATAAGAGGTCATCCATGATGGTATTGCCAAGTACGTACGAGTAAGGAAAGGGAATTATGTAGGATAGGATAAAAGGTATAATCGAGTAAGGCCGCTGCCGGATTTGATATGTGAGGAAATTAGGTACACTAGAATTACTGATAGGGAAGCAGTTAAAAGACTGGAAGGCTATAGGAGAAGCGTTCAAGAATTATTTAGGTTAAGAATTATGGTAAGCATGGTTGTGCGATGTATGCTTGAGTGGCAGAGCACTTAGATAATAAGTGTTATACAGTTTTACATTATATTATAATTTATACATGCACTACCTATGTACTCATATACTCAATAGGGATATACGAGTAAGAGTGGGAAATGTACGTGAGTAAGTTGGTATTTATTGCTCATATAAATGTAGGACAGCTATACCGAGTAAGAGTAAGGGTGTACGTGAGTAAGCTGGAATTTTACTGTTCTCAGAATCGTAGAATAGTTATACCGAGCAGACGAGTGCATTAGTTAAGCAATTAGCGAATAAGTGATTAGGACCCATAGTACTGGCAACGTCGAAATAAGATCTTAAGGAAAGTAGCATTATGTGAGAAAGTAAGGAATTAAGCATACGCAATGTCAGAAGGGTTAGGTAGATATAGCTCCGAGCGAGGAGACAAACACAAGCAATATCTTGATGAGTGGAAGGGCGTGAAAGCACTTAGAATATAAATGTAGTTAGCTAATAAGGTGTAATCTAGCCATATTGCGTTATCAACACCATAAGTTAGCTAACCGCATAATTCTAATTATTGTATAGGGAAATAGTAAGGTAATAAACACATGCAACCTTCTGGGTAAGCGGGCAAGAGTATGCTATGATAACATAAATGGAGTCAGCTAGTAAGGTGTGGTTTAGCCAAAAACTACGCCATAAATTAGCTAACTACATAATTCTAAGCATCATATTGCGTGAGGCAAACCCTTTCTCCTACTCATAAGAGTAGCGGAAAGTCTTTAAATAGTGTGGAAATCTGATGGTGTGTGGTGTTTTAAGTGGTGGCAAATAGTCTTTGTGACCCCTTTTTCAATATATAATTTATTTGGAGATTGTAACTCATACGTAGTATACATTCTCAGTTACATATTATATTTCCCATTTGGGTATTCTGAAAGAAGCCCTTATGATCAATCTATGACGCAGTTAATGAGTTTAATACAATTTAATGTATCTTAGACGAAATCTAATAATTAGTCATATACAACTACAAGTACTAGACAACTAGTCATTATAACAAAATAATACCGTATGACTTTTGTCTTGCCATTTAAATGGATCAACCTCAATACAATGATTGCCAATTGTTACCATATATATCTTCTGAAATTATACACAACATGGATTCCTGATATTGAATATTGACCGCAGATCTGGTTGTAACTCAACAGTCTGCTTATTTCAAATCAGCATTATAATCTAACTGAAACTTATATAATTTACAGTGCATGGACATTGTACCTTTATTGTTCCTGAATAATACCTGCAGAATCAATTGGGTTTGGCCCTATTAACTTATACATCCAACATTGTAAGTCGTAACCAACGTGTGCGACTATAAAAAAATATAATTACTATACTAGCGATACATAAGTATTGCTTTGTTCCAGTTATTACCTACATTGTAAGACCTGTCTAATTAGACAGTCTTAACAACATATCTGCTAAGAGCAGCCTTATGGACCTGTGAAACCTACCTATTATGAGTTTACTCAGAACCGGCTCCAATCTCCATATTGAATTGGAATTAAAACAATTACTATTTTATTACATCATGGAGAAGCTCGTGGTCAGCTAACACGACCATTTGGTGGTTCCCACCTAACCACACAACACTGAATCAAAATATCGTCATTTGAGTGGCTGTAATCAGGCGTTGCTTTGAACATGCGTGTTCACTTCTTCGGCTGCCACGATTCAAGTAAGGCGTAAACCGCGAGGTGGCACCATCAGTTATTGGGATCTCTGGATTAGATGTTGAGGTCGCTGACGATCTTAAGCGGAAGGACCGCGGGGGAGGTGCCCAACAGTCGAAGTCAGTAGAATCCCGTGTCGCTAACCGTAGTCAGAAAGAACGTGTGCAAGCAATATAAAGTAAAGACCTGGTACAGACCTTTCAAAGAGACATCCATGTTCCTGAAACCTTAACATCATAATGATGGTGTTAATTGACCTAGAGAAGCTCTCTGGTAAATATTAAAACAACTATTTATATGGGATTGGAGGATTCCTTACATCCTACCATTTATCGTCTTCGTGACGCATCGATACTCCTCATGTCAAGTGGGGAGAGGAACCTGTGGTTTGACTCTCACACCTGGAGTGCGATGGTTGGAGCACACCAGAATCCTTAACTTCTTCGTTGAAGAATGAGTTCGTAGGTTCCATTAGCCTCATGGCTTATAAAGATTCACTAGGCAATCAAATGAAATCTAATCGAAGTTAGTTTAACTCCTTATTACTAACTGCTTCATGTATACTTAAACCCTCAGTACTTAGAAACCCATGTCAAGAAATATATTTATTTAATTCATTGAGCATTTTAGCACAAAGTATTACGTACCTCTATAAAGAGCTAAAGGGTTACTATCAAACACAACGTAGAACACTACCACTATTAGACGATCACAATGCCAATAAATTTACCTTCATACTACATTTCTTTAATTAAACGGTGCTAGTTAGAGTTGATTTTATCTCTGTTTAGAAACCCAACACATATAATATAAGTTTATAATAATTACCATTATGTATGTGTGTGTGAAGAAAGGAAGGTGTGTATTAGGTATAAGTTGTAAATTTGGTTAGATTAATCATCAGTTAATCTATATCGATCTATATCGATATATTGATATTTATTGTTAAGGGGCGCACGTCGAAAGTCGGCGTAGTAAGGGTATCGTCAGGGGGGGAACGTTACACCGTGATACGAAAAAATATATGTATATAATAGCGCGTATTTTAGTTTTTAAAGCTTGCTACAACTACAACACATCAGTGAAAACCGCATTTAAATCGGTTAAGCCGTTTCTGAGATTAGCGTGCACAAACAGACAAAAATTCTAAAAACTATTTTTTTGACATCAGTTACATAAGTAAAACGTGTAATTTTTTTTCTTTGAAAAAATATTTAATCTACATACACGGCTATATTATACGTCTAGAATAGATATGTATTATAAACATTATAGATACTAACATGTATAGAAGTTAGAATAGTGAGCTAAGTTAACGAGTTTTAGTAGGTACTATCATAGATAAAATACTACTTGTACTATGAAAAATATAATGTATAATCCGCGCGCAATGAGAATGGGATAAAACCTTGTCAAAGTAAATCGAAAATGACAGTTCGCAAGTAGCGTTAGCAAAAAAGTTCTGAATATGAATTATAAATTAGTTATTTCTACGATCTATCATAGGTTCATGAAAATACACAAAAATGTTTCATGGTTGAAATCCTTTTAATAATAATGTTTAGGTATATTATTTTACAGTTATTCCAATTCCAAGTTTTACCCCTTTTTCCACTCATTATTAATTATCACTAAAATAATTACACAATAAGATATAAAACAAAACTCAATAATAACAACTACACAACGAAAACACAACTAGCAACAATGATATTATAATAATCATTGACTAGCAACTATGCGAGCTTCGACGCGAATTTTTGACGCTACGGCTGGCCGGCGGACCGCGCGCGCCTCAGTTCCAAAAGGTCGCATCCCATTCTCATCGCGCGCGGATTATATACTGTTATAGACAAAGCATTTTTTTTTTTTTTTTTTTGAATAAAACAAACGATATAAGTATTCAAAGAGCTTGTGGTACATTTGCACTGTACCACAATGCCTTTCATAATAAATCAGGCAACTTAACCAGAAATTCGTTAGTCCACAATCTACGCGGTATAACGAAGTTTTAATAATTCACAATGTTCCGAAACTGTTGACTCTGAAATTAACGTGAAAGCCGCCAGTAGCTCTATGTAAAATGGTAATTGACCGAGTTCATAAGCCGGTTAGAGGTTACATAACCTTCTCGCAATCGCTATCTGAAACAACCTTGCTGAATAAATGACTGTAGATCTAGACGTCTGAAAATCTAGACAGTATTTTTCATATTTTTATGATGATGAATAAAAAAACGGAAACCTTATAGGATCACTCGTGTGTCCGTCTGTCCGACCATTCCCCCTCCCCTTATCTCCGAAACTACTGAACCTAAAATTTTGAAAAAAAATACAGAAATTATTTTTCTACTTATAGATTTTAGGAAAACCTATAAGAAGTCGATGTTATTAAAATAACATGGTAAATCACTCAATATCGTACGGAGCCCCCTTCACGGGAGTTCAACTCGCACTTGTCCCATTTTTTATGTAATAAATGAGTTCTGTATTTTATTGCTATCCTTAAAACAAGCGCGTCGCAAGCAACGCTACGGGTGCTGCAAAGTGCGCTGCCAACCCTAGTAGGCTTATGGGTTAAGGCCTCAGGAAGGGATAGTGCAATGGGCTCTGCCATCTCTAACCCACCGAAACACAACAGCACACATGCTTTTATTTCACGGTGGTTCTCACGTTCACCATGAAACTTACCTTTTTTTTTATTAAATCAAGGTAGCGCTTGACCACTATCTCACCTGATGTGAGGCGCAGATGCGGCCGAAGGTGGACCACGCTTACCCAGTAAATGCCCTATACTAATATTATATACCAATATATAAAGCTGACGAGTTTGTTTGTTTGAACGCGCTAATCTCAGGAACTACTGGTTCGAATTGAAAAATTATTTTTGTGTTGAATAGTCCATTTATCGTGGAAGGCTATAGGCTATATAACATCACGTAATCAGTGTCCAGTACCGCGCGCCCCACGCGTACTCCACCGCCGTATGGGCCACAGCGAAGCGTGGCCGAGTTCAGCTATAGTAATAAAAATAAAATCGTAAGCGAGCCGTGTCTGTACATTAAATATTTAAAAAAAATACAATTTGTACATGTTGTACTTATTTAAAAAAATGTTTTTTAGAATTTTTGTCTGTTTATCTGTGCGCTTGTGCACGCTAATCTTAGTAACTGCTTAACCGATTTGAATGCCGTATTCACTGATGTATTGAACCAAGCTTCCCGTAAAATTTTGTGTTTGAAAGCGGGCTCAGCTAGTACATAATATACATATGTATAATTTATCGTGGAGAAGGTTTATGAGATGTTTTGCAAAACAAAAAATTCGACATGAAACGACATAAGCCACGAATGTTCATCAACAGAAACCTTTGTAATACCGCACGCAACATTGAAACAAACAAAATTTTCAATTAAAATATTTACTTTGGTTCTTCGCTGTAAAAATAAACCGGCATCTATCTTTGTGTCGGGAAACCGTAAATCTTAATTAAGTTCACAACGAACGAATCAGGCGGTATTGTCGTCCATCAATATTGGTGAAATGTATTATTTTCGGTACACGACAACGCTTTTAGTTATTGACAGATGATATCGGTTGCGGCTTAATGATTGGATCAAGGATATTATTTTTATCCTGACACTGTAGATCCTGTTATTCCAACAGTAATTTCAACAAGTTTTCTCCCTCTGATCTCTGTCGACATTTCTGTTACGAAAATCTTGCATCTCAGACAAATTTTCAAATTTTCAAGAGATATGTTTGAAGTAAAATACAATAAAATAATCTTTATTTTTATCTGTATATTATTTTACTAGTTGAGCCCGCGACTTCGTACGCGTGGTATTCGGAATAACGCGTAACGTTTTCGTTTGTAAAAAGATTGGAATGAAATATACTTAATTCACAATTTTTGTAATTTTTGTAATTTACTAGCGACCCGCCCCAGGCTTCGCCCGGGGTGCAATTTTTATATATATGAACATTACCCGTTTATCCCTCGTTCCATTAGTGAAAACCGAATTAAAATCGGTCTACCCGTTCACGCGTGATGCCGTGACCAAGGGAAATGGGGATTCATTTTTATATATAGAGATATTAATATATATAAAAAGAAAGGATTTGTATGTATGTATTGTATTTTTGTATGATTGTAATGAATAAACTCAAAAACTACTGGACCCATTTTAAAAATTCTTTCACTTATTAGCGAGTATCTTTATAGAGGGATAAAAATGGTTATCAATCGATCCAAAGGTGTATAGAGGTCGACAGACTATATTGAAAAATAACTATATGCACTACAGTGCCTTTTATTTTTGCGGGGCCGAAAACTGTTACACCCTCTCACGTAACAAAGAATTATAAATAATTAAATACTGATTTATAGTATTAAATACTGATTTATAGATTTATAGTATTAAAAGTATTCTTGAGCTGCAATTTCTACTTTCATAACGTTTCCACGATACGACCTAAAGCCATTGAGCCATGCACAAACATAACTTGTCTCATTGTTGACATAAGGTGACATACGGACGTCACAAAAATACCCGACTACACGGAAGTTCACTTCGATCGATTCAGAGCGCTACGGAAAGTAAATAGTGCCTGGGAAGGGCTCCCATTTAAGAGGCGCGTGTCACATGCGAGCAAAACGATTAATCAGATGCGGTGTTTTTTTTTTTTTCATTTGTCCTATTTATTTAATATTTTTTTAATTTTCTAAATTTTCGGTTTGTAATTTTCTATTGCGGATAATTTTCTGCAATATTCCTGTGAAAGTAGCGTCAAAATTGGTTCAGCTTTTGCTCGTAACAGCGTATTTTAAATTTTCCATTTTACTATCCGATAATAATAATTGTTACTTGTTACTAGATCACGCAAAATCGGTTGAACTTGTTCGGATGAAATTTGGTATGACCTGGATTAACATATAAATTATTTTTTCCTGGAAAAATGTTAGGTTTTTCCATAATTGTTGACGATCCAATTATGAAAAATTGGGGTCATAGCCATCACAGTAATAAAGATGTCGGGCATATTACTCATATATTTTTCTTTTTCAGCGCGCACTAAGTAGCGGGAAGCAAATAGTTGTGTTATAAATTTTAGTTTTGTCAGACACGTTAGTACATAACTTATTATAAACAGACTTTAATAAGTTAACTTAAACAATATACATAATAATAAAATTGTATTAAGTATTGTATTACTGTAATTATTTTACCACAAAAAATTCAATACAAATGCACTGATAACCGTCTTGATCTATTTAAGTACTGCGGTGTACTTCTTTTTATAAAAAAAATTATATACTAACTACTTGTTGAACAGTATTTTCGTGATGAAATTCAATTCCCCAAAAATCATATAATTCCTACCAGAAACATCACTTCAAAATAACTTAACGCACTTAAATTTAATAATGAATGTGGTAAAAGAACATCGCAATACTTAATTCCCAATCTAATTAATAAATTGCCTATAGAAATAAAAAATAAAATCACACCAACAAATATTAAAAAGATACTAAAAACACACTTTGTAAATAATTAAAATTCAAAACAATAATAACAAGTTAATAATAATATTAAAAAAGTTAATTTAATTAATCTCATTTTATTAAAATAAAAAAAGACAAATAAAAATTGGGTCAAGCTGTATGCAATCTTTTAATTATTTATATGATTTATTGTCTAGACCAGAGGTTCCCAGACTTTTTTTCTCATAGACCACTTTCAAAATTTAGTTGGTTCCGGTGGACCCCCTGCAGCTACATTTCTACCCTATTCCCAAAACTCGACAAAAAATGTGAAGATTAGTTCTAACTAAATCTAAAAGATAATAAATTTCCATAATTTGCGTTGCGGCTGAGTACCAACCACGAATGGGGAGTTTTCTAAATTAAATATTAATTATTGGTTTTTTTGTCACCCCCATTTTTTGTCACGCCAACGTAGACCCCCGTCAAGTCTCCCGTGGACTCCTGGGGGGTCCACCTAGACAACTTTCGTAACTAAGGGTCTAGACAACCCTTGTAGCCGTTAATTAATTAATTAATTAATAACATTAATGATAATGAAAAGGAGATATTTCTAATCTCTTTCATCTTCATGACTAAATACAAATAAGGTTTCTAAAAAGAATTTTATTGTTGCCTCATCCAAAGAAAACTGGTTCAAAGAAAACACACCTACGCGTAGATTCGTAGAACCATTCATTCATTCGGAAAGTGGTTTCATGAATAAATTAAGACTAAAATACAAGTTGAGCTCTCGCATTACGTTTTGAATGTGTTCACATGTCAATTGAAATATAAAAATCACTGTTAAACTCTGTTAAAAATTGAGACAGATTTAACCACGAGGTCTATATTATCTTCTATATCAACACTCTATATAAGTTGTTGTCGTTATATATAAGTTGTATATAACGACATATCTATATAAGTTGTAAATAAAGTCGTTGTCTGCCCTCTATCTGTTTCTCCGCTAACTTCTTCTAAACAGTTAACAGATTTTGATACGATTTTCACTAATAGTAAGAGCAAAAAAGGAGGAAGGATTGTGAGTTGCTGAAAAAAACTTGCAGGAAAAAAATTAATCCGTGCGAAGTCCATGGCGTGTAAAATAATGTCATATTTTCTTTGAAGGCGAGTAATTATGAAAGAGCAGAAAATTAAAAAAAAAATACTCACTAAGGCCGGCCTCATACATACGTTTTCCGAATTCGATTTCCGAATTCGTTTTCCGCGTTCGGAGACCCGAATGCATCAAATCGATAGAAAATACATTGACTGCCGCACACATTCGTTTTTTTTCCGTACGGAATATATTCCGTACGTACGTTTCGAATGTGGGCCCGTGCGTTCGGAATCCCCTTACGGAAAAAACCTAATGACGTCATTCGGAATGCAGCGCTTGCATACATTTTGTTTGTTTCGGCGCACACGTTCGAAAATTTCTGTTCGGAATCGCCAGTTGTTTGTTTTGTGTTGTTTGTTTTTCACGTCTCATCACGAGTGCATCAATACAATGTGTGAAGCAGAAGCTTAAGTTTAGCTGTTGAAAAACATCCCTGCTTATGGAATATACACGACAACATAGATAAAGCACTCTTTAGATAATGCAATCGCAATTAAATCGTTGTTCTCCATGGTCGTGCGTTCACAAAGCCACCACTGAACGTACTGGCAGTATAATATTCCGAATGCAAATTCCGAACGTCTGCGCTAGGCACACGGAATTCCGAATACGGAAAACGAATTCGGAAAACGTATGTATGCGCCCAGGCTAGAAGAAATGAAGAAGAAATGTTGTAGAATTTCTATTTCGTTCTTATTTTAAAACTGTAAAATTATTTAAAAAAAAAAACAAATCGAAATATTTATTTATAGAAATTTGAGTTTTACAACAATTGTTTAAAACACACGAACAAAGTGCTTCCCCTTAATAGACACTAAGAATATTCATTGGACGCTATTCTTAGATATAAATTACACTTAGAAATTTAAGTTGAAATTAAATTACTTCTTAGTCTTAAACCACGTCCTTTATGTATATTTAATTTTTTTTAAAAGTTACATTATTAATAATGGACAGATGTTTTGGTTATTTTTCGCCTGTTTGTCAACTTAATTACTTGAAATCAGATTGATAGGCAATTACACACTCCAAGAGCTACCTCATGCATTGACTGTCTCTTTACTCGTACCATATAGGTAGGAAGGTCTAGGGACCTATGGCGTAAAACTTTTGTTCTCAGTTTTAAGCGAACGTCTACCAATTTGATAATGGCCAAGCGACCTTGGTGTACAAATCGACACAACACATTACGTTACAATGACACACTGACACGAAGATATTTCTGAATTTCAGCGGTTATTTCAGAAACACAAAATGGTCTCGCTAACGCAATTACGAGGTTGCCTCGCTGAAATTTACACACACACCTTACAATGTGTAGCAGTTTTCTGCGTACAGTAAACGTGGTAATACTTTTGAGAATATAAACCGCTAATTAAAGTTCCTACGAGACCGTTAGCGTAACGATATATAAAAATATTATATCAGCTAAACGTCTCTCTGCTACCCTACACTTTATTACCCTATTACCTTACATTATAATATAGAAAGAAAGAAAGAAAGCATCTTTTATTCCTCTAATACAAACAATATATTATGAACAAATAATAATTACATACAAAACAAACAAATATATAAACAAGTAATGAGAGGAAAAAGGAACCCTGGCTCAGTTTAAAGTTGTGGTACAGACCACAACACTGATATTCTGCCAGGGACCAGATATTCAAAGAAAAAAAAAAACATTTACGCGGGACTATTCAGAACACGATTATACCATCAATCGGCTGAAGTCGTTGTCCTCTTGTCTCTGTTTAGTAAGTAACTATGAGTTCCGAATAATAACTTATTCTCCTTTCCGAGTATAAGTGCATGGTCAAAAGATAAAGCGTTCTATTAGCGTTGAGCGCAAGCCAACTTCTGATATACATTATTGCACTCACTTAGACGTGGAATGCCCAATATAGTACCCATTCTGGATACTACATGAAATGGAATTGTAAGATTTATTTGGATAGCGTCACAAAAATAATAAAGACAGAAAAATCACAAAAAGCGCAATACACCAAAAGATGTCACGTCACCAAACAGTACAATTGAACAATAGTATATGGATAATCTCATTTTCAGAGCATTTAGGGTTTAGTGCTACGGAAAAATTCGTATATTCCCAAGCGCAGTTTGGGAAAAAGCACATTAAACGCTCGTATTTAAATCTTTAGTCATACCTATATAAGACACAAATCATGAAGAAATGCATATTTAATCTATTGTTTGTTCTTTTCTTTATGTTATGTCGACAGACAGGCTGACGGTCCACTTGATGGTAGGTGGCTACCGTCGCCTTTAACACAAGCAACGCCAAAAGCTGTTGCAAGTGCGCTGCCGACTACAGTATGATTGGATAAGGGATTAGGAGGGGATAAGGAAATGGGCTCTGGCATCCCTTACTCACTCACCGAAACACAACAGCACGTATTTATGCTGTTATTTCACGGTGGTCTTCTGTAAGGGGGTGGTCACTGCCGCCAGGCGGGCTTCCCAAATGACTGCGAAACGCAGTGTGCCCTACCATTACTTTTCAAATCCAGACCAGTCATTTTTTGAAAATTACATTAAAATTTCTAAAGTTGACCCCGCCGGGAATCGCCGTGGCATCCTTGCCACTCAGCCAACGGGCCGTCAAAACAACTAAGTCTAGAAAGTAGAAATTAAGAACTTAGGTTTATTTTATGAAGTAAGCCATCCGCTAAGAAATGATTTACATTAACATTTTATTGTAATCCTGCACAGTATTTATTAGACACTGGTTCGAATTGTGGATCGAATGTGTCCGGAACGGAGAATAAGCAATAAAGCGTCCATCTCTATCCAACCCACCTTCGCCCATACAAACACATCAGACACAGTGATCCCTCGCTCGATATTTGTGTCCCGCACTGAAATAGATTTGAAATAGGTCGTCGCACGTTGTCAACGGACTAGCGCCAGTAAATAGACAAAATTAATTTGTCCTATCATTTAGGACGATGTCACTGGGTGGTTAAGACGAAATTTACTTGTGTTCGATTTCGGTGAACACATATACAGTGTTTTCTGTTTGGTTTAGACAGTTCATAAATAAATTCCAATTTGCTTCAATCGATTCGTTGATGATAATATAATTTTGAGTGTTAAGGCGACGCAGCGATTAATGGCTGTGATCGCATACGAAAACGAGAGCGCGCTAGCTTATGTCGTAAGGTCGTATGCGACAAAATGATTTTTTATTAAAAAACTATAAAGTATTTTAAGAAATCCAACTGTAAAATTAAAAAGTGTATGTTTATTTTAATGTACATAGAAAATTTGGAGGTATAAATTGCACTCGTTTGCCTGTAAAATGTAAATATATGTTTTAAAAGAGGTTTCTTTTAAAAAAAATTCTCTCTTATAAAAGTTTACCAATCGTGTAATCCAACTGACAAAATGAAGTCAGTAACATGAAGAAACAGATTACCAAACATTACTTTCATATGTTTTGTCATTGCTGAGAAAAATCTAAATCCCTGCCACCAAAATTTCCAATTCGTCGCCTTAAAGTTGAATGAATAAAATGTAGGTATTATGTACTCGTACTAGCCGTGCCCCCGACTTCGTACGTGTGGTATTCGGAATAAAGCGTAACTTTTTTGTTTCTGTGATTAGCTCGAACAAACGCACAGACAAACAGACAATAATTCTAAAAACTATATTTTTGACTTCGGTAACGTAGGTACAACGTGTTTAAATTGTTTTTTTGAAAAAATATTCAATGTACAGACACGGTTTGATTATGATTTTATTATATGTATAGATTAGTTGAAGAAATTTGATTAATTATGTGACCTTTAAGCCTGCCTGTCGCGTTTTATCATAAAAAAGTCATAATCATTACCGGGTAGACAGAGTTCGGGAAGTTCGGAGGCATCTTCATATTCAAAGCGAGCCTCAAAATAAAGGTAATGTGTTTTTTACCAGTGATGACATATGACGCATAATGTAGATACACGTCTACCATATCAGAAAAAAAAAACAATATTTCGGCAAAAGACTAAATTTCAAAGCGAATTATTGAATGTTTTTAAATATATTTTGAATTACGTGCGAAAACGCTCTTAGGTGTCATGGCGTCGCGTCTGATGAACCGTGACGTCACCGACATCTCATCAGATTTTTCATTCTGTCAAAGCAAAGTCAAGCAACACGATGGCACTTACCTGGGCGTGATGTCATTCGCTCTGACTGCTGTTTTAGTTAACATGGCCGATTGCAGTTATTTATACTGCTATTTTATTGAAAATCTTATTAATCTCAATCTTAATACAAAAAATGAGTAATTTTTTAGACTCCTTTCAACATATATTTTTCTCCAAAACCATTTATTCTTTGATTCTTTAATACCGTCATCATGCCTATTATGGGTCTTTAAGAAAGCTCAAAGTCAAAGTAAAAAGCACAAAGCTATGGAGAGGACTATGCTCGGAATGATTTTCTTCCTTACAAGGTCGACAGACAGATTTATGTTCTACAGTCGTACAAACATAATATGAGAGTAAAAATATATAAAATTTCTAATAAACTCATTGTCCTGTATAAAACGTGATAAAATTTATATGGGCATCAATACATTCATGCAAACAGTATACTTATCATAAAAAAGTTAAAATCATTGCTAAGTTAAACGACAGTTAAATAAAAAGCTACAAACGAATTTATAAATTTAAACAAAATTCTAAATAAACTTTATTAAGATACATCTTATATACAACTCGAAATAATTTTGGTATCAATTCTTCCACGCAAACGGCCTCAATTCACTGCGAAACAACGTCATAAAATCCAGCCCAGTCAGCACTTTACAGCGACAATTGATATTTTGTGAAGCGCTTTAAACACTTCAAGCCATACCGACTCCGCGCTTTACAGCCTAAAGTGACGTAAAGGCCATAAAAAGAGAGGAAGAACAACAAGTTGCTGAAATTGGAAATTTTTAGACAAACAAAGTAAGGAGTTTATGTGCACGATATAAAACCCTTTTAATAAATTTCAAAAACTATATCTTTATACATTAATTTTAACATATTTTAAACGTAAATAATATTTGGAGCAATTATTTTCGAATATTATTATTTTTGTATGTATTAAATATTTTTGTTTTCTATTATGATTTCTTAGTTTAAAAATAGTTTAAAACAGCATTAAAAATGGTGAAAGATGTTGCAGATTGTTCAGAAGTCAAAAAATACAAACGCTTATTGCGTCTAGAGTAAGTTGATTACAATAAGGCCTTAGATTCAGTCTAAGCTGGTTTTTCAGGCACAAGAGCGTTCTGAATTCCCGTAAGTGTCTATCCAGTTGTAGAGACATTGTCATACTCTCTCTTCTACGTCTACGAAGGGTATTAGATGGAAACTCCGAGAAGTCATGGCCACAATACCATCTCTACTCACGTTCGAGAAGCCACGAAGTATCTTTTCGTTTGAAATGTTTTAATTCCTAAAATCTAAATTTATGGTAAGTAATTTGTGTGTTACCAGAAAATGTTGTAAGCTAAAGTGAGGTCAGTCAGCTACAGCTAAAGAAACTTTTGTTTAGTGATAAACTGCTAGTTTAGCTCAAAATTGCTCAGTGTCCTAGTCCTAGAGCTGTACTCGGAATTTCCATGTGAGAAAAAATCTGTGAGACCCAAAATTGCTCGAAAAAAAAGCAAACTGAAATGGCAATAAGCAGGTTCGGCCTAAAACCTGAAAAACCCAGGCCTTAGTTGGTGCAATTTTTAAATTTTGCCTTGGCCGGCATCTATCCGTGTAGGAAAGATGAGGCTGACGATGGAGCGCGCTCACCCAGAAGATGCCTATTCACTCGAACCTTGAAAAGTTTGGGTTTTATGATTGTATTAAAACATTGCATCAATTCTTATACATTTATATCAAAAGTACCAGTAGATAAGTGCAGTCTTTTGGCGATTTATGGAGTAAGTTTGTAGGGTGGTTAAGACGATAAGATGATTAAAAAATAAATTACCTTGTTGTAATGTTAATGGAAAATTTAAATAAGGTCATCATAGAAAAATTGAAGCTTTTTAATGTGTTGTGTGTTAAATTTTATAATGCCTATTAAAAAGGTCCTATTAATTTACTTTCTTTAAGAATTTATTTTAAATATAATTTCAACTTGTATTGTAAAAATGAATCGCTGCAGCGATGCCGTACGTATACCGCAAGTTTAATGGCCGCACTTTACAACCGAAGTCACTTTCAATTTCCAGCATCAAGCGCTTTATAGTTCGCTTCGAGCGTGACACGCATAAAACCGCGAACCACAATTTATATTGAAGCAGTACGAATTTAATAAAAAGAGATATATAACAGAATCGCGCACATAGATGGTAAAAGTCATATTAGAGGAAAAAGGCTTTATACTTTCAAACAACATTTGAACTAGGCATTTAAAAATGTATTCTAATTAAAAATTTTAACTATAAATTTTAATTCATTGATATTTATGTGAAAAAAGAACCGAAACATGAGCTCAAAGTACCAAAATACAATTCTACAAAATGTACAAAGTGATATTATAGACTAAACAATAACATGGCAATGTTTTAAACAAAAAATGTCCTTTCAGCACGACTCTAATGCAACACAAGCATGACTGGAAAGAAACGATTCTTCAGCAGATTTCAAGATTGGCCTTCATTTAGTGTCGATCTTATTTCACGTCATATTATATACATGTTAGGAAGTATATATATATATATATATATATATATATATATATATATATATATAATATAATAGAGTATATGTAATGTAAGCACAAATTTCTTTCTTTGAAGACCGGGATAATCGGGTGCAAAGATGTTGTATTAGTCTGTACCTATAGATGGATCACAAAATGCAGCAATATTTTATTCTTTCTAACACCTTCAAATTGTCATAAGATTGAAAGAGACATACATATATAATCTGTCGGGTCGAAGTTGAGTGAATGTCTCCATTTTGACTATACAATGCAAGCTAAAGTTATAGCGTATAATAGTGCTGTGCATTTTTATTGATAACTAGATATCGTTGATATAGATTTTAAATATATGACGGATAAAAAGTATGGCTAAATGCGTTTCGGTGTACTGTTTGGTTATTCAATATAAATAAAATGTTGGTGCGTACTTGTACTCGCCGCATTGCTAATCGGTTGTATGAGATTGTATGCAACCTCTCGCATTTATTTCACCAAAATATTTCAAAAGAATAGTTATTTTTTGAGTAGAAATATTTAGAATCCATCCTTAAGGGGTAGAACGGGAGTAGGTTTTTATTACGAGAGAAAAAAAACTCGATAATCTTAAAGTTTTATTTTTAGAAACGATATCACAGATTGGATAATCTGTGATATAGTTTCATTTTAATCTGTGATATCGTTCATCTGTGATTCGTCAACATTTTAATTTAAAGACTTGCAGTTAATGTTGACGCTTGGGTATCCACGTATTTATTAGTAAGTTTTCTTTTTCTGGGTAATTTCTGAAAAGAAATAGTTTTTGGTTATTAATGATTCAAAAGATTTTCATAATTTTCATAGATTGAAGCATAACTTCTTTATAACTTATAGATATTACTTACTGGTTTACACGATGGTGGTAATTTTGGGAATATTGTCGGCACTGCATACGAGTGTAGAATTTTACGCTGATATCCTTGGCGAAAGCAAGAATCTTCAAAGTTCATCGAGCATATTATTGTATATTGCGAAGCTCTCCAATCGTCGGCTTTTCTTACATTTTTTGTCCACGTTTTTTTTTAAATCGATGTCGGTGGGAAATCTGTTATAAATTGATAAAAATTACTTTCAACCTGCAGTGAATGCTAGAAATTGTCAACACTCTACTAAAAATAAATTAGTTATCGATATCGATAAACTTATCAAGATCAGACTACAGCACTATAAAGCAAGACAAATGTCAAATATTCCGATTAACTTTGGTTTTTGTAAATTTTAGTTATAAACACCAGCTTTTCTTTAAATAAATCAACCTTAGAGCTGTGTATGCATGTACAATGATTCATTTTTAGTAAATAATTATAAAAATTTGTTTACAAAACACCAAAATTAATGAGTGCGAGCTGTGCGACTTACCGGTGAAATGATATGTTTCCATTATTCTCCTTCAAAACACCCACTCTACTTGGACAAACGGGAACAGTACAAGTTATTCTTGGCAAGCAACAGATTTATGAAATCACACTTTCGATTTTTAAGTATTTTAAATCACATAAAGCTAAACGCGCTTGTTAACCAGCATGATATAAACAAATATGACGTTGCCTCTTTTATGGCGCGCAGCGTTTTAAGAGGTCATATTCGGCTATTGTTATCTCTTTTTAACATACGAAATGCAGCCATTAGAAAGACGGGTATCGAGTATCGAAGGAATCTTCAATTTTTATTGTTCCATCTATACACTAATACAATTATCTTTGATCGGGTGAGCCTGAATCGCTCAGACCTTACAAATAAAAATAACTTAATCAATTAAGAATTAACGTATAATATTATATAAATTAACGTAAATTAGCCTTAGCATCTCTCACTAGGAGTTCATACCCTCTTTTTCCATTAGTGAATACCGAATTAAAATCGGTCTACCCGTTCACGGGTGATGCCGTGACCAAGGGAAATATGGATTTATTTTTATATATAAAAATATAAAATTACTTGTCTTTTTTAACATAAAAAATTGCTTGTCATTCATTGTTCGTTTTGTTTCCTTTGTAACATTAAAAAGTGTTTTTTAAATATTGCTAAAATAGTCCTTTTCCCTCTTCCACCATTTTCAGTTTTACAAATAGTATATTTACTTTTGCGGAAACGTTACAAGAATCGTTACGTGATCGTTATACTGAAGTGTCACACAAAATACGACCTTGAAATTTCACCTTCACCGCGCGCAAAGAAGTGTCACTTCAAAAAATAAAAATAAAATGTCAAGTTTATTAAGTTAATCAATCCCTCTTAAGAATGTGCCACAGAGCTAAAAGCCTTAAACACGAGACTTTCAGAAATGGAAAATTTAAAATTCACAAATAGGTACATTCAAAATAAAGGCTCGAGGAAAAAACAGATTTCTCGCTGTTTTATTTTCCCTGGACTGAGACAAAAGTGTCTTAATTTTCTAAAACCGCAAGAGCCCTCGCTCTATTTCTCGACTTTGAACGTATCAAAATAAAATCTAAAATCGTCCGCAGTTTTATAACTTTTCTAATATAGGCTTTGTACTTTCCTACAAAGTTTTCGCGTTATTTCTTATTATTTTTGCAAATTAGATTGCCTTTTAGGGCGTTTTCTTTGTGTTATTAGGCAAGTTTTTGCTTAAATAAACAATCATTTAAAATAACACCAGGGTCATTTCATAGATACCTTTTTAAATTTGCTATAACAACGTTGATTAGTTTTCGATACTTTTAACATAGTTATGAGTCGTAACTATGGTTTATGAAATATATTTCTTAAACATACACAGTACATTTACACAGTATCTTTTTGTCTTTTTGTATGTGTCCGCTAAACTTTGAAAGCTTTCAGAGGATTTTGTTCCTTTAGGTATACACTGGTAAAAAGTGTTATTTCTAAGGCTGTTTTATATGAATGACTCAGGAATATTTATATCTAATTTTATATTTTTCAGGAAAATAACACCTGAAAAAATATCTGACATCTTTAAAGCTGTGACGACAGTAGTTCCGCTGCGGCTGCGCTGCGCTGTGTCTATGTGCCTTATTTCATCTATCTGTGTGTCAAATTTTATCAAAATCCGTTCAGTAGTTTTTACGTGAAAGAGTAACAAACATACATATGGACATCTATGTGGGTTGAGTTATTAAGTCATGATTTAATATTTAGGGTGAAGGTACCGTTGCTAATTTTTGAAAGTAATTTTTGTAAATATGAACCACGTGATCTGTTTGGTAATATTAGTTTCATTTCGACATGATTGTGGATTGGAACGTTTTTCTGAAACTACGTACAATATATTTTAGTAGCCATATTTATATTAGATTATACAATTTTTAATATTTAAGTCAATTATAAGTCAATTATAACCTGCGGAGTGAGACCCGGTGACCTAAATACAGATATTTAGGTCACCGGGTCACCATGGGCACCATGGGCACCATGGTCACCATGGGCACCGGGCTCTCATACAGTTACAACCATTGCCTGTATGTGTCAATTTAGATTAAGATTGTTTGTATCATTTGTGTGGTTATTTTTATTTTATTTATTTATTTATTATACATGAAATAATTAGAAAAATATTTACAATGTCCCATAAAACTGGAAAGCAGTCATGGGATCAAACTAATGTTATCAAAAATAAAACTGAATTTAAAAATAAATGTAACCTAAATTAAAAACCTAAACCTAAACCTAAATTTCATTAATTAACTTAAAGAAAACAGATAATATTTCATTAATTTATTTTTAAATATAGTTTTATTTTTCTCGTGGACAATGTCTTCAGGCAAACTATTCAGAATGTAGGGCAACCGCTTCTTTATAGTTCTGTCACCATAGTAATTATTAACCCTAGGAACTACAAATTTTCCCAAAGACATTGCCCTCGTATTGTGCGTATTTTTCACTTTATCCAATAGTGAGTCACGATCTCGATTGCCATGACTATTAACTAAAATAAGTATTTATTTTTTATACTAATAGGTAATATTTTACAAATTTTAAATAATTTTGTGTAGTCATTGTTTAATTTATTTTTTACTTTTTTGTTAACTAATAATTTCAAAAATTCAATTTGGATATTTTCTATTTTTTCAACATGGGATTTAAAAGTTAGTCCATAGCAATCGAGCGCCATGTTATATGTGATTGTGTGGAGCAAATAAGTGCATTATTATTATTATTAAGTACAATTTCTTTACAATTTAGACGGCCCGTTGGACGAGTGGCAAGGATGCTTGCCTAACGTCTCAGGGGCCCCGAATTCGATTCCCGGCGGGGTCAAGTTTGGAAATTTTAATGTAATTTTCAAAATTGACTCTGGTCTGGATTTGAAAAGTAGTGGTAGGGAACACTGCGTTTCGCAGTCATTTGGACAGCCCGCCTGGCGGCAGTGACCACCGACTTACAGAAGACCACCGTGAAATAACAGCATATACGTGCTGTTGTGTTTCGGTGAGTGAGTAAGGGATGCCAGAGCCCATCTCCTTATCCCCTCCTAATCCCTTATCCTTAATCCTACTGTAGTCGGCAGCGCACTTGCTGCACCTGTAGCGTTGCTTGTGTTATAGGCGACGGTAGCCACCTACCATCAAGTGGACCGTGAGCCTGTCTGTCGACATAACATAAAAAAAAAACATATTTTATCAGGCGTTATATCTTTTATTTTTCAACGCAGACGAAGTCGATGACACCAGCTACTATTTCAATAAGTACGCCGCAGTTACAATCGAGAATAGCTATACCTATAACAATGTAAATCGCAAAGAATTTACGACGATCATATTTCAGGGAGCCCACTAAATCACTGTATATGATAGGGGCTAATGGAAGAGGGAATTTAAATACGCCCCCAATTGAAAAGTTAGTCGGTGACATAAATTTTTCGGTCGAACCTGGACAAGACGTGAAATGTTAATGGGGTTGAATGAAAAATACATGGCCCAACATATTTTAATTTACATAAAGAGTCTGTCAAATTTTATTATTTAATAATAAAAATTGGGAAGCAATGATTTTAACTTGATCTTTAATTAAGTTATTTAAATTGAGTCTCATAACAATGTTTTGATTTTCTAAATACTCATTTTTACCAATTTGATTATAGTCTCCGTAATCTACACTAATAATATATAAAGGGAGAGAGGGAATTTTGTAAGTTTGTTTATAAATTTCCGGAATCATTACACCTATTTAAACAATTCTTTCATTATTTGAAAAATACATTATTCCAAGTGGACATAGGTCAGATTATTATTATGTATATTTCAAAAATATTAAATATATAGATTATATTTCCCACAAAAATATTGTAGGAAAAAATTTCGAGGATGGCCACGCCGTATTAGGATGGCCATAATATGGCGTAGCTAAATAGACTTGTAAATTTGACGATGGACTGAGAGATTTTGTACCACGTGGTTCTAAATGTCACGTTACGGATTCTTTCGTCTTGCCCGATCTATAATACAGTTGCAAATCTTTGGTATATTTACTTCCTCCATTGCACCCGAGAGCGGGGGTTAATCGGTCTTGTTTATCCTAAATAATATTATAAAAGCGAAAGTGATTTGTTTGTTATCTTTCACGCCTTAATTACTCAACCGATCGTTTGTCAGGTATACAGAAAAGGACTTTAGAGTACCTTTCATTCATAAAGAAGCTACTGTTCCCGAGTGATAATCTAAAATAAATATAAAAATATTCAACGCCTGGCAAAAATTTATGAGCAATAAAGATTGAATAAATGTTTTAACACCTAAGAGAATGGGGTGCGGACGAAGTCGCGGACAAAAGATAGTTTTAGGGTGGAGACAAACGCTAAATACTAAAAATATCGATTGTTTAATGAAGATGTTACAAGAATTAGATTACTTTGAAAAATATATATTATACTTAAACATGTGAAGAACCAATTGTATTAATTAGAATTTTCGTTAAAGTAATAGAAACTCCACAAAAAAGTTAGAACACAAGAAGAATTTGACTTTTATTGAAAATTCTCTCGAAAACAGTTTAAAAAATTGTATTAATATTTTTTTTTGCGTATTGTTCTAATGGTAAAAACAAAAAAAACACAATTTCTCGGCCTGTTGAATTGTCTCCGCCGCCAGCGAGTTCTATTGTAAAGGTCATTTGCCTCAGTGAAGCCCTTAATAATAAAGAGTAAGAACAGATTTTGTAAGATTGTTTACATGTGTAGGGTATTCTCAGTAAACAGTTCACAATTCATACAAATAATAAAATCGTAAATTAGATACATATTTTTGTAACTGTACATTACATATTTAAAAAAAAAAAAAAAAAAAAAAAAACTTATACACGTTGTACTTACTTATGTTACAGAGGTCACAAAAATTGTTTTTAGAATTTTTGTCTGTTTGTCTGTGCGTTTGTGCACGCTAATCTCAGAAACGGCTTAACTAATTTGAATGGAGTTTTCACTGATATATTGTAGTAAACTTTTTTTTTTTTTTTTTTTTTATTATAGATGGGTTTGCTCTTGACCAGCATCTATCCATGTAGGAAGGATGAGGCCGAAGATGGAGCGAGATTCCCGTAACATTTAGTGTTTGTTTCATTTCAATCGGTTTAAAATCAAAAAAGTAACGCGCTATACCGAGATTACCTTGCGTAGGAAGTTACGAGTTCAGCTAGTCGAGTATAAAATCATTGTCATCATTGCAGCCGTAAGACGTTCACTGATGTATAAAGGCCTTCCTCATAATTTTCCTGTAGGACCGGTCAGAAGCAGTCTGGATTCAGGGTCGTCAGTCCTTCCTCTTTATAGCTCGCTGAGCGATGTTGAGATTTCTTACGAGGCTCATAAATATCCTTAAATAGTATAAATTGAAATAAATCGAAGTCGCTACCCGCGTCTGTCTGTCTGTCTGTATGTCACCTAACTTCTCGTAAACCACGCAACGGAGATTTTTTATATAATTTGCAGAAAAAAAATCTCATCCATGCGAAGCTAGTAAGTATATAATATAAAGTTCAGTTAGATATATCTGAGAAAAATTAAAAAAAAAATTGTTAGTTTATTAACAGTTGATATTATCACGTGCTTTAGTTAGTTACTAGATGTTTTGCAATAGGGGATCGGACAGTAATCTGATTAAAATCTAAAATGTACTTAGAAAGAAAATATATAATTTTTTACGATTATTTATCGAATAATAATTTAATATAATTCATTTAAATATTTTTAAATGAAGAAATAAAATTTTATTATTTACAATATTTTTAATCTATACTGAAACACCAATCACAGTGCGTGACGTCATTTGTGGGCAATCATTGTCTTATGCCAATGCAGCTGTTTTGTTATGACCACGAATGACGTTACGCGCTCTCAGATGAACTATCGTGGCGTTTTGGCGGCATTTTCAAACAAACAATATTAAAACAAGATTTTGAGTACCTAAAAGGCCATAAATGAATAAAATAGTATTTTTTATGGGAATAAATATCCATGAAGATTAATTTAAAACACTTTCTGAAAATTTGTCCGATCCCCTATTGTGTTTAGTATTTAAAAGACTTTTCAAGTAACGAGTAATGGAATAATAAAGCGACTTCATTAAACTTACCTTTCTGAAGCTGACCACCCTAACAGAATGTTATTCAATTTACAAGCCTCGTATAGCGATTAATATTAAATGGGACTCTGCCCAGATTGCCACATTCGTAAAACTTAATTTGTTTTTAAATAATTCTTCCTAAGGTGCCTTCTCTACGAGGGTTGGTGACCTTCCTGGCTATAATTATTTTATTTTGCCTATTTGAACATGCCTTAATAATTAAAAGGCCAAAGTTAATAAATAATTCATGCTAAATAAATACAATATTATAATACTCTTCACCTACACATTTCATACACATGAAAAATACATTAAAAAACACGCCACATTAGGTACGCAATACACACACTCACTAGTTCGAATTCATATTTATTTTTAACTAGCTGAGCCCGCTACTTTGTACGAGTGGTATTATAAATCGATTCGAATGAAACAAATACTAAAAGTTACGCGAAGCTTGCTACAATAAATCGGTGAAAACCGTATTGAAATCGGTTAAGCCGAATCAGATATTAGCGCGCACAAATGCAGAGAAACAGACAAATATTCTAAAAACTGTTTTTTTTTTACCTTGATAACATAAGTACAACGTGTAACATCTCAGGAACAGTAGTTCCTGATGCTGCTATATTGCGGTCGAGGCAAATGATTTTTCACTTTTCTTCTTAATAAATCCTTTATTGTTTATCCTCCTACAATTTTACATATTTCTAACGTTTAACGGAGTTATTTAATTTTTATATCAATCAACAAATTCAACAACCATATACTTTTATACAAAGATGTTGTATACACACAGAACAACTTAACCACAGAGTATTTAAGTTAACAGATATTCTCAACACCTGAGATTAGCGCGTTCAAACAAACTCTTCAAATTTATAATATTAGTAAGTATAGATATAGATTTTTAAATATTTATTTTTTACATTAATATGTTTAAAAGAGTCATGTGTATTTGAGGAATGATATAACAGTATTTTAGTGAGTGATGATGAAACTTACAATGATGACTGTTTATCAATACCATAACTTTTACGAAGTTTGCCTCCAGCAACGGTAGGAAAAATTTAATACAAAATATTATATTGATCTAAAACACTCGTACAAATTAACATTACAATCGTTTCTACTCGTTCCGCTGCACAAACTGCCTTTTCCAGACAGTTCACATAATTGGAGCAATTCCCTGTGTTACACTAATTCGACTAACCAACGAACGAACTGAAAAATTAACATTTTAAATAAGTCTATTTTGTGCATAACATAAAAACTTTTATAATGTTAGTTTTTGCGTACCTACTAGAATATAATGTAGATTTGAATCACTCGAAGGTTTTTCTTTTATTATTAAAGATGGGTTTGCTCTTGGCCAGCATCTATCCATGTATGAAAGGTGAGGCCGACGATGGAGCGAGTTCACCAAGATGATGCCTATTCACTCGAACGTTAAAAAGATTTGGGTTGTATGAGCTCGGAAATACAGACGCCGGCAGGGAGTTCCAATCCTTAGCAGTGCGCATTATAAAATATGTTTTAAAGCGCTTGGTCCGAATTAGAGGGATTTCACCAGCCGTACGTCTGCATGTCCGATATGATTCAAAGGCGGCATGATTCACAGAAACAATAAATTATATAATATCTAGTCACCTGCATCTGCCTACGCATGGATTATTTTTTAAATGTGAAGATCAGGCTGATGGTCCACCTGATGATAGGTAGCTACCGTCGCCTATAATACAAGCAACGCCAGAGGTAGTTGCAGACCATAGTTGGATTAAGAGTAAGGGTAAGGAAGGGATAGGGTAATGGACTCTGGCATCCCTTACTCACTCACTGAAACACAACAGCACATAATTATGATGTTTATTCACGGTGTAAGAGTCTAAATTTTTTTAAGGCAAATTTTATACACAAAAATCTCTCGTTTATCGCTTTTTCTATTAGTGAAAACAGTGTCAAAATCCTTTGGGTGATTTAGATACGGAGACAAGCGGAAAATGCAATTTTTTTTATTCATCACACCTTTTAAAATAGAGGTTGAAACCTTCGAGGTGCGGATTGAGGTTCACTCTGAACTAATCTTTTTTTAATGAAACAATTTCAATTTGACGACTACATTTCATTTGTACTGTGTTCATAACATGACGCAGACATCGATATCATGGGAAATAACATTCAATTCACCAGTGTCAATGACACTGATAGTATATTAAAGATATAAAAATGTTTATACATACAACATTGCGTCCACTAAATTCTATCTTATTTATGTTTAGATTAAATTTTTTTTGTAGGCAAGCTATATAGTTGTTGATGACTACCGTCGGCTAAGAAAACAAGCTACCTGGTGTATCGAGGATTAGTGCGTGTCGAGTGCGTTATCGACCTTGATGTATCTTTTGCTAATGGTAACATTTTACTTGCGTACCAAAACACTTTAAGCAGATACATAATTATTTCATGGTCTTATGTAAGAGGAAGATTACCGCACCCAGTTAGGCTGTTAATTCCCTTTATTTATGTCATAATATATACCTATTTTTAATATTGTTTCGGTAGGTATTTAATAGGTCGGGGGAAAAGTTTCTTCGCATTTTATATGAAAACTCAAGTTTTTTTTTTTTTTTTTTTCAAAGTTTATTTACATATATATATATGCCTTTTGCCACCTTGTAGGTAAAGTGACATGATCGCGTTGCTGTAGAAATTTTGGGACTTCTGATCAAAAAGATTTTCACCGAAGCAGGTAAAAATCTGAAGATGCAAGGTCAGGGCTATATGACGTATGAATTAACACCTCCGAGCCAAACTCTCTTAATTTTTGCTGAGTGGCTAAAGATGTGTGTGGTCTAGCGTTGTCGTGATGAAAGACCACACCCTTTCTATTGATCAATTCCGGCTGATTTCTCTCAACTTCTTGCTTCAATCTCATCAGTTGTTGGCAGTAGAGATCCGAATCAATGGTTCTGCCCAGCGGTCAAAGCTCGTAATGAACAATGCCCCTCCAATCTCAGCATACACACAGCATCACCTTATTGCGAGTTAACTCGGGTTTTGGCACAGTCTGTGAAGCCTGACCGACCTTTGACCACGACCTTTTTCCCACGTTCTTGACGTACGTGATCCACTTTTCATCGCCAGTAATCAATCTCTTCAAAAACGGTTCGATTTCATTACGTCTCAATAAAAAATCGCAAATGAGTACACGATTCATAGGGTTTCTGTCAGTGAGCTCGTGTGGCACCCAAATATCGAGCTTTTTCGTTTACCCAGTTTTTTTCAAATGGGTCAAAACTGTTTTGTGGTCAATTCTCAGTTCTTCAACAATGTCTTAACTACTAATATGCCGATCTTGCTCCAAATTTTCAAAAATGGCGTCCATTTTATCGGTCACAGGGCGACTAGAGCGAGGTACATCTTTGACATCAAAATTCCTGTATTGAAAACGCTTAAACCAACTTTGTGCTTTTCTTACTGATACTGCATTAGGTCCATAAACGTCACAAATTTTTTACCCGGCTTGCGTTGCATTTTTCCTTTTTTGCAATAAAATTTTAAAATGTATCGAATTTCTTCTGCAGTTTCACTCGTTTTTCACAGAAATAAAAACAAATGAAGAATAGCTGGAAATAACATTTTAGTAATTGCTTCTTTTTTTGAAATGTAACCTTTTTAATGTCATCAAAACCAGCCAGATACAATTAGTACAGCCAAAGAGATTTTATTACAAGTTTATACATACTATATGCGAGACTTTTTCCCCGACTTATTTTTTTTTTATGTTAAAAAAAAAGGTTACTGGTTACTGCCGCCAGGCGGGCTGCCCAAATGACTGGGAAACGCAGTGGTGCCCTACCACTCTTTTCAAATCCAGACCAGAGTCAATTTTGAAAATAACATTAAAATTTCCAAAGCTGACCCCGCCGGGAATCGAACCCGGGGCCCCTGAGACGTTAGGCAAGCACTCTTGCCACTCATCCAACGGGCCGTCAAATAATATTTTAACTTCAACAATACACGACAATGGAAGCTATCTTCTATACTATATAATAATATATAAAAGAGTCGTGTAGTTACACCATTTATAACTCGAGAATGGTTGGACCGATTTTTATGATATTTGATTTGTTTAATTTGTCCCCACTCCGAATAGCAGAATAACTAAAAACATTTGAAATATTGACGAAAAATAATTGTTTCATACATTTTGTATGGAATGGATTTGACGCGGCACGAAGTTCGCCGGGTCCAGCTGGTTTAAATACATTACGCCCCAATACAATGTATTATAATGAGGTATAGTGATATAAATTTTAAATGTAGTAGATTATGCATAATTTACGCCTTGCCATAATTTACGACAGGCAATACGGAAAACGATTAAAACCAAATTGCGTTTAACTCACCACTTTAAAAGTCTCTAATTGTTCGGCAACAATTCGAAAATTAAACCAATATATCTTCTTTGTGTAATTTGCTTGTCTGTCGATTATGGAGATATAAGTATATGGCACCTATTAAAACAGTTTAAAATAAATAATAGTACATTACTGCAGAGACCAGGAAGTGAAGGATTGCCGGACGAAGTGGTTTCTGATCTGAGTTCGGCAATCCTCATTCCGGTTGAGGCTGGTATGCTTTTCTCAATAAATGTAAGGAAATAATGAAACACGTGATAATGCAAAAAAATGGTATAATATGAAAAAAATAATAAATATTTAGATAGGTACTGAAAAAGTCTGCTTTCCCGCCTTTTTTATTTTTTACTAGCGACCCGCCCCCGGCTTCCCCCGGGGTGCAATTTTTATATATATATATGAATATTCCCCGTTTATCCCTCTTTCCATTAGTGAAAACCGAATTAAAATCGGTTTACCCGTTCTCGCGTGATACCGTGACCAAGGGAAATAAGGATTCATTTTTATATATAGAGATTTTCAATGAGTGCAAAGGAAACGCCCCCGCCTAACGCCTGTGACAGCGGCGGGCGCGTTCGTGAAGACTCGTGAAACTTCGGGTTTCATCGGGCTGAGCAGCGGCCAGGAATGAATTTTCATACAACATTCTTGGCCTAGGCCGAGAAAGAAATGCATGAGCCAAGAATTACAAACTTCGTGGCTTGTTTTTAGTACAAGAATGCCTACATTTCCGAGCATGTTTGAGAAAATCATTTTTAAACCAATGACAGTATTAGCAAAATGGATTAAATATAATATGCTCAGCTGCCGATGCTAAAGCAGATTCGAATCCCGATCAAGTCAAAGAGAAAAACGTCACGAGAATACCGGTGTGTCTGTTTAAATTTTCGTTAAAAGTTTAAAGCCCGTTGATCCAATTCTAAATTATAATATTTGAAATAACATTTGACTTTTGACGAGACTATTTTGGTCGAGAGGTTAAAGTGCTTGCCTTAGCGCTATGTCTCAGGGATCCCGCGTTCGGTACCCGGCAGGGCCAACGTTGCAAATGAACATTTAAAAGTTGGCTCTGGTCCGGATCTGGCAAGTAGTTACAAGACATACTGAGTAGTACAGCCAACAGAGTAGTAATATAAATAAATAGTAGGTGAATAAATAGCTAGTATATTTAAAAATGTAATAACTCCAAAGACATGAAAAGTTATTTTCCAGAGACATGTTACGTGGAAAATCTTAACAGACATTTATTGCAAAAGAAATAACGACGCGACGCTTTAAGTACGCGGCAGTCAATCGTAGTGTAGTAGACATGTACGGCATTGTTGATCTACCGATTTTATTTACGATATTTCTATCATGTTTACTTTGTGTCTTTGTTTATTAAAATCATGTAAATACAATTACTATACTTAATCTCTGAGAGAGAAAATGCCCAGCCCTGTCATCGCCAGTTTTTTCGATCAAGCGATGGATGGAGATATCTTTGATCTATATAACATATTTTATATATATATATATTTTATAAAATAAAATCGCTGTACGTCTTGATTATTTCTCCGCTTATTTTGATACGATTTTCTCTAATGGAAAGAGATAAGCGAGGGAGGATTGTGTTTACAATTTGGGAAAAAAAATTGGATCCATGCAAAGCCAGGAGCGTGTCGGTAGTTACATTATAATTGTAATAATTACAATAAGTAGTACCTACTATACCGATGAAGCTCAAATCTTTGTGAGTCAAAATGGATTTAATTAAAAAAATGAACAGAACAATAATTATTAAATTTAAGAAAAAAGTAAATAAAAAAATTGAAGAACAGGCATTTTCAAGAGTAAATCTGTAACCGCAGTACACTTATTTTTAGTAAATAATTATTTATTAAAACAATATTCTAAAGAATTTAGCGTAGCATGAAAACACTAGGCTACGATTTTACACGCCCAAATGCTCGTAGCTTTAATGCTACGAAACCCAGTTCTTTTAAATTTAAACGTATTCTTTTAAATTTAACATATAATAATTGTGATTATTATTTTTGATTTACTACCTTAAATATTCAATTAATAAAAATAAAAAGTAAAAAGTTCAAATTTTCATTAATTGAATATTTAAATTAATTTAATCAAATTTAATTGAAAAAAGTTTAATGTGTAGGTCTTAATTTAAAAAATCTGCTTAAAATCTAGTACATGAGCACTTTAGTAGGTGAACTGCATTTGTTGTTATTGCAAAAATAAATAAATTAAGAAATTACATGTGATGCAAAAAAAACTAGTAAAATTACTACGATAGATAGCGTAGCTAGGAACTGTCGTCTATCGTTATCTATTCAAAATTAACACTGAATGTTCTACTCACCGACACTTGCAGCAGATTTACATGCTTCACAATAAAGGTCGTTTAAGAAATACACAATGCAAACAGCGCTCCGTACAATGGGATTATTAAATGCGTTTTATTATCAATTTTTCATTAAGGTTTCGACAAAAAACACGCCTTACGACGATCGCGCGTAACACGTTAACCCAATACAACCGTACACCGCGAGCTCGCAGGAGAAACTGGGAACAGGGAATGTTGTAGCTAGCTGCTAGCGTAGAGCGTAGCAATGGCTCTCTATTCTATACGTGCGTGAATGGGACAAACATATCCCGTTAAACAAAGAGAGATGAGTGTGCAGAGGTGCGCAGAAAAGAATTAGATGTTTTTATATGGACTATGTGTATTAGGGTAACAGAAGCTGTGCGTGAGATCTTTCGCTGGTGTTGAGTGGACAGTTTATTCAGTAGCTTAATAGCCAGCTTCAGCCATTAATTATACGAAAAAGAACTTCAACCATTGTAAAGACTTAAGGCGAGGACTTTGCAGAAAACCGTTATTTTCGTCGCCTAATTTGACTTGTTAGAGTAAAATTAAAGCTTAAATAAAAATACAGAGCATTATACACACTATATTTAAAAAAGTTTGAATCAGACAAATTTATATGAAAATATATATTTTTTTGAGAAAAAAAAATAGTAAATTGCTGTCCAAAAAAAAAAAACTAAAAATTTTCAGCGACAACTGCATTACTTTTTAAGCTTATTAAGTAACTTAAGTTCTGTACTAAAGTTTTAATGGGCTACTTTTATATCTTTTTTCATTTTTACACAATATGAAAAAAGATCTTACCAGTTAAAAGGTAAATTTAACTGGTAAATTTAAATGACGATCATAAGAGTTTCTTGGAGAAACCTAATTAGAAACCTAATTAATAATTTCAATTGATAAATAAATATTTTGAATTTAAATTTGAATTTTATTTGTCAATCTGTTCGGTTATCTCCGAGAAGCTACAAAAATTTGTTGTGCAACATTGCACCTTATTTCGTAGGTCATTCATTCATAGGTAAAAATTGTGTTCGGTCTGCCGTTAGTCCTTGTCTTAAAAGAAACCCAGTTTTGCCCCATCTAAAAATTCAAATACAATGTTTATAGGTATGTGCATTTCCTTCCGAATGTTAAAGTCTGTTTCTTCTAGATATATTTTTTCCACTGCATCACCTGTGGCGTAGCTCGTGTAAATGTGTTTAACACCATCTATCGAATTGCCAACATAATGATATAGATTTACCCACCTACGTTACACTCTATAACCTAAGGTTTCTAAGAACCTCTGCCGCGTAACCACTAGGCGAGAGGTTAAGACTTTAAATTACTACTATCAAAAACTGTCGTTCATTGTGGAATGTGGCCACAAGCGACTGAAGACATATATCAATATCTAAAGATGTCGGATAACTGCGCTTTAAATGTTGTAAATGTACAGATATTTTTATTTTCTACTAGTTGTATTTAGCCACGACTTCATCCAAGCCTTAAAACATTTATTCTATGTTTAATGCTCAATTATATTCTTGTCAAGCATTGATTTTTTTTTAATCCCTCAAAAACAGTACTTTTTCTGTACCAAAATTTTCCAGAATCTGCCATTTAGCGAATATTTCCAGTAAAACTAAAGGTTCCCTACGTCATTTTCTTTATCCCTGACGACGTTTATGCAAAATTATAATTTTAGTTCACTTTCGCACTTATAATTTTAGTTAGGATTTATTAATTGTGAAGAAAGCAAGGAAATTAAAGAAACGCAATGATTTGTGTAAGAAGTGGTTTATAAAAGGGAAGGTTTTTCTCATGTACGAGTTATTAACCGAAATAATAAGAGTTAGCAAGGTCAGTAAGACACGGGCAAAGTTCATTTTTGTACAATTATCTGTGTTTAATTTTTAACCAACCACTGGTTTTACATTTTTCATGACTCGGAATTAGATATTTATATACTAATATAATAAAGCTAGAGTCCGTTTAGTTGAACGCTTTAAGCTCGGAAACTATCATTCGGATTTTAAAAATTGTTCTTTCTTCCTTCCCAAACGAAGTGAAAGAGAGTCAATAGACTCTCTCTTACACAAATCTTTCACGGTGGAAAATGATGGTGATGAATCCCCGTACACGATATCCAATCGTTGTTTAATATTGGTTGGGCTAACACCTTCCTTTGTAAGGAATTTATTCACAGACCGATATTCGAATTTAATTATGATAAAAATATTGCGACTTATATAGTATTCTTCAAAAGGTCCGTAAAAGTTAATTTAATGACAGTTATATCTTGAAAATTATATATATATTTTTTTTTATTATAGATGGGTTTGCTCTTGACCAGCATCTATCCATGTAGGAAGGATGAGGCCGAAGATGGAGCGAGCTCACCCAGAAGATGCCTATTCACTCGAACCTTGAAAAGATTTGGGTTATATGAGCTCGGAAATACAGACGCCGGCAGGGAGTTCCAATCCTTAGCAGTGCGCATCACAAAAGATGTTTTAAAGCGCTTGGTCCGAATTAGAGGGATATCGACAAGGTGAGGATGGTAACCAGCCGTACGTCTGCATGTCCGATAGAAGAAAGGGGAAGGCGGTATGATCTCATGCAGCTCTCGAGCACACTCTCCGAAGTACATCTTATAGAATACACAGAGACAGGCAACTTTGCGTCTATGTGCCAGGCTCTGCAGCTTAGTTCTTATTAGTGTATCATCGCCAATGAGCCTCCTAGCTCTGCGATCCACCGAGTTCGTTTAGGTAAGCAAAAAATTGTGCCAATTAAAAGATATGTAGGTACACCTATGTATGTATGTATGATATGTACTCTAGGTACACCTATTAGGTGTACGTACACACATATATCTAAACAAAGTCTAGAATTAGTTAGTTCAAAAGAGTCCTAATTTTTAAGTAAAAGTGTCTGCAAATTAAATTTGTTATAGAGTGCCAAACTAAAAAGTTAGAGAGTGATGAGTAAAAAACGATTCGTAAAATTTCAAAAAGGCAGCTCGCCAGTCATTGGCATTCTATTTAACATTTCTGACCCGAAGGTTAATACGTAATTGTAGTGTCTAATGATAAAATTGGAAAATTCAATAAAAGAAATTCGATTTCAATACAAAAAGGTACTCGAATGGTTTTTATCTCGATCTACTGTAACATAATGATCATCAAATTAACTGGGACCGAAAAATAATTCAAATGGAATACATAAATTAAATAGACCAGGAGCCGGTAAACGGAATTTTCTTTTTTATGTTTCGATATTCGATATTGAATTGTTCAACGATGGCTTACATTAAATTTTATGCATATTTGATGCAATAGTGCTTGTAAAATTAATGCAAACGTTGTTGGTTAACATTATTAAAGTTTAATGAGTACATGAGACATTAATTATTAATAAAAACATGTGTATTGTTAATAATTAATATAATTCTCACTTTGAATATAGAGGGCAAACCAATAGTTATTAGGTACAATGATGAATTACGAATAAAAATTAATCAGAAAAGTTGTAATATTCAGTCTGGGTACTAAAGCCGGACCGAAGTGTACCAAGATCGAAGGAATAATACTTTTATGATCATCTTTTAGTTATGCTCATAAAGTATTATTGCTTCAACATTTATTTACAAGCATTTTTTTAACTGTTAGTCTCAATCAACATGCAATTATTTATTATTGATAACATGATATATGTTACAAATCAAAACTAATTAAACTTACATTTAATCATGAACCATAATGTATTTGGATTCTTTTTAACAAAATTAATGAAAGGTGTGTTTCAAAATTTTACTCCTAACGGAAAAAGAATAAAGAATGTAGAGGAAAAACAACATTTCAATAAACAACATTTCAATACTCTTCTAATGACGGCAAACACATTTAAAAACTATTAAAACTGAACATCCTATCTGGTAGCAGTTTCAGTTAGGGTGTGGTAACTACCACCGCGAAAGAAAGGCACGTGTGCTGTTGTGTACTGATGAAGGAATAAGAGTTGCCTGAACTCATTGTCCTATCCCCTTCTTATCCAATCGCATGGCGTTGTTTGTGATAATAGCCAACGGTAACCTACCAACAAATTGACTCAGACTGTCTGTGGTCCATTACAAGAAAAAAAACTACAATGGCTCTCTAATGAAATAGGCGTAACAGCTTGTCAGTTAAAATTCAATATTTCAATTATCTCTTAGTTGTTTCTTGTAATTATTTATTATTGTGAATCTAGTTGACTTCTTCTAACATTAAAGTTAACCTTATAAAACTGTTATTCGTTATAATTCATACCATATAATATTATAAATGTGAAAGTAACCCTGTGTGTCTGTTGCCTTTTCACGCCTAAACAGCTGAACCGATCATCATGAAATTTTGCATACACGTTGTCAAAGATGCAGTAAAGGACATTGGGTACCTTTCATCCAGAAAAAAGTACTGTTCCAGAGGGATCACCTAACGCCTCGCAAAGCTATAACTGCAATAAAGATGTTAGGCTTTACATTGCAGATAATGTCATAAGATGTCAGGCTTTTTTTTTTCAATGCGGGCAAAGTAGCGGGCAAAAAGCTAGTTACCATATTATATTTATGTTAATATGTTTCATAAACTCACCGCAAAAATAACTTATAGTTATTTGACTATTACTTTTTACTATTACCATTGACATTGGAATCATTATAATTGCTTTGAGCTCTAAGACTACAAAAAGTGATTATTGAAATACGATTTCACACGAAACCAAACATACTAAAATAAAATAAAATTACTAACCACACTTTAATCAAGTGTTTATGAGGTTTCTTGTTTTTACCTTACATGGATTTTTTCTTCATTCTTATTCCTATGAAATCTAATAGACTGTGGAGAATCGATTTGCGAACGTAAGAAACTTTTATTATTCCAGCACATAGTATTTTTATTTATTTGTTTATTTTTTAAACAATTTTAACACATTGTAACAGTAAACCGAAAAGTACTTACTCTTACTGAAATATAGGCTTAATACCATTTGAGGTTTAACAATAAATATACCATTTTCGGATTACATAATTATTATAGTTACTTAAAACATTGATACAAACACTATTTAATAATAGCAATGCATTATTATAAACTAAGAAAAACATATTAAGCTACATAACAAAAAAAATCATCTTCTTATACAGATAAATAACCTTTCTCTATATATAAAAATGAATCCCCATTTCCCCTGATCACGGCATCACGCGTGAACGGGTAGACCGATTTTAATTTGGTTTTCACTAATGGAAAGAGGGATAAACGGGGAATGTTTATATATATATAAAAATTGCAATGGTGCGGGTCGTTAGTATACAATAATATTGTTATATAAAATTATGATAAATAGCCAATTGACAGCAATCTTACAAATACCTAATATAATACAATCATTTTGTCAAAAAGGATCATTATTACACTTCGAAACTCTGTTGGAGATATCGCAAAAAATATTGATCAACACTTCAGAAAGTGTCGTTGATTGTTGTTCGCTGCTTGTTGCTTGTTCTAAGACTTGTTCTGCAGACTTACTTGTATAGTCGGATTTTTAATTCGATAAACTAAAATATTTGGTGGGTTGCCATTTTATTGTAATATATCCCGAGTGATCGAGTATTTGGTAAACGTCGTGATTCAATCTTTTTTATTTTATAATAAAAGATTTGGGTTGATCAGTAGCATAAGTAGCGTGGATTTGTAGTGACGGAAATGGATACTTCAAGATACTTTTATTTGCCTGTTTTTCAATAGAAAGTTTAGTGTTTAAACTTAGTGATCAAGCTATGTTATTTTGTTTTGCATAAATGATAGCGAGATAACAACAATAAAACAAAAAGATTGTGGAAACGCACTACTTGATGTAGGTTCAGAAGATAAATAGATGTTGGAATCGCAAATACAATTATTATTTTATTTTACTGTACAATACGCGTTTTAGATTGCATTTCGATGATATGAAATTAATTCGAAAGATAAAATAGTCTTGTTCTACAAGCAGTAAAAAATCCTATATCACTCATTAGTGATTCTGTTATCATTCATAATTTGTAGATGAAATCCAATCTACGTGACCTCTACGCCCGCCCCTAATATTAACATACCAGTAACAATTTACGATTCTGAGACACTGTTGCATAGTACATAAGTTACCAGTAAGTTATCTTGATTAGTATATTTGATAAATTAATTTTAGTTACTTATTAAGTCTATTGTAGAGGTCAGTCAGTGACATAAAATTAATATTTGTGCTGCAGAAACTGGTTACTCGTGCTATAAATAAAATGGATTCTAGGGAGTCGCTTTAGGATAAATTTAAAGAAATCAACAAACGAACTGTACTTTCACAATAAAACCCAAGTAAGAATTTATTGGAAAACTTAAGAAAAATTGGAATAATGATAAAATTGTTGAGTGCAGTGCTATACCAATAAGACACCAAACGACGCCCAGCAATTATCTATAAATAAATTCAAATCATTTATCAATAGACATTTGTGTAGTAAGACTTAAAATTGCTGCTGCTTGCTGACTTAAAATTGAGATTGATATGGAATGTATATTTATTATAGCCGAACTCGGCCACCACGCTTCGCTGCTGCCCATACGGCGGTGGAGTGGACACTGCTTGTAATAATACTAATGATCGTAGCGTGATGTTATATAGCCTATAGTCTTCCTCCATAAATGGACTATTCAACACAAAAAGGACTATTTTTCAATTCGACCAAGAAGTTCCTAAGATTAATGCGTTCAACCAAACAAACAAACAAACAAACAATCTCTTCAGCTTTATATATTAGTAAGTAAGTATAAAAGTATAGATATAGATTTCATTATAAATAATTGTAAAATTCAAGATATATATTTATATAAATAAATATCAAATAATACGGCTCTAATGCCAACAGAAGCAAGTTCGGAACCCGATCGGGCCTTTATTTAACGTTGGAAAATGCTCAAGAATACCCGCAGCGAAAGGGACGCTGCAGGGCTATGCCGGACTCCTACCCGCTAAAATCCAATGACTTTCTAACGCGGCCGTACATAAAGCCTCAGTCACACGTAGGATTTATAGCTGCTGTTTTCTGCTTGCGATTGTTAGCAGCTATAAATCGCCGCTACGTGTGACAGCTAAAAACCTCATTCCATGTAGTAAAAATGTCGTCTGTAGTAAATCGTTGCGCTCTGTGACAAACATCGTGGCTAATTTTAGCAACTGTCATGTTTAACTATTTTTCTCAAACATGCTCGGAAATGTAGGCATTCTTGTACTAAAAACAAGCCACGAAGTTTGTAATTTTTGGCTCATGCATTTCTTTCTCGGCCTAGGCCAAGAATGTTGTATGAAAATTCATTCCTGGCCGCTGCTCAGCCCGATGAAACCTGAAGTTTCACGAGTCTTCACGAACGCGCCCGCCGCTGTCACAGGCGTGGTAGGCGGGGGCGTGTTTCATTATTTTCTCACATTTATTGAGAAAAGCACTATACCAGCTTCGACCGGAATGAGGATTGCCGGACTCAGATCTTTATCAAGGCCTCGCTAAAGCTCGGCCTTGAAACCACTTCGTCCGGCAATCCTACACTTCCTGGACTCTGCAGTAATGTACTATAACGTTCGGCTATGTTTCGTAAGCAAAAATATTGGCCAGGCATTTATTGGTCAGAAGGGAGCCTTAATTTATAAATTAAGGCATATATGTTTAAATGTAATAGATCATTTATGCATACACTTTTATAAAAAAGTATGGGGCTTTATTTCAAACCTTACAAATTAAATAGAATACAAATTTAAAGGAGTAGTAAAACGGAAAAACTCTTAAAATAAATCAATTTATGCTTTTATAATTTAAGCTAATTAAGACTTAATTATTATTATTATAATTCAAAGTGGCTGTTGTAATTTGGCTGCTGTAAATAATTAAAATAAATGAATATTCTTACCTAATCAAAACTCGTTTACAAGCCTTTCGGGTTTCTTTAAATATGAACCATTAATATTTTCTCAATTAAAACGATCACGTCTCTCACTGTGTACTGTTATTATACTGTGTTTGAAGCTACCTGAAGGGCCGGCTGTGATAAATTCTAGACAATTACAACAGCAAATTGGTTTGCCCGTGTAATTCTTATGCATGAGACGTGTACTTCCGCATCGTGTTGGTTAGTTTACGAGCCATATCGAATACACTTTGAAGAAATTGGTTTTATCTACGGGTATCTATATATAACAGTGATTTTATCTTTTTAAAATAATTTGTATATAAATCAATTGTATAATATATAAAAAAATACATTAGATTTAATTATCTAATTAACTTTCATCGTCTTAGATGTAGAGCGTCCAGCTGGACATAGCAATGCCATCCGCCCCATATTAAACAATATCAATACGTATTAAAAAGTAGCTGTCCGCCTCTATATGTTTCTTCTTTAACTTCCTCTAAACCGTCCAACAAATTTTGATACAGTTTTCACTATTGGAAAGAGCGATAAACGAGAAAGGTTTGCAAGTTGCCAACTTCTTTGGTGCCTAGTAGCCGTGCAGTGTGTATTCAGTGATGTTGACTGTGTAGCTTGCATCTTGTAGTGATGTTGTATTTTACTATGCAGTTCTTTAGTCTCACTATTTTATGTAATACCTATATTGTGTATTCCTTTTAATTTGAATTTATCGGTGAAGATTTGTAATAAGCATTGTCATATGTATTGCATTACTCTAAAGTCTAAAGTTTAGCTGTAAATCTTCCTAAAATGAATAAATAATAAATAAATAAATATATATATATATAATTTCAAAAAAAGAAAAACTTGCGTCTGTGCCAAACCGGGGGCGGGTCGCTAGTAAAGACTTTCTTGTTACTAGCAATTAGATATTTCTCGTTCGAATTACGGACATTTGTTTCACTACTTTTGTAGATTATATAAATAAATAAATATATGTTTTATGTTAAAAAGAGTGGCAGGCCATTTGATGGTTCAGTTGGCAGGCACTGTAACGGTCCACTTGATGGTAGACCTACTTGAGAGGCGACTCTAGCTCATGTAGCGCCCGTGTGCAATCTATACCCTGGTGCCTCTCCATCAATATGTTGAAACTCATTTAATATGTCTTTTTTTTGGTTTTATAACATTTTAAATGCTTTAAACTGTTGGCCGTTCGTGGCGCGTCTTGCTTTGCTGCCACGAATGTCAATCGAAATCTATCATAAATTTGTTGATTAAGACAAAATCAAAAAATCAAAATCAAAATATTTATTTATCAATTAGGTTTCTCCAAGAAACTCTTATGATCGTCATTTAAATTTACCAGTTAAATTTAAATTTACCAGGCTTTCGCAAAAAAGACAAGATGACGATCCTGAGAAGAAACCCAGAAAGAAACTCAGAATAGCGAGACCGCAACGAGATTCATAATAAATCATAGAGCGAAAATTTGCTCTCGTCAAATTTATTTTTTCACACTACACATACTCTTTAAATGAACCCAAATTTGTAAAAACCAACGTCAATTGAATGAAATTACACCTACAGCTTCCCAAGGAGTTTTTAATCCGAATTTATATTTATTTTTCGTTTCTGTCTTTAATTTCTGGCCAGTTCTAAAAACTTTCAGTGCGGCCTATGTTTTAGAAGATATACTGACGCAGTCTTTTTGTTGTGTCAAACTTTTTTTTTAATGTTAAGGTCGGCAGACAGGCTGACAGTCCACTTGGTGGTAGGTGGCTACCGTCGGCTATAACACAAGCAACGCCAAAGCTGCTGCAAGTGCGCTGCCGACTGCAGTAGGATTAAGGATAAGGGATTAGAAGTGGATAGGGAAATGGGCTCTGGCATCTCTTACTCACCAAACACAACAGCACACGTGCTGTTATTTCACGGTGGTCTTCTGTAAGGGGGTGGTTACTGCCGCCAGACGGGCTGCCCAAATGACTGCGAGAACGCAGTGTGCCCTGCCACTACTTTCTAAATCCAGACCAGAGCCAAATTTGAAAAGTTGATTTTTCAAAGTTGACCCCGCCGGAAATCGAACCAGGAAACCCTAGAACAGAGCGTTAAGGCAAGCATCCTAACCATTAGGTAGCATTATTTAACTATTATGTTACTCGCCAGTCTATAAAATAGATGCTTTTATAACAAAACTCTGAACCCAAAAAAATCATGAACCCCAAGAATAACTGGTAGTTTTCTGTATGTCTTTAGAAAGTGAAATACACCTCCCCAACCCCATTGCTCCAAAAAAAAAAAAGCCGCTCAATGATGATGATGTGGATTACGAAAGAAAATATATCTCTTTATCCGCCACTCAAAAGGACATTTCAAACTGAAAACCATCGTAATGGGTGACGGCTTAAAAAGTATATAACCATCGAAAAGGTCGCACATCACACGGACCGTTTCATTTTCATTGTGGCTGAAGCTGTTTTATGCGAGTAATAAAAACTCAGCTCACGTTTGCTCGCCCTATATTAATATGTATGAATTTGGGAATCCTCTATTAGGGTTACTTGTTACAGTCTGTCGAAGGTAACCAACACCATTGATGTTTATCGTTTCATGCATAATAAAGAGTGAGAGAGACGGATAGACTGTACGCTTAAATGACTGGGATACCATCTAGTCTCTCTTATAGATTATTCTCAGTTACAAATCTACACTAATATTATGAAGAGGTAAAGTTCGTATGTTTGTATCGAAACTACTTATCCGATTTAAAAAAAAAAATCATCAATAGTTAGAATAGATTTTCAGGATGGAAGTAGGCTAAATATTTAGTGGCTGGGCACAGTGCACTTCGCAGTCATTTGGGCAGCCCGTCTGGCGGCAGTAACCACCCCCTTACAGAAGACCACCGTGAAATAACAGCACGTGTGCTGTTGTGTTTCGGTGAGTGAGTAAGGGATGCCAGAGCCCATTTCCCTATCCCCTCCTAATCCCTTATCCTTAATCCTACTGTAGTCGACAGCGCACTTGCAGCAGCTGTGGCGTTGCTTGTGTTATAGGCGACGGTAGACACCTACCATCAAGTGGACCGTCAGCCTGTCTGCCGATCTTAACATAAAAAAAATTCATGCGCTAAATATCATGCCGTAAAATGAAAAATCCTTTTCGTGATAATCGAATTTGAAAAGTAAGCCGACGATAAAACGGTCGAACGAAAAAGTTTCTTCAAACACTGCTTTTACGATGAGAAATATATGATTTCTATAGAAAAGTTGTAAAGCTTAATAATGCCTACAAAAAAGTCACCGACAGCAATTATATTGTCTAACTTTTATATTTGAGCTACAGAAACTACTGTGTCATATTGTCAACATCATTATGAATCTTTATCAAAATCAGCAAGTTTAACACACTTAATACATATGTTTTAGACGTATGGTTAAGATAATTATGTAAAGCGCGACCACGCCGTGAAACCACAGAGGCAGTGCAAAATCAAGACGCGTACTCGTACGTTACGACTGCGAGGTAGGTAATTATTGATTTTTACTGACACCAAGAATTCTACATGGGCACGACTAGTCTAAGAATATAAGGAATATTTTAGATATAATATTCGCTTTGAAATGTAAATTAAAATAAATATACCCACTATTTAATTAAATTATCGATCGCTTAATTATAATACAATAGATATACCGGTAATAATTTATTTTATTAATAAAATAATAATAATAGTCTAAGATCCCATCGAGACTCTGCACCTATCTGTTATCGAAAATGATTTAAAATAATTTCAATGTTTTTTGTTAACAATTGTACTCATTTGTTTGGAAACTATATGAAGTGTCATAGAGAACGATCATGACGTACGCTAGCGTTGTCTTTGCGCACGCTGCTCCCACCCATATCCAATCCCTTCAAGTCATTCAGAACCGATTCCTGCGGAGAGCTGTGGGCGCCCCATGGTACATCCGCAACGTCGACCTCCACCACGACCTCAACCTTCCCTCCATTGTCAAGTGCATCAAGGACTTCGCCTTGAAGTACTACGACAAACTCCCTCGCCATCCTAATCCGCTAGTGGTCAGTTCTCTCATTTACACTCCTGACACTAGCGATACTCTTTCTCGTTTCAGAAGACGACCTCGACACATCCTACTGGACCAGGATGACCCCATCACAGCAGCAAACGCGGCGTTTGCTGGTGATGACAACGACGTGCAGCTGCCCCGACATCGTGAAAGAAGAGGAAGACCGCCGCGCCGCTTCTCACCTCCGAGGCGCGACCAGGACACGGCGCCTGCGAGGGACCTCCCGGCCCGGGGACCACTTGTACCGGCCACGGCCAACGCCGTGGTCGTCGCAAGTGGCCCTACAGGGCTAGCCGGTCCCTCATAGCTTAAGCCTTAGATAAGTTTTTATTTGTAAGGGCCGGGCGCTTCTCGCCCCCCCGACGCCCGGTGACGGTTCCAAAGTCCCCTACGGACTAGAACCACACCCATTTCGAGGTGAGTTTTAGTGCGGTAAGAGTCCCACATAACCTCTATGGGCATTTGCATTGCATGCGGCATTTGAGCATAAGGTATCTTTTGAAGATTTCTCTCCTCGGAAAAAAAAAAAAAAAAAAAAAAAAAGTCATAGAGAAAAGACCGTAGATCGATCTCTTTTCTATGGTCTTCTTTTCTTTGATCGGTCTCTTCTCTTCTCTTCTCTTTTATTTTCTTTTTTTAAAAAGAAAACAAAAACACAACCAATTCCTTTAAAAAAATATAAATTTAAAAAATATAAAGGAGTTTGCAACATTCCACTCCCTTGTGGACGCAAGTACACAAATTTTATATTAATTTAAGGAGTGTTCAGTCTTACAAGTTTTTTGGATGGCCTACGCAGAAGACCACCTGCAGTTGCTACATCCTCCACTCTGACCACACCATCCCTGCCAGGGAAAGTCGCAGTAATACGGCCACGTGGCCAAGTTCCTCTTGGTAAATTTTCATCGACGATGATCACTAGGTCACCGACTTTCAGGTCAACCTCTCCTTTTTCGCCGGTCTGTCGCGGTTGCATGATAGGCAAAACCTCCTTTATCCAACGATTCCAAAAGTGGTCAGTTAATCTCAGAGCTTTTCTCCAGTCTGCCCTTCTTAAACTTGCTGGGAGCACCTGGTTCGATAAGCATCCAATTAAGAAATGGAATGGAGTGAGGGCCTCCTGATCTTCGTGGTCAACGGAGACATGACTTAGGGGACGAGAATTTACAATTGCTTCGGCTTCCATTAAAAGCGTCATAAGGACTTCTGGGTTTGGTGCTCTTTCCCGCAAAGTGGCATTTAAAGCAACTTTCACACAGCGGATAAGCCTTTCCCAACATCCACCGAAGAATGGAGCACCAGCAGGAATAAAACTCCGCCTTGTCTATTGGCAGCATAATCGTGGATCTGTGGCTGATAAAATTCACGCAGAAGTCGATTTGCACCAACGAAACCCGTGCCATTGTCGGAAAAAATCGTGGTAGGAGCTCCCCTTCTCGCAGTAAAATGCCGTAAGCTCATAATGACAAAGTCTGTTGAAAGAGAGTGTACTAAGTATGAGTTGTGGGTTTCCGGGATGATGGCCCAGGTCTGTTGGAAATTCTTCCAAACGTTTCGTCAACAACTGCGGTTGACATCCTCAGTGGTGTAGTCCGTGTTAGAAGAAAAAGTACATCACATCACTGCACTTCACTTCTGCACTTTTCGACTTCTCGAGCGAGACTGATTTGTCGACTGGAATGTGTCTATATTTAAATTTAAATTTATATCCCCACCCCGTGGTTGAATTGGTGGGGTGTGGTCACTAGGAGAGGGGTTATAATGCCCTCTCTTTCTTTTATTATTATTATTATTCTTGCGTAGTGCCGGATACCAAATGTTAAACCAATACCAAATGTGGGAGAATAAAGTGCTTTAGTTGAGTCAAACACTTTCTTAAATAGCAGCCACTGGGAAGCGTTGCCGTAAAAAATGACAAGCTCAGTGCTCGCCTTTCCCTGTTTATTTGGAGCAGAGGCAAGGGCTTTAGCTGCGGCAGCAGTGTCAGCGATTATTTTTAGCATTACAGACGCATTGTCACGTTCCTCACGGTCAGAGCCCATAAACGAGGGCGGCGGCGGGGCGGCGCCCTGCCCGGGCGACTGGGGAACGGCATTAGAAGTATGGGCACAGTTGAAGTTTGCTGTTAAAAATGGAGCAGCAGCCTTAGGGGCCATCGGGTCTGTCGGGAGCATCGAACAGCAAGGCTTCAAGACTTCTGTTGTGTTAAGATTCTTAGACATATTTTGTACCCACCTTTGTGTCCTCTTTTTACTCGAGAAACTTAACTGACTCCGTACATCATCCTCTGCATCCGCTTCGATTTGTTCAATCTCAGCACGGAATTCAGCCTCTTCAACCTCCTCAAGTTTTTGAGAAAGCACTTTCATGTTCTCGTATTGCTTGCGTTTGTGAACGGCTTCTGCGGCAGCCTTACGCGCCCGCAAGGTCCTCGACGAGTGCGACGAATTGGTGCGCGCGGAACGCATACTGCTCGCCACGTCATGTTCACGTTCACACACTTGAGACTCGGCTGTAAGAGAGGTGCTATGCGATCCTGGCGCGGGTGACGGCACTACGTGAGCCGTTTCTTGAGTTATTTGGTGAGGCACGGGTTCAGAGATTTTTGCAAACAGAAACACAACCAATTCCTTTAAAAAATATAAATTTAAAAAATATAAAGGAGTTCGCAACATACATAGTTTCGTCGTGGACAAATAAAATTACATACACATATAATTCGTTAGCGGGTTTTTGTAGGCTTGTTACAATAAGCACCTTACTATTTAAAGCGTAAAAAGTATTAATTTTTAATTTGTCCTGTGATACTGAATAATGTATAAAAATGATATTCTCGTAAAAAAAAACCTTGAAAATTGTTACATTGTATAAATCAATAGTGGAACAATGGCAGCGCCCACACGTCCCATATCAAAAGCAATCATGTAGGCGCTTCTATATATTCGTACGTTATACAGTATGCTTCATAACTGACACTGTCATGCGTCCGTTATTTTTACCGGATTTTTTTTAAATATTTTGTTTCAAGCTTGAAAAGCGTATACGTTCAAAGTGATATTCGATATATTTTTAATTAATTCTGTACAGTTCTAATAAAAATAAAGGATTATTTTTAAGTAAAGGTCGTAAGTCACGCTGACAAACCACATGATGAAGGTGGCTACCATTGCATATCAACAGAAGCAACACCATAGATGCTGTCTAAGATAAACAATAATGGCTAATCCTTTGAGGATAGGAAAATAAGCTCTTCCATCCCTTGCTCGCTCAATGAAACACAACAGCTCACATGCTGTTGTTCAGTAAAAAGCGGTTACTGCTGCTAAGCAAGCTACCGAGGATAGACTGCGGAACGCAGTGTGCCGATGATTTTCAATTAGATTTAATAAGAGAAACCTTATACTAAGAAGAGGTTTTATCCTCTTTCTTAGTATTTAATTTGAAGTCGCTGCTCACATCTGTCTGTCTGGATATCCTTTAACTTCTCTTAACAAGCCCGTTGAATGAGTGGTTAGGGTGCTTGCCTTAACGCTCTGTTCTAGGGTTCCCGGGTTCGATTCCCGGCTGGGTCAACTTTGAAAAATGAACTTTTCAAATTTGGCTCTGGTCTGGATTTGGAAAGTAGTGGTAGGGCACACTGCGTTTCGCAGTTGGGCAGCCCGTCTGGCGGCAGTAACCACCCCCTTATAGAAGACCACCGTGAAATAACAGCACGTGTGCTGTTGTGTTTCGGTGAGTGAATAAGGGATGCCAGAACCCATTTTCCTATCCAATCCCATATCCTTAATCCTACTGCAGTCGGCAGCGCACTTCCAGCAGCTTAGACGTTGCTTGTGTTACAGGCGACGGTAGCCACCTACCATCAAGTGGACCGTCAGCCTGTCTGCCGACTTTAACATTTAAAAAAAAAATGATGCGATTTTTACTAATAGTGTTACATTAAAAATTTAAAGTAACAATAATAGTTTCTGCGTTGCTTTGCTGTTTAATTAGATCAGGCGCTTCGTCGTTTAAATATAATGATTTGTGCATTACAATCGGTAGAAGGGCGTGTCGTTAGGACGAGAGGGGGTGAACAGGGACGCAAAGCAGAAGTCGGCGAGTTCACGCTCGCGAGGGACTTGGCTTTTTTCCGCCTTGGAGCTCGGCGATGACAGATATATTCATCCGCTCGTCAAGCGACGCCATATTGGGCACAAGTGCTGTTGTAAAATTTGAATTGTATATAATTATCCATTAAATTTTGTTACGATCGAAGCCCCGAAGTAAAATCGGGGTGTCTATGAGGAGTATCCAGTAAGGGTATCCTGAGGGAGTGACCTGGTAGTGTCCTAAAGGACTGACCGTGAAGATACGATCTGGGTGTCCCGTCAAAGGTCCTGCCCTGCTGTCCGTCTGGTCCTGATAGATCAGCTCGTCGTCATTTTCGGTGTGGAGGAGTCGGCTCCCCTCGTCTTCACGTCGCGTCGAGGCTCGACTGCAGTCTGCGGGCTGGGCTTCCACGTGGTCGTCGGAGAGGACGACACTCCCTGGCTCCCACCAGAGCCACCTCAGATACGTGTTGTTCATATCCTATTTTTTTTTCTTAAACCGGACGCGATATCGAACCCCACGCGGACAGGTCGCTTACCCTTAGATTACGGTTCGAAAGGATTCGATCGGTTATTTCTCCCTTTTTCTAAATTAGTCTTTTGGTCGGCAGTAGAACTCGATTGCTTCACGAAGACCCTGTTTTTTTATTTTTTATTATTACGTGTACTTTGACTCAATTTTTACTAGATTTAAATTAGTGCTTAAATTATTATTATTTAATTTTTTATTTTGTGTAACTTGTTTTTTTTATTAATTAATTAAATCTATATTGCACTAATATTTCTTTTATTTAATTGTTATTTGTTTTTATATTTTTTTTATTGTTACCATCCCACCACCATCAGTGGGGGATAAAAAGGTAACAATAGAAAGACCTTAAAGGAGGAAGGTTAAATAATTTGCAGAAAAAAATGCACCAGTGAGAAGCCGGGAACGGGTCTCTAGTACTATATAAAGCTGATAGAGTTAAATATTGAATGTGGACTTTCTATTTTCTCTTGCTATGCGTTGAATAAATTTTTAGTCAGCCTGTCTGTCGACATAACATAAAAAAAATAACAAAAAAATAAAAATAACATTAACTATTCACGACAGATTAATTAATAAATAATTTAACGCAAAATAAGTAATCGAAATAGAATATTTAATATTTCAAATTACGTAATAGTAAAATGGAGTAGAGTAAGTCTTTAATTAAATATTAAAAGACAACGCAAGTCGAGAAAGTTCTGAGGCAAGTACAAAAACACATGTTACTCGAGAGAGTTCGTATCCTTTGTTGTTTGTATATTTGTCGTCGGTTTTCAGTATTTACATAAAACATTTGTGAATTATGGCAGAGCGAATTTAGTTACTTTTTCTGGGCATCCGAGTGTTTAGAAAAAATGTATTTTTTAGCTTTTATTAGCATTATGTTTTGACGCTCTCCATTTGAGACAAAAATCTACTTTATTAATGAAATTGCGAATGTAATTAAGCAGTGCTCGTTCCAATTATTGCAATGGGTTTACAAAAATTGAAACAAACATTTGATACACTGTGTAAATTTAAAAAAAAAAACACATGTCAGACTTTTCATTAAGGACGATGTATGTCACTGAACTCTCGTTTACCAGTTACCAGTAGAGTAATTAGGACGTTGAGTATAAAATATGTATGTTATAAGTACTCAATGAAAAACATAAAATTAATGTATAGCCTGGGATATAATTACCATTGTACAAAAATAACGACTAATAAATTAAGGACAAAATACTTTCTATGATATATTTTCAAACAAGTTTTTGTTAAAGTATAGAGTTTAAAAGGAAATATAACTTCCTTAGTTGAAAAGTACAAACATGTGCCAAGAATTCGCGTATTAGTTGATCAATTATAAAAGTGGACTGTTTCAAAAACGAGGAAATGAAGGAAAATCTGTGCCTACCTCGTGAATCACCAAGTCCTTGGTCCTCCAGCGGCGAAGACTCAACGGGCCCGTCACACACAGAGTCCAGAAGCTCCAGCACTTCACTAATTCAATGAATACACTCGCGGAGCGGGAAGCGTGACCAAATAGATAAACTACAAGCACATTGCCTGTAATATTAGCGGATGAAATAAATTCAAATCTCGCGGGAAGAGATTGGCGGGATGAGTCTACGCGTGTTATTTTTGCGATGTTTTTCTTAGACCGACTACGGTTTCATAAAATGACCGGTTGCAAGGCTTGGGGTAGTAACAGACATATGGATAGGTATATGGTGGGCGTGAAACAGCACATACCACCGCGAACTACTATTAACTCATTTAAATTGACAAATGGCGTCAACATTAGTATTATCACAGTCTAACCATACTTTACATAATATAGTTAGGCAACGAATGAACTTGCGTAGAGCAACGTTCGGCGAACTCGCTTCAGTTTGTATGCTCGAACATTGAGCGTTGCCGGACTGTATGGATGGTTAGACTGTGGTATTATGTAGTATGGCACATTACGTTCCGCAGTCAGACAACTCATCTGGCGGCAGTGATCATCCTTTTACAGCAACCGTGAAATAACAACAGGTGTGCTGTTGTGTTTCGGTGAGTGAGTAGCCATTTCTCTATCTCATCCTAGTTTCCTACCCTTAATCCCGGAAAAGTCAGCAGCGCAAGTGTTAAAAAGCAACGGCAACCAATACCATCAAGTGGACAGTCTCAATTAAACATTTTAACCGTCAGTTTTCGAAAATTCAGGTACCTATAATAAATAGGTACCTGAATTTTCGAAAAAAAAAAAGAAATTAGCAGAGAAGATGATGATCCTGCGAACAAAAACCAAAAGTGACTCAGAATTCCATTTTTTGTCATCTTTAATTTAAAAAATCAATGACACATCTAAAAACAAATGACATTTTAGAGAATCAGAGAAAACATTTAGGTACCCGAAAAGTCAGTGCGAAAAATAGAACAGGAATAAATAAATGCATATAAAAACCGATAGAAGAATCAATGCAAGCGACCTTATAACCCTCGTTATAATGGTGGAAATGGCATACGCTACGACAGTGGCGTTTAAATAAATAAATATCCTTGTACTTACTTGAATTAAACAACCGCCTAAAGGAAGGTAAGGGCTGAGCACCGACCATCAGTTGCCTGGTAACACTAATTGAATGAACCGGAGACCCCAACATTTACTTTGTCTGTGTTTGTTTAGGGAATAGTTGACTGCGTACTCTATACCACTTTAGTCTAAATATCGTGTTGGCTTGTTTTCATTGGGGACAATGATTTAATCTGGCTAATTGAAGTTACTTATACTGCCTTATACGAAAGAAATAATGTGTTTTTTTTTTTTTTTTTTTTTTTTTTTTTTTTTTTTTTTTTTTTTTTTTTTTTTTTTTTTTTTTTTTTTTTTTTTTAGGGTTCCGTACGTCTGGTGGCCCTTAAACCAGAGGCGGTTGAAAAGGGCGCCACCTATAAGGAGGCCATCGAGAAGGCCAAGGCCTCGGTTTCCCTTGAGGCCCTGGGGATTGGAGCGCCTAAGTTCCGCACGGGGGTAACGGGGGCTCGAATTCTCGAGCTCCCCAGAGAGACCACCGCTGAGCAAGCGGATAGTTTGGCGGAGAAAATTGGCGCAGTACTGGGTGACACGGCGAAGGTCACACGCCCAACAAAATCGGTCGACATACGAGTTAATGGACTCGAAGATTCGGTGTCGGCCGAAGAGCTTAAGGCAGCTCTGGCCCTGGCCACGGGCTGTAAACCCGAGCTCCTCAGAGTGGGCAAAGTCCACCCTGGGCTTAGAGGTGTGGGCTCGGCCTTCGCTTCCTGCCCCATACAGGCAGCCAAAAAACTAGCGGCGACTGGTCGGCTGACGGTGGGATGGAGCTCCGCCTCCGTACATCTCATCGAGCAGCGACCGATGCGCTGCTACAGATGTATGGAGCTCGGTCACCCAGTGGCTCGGTGCCCATCGACCAAGGACCGTAGTAGTCTATGCTACCGCTGCGGTCAGGATGGACACTCCGCCAACGCTTGCGAGGCGGCTTTTAATTGCGGCGTATGCGCTGATGCTGGTCTCCCGGCCAATCATCGCATGGGGGGTATGAAATGCTCCCCCCCAGCTGCTAGGGGCCGAATTCCAACGGCCCGACCGGTCGAAAAAGGGGTCACCCGTGTAACCAGGGAGGAGCCGATGGACACCGCCAATGCCCGGTAGGCCCGTCGCTAAAATCCTCCAGGCGAACATCAACCACTGTGCCGGGGCACAGGACCTGCTGTGTCAGTCCATGGCGGAGTGGGAGATCCACCTGGCGGTGGTGGCGGAGCCGTATTATGTTCCCCAAAGCCCCCATTGGTTAGGGGCGCTGGACGACTCCGCTGCGATTGCGACGAGGCCTGGCGGTGTAGCTCCTCCCCTCTCCCTAAGGGAGAGAGGTCGGGGATATGTGGCAGCAAACTGGGGGAGAATGGTGGTCGTGTCGACCTACTTCTCCCCTAACCGCGGTCGGGCGGACTTTGAGACCTTCCTGGCCACGGTGGAGGGTGTGGTTAGGCGCGCGGCCCCACTCCCAGTCTTGGTGGCGGGGGACCTAAACGCTAAATCCAAAGCGTGGGGGTCCCCTAATACGGACGTGAGGGGGGATATTCTGGAGTCTTGGGCTTTGGGCCTGGGGCTCCAGGTACTCAACTGCGGTACCTCTCCCACGTGTGTACGGTGGCAAGGTACGTCCATTGTTGACGTATCCTTTGCCACCGCCGCCCTTGCTGCCCAAATCCGGGGCTGGCGGGTGGAGGAAGAGGTGGAGACCCTATCGGATCACCTCTATGTCCGATACGAGGTCTCCACGCTGGCCCATAGGGCGCCACAGCGTTGGGATTCCACGGCAAGTGTCGCCTTTCCCAGGTGGGCACTTGCCAAGCTCCGCCCGGATGTGGCGGAGGAGGCAGCAATGGTGAGGGACTGGTCGTCTCTCCCCCCTCACCTCGCGGGGGATCCTGACGGCATGGCAGAGCATTTTGCTGAAGACCTGAGGGTCGTCTGCAATGCCTCCATGCCGCTGTGGCGCCCTCCCCCGAAGTGGAGGAGGGTGTACTGGTGGGCGCAGGGGATCGCCTCCCTACGCTCAGCCTGTCTGGCGGCCAGGCGCGCCCTCCTCCGTTGCCGGAGAAGACGCTCCAGGAGAACGCCTGACGAAGAGGTCCTCCTTCGTCAGGCGTACAGGAAGGCTCACAACGCCCTGCAGGAAGGCATCTGCAGGGCCAAAGAAGAGGCCCACGAGCGCTTCCTGGCCCTCCTGGACGCTGACCCCTGGGGTCGTCCGTATAGGGTTGTGAGAGGGAAATTCTCATCAAACTCCCCCTCCACGGCCAACCTTGACCCGGAACTGCTCGAAAAGGTCATGGGGTCGCTCTTCCCGACCCCTGGTCAATTCAAGCCTCCCCTAATGGTGGCTCCGGAACCACTTCCGGAGCTCGAAATGGTGGGCCCTCCCGTCTCCGACCTAGAGTTTGAGGCGGTGAGGGAGCGGATCCGGGGAAAGAGGACGGCTCCGGGACCGGATGGAGTTCCGGCGAAGGCCCTAGCCATAGCGTTAGGGCCTATGGAGGAGAGGTTCCGGGCGATACTGGACGTTTGTATCGCCCGGGGTAAGTTTCCGGCGAGATGGAAGGTGGGGCGACTCTGCCTTCTGCGCAAAGAGGGTCGCCCTGCCGACTCGCCGGCGGGGTACCGACCGGTGGTCCTGCTCGACGACTCCGGCAAGGCTATGGAAAGAATCATAGCACGCCGGATAGTCGAGCATCTAGAGACAACGGGGCCGAATCTGGATGAATGCCAGTTCGGCTTTCGAGCCGGTCGGTCCACGATGGACGCGGTGGTCCTCCTCAAAAGATGGACCGAGGAGGCCACCGGTAGAGGGGAGGCTGTTGTTGCGGTGTCACTCGACATTCGCAACGCGTTCAACAGCCTCCCTCATGAGTGCATAAGGGCGGCATTAGAATTCCACAGGGTGCCGCCCTACCTCCGCGCCCTTGTCAGCGACTACCTTGGTGGGCGGGTAGTGCTATATGAGGGCGCGGACGGACAGGTTCATCGCCGGCCAGTGGCGGTAGGTGTACCCCAGGGGGCTGTTTTAGGCCCTTTGTTATGGAACCTGGGGTACAACTGGGTCCTGCGAGGCAATCTCCTTCCCAAGATGGAGATTGTCTGCTTTGCCGACGACACTCTGGTCGCGGCAAGAGCACAGACGTGGGAGGACGCAGTGCGGTTAGCGTCGATCGGCACCTCCTTGGTGGTCCGGCGCATCCGCCTGCTAGGATTGGAAGTGGCCCTAGACAAAACTAGGGCCATGGGTTTCCATCCCCCACGCCGTAGGATCCCTCCGGGGCTCCGCGTCCGAGTGGAGGGGGTCCAGATTTCGGTGGAGAGGCACATCAAGTATCTCGGCCTAACACTGGACCCCCGCTGGAGTTTCGAGGAGCACTTCAAGCTCCTGGCTCCACGGCTGACGAAAGCCGCGGCCGCACTCGGACGACTCCTCCCGAATCTGGGAGGACCGAACTCCGCGTGTCGTCGACTTTACCACGGGGTGGTAAGGTCGATGGCACTCTACGGAGCCCCGGTATGGGCTGAGTGCCTCACCCCTCGCACCCGGGCCTTCTTGCGAAGGCCGCAAAGGGTCATGGCGATCCGGGCAGTGCGGGCCTATCGCACTGTCAGCCACGGGGCCGCCTGCGTGCTAGCGGGCGTCCTACCGTGGGATGTCGACGCCCTGGTTCTGTCCCAGGTGCATCGGCATCGGGTCGCCGCAAGGGCCCAAGGAGGAAGACCCGTCGCCGAAGAAGTGCGACGGGTCCGTGTAGAGGCGCAAGAGAGGGCCATGCACGACTGGGGAGAGGCACTCCTCAACCCTACCGCTGGCCATCGGACGATCTCGGCGATCCGTCCGGTATTGGAGGAGTGGGTAAGGCGCCGACAAGGTGGCCTTACCTACCGTATGGTGCAGATTATGACCGGACACGGGTGCTTCGGTCATTATTTGCACCATATCAAAAGGGAGGAGTCGCCGCAGTGCCATCACTGCGGCGATCCTGATGATACGGCCGAGCATACGCTCCAGGTGTGCTCGGCCTGGAGATCCCAGCGCCAGGAGCTGAGGGCGGCGCTGGGTTGTGGACGGATCACACTGTCAAGCATGGTCGAAGCCATGCTTGATAGTGTGACAAACTGGAAAGCAGCTGCTTCCTTCTGTGAACACGTAATGTTGCAGAAGGAGGCAGCTGAGAGGGAGCGAGAGGAAGAGGCGGGTCTCGCTTCCCTCAGACGCAGGCGGCTGGGCAGGAGAAGGCGGGCATACCAAGCTCGTTTTCAAATGCCCTAGGGGACCTGCACACATGGCTGGCAAGCTATGTGTGCATGCACAAGGTCCCCCCCGTCTGGGGATTGCCTGGGTGTCTCCGGGCAATCCCCCAATGGAGTAAGCCTAGTCAGCAATGACTAGGCTGCCCTGGGGTGGATCGGAGTTGTTGCCTCGGCAGAGCCCGGTCCGCCCCGCTCAAAGGGCAAGGAGACACCGGGGAGTTTTAGTGAGTAGGACCAGTCCCTTCAGGACTGGGTGAGTCCCACATACCCCTATCGCTTAGCCAGCGGTAGGGTATCCGTAAATGGATTTCTCCTCGACAAAAAAAAAAAAAAAAAAAAAAGGGTTCCGTACGTCCGAATAAAAAAACGGAACCCTTACAGGATCACTCGTGTGTCCGTCTGTCCGACCATTCCCCCTCCCCTTATCTCCGAAACTACTGAACTTAAAATTTTGAAAAAAAAAAATACAAAAATTAGTTTTCTACTTATATATTATAGGAAAACCTATAAGAAGTCGATGATATTAAAATAACATGGTAAATCACTCAATATTGTGCGGATAGGTAACATTATACGGAACCCTCTTCACGCGAGTGCAACTCGCACTTGTCCAGTTTTTTTTTATTAAATTGTAGCCGTTTTGATAAAAAACTATACTTGTTTCTACAAATTTTGTCGATTTCAGTTAATTTCGAATAAAAATTTTGTAGTTTCTACATTGAAAACTTAGTATTATCTTATATATAAAAATGAATCCCCATTTCCCTTGGTCACGGCATCACGCGCGAACGGGTAGACCGATTTTAATTCGGTTTTCGCTAATGGAAAGAGGTATAAACGGGGAATGTTTTAGGGTATATAAAAATTGCACGCCGGGCGAAGCCGGGGGCGGGCCGCTAGTTAGAAATAAAAAGAAATCAATATCGGAAGGGTTGTTGCATTGGTTTTTAATTTAATAGAAAAGCGATAGTAATGCAGTTTGATCGGTAACCCATGAGTTGGCGCTTTTATCGAGTCAAATTGAATTTAAACCTACGATCAACAATACACCGTGCAACGGCGAACTAAGACTTGTATTGATTACTTTCTAGTTGGGTTTTCACTTAATATATTTTATTATTATTATACATTTATTTATTTCTTTTCTTATTTCTAAATTTTTTACAATATATAAAAACAATAAATATTATAAAAAACTTAAAATTAGATATCTTATCCACTAGTAGCGGGGCGAGGCCAAAGCTACCGGCGGTTAGGGCTACAGAGTGAGAGACCTGACAATTCGTGCCGTGTCCAGAAGTACCGCCTTCTATATCTGCCCCTTGATCCAGCCATCTAGTGGGAGCCTCTTGAGATGTTGGTCGAGGCTCTTCGCTATAAGAACGTTCGCCGAGACGACTATCGGGACGATAATTGTCGAATCGACGTCCCACATGGCGGTCACCTCGTGAGCTAAGTCAATGTATTTGGTAAGCTTTTCCCTTTCGGCTTTCACGAGGTTTTCGTCATGAGGGACAGCGATGTCAACAAGTATCGTCCGGCGTTGGGATAGGTCAATAACCACGATGTCAATAATAATAATGTTATTATTATTATTATACATTTATTCATTTTAATTTATTATTATTATTACCAAGGGAGGAAGGCAAGCTAACTGTCCATCCGATAAAATGCAAATACGCTGTCGATCTTGCCATGCCATAAACGGTAAGAAAACAGGGAAAAATTGGGTTCGGCATCCCTTAAGGAACGGAAAACAATAGAATTATTACTTAAATTTAGGGTGGGAAGCTGCTGTCCACATATTATGTCATACGCGCCTGATTTGTATTAAATATGTATGTTTAATTGAAAATTATGTGTTCAGCGATAATTGACTTGTAGCCTACACCTTCAAAATGTTAAGTGCGTCAAGTTTTTGTTGAGGCTGAAAATAATAAATAAATAAATAAATATTAAATCGTTTTTCCTGGACCTTAAAACTAAACACAATAAATTTTAATTAAGATATTTCATGGAGGAGTGCGTTTTTTAAAACCGAATGTTACAATAAAATGTTTGCACAAGAGAAATAGCAACGTGAAAATATGTAGCAATTGTTTTTGATAACAATGTCCCTTTTATATTCCGACGTTGCGCGAGTGGCATTTAAATGAAGTGCATGCTGCATATGCATAAAGAGTGCAAAACGGACGCAGCGTTAGTCATGGCGCAAAGTGCATGACGAATGCAATATTCCCGATATCATTTATAAGTATTCAATTTGCTAGTGCTATAGTCGCCGCACAACCCGTCTACTACCTAGGTACCAGGTGGCAAAATGGTATCCTCACCTGCATTGGTCTTAATAGCTTAGCAGCTTTGTTTTAACGACATAGTTGTCGTAATCTGTGGATGGAGTATCACTATATTCAAAAATATCACTATAAGAATTTAAAAATATCAGTAATTTTTTTATTTTATTATTTATTTATCCTATCAAGTTCACACCTGCAACCACTATGGCGTTTCATGTGTCAATAGGTGATGGTGTCCAAATACCATCAATTTAACTATCAGCCTGCCTGCCTTTAATTTTTTTTCCACGATCTCTATGTATTGCATAATTCTAAAAAATAACATTTTCATTTTATTTGGTATTGTTATTGTTATTATTTAAGGTTAACAACAACTCCAACTGTTGGCGTTTCTTTAAATCCATTGCGAATACGTATAGTAATCAGAATAAAACCGAAAGTTATTGTTTAAACTCCATATCAGTAAGCTAAAATTGGTGAATGCTATCCCAGATAGTTTTACTAGCAGTCTTCACCATCCAAAAACACGTTCTCAACCTATTCATCAAAATAAAGACAAATCGTAGTCAATATATAGGTACAAAAAAATATAGAAAAAGTCTGATACTTTGAAAATCCTGAAAACAAAATTTCTTATTAGTTAATTTAACTTATCTTTTAATAGGACAACATATCTTCACTCCATCGGTTATAGGGACACATATTTACAATAATATTGTGAAATTGCCGCTTCTTATTGAAAAACTAAAACAGTTTTTTTTTGTATTTATTTATTCCCGTTGTCTATACATTTCTGCCATTTAATCAAAGGATTATTTAAACCTTGGGATAGAACTCTGGGGACCTGGACTCCACAAACATTTTGTATTGCTTCCTGGGAACAAGGTAAGGCAAGCTTCAACGCGTTGCTCTCTGCAGATCAATCAAATCATGGCACCCATTTTTAATTTTTAATTTTAAGTTTAAATTTAAAGTTTTTTTTTAATTTACTAATTTGCTGCAAATGGGTTAATATTGTGGGTATATTAACATCAAATCATGCCGCTAATTCCTTAGTAGTTTGATACGGATCGGCCTCCAACATCACTTTCAATTCATCATTATTTACCTTAGTGGCTGGTCTTTCTCTTGGCTCTTCTTCAAGTCGAAGCTTCCACAACGAAAGCATTGACATTACCAGCAGTTTCTGCTGCGTTAGTCCCACGTCGACTATCAATTTCTTTTACATTCAGCTTTTAACCAGGAGATGGATACAGCTAAAATCAGAGTACTGTCGTAGAGCCCAAAATAAACAAATTCACAACTCTGCTATCAGATTTGTTAGACCAAATCAACCATTAAATATAAATACTACTAAAACAAAAGACTCGACAAATTTTCTTCGCGTACCTTCTTCAGCTATATTTATAACTTTGAAGGCCCTCGATGGTATCTGAAAGAGGTAGCTGCAATTATTATTACGCGCCACAGTTCGTTTGCCTCTCAAACGATTCAAAATGTTTTAGTGCAAATATTGTTCCATAAACTCAAACGGCCGCCATTGACCGATACATAAATCGAAACTAAAATCACTGTTTCTTTGTATCGCCACATGGACACAAAATTCCATACAGTAGACGATTACAAGTCGCATACAGAATCCGTATATTCCGTAAAATCCGCATTAGAACATATCGACGGCTAGGAGTGATAAAATCGAACAATTCTGTTATAATATGATGAAGAGTTTGTTTGTTTGTATGCGTTAAACTCTGGATCTACCAGATTTTAAAAAATCTTTTCGCATTTGATTCTTGAGAAAGGTTTTCATTACGCTATGACCCTTAAAAGTTACACAGCTAGTTTGCAGATAGACACAGAATTTAAGGATTTTCTCTGTTTGAACCTTACTAACGAGGTTTAAAACTTAGGCATTGCCTTTGAGATGTGCTTGGTTTTGAGTAACGTAATATATTTTCTCTTTTGAAAAGAAAAAAAAAAATTTCCAACTCCAAAGTAATGATACTGTATTGTGTTATTTTGTACAGTATTAAGGAAAAAAACCTACATTTCACTAGGAATATATTAAATAAATATATACAGATTTTTTTATTTAAGTAAATATCCGTGATCTCGTCGCAGTACCGCCCCGTGGCACGGCAAAATTTCATTTGCCCAGTTATTTATTACCTGGCACCAGCAGCTCCGTGAAAACATACTTCGTTACTTCGATAAAAATCGATACTGCCTTCACTAGCGACCCGCTCTCGGCTTCGTTGTTTACCTTCTTTGTTTATCGCATCCGTTGAGTAATTTTGAAGAAGTTAGCGGAGAAGCAGACAGAAGCGGACAACCAATTTAATTGATAATATGTACTAACGACCCGCCCCTGGCTGTCAATAGTGAAAACCGTATCAAAATCGGTTGGATGGTTTAGGAAAAGTTAATGGAAAAACTGACAGAGGCGGAAAAACTGACTTAATTTTACTGTGCACTGTGTAAAATGCACAGTCAAAACTACTAAGTCTAGTAAAATTTGGAGCAGAGCTTTATTAAAATTTGAGCAAAAACTATTAAAAAAAAAGGACAAGTGCGAGTGGAACTGGCGTGAAGATTACCTACCCGCACAATATTGAGTGATTTGCCATGTTATTTTATTATCATGGACTTCTTATAGGTTTTCCTATAATCTATAAGTAGAAAACTAATTTCTGTATTTTTTTTTTCAAAATTTTAGGTTCAGTAGTTTCGGAGATATGGGGGGGGATTAATTTCATTATTTTTCATTATTAATAATTATAAGAATTTCAAAATATAACTAAATAAGTTGATATTTTTTTTATTTTTATACTCATGATTATTTTTATTGTTTTATATAAATTTTATATTCATGTTACAGATTATTATATGGCATATACATATATACGTTTATTATTATTACTCGAAAATATATAATGAGTCGCGTAATGTTTTAGCAGAATATTAAAAAAAAAACACACCTTTAAAGGTAAAAAAAATAGTTAAAAATGAATTCAGCCAGCATGTTCGGTACCTTGCCACATGGATCCAATTTAATTGCATTAATAATTAGCAATTTCACTTTATTATATATTTTTATAAAAAAGAGTTTTTAATTAATTAAGTACTCTTATTATTTATTAGGTATAATGCCATGAGTTAAAATGCCGTGTAAGGGCGAAAAGAACGATTTATTTTCACAAAACAAGATGACTTCCAAAATCACTAAACTTTTCCGATGAAACCGTTAAACTTGGTAAAAGTCGTCAGGTAACTTCCCAAAAACTCCGAAGAGTCGCTTTCGTATCGCTGGTTGTCGCACCACTCAGACTCTCTCCCGCCTGCTCTCTTATTTATACTTGGCGCCAAACGCCTCGATGTATTTAGAGTTTTCAAGAAAATCTAAATAAGATCGTAAACAAGCCATTGAAATTCGGGAATGCTTTTCTGTTAAAATATAAATTTCCTTTGATACTAGTCGAGAAGGGGCGTAGCTACCATCGATAGGGTGGGATGTTAGAGACTTTAGGCCGGCGGAACACTTTTTCCAGAACGTTCCATAATTAGTCGTAATAACATATTGTATTTCTTGAATACATTTAAACCATATTTTACTCTAAAATAACACTTAATGTACTTGAAATTAAATACCAATTATTCTTTTTTGTTAAAAAATATACAATGTAATAAATTTTACATAACATTCGGTGTGAGTCCGTCAACTCTAGTTTATTTTCTAAAAAGGTACAAATAGAGTGACACGAAGCGACAGAGAGTATTTATGTTAACTGCATAAATGTTACTGTGTGAAGGAATGTCTCTTGTAAAACGGTAAATCACAGACACACTAGTCCCCGGAGAAAACGCAGTGGAACTAATAATTTAGAGTTAGTAATATATTTAAAGCGTTTAATTTTGTTTTTTATTTTTGTAAGAAAAATATACTAGACCGTAAGGAAAACTCATAGTTATGAAACGGAATCTTATGATAGCAAATAATATTTACGTTTGCCTTCATCGTGATTAATGATTGGCTCAGCGGTAGTAGCTCTGCTTGCTGTACAAGAAGTTGAGGTTCCAATCCCCACTCAAGACAAATATTTGTATGTATGTCTGATTGTCGTAGTCTCGATGTATTCTACCTATTCCATGTATAGCAAGTACATTAGGTTCGCAGACTGCGTTTTGCAGTCATTTTTGCAACCCGTCTGGCGACAGTAACCACCCCCTTACAGAAGAGAACCGTGAAATAATAGCATGTGTATATTTGTGTTTAGATAAGTGAATAAGGGATGCCAGAGTCCATCTTTTCGTAATCCTCTATCACTGGTACTTGTATAGCCCATGATGTCGTTGATTGTGTTATAGCCGTATATATTATATACTAGCTGAACTCGGCCACGCTTCGCTGCGGCCCATATACGCGGTACTGGTCACTGCTTATATATAATACTATTTATCGTAGCGTGATGTTATATAGCCTATAGCTTTCCTCGATAAATGGACTATTCAAAACAATAAGATTTTTTTAATTCGAACCAGTAGTTCCTGAGATTAGCCCGTTCAAACAAACAAACAAACTCTTCATTTTTATAATATTAGTATAGATATGTACGTAGCGTATAGTATATCTAGTGTATCGCTAGATGGAGCTGTGTGATGGATAAATCCATTTCAATATAATTTTGTCTAATGAACCTGTTCAACACCAGAAGGATCTTTGAGATGCTTTACCTCTACAAAATGATAAGAAATGTGCTTTAAGTTTCAATTGCGATTAAGTATAACTGTTTAACTTAACTACCTTGTCGCCTTTCTTCTCCCTTCTGTTACGATTATCACCTCCCTCAAACGGGAAACGTCAATTATCACGCTAAAAATGTATAACTAAAAAGCGACTGCCCTTTCCTCCATGTTATTGTTGTTGCCCTAAGAACACAAAGATCAATAGGGCGACAATAGGGTGACAACGACTTATGAAGTAAAAAGACCGCTAGAAATAGTTCCGTTATAAGGGAATCTGCACCATTTATCTTGTGACAGTTGTCCGAGCGGTGTCCGCTGTCCGGGAGTGTCCCGCGATCGCCGTAAATCTTGGACACCCGCGTCCTGTCCGTTGTAAACGCATACGGAATGTAAAATTTGTATGTTTATATTGCACTAATGCCACCATTTTCTTAGTTTTCATTTAGTATTTTGCTACATTTAAAAAACTCATACAACGATATTATAAATGATATCGTTGTATACGATATTATAAATGAATTTTTAAATGTGTTTATGTATAAGGATGATTGTATACTGCGTTGGCTTCCTAATAAAATAAATAAATAAATAAAAACTTATTCAATAAATTAAAATCTTACTAATTAGGTACTATCTGCTTATTTGTGGATTTTTCAACGTATATTATAGGGTAATCTAATAAAAAAAAACTATTGCGCCAAAAATAAATAGGTTTTCTTTTATACATGTCCAATTACCAAGGACAAACTCCAAGGACATATTTATCAATGATGATCATTAATAGGGATTGGAACTTCAGTTTTTCAAGCAATTAATTTAAATAATTTAAGACCGGCAGTTTATAGAAGACATAAAGAGTTTTCAAGGACAATATTGCAGTAAATTAACGTATTGAAATAATTGTAGATTTCATTATATTTTTAAATTAACTGTGTCCCGCAGTTTCAACCACCAGTTCAAATTCCAAAGGCATGCACATGTCGGCCCATCTCGATAATTCTCGGTGGCCTATAACTACTTTAAGAATAGGGCTTTAAAAACTTAAAAACTAAAGAAACAAAAAAAAAACTATTTTAAAAACAAATAAGATCCGACTGTAATTCCAGCCTTAAAAGCGTTCAACCAAACCAAGAAATTCTTCAGCTTTATTATATTTGTATAGATTTAATTGGTACATTTTCGAATAGGGTTACCTAAATGAAAAACAAATGAAATTTTGCTGGTGTCTGTAACTACATTTTTTTGTATGCATAGGTTGGCAAGCAAGCTGGCAGCTTATTTGATGGTATGTGGCTACCGTCACCTCTTGACGCATGCAATGCAATAGATAGGTGTTGCAAGTGCGCCGATTTTTTATAATATTAAGCGATTAGGACGAAATAGAGAAATGGCTCTTTCATCAACAGCGCATATGCTATTGGTTAGAGTGTTTGCCTTAACGCTTTGTTCTAGGGTTCCCGGGTTCGATTACCGCCAGGGTCAACTGTGGAAATAAACTTTTCAAAGTTGGCTCTGGCTTTTATAGCAATACTTATATCAAATGCCACACCAGTATAAATCATAGAATCACATTGTAAATTAGGAACAGTTGGCTAATGGAAAAAGAAAGGTTTTTTTACCTTCACAGTTTCCCCTCATAAGCTTAATTAAAACAAGATTCATTTTCACATTAAAAGGGGCGACAGACTTTATATTGCTTTTACATATACTTCGTCCGCGTTGAAAAATTAAAAAATATAACACAATTGATTCCGCCATCTATAATATTACAATAGAATTAGATAAAGCGGTGACATCTATCGGATTTGTATAGAACTGCTTGGTAATGCCAATTATGCAAATCAATCATAGTATGCTTCAATTTGCAAACCCTCGGGAACTTAAGGGTAAAACCTTAACGAATTATAGACCTATAGTTTCCTCACAAATCATTCTGTTGATAGATGAAACCCGCATGACAATCCGTTCAGTTGTTTTTGAGATTATTCTGAACATTCATAAAGACAGACACAGCGGGGACTTTGTTTTATATGTAAGGATATATTGCAAGATTTACGTAGGTCATAGTTGACCTATGTATTGCAAATTACAAAGTCAAAGACCGGATTATGTCGATTAGTTTAGCAGCAGTGATTATCAGTACAACATGATGTGACCTCTGCGGTTGTCATGAGATCTGACTTTATATGGCCATCACAGATGTTTTATTTATCAATGTTTTCTTTTAAAATTTAATCACGGGAGATGTGCGCGGTAAAATAATTAATTTTTAAGTTTAATATCAATTTCTTTATTATTAAATTCTACGATCCCGAGCTTAACCGGATTCGAATTTGCGTCAGTCGTGTTGGAAGCCAAGCTTTTTTTCCAGCGGGCTATACTAACTATATCTTCACATTAAACATTTTTTATCAATAAAACATTTTTTACACGATGTACTTATATTACCGAGGTCAAAAAAAACAGTTTTTACAATTATCGTCTGTTTGTCTGTACGTGTCTGCACGCAAATCTCAGAAACGGCTTAACCGATTTGAATGCGGTTTCCACTAATGTATTGTAGCAAGCTTCCCGTAAAATTTTGGTAAGTGTTTGGTTCATTCTAATCGATTTAAAAACAAAAAAGTTACGCGCTATAACGAATACCACGCGTACGAAGTTGCGGGCGCAGCTAGTTACAAATTATATTATTTTTTACACTTTTAAAACGGAGCAACTTAAAACAACAACTTATTAACTTATTTTTCATAACTAATAACAACATGCTATTTACAAGGTTCAGTACAATTTCTACAAAATTTTGATATTATTCATATCATATTTGAACACCGACTGCATTGCCTTAAAATAGTTTAAAATTCAATTTACATTATGATCTAAAGCAAATGTTTTACGTAGGTACCTATAATTCCGTTGCGCGTATCAGGGAATCGTTATATAACCGTAAAAATTTTTCAGCGCCAAAAAACATAAATGTAGTAACAAAAAAATATGTTAAAATTAACTAACAGCTACAGGCACTTTAAACACCATCCCTTTTGGCGCGCTTGTCGTTATGTCACAGTCACCTGCTTGTTGACATTTCATAGACTTTGACGTTACATTCAAACTGGCCGTTTCAAGTATTTTGAATTTTCCACGATTTTTTTGCACTTTTTAATAATTATTTTCTTAACGAAAAAGAAACAACATTAAAAAAATATTTACATAGACATAATTGCTTAAGCCTTTTTTGAATTAGACGCATATTCCCTATTCTGTAACCGAGTTTGAAAAAAGAATTCGTGTTTAACCTTTATTAAATGACAGTTTCGTGCATCTACATCTTTTATCTATTTCACGTTCAATTTCATTCGGCTAAAAGCAAAAAGATGGGGATCGTATACTCAGCTAGGGGTCTATTATGTCGTTTGCAGGCATTGAACCTATCCCGTCTATACTATCTTCGGCTAAGATAGCAACTGAGCGTATATACATTATTTTGTAAATGCATTCAAATACTTAAAAAAAAAGAATATAAGTTAGTTATTTTAATTATGTTAAAAAATCTATTTTACTTACAACTTTTTGCATTAGAGACATGTTGATAAAATTTACAAGTGCAAAGTGTCCTGCTTGTTAAATAAAATAACGTGTTCAGAGTTCTCATTTGGAGAGTCTAGATTTTGTAGTGCCTTCCGCGAGTTTGTTGAAACCCACGCCAATTGGTTTCCACGCATTTGAACAAGAGATGTGCTTTCATAAGGTAAGTAAGTGTGGTGACACCAACACCATCTTATGCATGTTGCCTCTTCGGGGCCACCTGCATCCTATCCCTTACACAAACTTTCCTTGTTTATCGCTTTTTCCATTAGTGAAAACCACATCCAAATATGTTGGGTAGTTTAGGAGGAGTTATAAAATATACATACACACAGACAGATTTTTATAATATAAAGGAATAGTCTAATGACACAGATATACCATTACATTTGACAGTAAAGAGTGATAAAAAACAATTTTTGACAGACACAAACAAATTAAACAAGGGATTAGCTTTTTTCAACATTTTTAACTTAACACAAAATGGCCACTCCTCAACAAAATGGCGCGTCACTGTGACGCATGGAAAGCTTGAGAATAGATTTATTCTCGACTTTGCCTAAATGTGAACGACGATTTAATAGCATCATACATTATGGCCTTACGCGAATTTCGCTCAAAATACTTTCATTTTAGTTAGTGCTGGTAATTCTTTTAAGCTTAACGTTTTCATTTTGGCGGATACCATTTATGGGTTACATTTTTCTTTAAAGATTTTTTGAAAGCTTTTATCATCTGATCTCAAACTATCTGATCGAAGAAATATGCTGGACTATTCTATTCAAAATTATAAATAACAAAATAGATTCGAAGGACCTCGTTGGCAAGATTAATCTCGCGATTCCTAGACATAACTTTAGGCCAAAAAACTACGTGACTTTTAAGCCTAATACACTCCAGTGTATCACTCCAATCGGTGTATCTGCACCGATTAATAGAATTACAAGATTATATAACGAAGTAACCAAAGACATGGGCACTTGATGTCTTTAACGATAGTTTACCGTAATTTAAAAACAAAATTAAAACATTTTATTTCTCTAAATACAAATAAAATGTTACTTTATGTGTGTATTGGAATTTTATTAAATGTTAACTATTTTTAGAAGCCGTCCCAACTTCTAATTCTTTTCTTGTCTTTAAAACATCTTTTGATGCGCACTACTAAGGATTGGAACTCCCTGCCGGCGTCTGTATTTCCGAGCTCATATAACCCAAATCTTTTCAAGGTTCGAGTGAATAGGCATCTTCTGGGTGAGCTCGGTCCATCGTGGGCCTCATCCTTCCTACATGGATAGATGCTGGTCAAGATCAAACCCATCTTTAATAGTAAAAAAATAATAATAAATAAATAAAAAGTTTACTAATGAGAGGCTTAATTTTAATGTGTTTTTATAAAAGTAATGACATCCAAGTGAATCACTAATAATTAAAAAAAATACATTTTCAAAAAAGTCGCCATTTTCTTTTTGTGTTTCACCCTTATTATAAGAAACGGAGTGGCACCGAACCCTACGTTTCTTCGCCAATCTTGGGTAGCATACCTGATAGTAGTCTTGTACTTACAGAAGACTATTGTGAAATAAGAGCAAATGTGTTGATCTGTTCACTGTGGGCTATTGTATAGCAGAGCTCATTTCCGTAACATCAAATTACTCCTAACTTATTCTTTACTAGCTGAGCCCGCAATTTCGTACGCGTAATATTTGGTATAGCACGTAACATTTTTGTTTGTAAACCGATTGAAATTAAAAAAAAAAACACTAAATGTCACGGGAAGCTACAATACATCAGTGAAAACCGCATTCAATACGGTTAAGCGGTTTCTGAGATTAGTGTGCACAAACGCACAAACATTCAAACAGACATAAATTTTAGTAGAATGTAGGTTTTCTCGGCCGGTATCCATATGAGTTGTGGGTTTCCGGGATGATGGCCCAGGTCTGTTGGAAATTCTTCCAAACGTTTCGTCAACAAGTGCGGTTGACATCCTCAGTGGTGTAGTCCGTGTTAGAAGAAAAAGTACATCACATCACTGCACTTCACTTCTGCACTTTTCGACTTCTCGAGCGAGACTGATTTGTCGACTGGAATGTATCTTCAGCCTGCAAGCCACCTTTTGACAAGTGTGATGACAGTGTTTAAAAATGTGATTGTTATTTTTAATTTACACGTATAATATCTCGAGATATTTATCTGACCGACCAGGATTCGAACTTGCGCCAGGTTCAAGTTCTCCCACTTGTGTTACCACGCTTATCACTCCCTTTATTTATAAAGAATAAATAATTCAACCTTGGATATGATAAGTTGATACTTCGTTGTATAATAAGTATAAAGTTCATTGGACTCGCTGGATCGATACATACATGACACCTATATATACACACGTATTAGCGATAGACACATCCAGCCAGGCGCTGAAGATCTTTCCACCCACAGATATAGTACGTACGTTCAGTGATTAAGGATCTCTTTGGCGTTAACATGTAAGTACATAATTTAAATTGATGAGAATTTATTCAAAAATTCGAAAACTATAAATTTCACTCAGAGACAACTTGTCAGAAACAAAATGTAGGTGTAACTGCTAAAATATTATGTTCAATTATTAAATGCAGGTGCAAGAACTTTTGCGCCAAAAAATCGCCAAGTGATGAGTCCGCTCACGGACATAGCGGTTTGTGGGATCTGAGGTCATGGCCTAGCTGTAACCTCGGTTTCACACCACCGCCGATGGTGGAACCCGGAGGGGTTTTAGTGGGTATTTTCGTTGACTCTCACCGGGTGAGTCCCACACTATTCCTCGTCGAGACGTCCCCTCGACGAATAGTGCGTAAATGCATTTCCTCTCCTAAAAAAAAAAAAAAGGTGCAAGAACTTTTAGTACTTACTGAAAGTTCTTGTACTTGCATAAATCAACATATTATGTAGTATTTAGTTACGATAAATGTGTCTAGAAAGTATTACAATCCTTTTCCAAATAATATACATGTGAAAGTTTGGATGTTTGCTTCTCAATAACGCATAACAGCTAAAGGGATTTGAATGGAATTTGGCACACACATAGCTTATTGTCTGGATTAATATATAGGATACATTTTATCCTGAAGAAATATTAGGTTCTCGAGACTTTGTCTAAAAATTAAAAAAAAAAATATTAAGCACCACAGTCCTCACAGCAATAATAGTACATTACTGTAGAGTCCAAGAAGTGAAGGATTGCCGGACGAAGTGGTTTCAAGGCCGAGATTTAGCGAGGCCTTGATAAGGATCTGAGTTCGACAATCCTCATTGACCATTATTTTTTGTTAATTGTATCGATGTAGGATTGATTTAAAAAAAATATTATTCATGCATCTAGAAATATATGTTAATATTGAAGAATATAAACCTATTGTATCTGTACAGGCGCTCTGAATCTTCAAACTAGGTCGACAGTCGAATCCGGGTAAATGAAAGGTGTCGACCATTTTTTTAAGTAATTAAAGGGGTTTTAGTTTCAGAAACGCTTAAAAAAATTCATGTATCTGATCACTTAAGAAAAATTACGTAAAAAATACGTTTGATCGTGGTCGACTCACGGTCGCGAAAGAATTGAGCTTGTCGACCTTTGTTATCTCGATTCTGATTATCAGAAACTTTATTTTCCCCGTTAATTTTTTTCCATGTATCTTCTAAGTTACAATAATGTCGGAAATTACAACCGGAAGTGAGGTAATAATTTTGCATGCGGGCAAAATCAGACATTTTTAGGGGTGTCGACCTTTAGTCCTATGGTTTTTTGGTCTATCTTCAAAAAATTATCCATGTATCTGATCCATAGGTCTTTTATACGGCCGGCTCTCGGACTATTCGGGTTTAGACTGTGATCATTTTATTTTAGCAATCACCTATTTTATTTTAGTCTAAATGAAAATAAATGTATAGACACTATATATGTAAATTTGGATTTAAAGTTTGGAAACGTTAATGTTAAGTAATGAAATGTAATAAAATTTTCTCTATAGAAAAAAGGAAAACTTTACCAGACTTGTTTTGGTGAAATAAAAACTTTTGTAAGAAAGTTTATGAATAAGAAAATCTGGACGCGTGAAGGCTCTTCAGAACCCCTTCTATGTGTTTCTGTGTGAAATTGAACATTATTCAAACCGTAATAGAATTTCATATTTAAAATCCTCTGTTCAATTTGATTACAATTCTTTGAAGTACCTACGTAATATTGCAAATGCGAAAAAGAGTTTGTTTGTTACACTTTTACGCCTTAAATACTCACTGATCATCGTGAAATTTTAGATACAAGTTGGAGGTATCACCTTAAGATATGAAAATTCAACGCTAGGCAGAAATATAACAATTAAATGAATAAAATTTTTGCTTATGTATTTTTGTCAGGCGTTATTATTTGATATTTTATTTTTTATTTTTCAATGCTTAAAAGAAGGATTGTGGACGTAGTCGGGGCTAAAAGCTACTGATGTTTATATGTCATTGTTAAAGCCTTGGCTTTTCTAAGCTTCTGATTTCCATAAAGAAGAAATCGGCGATAACCTTAGTATATAATTACTTGAACTATTAAGTATTCTATGTATACTTATTTTATAACTAGCTGTGCCCGCGACTTCGTACGCGCGGTATTCGAAATAACGCGTAGCTTTTTTGTTTGTAAACAGATTGGAATTAAATATACACTAAGTATTACGAGAAGCTTGCTATAATACATTAGTGTAAACCACATAAAAATCGGTTAAGCCGTTTCTGAGATTAGCGTGCACAAAAACATAATAGGCAAACAACGATTTTATTACAGACAAAAGTCGCAACCGTAGCAGACCGAGAAAGCCGAGTTCTTTTTCTAGGCATTTTATTAATGTAAGTATTATTATACGATATCGCAAAAAATATTTAAAAAAAGCAGTTCGCTAGAGACGACCACGCGTCTGAGCCGCGCGGCAGGCAGGAGCCCCCCTCACGACCGCCCGTCTTGCTCATCATATGCGCGCGTGGTACTTGATCATTATTTTGTTGTGGAGTTATTTTAAAATTATGATATCTCCTAAGATATTCATTGAAATAAAATGATGTCTACGGCAATATTGTTCAAAATTAAATACTTGTGATGAATAACGTATTTATTTGAATAAGATTAATATCATGTTTATAAATACACCTTCGCAAATAATGCATTATTTTAGAACAATTTTGATTACTATAAAAAAGGTTATAGTGAATCAAGCTTAAAAAATAGACATATATGCTTTCGGGAACTTTTTTTTAGAACTTTAAAAGAGGAACAATTTCGTCATACAGATTTTTGCTTAACTTTAACCGTTTACGCAACGCACGTAACGGAAGCTCTCAAAAGGGATAATTTTCCCCGTTTTTGCAAGGTTTTTCATTGAAGCTCCGCTTTTGTTGGTCGTAGCGTGACGTTATATACCCTATAGCCTTCCTCAATAAATGGACTATCCAACACAAGATGAATTTTTCAATTCGAACCAGTACCTAGATCCTGAGATTAGCGCGTTCAACCATAAAAACAAAACAAACAAACTCTTCAGCCTTATAATATTAGTAGTATAGATAAACCTTCAAAGAACCTTAGGTAATACCTCTTAGGTAACATAACTTATATATTTGATGATTTTCTTCATATCATTTACAACGATTTTGTTTGATTTTGATATGCGGCGATATGTAACTACTTAACTCTGTATATTCAACTTAGCGACATCTGTCAGACTTCTTTGAAGTCATCAAAGGGTTATTGTCCTATGAAGGTTGGCGCCATCTTTTGGATTTCGTTGAAACTACTTATAATCTCCCTGCCGTGTCACTGAGGATCGATGCGGTAGATGAGGGTTAGTGATTTACGCAAATCGTGAAAAGGGTTAAGCCCTTTCACGATTTTAGTAAATTCACAGATGCGCCAAATGCGGACAATTGTTGAATACCAGCCCCCAGGTCCTCGTCTGCCGCTTCCACTGCGATTCCTGCTAAGGAGCGTGGTGGCAGTAACAAATTTCATCTAATTTTTGTGCTTAGGCACTTCGTGAGCTGTTTATGCGATAATTGCTTATAGTGTTAGAATTTAACATAATAAGGCGTATTCTGTACGAGTGTCGCCCTGGCAGCCGAGACACCGCCATCTGGTGGGGAGAAAAAGGTTCGCGAACAGAGAAACAGAGGCGTTCGAGCAGAGAGGTTGTCGTATATCCGCGCATCTTATTTAGAGAATTGTTATAGTTGTAAAGATATGAGTCTGGGATTACAAGATACTTGTGCACAATGTAGAGGAGTTTTCAATAATGTACCCCAAAGGAAATAAAATCCAACAATAGGTATTAAATTTACTTAAAGTCTGATTTATAAAAAAATAAAGACACAAAAAAATAATATACCTACCTACCTACCCACCTATTGGATATGACCAGAAAAATTGATGGTAAAACCGTATAGTTGCAATTTTTAAGTGCCGTAAAAATGCCGATATTTTACCAACAATTCGACCTTTCAGACCATATAAAATCTTCTCCAATATAATTTATCTAACACATAACCAGAATGCACGTCCATCCTGATACAAAGTATAAGATGGTCCTTTTGGTTTGTTCAAGTGTGACATAAAAAAAAACATTGATATGACCGTAGCATAAGCGACCTCGCAATATGTCCTTAATGCTCAGGGTCCAGGTATAAACAAACGAATGCTGCTTATCTTGCTCTCACGATCCTGCACCGTGAAGTTGTATGCGAATGTGATCCGCTGGGAAGCCACGCGTTAAGGGCCCCATTGGAATCTTTCCCCTCGACAGATAGCGAAGAGTGCACAGTAAATAGTCTCAGACGTACTCATGACTGATTGCTAGTGGATACTGTACCCTTTCTTACTAAAGTACCTATATGTGTTTCTCCTGTTTTTATTAACTTTTTGAAGACTATTGCTTTATATTTTGTTCTTAAAAACAATATTAGTCATGAGGTTTACCAGATGCTCGCAACTTGGGAACTTAATTTTCTGATGATTTGGTTTTTTTATGGAAAAGGTTACTCTTAATGGTAGGCGCTGTTAAGATAATAGTTAAGAAACAAGGAGAAAATAAAAGAACAAGCTCTGATATACCCTACTCAAACCCCGAACCTGACAAGAATGTATTACGTAGATATTAAAATCAGGCGAACACGATTAAAACCCTCAACTCTACCTTATTTTATGCATTTAATATTTCTAAAAGTCCAGTGTCAAGGTCAAGCGAAACAATATTTGGGAAAAAAGTTAAGAAATCTGAAGGTGAAAACAGAGTTAGTAGGTAAGTATGTTGCATCGTTAAAATATTCAGAAATTGTTGTATGCGAGATGCCAGTAATCTGGTTAATAATGTAGACTTCCATTCTATTAAATAATTTGTCTCAGAAATATTAATATTTGTCTATACTAATATTATAAAGAGAAAAGATTTGTGTGTGTATGTATGTATGTATTTTTGAATGTTTGTAAAGAATAAAATCAATAACTACTTTTTTTTTCTTTATTTGGTTTGCAAAACAGCACACAATCTAACATAAAAAATAATATCAATAATTTAGAAGAAAACTCTACAATGATTGTGCCTTTCACGATGCAAACACAACTTAACAAAATAAAAGTGACAGTAATAAACAATATAAAACACTAAAATAACAATAAACAAAAAGATCCAACACAAAAATAAAAGAAAAAGCAATAATACAAAATAAGTAACTAAATAAATAAAAATTAAAAAAAAAATTAAAAAAAAACAACTTGAAAATTAAATATTTGTACATATAAGGGATTCACTGAGGCAAATGACATTACTATAGAACTCGCTGGTAGCAGAGACAATTCAACAGGCCTAGAAATGGTGTTTTTTTTTTTTTACCATTAGAATATTACACAAAAAATTTTTTTTTTATTAATACAATTTTTTAATCTGATATAAACTTATTAATAGGTTCAGGATTCATATGCGTGCAATAAGCCGTTTCGAGAGAATTTTCAATAAAGGTCAAATTCTTCTTGTGTTCTAACTTTTTTTGTGGAGTTTCTATTATTTTAACGAAAATTCTAATTAATACAATTGGTTCTTCACATGTTTAAGTATATATATTTTTTTCAAAGCAATTGTCTTGTCTATTTCTTGTAACATCTTCATTAAACAATGGATATTTTTAGTATTTGGCGTTTGTCTCCCCCTTAAGCAGTGTCCTTTACTAGTTCAACCTTCAAAGAGGACAATGAACCAGAAAAAATGTCAAAGTTATTTTGTAATGCGTTAATGGCCCTACATAGGCGTGGGAGAGGGGAATGTTGGCCCAAATTCGTTTTCGATGAGGGCGGAGTGAGGGTTTTAAACTACTGAACCGATTTTAAAAATTCTTTCACCTATAGAAAGCTTAGAGAGTAATATATCAGCGAGTAATATTTTATAAAGAAAAGCTGACGAAATGGCGTACAACAGCTAGTGTAATATATTTTTATTGGTTAAATGAGTTCCTTTAACTGTTCCTTAAGCACAATACCTGCTATGAATTTTAACTTTCAATTGTACATTATAATTATAATATTGAAATTGTAATAACGAACTAATTTATTATTTAAATATGTATGTATTATATACAAATTATGTCAGTTCTAATGACTATACTTAAATAAATTTTGAACCCCAACCTCCATTTTAAAAACTTTATTTTAATGCACCCATGAGATTTTTTTTTATGTTAAGATCGGCAGACAGGCTGTCGGTCCACTTGATGGTAGGTGGCTACCGTCGCCTATAACACAAGCAACGCCTAAGCTGCTGCAAGTGCGCCGCCGACTGCAGGATGATTAAGGATAAGGGATTAGGAATGGATAGGGAAATTGGGCTATAAAAAGAAACACAGTATAGTCTAAAAATAAAACTAACAATCATCTAACAAGAAGAATAACAAAATTTCTAGTATTACAATGTAATTACTAAAAGCTATCTAGTCTAATTCTAAATGTACTTACATGTGCATTTAAATAAATAAGCGTTAAAAATACAAAAATCATTTTAGATAATTTTAAAAACCCTAAAATATTAGCTTCACCATCGAATTCTATAGCTTTAAAAAAAAAGATTCTTTTTTATTTTTCCAAGACAAATTGTAATAGAATGAAATTGTTTGTGCATCCCATGAACATTGTCGCATTAAGCTGTGTTCTGCCAAGCCTCCTCCGACCACGAGTTGTCTGCAAACACTCCTCCCGTTCCATTAACTAATTGTTAATTATCTCTTCTTCCTCATCCTCCCTTCCAATTGTGAAGTCTTGATCAACGACTCGAATTAATATTCCACCATTTTTTGCCTTAGGAGATCTTAAGATTTTTTGTTATCTGTCTGATACCACATTGATCTACGCTATCATAAATCATGCCATCTCTTCTGGTGGAAGTAACCAATCCCTTAGAAAAAGATTTGCTACGTGAATAAGCATTGCAAGAATAAATTTCTTCTAACCTCACATTTTGCCTCATCGTTGTCCTATCGTTTTGATTTGAAGAGCCCTTTGGATGAGTGATTAGGGTGCTTGTCTTAACGCTCTGTTCTATGGTTCCCGGGTTCGATCCCCGGCAGAGCCAACTTTGGAAATGAACTTTTCAAAATAGGCTCTGATCTGGATCTAGAAAGTAGTGGCAGGGCAAACTGCGTTTCGCAGTCATTTTGGGCAGCCCGTCCGGCGGCAATAACCATGCTCTTACAGAAGACAACAGTGACATAACAGCACGTGTGCTGTTATGTTTCGGTGAGTGAGTAAGGGATACCAGAGCCCATTTCTCTATCCCTTATTCTTAATCCTACTGTAGTTGGCAGCGCACTTGTGGCACCTGTGGCGACACTGGACTGTCAGCCTGTCTGCCAACCTTAATATAAAAAATAATAAAAGCAACGGTATTCATCTACCAACATGAGGATTGGCAGACGCAGCCTGTCTGCCGATTTACAACATGATAGCTAAGATATACTCGTATATTACATACACTTTCAACTTATTTTGTATCAATTAATCTGTTATTTTTCATTCTTTTAAAAATTGTACCGTAGTGGTACTTCTATTATTAATTTATTGTAAATAAATCTTTTAAATGAGATATATTAACTCATTTTTTAATCATTTTTAGGGTTCCGTACGTCCGAATAAAATAACGGAACCCTTATAGGATCACTCGTCTGTCTGTCCGTCACAGTCAATTATCTCCGAATCTACTAGACCGATTAAATTGAAATTTGGTACACATATCAATTTCTGTGACCTAAACGCAGAGACCCTCCCATATACAGATTTCATTTTTGGGGGGAAGGTGGAAAATTAAAAAAAAATTTTTTTTGAAAACTGCATCGTGTGACATATCAAATGGAAGGTCTGTTGTGAAGATCTTAAATGTTTTTTTTTTGTAATTTTAAAATTAATAGTTTCCACGTTATTGAAGAAAATAGACGAAAATTTACCCCCCCCCCCCCCTCTTATCTCCGAAACTACTGAACCTAAAATTTTGAAAAAAAAAATACAGAAATTAGTTTTCTATTTATATATTATAGGAAAACCTATAGAAGTTCATGATATTAAAATAACATGGTAAATCACTCAATATTGTAAGAATAGGTAACATCGTACGGAACCCTCTTCACGCGAGTTCAACTTGCACTTGAAGTTTTTTTTTAATTTTGACAATTCCTGGTTCTAACATCAATTCAAAATTTTCGTTCGAGTATTTGAATTCGCTTTGTCTCCGTCGCATTCACCGAGTCATTCTGCTTTTGGCCGCGTTGGCGTACGTTTCGGTGTTTTTTTATTATAGTTATTTAATTTATCCCCGATTTATTTCATGGGGAACAAGTTCGGGAGTAAAAAAGAATTATAGTTGTTGATTCAAGTTTGGATCAAGATTGGAAGCAGGATTTATTTATTTTCCTCAACTTGGCAGCATAAATCATTATCAAGGTCTTATATATTGAGGTGGTTACTGCTTCCAGACAAGCTTCTTAGACGAAAGCGGAACGCAATGTACCCTGCCACTCATCATCATCATAATTCCAGCTGTAGGACGTCCACTGTTGGGCATAAGCCTCTCTCATAATCATCAAGTTGATTATAAGCAGTAAAGTACTAAGTGATTATACTCCAAGGAAAGACGTTTAGGTTAAAGTTACGCCCGTTCTAAAGGCTGAAACTTAAATCGTAATAATTTTAAGATGGCTCAAACAAATCCTTTGCCGCGCGATACTGATCTCCAATTTAACTTTGGCTGTTGTATAGTTTCGGTGAACAATACGAATGCAGCAAGCTTTCATGCCGGTTAACTTTTCCAATATGTATATGTAAGTGTGGGAATAGATTCCCTTATGCCATTTTACGAACAGAACTATAACGGTAAAATTCCTATATGGGTAGCTCATATAGGCTCCGTCCGCGTACGTAACTAAGTTTTGTAACTAGCTACGAACTGGGAATTTTTTTTGGTTTGTAACCAGGTTACGAATGAATAATTCAAATTTGATGGTTTTGTTTGCCTGCGTAACTAGGTCAATCGTTCAATAAGCAACAAGCGTTAGATTTTGTTTAAAGGTATTATAGTTTTGCGATTACGTACCTATATGGGTATCATGTTTTTGATATATATACAGACTAGCTGTGCCCTGCAGCTTCGTTAGCTGAAAAATTTGGGGGCGGCCGATCCATTTCTTGTACATTCTCGTGTGCTATTGCATATTTACAATGAATTTGCCATATATATAGCTAGTGAAATCCTGCAGTAGTTTTTAAGAAAATTGTGATAAATTGATTGTAGCCATTGATTGTATAATCACTTTCTGAATTATCCCGCGAAATTGTTTTTTTTTTTTATTTTATTTTTATTAAATATCTGGTCCCTGGCAGAATATCAGTGTTATGGTCTGCACCACAACTGTATACTGAGCCAGGGTTCCTTTTCCTCTTTTTACTTGTTTGTATATTTGTTTGTTTGTTTTGGTTGTAATTATTATTATTTGTTCATATATTGTTTGCAAGAAACAATAGAGGAATAAAAGTTGCTTTCTTTCTTTCTTTCTTTCTTTCACATAACCCATGAATAGAGACGTGTCAACTTTTATTGTGATCGGTGAAATTGAGTTGGAGTGTGTTAGGTTTAATGATGTAATGTACTAACATTAGTAGTGGCAGGGCACACTGTTTTACGCAGTCATTTGGGCAGCCCGTCTGGCGGCAGTAGCCACCCCCTTACAGAAGACCACCGTGAAATAACAGCACGTGTGCTGTTGTGTTTCGATGAGTGAGAAGGGATGCCAGAGCCCATTTCCCTATCCTCTCCTAATCTCTTATCCTTAATCCTACTGTAGTCGGCAGCGCACTTGTAGCGGCTGTGGCGTTGCTTGTGTTATAGGCGACGGTAGCCAACTATCATCAAGTGGACCGTCAGCCTGTCTACCGATCTTAACATAAAAAAAAAAGAAAAATCATGAATCATCAATTCATCAGTACTATACGTATATTATTAAGAAGGATCGCTGTCTGCCTCTGCTTGTTTGTCCGCTAATTTCTTTTAAACCTGGGTGGTTTTAATACGGTTTTCACTATTGGAGAAAGCGATTTACTATTTTAATTTGCAGAAAAAAATAATTGTAAGTAAACATGTAAGAATGAATGGACCATATCTACCACTTAACGCGGATTCGACAAGCAAGTCCATTTAGATTTGACTTCATGTCTTCATATCTGACGTTCTCGTCAGTTCTGTGTAAGCACTCAAGTTGGTAGAGAAATTAGGGAGGGAATATTTGTCAGATCGCAATTTTTGGTTAAAGTATATATTGAGTACAATTATATGTTTAAAAATTATAATTTCTGGCAAATAATTAAAAATAAACTGTTTCTAAATAATAGTCCTCAGTATAAGGAAAAAAAATTGATGGAATAAAGATGCGTTAAAATGAGTTTGAGCCTACTATTGACGAGAATTCCCATAGAACCTCGTACACACTAGACCACTAACCAAGCACGCATGTATCAGATGTCTTATAACTTTACTTTACCCGTAGTAACTTCATTAATATCTCTGTATTTGTGTCATTGCCTTTTCTTTATAAGACAAGCCAACAATGTTTCATAGTAACCTTTCTAGAAGTATTCTTTCGTCAACTACACAAATCCTTAAACAAGTCCACAAGTAAGTCTTTAAACACTCTTTCATCTTTGAAATATCAATACAAAGCGATAACCGACGAATACGATATCAATATCTCCCAGTGTGCACGAGGCTTTAGAAAAGGCGTTTCTAAGAGGTTCCATTTATGAGTTTCCGGGTATGATACGAGGGATGATCTCCGGAAAGAAACTCAGGAAGACAGAGACGGAAATGGGCTGGCTATGAGAATAACGTCTACTTCTTATTATATGAGATGTTTTTTGTAAACCCAGGGACATTAATGGAATTCTTGCCTCAGTTGTATAAAGAAACACGTTGTGTTTATATTAATATTTAAAATTATTACAGATCTGCGGGCAGGTTGAATTGATGGTATGTGATTACCGTCGCCTATTGACACAGGCAAAGCAATAGGTGCTACGAGTGCGCTGCCGACCATAGTGGAATTAAAGATAAAGGATAAGGAGACAGGGAAATAGGCTCAGACATCTCTTACTCAGACATGTTTTTATTTCACGGTGGTCTTCTATAAGGATGTGGTTACTGCCGCCAGACGAGCTGGCCAAATGACTTCGAAACGCAGTGTCCCTGCTACTACTTCTCAGATCTAGAGAACTTCAAAGAACCTTAGGTAATATTTCTTAGGTAACATAACTTAAATATTTGATAATTTTCTTCGTATCATTCAATGATTTTGTTTGATTTTGATATGCTTGGATGAAAGACCAATGGATTTGTCAAATGTCAGCTGCAGTGCAGTCTTAAATTATTACCGGAAATGTATGCTGAGCTGTTTTTGTTCATTTGCTCTAATGGTGAAGAATAACTTATGAGGAAGTCTGAATTTAGAGAAGATTAGAAAATATTTGAAGACTAAGTGAAGTACTGTCTTTGCTTAGTAGCCAAAAGTGTTGGACACATAGAGACACCTTCCTTACATAGAGGAGATGGCTGTACGTACAAAGAAGATGGTCGCAATATTATTACATATAATAATGTATTCATACTAGTTGGTGTCCTCGAATTCGTCCGCGTTTTAAAATATGAGATATTGCGCCTGACATGACAACTTTTGCCAGGCGTTGAATCTTTATTTTCTTCTTTCTTTTCTTCAGTTCTAAATATATTAGGTAGGTCAAAATGTTGTGTAAATCGCATAAATTGTTAGAAATATTAATTTCTTTACGCAATCTTACAACTCTATATTGAAAGTAGTCTATAAATTGATTTAAAAAAAAGAAAAACTTAACCTCCACATGAGATTACTATTTATGTTTTAGCCGAAAAATATGTCTCAAAATAAATCTTTGAAGATCCATTACATTGGACACATCTCACTTTTTGCATACGTTACTTGGCCATGATCGATATCTCAAATAGGTAGTAATAAGCTTTATTTTATTAGGTAATTACTTAACATTTATGTACTTATCCAATAACTAGCCACTCAAATATATTCAAACCTTTCTCATTATCTTTAGTTCCATCAGTGAAAACAATATTAAAATCCATTGGTTGGTTTAAATGAAGTTATCACATTTTTTTTCTACTTGACGATATCATATGAACTAACTCCCCACTGCATTGACTGATGCCTTAAAGCAAGATTTCCTAGCTTCGTTCCCTTGTAGAGTGCATATCAAATATTGGAACACATTTGGAACATTTCACTGTTCCGTATCGGATCGCTTTGGGACCCGGGGAGATAGAATGAATAGCTTTGCTACTCTCTTGAGTGGTGAAAAATTTGCTTCCATATCTTTGGAACGGGATCTGGGGACTGTATTGTTGTTTTACTTTAGAAATAATTTCTTAACTCTTTAGTTAACAGTAATTATTTTTTTTAAATTAGATATATAAATTCTTTAGCATTCCTATAGAAGACTCTAAAGCAAATCTGTTACAACATTTGTACATAAAAAAACATTAAGACACAAAAAAAATATTATTTATGATGAAAACAAAAGAAAACTAAGGTACTGGCCGTTTAGATAACTTAACGGAAATAATACGCAGTAATTCCTCACAATGTCAGTTTTAGAGGAGCATCCTTGTATCTGAAGGCACGTATTGTATAACTTCAAGTCTATAGCATTCTAGAGAGAAATTCATTTTCTGTACACCGAGAGTAGGGGTGACACTTTTTTTAGTTGCTCGAGGGCAGGTTTAAATGACTCAAATTCAAATACCAATGTTTGTATTGTTCATCTATTGTCAATTTTGCTATACTAACGTTTGTCCTATATTGACATTTTACAGTCACCCAGAGCCCGTCATATAGTAAGTAATATTTTTTTGCGTCGCAAAATCTCCGCGCCAGATGGGGAGATCGGTGGGGTATGTAGAACTTCTACCCACTAAAACCCTACATTGTTTCCTCGCGCCGTCTATTAAGGTATCATGGAAATATACATCTTTCTCCCTCCGCCAGACGAGGCCCGCACACATGCGGGTCACCTCAATTGGGAGAGCAGTTTAACTCCCGTGCCGTGGAGAGACGTTCCGAAAACACACGGCACGTCTACCCTCGTTGCCCGGTATTGTGGTGACGGCGGACGACCCTACGTCCGCCGCCCTCTGGCGAAGCGACAAGAGACGCCCATACTCACCTCTCGCAGGGGGCTGTCAGCGAGAGGCTTCATATCTGAAGCACCCCCATAACCTCTTCTCTGGGGCACAACCTACCGCAGATTCGGAGGACGCTCCATCTGAAACTCTCGGATAACCCCTGCTCATGTGACCGCTCATGTCTACGAGTTTAAAGGTGTGCGGCCAAAAGTGGTGCCCACCTGACATTTGAATAACTTCACAAGGTAAGTAATTCTTTCATGGGCCAATGTAAACCGTTTTTTTTTTATATTAAACTTTGTGAAATAACTTTTAAATTTATTTATAGCCTTACTTAAAACCAAAATCTGTTAGAAAGGTATTTCGATAATAGAATCGTTGATTATTTATACGATAATGAAGCCTGGATTTAAACGATTATGAGCTCATACTATGTTTAGTATTGTATGTACTGGAATTTGTGTATAATTGCTATATATATTATTTTAAAGAGTTTCTTTCGGGGTTTCTTCTCAAGATTGTCACCACCTTGGCTATTTTTTTTCCGAAACCGAATTGACTTCAAAAAGTGATCTTTTAATACTATTTTTGAGAAATAAACGATTGATTTGATTCACATGATGAAGATAAAAAACGGTTCCTACCGCATACTTTAGCTGTAACTGTCACAAATCATCGTCTATAAGGACTTTGTCTATAGGCTCTGAGATGCTTCTACGTCATCTAAAACCACCGCGCTTGTTAAGATAGAGTAGTATTAACCGTTAATTCTGTACTAGAAAAAAAACTCGTTAAACAATGTAGTTTTTGTCAACCCTACGGATTTATCTTAGAAGATTGCACTCGTCAGAGAAACAAAAGCTTTGTGTTCAAAACCTCCAGCGCACCAAACTCGTCGGATACTCGCAAAAGTCATGTACAAATTGAAACTGCACACGGTAATATTTCTCCTAAGTTGTAATTGAGTGTTCCCATATATTTCGTTGTTCGGTTCAGCTTTGAGCGAAATTTGTTCACTTCCGTTAGTCAAGAAGTTTGTCTTCTTACGAAATATGGTGCACTTACCAACTTTGAACTTGAATTTATACACAAGTATTATTTTCTCAAAGTTGTCGATAGTACAAGTTAACATGCTTTTTCTTTTATTACTTTTTAACAATACTTTCTACCCTTTGGGATAGATCCTGGGCATCCTAAATAGAGTGAAGCGATGCTTCACACCTGAACAGCTCTTCTCTTTGTACAAGGCACAAGTCCGATCTTGGATGAAGTATTGCTGTCATCATTGAGATGGCTCAGAAAAATACCAACTTGGCACTCTCGATTCGGTGGATCGCAAAGCTATGAGGCTCATTGGACGGTACATTAATAATAACAACTAAGCAATATTGCACGTCTGTGTGTATTCTATAAGATGTGCTCGGAGAGTGTGCTCGGGAACTGCATGAAATCATACCGCCTTCCCCTTTCTTCTATCGGACATGCAGACATACGGCTGGTTACCATCCTCCCTAATCGAGATCCCTCTAATTAAGCGCTTCAAAACATCTTTTATAACGCGCACTGCTAAGGTTTGGAATTCTCCGCGGCGTCTGTATTTCCCGGGCTCATACAACCCAAATCTTCTCAAGGTTCGAGTGAATAGGCATTTTCTGGGTGAGCTCGCTCCAACGTCGGCCTCATCTTATCTACACGGATAGAGGCTGGCCAAGAGCAAACCCGGATATAGTTTACAACGATGTACGTACTCTTTTGTTAAAATTAAACGCTATCCCTCCCTATCCCTATCTAACCCTTTATCCGTAATCATACAATGGTCGGCAGCGCACTTGCAGCACCTGTGGTGTATCTTGTATTATAGGCGACGGTAGCACCTGCCATCAAGTGAGCGGTCAGCATATCTGACGACCTTCACATAAACAAAAATACTAAATCTTTCACTAAAAAACAAATTTTCCGTATATCCGTTAGATATAATCATACAAGCAACATTTAAAGAGTATATAAACTTCTCAATAATTTATTATTTTCGAACTATATTTATAATATTATATTTCAAGAATGACGTGCATGTTAGGAAACTTATCGGTCGCATCTGCGCTCCTCTCAAGGTAAGCACCTCATTCAATATTTACGATTGCTTTACACAACGCTGGAGTCCAAGTTATAAGCTTATAAGATATAATTTCTACTATAAAATAACTATCTGTTATCTGATAGAATCGACAGCGGACTTGCACTTTTTGTTCATAGCCACCAACCGTCAGCAAGTGAACTGTCGTCCTGCGTGCCACCTTTTATAAGAAATTAATAAAAATAATTTAAAGATTCGTGTGAAACAACTCTTTGATTATTTTATTTTCAAAAATAAAATAAAATTTTCAATCAAACATAGGCCCTTTAGTCTCATTTCGGTCGTCGTCATTTTTAATTGCACTTCCTATTTCATGAGGAAAACGTATATTTCATACTCTGCCGTCGCTGCAGGTTCATTTACAGCTCGCTTGAGGAAACCCATATTGCAACTAAGCGGTAACAACTCAAAATCTCACATTTAGTTCTAAAATTTAGTTACTTCAATATTGAATATTCAGACTAATACTAATTTCAAAACTAATTGAATATCTGTATGTGAGTTACCTCATAAGATATCAACAATGACCCAAATCCCTTATCGTCAATACCACTATGGTCGACAGCACACTTGCAGCGCCTGCGGCGTTGCTTGTGTTATTGGCGACGGTAGCCACCTACCATCAAGTGGACCGTCAGCCTGTCTGTGAACTTTAACAAAAAAAAAATTATGAACATAACAGAGTTACATTCAATTTTTTTAATGGATTTTTTCCAGATACCTCCAGATCTTCCTTAAATTATATACACTTGGTAGCGAAAGGTTGTCGATAAATAAATTTGCATCATTATACTATAGGTACTATAATTGTCGGAAATATTCTCATAAATCTATAGAGACAGACTTTTGCGACGATTTCTTTTAACTTAGACCAAACCCGAACTATAGTACTAGAGTAGCGATCACCAGCTGTTGTCTTGCATCGCAAGCCACCTCCGTGCTCTTGAATACACCTATAGTTTTGCTATCAGAATACATTGGGTGCTGTTCCTGAGCATACAAATACCCTCTGATATACACGAAGCCTTGAATACAAAGCCGTCCTTCTTCAAACTACGTAAGTGTAAATTTCTTACTAAGTAGTTGAACTTAAATTCTGAAATAATGAAAAATGTGTATATTTTTTGTTTAAGCTTGTATTAAGCTCTAAAGACAGGCTGACAGACCACTTGATGGATAGGTGGCTAGCGTCGCCTATAAGACATGCAACGCCACAGGTGCTTTAATTGTGCTGTCGATTATAGTGGGATTGAGGATAAGGAATTAGGAAGAGAAATAGGAAAATGGGATGTGGCATCCCTTACTCACTCAGCGAAACACAACAGCACACGTGCTAGCTGCCCAAATGACTGCGAATGCAGCGTGCTTGTCACTACTTAATTACAATGATAATTACTTAGTTACAATACTTAATAGTCATACATTAATAGTATAATTTCAGAGCAAACTGCGTTGCGCAGTCGGAAATGAACAGTCCGTGCGGCGGCAGTTGTAATTAATCCCGTACAGAAGAATAATAGCACTTAAACACTTGAACCTTGAAATAATAGCACGGTGTTTCGGTGAGTGTGAAAGGGATGCTAGAGTTTATTCTCTATCTTTTCTTTATCCCTATCTTTTCCTTATACTTATCTCCTTGCAGCGCACCTGCAGCTCCAACAGCATTGCTTATAGTCCTGGAGAATTAGCATTTGTTCCCCAAAAACATTGTAACTGCAGTTTTTGGCTTAAAAATTAGCAAAAAATGTGAATTCTGTAGTCCAAAAATTGTGCCCCTCTCGGAGAGATCGGAAACATATTTTTAATAACAATTTAAAAGATTGGAAAATATGCGTCCAATCCACGTGAAGTTTACAAATCCAATTTGTTCCTTATAAAATTTCACGCAAGGATAGGTATTGCGAAAATTCGCAAAAAAAAATGTATTAAAATTCACACCAAAGCCGGATTCCGGAAAAAAACAATATAGTGACATTTTGCAAAACTGTTAATTTGAAAACGCGATCGTGTATAACTTTAGTCCTGGGTAAGATATCGATGTGGAACAAAAAGTAATCGAAAGGTAATTACAATACCTTCATTTTGTGATAATTTTTAACTAACAAATGGCTTTGTTATTAACATTCACAAAATGTGTTCATTTTTCAACATATTTGTGGCAAGCGTTATTATTACACAAGCAGCTGACCCCATATGTAACTTAACCTTTTTCTTATTTTGTTATTAATTATTTGTTCTTAGCATGTCTTTTTTTATATATGTGTGCTTGCATTTTGTTATGATGTGGTCTTGAGATGTATGTTATAAAATAAAAAAAAGAATAAAAATAAATGTCAGCTGTCCACAGACCGGATCTCATAGGCACTACCTCTGCATACCACTCAGCACTTCAAACAACGAAAAATAATTCTATTTTATTTTTGTTTTTTCAACTTATTAATTCTGCATTATTAACTTGGAGAAGGTAATCTTTGAGGCTGAGACGATGTTTAGTCAACCATTCAATGTTACATGTAGGTAACGGTTTGCTTATCTATACAAAACCTTAAATATAAAAAAAAAATTGTACACGTTTTACTTATGTTAGCGAGGTCAAAAAATAGTGCGTTTGTGCACGCTAATCTCAGAAACGGCTTAACTGATTTGAATGCGGTTTTCAGTGATATATTGGCAAGTTTCCCGTAACATTTAGTTTTGTTTCATTCCAATCGATTTAAAAACAAAATCTATATTCAATATAGAGTTGCGCTCTATATTGAATACTACGCGTAAGAAATTGCGGACTAATAATAAGCTAGTAACTAAATAAATGTTGGGCTCAATTTTCATTAGGAAATACATAATATTGCAATAAAAGGTGTTAATTTAGAATTACTTAAACCATCTAAGCAACGCTTAGTTTTGCGAAGCTAGTACATTTAAAACAACTCAGTAGTGTTGCAGCGCTTTTTTTACTGCAGCAGAATGTAGAATGTAAAATATGTGTCCAATTTCACGCTATATCTAAGCTACAGTAAGCCATATCAAGCCGGAACTGAAAGTGGAACGTATCAGCAACAAAACCCCGCCATTCTGTTCACAGTCATGTTTACAGGGTAAATGGGCCGGTTTTCAAACTGAAACTGTGCCCCACTCGACTATGCATAAGACTGTTAGGCTGAGCTTACAGTGCAATGAATAGCGATTAACTAAAATCTTATCCTACAATCCTATTTACAACTTCCCTGTCCAATCCATACTAATTTGACGAGCCCATTGAATGAGTGGTTAATCTAAGGTTCCTGGCTTCGATTACCGGCAGGGTCAACTTTGAACAATGAGCTTTTCAAATTGGGCTCTGGTCTGGATTTGGAAAGTAGTGGCAGGACACATTGCGTTTCGCAGTCATTTGGGCAGCCCGTCTGGCGGCAGTAACCACCCCCTTATAGAAGACCACCGTGAAATAAAAGCACGTGTGCTGTTGTGTTTCAGTGAGTGAGTAAGGTATGGCAGAGCCCATTTCCCTATCCCCTCGTAATCCCTTATCCTTAATCCTACTGTAGTCGGCAGCGCACTTGCAGCAGCTTTGGCGTTGCTTTTATTATAGGCGACGGTAGCCACCTACCATCAAGTGGACCGTCAGCCAGTCTGCTGATCTTAACATTAAAAAAAAAATTAAACTAACTGAACCTGGCCAGCTTCACTGCGTACGTGTGAAGCGTGCAAGGTACTGGACACTAAAACAAAAGTTACCCATACTCCTTACAACATCAGCCATTCGCCAGTTAAAGTCCCACCAAAATCGATCCAGCCGTTGCGGAGATTATCCGGAACAGACAGATAAAAAAAATGTTTTCTTATCAGTTCCGTATACATTTAGTAAAATGCAGTTATTTGGACATTACAACACACACACCTCTATTTTATTTATTAGTATAGATGTGAAAGTAACTTTGTCTGTCCATGTTGTCCATGTCTGTCCATCTGTTACCTTTTTGCTTTATGTATAAAAGAGTATTATTTTAAATAATAATAATAATAATAATAAGAATCTATTTGCGATGACCATGGGTAACTGATACCAGAGATGACATTTAGTTTTCTTGTTCCTTCATGACCAACCGATATTCGGTGTGCAAATCTTCACATCTTGATGCTGTAATCTCGATTATTGTGTTATTACTGATAATACCACGTGTCTGGCACACTCAATGTCTGTAGATCTGAACGAAGCTTTATACTAAGAGCCATCTATAAACAAGTGGACCGGCAATTGATTATATTAGGGCGTTTCACACATGCGATTCAAAACCGCTTGCTGAATCTTCTTTTATAAAAAAAAAAAATTCCGCTTCCGCTAAGTGAGTCACGCACATCTCTCCTTAAACTGAACATTGCACCACGTCTCTTTTCAGTGGCGTGTTAAAGCGAGTCCCAAAGCAATGTTACAACACTACTAGAGATTTGAGAGTTTGAGAGGCGTTCACCACTTTACGACGAAGAAATGTCTTTGCAGTTATTCCCCTAAGGTTAATATAATTAGAAAATTAATATAATAAACTGAGTGAATATCTCGAAAATTACTCTGAGTAATTAATTTAATTCTGATTGTTATTAATTCTAATTTAATTCTCTGATTAATTTAATTAGAGGAGTACGCAAATCGTAAACACAAATTAAATGGTTAAGTTAAATAAGTCAGTAATTACTGCAGCGTAAGTGCAAACTTGTTCAAAGTGTTAGGTAATTTACCTCAAGGTGGTGGAGGATTTATAAACTCGGTCGAGCCACTAGAGACCGCAGGCCTAGCAACAAAATTAAGCGATGAGTTCGTAGCGATATTTATTATAGCTTAATCAAATTTAAATTGATTTAAGCCTTCGTTTTTATAATGTAGGCAACGAAATTGATTTTCATTTTCTTTCCATAATTTTCCTGACAAAAATTTAACTGATTAATTTTACTGGAATTTTCTGGCAATTTGGCTTTACTGTAATTTTGTATACTTCCAAGCTTATAGCCAAAGCTTCATGTATGAATTCTTAGAAACGGCTTTAGTTTCGAGAAACGAATCAACTGCCAGGATTAAATATTTTTATAATCTACTAACTTTTTCCCGCAACTTCCTCACTGCCCCTCGGGAACAGTACTTTTTCTGGTTGAGGTACCCTCTGTCTTTGTCTGTCTTCCTGGCAAAATGCATACAAATTTTCATGATGATCGGTTGAGTAGTTGAATCATTACAAACAAATTCATTTCCGCATTTTATATGAAAACCCAACTTTTTTTTTCAAAATTTATTTACATTTAATTAAAGTATATATGTGTCATTTTGTTCGATGACTTTTTACCATCTTGTAGGTTTTGGCAGTCCTCTCTTGATAACTTGACACTGCTTAAAGAATTCTGAAGAGACCGAAACAGGTGGAAATCTGAAAGTGCAAGGTCAGAACTATGTATATGTTGGATGCATTAACATCTCCCAGCCTAACATTATTAAGTATTGCTGAGTGGCTGAAGATGTCTGTGGTCTAGCGTTGTCGTGATGAAAGGCCACACCCTTTCTATTGATCAATTCCGGACGCTTTCTCTCAACTTCTTGCTTTAATCTCATCAGTTGTTGGCAGTAGAGATACGAATCGATGGTTCTTCCCGGCAGTAAAAGCTGAACAATGCCCTTCCAATCCCACTGTACACACAGCATCACCTTATTGCGAGCTAACTCGGATTTGGCACAGTCTGTGAAGCCTGACCGACCTTTGACCACGACCTTTTTCGCATGTTCTTGTCGTACGTTATCTACTTTTCATCACCAGTTATCAATGTTTTTCTTTATGTTAAAGTCGGCAGACAGGCAGACGGTCCACTTGATGGTAGGTGGCTACCGTCGTCTATAACACAAGCAACGCCAAAGCTGCTGCAAGTGCGCTGCCGACTGCAATAGGATTAAGGATAAGGGATTAGGAGTGGATAGGGAAATGAGCTCTGGCATCCCTTACTCACTCACCGAAACACAACAGCACACGTGCTGTTATTTCACGGTGGTCTTCTGTAAGGGGGTGGTTACTGCCGCCAGACGGGCTGCCCAAATGATTGCGAAAACGCAGTGTGTCCTGCCACTACTCATCAAAAACGGTTCGGTTTCATTACTACTCCATAAAGAATCGCAAATGAGTACACGATTCACAAGGTTTCTTTCAGTGAGCTCGTGTGGACCCAAATATAGAGATTTTTTGTGTACCCAGCTTTTTCAAAACTGTTTTGTGGTCAATTTTCAATTCTTCAGATATGTTGTAACTACTGATATGCCGATCTTGCTTCACTTTTTCAAAAATGGCGCCCATTTTGTCCTTAACAGGGCGACCAGAGCGAAATGCATCTTTGACATCAAAATTGAAAATGCTTAAACCAACCTTATGCTGCTCTTAGTGACACTACATATGTCCATAAACGTCACAAAAAACTTTCGCGGCTTGTGTTGTAATACTTGTAATCCTTTTTGTAATAATATCATAAAATATATCGAATTTCTTCCTTAGATAAAAGTCTTTCTTTCTTTCTTTCTTTCTTTCTAGATTCACTCACACACTACACATTTTGACAGAAAGAAAAACAAACGAAAAATAGCAGGAAACAACATTTTACTAAATTGTTTCTTTTTTTTAATGTCATCAAAACCAGCCAGATACAAATAGTCCAGCCAAAGAGATTTTATTACAAGTTTATACTTTACTACATATATATTACGCGAAAAGACTTTTTCCTCGACCTAATATAATAAGGAAATTATTGAGGCAGTGACGTCATATACATAATCGCATTCACGTAGCAATATCTCGTTGGCATTGACACTAGTTGCGTACATATCACAAATTGGGTACTGAATGGATAAGACGTGTATCTATATATTATTCTGACCAGTGTATAACAAGGGTCTCTTCCCAATGTGAGACAGTTATTCTCCGTAGTTCCACTACGCCAACTCACTGCGGATCAACATATCTTTAAATATTGTTAGTTGTGGAACATGCAGGGTTTCTTACGATATTTTTTCTTTGTTTTTAGAGGAAGTGCTCATCTATATCTTTACATATTATTATAAAATCAAGTCTCTGTCTGTTTCTAACCAATTCTTCTAAACCACTCAAAGGATTTTATACGAATTTTACTAATGGAAAAAGTGATAAACTTAACTTGGTCGATCACTGATTAAATTCTATGTAGTGATAGCTCTTTTTTCAATTATGAGCCACTAGAATTGTTGGTCAACGCTTAACACTGTTCTCACTAGGTGTGTGACTGTCAACTAGACATATTTGTTCAATACATATATTGAACAAATGTCGTGCAGCTACCCAGACACTGCGAAAATAGAGGAAGACCGCCGCGCCCCTTCTCACCTCCGAGGCGCGACCAGGATACAGCGCCTGCGAGGGATCTCCCGGCCCGGGGAAGTTTTTCCTTCACCCCCCCCCTCCTCCTTTCAGCAGGCGCTCTTTCACCCCCTTCCCCCCCTCCCCGGCCGGCGACCTATGACGGTTCCAAAGTCCCCTATGGACTAGAACCACGCTCATCTCTCGAGGGATGTTTTAGTGGGTAAAAATCCCACATTAACCTCTATGGCCATTTGCACTGCATGCGGCATTGGTTCACAAGGTATCTTTTGATGATTTCTCCCCTCGTAAAAAAATGGTCAAATATCTTATAAATAATGTTTATTAGTAAAACATTTGAATTTGTAGTTTGCTACAATACAATGCGATTTCCACATATGTATTGTAGCAAACTTCCCTTAAACTTCCCCTTCACTGAGGCAAATGACATTTACAATAGAACTCGCTGGCGGCGGAGACAATTCAACAGGCCTAGAAATGGTGTTTTTTTGTTTTTACCATTAGAACACAAAAAAAAATTATTAATACAATTTTTTAAACTGCGCAATAAACCGGTTTCGAGAGAATTTTCAATAAAAGTCAAATTCTTCTTTTGTTCTAACTTTTTTGTGGAGTTTCTATTACTTTAACGAAAATTCTAATGAATAAAATTGGTTCTTCACATGTTTAAGTATAATATATTTTTTTTTTTCAAAGCAATTGTCTTGTCTATTTCTTGTAACATCTTCATTAAACAATGGATATTTTTAGTATTTAGCGTTCGTCTCCACCTTAACACAGTGTTTCTTTCATTTCCATCTGCTTACAAACAAAAAAGATACGCGCTATACCGAATACCACGCGTACGAAGTTGAGGACTCATCTAGTCTAGTATTTAAGGGATTCACTGATGCAAATGACATTTACTATAGAACTCGCTGGCGGCGGAGACAATTCAACGGGCCTAGAAATGGTGTTTTTTTGTTTTTACCATTAGAACATTACACAATTTTTTTTTATCAATACAATTTTTTAATCTGATATCAACTTATTAATAGGTACAGGATTCATATGCGTGCAATAAGCCGTTTTCGAGAGAATTTTCAATAAAGGTCAAATTCTTCTTGTGTTCTAAATTTTTTTGTGAAGTTTCTATTACTTTAACGAAAATTCTAATTAATACAATTGGTTCTTCACATGTTTAAGTATAATATATATATTTTCAAAGCAATTGTCTTGACTATTTCTTGTAACATTTTCATTAAACAATGGATATTTTTAGCATTTAGCGTTTGTCTCCCCCTTAAATAAATGTTTGGGGCGCAAAGGCTGTAAACTATAATTACTGGTGGAGACACGAGACCTTAGACCACTATTCCATTAGACCCACTATTGAAACTAAACAGTTGACCATCCGATCTAACAATTGACAATGTTTAGTACCAATAACAAAAAAGAGAATTCAATTATACTCTTTTTTAATATTGTTATTACTTCTATAAGCTTATATTTTAGACTGTTACCAAATTTACACTGAGTAAGGGGCTTGAAGCGTTTATATAGTAACATTTAACCGCTTAATTAAACTTAGCAATGTAAAATATAACAATGTAAGGACTTGCGGTTACATTTGACAGTTTAATTCGCAACTGTTAGATAGCTAGACGTTGAAATTACCAGAAATGGGAATAAACCAGTTTTGATTGCGAACTGTCTATTATCAAAATAAACAAATTTATTTGTTTGGGAACAACTCCGAAAATTGAGTTAGGTACTTATTATATTTTTTCAAAGCCATTTGTCTGCAATTTTTTTATGTAAATATTTTTATAAATTTCACAACATTCTTTTTTGATGAGCCCGTTGGATGAGTGGGTAGGGTGCTTACCTTAACGCTCTGTTCTAGGGTTCCCGGGTTCGATTAGGGTTGCCAACCGTACTATATTATATAGTATTGTACTATATTTTAACAAAAATACGATATTTTTAAAATCGTTCCAATTGGTTAAAACTACCTAACCAAATTATACCACGCAATCAGCGTAGAAACCTTAGTCACCTCATCTGAGCTTCCTATGTGGTCCTATGAAGTGCATAAACTTATAAGAAGGGTTAATTAAGTATAATTAATACTCCCAGTAGTAAATACGAAGACAAGATGTATTAACGTGCGTAGAACTGTACTTATAGTTGGCGAAATAATACTATATTAGTCTCTATTTAATAAGTGTACGTAACAAGAGTTACTAATATTAAATTAAATAAAAGTTAACGAAATAAGAAATTTGACAACATGGAACCTTTTCTATGAAGATATATAAAAGTTGGCAAAACAGAACAACATGTACAAGTTACTATTAAAGTACTCAAAACAAGAAAGTTGGCGAGTACGTCAACGCTCTTGCGTTGTGCTGTATTGTATTGTATTGTAGTTGTGCGTGTTTCTGAACGTGCAGTCGTGAACTGTCATGTTGACAACTTGAGTGACTGACACTTGTCAAATGTTACGTTTAACTCAACGCCAACTGTTTGTGTTGTGTCTGGTAAACTGTTGTGTTACTTGTGTTTACCAGTCAGCTCTCGCTAGAGAGTAGTATATTCTTTGGTCAGAGGCTGATGAAGTGATGAGTAAGCAGTGAGTATTCATGATCAACAGAGTGCCAGTAAGTATAATTAAAGTATTTTTAAACGTATATTACACTTATTTTAAGGTTTTTATCTTAGAGTACTATATTTTTTTGAAATGTACTATATTTTTGATGCCTGTATCTGGAAAATACTATATCCCATAAAAAAATAGTTGGCAACCCTAGGTTCGATTCCCGGCAGGGTCAACTTTGAAAAATGAACTTTTTTGCCTCTGGTCTGGATCTGGAAAGTAGTGGCATAGGGTACACTGCGTTTCGCAGTCATTTGGGCAGCCCGTCTGGCGGTAGTAACCACCCCCTTACCGAAGACCACCGTGAAATAACAGCGTAAAATTATTATTTTTATTCTTATTCTTATCTTCTTTATGCTAAAATAAAACATAACACTGTTAGGCTGAGGTTACAGTGCAATGAATAGCGGACTGTCTTTAGTGATTAACTAAAATGTTATCCTACAAACCTATTTACAAATTCCCTGGCCAATCCATGCTAATGTTATAAACTAGAGGAGCCCGGCCCGCCCTCGCTGCGTTCGCGGTACTGGACACTAAAATAAAAGTAGTCTAAATTAATCCTTATAACATCAGCTATCTGCCAGTGAAAGTCCCGTCAAAATCGGTCCAGCTGTTTCGGGGTTTAGCCGGAACAAACAGATAGACAAAAAAATTTAAAAATGAAATTGTTATTTATTTATTGTTGATTGTTTGATTTGATTTATTTGTTATAAGTACCGTAAATACTTTGATATACATTTAGTAAACAACATTTATTTTGACATTCAAATGGACACTTCAATTTTATTGTGTATATGTATGTATATTCGTGTATATTATTAGACTGGGTGAACACATGTGCGTGATGTTGTCGTATAATCCACAAGATTCGGTGTCCACTAGAGAAGGATTACCACAGACAAGCCGCAATCAATTCTGGTACATTTACCGAGACTCGAGAGCAGTTCATTGTTCAAAGCAATTTATTTGAAACTAAGCAATATAAATAACAAGAAAAAGTAAAAAAAATATATAAATTATTATATATTATTGATATAAATAAGAAATGAATACAGAGTCGTTGACGAGCTCGTTGGATGAGCGGTTAGGGTGCTTAACGTTCTGTTCCTGGGTTCCCGGATTCGATTCTCGGCAGAGTCACTTTGAAAAATTAACTTTTCAAATTTGGCTCTGGTCTGGATCTGGAAAGTAGTGGCAGGGCACACTGCGTTTCGCAGTCATTTGCCCATCTGGCGGCAGCAAACAACCTCTTACAGAAGGCCACCGTGAAATAAAAGCACGTTTACTGTTGTGTTTCGGTGAGTGAGTAAGGGATGCCGGAGCCCATTTCCCAATCCCCTCCCAATCCCTTATCCTTAATCCTACTGTAGTCGGCAGCGCACTTGCAGCAGTTTTGGCGTTGCTTGTGTTACAGGCGACGGTAGCCACATACCATCAAGTGGACCGTCAGCCTGTCTGCCTATCTTAACATAAAATTAATAATTAATATTTACAAAATTCCCGAACATTCCGTACAAATATGTAACGGCGATCAAAGATTTTAGGACCCCGATAAACATTTCGGAACTACAAAGTTTTCTAGGGCTTATTAACTATATTGGGAAATGGATTCCTAATATGGCCACCGTCACAGAACCATTGAAGCAATTGCTTCGTCGAAAATCAGCCAGAAATGCTGATATTAGGGATTCTTGGGGGAAGAGTCAACAAACAGCCTTTTGTTCTTTAAAGGCTGCATTGAGTGACATACCAAATTTGGGATACTACAACGTAGACGATAAAACGATGGTATTTGCAGATGCAAGCCCGGTTGGACTCGGAGCAATCTTAGTACAGACAAATGAAAGTGGTCCACGCATTATTGGGTTTGGAAACAAAACTCTCAGTGATTGTGAACGTCGGTATTGCCAAACTGAAAAGGAGGCTTTGGCACTAGTGTGGGCAGTGGAACACTTTCACATGTTTCTCTATGGCAAGGAATTCGACTTAATTACTGACCATAAACCTCTTGAGGTTATATTCGGCCCGAAGTCCAAACCCTGCGCACGGATTGAGCGTTGGATACTAAGGCTTCAATCTTATAAATATAACGTCATTTATCGCCCTGGGAAAAATAATATAGCCGATCCCTTGTCTAGATTATGTACTTTTAACCACGATAAAACTCAGCACAGAGACTACGTCCAGGATATTATTGACCATGCTAGACCAATAGCTGTATCACTAAAAGATATTGAAGAGCATTCAAAGACTGATACTGCCATACAAAAAGTGAAACAGGGCGTATTTAACAAAAAATGGGATGACGCAGTAAAAGGTTATAAGCTATTTGAGAACGAGCTATGTTTCTTTGGTGACATATTACTAAGAGGCACCAAAATAGTTATCCCGACACAATTGCGACGCCTTGTTTTAGATGCTGCTCACGAGGGCCATCCTGGAATGGTCGCGATGAAGTTGAGACTTAGAGCGAAGGTTTGGTGGCCTAACTATGACAAGGATGTGGAGAATTTAGTACGGTCCTGTAAAGGGTGCACACTGGTATCGGCACCAAATCCACCACACCCGCTCAAGAGGAGAGAATTACCTACCCAATCCTGGATTGATATCGCTATAGATCTTTTAGGTCCATTACCAAGTGGTGATTACCTTTTGGTTGTTATTGATTACTATTCTAGGTACAAGGAAATCAAAGCATGTCGAGACATAAGCAGTAAGGAAATGATTCGTTTACTTAAAGAGATTTTTAGTCGTTTAGGACATCCGGTTACCATAACTTCCGATAACGGTAAACAATTTATTAGCGCAGATTTCAAGACTTATTGCCAGGAAAATGATATCAAATTATTTAATTCAATACCTTACTGGCCGCAACAGAATGGAGAGGTGGAGCGACAGAACAGGGATATCATTAAACGTTTAAAAATATGCCAAGTAGAGAGGAAAAGCTGGAAAGAAGCATTGACGGAGTATTTGACAATGTACAATAGCACCCCACATAGTGTGACTGGGAAAACACCGGCAGAGTTATTCTTTCAAAGGAAATTTAGAGACAAGATTCCGATGATAGAAATTGCAGAACAAAATTTTGGAGACATGGATGTTAGAGATAAAGACAAAGAACAAAAAGAAAAAGGGAGAGAGTATACAGACAAAAGACGGAGAGCACGTGATGTTGGCATAGAAGTGGGAGACAAAGTGTATGTTAAGAATGCTAACAAAACGAATAAACTTAGTCCTAATTTTGATACAGTCACGCACACGGTTAAGTCAAAAAACGGGGGAGATGTGGAAGTACAGAACGACGAAACAGGACAGCAGTTAAGACGGAATATATTACATTTAAAAAAGGTGGAAGGAGAATGGAAATCTGTGAACAAAAAAATCATTGGACAGAATTTAGAAATGGCAGTAGAAGGAAGTTCAGAAAAGGAGATTGAAGATGAGCAGGAGGTAGAAGACCAAAATTAAAATATATAGTTGATTATAAAAATGAAATTATATTGATAGTGGAAATTATTGATAGTTGAAAATAAATTGTTGAATAGTTGAATAATTATAGTTGATTCCCAATCATGTAATCAGAAGTATAGTGATAATAAATTGATGAAGTAAGAATCTGTAAATTGTTTCACTAAACAAAAATAATAAAATAAAGAAGAGATGTAGTGTATGTGAGTAAAGGAGAGGGAAGCATTGTGTCATCTCTAGCGCACGTGCGGTCGCAACAAGCAGTTAGTCAACTGTGAGCGGCGGTAGTGAGGGGGCACGCGCGTCTAAGAGCCGACAATATTGAAACATATACCACACTACTGAACCTAAAATTTTGAAAAAAAAAAAATACAGAAATTAGTTTTCTACTTATAGATTATAGGACAACCTATAAGAAGTCCATGATATTAAAATAACACGGTAAATCACTCAATATTGTGCGGATAGGTAACATCATACGGAAACCTCTTCACGCGAGTTCAGCTCGCACTTGTCCCATTTTTTTTTTAAAGTACGGCCCCCATAATAACAGGGAACTGTCAGATAATGAGTTCAGAGAATTTGTCAAAAGATACAGCTCGAGTGCCCTTCAGATTAATCGTATTTGAGATTTATATAAATTAAATGATTTTGATGTTTTTGTTTCTTATATACGACTAAACAAAATAATTTCCTTTATTCCAATAATTAAAACTAATAATTTATTCAAACTTAACTACAAAAGGTTTTCTTTCGTACATAATTATTATATATCTATCTCTATTACCGTTATTGTCATTAAAGTCGTTAGATTATACCTGTAACAGGAAATGTATTCACCGATTACAAAACAAGCGCTTTGAGAAACAAACGGCGGGCTTATCTTGACGCAGTCTTACTATATAAAATAATAAATAATCACATCGATTCTTCTTCACCTTTAGAATCTATTTACTTCAAAGTTCCAAAATTCGGAACAAGATCAAAAGAGACACAATTTACATTCCCTACTGACGAACTAATCATTTTAAGAATTCCTTCCTACATCGTTCCAAATATCACTATAATAAGGTTCTAAATGATATCGACATATTCTCAATTAATTTAACATCATTCAAAAAGCAAGTTGGCGAATTACTTTTTAAAAAATAGTTTTTTTTTATATTTATCACTACATAATATTCTATTTTTTTTTATATTTAGTTATCTCTTTAATGAAAATATGGTTCTTTAGGCCTATTTGTACTTTATAATAATAGGTATATAATTTAGTTTTACATAATGAATTAAATAAATAAATAAAGAAATTACCGTTAAATAATGCATCAATGTTTTTCTGAGATTTATCAATAGATAAATAACATGAACTTGGGCAACGGTTAGTATCTCTTTATTATTAGAAAGAGCCAGTGCCTTAAACATAATAATAATAATTGAATATGAAAGCAAATAAAAACGTAATATTAGCCTAACTCCTTTCGTCGAAACATAACGGAATATTAAGGAAAATAACAATACAATGTTGATCGTCATAAAAAGAAATGACCGTTCATGTTTATGTTCTCTTGTAGTTTTTTCATAGAGAAAATAATGGTAACTCATCTCCAAAATGCGCTGATCATGGGGCAGTTGTTGACCACGATGACTCTCTGTATTGCGAAGAGGAATTTCAACCAATCATGATCGAGCGTTTTTGGCAATGATAAAATAGAAAAATGTTATATTATTTTGTCTGATGGAGATAGATATTAATTTGAGATTTTTCTTTCTAAACAAAGCTTGAAATAACAGCATGAGTGCTATTCTGCGAGTGGGTAAGGGATGCCAAAGCTCATTATCATATCCCTTCCTAATCCCTTATGTTATATTAGTGTGTTAGGTCTCACTGTTGGGGAGAAGTCTAGCGTCAGCTCAGAAGTTCTTTTTAATAGGCATTTGTTGGTAGGTAGTTATCGTCGTCTAATTAACACAAGCATAAGCGGTCTTTCGCCGATCTTAGTAAGATAAAGGACAAGGAAATGGCTGTGGCATCTCTTACTCACTGACAGACAGTAACGCATATCGTCGTTGTCAAACCAAAGTCTGCTATCTGCAAAAAGTATACTTACTTTTGAGATTTTGACAAAAAAAAATTTGTTGAAAATTTTTTACATGAAGGTTAGTTTTTAAAATAAATACTTTATTTGAAACTTATACGTATTGTGTAAGTTTCACTGCGGCCCATACGGCGGCGGCGGCGTGTGCATGGGGCGCGCGGTACTGGATACTGCTTATATATAATACTGTTTATCATAGCCTGATGTTATATAGCCTATAGCCTTCCTCGATAAATGGACTATTCAAAACAAAAATAATTTTTGAATTCGAACCAGTAGTTCCTAAGATTAGCGCGATCAAACAAACAAACAAACTCTTCAGCTTTATAATATTAGTATAGATAGAGTTAGTTTTGATTCTAGTTATGCATAACAGACTTTAGCTGGTGCACATAGCATGAGGTCGTAGTTCGACAAATAGTGCTCATAAGCACTTAGCAGTTTTTTATACCATATATAAGGTAGTGAACTGTTCACTTAGGTCAAAATGTTGGAATCTCAAAAAAGTAATTTTCAAAATTGACTCTGGTCTAGATTTGAAAAGTAGTGGTAGGGCACACTGCGTTTCGCAGTCATTTGGGCAGCCCGCCTGGCGGCAGTGACCACCCCCTTACAGAAGACCACCGTGAAATAACAGCATATACGTGCTGTTGTGTTTCGGTGAGTGAGTAAGGGATGCCAGAGCCCATTTCCTTATCCCCTCCTAATCCCTTATCCTTAATCCTACTGTAGTCGGCAGCGCACTTGCAGCACCTGTAGCGTTGCTTGTGTTATAGGCGACGGTAGTCACCTACCATCAAGTGGACCGTCAGCCTGTCTGTCGACTTAACATAAAAAAAAAGTGCACATAGCAAGCACATTTTGGTTTGATAACGACGATATGCTATTATTTCACGGTGGTTTTCTCTAAGGGAGTGATCACTGTCGCCATATGGGCTGCCCAAATTATACTCCACACGTATCTCACTCCATTTTGAGAAACGTTCAATTATTTAAGTATTTTCTGAGGACATTCGACATAGAAACAGCATTTAAGTATTTTTCCTTAGAATTTCGAGAAGATATCTTTACGACTCATTTTAAAAAGTTTGCAAACTGAGTAAAACTTGCAATAACTCGACAGCACTTTCTCTTAATTAGCTAACAAATGGCCTCGCGATACAATGGCTTAATCAGGCTATGTTAAGATAAGGGAAACAAAAGACCCTTGAAGATTGGTGTAAGTTTAAAGCGACAAGTAAGCTGGAAATATCATAGCGTAAAATATCATTGTGCCATAAAATATCTTTTTTTTTAATGTTAAGATCGGCAGACAGGCTGACGGTCCACTTGATGGTAACACTATAACACGAACAAAGCCAAAACTGCTGCAAGTGAGCTGCCGACTACAGTAGGATATAGGATAAGAGATTAGGAGGGGATAGGGTAATGGGCTCTGGCATCCCTTACTCACTCACCGAAACACAACAGCACACGTGCTATTATTTCACGGTGGTCTTTTGTAAGGGGATGGTTACTGCCGCCAGACGGGCTGCCCAAATGACTGCGAAACGCAGTGTGCCCTGCCACTACTTAAAGCACTTATTTATGTTTTAAATAGCTCTTTCTGATATAGTTTTTCGTGTATATCGTCGTCCGCACGACCACACTGACTACAGTTTGTGGCTCTAATAAATGAAGTTCTTTGTTATATATGCTAATCTTTAATGAGCAGAAAGCCAGCGCATTAAATATAATGATGTCTTGAAATCTGCACCACGCAACAATACGCTAGAATAAAATACTCTTTTCACTATAGGTGCTGTCATTTTACTCTTTTCACTATAGGTAGTGGCTGTCCGGTATATTTTTGCGTACACCAATTAATTTTAATTAATTTTACTAAATTTTAATTTCAGTTGACGAGCCCGTTGGACGAGTGGTTAGGGTGCTTGCCTTAACGTTCTTTTCTAGGGTTCCCAGGTTCGATTCCCGGCAGAGTCAACCTTTAAAAATGAACTTTTCAAATTTGGCCCTGGTCTGGATCTGGAAAGTAGTGGCAGCGCACACTGTGTTTCGCAGTCATTTTGGACAGTCCGTCTGGCGACAGTAACCACCCCCTTACCATCGCGAAATAACATCACGTGTGCTGTTGTGTTTCGGTGAAGGAGTAAGGGATGCCAGAGCCCATTTCTCTATCCCTTATTCTTAATCCTTGCAGTAGCTTTTGCGTTGCTTGTGTTATAGGCGACGGCAGCCACCTACCATCAAGTGGACCGTCAGTCTGTCTGCCAATCTTAACATTTAAAAAAAACTTAGGATATAGTGGGAATTTTAACAAAAACTTTGCAATAAGAAAATTGGAAAATCTTTAATAAGCAAAGACATGAGATGTCGCAACGATAATTTAGCTTATCACTTGGACCATACGTTCAGTAGTAAGGGCCTTAATAAAAAGCGACAGAATAAAATGATTTATGGGATAACTAGATAAAGGGACTGCCAAGTTAGTCGTGTCGCATTCTCAAAAGATAATATAATAATAGATTTGTTACTTTTGTCCGCTGTGGGCTTCGCAAAAACGTTATCATTGAGATTTTGGAAATGACAGCTGATAAAATCTACAGAAATTTAGTTACAGGCGAATGTCTTCAAAGATAAATATATATAAATGACAATGTACAGCCTAACTACAGACTAACTAAACTTGGTCTAGAAAGTTGAATAAAATTTATTCTCTTTCTTAATCTAATCTAAGTTGGCGAGATTTTTTAATGCTTCTAATTTATTATAATAATTCTTCTAAGCCTAGAAAAACATGGCTTCTTTCATTATTATATGAAAAGTTATAATATAAATGGTAAACGTAGTGAACTTATCTGTAGATGACCCGGAAATATTAACCAAAAAATCACTATAAATTTACTTATTTTTTATAATTAATAAAATTATATATTACTAACATTTATATTATGAAATAATAAAATAAAACAATTTTTTTATGTTAAGATCGGCAGACAGGCTGACGGTCCACTTGATGGTAAGTGGCTACCGTCGCCTATAACACAAGCAACGCCACAGCTGCTGCAAGTGCGTTGTCGACTACAGTAGGATTAAGGATATGGGATTGGATAGGAAAATGGTTTCTGGCATCCCTTATTCACTCACCGAAACACAACCGCACACGTGCTGTTATTTCACGGTGGTCTTCTGTAAGGGGGTGGTTACTGCCGCCAGACGGGCTGCCTAAAATGACTGCGAAACGCAGTCTGTGCCCTGTCACTACTTGATAAAAATAAAACTATGGATATAAAATATAATAAAATTATATCTCCAATTCTTTTTTGTATAGTTCGGCAGACAAATTGAAGGTCCACTTGATGGTAGGTGGATACCGTAGCCTATTAACACAAGCAACGCCATAGGTGCTGCAAATGTGCTGCCGAACTTAGTGGGATAATAGTTCTCCGTCATCCCACTGCCTAATACCTTCTGGTATTAGGAGGGGATAAGAAATAGTGCTACCGAACACTCATCGAAACACAACAGCACACATTTCATGGTGGTTTTCTTTTGGATATTGCCCTCAGTTTTGTTTAGTAACGATCTCTTTTGTGAAAATTATTTACGTTTAAAGTGTACTGTAATAGGGGATCGGACAGTAATCAGATTTAAATCTAAAATGTACTTAAAAAGAATATATATATTTTTTTACGATTATTTATCGAATAATAATTTAATATAATTAATTTAAATATTTTTAAATGAAGAAATAAAATTTTATTATTTACAATATTTTTAATCCATACTGAAACACCAATCACAGTGCGTGACGTCATTTGTGGGCAATCATTGTCTTATGCCAATGCAGCTGTTTTGTTATGATAAGACCACAAATGACGTTACGCGCTCTCAGATGAACTATCGTGGCGTTTTGGCGGCATTTTCAAACAAACAATATTAAAACATGATTTTGAGTACCTAAAAGGCTATAAATAAATAAAATAGTATTTTTTATGGGAATAAATATCCATGAAGATTAATTTAAAGCACTTTCTGAAAATTTGTCCGATCCCCTATTATGTGACAATACAATTGAATGTGAAACTTATATTGCCGCGCGGTTTCAACCGCCTCGGCTTCTAATTCCTAAAACTCTCAATAATTGGGCTATAAAATGCAAAAAATATTTTTTTAAATCCGAATGGTAGTTTCAGAGTGTAAGGTTCACCAAACAATCAAACAATTCATCAGCTTTATTATATTAGTAGCTATAGATTACTTGGAGAAATTTTTGTATAGATCAATTACTGACGACAACGAAAAGCTTTTAGTGTCAACAATTTAAAAAACGAAAAACATATTTTTGCTCATAAGCATTAAAAAGCTATATTTATCAACAAATACGTTTTTTTATGTCAAGGTCGATAGACAGACTGACTGTCCAATTGATGGTATGTGGCTACCGTCGCCTATAACACAAGCAACGCCACAGGTGCTGCAAGTGCGCTGCAGACCATAGTACGATTATAGATAAGGGATTGGGAAGGGTTAGGGAAATGGGCTCTGGCATCCCTTACACACTCGCCGAAACACAACATGACACATACTGTCGAGGCCATTGGTTAAGTGGTTATATTGTTAGAACTTTGAAACATGAGTAGGTAACGGGTTCGGCTCGAGGACAGCTCAACAATGAAAACAAATTTTTTGCTCTCTGTTTTGCCTCTAAACTATTTGGTTATTTCAGTAACATAAGCCTCATGTATTGGTTAATGTATATTAATTGTATAATAATTGTGGTCTCTCTAACAATAATACTAATCTTGTACAATTCAACCCCTGTATAGGACGCAAGTCTGTGTATTTACCGCAAAAAGGCCCCATTTGTAGAGCAACCCAAATTTCAGGTCACTTCCCTCGAAATATCAAAGAGCATTTGTATCCTGGTTGTAGACATTTCGAGCAAAGTTGAATTTAGGTGTCATTTGGAAGAGAAGTAAGTTACTTTAGCTTACAAAAAACGGGGCAAATTGTTGAACAGGGCAAAGTGGTATTTCACGACAGAGCAGCGCCTTGTTCTATACAAGGCCCAGATTAGGCCTCGCATGAAATAGTGCTTTCACATCTGGACTGACGAGCCAAAATACCAACTAGATCCATTTGACACCTTGCAGCATCGAATTGTTCGAATTTTTGACTCCATGCTCTCACAACAAATGTTAGAACCCCTCTCTTTGTTTGAGTGCTCTGATGAGTTGTTCCAATTAATGCCTACACCAAGTTTATTACCTTCGTACTGCGCGCCATAGATGCATTACTTGGACAAGTTGCGCACAGTCCGGATGAGTAGAAATTTTATCCCGCGGACGCGCGAACTTAGGAACAATTTCTCTTCTCAGTTGTTTCCACCTAACTACAATATGGGCTTCTTCAAGCGAGCTGTAAACAAATTCCTGTAAGGTAGGCAGTGTACCAGCAACCCCTCTGGTGTTGTTTGTGTCCCTTTTTTTTTAACGAGGAGTAATCCACTTACAGCGCTTGCCCTTTGAGCTTACGCGCCCAGCACCTGACCATAGCGGCACTGGGAATACCCACTAAAACTTCCCTTCATGTTTCTTGTATTTTTAGTCTCACCTACAGTAATTATATTTGTTAGCCTGCCCAGCAAGCTGCATCATAAAAAAGCAACAAATCTAAATCTAAATATTGAGTTACTGCACGTTTTATTGAAATGTGTCTGGATGTGATCCCGCGGGTGAAATAAAACCGGAAATTGTGTAATTTATTCATAGACACGTAACCGTAGGCGCTATTACTGATGAACTGTGAACACGTTATGCGAAATCGAACAGTAGTTAGTCTTTTAATATATATATATATATATATATATATATATATATATATATATATATATATATATTTTTTTAATGTTAAAGTCCACTTGACAGACGATGTCGATGTCGCCTATAACACAACCAACGCAACAGGTTTGGCGAGTGCGCTGCAGACCATGGATTCCATACTGACTCATCAAACACAACAGCACATATGCTGTTATTTCACGGTGGTCTTCTGAAAGGAGTGGTTACAGCCGCCAAACGGGCTCTTTAAATGACTGCGAAATATGCGAAAATGGTTACATATATGCCACAAAGAAACCACGACTAAATCATTCTATGTCCTACAATAACACCTAGTTATAGAAAAACACACGCTAATAAAACGTCAAAATCCGACAATTGGCCTTGTTAGTGATACGAGAATTTTATTAAATGAATTTGTGTTAAAATGCAGTATTTTGTGATTAAACAAAAATTTAAAAAAAATTGTTATATTCTAGATCATGAGTAAATGAGTATATCGATAAATAAGTAATAAATCACGACGATTACTACTAGATAAGTCTAGTAAATCGATGATAGGTACAAATAAAGTGGGCAGCCATTAGCTGTTTTTACTCAATATTGCCTTAATTCATCTTCTGATTATTTTCCTATACGGTGTCTAGTATCAGGGGTCACATTATACTTTTGCTATGATAATTGAAACCGGCAAAGGTTTCGCAGTATTTTTTTGTGTCTTCTTTTAATATATTGCTTGTCACGAAAGTTCTTCGGAATTTTCGTTCTTATGAAAATTTAGATAGACCAATATACACTTTTTATAATTTTTATAATTGCTAGTAATTTTTCAACTCTCAAAGGAGGCTTTTGAATGGCAATACAAACACTGTGTAGGGCGTGGAATACCTGTTAATTTTATCGTAGCAAAACAGTTTATTTAATGTATTATTACTTTTTAATTGCTGAATTACGGCTACAATTCATTCTCTATTTTTATTTTAATCAGAGGGCCAATTCACTATTTATTTATGTTTTGTGTATTATTATGTAACAAAAAGACCTAAAATTAATATGGATTATTGCGAGTATTTACAAAGGTGCTAAATTAAAACAAATCAAAAAAATATCAGTGGTGTAAAATGATATGCGCACTGATAGGGATAATGGACTTTCTCATAGATGGAAATTTTTTCTTCCATCTCCATTAAGTGATGGATACATTTCGCTTCTCATTTCCGTTCCTACTAAATATTCTATAATACAATATAATAATTTAAAACAATATTAAATTTAATATTAATACAATAATTTTAATATATAATTTAAGACAATAAAATATTCTATAATACAAGATGTAAGCAATCTCTTTTTGAAACATGTCACCGAAACGGAAAATACGTCCAAGTATTTTAACATATTGTTGTAACAAGTTCATGTGCGTTTTATAAGTAATTTTTCGCGCAGTTAATGCGATAAAGAAATATATAAAAAGTACATTTTATAAGTGATGACGAAGAGCATGGAACTATAAAAAGTAGTTTTTTCCAAAAGAGAGATGAGTCTCTCTTAAATAAGAGAGATGTAGTCCAGAAAATTAGATTTAGTATGTAAATTATGCTTAATAATAGTTAATCTTTCTGTATAATTCGAATAATCGTTTTACTCTTAATGGCAGAATGAACACTGCGTTCCGAATTCATAAATGGGGCAACTCGTCTATTAAACGGGGCAACTAACCTACTAGGAGACCATTACCAGAAAGAAAATCACGCGTAGTGTTACGTTTCGTTGCGTGAGTAATGGATTTCACAGCTCATATATCTTCTCTGTATCTTTTTATTATAAAAAATATGTATTAAATTTATAATGCTGTGAGTTTTTAGTAAAGAGTAGCAGACTGGGGGTCCACTTTAAGGAAGGCAGTTAGCGTAATCTAGAGTCGCAAGCAATACCAGTTTTATACATATCTGCAATAATTTATTCAAAGCTCTCTTAAAGAATCCCCCTGGACAGATTGGACACTGTTACCGCTTCCTTGCAGAGTACTACCATACTTTAATGACGGTTCAAACACTGAGACTATAGTATTAAATAAATAGACACATTCAGCTAGTACTTATGAGTAGGTGACATGACAATATCCACCTATCATCAAGTAGAGCGTTATTTTGTCTGACGACCTTAAAACAAAAAAATATATATTAATGATAATCAAGTTGATACTGGCTGTTTCTGATGCAATTAGTTCATATTCTTATAGGATTTTCTTCGTGATTTACTCCATCTAAACTTTACTTCAATTATTAATACTCTTGGGATCTATGTAAAATAACAGATCAACTTAGATGGTGCACACATCTTGTTTATTTATTTTAAATACCTTAAAATATTCACAATAACTTATAATATAACATTTCAATCTGATGTACAAAACACAACTCCACTAAATTTTCACGTCAAATCATATTCTATATTTTCTTTTCTCTGTTTGAATATCAAACCTTTTTAAGTCAGCCAGTATTTAAGTTCAAATACATTAACACATTGTTGAGTAATGGACTGTATGAAATGAAATTATAATGATTTCTAATAATATATGTAAAGAATATATATCTTTAGTTTGATATTTTACCGCGTCCCCGTAGGTAAAATACTTTTTTTATGTTGCCTACTTAGTGTAACAATACAATGTCAGTCAAACAAATATGTCAATTTATTTTTATTCGTACGCGAATTTCTTATTGAAAATTATTATTTTTATTTAAAAAGGATTTGGTAAACAATAAAACTTAATTGTCGTTTCTTTATTACAGGTAGGAATTTTATTAAATTTTAAAATATTGTACTTAATTTAGTTTGTTTTGAAAATATAGCTAATGAAATAAATATCTTTATTACAGAGCAACGCAGAAGTTTATTTGCCAAATCTAATTAACAGAAGACAAATAGTCTTATAAAACGACAATTTTGTTTAACGAATACAAAAACTCAAAATGGAAAAACTTCGATTTGAGTTTACATTATTGCCTGGAAGTGATGGAAAGTCAAGCGTCTATTGTATAACGTCAATAACCACATCTGATAATAAGGTGTATGTTATACCAGAGGAGCTACAACCAGTTAATAATCATAAGGAGATAATGAAGACCGCTGCATATAATAAGGTCAAAAATAGTTTAGTAAAAAGGTACCAGGTTAGACGTGTTTGGATAACAATGACGGAAGAACTAAGGAAATGTTACGTGGATGAAGATGACAATTTACAGTTTGGGGATCAATTTTTAGAAGAATTGAATCAAGTACAATATGATGATACACATCAAACAGGTATATTGGAAAAATTATTGGAGAAATTGGTGGAAAAAACACAGGAAAATAAACAGCAGAATCTAAGACATGTTGCAGAAAAATTTGTGATTGAAAAATTTACAAGCAGGAATTCGAATGCAAGCCAATGGATTGATATTTTTGAAAGAGAATGTTTACGCTTTGATGTGACATCAGATGAGAATAAAATTGAAATACTTAGATTATTCATGGATAAATCTTGTATGGATTGGTATGGATCTATGATTATAAAACTAACAATGAATTCGGAATGGTCAACGTGGAAAAATAAATTCTGTGAATCATTTGCAAACAAGGGATGGAACTTAGTCACTTATGCCCTAAATTTTAGATACAAAGGTGGTTCATTGTTGGATTATGCTATAAAGAAGGAAAAATTAATACTGGATATGAGGAGATCGATTGATACATGTACCTTAGTGGATCTTATTGCTGCTGGTTTACCGGAATCAATACTTAATAGAATAGATAGAGAAATATTAAAAGACACAGTGGATCTATTTAACGAAGTGAGCAAGTACGAGTACATCACAAATAAAAAGAATTTTATGGCTAAGAAGAAGAATACAATTCTAAAGATGAATGGTAAATACGAAGATCAAAGCCCATGTAAGATTTGTGAGAAATTAAATAAGGGTAGTCGGTATCACTCTGAAACTATATGCTGGTTTAAACCAAAAGAGGATAATAAGGTGAAGAGGGATTTAATTAAACATGTGAACAATTCAGTTATAGAGGTTGAGTTGAATGAGACTGATCAAAAAAACTAATAGTTACACCATTAATAAATGTCAAACTACTACTAAATGGCGAATTAGAAATATATGGAATATATGATTCCGGTTCGAATGTTTCTTTGATAAACTCTAAGATATTGAAACTAAATAGAAAAGGAAATAGTTCGAATGAAGCTAATTTAGTAACGATTAATGGTGTGAAAAAAGCAAGTGGTTTGACAAGTTTAAAAATAAAAATATTTGAATTGGAGGAGAGTGTCGATGTGTACATTATTGATGATGAAAATTTCAAATATGATTTTTTAATTGGATTAGACTTGATAAAAAAATTCAAACTTATCCAAGATGAAGATTTAAAAATAACACAGAGACAAAATCCGAATAATAAAATAATAAATACTAAGTTAAAAAGTATAGAAAACGATACCAATGAAATTATAAACGAATACAAAGTAAATTTTAATGAACATGTGAAAGAAGAAGACTTTGAAATGAAAGTAAATCATTTAGATGAGTATCAAAAATCTAAAATAGATGCACTGATTCAAAAATATGAATCAGTTTTTGCGAAGAATAAATATGATATAGGCACAGTTAACGGATATGAGGCGAGGATAGACTTATTGATGGACAAATATTGTAGTAAGAGACCTTACAGATGCACGGTGGAAGATAAAAAAGAAATTGAAGAACAAATAGCAAAGCTATTAGATAACAAGCTGATAGAAGAATCTTACAGTCCATTTGCTGCACCTGTTACTTTGGCATTTAAAAAGGAAGAAAACAAAAGATCAAGACTATGCATAGATTTTAGAGACTTAAATAAAATAGTAGTACCTCAAGCTCAACCATTTCCGTTAATTGATGACCTGGTCATAAAGACGAGGAACTGCACATTCTTTTCAACCCTGGATATAAACTCTGCATTTTGGTCAATTCCTCTACGTATTGAAGATAGAAAAAAGACAGGATTCGTAACACAAGAAGGACATTTCCAATGGACCTGTCTACCTTTTGGATTAAAAACTTCACCAGCAATTTTCCAGAGGATACTGAGTAATATATTGAGGAAGTATAAACTTACAAATTTTGCTGTTAATTACATAGATGACATACTTATATTTTCTAAAACGTTTTCTGAACACGTTAACCATCTAACACAGTTGCTGGAAGCGATCAAAACAGAAGGTTTCAGATTAAAATTTACTAAATGTAAATTTGCGTCAGATTCAGTTAAATATTTGGGTCATATTATACAAAATAATTCTGTCCGGCCAGTGAATGATAATTTGATTTCAATAAGGGATTTTCCTGTTCCAAAAATGCAGAAAAATGTAAGACAATTTCTAGGAAAGATAAATTTTTACCATGAATATATACCGAACAGGGCAGTAATATTAGATCCATTACATAATCTACTAAGGAAAAATCAAAAATTTGTTTGGTCTGAGGAATGTCAAAAAGTTTTTGAAACAATAAAAAACCTGCTATGTACACAACCTGTTCTGGAAATTTTTGATCAAGATTTACCAATAAATATTTATACAGATGCTTCTTTGGAAGGTGTTGGTGCTATTTTGAAACAGATACAGCCTGATGGGAAAGAAAAACCTGTGGCATATTTCTCTAAGAAACTAAATGAAGCCCAGAAGAAAAAGAAGGCGATATACTTAGAATGTTTAGCTATCAAAGAAGCGGTGCAATACTGGCAATACTGGTTGATAGGTAAATCATTTACAGTTTATTCAGATCACAAACCATTAGAAAACATGAATATTAAATCTAGAACTGATGAAGACCTGGGTGATTTGGCGTATTATCTATCACAGTATGAATTTAAAATAAAATATTCTCCAGGGAAGAAGAATTTGGAAGCTGACTGTTTAAGTAGAAATCCGGTATTAGAATCTGATAATAATACCGATGAACAACTGAAAATTGTGAATTTGATTAAACTAGCAGATATAGTTACAGATCAGAACAGAAATGAAGATATACAGAATAATAAACATCAATTGATTGAAAAACATGGTATATATTTTAAAAAGATCAGAGGAAGAGAAAAGATAATACTGTCAAAAGAGTTTAGCATCAAAGTCTTAAAAGATATACATGCACACCTGTGCCATATTGGTGTTCGTCAGATGCAGAAGACAATTAGTCCGCTCTACATGGCGAAACATTTGACAAAAAATATTCAGAAAATCTGTAAAAGCTGTGAAGTTTGTATTAAAAATAAATCAAGAGGACAGGATAAGTTTGGGTTGATGTCTCATCTAGGTCCGGCTACAAAGCCTTATGAAATAATATCTATTGATACAATTGGAGGTTTTGGAAGTTCTAGATCAACCAAAAGATATCTTCATCTGTTAGTAGACCACTTTACAAGATACGCGTTTATTCTGACCTCAAAAACACAAAATGCTAATGATTTTATAAAATTAGTCATGAACATAACAGAAACAGAAGACGTTGGTATGCTTCTTACTGATCAATACCCAGGAATCAATTCAAAAGAATTCAAGAAATTCTTAAGTGATAGACAGGTACCAATAGTTTTCACAGCAGTAAATGCACCATTTTCAAATGGTCTAAACGAGAGACTGAATCAAACATTAGTGAACAAAATCAGATGCAAAATAAATGAAAAAGGGAGAAAGAGAGCCTGGACAACAATAGCGCATGAATGTGTCAATAAATACAATAATACTAATCACTCAGTCACTGGTTTTACACCAAGTTATCTTTTATATGGTACAGATTCTACAATTTTACCAAAAGAACTGAGGCAAGAAAAATCAAATAATGACTGGATTAGAGACAGGAAAATAGCAATGGAAAATACAATAAAGTCACATAGATACAACAAAATATTATTTGATAAAAATCGAAAAGACTATGAATTTAATGAAGGAGATATGGTGTATGTGGAAAATGGAAACAAGCTAAACAGGAAGAAGTTAGATGAATTGAAAATTGGACCATATAGGATTGTTGAAAAAATTTCAAACTCAATATACAGAATAGGAATAAGTCATAAGAAAACAGAATCAAATCTTTTCCATGCCACTAAGCTTATTCCAGTTCCTGTATTACAAGAGGAAATAGAAGAGGATAATTAAGTAATTTAGCGAAAATTTTCTTAAAAATTTCCTACTCGAAGGGGGGGAGATGTAAAGAATATAGCTGTGTGAACCTGGAACCCGACATGAAGTATTCAATTTTTTTTTAAATGCATACGTTTGTACCCAGTATGTACTGGTTTGTACCAACTTTTTTTTCGTTTGTACCTCAATGGGTTCGGAGATACAAAATTTTCAAAATACTCAGAACCCGACTTCAAGAAATCGATATTTTTTTAAATGCATACGTTTGTACTCGGAATGTACTTGTTTGTACCTATTTTCTTTTCGTTTGTACCTCAATGGGTTCAAAAGTAGAAGCATTTCAAAAAGTGCAAAAATAGTAAATCTGCCATTTTTCGAGTTAATCAAAATCTAAGAGCGGGAATAGATTTCTAGTCGTTTGTACTCATATGTACCATCAAAAGATTCGTTTGTACCTCAATGGGTTCAAAAGTAGAAGCATTTCAAAAAGTGCAAAAATGGTAAATCTGACATTTTTCGAGTAAATCAAAATCTAAGAGCGGGAATAGATTTCTAGTCGTTTGTACCCATTTGTACCATCAAAAGATTCGTTTGTACCTTAAAGGGTTCGGAGATACTAAATTTTCAAAATATTCAGAAAACGAATAGGAGGAATCGATTTTTTTTAAATGCATACGTTTGTACTCGTTATGAACTTGTTTGTAGTAATTTTCTTTTCGTTTGTATCTCAATGGGTTCAAAAGTAGAAGCATTTCAAAAAGTGCAAAAATGGTAAATCTGCCATTTTTCGAGGTAATCAAAATCTGCGAGCGGGAATAGATTTCTAGTCGTTTGTACCCATTTGTACCATCAAAAGATTCGTTTGTACCTTAAAGGGTTCGGAGATACTAAATTTTCAAAATATTCAGAAAACGAATAGGAGGAATCGATTTTTATTAAATGCATACGTTTGTACTCGTTATGAACTTGTTTGTAGTAATTTTCTTTTTGTTTGTACCTCAATGGGTTCAAAAGTAGAAGCATTTCAAAAAGTGCAAAAATGGTAAATCTGCCATTTTTCGAGTTAATCAAAATCTAAGAGCGGGAATAGATTTCTAGTCGTTTGTACCCATTTGTACCATCAAAAGATTCGTTTGTACCTTAAAGGGTTCGGAGATGGTAAATTTTCAAAATATTCAGAAAACGAATAGGAGGAATCGATTTTTTTAAATGCATACGTTTGTACTCGTTATGAACTTGTTTGTAGTAATTTTCTTTTCGTTTGTACCTCAATGGGTTCAAAAGTAGAAGCATTTCAAAAAGTGCAAAAATGGTAAATCTGCCATTTTTCGAGTTAATCAAAATCTAAGAGCGGGAATAGATTTCTAGTCGTTTGTACCCATTTGTACCATCAAAAGATTCGTTTGTACCTTAAAGTGTTCGGAGATACAAAATTTTCAAAATGTTCAGAAAACGAATAGGAGGAATCGATTTTTTTTAAATGCATACGTTTGTACTCGTTATGAACTTGTTTGTAGTAATTTTCTTTTCGTTTGTACCTCAATGGGTTCAAAAGTAGAAGCATTTCAAAAAGTGCAAAAATGGTAAATCTGCCATTTTTCGAGTTAATCAAAATCTAAGAGCGGGAATAGATTTCTAGTCGTTTGTACCCATTTGTACCATCAAAAGATTCGTTTGTACCTTAAAGGGTTCGGAGATACTAAATTTTCAAAATATTCAGAAAACGAATAGGAGGAATCGATTTTTTTTTAAAGCATACGTTTGTACTCGTTATGAACTTGTTTGTAGTAATTTTCTTTTCGTTTGTACCACAATGGGTTCAAAAGTAGAAGCATTTCAAAAAGTGCAAAAATGGTAAATCTGCCATTTTTCGAGTTAATCAAAATCTAAGAGCGGGAATAGATTTCTAGTCGTTTGTACCCATTTGTACCATCAAAAGATTCGTTTGTACCTTAAAGGGTTCGGAGATACTAAATTTTCAAAATATTCAGAAAACGAATAGGAGCAATCAATTTTTTTTTAATGCATACGTTTGTACTCGATATGAACTTGTTTGTAGTAATTTTCTTTTCGTTTGTACCTCAATGGGTTCAAAAGTAGAAGCATTTCAAAAAGTGCAAAAATGGTAAATCTGCCATTTTTCGAGTTAATCAAAATCTAAGAGCGGGAATAGATTTCTAGTCGTTTGTACCCATTTGTACCATCAAAAGATTCGTTTGTACCTTAAAGGGTTCGGAGATACTAAATTTTCAAAATATTCAGAAAACGAATAGGAGGAATCGATTTTTTTTAAATGCATACGTTTGTACTCGTTATGAACTTGTTTGTAGTAATTTTCTTTTCGTTTGTACCACAATGGGTTCAAAAGTAGAAGCATTTCAAAAAGTGCAAAAATGGTAAATCTGCCATTTTTCGAGTTAATCAAAATCTAAGAGCGGGAATAGATTTCTAGTCGTTTGTACCCATTTGTACCATCAAAAGATTCGTTTGTACCTTAAAGGGTTCGGAGATACTAAATTTTCAAAATATTCAGAAAACGAATAGGAGGAATCGATTTTTATTAAATGCATACGTTTGTACTCATTATGAACTTGTTTGTAGTAATTTTCTTTTTGTTTGTACCTCAATGGGTTCAAAAGTAGAAGCATTTCAAAAAGTGCAAAAATGGTAAATCTGCCATTTTTCGAGTTAATCAAAATCTAAGAGCGGGAATAGATTTCTAGTCGTTTGTACCCATTTGTACCATCAAAAGATTCGTTTGTACCTTAAAGGGTTCGGAGATACTAAATTTTCAAAATATTCAGAAAACGAATAGGAGCAATCAATTTTTTTTTAATGCATACGTTTGTACTCGTTATGAACTTGTTTGTAGTAATTTTCTTTTCGTTTGTACCTCAATGGGTTCAAAAGTAGAAGCATTTCAAAAAGTGCAAAAATGGTAAATCTGCCATTTTTCGAGTTAATCAAAATCTAAGAGCGGGAATAGATTTCTAGTCGTTTGTACCCATTTGTACCATCAAAAGATTCGTTTGTACCTTAAAGGGTTCGGAGATACTAAATTTTCAAAATGTTCAGAAAACGAATAGGAGGAATCGATTTTTTTTAAATGCATACGTTTGTACTCGTTATGAACTTGTTTGTAGTAATTTTCTTTTCGTTTATACCTCAATGGGTTCAAAAGTAGAAGCATTTCAAAAAGTGCAAAAATGGTAAATCGGCCATTTTTCGAGGTAATCAAAATCTGCGAGCGGGAATAGATTTCTAGTCGTTTGTACCCATTTGTACCATCAAAAGATTCGTTTGTACCTTAAAGGGTTCGGAGATACTAAATTTTCAAAATATTCAGAAAACGAATAGGAGCAATCAATTTTTTTTTAATGCATACGTTTGTACTCGTTATGAACTTGTTTGTAGTAATTTTCTTTTCGTTTGTACCTCAATGGGTTCAAAAGTAGAAGCATTTCAAAAAGTGCAAAAATGGTAAATCTGCCATTTTTCGAGGTAATCAAAATCTGCGAGCGGGAATAGATTTCTAGTCGTTTGTACCCATTTGTACCATCAAAAGATTCGTTTGTACCTTAAAGGGTTCGGAGATACTAAATTTTCAAAATATTCAGAAAACGAATAGGAGGAATGGATTTTTTTAAATGCATACGTTTGTACTCGTTATGAACTTGTTTGTAGTAATTTTCTTTTCGTTTGTACCTCAATGGGTTCAAAAGTAGAAGCATTTCAAAAAGTGCAAAAATGGTAAATCTGCCATTTTTCGAGTTAATCAAAATCTAAGAGCGGGAATAGATTTCTAGTCGTTTGTACCCATATGTACCATCAAAAGATTCGTTTGTACCTCAATGGGTTCAAAAGTAGAAGCATTTCAAAAAGTGTAAAAATGGTAAATCTGCCATTTTTCGAGTTAATCAAAATCTAAGAGCGGGAATAGATTTCTAGTCGTTTGTACCCATTTGTACCACCAAAAGATTCGTTTGTACCTTAAAGGGTTCGGAGATACTAAATTTTCAAAATATTCAGAAAACAAATAGGAGCAATCAATTTTTTTTAATGCATACGTTTGTACTCGTTATGAACTTGTTTGTAGTAATTTTCTTTTCGTTTGTACCTCAATGGGTTCAAAAGTAGAAGCATTTCAAAAAGTGCAAAAATGGTAAATCTGCCATTTTTCGAGTTAATCAAAATCTAAGAGCGGGAATAGATTTCTAGTCGTTTGTACCCATTTGTACCATCAAAAGATTCGTTTGTACCTTAAAGGGTACGGAGATACTAAATTTTCAAAATATTCAGAAAACGAATAGGAGGAATCGATTTTTTTTAAATGCATACGTTTGTACTCGTTATGAACTTGTTTGTAGTAATTTTCTTTTAGTTTGTACCTCAATGGGTTCAAAAGTAGAAGCATTTCAAAAAGTGCAAAAGTGGTAAATCTGCCATTTTTCGAGTAAATCAAAATCTAAGAGCGGAAATAGATTTCTAGTCGTTTGTACCCATTTGTACCATCAAAAGATTCGTTTGTACCTTAAAGGGTTCGGAGATACTAAATTTTCAAAATATTCAGAAAACGAATAGGAGGAATCGATTTTTTTTAAATGCATACGTTTGTACTCGTTATGAACTTGTTTGTAGTAATTTTCTTTTCGTTTATACCTCAATGGGTTCAAAAGTAGAAGCATTTCAAAAAGTGCAAAAATGGTAAATCGGCCATTTTTCGAGGTAATCAAAATCTGCGAGCGGGAATAGATTTCTAGTCGTTTGTACCCATTTGTACCATCAAAAGATTCGTTTGTACCTTAAAGGGTTCGGAGATACTAAATTTTCAAAATATTCAGAAAACGAATAGGAGCAATCAATTTTTTTTTAATGCATACGTTTGTACTCGTTATGAACTTGTTTGTAGTAATTTTCTTTTCGTTTGTACCTCAATGGGTTCAAAAGTAGAAGCATTTCAAAAAGTGCAAAAATGGTAAATCTGCCATTTTTCGAGGTAATCAAAATCTGCGAGCGGGAATAGATTTCTAGTCGTTTGTACCCATTTGTACCATCAAAAGATTCGTTTGTACCTTAAAGGGTTCGGAGATACTAAATTTTCAAAATATTCAGAAAACGAATAGGAGGAATGGATTTTTTTAAATGCATACGTTTGTACTCGTTATGAACTTGTTTGTAGTAATTTTCTTTTCGTTTGTACCTCAATGGGTTCAAAAGTAGAAGCATTTCAAAAAGTGCAAAAATGGAAAATCTGCCATTTTTCGAGGTAATCAAAATCTGCGAGCGGGAATAGATTTCTAGTCGTTTGTACCCATATGTACCATCAAAAGATTCGTTTGTACCTCAATGGGTTCAAAAGTAGAAGCATTTCAAAAAGTGCAAAAATGGTAAATCTGCTATTTTTCGAGTTAATCAAAATCTAAGAGCGGGAATAGATTTCTAGTCGTTTGTACCCATTTGTACCATCAAAAGATTCGTTTGTACCTTAAAGGGTTCGGAGATACTAAATTTTCAAAATATTCAGAAAACGAATAGGAGCAATCAATTTTTTTTTAATGCATACGTTTGTACTCGTTATGAACTTGTTTGTAGTAATTTTCTTTTCGTTTGTACCTCAATGGGTTCAAAAGTAGAAGCATTTCAAAAAGTGCAAAAATGGTAAATCTGCCATTTTTCGAGTTAATCAAAATCTAAGAGCGGGAATAGATTTCTAGTCGTTTGTACCCATATGTACCATCAAAAGATTCGTTTGTACCTCAATGGGTTCAAAAGTAGAAGCATTTCAAAAAGTGCAAAAATGGTAAATCTGCCATTTTTCGAGTTAATCAAAATCTAAGAGCGGGAATAGATTTCTAGTCGTTTGTACCCATATGTACCATCAAAAGATTCGTTTGTACCTCAATGGGTTCAAAAGTAGAAGCATTTCAAAAAGTGCAAAAGTGGTAAATCTGCCATTTTTCGAGTAAATCAAAATCTAAGAGCGGAAATAGATTTCTAGTCGTTTGTACCCATTTGTACCATCAAAAGATTCGTTTGTACCTTAAAGGGTTCGGAGATACTAAATTTTCAAAATATTCAGAAAACGAATAAGAGGAATCGATTTTTTTTAAATGCATACGTTTGTACTCGTTATAAACTTGTTTGTAGTAATTTTCTTTTTGTTTGTACCTCAATGGGTTCAAAAGTAGAAGCATTTCAAAAAGTGCAAAAATGGTAAATCTGCCATTTTTCGAGTTAATCAAAATCTAAGAGCGGGAATAGATTTCTAGTCGTTTGTACCCATTTGTACCATCAAAAGATTCGTTTGTACCTTAAAGGGTACGGAGATACTAAATTTTCAAAATATTCAGAAAACGAATAGGAGGAATCGATTTTTTTAAATGCATACGTTTGTACTCGTTATGAACTTGTTTGTAGTAATTTTCTTTTCGTTTGTACCTCAATGGGTTCAAAAGTAGAAGCATTTCAAAAAGTGCAAAAATGGTAAATCTGCCATTTTTCGAGTTAATCAAAATCTAAGAGCGGGAATAGATTTCTAGTCGTTTGTACCCATATGTACCATCAAAAGATTCGTTTGTACCTCATTGGGTTCAAAAGTAGAAGCATTTCAAAAAGTGCAAAAATAGTAAATCTGCCATTTTTCGACTTAATCAAAATCTAAGAGCGGGAATAGATTTCTAGTCATTTGTACCATCAAAAGATTCGTTTGTATCTTAAAGAGTTCAAAAGTAGAAGCATTACAAAAAGTGCAAAAATGGTAAATCTGCCATTTTTCGAGGTAATCAAAATTTAGATCTATTCCCGCTCCTAAGAGCAGGAATATTTTCATGTGGGGCAATGAGATTTTGAAAAATATTGAGCAAATTACATTATCCAAGATAACTTGCGAATGCTTTCCGATGGAATGTTTAAAAAAACTTTTAATTCGTCGAACAATCGAAATTTTAGAGACAAGTCATTTCGCGAAAAGTTTTTTAGTGCCTCTCATTTGTGATAATTTTGCGTTTCAAAATTATACTATTTTGTTATACATTTTATATATTTTGTTCATGAATAATAAACAACATAAATTTATTGTGAATAGTAAACAATATAACAAGCATGAAATTTTATTTTCCTACGACTATCGCTTTATTTAGTCTGTGGTACAAGAGGCTATTGGCAAAAAAAAAATCAGTTTTCCGTTGGCTATACATAATAATACTTTCTGTTATTAAAAGTTATTCATTTTTCCTTCTGAATATTTTGAAAATTTAGTATCTCCGAAACTTTTAAGGTACAAACGAATCTTTTGATGGTACAAATGGGTACAATCGACTAGAAATCTATTCCCGCTCTTAGATTTTGATTAACTCGAAAAATGGCAGATTTACCATTTTTGCACTTTTTGAAATGCTTCTACTTTTGAACCCATTGAGGTACAAACAAAAAGAAAATTACTACAAACAAGTTCATAATGAGTACAAACGTATGCATTTAAAAAAAATCGATTCCTCCTATTCGTTTTCTGAATATTTTGAAAATTTAGTATCTCCGAACCCTTTAAGGTACAAACGAATCTTTTGATGGTACAAATGGGTACAAACGACTAGAAATCTATTCCCGCTCTTAGATTTTGATTAACTCGAAAAATGGCAGATTTACCATTTTTGCACTTTTTGAAATGCTTCTACTTTTGAACCCATTGAGGTACAAACAAAAAGAAAATTACTACAAACAAGTTCATAATGAGTACAAACGTATGCATTTAAAAAAAATCGATTCCTCCTATTCGTTTTCTGAATATTTTGAAAATTTAGTATCTCCGAACCCTTTAAGGTACAAACGAATCTTTTGATGGTACAAATGGGTACAAACGACTAGAAATCTATTCCCGCTCTTAGATTTTGATTAACTCGAAAAATGGCAGATTTACCATTTTTGCACTTTTTGAAATGCTTCTACTTTTGAACCCATTGAGGTACAAACAAAAAGAAAATTACTACAAACAAGTTCATAACGAGTACAAACGTATGCATTTAATAAAAATCGATTCCTCCTATTCGTTTTCTGAATATTTTGAAAATTTAGTATCTCCGAACCCTTTAAGGTACAAACGAATCTTTTGATGGTACAAATGGGTACAAACGACTAGAAATCTATTCCCGCTCGCAGATTTTGATTACCTCGAAAAATGGCAGATTTACCATTTTTGCACTTTTTGAAATGCTTCTACTTTTGAACCCATTGAGGTACAAACGAAAAGAAAATTACTACAAACAAGTTCATAACGAGTACAAACGTATGCATTAAAAAAAATTGATTGCTCCTATTCGTTTTCTGAATATTTTGAAAATTTAGTATCTCCGAACCCTTTAAGGTACAAACGAATCTTTTGATGGTACAAATGGGTACAAACGACTAGAAATCTATTCCCGCTCTTAGATTTTGATTAACTCGAAAAATGGCAGATTTACCATTTTTGCACTTTTTGAAATGCTTCTACTTTTGAACCCATTGAGGTACAAACGAAAAGAAAATTACTACAAACAAGTTCATATCGAGTACAAACGTATGCATTAAAAAAAAATTGATTGCTCCTATTCGTTTTCTGAATATTTTGAAAATTTAGTATCTCCGAACCCTTTAAGGTACAAACGAATCTTTTGATGGTACAAATGGGTACAAACGACTAGAAATCTATTCCCGCTCTTAGATTTTGATTAACTCGAAAAATGGCAGATTTACCATTTTTGCACTTTTTGAAATGCTTCTACTTTTGAACCCATTGTGGTACAAACGAAAAGAAAATTACTACAAACAAGTTCATAACGAGTACAAACGTATGCATTAAAAAAAAATCGATTCCTCCTATTCGTTTTCTGAATATTTTGAAAATTTAGTATCTCCGAACCCTTTAAGGTACAAACGAATCTTTTGATGGTACAAATGGGTACAAACGACTAGAAATCTATTCCCGCTCTTAGATTTTGATTAATGATTTTTGAAATGCTTCTACTTTTGAACCCATTGAGGTACAAACGAAAAGAAAATAGGTACAAACAAGTACATTCCGAGTACAAACGTATGCATTTAAAAAAAAATTTAATACTTCATGTCGGGTTCCAGGTTCACACAGCTAAAGAATATATATCTTTAGTTTGATATTTTACCGCGTCCCCGTAGGTAAAATACTTTTTTTATGTTGCCTACTTAGTGTAACAATACAATGTCAGTCAAACAAATATGTCAATTTATTTTTATTCGTACGCGAATTTCTTATTGAAAATTATTATTTTTATTTAAAAAGGATTTGGTAAACAATAAAACTTAATTGTCGTTTCTTTATTACAGGTAGGAATTTTATTAAATTTTAAAATATTGTACTTAATTTAGTTTGTTTTGAAAATATAGCTAATGAAATAAATATCTTTATTACAGAGCAACGCAGAAGTTTATTTGCCAAATCTAATTAACAGAAGACAAATAGTCTTATATATATATTTAAATTAAACAATAAAACTCTTAATTCCACTGACACGCACCTCTTCTTTTTTAACAACTGACATATACATATATTTTTTTATTATTATTTGTGGCCACTAACCAACCAGTTGCCAACACTATTATTAGTGTTATTAGGGGTTATACAAGATACCCCTTCGTTGTCCTCTCTGATAGTAAAAACTGATTGATAACTCAAAACAGGAGTAGCTGGAATGGAGTTGGTGGCTCTGGCATCTGATTATCTAGCAACAAAACACAACAGCACACGTCATGCAGTTATTTGAAGGTATTTGCAGTTATTTCACCGCATTAATACACCAACATTACATGTAAGTTTTAACGTTTACTGTAATTACCAAATTTATTATTGATTCCTTTAGAATTTCCTTATTATTTCCGCGCCTTTTCTCTGTCTTTGAAGCAGTGCATTGTGTATAGATTGTATATGTATTTTGTTATAACTTTTTATTTCTTGCCTATGTATTTTTCGATGTATTTACATGTCTACATGTATGTATGCATATGTTTGTATGTTTTTATATATGTGTGTATGTGTGTGTATGTATATGTATAATTATGTATATAGTAATTTATAAAGTATGTTTGTATGGTGCTCAATGAGTCACATACGGTGCTGGCTGAAAATCAGCACTGAAGGTGTTTGTCTAGCACCTCAGCACAATGCTGAGTCAGTATCCGATTCGCTGCCGCGAGGACACACACACACGTTTTTTTTATTTTATTATTCTCTGTCCTGTTTTGTATATAAAGTCAGTGTCTCGTGCAGTGAATAAAAGTCTTTCTTTCTTTCTTCTTTCTTTCTAGTGTCTTCTAATACTGGGAAATTATAATTTGCTCTGGATATTTTAATTAATCCCTATGCGTAAAGTAAATCAATAAGAAAATATGAAATATCTTTAAATAATTCCCTTTAGTTGAGTTATGTGAAAGCAATATTGAGGTTCGGATATCGTCAGTAAAAAGCAAGCGGCTACTCAAAAGTTTGCAATGAAACTTGACGCTATCCGTCCGTTTGCCGTTTCGCCACCGATCTTGTCTTATTTGGATCTGCTATTGTCGTCATTCTGAAAAAATAAATATTTATATATTTTTTCTTTTATTCTTTTGGTTTGGTTGCTTAAAACTTTAGAACTGCCAGTCGGATTTAAAAAAAAATGCATTCAATATTTTAACCTGAATGTTGAAAAAGTTTATAGGCTAATTTATAACCACGCCATGAGCATTAGAAGCCGAGTAAAAGGAAAAAATGTCAGAAACAACGCCAGTGATGCGTATGGTCAAGGGCCAAGGGCATCCGCTTGACAAGAACCAACATTACCGAGAAGAGCCGATATGTGCATGCCTCTGTCAATTTAAATTAATCGGCGGACACAGCAAGTCCTTAATAAATGTCACAATAAATACATAATTATGTGTTGTTTGAACAATCCGAATTTAATGTGATCTGTCGTAATAATAGATCAAACCCTCAATTTAATAGAGTAATAGAAAAGGATTGATTATATTAAATCGATAGATCATAATGACAGTTAGCACATTTAAGTGTTTCTTTAATAGTAAAGTGGTTTATGCTTTTTCTTCTTCTTCTTCTTCTTCTTTTTATAAGTGGCGATTCGGCTCATTTTTAAAAATGGCCATTGTCCGCCAATGTCGAGTAATTTGATTTCACAAGCTCCGTTGAACTCCGCCACGAGCTCCGTTGAACGGAGCCCGCTCGGAGCCCACGTCGTGTGAGCCTTCTTTGTCCCCTAAACCAATCCGGTGGGACGAGCAAAGGCCGATGCGGGTAATAAGCACCGACCCCTGCGACCCGCTGGATTGCCAAGGGTAAGCCCCCCCAACACGACAAGGTCATGGCCCACCTAGGGGGGGTTTATGCTTTTTTATGTTAACGTCGGCAGACAGGCTGACGGTCCACTTGGTTACCGTCGCCTATGACAGAGGCAACGCCACAGGTGCTGCAAGTGCGCTGCCGACGACAGCGGGAAATGTTGGAGAAATTGGCTCTCGCATCCCTTACTCACTCACCGAAACACAACCGAACACACGTGCTGTTATTTTACGTTAGTCTTATGTAAGGGGGTGGTTACTGCCGCCAGGTGGGTAGCAGATGGTTTTAAAAAAAATGTGTCATCTGCAATTTAAAATGAAAGAATTAAGTTAAATTCTTTGTTCTAGACTTTATCATGATCCTTATGATAAATATAATTCTTTCAAAAATTAATGTGTAAGTCGGTGGAATTTTTTTATTTGCCGCTACTAGCGCGTTTTGCGAAGTTGATTCCGGTGGCATATTAAATTGCGTTTATTGTTTTGACGACATAAGTTTATACCTATAGAGAAATGAATAAATGAAATGAGATCATTAAATAATATTAGATAATTATTATACCAAACTAGAACTGTATAGATCGGGCAAGACGAAAGAATCCGTAATGTGACATTTTTCTAATTTTACCACGTGGTACAAAATCGCTCAGTCCATCGCCAACTTTACAAGGCTATTTAGATACGCCATGACCATTACGGCGATCAGGATTTAATCTTTTTGAGTATATAGAACAAAAATTTTACTGCATAGTATTATTGAAACAATTTGAAAATTAAGTTACAGGGATTTCTTGGGAAATTAATTTAAAAAATATCTTTATTTAGATTATTCCGCAGAAATTTACTTTTAATAGTTAAAATATGAAATCATCATTATTTTCACACAAGAACCAATTAATTGTGTACCAAACAAGGCCTTATTAAAAGCAGTAAGCTTTAAATATCTACAAAAGAATCTTTTGTAGATATTTAAAGCTTATTCTACAAAAGAATCCTCCTCGAAAGTTGCTATTATATAAATTTAAAATGGAATAGACTGAAAAGTTGACAAGCTTAGGATTTCAATTTGAAAATATATTCGGTTTCTTTCCACGCCCTTCCTTATAGAATTAGCCTTCCGAACCGATGGTAATTATAGTTACCTATATAAAAATACTTTCATTGACTTATTTAGGAGTAAAATAATTTAGCAACCTTTATGGACCAATTAATAGAGTTAATACCCTTGTCTAATGAGAGAAATTCCAAGAAAAAGGTATTCGTAACTCCATAGCATCCACTAATTGAGGCATGTCCGGTGATTTTGTACCGAACTAAAGTTTGCGGGTCGAGGCTTGTTAAGGGCTAACGAATTCGGAAATCGCATCCGAATGTTAACGAGAACCAATTTGTGGGCGAATTGACCCTCCGGGCTCAGACGGTGGGGGCTCACGAAAACAAGGTACTTTATTGGCCAGTTGATTAGTTGCCCTTTTTTAGCGTAACGAAACTCATAAATAAAAACTGATTAATCCATTTGCATCCTAGAAGGTGGCTAAATCTGCACAGGCAAATCGAATATGTCTTCTATAGAGAAATCTATGGGTCGGTATCAAAACGAGTGGATCAACAAAATGGCCTTATCTGCTAGCTCGCAAAAATACCACAGCTGCAGAAAGCCTATATTTCGTAAAGACATTATAGTAATTAACGAGCCCGTTGAATGAGTGGTTAGGGTGCTTGTCATAACGCTCTATTCTAGGGTTGCCGAGTTCGATTCCCGGCAGGGTCAACTTTGAAAAATCAACTTTTTTGGGCAGCCCGTCTGGTGGTAGTAACCACCCCCTTACAGAAGATCACTGTAAAATAACAGCACGTGTGCTGTTGTGTTTCGGTGAGTGAGTAAGGGATGCACATTTCCCTATCCACTCCTAATCCCTTATCCTTAATCCTACTGCAATCGGCAGCGCACTTGCAGCAGCTTAGGCGTTACTTGTGTTATAGGCGACGGTAGCCACCTACCATCAAGTGGACTGTCAGCCTGTCTGCAGAAATGGGCTCTGGCATTCACTCACACAGCAGCATACGTGCTCTTATTTTACGGTGGTCTTCTGTAAGGGTGTGGTTACTGCCGCGAGGCAGGCTGCTCAAATGACTGCGAACAGCAGTGTGCCCTGCCACTACTTTCCAGATCCAGACCAGAGACAAATTTGAAAAGATCATTTTTCAAAGTTGACCCTGCCGGGAATCGAACCCGGGAGCCCTAGAACAGAGCGTTAAGGCGAGCACCCTAACCACTCATCCATGACTCTGTTCGTATAGGACCTATTCGATAATAATTATAATTTAATATGGATAATCTTCTTATATACTACTCAAAACAAAATAAGGGCCACTAAGATTTTTTGCTGTACCATGAAAACAATAAAGACATTAAATTGTTTAACTTATGTAACTACAAAATAATGTTATTGGTTATAATATAGGCTAACAATTGTTTAAAATAATGATCATGAACTGTTTTTTTAAGTTCATAATGAAATTGGCCATTTTGAATGAAAAACATTAACAAAAGAAATCACCGGAAAAAGACAAAATACTGTTCTTGTCACTTTTGTTTCTTCTTTTTAGTAACGAGTATGTCCTCCTCTCTTAGTAATACTCTCCTGAAGCCTCGTATGCATACTCTGGATCAAATTCCTCACGTTTTCATCTGGAATCTCCTCCCAGGCACGTTTTAAAGCGTCAATCAGCTGCTGCTGGTTGTAGACCCCTTGCTCATTCTCTCTAACCCTTCGTTTCAATTGGTCCCACAATTGCTCGATTGGATTTAAATCCGGACTGTTAGCTGGCCATGGTAATACCTCAATATGAGACCCTTCTAGGACAGTTTGTGTCGATCGAGCTGTGGTGCACGGGCATTGTCTTGCACCACGATGAATCCAGGCCCCACTCGCTGTGCAAATGGGATCACTTGAGGCCTGATGACGTCTTCAATGTAACGTTCTGCAGTTACGGTACCCGCATTTAAAATGGTGAGCTCGGTTTTACCGTGTAAACTAATCCCACCCCAAATCATTACGTTGGGACCACCGAAACGGTCAACTTCGTGGATGCAGGACTCCGAAAAACGTTCGCCGCGTCGTCTCCACACTCTAACACGCCGATCATCATTAAAAATTTTTACTTTGCACTCGTCTGTAAAAAGCACCTTGCCCCACTGATTAATCCCCCAGTTCAAATACTGACGACAGAATCTTAAACGGTTTTCACGTTGAACCCTAGTCAGAGGAATTCGAACAACTCGACGTCTTGACATTTGCTGGTCTTCGTGCAATCGATTACGTATAGTTTGATCACTGACACGGGTACCCGTTGTCAGCCGTAGGTGGTGTTGTAACTTACGGGCCGTTACTGTACGATCACGACGACCACTTAGTTGGACGTATCGATCCTCGTGCGCCGTTGTTACACGAACTCTACCTGAACCGGGTCTCCTGGCAACACTGCCGGTTTCTTGGAAGCGATTCCATACATTTTGGACAGCTCTTCGAGAAAAACCCAACTGCAAACCCACGTAACGCTGAGAACGTCCTTCTTGAATCATAGTTATGGCTCTGGTTGCTGTAATTGTATCCATGTGCCTTCGTACTGGTGGCATGATTAACGCGAGATGATAAATGAATCAATTAAAATTGAAAAAGTAAAACTTTTTTCCTAAAATAACCGAAACAAGTTAAGAAGACAATCGAAGAAAAACATAAGAATAATTTCCAATTATTTTTTTTCTTAAAACGATGGCCAATATTTTTCAAATTAGAAAGCATAAAAGAGATCAAACACCAAAGAGTTCGTAATATCAATATAATGCTACTTATCAGTTACTTTCAGTTTACTAAAGTGCACTTAAATGTAAATAAACTAGTGGCCCTTATTTTGTTTTGAGTAGTATATATAAAAATGAATCCGCATTTCTCCTGGTCACGGCATCACGCGTGAACGGGTAGACCGATTTTAATTCGGTTTTCGCTAATGGAAAGAGGGATAAACGGGGAATGTTTTAGGGTATATAAAAATTGCACGCCGGGCGAAGCCGGGGTGGGTCGCTAGTTAATTATAATATGGAATAATGTCAATGTTATAATGAAATTTGGCACAAACGTATTTTAATCAATTTATTATAATTGTAGCCCATTAATATTACCACAAATTAATGATTATTCATGTGATATTTTTTTGTAGTTATAAGTTATAAGGAAATTAAAAAAATTAAAATCTGATGTTTTAACATTAAGACTTTCAATTTTAATTAAATGTACCTAACATAAAAAAAATCGAACCGAAAATGGCAGGTTGTATTGACATGTTGTACCGTCAACACAACGGACTTTTTATTGATTTAAATTAGTGTCATTAATGGCAAATTTTATACATATTTCATTCAATGTATAGTGTGTCCCAAGTGAGATTATTCTTATTTCACAATATGGCCGCTATCCCAGAGAGATACAAGATAACCTTGGATTACGCTTATTGTTCTGTAGTAGTATTAATCTGATAACTAAATGTTGGAGAAAATAACTCTTAGGTCCTTATATAACGTCTGAGTTTACTCTCCACGCAAGTATACGCGAGTGGCTATGTACTGTCCCCTAAATCAATATGCACGTATAATTGCAACGTGGGTTAATTTGCTAGTAATCTATTGCGAGTTAATGCGATTTTGAGGTTATGACGCGCCCGCGGCCATGACGCCTCGCCGCCCGCCATATTGAATTACGCCCGTATACGTCACTATGCTCCGACATGTTTAATTGCAAGCGAAGTATTAAATTATCCTGAAATTTGTGCAACAGCATGTAAAATTGAACATTTTAAGTAGGCTTCAATGAACTTGTAACATGAACGGAAAGTTTGAAACGTAATTACCTCATTGAAGATTTTTTTAACACACGGTTTTTATCAAATAAGTTGCGTTAGTAATTATACGTATATAATCACTGGATGCTGCTGCTGACTGTTATAAGATGAGAAGAGAAGGGATAAATTATGAATAGTGAAATTTCATCCAAGAATGCTTAGATGTCCTCTTCCAGACCAACAAGTTTATTACTGCGACCCATAATAGATTTTCCCATTACAACCTAATGAATACTTGATCTAACTTAAAATATTTAATCAGCAAAATCTATATATGTACCTATATAAAAATGAATCCCTATTTCCCTTGGTCACGGCATCACGCGTGAACGGGTAGACTGATTTTTAATTCGGTTTTCACTAATGGAAAGAGGGATAAACGGGGAATGTTCATATATACATATAAAAATAGCACGCCGGGCGAAGCCGGGAGCGAGTCGCTAGTATAGTATATTTTTAAGGACATACATATACATACAGCAAAATATGGTAGCTATATAAAGACATACCTATATACATATGTATATCCATATATATCCTTACATAGCTACTATATTTTGCTGTATATTACAGTTATATATGGACAGAACCTTGCATTACTGGCGTGACAACTTAATTGGCTCAGCGGTAATAGCTCTGCCTGCTGTGCCAGAAGTCGCGGGTTCGATCCCCGCTCAAGATTAAAATTTGTATGTAAGAATATGTATCTAGCTCTGGGTGTTTTTTATGTATTCTATATAAGGTTCTATGTATAGAAAATATAAAGTATATTTTAAGGTCCAAAACTTAAAATACAAGGTTCTGACGAGCCCATTGGATGGGTGGTTAGGGTGTTTGCATTAACGCTCTGTCCCCGGGGCCCCGGGTTCGAATCCCGGCAGGATCAACTTGGAAATATACTTTTCAAAGTTGATTCTGGTCTGGATTTGAAAAGTAGTGGCATTTGGACATCCCTTCTGGCAGAAATAACCACCCCCTTATAGAAGATCACCGTGAAATTTTAGTAAGTGTCCGATGTTCCGATGAGTGGGTAAGTAAGGGATGCCAGAGTCCATTTCCTTATCCTTTCCTAATTTCTATCCTAAATCCTACTATTGCTAAAATAAACATTACAATACCTGTAGGAAACATTCATTTCAGTATGTTTTAATTGTCTCTATAAAAAGATTTAATAATAAATATCACTACAATAGGTAGACCCTTCCTATTCGCCTGACTTCACTTTAAGATATTGGAACAGGTTTTCATATAGATGAACCATATGCTCTTGACATAAATCAAGTTATGAAATAAAATAATGCGTGGTGAAGTTAAATGTATTTTTTTATTAAATTTCGTCTATTATTTTTTAAGTTAATAAAATGAATATGAACTCACATGTTCTTATTTTCGGCGAATTTTAGTTTTTATTATTAAATATTCTAAATTTTACGAAGAAGGTAAGGTACTTCAAGATGCTCTTTTCATTTAGTTTACAATATGTAGGTATATAGAATAAATACAATTATTATAGAATAATTTCGACGGCCCGTTGGATGAGTGGCAAGAGTGCTTGCCTAACGTCTCAGGGGCTCCGGGTTCGATTCCTGGCGGGGTCAAGTTTGGAAATTTTAATGTAATTTTCAAAATTGACTCTGGTCTGGATTTGAAAATTAGTGGTAGGGCACACTGCGTTTCGCAGTCATTTGGGCAGCCCGCCTGGCGGCAGTAACCACCTCCTTACAGAATACCGCCGTGAAATAACAGCATATACGTGCTGTTGTGTTTCGGTGAGTGAGTAAGGGATGCCAGAGCCAATTCCCTATTCCCCCTCCTAATCCCTTATCCAATCCTACTGTAGTCGGCAGCGCACTTGCAGCAGCTTTAGGCGTTGTTTGTGTTATAGGCGACGGTAGCCACCTACCATCAAGTGGACCGTCAGCCTGTCTGTCGACCTTAACATAAAAAAAAAATTACAGTTTATCAGTCATAAAATATTTACATAAATTGACATTTTATATTAAAATAGCTGTTGTCCGCGGCTTCGCCCGCGTTGACTAAATATAATACTCTGTCTAAATATATGAGCAATGCAACACCTAACATCTTTTTGCAGTTATAGCTTTGCCAGGCTTAAGATGATCCCTCGGGAACAGTAATCTTTTTTTGGATGAAAGGTACTCTATGTCCTTTCTTGCATTCCTGACAACGTTTATGCAAAATATGATCGGTTCAGCTATTTAGGTGTGAAAAGACAGGCAGACAGAGTTACTTTCACTAAAAGGGATTTCAAAATATGTTAACTAAATGCCAAAGAATAATAGACAAGTTTAAGTTATTACAAATATTTAAGCATATAACGTATTTCGTCTGTTCCAACTTCAGTCAGCAACGGACAGTGTTTTTTAAAACGAAATAAAAGCCACATTTTACATGAATAATAGAAACTTTTAAACGCAACACAAGCGGTTATATTTTGTGGAAAAATTCGAGAAATATGTCAACGGGAAGTCCGTAACAGATATGCAACGTCGCCGCGACGCGTCAGCAGATTTTGTCAACGGTAATCCAATATGGGCCGGCCTCGGGCCGCTCCCGGACTAGCAGTGGTACAAGAGAATATGTTTTCGATGGTAATGAATACGTAGAAAATTTTAATAGCATTAAGGCTCGAGTCTCCTAAAAATTAGTGTTCTTGCATAATTTACAGAAAATAAATGTTTTTTTACAGTTATTAAAAAAAAGAATAAATGAAATATATTTTACATTTATTGAAAGTGATGGATTTGAAATTTCAAAAACACTTTTTTAGTTTTATTTTGATGCACATTTTAATAGCTCTATTGGGAGTTAAAAATGCCTCTATTTAGGTTGAACGCGTTGAAGGTCTCATTCAAGCACATGTTACGTAAAAATTATAACAAAAATACGAAATATATTCAGTTTACATTTATTCTCATATCGTTAGCAATAATCTAAACTGGTTACTTTTTTGATAAAAGCTTTAGTTTTCTTATTTAAAGAGGTTTAAAAAGTTGTAGTTTCATGAATTTTACCACTGCAAATACATATATTTTTCTGTTGAAAATTTTTTTTAATGCAGTCGCTCTTAAAACCACTTAGTAATGACCTATTTTTTAATAAATTAATGAAAAAAAAAAATACAAAAAATATTTTTTTAATGTACTTTTTAATAATTGCAATTCATAACAAAAAAGACGCGTGAAAGTGCGCTTAGTTCTGTTTGCTAAGGTAGAGTCGCAAAGCGAGACCGGAGCCTTAAATTAAAACCAAAGTGTTTTTTTTATGTAAAAGTCAGCAGACAAGCTGTTGCTCCACTCGATGGTATGTGGCCACCATCGCTAGTTTACACAAGCTACGCCATGGAGTTAAATGTGTACTGCCACTAGTACGGGAGAGTGTCGCTTCTGCCATGAGGCAGAAGAAACACCAATGCATATCCTGTGCGAGTGTGGCCCCCTGATGCACAAGCGCAGTCACATCCTAGGAAGCCACACAATGGCTTGTGAAGATGTGAAGAATGCCTCTATCAAAAAAGTACTACAGTTCCTTAACGTGGTAGGTATAGGTAGAGAGCTATAGTTCACGTGGCGATCACAATATTTCAGCAATGGGCGAAGTGATACTGGTACTCTAGCAGACAGAAATAGCCACTAAGACAAGATAAGATAAGATAAGTACTGTCTAACTTGATAAACGGTGATCTTCTCGCAAGTACATTCGTTGCCTGACTGTATGACGTAAGTATGGTTAGACTGTGCTAATAACTCAAGTTTGTTTTCCATGAAATAACTTTCTTTTGCCTTTCTTTCCGTGGTCACTTTTGCAAATATCTAAACCTATTTCGTTTTCAGTGTCTGGGTGCGTGTATAATTAAAAAGAAGACAAGACTTGTGGAAAAAGAAAAAAATAAAATTGTTCGATACTGAGTGCGAATTCTAGGTAGGCAACTAATGATGCGTAGGCGCACTGCGTAGGCGGTAGTTGTCCAATAAGCGGTGTGGTCAATCGAGAGATACACGATAGTGAGGCAGCATTCCATGTTTGCTTCTGCGTGTACCACTACATCTTGAATTTTACACGTTCATCTAGATATTTCACCACCACAACAAAATATAATCGCGTTAATATTAATATTAATTCGCTCTCCGTGTACAAATTGCGCCAACGATCCGAGGCTAAAATAGTAAAATATTTTCAGTGAAACAAAGTTTTCATTTTGGTCTACCACTGAATCTGATTAACGTATGATTTTGTATAAACTGACATCCGACGTGCAATCCGTTGTATTGTATATGATGTTTTATTGTGTATAACAATAGCTTCCATGTAATGTTGAAATGTTTGTAGATTATTAGAACTAAATTTTCTAAAACAAGGTAGGTCAACAAGGTTTTGACGGCCCGTTGGATGAGTGGCAAGGATGCTTGCCTAACGTCTCAGGGGCCCCGGGTTCGATTCCCGGCTGGGTCAACTTTGGTAATTTTAATGTAATTTTCAAAAAATGATTCTGGTCTGGATTTGAAAAGTAATAGTAGGGCACACTGCGTTTCGCAGTCATTTAGGCAGCCCGCCTGGCGGCAGTGACCACCCCCTTACAGAAGACCACCGTGAAATAACAGCATATACGTGCTGTTGTGTTTCGGTGAGTGAGTAAGGGATGCCAGAGCCCATTTCCTTATCCCCCCTCCTAATCCCTTATCCAATCATACTGTAGTCGGCAGCGCACTTGCAGCAGCTTAGGTGTTGCTTGTGTTATAGGCGACGGTAGCCACCTACCATCAAGTGGACTGTCAGCCTGTCTGTCGACATAACATAAAAAAAGTACCTACTGATTTTAACAATTTTCCAGTGTCCTATGTACCTAAAAAAAATATTTTCATGCATGAAATGTCTGTATACAATTTCAATGTGATTGTATCTGTATTTTTTAATATTTAAAAGGATGAAGGGCTTAGATATCGTCGCCTAAGGACACAAGAAACAATAAGCGATTCCTTCCTTTCCTAGTGTTTCTATGTGCTTTGATGCTTGATGCTTGTTTCTATGTACAAGAATTTATGTATAGGTATTCACTTAAAGAAAACCACATACCAGCTAGGCAGAAACACGTCAGAAATTTCGCGCTTTTGCAGGATGAGGTTTATACTGATTTCGTTGGACCGGCTATTCCCTTTGCTCAGCACTGTACCACTCACACCATTGATGACAAATGGGGAAATTTCCCATTCGCCACCAGTGACAGGGAATTACGTATAATAAAATCGTAAACGAGGCGTGTCTGTATTTAGATAATAAAAATAAAATTAAAAAAAACATTGGCAACCCTAGAAAAGAGCGTTAAGGCAAGCACCCTAACCACTCATCCAACGGGCTCGTCAAAAGTGTAGTATGAGAATTGTAATGGTTTTTAATTCAAAATGTGCAGTTGTAACATTTGACATTCTGTCGATCCTCATTGGAATGATGCAGATCGGACGCTCATAAATCCTTACGGCACACTGTAGTTCGCGAACTGTGCCAAATATTTGTTCAAACAAATAGCATTGTAGGATAGTAGCTGGTTGCGAAAGGTCAGAAGTCCCCCGGAGAGCCCACAGTAGATTTATGATCGGAACGAACTTTTGTTATAGAACAGATGGTGCCAAGTTTTCAATGTCTCTATCCGTACATATAGATAAATATAGCCTTTGTGATTCCGATAACATCTAAATTTTATACTTATTTTCCTAACTTATTCGTAGCGGGTAGCAAACTTTGCCCTCATCTATCTAGTGTATTATTATTATTTTTAAGTAAAGATGGGTATGGCCTGATAGTCCAGTTGATGGTATTTGACCGTTGCCTATAAACAAAAAAAAATTACAAGGGAATTCGAGTGCGTTGCCGACCCTGGCAAGAAAAAAAAAGGTAAGGAATAAGAAGGGTACAAAATAATGAGCCTTAACAACCCTTACTGACTCACCGAAACAAAGTAGCACACGTGCTGTTATTTCACGGTGGTCCTCTATAAATGTTAAATAACGCCACTAATATTATTAACATTCGGTGGGAGTATAAAAATGTGTCTGTGTCAGCTCCGACGCAACGACTGGGGCAGTACTCCTTTGAACGTATAAAATCAAATGTATACAATTTTCCTCGCGTCAAAAGTTAACTGAATTACTTAGGTTCATATTTTAAAAAAAATCTATAATAAAATAATGTATAATATTACTTATCCAATATATTTACGAAGTGCTATAATTTGATTGTGATTACTAAGTATGAATTTTTTATATGTCTTTATATGCGTAAACTGTTTTTTGTGAATAAAAAAAATGCTTAAAATATAAGTTTAATTTAAAATATTTAATTTATTTTATGTTGTAATAAGAGATAAACTATACTAATGTATAAATTATCTAAAATCAGTATAAAATATTTTTCCTAGGAAGCCAGACTAGTGTTAAGCGAACTTTTTCTAGCAAAAGTAGCAAATTTAATACAGCGAAAATTGCAGAATAATTGAAGCGTTTTAATATACAATATTTTACTACGAACTTTATGCAAGTTAACTTTCTTAACTTAAGTAGGAAACTTAACTCGTTGCATTAGGGTGGCCGTAAAGTAGAATAACTTTAGATTTACGGTTAAGTAAAGGATCAGTTGAGGTTAAGTGGAGAGTTACCATCCGCTATATTTAATCCAATTATAGCGTCGACGGTTAGCTCAAATTTTGTTACTAACTTAATTCGAGAGATTTTATCAAGTGTAACAGAAGATGTAGGAGGCTCTTACGAAGTGAGTACTTCAACAACGAGACCTCTTTGGTGTTGGTCACCTACAAAGCAAATAATTATCTAATAATGTTAAGTATTTGTAAACTAATTTCAATGGCAGATCGACTCTTCCCCACCCACTGTATTCACCAGACCCGTTTAGACTGATATCTCTCTTCTCTTACCATATACTATCATACTAGCAAATGGGCTGTTGTGTAAGTACATGAGTTATATAAAACCCAAAACTCTATATATATATTTTTTTTACTATTTATCTAATGCATTTAAATTCGTGCAAACTTTTTCTTGTTTATGTACCAGAAACAAACGCTGTCTGCCTTTATTCTAATCTGTTAATCATATACTATCATCAACAGCCTATTATATGTCTCGTTTGCAGGGGCACAGGCCTATGCTCTCGACAAGGGCGTATGGGCTATACGGTCCACCACGCTGACCCAGTACGGATTGGATCACATACGCTATTAGAATTTCTTCTTTTGCTTTGAACACCGTTTGAGAGCAGTCATGGCATGACCGGGGTTCGAACTCGGACCTCTCGACATGATGTGTCTTTCCCACTGTTAATCTTTCTATTAATCTATACTGTTACCAGTAATTATTTGTAATACGTAGTTTATGTAGGTAAAAGTTTTGGCACAACAAAAGAATATTTTCATTCAATATTTTCTAAGAAAATTTGAAAAATAATATTTTAATGATAAACAGAAAATTTTGAATTAAATCTATTTAGCTAATTATTTAGTAGGTACATTCAAGTATTATATCTAAGTCTATTTAATTCTATTGAACTTTTTATAAATGACTAGCTGGTGCCCGTGGATTCGCCTAATTAAATATATGAGAAATGTAACGGCCAAACGCCTAACATCTATATTGCAGTTATAGCTTTGCCAGACGTTAGATGATCCCCCAGGAACAGTACTTTTTCCTGGGTGAAAGGTACCCTATATCCTTTCCTGCATCCCTGACAGCGTGTATGCAAAATTTCATGATGATTTCGGTTCAGCGGTTTAGGCGTTAAAAGGTAAGAGACAGACAGATAGAGTTACTTTCACATATTTTATAATATTAGTAAATAAAAGTATGGATTAAAATTTAATAGTTTATTATTACATTTTAAACACAATGCTTTTCGATATCAAGGGGGAAATGCAGTCCAAACATCATGAAAACTGGGACTTTTAAGAAAGGCAAGTATAAAAATCACATGAAGGATAGCAAACGATTGTAGTTCAATATAGCTTACTAAATGTGCCGGTGACTTCGTACGCACTGTAGTTCGGTTTTTGAAAATCCCACAGGAGCCTAACATTTTTTCAGGATAAAAGTAGGTATCCCATATATTAATCCAGGTAAAAAAACTATCTGTTTGCCAAATTTTATCCAAATCTGTTCAGCCGTTTTTGCGTGATATAGTAACACATTTAAACACTAACGCATTTATAGTATTATTAGGATTAGGATGAATTATTGTTTAATTTTATTTTTCGCCCATTCCACCCATCACTACTAAGGTGTCCCCCCATATTTTTCTCCACTTATCCCTAACGCTTTGGATTGTCAAATATTATGGGAGAGCTCTCTTTTTTACAAATTTTTACTATGTTAAAATATTAATTTAAATGTAATTAATTTTATTTAATTAATTAATTTTAATTTACTCTAACTTTTTAATTTAATTGCTGCTGATGCAGCAATAAAAAATAAAATTACAATAAAAACAGAATTTAAAGAAAGAGACGCATTCTATATTTTTTGCGTGGAAGTGTAATGAGCGCTCAAGCGAACGGACATATTCTCAACTGGGCAAAATCTCAAGTAAACGAAATCTCAGGTGGACAAGGTACATTAAAAATAGGTAGTATACCTAGGTATAGTAGTTTAAGGGTTTATTGAGTATAATTTGTTTTTCTTATTTATTCCAATTTGTTTCCTAAAAGAATTAAGAACCAATTAAGTCAATACTCAAAAATTATTTTATTGCGAAATAACTATTTTTCTGTATTGATATCTCCTCTATCTACCAGCAACTGTTGCAGACATTTTTTAACAAAACCCGAGCAACAGAACAGAACACTATAGATATAAGAACTTGTCTGTGGCTCTAGCATGAGTTTACGATACTACCTACACTCATTTTTATGGAAAATTGATAATTTGACATTGACAGTTCACGATTTTCCATACAAAAGTTTTACGTTCTCGCTAGCGAGTGTAGTATTGGTGTAGTATCGTAAACTCATACTAGAGCCTCTGATTTTAATGAACGGATTCATAGGAACTTCGAGAGTCCTTCAAATGGTAATTAAAAATGGAACCATCGCGCTGGCTGTCAACACTTGATCTGGAATTGAACGTTGATTGGACTCGACCTTAATTAGAAGTATACGGAGGTTTCTGTTTACGGCGTATAAACAACTAACATTATATTTTCCTTCCAAAATTCATAAGGTTTTATTTCCTTCGACAAGGACTGGGCCACGGCTTCTAAACAACTAGCTTTTGCCCGCGCCCCTTGAACTTAGGTGTTGAAACATTTATTCAATCTTTAATGTTCATTTCTCTCTTTCTCTCTCTCTCTCACTCAGTTCTTCTTCAGTCCCGAACCGGTCTCTGTCAAAAACCAACTGGAACAGATGCTCAACCGAGACGATTCCAGTCCACTCACGGATGGTTCTCAACCACGACTTCCCCATTCGCCCGACGCGTCTGTTCCCTTTCGCCTTACCCATAATTATTAACTGAAGCAGAAGTTTGTCGTTTCTAAACACGTAGCCAAGATATTCAATCTTGCTTTTTTTGAGGACTCCCATCATCGTCCGGAGCATTTTGACACGTTGGAAAACGGTTTCGTTTCTGACCTTATGTGACCAGCTAATACGAAGCATTCGGCGGTAGCACCACATTTCGAATGCCCGTAGGCATCCGATTGTGTCCTCCTTGAGAGTCCATTATTATTTATCCGTACATTATTATTTGCCATATGTAGAACCTCACTCGAATCTTATTTTTAATTGGCGAAAACACAAAATTTTCCTCATTTTATTGAAAGAGCCGAGCCAGTTCAATCCGGACTCAAATGTTTCATCATTTCATTTATCCAAATTCGAGATATTTTTATTGCCATACTCTCTCAAGTTTGTTTATATATCAGAATCCTGATATCTCTATCAGGATACTTATTATTGGGATACTGTTCGCTAATAATAAGAAAAGAAAACAGTATGTATCGCTAAGATAACGCGATTTGCTCGAGATGCATAAAAAGTTTTGAAAGAGATAATTTCCTCAATGAGTCGGTTTTGGTGTAATTTTTATATACATATATGAACATTCCCCGTTTATCGCTCTTTCCAATAGTCAAAACTGAACTAAAATCGGTCTACCCGTTCGAAAGTTATGGGCGTACATACATTTCGAAGATCCATTTTTATTTCTATAGATAAATTAGTGCTCGCCCACTGGTCGAATTTCCGATTTGGAATTTCAGAAATTCTATTATTTCTAAAAAGAAATGAGAAATAGGTAAATAAGTATAATATCGTAAATATTTAGATACTTAAATATTTATCATATTTTATAACACTAAAATTCGGAATTCAACCTGTATAGCAAACATTTACATTTTTGAAGCTATTTCCGTAAGAGATTTTATCAACTACATAAATATTATGTGTCAGTGTATGTGTGTGAGAAAACGTTTAACCAAACAACTAGAAGTAATTTTAAATTCTGAATTTAATTTGCTAAAATCCTAAATAATATATTATTCCACAAAAAAAGTACAATCAAATATATGTCGGGCCGTCGTCAGCCCGACGTATTACTTGCTTGTTTATTCAGGACACATCCCGGGACGCGCATTAGCAGACCTCGACTTTGCAAATAATTAAACAAAGCCGGGATTGCAGCGTAACCGCTCATATTAGAGATTTATTTTTAAAAAGCTTACAACGTAAGAGATTCTCGATAAAGTTTGCTATTAGGTACCTATATATATCAAACGCTCCTAAATAATTTCTAACGACACTAAAATATTACTATTGGTAATTAATATTCGTGCCGCGCAAATGCGTTAAGCACACTTTTCTATTTTCTATTTCGCCAGTTTCTATTTGCACGTTTGGAGTAAATATTAATCAAAAAAAAGCTATAGAAAGGCCTCATTGTGCTGAGATTTGGTGCAATAATCAAAGTAAAAACATGAATAAGCAAAATACTGGTGTATATTACCATCATCATAAACAGCCTATTATATGTCCCCACTGCAGGGGCACAGGTCTACCCTCTCAACTAGGCGGTTGTGCTAGGGCCCACCACTAGGGGAAAACTAGGGGGTCCACCACGCTGGCCCAGTACAGGTTGGTAGTCTTCGCATGAGCCTTAGAATTTCTTCTTTGGCGTATGCAGGTTTTCTCACGATAATTTCCTTCACTGTTTGAGAGCAATTAATAAATGACTTAAGTTTTTAGAAAAAAAAGTGTTGGTACTTGGCATGACCGTGGATCGAACTCGGACCTCTCGACAATCATGTCGATAGGCCGCGTCTTTCCCACTGCACCGCCGATATAACAAGCAAATAATTAAATTAAATTTTTAGCTTTTAAAAAATGCAAGTCGAGATTGTCTGTATGCCATGCGTATACTTGTATGCATCACGTTAACCATACCTTCTCTTGTAGGGGGGGGGGGGGGGGGGCATTCTCTGGTAACAACATTAAAACATTAGCCAAGAATGGCGATCAGCCTAGAATAATCCTCGCTGTTTCTTGTTCTTCGGAACAGCTCAACTGCATTAGATATCCCGGTCCACTTTCTGATGTTCCTCAGACACGACTTCTTTCTTCCAACAACTTTTCTCATTTCAGCATCATGCTCAGTATATTTGACCTGAAGATGCACATTTCTACACAAAATAAAGCATAAAAAGTTGTCATCGCATCACAGCTTACATATCATTTATATAGATCTATAATAAGGCTTTAGGGGTTTTTTTTTTTTTTTTTTTTTTTTTTCATAAATACTAAAGTATTATAAAAAATGTTCGAAATTAGTGTCCTAATTACTAATTTAAGATAATTATTGACCAGCGAACGGGGGCACAGCAAGGCACATTCAGATTAAGATTTGTTTTAACTGTATCATATTTACGGGGGAAATTAGTGTATCCACCAGTAAAAATAATATAATACAAGATGTTAGTTATCACATTTATACAAAATCCGTCAAATATTTTATACTTCTGAGTAGAAAATATTTCACACAAACTATTTCTTTTTTCGATGCATGGAAAAAAGGCAACTGTTTTATACATTTTATAATAAGTTATATAATTATATAAACATTTTAATAAATTTATAAAATTAAAATAAACGCATATTTTATAATAAATGTTTTCTTCTTCTGAGAACATAATATTTGACGCTAAATATTTCTTTTTTCTTACAATGAAAAAAGGTAACGTTGACACTCAAGTATTTTTAGTATCTTAGTAAGTAATGGTAACTTGTAATATTTATATTTATAAGACAATAACTTAACAGGTCCAAACAGATACTTACTGTAGACAAAGGCAAAGATATTTGACATCAACTATGGGCTAAATACAATGTGGATTCCGGAGTAGTTTCGCACGTACTCAACGAGAGAGGATGTACACCCAATGTAATTACTCGCACGCCTTCGAAATGGGCCCTCATTACATTATAAATCTAAACTGGTATCACTGTATAGTCCAGTAATACTAAGTATATAATCTCATATGTATCTTGAAGAAGAAAAGCAAAGCTGATAAAGCACAAATTGCAAGAAATTGTAATTGAATCATATAGTAAAATATGTAGAGGAAAAAGATATTGAGCAGTGGACGAATATCTTTTCCGTTTCTTCATAGTCTAAAGTCTAGTGATAGATTTCAAAAGCAAAATCAGTTTAAAGCAATTTTGAGGAAGAATCCTAGGTGCAATATTTATAAATTACTAGCTGACCCAGCAGACGTTGTCCTGCCACAACCCTATCGGTGCCACCTATCGGGTTCAATTTTATTTTCAAACCATATGTTAAAGTGACGCTTCACTTCACATCATTGAACGACAATGATGTGAAGTGATACAAAAAAAAAATTCATAACAATCGGTCCAGCCGTTTCGGTTGGAATTTTGAAACTACACATAATAATGTTATCAATAATTATTTTTGCACATTAGTTGTGCAAAACAGACAACATAGTCATATTTTTGACTCAGACGCTGGAATCAGGCTGACGGTCCACTTGATGGTAGGTGGCTACCGTCGCCTATAACACAAGCAACGTCTAAGCTGCTGCAAGTGCGCTGCCGACTGCAGAAGGATTAAGGATAACGGATTAAGAGTGGATAGGGAAATGGGCTCTGGCATCCCTTACTCAATCACCGGTCTTCTGTAAGGGGGTGGTTACTGCCGCCAGACGGGCTGCCCAATGACTGCGAAACGCAGTGTGCCCTGCCACTACTTTCCAAATGCAGACCAGAGCCAAATTTTAAAAGTTGATTTTTTCAAAGTTGGGTTCCCGGGGTCCCGGGTCCCCGGGTTCCATACCCGGCAGGGTGCCGGGTATGGAACCCGGGGACCCTAGAACAGAGCGTTAAGCCAAGCACCCTAAAAACTCATCCAACGTGAACAATATTATGACAAATAAAGGAATGAATCCTACACTGAAAATTACTGATGACTATTTTAGCCAGTCAAAATTAGATCCACGACTAGAGTTTTGTCTGCAACATTTCGGCGTACATTTCTTTAATACATTATATATTAAAGATTCTATTACAATTATTTACATATCATTTAACATAAAAACTAAAATTATCTAATCTAAAAATAAATTAATATTAAATTGATTAAAAACTAATAATATAAAAATGGACCCTGCATTGTACCAAGTACGCTGGCAGCATTTCCTCGTTGAATGGCCAAACTAATACGTTGGCCAAGGAAAGTGCCAGCTCTTCGGTCTCCCGTCGCATCAATAATCCTCTTCGACATGTCTTTGAAGAGGCTCATTGCTGCAGGCCCCCACGGACCGAGTGTCTCGACTCCGAATGGTACAAGACCATATTCGGCGCCGAGGCCACTATATTTCGAGATTTCATTTTTTTCCGCCGCTGCTGCGGCTGCTGCCTTAGTGGATGTTCCATGGAGATGCGAAGGGTCTAGTGTGTCTACACAAGTAGCATCCCACACCAGCACTCTTAAGATTTATATTTTATTTATGTTAAGTTAGTATATATGTTTTAGAAATGTATCACTGTCCTTTAATTTGGACTGTGCTTTAATGTTTCTTACAGATAATTTGCTGTCGTCCCTACTCAAACGAGTTATCGTGAATAGTAAGGGCTTTAGACATTAGATAAGGCAATTGAAGAGGCATGTTGTCAGTCCGAATGAAATTGCTGTACATAATACATGGTTGTATTACACCAGAAAGTATCAATTTTTCATATACCTTTAGGAATAAACAATGATTTCATTTTTGCTTATAATTCTAGCCTTACAAGTGGAAATCTTATTTATGCTTTTTATTATTAGCAAAATGACAGTGGCCTCTCATAAAACAGTTATTCAATATTTATTGCTAACTAGCGACCCGCCCCGGCTTCGCCCGGGGTGCAATTTTTATATATATAATTTATATATAAAAAAATATAAATTATATATTAAACGGTTAAACGGGGTTAAACGGGGAATGTTTATCCCTCTTTCCATTAGTGAAAACCGAATTAAAATCGGTCTACCCTTTCACGCGTAATGACCAAGGGAAATAGGGATTCATTTTTATATATAGAGATTATATTTTTGTATAGCGTCATTTCTTTTTCTAAATGATCCCTCGGGAACAGTGCCTTATTCTAGATAAAGGGTACCCTATGTCCTTTTTTGTATGTCTGACAAAATGTATTTGTATGCAAACAAACAATACATTGCCTGCGTCTGTGTTCCCACAGAACTACAACCTCGGGGTCTTCAAAACTAGGGTAAATGGGCATTTACTAGGTAAGCGTGGTCCACCTTCGGCCACATCTGCACCTCACATCAGGTGAGATAGTGGTCAAGCGCTACCTCGATTTCATAAAAAAAAAAAAAAAAAAAAAACAAACAAACAAACAAAGTGACTTTTGCGTTTATAATATTAGATAGAACTAGTTAGGATTATTACAAGCAACGCCCACTTTATCCAAATTGATGAGTTCTGACACCCCTACAGGCGTAGGAGAGCATTCGTGACGTCACTACTGATGTGTTATTACGTAAATCTTCGCGTGAGAGTATGTGCTGTTCGCATGGCTAAAGGAGCTTTTACCGTCGCCATTTCCATTATTGTTGTTCATTGAGCAATTTCAAAATCATTTCTAGAATTTCAAATCATGCTTAAAGTGAGGTGCAGATCACCTGGCTAACCTAACCAAATAATACCAAATAAACCAAAAATACTATTTAGAATTCTAAGACAGGCCAATTAGAATTTAAGCTGTATTGTTTGTTAAAAATTAAAAATTAAAATAAATTTTATTTACAACAAAGGACAATTTGATTCTTAATACTATTATATTGAAAAGGGAGTAATAAATAACATTTGAGAAAATAACTGACATCTTTATCGCTAGCTTGTGTTATAGGCGACGGTAGCCATCTACCTTCAAGTGGACCGTCAGCCTGTCTGCCGATCTTAACATTTAAAAAAAAAATCCTTAAGAAGATTTAGTGTAAATTCAGTCATATCCAAACATTTAATCACTCCGTCACTAACATTATATAGTTTCTTGTAAAGGACACAATTTATAGGGTTAACGACACAAAGTTATAGGTCGAAAGTCCCAACTAAGTTGTGGGCTTGACGACTATCTTGTGATGTGTCCACACTCGAGTAATCTCGCATTAGGGAGCCTACGTGTTTACTTACTGTTGAAATATTACATGGTGAAATCACATTAATCCCATAATCTTCACATTACATTGCTTGTTTTATTCTTAGAAGATGTTTATTTTCAGCAATTCTTTAAGCAGTTCCTCTGAAAGTATCATTAGAGACCTTTAGGTCTCTGTACTTCTATTCTATTTTTTTTTTCACTTTTTTATAAAGCGTTTTGTTTTACCCCCTATTGATGATTCCAATCGGTTTGGTAATATTTATTTAAAAATATCATTAGAAGCATTTTTGTCTCTGTAGTTCTTTCTCGGACTCTGAAGTGTTCAAGCTAGCTAATTTGAGTTTCAATTGAGAATTTAGAAACTACTTAAGATGCCTCTTAACAAACATTAAAAGAAAAAGTCTTTTTAAGCCATCTTGCCGCGTATTTAATTAAATACTTATATGACCATAAAATTTAGTTTCTGCTGTCATAATTAGAGCAACTTAAAATTTCCTCTTAAGAAAACAACCGTGAATTAACAGCACGCGTGCTAATGTGAGTTAGGACAGCCAGAGTACATACATTCCCTTATCACCATTTCTCCAATTAATCACTCATTATTTTACAAGTCATGATCAATACCAACTTGTTCTTCTTTGTTGATTGACAAGAAATTGATGTTTGTTAAAGGCGATTATATCCTCCTATAACCACTAAATAAATAAATAAGTAAATAAAATATTTTTATTCAGTGAATGAAACTCGTTTACAAATTAAACTGAGATTGAAGACTCCTTTTAAGCGGAAGCCTGTGCCAGGAGCCATCGCCTTTCCATAAAAGCTAGTCATTAAAATTTATTAACAAACCAAACTTCAGTAACTAAAACTTTATCAAACAAGAACAAATAATTTGACGAGCCTATTGGATGAGTGGTTAGGGTGCTTGCTTAACGCTCTGTTCTAGGGTTCCCGGGTTCGATTTCCGGCAGAGTCAATTTTGAAAAATGAACTTTTCAAATACCAGAGCACTTGCAGCACCTGTGGTGTAGCTTGTGTTATAGGTGACGATAGCTACCTACCATCAAGTGGACCGTCCTGTGGACATCAAGTAGCCTGTCTGCCGATTTTAACATAAAAATAAAAGTTATATGAAGATTTTTAATTAAAATTAAATTATCTACAATATTTGTCTGAAACTCTTTACTATTTTTGTATAATTTGGAAAAAAAAATTTCACCCCTTCTGTGGAGTGGAATCAAAAATTTCTTTCACCCATCGACATTTTCTAGAAACCTATATCATAAATGCCCAGGAACTCAAATTTTTATTTGTTACTAGCGACCCGCCCCCGGCTTCGCCCGGCGTGCAATTTTTATATATAAGAACATTCCCCGTTTATCCCTCTTTCCATCACTGAAAATCAAATTAAATCGGTCTACCCGTTCACTTCGTGATGCCGTGACCAAGGGAAATAGGGATTCATTTTTATATTTTAAGATAAGATAGAGATTAATTTTTTCTGGACTTATGTCAATTGACGTTTATTCAACTTTTTTATGTTAAGGTCGGCAGACAGGCTGACGGTCCACTTGATGGTAGGTGGCTACCGTCGCCTATAACACAAGCAACGCCTAAGCTGCTGCAAGAGCGCTGCCGACTGCAGTAGGATTAAGGATAAAGGATTAGGAGTGGATACGGAAATGGGCTCTGGCATCCCTTACTCACTCACCGAAACACAACAGCACACGTGTTGTTATTTCAGGGTGGTCTTCTGTTTAGGGGGTGGTTACTGCTGCCAGACGGGCTGCCGAAATGAGCGCGAAACACAGTGTGCCCTGCCACTACTTTCCAGGTCCAGACCAGAGCCAAATTTGAAAAGTTGATTTTTCAAAGTTGACCCTGCCGGGAATCGAACCCGGGAACCCTAGAACAGAGCGTTAAGGCAAGCACCCTAACCACTCATTCATTCACTTATTTAAAGATGATTTCAATCGATTACACGCTCGAATCGACAATTATGTATATAATAATTTTTGAGTGCGGTAGTTTCACACCTAAAAAATAAAAAGCAACCCCTGGCACAAGGTCAACTTTGAAGTAGATGGTAAGCAGAACCCTAATCCAAACTTTTGTGCAAATCGGTACTGTTCTGTAAAATTAATCACTATCGACGAATTTTACCTTCAATGATGACAACAGATACTACAATTTTTTCCCAATGTTATATTATTAACTAAGTTTTAAAATAAATAAATTCTCTCTGTCAAGCAACGGTGATGATCCAAAATTAGTAGACTGTCAACCTGCCCGCCACCATTTATTATTTAAAGAAATAATCGATTGTATAATGGGAAAGATAATTGAAAAATTCTTTTTGACATTTTACAATTTTCCCTACAAAATTGTTGGCAACTCAAACAATGTTATTTTTTATTGGGAACATCGTCCCTTTGCAATTAGCGATATGGATCATAATGTAACTATACCCCTCGTGTGGTTATTTCGAGCTGTTTCTCTGCAACGTGTATGGAGCAATTAAATTAGTGATCATTTCTCAGTTCAATTTTCGCAGTACAAAATTCACAAACACACAATACGGCTAACAATAATCCACTTATCCTCGTCTTTCTCCACGAGGATCAAAAAATATCAGCAGTTCGATTGTGTGTTAGATTGGGAGAATTTTTAATGAATGTGTTCACCGGTTACACTGCAAAAGAATAGATACATTTTTAAATGAGTCTTGAGGTTATCATGCTTTCACATAACATTTTCATTATAATTTAAAAAGAAAAAAAAATGACACACACACACACACACATATTGCGTCACACATCCATTCCACACTAACACATCGTAAATACACACGAGCATTAACAACAAATTTTCTTTCTTTTTTTTATGTTAAGATCGGCAAACAGGCTGACGGTCCACTTGATGGTAGGTGGTTACCGTCGCCTATAACACAAACAACGCAAAAGCTGCTGCAAGTGCGCTGCCGACTACAATAGGATTAAGGATAAGGGATTGGGAAGGGATAGGGAAATGGGCTCTGGCATCTCTTACTCTTTCACTGAAACACAATATCACACTGTTATTTCACGGTGGTCTTCTGTAAGGGGGTGGTTATTGCCGCCAGACGTGCTGCCCAAATGGCTGCGAAACGCAGTGTGCCCTGCCACTACTTTCTAGATCCAGACCAGAGCCAACTTTGAATGACCTTGCCGGGAATTGAACCCGAGAACCCTAGAACAGAGCGTTAAGGCAAGTACCTACTCTAAAACACGTACGTATATTGGAGCATTGATTAATACACATTATGACAGTATTTTAGGTATGTACAGACTTACTTATACCTATTATATAAATTTTCACCTGGAAAAGCGTACCTACAAAAAAAGGATTAGTTCAGTGAGAGTAAAGAGATGAAAAACACTTTTGTTGTCCTATCGATATTTTGAGCCGTACACGAGGGCTGTTAAAAAGAAAATGGTTTTGATCCTCTATTGGGTGATATGGTCACGTTTCGGAGATGTTTACCTTCCATCCTAATCCGGTAGTCGCTCGTTGCAGGATTAGAACGAATGGACAGCATCTCCTACTTTTATTGTTGTTTCTAGGATCAGAATCAATTTCCCAAGAACTTGTCGTGGAATACATAATTTTATTTCTTTTTAACTAGCTTTAGCTTTAGCTACGGCTTTGCTCGCATTTTTAAAGTGCGATATTCGATGCAAAGTGTGAATGAGAAAAAGATAATATCTTGGATCATTTAGAATATATCTTTTCATTTAAAATATTGTAAATGAAAAGATCTAAGAAATTTATGTCTTAGATGAAGTCTGAATATTTGTTTTTTATTTACAACTAGCGACCCGCCCCCGGATTCGTCCGGGGTGCTATTTTCATATATATAAAAATTCCCCGTTTATCCCTCTTTCCATTAGAGAAAACCGAATTAAAATCGGTCTACCCGTTCACGCGTGATGCCGTGACCAAGGGAAATAGAGATAAAGATTAGATTTTTATAGAGATAAAGATTAGAAGTTTTATTTAAAATTCTGCAAAATTAGACAATTTTTAAGTTGTGGTAACCAGAAAGTTGTACAATTCAAGAATTATTTTCAAGCATTTTTGCAATCATGTAAAATATTTCAATTCTGTAACAAAAATAAATTATTACTATTACTATTTTATTACTTATTATTACTATTTTGTTTAAGGCATTATTAAAATATACCTATTAAAAAATAATCTTACCTACGCTCTATGCTTTTACCATTCAACATTCTTTTCTAACCATTCAACAGTATTGCTCTTTTTTGAAAGTAGATATTCCATTTTATTATTATCATATTGTTAATGTCCTTTTAATATAGTTTTAAACCAATAGGTACATTAGGTTTCTCAAAATTTGTTTGTGTGTTATGTGGAAAGTTTTTTTATGTTAAAGTCGGCGGACAGGCTGACAGTTCACTTGATGGTAGGCGGCTACCGTCACCTATAACACAAGCAACACCACAGGTGCTGCAAGTGCGCTGCCGACTACAGTAGGATTAAGGATATAGGATTGGGAAGAGTTAGGACAATGTAGGGTATCTTCGAACTACTCATCTGATTTAAAAAATCTTTCATCAATAGTTAGAATATAATTTCAGGATGGATATTGGCTAAATATCCAAATAGGGCACCATCCAGCTATAAGATCCAACTCTTGACAAAAAGTATAATGTAAGGCGTTATAAATTTTTTATTTTGGATTTATTATGTTTTTCTACTAGTGGTTTTCAGTACCATCGTCATTGAGTTGGTTCACAAATCTTTTTATTTTTATTTTAAGAATTTAATCTAAATATTTGTTCAATATTCATCAAGTGCTTACTTGTGAGTTTTCCAATCTGAATTGACTTTTTTTAATACTTTTTCCACGAATTGCCATTAATAAAAAAAAGTGATACTTCCCCGAAGCCCTTCCTGTAACAATATAATCCCTTAAGCTTTTGACATTGTTATAGATTACCGTCCTTGAGATCGAAAGAAAATACCTAGAATACGTTTGGATATTTTTTAATATTCGTGAAGTATTGGATTTTCGCGGAAGAGTGTCGGAAAAATAAGGAATAAATTGAGGAAAACATGGCTTCAATCATTATACGTGTACCGAGAATTGCGCCTATCTCGGAAATAAACTAATTTTTATGAGAGCAATTTGATTATGTTACTTTCATAAACATAATTCACGCACTAATAAAATAAATTATTTAGATTATGAATCTACACAATCATATCATTATTAATAACTAGCTTTTCCCGCTACTTCGGCCCCTTTTTTTGAAACTTTTATTCAACCTTTATTGCATTTTTTTAGGGTTCCGTACGTCCGAATAAAAAAACGGAACCCTTATAGGATCACTCGTGTGTCCGTCTGTCCGACCGTTCCCCCCCCCCCCCCAATATCCGAAACTACTGAACCGAAAATTTTGAAAAAAAAATACAGAAATTAGTTTTCTACTTATAGATTATAGGAAAACCTATAAGAAGTCCATGACATTAAAATTACATGGTAAATCACTCAATATTGTGCGGATAGGTAACCTCGTTACGGAAGCCTTTTCACGCGAGTTCGACTCGCACTTGTCTCGTTTTTTTTTTCAGGCTTCGAATTTTTCTTTTCATCTGTAATTATCTCTGGGGAACAGTACTTTTTTTTCTGGACGAAAGGTATTTTGTCCTTTCCTGTATCCCTGACAACGTGTATGCAAAATTACTGATGATCGGTTTAGTAGTTAAGGCGTGAAAGCTTAACAAAGAAATACAATTTCGCATCTAGACAATACTAGCTGGTGCCCGCGGCTTCGCCTGCGTCGAAAAATAAATAAATAACGCCTGACTAAATATATGAGCAATGTAACGCCTAACATCTTTATTGCAGTTATAGCTTTGCCAGACGTTAGAAGATCCTTCGGGAACAGTGATTTTTTTCTGGATGAAAGGTACTCTATGTCCTTTCCTGCATCCCTGACGTTTATGCAAAATATGATGATCGGTTTTAAGCGTGAAACAGACAGACAGAGTTACTTTCACATTTATAACAATAGTAAGTATGGATGTAGCTGGTGACGGCGGCTTCGTCCGCGATGAAAATTGAAACATATAACACCTGATAAATGCTCGACATCATTATCACTGTGACGACGGTGGCCGAATTTTTTAAATATTTTTAGACGATTCCTTGGAAATCTGTCATTTTTTTTTAGAATTTTTTTTTAGAAAATTTTTTTTAGAAAATTCTTCTTGCAAGCTTTCGCGTTTATAATTAGTAGGAAGTTAGGATTAGTTTCGGTGGAGCTGCGGAAGAGTGTTAGTCCGACCTCGCAACTTCACCAACAGCGGATGAGGAGGACGCCAAGAGGTTTAGTCGGTAGGTCTACCCTAAGACCATCTCGGGGCAGGATTCCGACATAACCTGTCCCCAGGCCGGTGGGTATCCATGATGGATTCCTCTTGTAAAAAAATGCAATGAAAAGCCTATATGCATTAACGGTTTTTGTTCTATGTATTTCAGACAAATCTATGCATATAATAAAATCGTAAACGAGCCGTTTTTTTCAAAAAAAAAAAAAAAAACAATTTATACACGTTGTACTTACGTTACCGAGATCAAAAATATAGTTTTTAGAATTTTTCTCTGTTTGTCTATGAGCGATATATTAAATTCGGTTTTCACTTATGTATTGTAGCAACCATCCCGTGACATTTAGTGTTTGTTTCATTTCAATCGGTTTACAAACAAAAAAGTTACCCACTATACCAAATACCACGCGTACGAAGTTGCGGGCTCAGCTAGTCTTTATTAAATCACTATCCCGATAAAACATTTCACAATAACAATTCATTTTATTGCCCAACAATATGAATCAGTTTCTTTATTCCAAGCTTCACAAGGCGCATCCGAATGCAACGATTAGTAAATAAAAAGCGACATTTCAATCTGTTAAATATTCATAGAATGCCTAATTAATTTGACGAGCGCCCTTATTGATGTAGGCACGTAAATATTTAATGACGAAAATCAATTACACCCAACCTTTATACAATGGTACCTAATGTAAACACGAACAAATTGCCAATTAACCGTTGCTTTTATAAGGTACATATCGCACCTGATTGGACTGACGCTAATAGCTTTCTTTTAGACATATTTTCAATTCTTCGATTTCATTTTACTCATATTAGGTGACTGGTTCATATAAAGTTGCGTTGAGTTATTTCAAAAAATACCTAGATATATATTCGTGAATACTCTGTTTCACCATACTCTGTTAGTTAGTTGACAGCGTTGTTAAATAATTTAACAGACTGTTACAGTTTGCGAGTGTCCTACTACGCTCTAAGGAATGTTAAATGCCCTAAACAGGTGTTAAATCAATTCCCTAATCAATGCTCTGTCAATTTTCGTCGTAGATTAATAAAAAATTAATCTAAATAACATTAACAGTTAACATCAACATCATTAACAGTAAGCAAGTTAACATTAACATCTAATAACATTAATTAAAAAATAATATAAAATTAAGGGATTCACTGAGGCAAATGACATTTACTACAGAACTCGCTGGCGGCGGAGACAATTCAACGGGCCTAGAAATGGTGTTTTTTTGTTTTTACCATTAGAACATTACACAAATTTTTTTTTTATCAATACCAGTTTTTAATCTGATATCAACTTATTAATAGGTACAGGATTCATATGCGTGCAATAAGCCGTTTTCGAGACAATTTTCAATAAAGGTCAAATTCTTCTTGTGTTTTAACTTTTTTTGTGAAGTTTCTTCACATGTTTAAGTATAATATATATTTTTTTCAAAGCAATTGTCTTGTCTATTTCTTGTAGTAACATTTTCATGAAACAATGGATATTTTTAGTATTTAGCGTTTATCTCCCCCTTAACAGAGATGTTTGTACCAATATTAATTTTAATCCTACATGACTTAATGCCTGATTCAGCAAATAACCAACAGAGTATCGTGAAACCTCGTCTTAGCGTTGAAGAAAACATTACTTTCAAGTTTATTAATTCGTGGTAGGCAATAATAAGATTTGTCGAATTAAATAAAGAATCATCGCCATCTGGTAGGTTGTTTGGTAAATTAGAAGGTTTTTTAATTTTTTTTTAATGTTAAGCTCGGCAGACAGGCTGACCGTCCACTTGATGTTAGGTGGCTAGCGTCGCCTATGACACAAGCAACGCCAAAGCTGTTGCAAGTGCGCTGCCGACTACAGTAGGATTAAGAATAAGGGATTAGGAGAGGATAGGAAAATGGACTCTGGCATCCCTTACTCACTCATCGAAACACAACAGCACACGTGCAGTTATTTCACGGTGGGCTTCTGTAAGGGGGTTTTTACTGCCGCCAGACGGGCTGCCCAAATGACTGCGAAACGCAGTGTGCCCTGCCACTACTTTCCAGATCCAGACCAGAGCCAAATTTGAAAAGTTCATTTTTCAAAGTTGACCCTGCCGGGAATCGAACCCGGGAACCCTAGAACAGAGCGTTAAGGCATGGACCCTAACTACTCATCCACCGGGCTCGTCAATTAGGTGTCGGATAATGACGTTGATATGAATTTTGATTCTAGAGAGAATCAACGTCATTATCCGACACCTAATTGAGCTCTCTAGCTATCTGTTTTTTTTCGTCATACTCGTGTCCCGTTCACACTGATTCAGTCGTTTTCTCGGGCGATGTTAATTTCTTTTATTAAAAGAAATATTGCGTTTTTCCAACGTAATATTTTAATATGAAGTGTCTTTATAGGCATAATTACAAAATATCAGCACTTTCATTACCTCAACATGAGTATTTCACCCCTGAAAATACATAACTCTGAAAGTACATTTTTCAATTTAAATGTAGGAGTAAGTTTAGATTTTTTTTAAAGAATAAACACATCAATTGTGTGGCCATCAAAGTAATCACTTACAGGCTTGTGTTATGGGATAGCCATACAACGGACTGAGGGCGAAATCCCTGCACAATTTTTTTCAAAAGAACAATTTGTACACGTTGCACTTATGTTGCAGAGGTCAAAAAAATAGTTTTTAGAATTTTTGTCTGTTTGTCAGTTTATCTGTGCGTTAATCTCTGAAACTGTTTAAACAATTCTGTTTTCACTGATGTATTGCAGCAAGCTTCCCGTAAAATTAAGTGTTTGTTTCATTCCAATCGGTTCACAAAAATAAGTTACGGACTATACCGAATACCACGCGTACGAAGTTGCGGGCTCAGCTAGTCCGATACAAACATAAAATCACTTATATAAAACTAATAACACAAGTGAAAATTTATTGACAATATGAAAGTTTGCTTTGATCTGAGTCAACTTCAGAACAAAGGTTTAGATCGAAATCACAAAATAATCCTATTGCTAATTATTCAAATTGGACCAATCACGGATATGAACCCTTTCTACTAAAACAACTAAATTGAAGTTTCCGTTCTATTCCGACCTACTTATTGACGCAATCAAGGGAAGAGAACAGTACCTAATGAGTCTTGAAAATAAATTTAATATAAATAAATTTAAAAAAATATATTTTTTTAAATAACTACCTACTAAGTGTATTAACCATAGGTATTACCGTTATTAGACTTTACTTTTTTTGTTATTTTTAGTTATAACTATTAGTAAAATGGAGCAAAATCAGTAATACTCGTACCTCAATGCTTCTAGTGATATTGATGATAGAGCGGTATAGAAAAACTAGTTCTTTTTTTATATTAAGGTCGGCAGACAGGCTGACAATCCACTTGATAGTAGGTGGCTACCATCGCCTATAACACAAACAACGCCACAGGAGCTGCAATTGCGCTACCGACTGCAGTAGGATTAAGGATATAGGAGGGATTAGGGAAATGGGCTCTGGCATCTCTTACTTACTCACTGAAACACAACAGCACACATGCAGTTATTTCACGGTGGTATTTTGTAAGGGCATGGTTGCTGCCGCCAGACGGGCCACCCAAACGACTGCGAAACGCAGTGTGCCCTGCCACTACTTTTCCAGAACCAGAACAGAGCCAACATTGAAAATAATCCGGCCGGGAATCGAACCCGGGAACACTAGAACAGAGCGTTAATGCAAGATCCCCTAACCAAAAATCCAACGGGCTCAACAAATTTCTGTAAGTTCTGTAAATTAGTGGTTTCCGTGTAAGGTTAAAAAACAACCTCATAAACTTTCGCGTTTATAATAAGTAGAAGGATTAACTAAAATCTCGTTATTGTAACTACAAAATGAAATTTAAAAATTGAAGCGTTATCTTTTAAAAATTTAAATACTCGTCCGAGTTTCGTGGGAGAAGTTAGCGAAGTTAAGTATCTAAATAGATGTGTAGAACCGGTCGGCAGACAGGCTGATGGTCCAATTGATGGTAGGATGGTAGGTAGCTGCCGTCGTCAATAACATAAGCAATGCCTCAGGTGCTGCAACTACGCTGCCGATCATAAGTAGGATTAAGGATAAGTGATTAAGTGGGATAGGATAATGGCCTCTGGTTTCCGTTACACACTAGACCAAAAACGCACGCGTGCAGTTTTATCACGGTAGTCTTCTGTAAGGGGGTGGTTACTGCCGCCAGATTGGCTGCCCAAATCACTGCGAAATGCAGCGTGCCTTGCCACCAAGCAGTTTTTAGCAGGCTTTAAATATATTTGGTAGGCAATCAGGAGGTTTATATATTTTTATTTATTTATTTATTTACACACCAAAAGCTTAACATAACTATATATAATTTCATAATTAACTTTAAAGTAGTATTAGGTTTACAATGTAAGCCAATTACAAGCTTGAACAGCATTTACAGTAGAGAAAATATAGATTAAAAAATCGAGATTCAAAACAGATATCAATATTCATAGTTTATATTAAATTCAGTTATTTAATTCAGTTATTTAAATACGAGCCCGTTGGATGAGTGGTTAGGGTGCGTGCCTTAACGCTCTGTTCTAGGGTTCCCGGGTTCGATTCCCGGTAGGGTCAACTTTGAAAAATCAACTTTTAAAATTTGGCTCTGGTCTGGATTTGGAAAGTAGTGGCAGGGCACACTCCGTTTCGCAATCATTTGGGCAGCCCGTCTTTCCAATCATTTCCGCAGTAACCACCCCCTTACAGAAGACCACCGTGAAATAACAGCACGTGTGCTGTTGTGTTTCGGTGAGTGAGTGAGGGATGCCAGGGCCCATTTCCCTATCCATTCCTAATCCCCTATCCTGAATCCTACTGCAGTTGGCAGCGCACTTGCAGTAGCTTTGGCGTTGCTTGGTACTGCGGCGACGGTAGCCACCTACCATCAAGTGGACCGTCAGCCTGTCTGCCGACCTGACATAAAAAAAAAAAAAAAAAAAAAAAAAAAAAAAAAACACAATATTTACGCTTGGACAGAAACCACGTTTAAAGTTACATACACAATTTACTTATACAGAAAGTAATTATAATAATAATAATGAAATCGTGTTTAGTTAATTGTCAAAAAAAAGAAAAGAATTTTATTTTATTTCTTCGCTATACAGCGAATTTTTTTAACCGTAATTAAGTGACCGAACTGCTTGTAGATATTACTTCAGTGTCCTCCCCGCATCCAATTTATGGCAAATTTGATATGCCCACACTAAATCCCCACTAATCTAAATATTAGCCTGAACTCGGGACAAAGGCAAAGTTCTTAACAACTTAGATACCTACTTACTCATACAAACACACCGAGAATATTTTACTTATACATCAACTTTTCAAATTTGGCTCTGGTCTGGAGCTGGAAAGTAATGGCAGACTGCGTTTAGCAATAATTTGGGCAGCCCGTCTGGCGGCAGTAACCACCCCCTTACAGAAAGAAAACCGTGAAATAACAGCACGTGTGCTGTTGTGTTTTGGTAAGCGAGTAAGGGATGCCAGAGCCCTTTTCCCTATCCCCCTCCTAATCCCTTATCCTTAATCCTACTGTAGTCGGCAGCGCACTTGCAGCAGCTGTGGCGTTGCTTATGTCATGGGCGACGGTAGCCACCTACCATCAAGTCTGTCTGCCGATCTTAACATTAAAAAAAATCTCTCATACGATCACATTTCTTAGTGGCCCATTCTGATGTCCACTGACTTCTTCAGTACAGACCACCATAAACTAATCCAACTAGTACTTTTGGAACCCCTCACAATTGTCAAGTTTAAAATAAAAATAAAAGTTTACCAATCTAAAAACTGCCTACAGTGTCCTTTACACGGTTTTTGCTGTTGGATCCGACTAACTTAAGTCTACGTTTCAATAATGGAGTTGCCAATATAACAACTATTATCAAATCTTATAAAATTAGTCGACAATTCTCCAGTGCATTCATTTTAAGCTTCGATAAAAGTTTCCTCTACTTCTGAAACTACGAGTATGCGAGTATGAAATTTTCAAATAAACTTATCTCAACTTAGCCTTCAAAGTTACTAGTATTCCCTTGAAATGTACACTCCAATAAATGTATGAATGTAAACCCGATCTACAATAGGGGATCGGACAGTAATCAGATTAAAATCTAAAATGTACTTAGAAAAAAAATATATAATTTTTTACGATTATTTATCGAATAATAATTTAATATAATTCATTTAAATATTTTTAAATGAAGAAATAAGATTTTATTATTTACAATATTTTTAATCTATACTGAAACACCAATCACAGTGCGTGACGTCATTTGTGGGCAATCATTGTCTTATGCCAATGCAGCTGTTTTGTTATGATATGACCACAAATGACGTTACGCGCTCTCAGATGAACTATCGTGGCGTTTTGGCTGCATTTTCAAACAAACAATATTAAAACATGATTTAGAATACCTAAAAGGCGATAAATAAATAAAATAGTATTTTTTATGGGAATAAATATCCATGAAGATTAATTTAAAACACTTTCTGAAAATTTGTCCGATCCCCTATTGAATGACTAAAATTATTAAAAAAATTTGGCTTACATTATAAGCCATTTTTTACATTATAAAGGATGAAAATTATAATGGGCTGACGATTCTCTTGATGGTAGATGATGACCGTCAGTTGAGGACACAAGAAACAGCAGAAACATTGCAGGGTACTTACTGCCAGGGTAAGCAGGAAATTGTTAACAGCGCGCTTGAATCGAATTGCAAACACCTTAGAATGGTTTGTTTTAAAATTGAAGAAATCGTCAGATAAAGGGTCTATACAACCATGAATGTATCTATTTTATAAATGTTGAAACTGTGATCCTCTTTCAGGAAACAATTTAATTTAATTTAATTATTTCTATTCCTAATCACATGTACCTACATATATAATAAAATTGTTGTTTATCTGTGCGTTTGTGCACGCTAATCTCAGAAAGGCTTAACCGATTTGAATGTACATTGTAACAAGCTTCCCCTAACATGTAGTGTTTGTGTCATTCCAATCGACAAAAACAAACAAAAATGTTACGCGCTATTCCGAATACCACGTGTACGAAATTACGGGCTCAGCTAGTATGTAATATGTTTTTAAGATAACTACAAACCTATTTGTAGTTGTAGTCAATTTTATATATAAAAAAACCTAATCTCTTATTTACACCAACATCTGCTTATTTAAAAAGAAAACCATCGAAATTTAATCAATATTTGAATCATTTTAACATCCAACGATATTTTTATTATAAACTTTATGCAAATATTTACATTGACAACTCATTTCGTTTGAACTAGCAAGAAGGGTGTTTCCAGAGTGCGGTCAAACGGAAAGTTCTTTTAATATTTCAAGCAATTTCTGTTTATTTTAAAATTATATAAATAATGAGAATTTTATTAACTCACTTTTTGAATAACTATTTTCCCTAAGACCATACAGATCTTTAAATTTCTCACTGTTTTCTCTAAAGCATTAGTCCAAAATAAATAATAAAAGAATATACTGTTACGTGCGGGGTGAGTCAAACTGCCGTGTAAGGGCGAAAATGAAATATTTATTTCCACAAACCAAGATGACTTCCAAAAGAGCTAAACTTGTCCGATAAAACCGTTAAAATTGCCAAAAGTCGTCAGTGATTCCCTTAATGAGTCGCTGGTTTACTGTCACAGGTAACTTCACAAAGTTCCGAAGAATCTCTTTCTAATCGCAGAGCTCAACTATGTAATTCCCACCCGCCACTCTCCTATTTATATTTGTCGCCAAACGTCTAGATATATTTCGAATTTACTAGAAATAAACAAGTATTGTAAACACGGAATTGTTTTTCTATTCCGTGATTGTAAACAAGTCCATTGAAAGTTCGGGAATGCTCTTTCTGTTGAATGTGAACTCTATGTTGTGAACATAGGGAGCAATTTCCTTTGACACTAACCGGGAAGTGGCGTTACTACTATCGATAGTGGGGAGCCTTCGAGATTTTCGACCGGCGCGAGTGTTTTTACCAGAATGTTCAATACTAATAACAACAATACTAATAATACTAATAATATTAAGGTCGTCAATATTACAAATGGAATCATAATATTGACACACACAGATACACACACACACACACACACAAGAGAGAAAGAGAGAGAGAGAGTTTCTTAGCATTTTATATAAAAACTCAAGGCTTTTTCTTTAAAGTTTAGTTTATTACATTTAATTAAAGTATATGTGCTATTTTGTTCGACAACTTTTTTGCCATTTTGTAGACTGTGAAAATCTAAAGGTGCAAGGTCAGCGTTGTCATGAACTGAATTGAAAAATTCAGTTTAGAAAATGCATAAGAAGAACTGTGAGAATCGTCGAATCGGTTGTTCTGCCGGTATGCCTGAAGCGGCCTGACAAGTGCTGGAGACGTGCCGGTAAATATATTCCCCTAGAAGAGCAATTTGAATATTGTAAAATTCAATATTCAAATTTCAATGATGAGATTAGTTGGAACATTTTTTTTTTAAATAGATAAGAACAGGATTGAAAATAGATAAGTATCTATTTTCAATCCTGTTCTTATAGTTGATATCAGATAGTACGGAAGATATCGATCTCAGTTACTGTTCTGAAAGTATAAAACTTATCGAATATATAAGAAAATATCTTTCACAAACTCGCTTCTACTCTTTAATAACGAGGAAAAATTGCTTCAATAACAGAAGTGGAGTGGTCTCAGGTGTTGCCGTGGTTTCCCGATAATTTTACCCTCAAATCGGGGAGTTTTTATAACGGAACCCTTAACCCAATTCGCCGTACGAAGAGGTTTGATGGATTGATAGTGGAAGGATGTTATTGGGATGTTTTTACACTTCCTCGTGCAAGGTTTTTTAAGTTTCCCTTTTTTTATAGGGTGAGATCTCTTCTTTTCAAGGAGTACTGAGGGTTCTGAGATTAATAGTGTGTCGAGTTTTATATGAGAAACTATTTAAATAACAATTACTCACTACGGTTTTTTAATCAATATTTCCTTTAACTATGTGGCTTCACATTTTAAAGAAAAAAGTGTCCTGTCTTGTGTATGTGTTTTAAGTAATAAATATCTACTTAAGTATATAATTAAGTTTATAATATTTACACAAATTATAAGTATACATATTATACTTAACTACACAACCTATCATCATGAAATTTTGTCACGCGTCAGGGATACAGAAAAGAATATCTCTATATATATAAAAATGAATCCCCATTTCCCTTGGTCACGGCATCACTCGTGAACGGGTAGACCGATTTTAATTCGGTTTTCACTAATGGAAAGAGGGATAAACGGGGAATGTTTATATATATAAAAATTGCGCCCCGGGCGAAGCCGGGGCGGGTCGCTAGTAGGTAATAAAAAATTGTAAGCCTTGCAAAAGCATATATATATATATATCTATACTTCTATACTAAAATTATAAAGGGAGAAGATTTGTATGTATTTTTGTATGTTTGTAATGAATAAACTCGGAAACTAGTGGACCGATTTTAAATATTCTTTCACTTATAGAAAGCTGAATTATTAGCTAGTAACATAGGTTACTCATCTTCCCTCCATCTCCCCCTTTTCCCCTCCATACATATGTATTTTTGTAATGAATAAACTCAAAGATTACTGGACCGATTTTAAAAATTCTTTCACCTATAGAAAGCTACATTATCAGCAAGTAACATAGGCTACTCACCCTCCTCCCCATCTCCCCCTTTACCTCCCTTCATACAAAATTGCCGTTTTCCACGAATGATATTTTATAAATAGACGCAGACGAAGTTGCGTGCAACATCTAGTGAGCTAACTTAATGCAATGGATCAGGAATAAAGAATGAATAAACGTTTAAAGCCTGAGAAAAGGGGGCTTGGACAAAAGCTAGTTTTTCTATAAAATATTTTTAGTTATAAATTTTTTTGGTTATAAATTTATAATCTAGGTAATAAACTATCTGTATGACAAATTTCATCGAAATTCCTTCAGTAGTTTATATGTGAAAGAGTAACAAACATACGTCCTCACAAACTTTGGCATTTGTAATATTATAAGGACACAGAGATATTATCTTTTTATTATGTTAAGATCAGCAGACAAGCTGACGGTCCACTTGATGGTAGGTGGCTACCGTCGCCTATAACATAAACAACGCCAAAGCTGCCGCAAGTGCACTGCCGACTACAGTAGGATTAAGGATAAGGAATTAGGAGGGGCTCTGGCATCCCTTACTCACTCATCGAAACATAACAGCACACGTGCTGTTATTTCACGGTGGCCTTCTGTAAGGGGGTGGTTACTACCGCCAGACGGGCTGCCCAAATGACAGTGTGCCCTAAAACTTATTGTGTATACCTATTTTTAAAAATAATTAATTTAAGTAACAGAAACGAGATATTCACAACATTATCATTATAATGATTCTATACATTAAATTTTGCTCTAATAATTAAAATAACATAATTACATTATTTTACACATAAAGGTATACTTATGTATAAATATAAACATTTATATACCTTTATATATAAATATAAATAAAACAATGGCCCACATCAGCCGTTGCCTATAAACCAAAACACCAAGATGTGCGGATAAGGGATAGCAATAAATTGGCCTCTGACACCCCTTAGTCACTCACCGAAACATAAAAGCACACGTGCTATTATTTCACTGTCTTACAATTTAAATTATAACATACCAGCCGCGGCTTCGCCCGCGTCAGAAAATAAAAAAATAACGCCTAACTAAATATATGAGCAATGTAACGCCTAACATCTTTATTATCCCTCGGGATCATTACTTTTTTCTAGATGAAAGGTGGATAGGCATTCAGCGGTTTAGGCATGAAAATGTAACAGACAGACAGTCAAAGTTACTTTCACTTATACTTATTTATAATATTACTAGTATTAACATATCTACGTATACGTTAGTTTCCGTTTCGATGTAATCATATGCAAGAGGAAGGGATTAAAGGGTACCTTCCAAAAGTGACGTCATCAATCACTCTCCACCACTCCTTTAGGTCTACATCTCACCCCTGTCCAGATCAAGTGACAAGTCCCTTCGGCATACTCGTTTACAATTTATAAACTAACGTCTAGCTGTTACTTCGTGCAAGGAAATAGCAAAATTTAAACCTTGAGGCGGAAACAAAAAAGATTTAATTTAGTAACCTCCACGCATGCAAGATTCTCTACTGAATAAAAAAAAGTTAAAATATCTCAATCATATTATCAATATGTCCTTATTTTAATATACATATACATATACCTTTCGAATGGTATACAAATAAAGGAACAACAGTTTTATCACAGTTCGGAGTTAGTCAATCTTCATAATATACGTATTTTGATATGCGTTAAGAATGCTGATGATTCGAGAACCAACCGTTGTTTATTTATCAAACAATTAGGAAATGATATTTTTCGTCAATATTTTTGAACAATTAGACAGTTTCATCCAAAGTTATTGAACAATTTACATTAAATTTGAAACATTTGACAAACCCATTGCTTGAATGGTTATGGTGCTTAGATATGGTTGGTTAGGGGTCTCGAGTTCGATTCCCGGAAGGACCAGCTTTGGAAATGATCTTTTCAAAGTTGAAATATTACTATTGGTATACAATTTTGAAAAGTTAATTTCCAATGGATAGCAGTTTCAGAAGTGGTATGGAACATTGCGTTGCGCAGTCATAAATTGGGCACCTCGTCTGGCGGCAGTAACCATTCTAACGGAAGACCACCGCTAAATAACATGTGTGCTGTTGTGTTTCAATGAGAGAGTACGGGATGCCATTATCTTTAATCCTATTAGGATCGGTCCTATCAGTTAGAGTATTAGTCCAATTATAAAAGCCAACTTCGAGAAGGAGGTCAATCGTCGAATCCAGCTCGGATGGGCAGCGTTCGGTAAGCTCCGAGACATCTTCTCGTCCAAAATTCCTCAGTGTCTTAATACAATAGTTTTCGACCAATGTTTATTGCCAGTGATGACATGTGGCGCTGAACGTGGTCGCTAAATGGGCCTCGTAAGAAAGCTCAATGTCGCTCAACGAGCTATGGAGAAGGTGGTTTCGTGGTTCCACTGCGAGATCGAATGAAAGTTACCAACATAATCCGGCGGATTAGTAAGTTGAAGTGACAGTGGGCAGGACATATAGTACGGAGAGCCGACGGCCGCTGAGACCGGAAGGTTCTCGAGTGGAGGCCACGGACCGGCAAGCGCAGCGTAGGACGTCCACCCACAAGGTGGACGGACGATCCGATAAAAGCCGCGGATCGACGGTGGATCTAGACTGCTTCTGACCGGTTCTTTTGGAAAATTAGTGAGGGGACCTTTGTCCAATAGTGGGCGTTCTACGGCTGTGATGATGATGATGATGATGAGGGTCGGTCGCAGCATCTATAGAATCATTACACAAAAAAATCACTTGAATATTATTTGAGCGGTTTACTTTTTTGATACATAACACTAAAACTAATACAAACTAAAAATCCAAAAATCGTTAGTATTTGTTTTATATTATCAATAGACGTGTCTGTGTACTAGTATATGCTTTGTTTCTAGTACTAGCTGCTGCACGTGACTTCGTCCGCGTTGAAAAATATAAAATACTAGCGACCCGCCCCCGGCTTCGCCCGGGATGCAATTTTTTATATATAAGAACATTCCCCGTTTATCCCTCTTTCCATTAGCGAAAACCGAATTAAAATCGGTCTGCCCGTTCACGCGTGATGCCGTGACCAGGAGAAATAGGGATTCATTTTTATATATAGAATATATATATATTAACACCACTTGAATCACCACATTTTGTCATTTATAAAATAAGTTATGTCTGGTATGCCACTATTTGCTTCAGCATCGACTGTAATGTCTTACTGTTCATCAGCATCACCATTCACCATCCTCATCTCACCCGTAGGCCGTCCGCTGCAGTACATACAGACATAGAATGTAGTGTGTTCATAGGTATATCAAAAAATACAAAAAAAATTACTGTTTCATTCTATTTGCAGTTTCCTTTTTATTCTGTTCTGCTAATTCATTAGCCATATAACATTGGATATTGAGCCTTTTGTTAAAGTCACTGCTCTTCGGATCTAGGCCCATACGCTGTTGGACTGCTTGCTATAAAAGATATTATATATATATATATGTGTGTGTGTATATATATATATATGTGTGTGTATATAATATAAGATAGAGATAAGGACTGACACACGCTTGACATTATATATTTTTCGAGAGTTGGATTTTTATTTTTATATAGCTGGTGCCCTATTGGAATATTTATACTATGTCCATCCTGAAATTCTATCCTAACTATATTAATGAAAGATTTTTTTTAATTTGATGAGTAGCTTTGAAGATTACTTCCTACATACAAACTTACAAATTATTTATGAGTAAACATTATTTATGAGTATAAGGATAAGTTGGAAAGCGAGCCATTTGTTTTTATTGATTTAAATAAATTTATTTTGCTTATCATTTAATCTATTTTTGCACTGGGCAAGAAGTATTTTTGAATTTTTTCTTATTAATTATGAATATCCTAATTTCAAAGAGATGTTTTCTCTTTAGCATCTACGTTCCGAAGACCCAATAAAAACGCGAAGAAATCTTCGCAACGAACGTATTTCTTTCCCGGCAACACGTTCGCTTTTATTGAGGCAACCGAAGCATGTTTGTGAAAAAGGAAACTCAAATAAAATCCGCTGGAAAAACTTCAAGTCTTATCTAAGAGAAGCGGGACTCCATTTCACTGGGAAATAACAAAAACTTGAAAATTATGCACTCAGAACTTTCTCACTCGAGAAGCCGAGATCGCCTTTCAAAATTTTCTCGAATTCAACTGGAATAAAATGCCCCAGGTATCTCTTTGCTGATCCACTACACTAAGTTAACATAAGTCAAATATATAGGGAAATGATTACTTTAGTATTAATTTAAAGAAATTGAAATAATTACACTCGTTGTACCACGGAATCAAAGAGAATATATTCTATCACAGAAACATCACAGAGTAAACATGTAATACTAGATAGCGTCACAGAGTATGCATGTAATCATGGAAAGGCGAGAAATTTTAATTATTAGTTCAACAGGAAACATAAAGTTACTTATTTATTGAGTTATATTTTTTAAGTACGACGCATATTGATGCCTAGTTCCAGAAAAGCCACGATTCTTGCACATTCTTCAGGTGAAAGAGGCATGATAACTAAAGTTTACGTGCTGTAGACAACTTGACTTTTGTGTCAAAAGTCCATTGATCAAGAAATAATTGACAGAAGCAAAAAAAGTCAAAAGTAAGACGGCAATTTGAAAAGGAGTGTTTTTGTTTATAAAGTTTTTTCCCAGCCATTCCTTAAAAGAAGGTTATCGACTATGAAGTTTCTACATAAATAATTAAATTATTTTTCAAATCCTTTTTATTTCAAAACTTTAACTTCTAAAATAGTTTAAGAGAAATTGCAATTTTCAAAGTGAGTTTCGAAGGCCAGTGTATGAACGAACGAACATATTTTTTATATAAATAGATGACTTGTTACTTAATTCTACAAAATTTATACTTACTTTATTTATGAAAGTTATATACATATTGTGTCCAATAAATACGCGAACTAGGGTCATAAAAACTTTTATTTTACAAATTTTCATCTACATTAAATTTGTCTCCTTCAAAATACTCTACATTCGTTACTAAACACTTGTCCCATCTTCTTTTCCACCGTTCAAAGCACCCCTGAAAGTGCTCGGCAGTTAGGCTTCTTAGTTTCCTCGTCGTTCCTTATTTAATTGTTTCCACATCCTCCCAGTGGTGTCCTCTCATCAGCATTTTGCATTTTGGAGAAAGGAATAACAGGTGGGGCAAGATCTGGCGAAAAGAATAAGGTGTGTGTGATTGAGTTATTAAAGACATTGAAATACTAAAGATGTTATATTCATTGCTATTTTGAATTATTTTTTTTAGTTTTAATTTTTATATGGGCATGAAAAATTAATTACATTAGAATGGTCGTGTTCGCTATCCCTGTATAAAAAACTGGGATTAAAAAATTTAGGTAAACTTTACTCTATCCTTGTATCCCATTACTGCTGAAATAACACCTATCACACCAATTCTAACGTTGAAGTAATAAATCTTAAAAAGCAAATTGCGACAAAATTCCTCTTGCAAATGATTCTTTGTCGAACGGTATAGATGTGCAATTTATATGGGGTTGTGCAAAATTGACTTTGCGGTCATGAACTCGATAATAACGTTCGCGATGCAGAGGAGAGATTGTATCGCGTCTGCTTTGTATAAGTTGGCGATTTTATTGCCGGGCAAAGTTCTCGAGAGTTCGCAGGCAGACGGACCGCTACAGTACCTACATAGGAGACATTCGATTTATTCGATTTACTCGATTTAAAACATAGTTGCTTTGAAACTTGAAAATATGCTTTTGTTTTCTATATTAAGCTTGTTTTATGTATAACGTAGCAGACATATTGACTACCGACACTAATTAATATATATAAGACAAGGAATTACGATGGGGATAGAGAAATTAATCTTTAAACTCAGCACTCACCGAAACAATTTTTTTTATGTTAAGATCGGCTGACAGACTGACGGTCCACTTGATGGTAGGTGGCTACCGTCGCCTATAATACAAGCAACGCTACAGGTGCTACAAGTGCGCTGCCGACTACAATAGGAGTAAGAATAAGGGATAGAGAAATGGGCTCTGGCATCCCTTAGTCACTCACCGTAACACAACAATACACGTGCTGTTATTTCACGGTGGTCTTCTGTAAGGGGGTGGTTACTGCCGCCAGACGGAATGCTCAAATGACTGCGAAACGCAGTGTGCCCTGCCATTACTTTCTAGATCCAGACCAGCACCAACTTTCCTAAAGTTGAACCCGGGAACCCTGGACTGCGAAACGCAATGTGACATGTCGCTACTAGTGCTAATCGCCCCTATAATAATGCCGTTATTGCGTTGTGTAAATGTTGAAGCCTGTTTTTTTTAATATATATAGGTATTTTAATAAAATAACATAATAGATAACCTGTTCTTAATAGAAAAGGTTAATGATACCAGTTCAGACATTTTTTCACATATTTATAAATGATTTTCTTTCTTTTCCTTTTCTTTAATAACTATAACAACCATTATTATTAATATAACTATAACAACCATTATCTTTAACAACCATTATTATTAATGAAATATTTTTTAAAACATCTTTTTTTTTATCTTTTTTCTTTTTTTAATTCTTCCAGCTGGTGTTGGTAGCTGGTCGTTTGAATAAAATCTAAATTACTTAAGTCATAAAAACTTGCTTGTAATATACAAAATATTTTGAATGCAAAATGGGTAGCATGTCACGTTTTACGAGTTCAAATAAACAAGCTTATGTTTAGAGTGAAGTGTAGTAATAAACAAACAAACACGGAGACGAGGAAGTTAGCGAGTCAGCATCGGCATACGTCAAAGTGAATCAAGTAATTAGCTAAATATGTACCGACAAACGGGCGATTCACACTTAACGTTTGTATGTATTTTGACATTTCAACTTTACTTGGAAACAAGTAATAAATAACAACCCTTGTTAGCGACAGGAATTTGTTAATGTGAAAATTGAGAAAATTATTTCTTACATAAGAGAGATATAAGTTTGGTCGAGCCCGTTGGATGAGTGGTTAGGGTGTTTGTCTTAACGCTCTGTTCTAAGGTTCCCGGGTTCGATTCCCGGCAGGGTCAACTTTGAAAAATGAACTTTTCAAATTTAGCTCTGGTCTGGAACTGGAAAGTAGTAGCAGGGCACACTGCGTTTCGCAGTCATTTCGCAGTAACCACCACCTTACAGAAGACCACCGTGAAATAACAGCACGTGTGCTGTTGTGTTTCGGTGAGTGAGTAAGGGATACCAGAGCCCATTTCCCTATCCCCTCCTAATCCCTAATCCTTAATCCTACTGTAGTCAGCAGCGCACTTGCAGCGGTTGTGGCGTTGCTTGTGTTATAGGCGACGGTAGCCACCTACCACCAAGTGGACCGTCAGCCTGTCTGCCGATCTTAACATTAAAAAAAATCTTAAATAAACCTAATTACCGAAATAGACAATTTCAGACTTTTTTCTCCTCTGTTAACCGCTTTTTCTTTTCAATAGCTTTGACAAGTTTTTAATGTTATCATAAACTAAGCGAAGCCTCATCCGCGTCCCTTATTCTTAAGTGCTAAAACATTTATACGTTCTTTTGTTTATACATAATATACACATTATAAAATCGTAAAAGAGCCGTGTCTGTGCATTAAAGATTTTTTTAAAATAATTTATACACATTGTACTTATGTTAGCGAGGTCAAAAAAATAGTTATTAGAATTTTTGTCTGTGTGTCTTTGGGTTTGTGCATACTAATCTCAGAAACGGCTAAACCAAATTTAATGCGGTTTTCACTGATATTTTGTAGCAAGCTTCCCGTAACATTTAGTGTTTGTTTCATTCCAATCGGTTTGCAAACAAAAAAATTCCACGCTATACCAAATACCACGCGTACGAAGTTGCTGGCTCAGTTGCTCAAATATTTTTGTCAGACGTTGAATTTTTATTTTCATTTTTAGATGATTGCTCCTTCTGGATGAAAGTTATAATATGTCCTTTCCTATAGGACAAGGTGTATACAAAATTTCATGTTAATTCTTTGAATACTTAAGGCGTGAAAGCGTAACAAATAAACTCGTTCACTTTTTCATTTATAATATTAAGTATCATTTATATAGATATATGTTACATAGTTACATATGACTGAATTCTACAGTTTTGTCAGTGCAAATTGTAACAGCCTACTGCAAATAAATACCTAACTATTTTAAATAAATTTATTTTATTTGTTTATTTTTTAAACAAGGAGTAAAAATCTAATATTTAACATTGTCCTATAAAACGCAAAACAGTTACGGGATCAAACGATTTTACATATATAATTGCATTATAATGTAATTAAATGTTCTCATAACATATATCATAAGTTTTTAAAATATTATGAAACTGAAATAACTAATGTTTTAAATTTAAAATTTTCTTTGAATTATACAGAGCATTTGTGTAATGCATTTCCAATTATTATATATTAAAAAAAAAAACATGAATGCAAAGAGACAATCGGTTCACGCAAATGCGAATACCGAAGCGTTTATTTCTGTCCGCGAAGCAAAGAGACACCAAAATAGAAAAGTCCATCGCATCTCACCGCGGCCGCTGCACGCACGCGGAAACAATATTAAAACATTCTAAATCTAAATTTGCGTTCTCTATACGAAAGTGAAATTAAAAATTCTATTCGAAAAGCACGCGACCAAGCGTCCATCCGCGATGGCCGCTCAATTTCGAATGGCCGCCATTTTGTTTTTACTAGGCACGTGTTTAAAGTTCTGCGTGACGTGCGACGTGAAGAATGTTGCAGTTTATAAAGTTGTACTTCATTTTTTGTGGAGTGAGGACACGTTTCCTAAGGATTATCCATCGAATAGACCCAAGGCACAATGGTCACCGGTGTTCGGTAAATATTTTTTTTTTTCCTGAAATCCTTCATAGAGACATTTTTATCGTTTTTGTGTGTAACTCTTTATTCGGTTTTTCTTACATTTAATAAAAAAACTTTTAAAAATTACATTGTTAGATTATAAGATCGATAATGACCACATATGACTTGAGCCAAAAACACACACACCCATAGACACACACATTTCAAACAGTAAAATAATCAAAACCTTTAAAATTAAAAGTATTTTTGAAATTAGGGCAGTGTTTCCGGAGATCGCCCTCCACATAATATTATAAACCAACTCACAAAATCGTCACATTCAATCTAAGTGATAGTCCATAGTCAAATTATTTTAAATAGTTCTCTTACAATAATAAACCTTTTTCGTCTGTCAATTATCCTATTAATACTAATATTATAAAGGTGAAAGTTTGGATGTTTGTGTTTGAATGTTTATTACTCAATCACAGCAAAAACGACTAAACGGATTTCGATGAAATTTGGCACACAGATAGCTTATTCCCAGGATATCACATGCAGAATACTTTTATCCTAGAACAATGTTGGTTTCCCGAGGGATCGTCTAAAAACATAAAAATGAGCTCTGGCATTCCCTTATTCACGCACCGGAATAATTTGATGTCTCACTATGTTGTTTTCGTACTTTGTCCTTCTCTAAGGGAGTCCAGTTAACAGCTTGCAACTATAAAGAAAGCCATCAAATTAATGCTACCAGCGAAAGTGCTAGTGACACTTGTCTATGTATATCTATAATTTTTCCTAAACCGATCAAGGGATTTTGATACGGTTTTCACTTATGGAAAGAGTAGGTAATAAGACCTGTTTACTTTAGGACCATAATGACTTAAAGGATGAAAAAAACCATCTCAGCCATAGGATGTCTCCCGCCCTCAACTCCCGGTGTAGTCATGGTCAGAGTCATGATTGAGAGTGTGACCACCTGGAAAGCGGTTGCCATGTCACAGAAGGAGGCAGCTGAGAGGGAGTGAGAGGAAGAGGCCGGTCTCGCTTCCCTCAGACGCAGGCGGTTGGGCAGGAGAAGGCGGGCATATCAAGCCCTTCTTTTAATGTCCTAGGGGACCTGCGCACATGGCTAGACAGCTGTGTGTGCCTGCACAAGGTCCCCCCGTCTGGGGATTGGAGTTTGTCTAGCCAGCAACGGCTAGGCTGCCCTGGGGTGGATCGGAGTTATTACCTCGGCAGAGCCCGGTCCATTCCCTCTCGAAGGGCAAGGAGACACCGGGGAATTTTAGTGGATAGTGCCAGTGCCGCTATGACCTAGCATAGCATGGAGCACTGGTGACCCCTACATACTCCTACCGCCTGGCCAGCGGTAGGAAATCTGTAAATGGATTTCTCCTCGAAAAAAAGGATGTCTCCTGCTGGATAAAGGACTCCCCCCCCCCCCCATTTTACGAAAGGACCGATCAGAAGCGGCTTGGATCCATCGTCAACCTGCGGGCCTTATCAGATCGTCTGTATACCTTGTGGGTGGACGTCCTACGCTGCGCTTGCCGGTCCGTGACCTTTACTCGAGAACCTTCCGACCCCAGCGGTGTTCAGCTCTCCGTACTGTGTGTCCTGCCCATTGCCACTTCAACTTACTGATCCACCGGGTTATGTCGGTAACTTTCGTTCGTTCGATCTCCTCATTCCCGATTCGATCTCGCAGTTCAACCCCAAGTATAGCTCGTTGAGTTTTCTTACGAGGCCAATAATTAGAGATCACGTTTCAACGCCATATGTCGTCATTAGCAACAAACATTGGTCGAAAACTTTTGTTTCGAAAACAGAGAAAACACTGAGGAATTTTGGACGAGAAGATAATATATATTATAATACTTAAGGGATTTTTTTTCTTAGCGATAACTCTAATATTCGTCAATGTGTTAATTCATCACTAATTCGCTACTAATTAAAAGCAAAAATGGAAAAGGAAATCGTTTAACAAAAAGAGAAAAATAAAGATAAATCTTCTTTTAAAAACTCTTTTGTCGTTACCTGTTTATTTATACATAGACAGAAACAACGAAAGATAAATGATACTTGTTACTGTAAATATAAAAGGTATATTTATGTCGTGATATTGTGAAAGCAAAAAAGTTGTGAGGTTTTTCTTGAACAATTAGCGAGCTACAATAATAGGGATAAAGGGAACAAGGAAAAATAAGTGGAAAAAAATATGTTTCCTTATCTCCAAACAGTTAAACAACGTTTCGCGGCTTTTGCCGTTCGCGATAACGGAGTAGTTACCTATTTGTCTGTTCAGTACCTACTTTCACAAAAAGAGCTATTATCTTTCGCTGCTACTTATTTCTTTGTTCTTAAGAAAAACATATATCTGAGCGTTCTTAACTAAGTATACACAGTTCTTTATACATGTAGAACTTAGATTTAAATTTGAAATCGGACTAACATTTTCAGATGTAGAAAATAAAGTTTTTCTTTTTGGTATATAACTTATGTAATTTATATTATTTACACTTTACAAATTTCACCAGCGTATAAAATTAAGTATTTAAAAATACACTAGCTGTGCCAGCGACTTCGTACGCGCTGTAGTTGGCTCTTTGATAATCCTATAGGACAGATTTTAGGAAAATATCTCAAATTGTTAATTATACTATAATACACTTGCAATTTGATCCATTCTTTGTGAATTGCTTTATTTTCTATGAAAATTACAATCAAAGTTTAAATTATAAATAAGGCCGCCAAAACGCTAAGTCACTTGTTGTGTTATCATTTGTTTGCCAGCAAGTGACGTCACTTGCTTGCAAACAAATATTTAGCTGTCAAATCGTAGTACGCTCATGTATTTAATACTGTACCTAATACCACGCATCGACAGTAAACAAAGCAAATGACGCAACTTTATATTCCACCAATCGCGTGCGTTTTTAATCACGTGGTCAAACATGAAAATTTAGTTATTTTAATAATGATTTCTTATGAAAATCGTACATATTTTTAAATACTGTGTTAATTAATTTGGTTTAAAAAATATTTACAGTTAGTATAGTAACAATTGTCCACATTGTCCAAGATAAAAAGTATCTTAGATGTTCATCCTAAACTATTCATCCCAATCCTAAACTATCTGTGTGCCAAATTTCATCCAAATCCAGTCCCTGGATTTAACTCTTGAAAATTTTCGTAGCATAAATTTTCTACAATTTTAAGTGTAATTTGACAGCTCAGCAGAACTTCGCTCGGCTTCAAACTGCTTTTGGCGTTGAAGCACTATGCAAGACGACTATTTATAGTTGGTTTGCAGAATTCAAACGCGGTCGTGTGATCAGTAGTGAATTTCGTCATGGGCGCCCCCGACCACCGTTGTGAACAACAAAAAAATCGATGCTGTGCGCCCTATGATCGAAACGAACAAGCCATGAGGTGACCTACCATGAGATTCGGGCATCCCTGTGCATAGGCATGAGACAAATACAATCAATCTAATTAAGTATTTCGCAGTCATTTGGGCATCCTTTCTGGCGGCAGTAACCACCCCCTTACAGAAGACCACCGTGAAATAACACAACGTGTGCTGTTGTGTTTCGGTGAATGAGTAAGGGATGCCAGAGCCCATTTCCCTATCCACTTCAAATCCCTTATCCTTAATCCCTTATCCTTATCCTTAGTCGGCAGCGCATTTGCAGCAGCTTTGGCGTTGCTTGTGTTATAGGCGACGACGGTAGCCAGCTACCGTCAAGTGGACCGTCAACCTGTCTGCCGAACTTAACATAAAAAAAAAACACACAAAGCACCAATCGAGCGTATGGATCATTCAAGATGAGCCGTAACCAACCAAAGTAGCGCGCATGCAAAGTGCCTCTAACCAGATAATTGCTTCTTTTTTTTCTCTTTTTTTTTGGAAAAATCGAAAATCCGTAGTACCCTGAATAGTGATTAGAAGTTATTGACGAACTCCGTAAAAATAGCCGTAAACGTCTTATGCACCACAATAATGGCAGTTCTCACACGATCAGATAGACAAACAAATTTTTGAACGCAAAAAAACGTCCCGTCCTGGCACCTCGCGACTTTTTTTGTTCGCAAAAATTAAGAACCATTTACGCGGTCAACGATTTTCTTTACTAGAAGACACTGTGGAAGAGTATTTTAAGAACATGTTTCCGAGGACGGAGGAGTGCAATATAGTATATTTCATTACAAGTGCGGAAAGGCTGTCATTGCAAAGAGTTCCGACAAATGTCTACCCGAGCCGAAGGCGAGGGTTGACAGTCGGAACAAGTTGCAATGACGGTTCCGCACGTGTACTGAACGACTATTTTTAATACAGTTGCGAAAAAATGAAGCGATTTAATAAAACAAACAACTAAACTCGCAAAGAGAATTTCTGGAAAATGGCGCCAACCGTACAATATAAGCAGAGACATTTTTTTTCTTCACGCATTCCGGTAGGCAAAGGAAACTATGTGCCCATACAGCCAAGTCTTCAGTAGAATTTTTTTATTGATTTGAAATGAAAATGAAATTTAATGAGATGAAATGAAATGAAACCTAACCTAACTCATTAAATCAAATCATTAAATCTGATATTGAAACAAATTCGTAGCTTCTTTTTAGAAATATACGTATTTGCATGAATCATAAAAACTTTTTAGTAAAAACTTCATGGTTGGTTTTTCTTTTTAATATACATTATTTTGACAGTTGGGAAAGAGAACGCACGAGTGCGGGAAAGGTAAAAAAAAAGCACGAGTGTGTAATAGCCCACTTTCCGAACGCTATACGTCCCTGCAATACGCCACTTTTTGAGCAACTGTATTAAAAAATTCATTTTTTACCATTCATAGCAACTTTTTCTTCCGTAAACTTTTAGTGCGCCCTTAGGATTAAAAGTAAAGTTAAATAAAACCAATCAAAATATATGTTCGAGCATTAGTTTTTTAATATTTTTTTAAGACGAAGTAATTTTTTTTTAATGTAACGCTCGTCAGACAGGCTGTCAAAACCGAAATTATTCCTCAATATACCTTTTCTATTAGCCTCGCATAATCGCTTTATTATTATACAATAATAATAAATGTATATATTAATGTAAATTTTCTCTGATACTTCAATATAGCATGTATTCAATAAGAAACTAACGCACCAATTTTAGTGTTCGCGGTTTGTTGAAAGAAAATATCTTTTTTCGTTACCCGGTCCCGCTCGTGACCAGAAAACGAAGTTGTCTCCATTATATTATGAGAGAGGACGATATTGAATTATCTTCGCTAGGATATAAATCTTCGGCTACGTCGGTATTTGAAAGGCATTTGTCCTTTTTCTACGCAAAAAATCCTTTTGTCTGTTTTCAATCAAAAAGAGGGCGATGGAATGCCAGGGCTACTGTGGACTGCCATTTTAATTTTAATTAAATTAATAGTTTTTATCATCAGTACTATACTCAAAAAAGCTTATGAAACACGTCTAAAATTTATTTAAATTTTATGCGTTTTAGAAATAACAGTAACGATGTCCCAATAGGATATTAGACTGACAGGACCAACAGGATCATTTAGACAAAATATAGACTATATTCTAGGTTAAATATTTTTAATATTTTTGTTTATCTATACTTTGTATGTACATAATGTGTTTTTGTACGTTTGTAATGAATAAACTCAAAAACTACTGGACCGATTTTAAAAATTCTTTCACTTATAGAAAGCTAAATTATCAACGAGTAACATAGGCTACTCACCTTCCCCCATTTTCCCCTATTTACCCCCCTCCATACAAATGTACGTTTGTAATGAATAAACTCATAGACTACTAAACCGATTTTAAAAATTCTTTCACTTATAGAAAGCTAAATTATCACGAGTAACTTAGGTTACTCACTTCCCCCCCCCCTAATGCCCTCCTTTACCCCGCTCCATACAAATGTATGTTTGTAATGAATAAACTCATAGACTAATGGACTATTCTTTCACCTATAGAAAGCTACATTATCGGCGAGTAATATTTTACATTTTACAAAGAGACGCGGGCGAAGTCGCGTGCAACAGCTAGTAATTAAATATTAATAGAACTTAGTCAGGAGTTAGTTAAAAAAACATTGTAACTAAAATTAGTTTTTGGAAAAATTATAAAATCGAATTATCTGACCGAATCGCTGTTACAATTTTTCGTGTTCATCGTGTAATTTTTTTTTCTTCGTATATACCAAATGTGCTAAAACACAGATAACTAATTGATTAATTAAACAATACTAGCGACGAACCCCTTCGTATTGGTACAATTTTAATTTCTCACTTATCGCTTTATCCATTGATGAAATAAGTTGAAAAACAGTCAGAGGCGGAGACCGACTTTGTTTTATAATATTTAGAACTTTTTACATGCGTGTACAAAATCACTCTCATATCTGTTTAGTTAAACATATTATTCTGAAATTGGAAAAAAATAAAATATAACACCCACTGACAGCCCTGTGAGACGGTAAGGACTCGCCTAAGATCAAATGGATTTGTCGCAGGAAGTACCTTGTAGGGCAGTACAAATAAAAATTTTATGAGATAATAATACATCAAACGCACAATACTGTGGTTACGGAGGATGCTTGTACATTTCTAACAACGGAAGCTAATTCGCTATTTTTATATAAAACTAGCTGAACTCGGCCACGGTTCGCTGCGGCCCATACGGCGGCGGCGGCATACGCATGGGGCGCGCGATACTGGACACTGCTTATATATTTATCGTAGCGTGATTTTATATAGCCTATAGCCTTCCTCGATAAATGGACTATTCAAAACAAAAAGAATTTTTCAATTCGTACCAGTAGTTCCTGAGATTAGCGCGTTCAACCAACCAAACAAACAAACCAACGAGCAAACAAACTCTTCAGCTTTATAATATTATTAGTATTAGTGTTAGTAATTAGTAAATTAGTAATTAATAATTAGTAATTTAGTAATTAGTAATTAGTATAGATTTACCAAATGACTTCAGTTTTTTTTTCTCATTAATAAAAAGTAACCTGGACTCTTAAATAGCCCTGTCTGCTAAAGAAAAATTTATAATAATCAGTTCAATCGATTCGTATTTTAGTCAGACAGACAAACAGATAAAAATAAATAAATATTAAAAGTGCATTTGAGTTTTCTAGCCCTACAAACAATAATATCAGCTTAGCAAAAGTGTTTTATTTAAAAATCCCAGATAGACATTTCAATTTAAATAACTCCATAATATATTTACTTACTTATTATAGTAAGGACCCCGCCGCGTCTGTCTGTCTGAACGAATTTTCATTCGGTTTTCACCAATGGAAAGAGCGATCAACGAAGAAGGTTTTCGTATATAATTTGCAAAAAAAAACCGTGGGAAGCCGGGGCGAGCCGCTAGTTTAACATAAATTGAAAAATGTAACATATTACCGGAACCTTGCGACAATACATCAGTGGAAACCACATGAAAATCGGTTAAGCCGTTTCTGAAATTAGTGTCCGCAAAGGCATACGTATAATAGGCAAACAACGATTTTATTATAGATGATTTTTGCGTAACTTTAACAGTTTACGCAGCGCACGCAACGGAAGCTCTCAGAAGCGATAATTTTCCCGTTGTTGCAACATTTTTCATTGAAGCTCTGTTCCTATTCGTCGTATAGCGTGGTGTTATATAGCCTATAGCCATCCTCTATAAATGGACTATCCAATACAAAAAGAATTTTTCAATTCGAACCAGTAGTTCCTGAGATTAGTGCATTCAAACAAACAAACAAGCTCTTCAGCTTTATAATATTAGTATAGATAGTATAGATATTCAGAGAGTAATATGCAGAATACAGAAAAGTACATAGAGCACCTTTCATCTAAAAAAGTAGTAAGTACCTACCCCTGTTCCCGAGGGATTATCTAATAATAAAAATTTAAAATTTAAGCACTTGACAACAAAAATATACGAGTAATAATGATTGAATTAATGTTTTCACTCTCAGGAAAAAAGCAGTGCGGACGAAATCGTGGGCAAATGCTAGTTCATTATATTTTTAAGAGTATCGCCCACTGATCGACTGACAAGAAAAAATAATAAAGTCAATAAGGAACCTAAAACAACATTATCACAATAAAAAAAACCTTTAAAAGTATATCTTCATTTAAAAATATTATAAGTAATCTTTATAAATAATAATTTAAAAATATTACAAATAATCTTTATTATTAGAATAATAAATGAAAGTTGAATGTCCTGGTTTATTAATAGTAAACGACGACATTCTGTATAGTCTTAAATGTGTTATTATAAATAGCTACTTTTTGACTGATTTTTAGCTCTGTACAAACTGGGTTGCCGTATGAACTACGTAGAAAAAAAAACAAATACGTAAATATATAAATGTAGTATATGAGTATTAAGTAGAATGTAAGTTGTTTTCTTAAAAGTAAAAAAAATCGTGTCAAGTCTTTTTTTTTTATGTTAAGTTCGGCAGACAGGCTGACGGTCCACTTGATGGTAGGTGGCTACCTTCGCCTATAACAAAAGCAACGCCAAAGCTGCTGCAAGTGCGCTGTCGACTGCACTAGGATTAAGGATAAGGGATTTGGAGTGGATAGGGAAATGGGCTCTGGTATCCCTTACTCACTCACCGAAACACAATAGCACACGTGCTGTTATTTCACGGTAGTCTTCTCTAAGGGGGTGGTTACTACCGCCAGACGGGCTGCCCAAGACGGGCTGTTATGTTTCGGTGAGTGAGTAAGGAATGCCAGAGCCGATTTTCCTATCCAATTCCTTTTCCTTTATGCTACTATAGTTGCAGCACCTGTGACGTTGCTTGTGTTATTGGCGACGGTAGCCATCAGTCTAAATTTTGCATTCTAAATAATTTCTCTTTAATTTTTCTAACTACTGAATTAACATCTGTATAACCAAGACAAACGAATTTTACAAATTATACCATTACGCTTATCACCCACTTTACCTGAAGCCTCTCGAGTTTACTCCATATATAATTAGGAAGGATAAGGGGTGCATAAAGATCGCTTCGAAAACTGCTATATTTGCATATCTCACTCGAGTTATTCTAAAGCTAATGGCCTATAAAATGCTCCGATAAAGGCTGAGGTAAAAGTTTGTTGGGCTATTCTCAACGAACAAGTACCAACCAGCAACAAAGCAAAGAAAGAACGGCACAGGAATATTAAATTATTTTGCTTAGTTAACTTGAAATAGATATTTAAGGACCAAATTTAATAAGAACACAATTTTATTTTTTTCTGTAACATTGTGAAGAAAAAAAATTAAAAAAGTATGTGTGTCAGCTCCAACGCACGTCTGGAGTTTACACCTTTAACCCTTTGTATGCCGAAACGTGGATCCACGTTATTAATAAATCATGATGGAACCCCCATGACTCCTTCTGGGAGAACAATTAGGTCAGTCAGAGCCATGATATATCCTGTATATATCATGGCAAATGGCACTTGAAATGATAAATTTAAGCGCTGGCAGACAAGGGTAATTCGGCTTCTGACATATAAGTGGTTAACCTATAAAATTAAACATATACAACTTTCTTCGTACGTATAAATTGAATGTATAAATCTCTTCGTACGAAGAGATGGTATGACAACAACGTAAGGGTAAACACCCTCTCCACGCCTAGTAGTCCGATGACGAAAAGGAAATGAAGGAACTCACTGCCGACATCTGTATTTACGAGCTCATACAACCCAAATCATTTCAAGGTTCGAGTGAACAGGTATCTTCTGGGTGAGCTCGCTCCATCGTTGGCCTCATCTTACACGGATAGATGCTGGCCAAGAGCAAACCCATCTTTAATATAAAAAAAGCAACTAAGTCATGAAGATCCTGTACACACTCTTCAAAATGTGTCCGATAGAAAACCGACACGCAATTCTGCGCCGGTGTTCTAGCTAGAGTCTGAAGCTTGGTTCCAACCAAAAGTCATTCAAACAATTTTGTAATATGCTTATCCACCAATTTGTACTGTTGAAATTTTGAACACGCTATAAAGGAAAACAGATATTGGTCGTATTAAAGAATATTTAAAAAAATATATACTTAAATTTAATTCCACAGTAAATACTTGAGAATCTGCCTGCAAAACATTCCGTCGTCGAGTCGTTGTCGGTCCGTAGTGTAGACGCTTGAGTAGCTTCCACATTTTCCTTGAGACCCTCCACGTTATGTCGCTTGTTATACATACAGTTAAACAGGATGTAACTTTGCCAAAAACTTAAATTGCATTTAATTATATTTAGCATTCTCGAAAACATGAGAGAAAAATGTCGAAAGAAACAAGACAAATTAACTGTGACTAATGAAGAAAATAAACACAGCCGAATTCAAATTCACATATATCTACTTAAATCATATTAGGATACAGTCTCCTATTGACGTCTGAACGCCAGGCCAAGCTTCAGCGAAAGACGTCTCGATCAGAACAGTAGTCGATAAACGGTGCTTGCCTGTGGTTATTTGTGATTTTGTACTGACGTTAGACACTACTAGAGTAAGAGCCTGTGGCCGCCAGGCCTTCGTTATTTTATAAAAGCTGAAAGTTTCTCAGCGCATGCCCATAAACATATACATATTAATAGAGAACTAACAAATATTCATAGTAAAGTTTTGTGCGAGAGACTTAAATACAACTGGAGCGATTGCGAGAGTAAATTATTTTAAGAAAAGATCGGCAAGCAATGGTAGACAACTCAAACGCCCCAAATAATACCATAGAGATTGCAGGAACGTCGCAGACCCTGTGAAAATAGATGATTAGAGATAAGAAATAGGAAATGGACTCTGACATCCCTTACTCATTCCCTTACTTCATTCATTCTTCAAGCGAGCAGTAAACAAATTCCTGCAAGGTCGGCAGCGCACACGTACCCCCCCTGGTGTTGCTTGTGTCCATAGGCGACGGTAGCCACCTACTATCAAGTGGACCGTCAGCCTGTCTACCACCTTTAATAATATTTTTAAAAAAATGCAATTCACATATGCAGTTCGCACCATCAGTTCAAGACCGCGGAACGCAGTGAACTATGCCACTACTACATTAAATCCTACTTAAATTTGCTTTAAGTTCTTACAAGTGTGTTTACATAGGGACGATTCATTTAAAATCTCACTTTTCACAAAAAAAAAACTTATCGATAAAATCATTTCTAACAATTATTTCTTCCGTCAGGTCAATCCCACAACGACTCCTACACATTGTACCGGATTGGAGATGTCGCTAAGCAAACAGTGCGAAATTTCGCCCAATTTGGCAATTTAGACAACCTAGTAAAAGAAGGTGAAGAAGAACTGAAAGTCTACGACCAGTTCTCATCGCCACCCGTTGGTTTTGGAACTGGAGTAACAGAAAATATTGTATTTCTGGATGGAGAACACAGTAGGGTAAGTTTAGTGGATGACGTTAAGCTGCATCAGAAATATAACTTTTGGCGAAACTAATATGTCATAAAATTCCTAGGTATCACTAATCTGCCGGATGATACCTTCTCCAGATTGGTTCGTCGGTGTGGATAGCCTCAACCTTTGTGTAGACTCTTCGTGGGTAGAAGAAATCACCTTAGATGTAAGTACTTAAATGGAAATAGTAATGGTTGGTCGAACACTTTAGCTGCCAAAATGGTATGGTAGGCCAAAATTTAGACCTAATCTGCACCTCCGAGCGTTTTCCGGGTACTGCGTTACTGCATTCCGGTCTGGGGTGGCGCCTCGAAGACCACCTTTATAAAATTGGAGCGTGCACAGAGAGCTGTGCTTAAGGTGCTTTTGTGTAAGCCTTATAAATTTAACACCCGTAAACTTTATAAAGAAATTAATCTGTTAACAGTGAGACAAATATATATAATTCGTTCCACATTGCGACGACATGCTGAAATATCACCAGTTCCTGAACTTCCTTTGACTAGAAGAAAAAACGTGCCATCCCAAACCTCCTAACGAAAACAACTTTTGCCAGAAAACAATACGGTTATCTGAACGCTTTTGTATACAATAAAATTAATAATGACCATAATGTTCTAAAATTAAATAAGTATGAGTTAAAATATAAACTAAAGAATTGGCTCCTGGAAATTAACTATGATAAGACTGAGAGTGTTTATAACTTAGTTTAATAAATAATCACACTCAAACACACACACACACACAAACACACACGCACGCACACACTCATACATGCGCATCTTAAATTTATTTATTTATCTATTTATTTATTTATTTATTTATATGTCTATATTATAATGTCTTATAATCATTTAGTTAATAACGCGAACATATTGTATTAAAATGAATCAGTATGTGAAATGAGACTGGCACGGCTTTAAATGAAAATCGGCTGCCACAGCGCAGGGCTACTGATCTCCAAAACACAGGTAATCCTAGCTTGGAAGTCAGGGAACAATCAACTATGTACGTATTTTAAAGCCTAGCTTTGTTATAAGTTGTAATGTTCTAATGTATACTGGCTTAAGAAATAAATTATTATTATTATTATTATTATCTCTCATTTTAAAGCGGTATCATCAGCATATACAAAAATTTTGCAATTTTCGAAGATCATGTTACAAAGCTGGTTTACATAAATAAGAAACAGTGTTGGTCCTTACTGGTTCAGTAGACATACAGCGACTTAATTTCCCGAAAATCATTTATCCTTTGCAGAGGTGTACTTAGTAGTACACCTCTGCCGGTATTTTGATAAATCATCGTGTTAGACTTAAAAATCTGCATTTCACTTTTGATGGCATAATAATAGAACATAAGACAACATCTATCCTTATAGATGAAAATTCGTTTGAAAGTTATTTTAATTTCCAGCTGGAACCGTTAGATGCTGGTGCTGCAAGTGGACTCACCTTCACAGCTCCTCGATGGGAGACGTCGCCGCCAGAGATCATAACGAAACATAAACCTCATCATCCAAACCACCCCGCTGCTGGTTTTTACTATCCAGAACTAAAGGAACTACCAATTATTGCTAAGGTTACCTTCATGAAGGTAATTTTTTATTAATTAATTATTTTTCTTTTTTAATATTAAATAAACCCTATATAGCAAATAGGATCTAAATTATGTATAACGAAAAAAATAAAATTGCAGTAGCCACATTAAAATGACTAAAAATATTTTAGTAATAATAATTTTAATGCTAATATAATTCCATTTCCACATTGTATAAGGCTTTTAAATTATTTTCTCAGATCAAGGAATACACTCCGGCAGAACTGAACGAATTAGCCCGAAGAGATATAATAAATAAATTAAAACACAAAGAAAGATCTACAAATTGGCACAAAAGAAGAAAGAATCAGGAATTATTTGTAGAACAAGATAGCGAAGAACATAACAACATTCAAGAAACCACTACAAACAAATACTTAGAACAACTCAAATGGCTAGAGGAAGATCCTGTTGGAACACCAATGCCTAATATGCCCGACAATAACGTTATTGTAATTACTAAGGCACCAGAAATCTTGTAAGTAGTTAACGTGAACTTTCACCAAATTTCTACCAACCGATGTACAATTATGACTAAAGATAATCGTTTTACACTAAAGAAAAATCAGACGAATCAACTACTACAGTTGATAAAATCATAATTTACTCTTATGATAATTGACAGAAAAGTTATGTAGTTGATGGTAGTTGATAAAATCAACTACCACATTCGTCTGATCATCAACTACTGTCTATTCCCACACAACAGGCTTTGGGTGTCCTATGTGAGAAGTTAACGATTTAAACATAAATGTATAATGTATATGTTATGTACAATAATATGTTGTAACTAATAAATCAAATTATTGATAAACAGAAAACAATAAAATAACATTTTATCGTCAGGTGGTCGTAGGTTCATTTGCACCATTGAACCGCACCATTAATGATGCAAATGAAACTGATATGTATCGTTTCCATCATTAATAAAAATACAAGTGCTTCACTTGTGCCTGAAATATTACTTACTATTTTATGTAAAAATTTTACTTAAACTTAAATACCCTGTAAGGAGACTTAAGAAGTTGGTTTATTAATTACAAAAAAGTGCATGTGTTTGAGATTGTGTGAGCATTTATATTTCATAAGCAGCCTCATTTAATAATTTTGATAAATCTCTATTTGTTTATATGTCCAACTCAGTTTGTTTGCTGTTGTTATTATCTCGAGTTTGTTTAATTAGGTAACAAATTTTTATGAATAAAAGAAAAAGTTAATTCCGGAATCAATACAAAAATTTGTAAATACATAATTTTTCTCAAACGTATGTATGAATTTTAGCATTTAGATATATATTTAGAACTACTAAAATAACACTTAACTCTGAAGCATTATATAAAACATAAAAATACACTCCAATAGCAATAATAACATTAATATAGAGTTTTATGGCGATCGTTTCATCTTGAAATTTATAGCTCTAAAATTACCAGCTCTTGTCCAGCGATAAGTCTTGTAATAATAAAAACTATTTTAGTATCATCGTCTAACAAAATTTTTCACCGATATATATGTATATTTTTAAAAAGTAATTTTCATTGAACACTCTATATAATTTTTGATTGTTGACTAAACTTCATAAAAATTTCATAATTCTGGTAAATGCATTTTGATTCACTAAAAATACATTTACCAGAGGCACAAAATAATATTTAAAAACTAACTTTTGCCTTAGACTTCGTCGGTTTTCCTAGGGAACAGTACCTTTAAGGATAAAAGGTAACTTATGTCCTTTCTTGTACCTTTGACGACGTGTATGGGAAATTTCATGATGATCGATTGAGTATCCAAGGCATAACACCGTAACAAACAAACAAACTCGGTATTCCATTCATAATATTAGTTAGGATGTCTTATCATTACTCACTCAATAAATGTAAAACTGTGATATCTTAAGAAGAAATATATCAACAACAACAACAATCCAACAACACCTTCCCAACCATTAACATAGCCATAAAATATTAAAATACTATTATCATTTTTGTATGAATATTCGTTATATAAAATAAATTTCAGGACAACAAAAGAACCAGAATTCGACAGCAATCTCAAGAATATGGATGACGTTGTTCTGGCGGTCGCTCATGGTGAAAAACTTGGCCTAGGAAAACATCTTCCAAGACATTTTAGATCTAGGTTACATCACGCTGTTAATAGGATACAACGTAAGGATCATAATCGTAAGGATAATTGCATGCGAAGTAATACCATAAGGGTAGGTATATTGGCTAGCACTGTGCTCATAGGAATGTTGTGGGACACATTCGTTCGTCGCTTATTCAAACGACAAGCACTCAAATGCCGGCTATGCTAAACGAAGATATATACTTAAAACAAAAAAGAAAAAAGAAAGATCTTTCTTACTAAAAGAATGATGGCGTTGACCAAATTACTTTTGTTACTTTTGAGTTTTTTAAGAAAATTTATATCTTAGAAAAGTAGCAACAACCGTTAAGTATTTAATGTGTTCTTTTCATATGTATACAAATAGGTTTTCAGGTAGGCTGGTAATCCACTTTGATGAAGCAAAGTTATTAGAGGTTGCAAGCACGCACTGACATCGATAGGTTAAAAGATACTCGTTAGAGAGAAGGAGAAGGGCTCTGGCATGCTTTACTCAATCTGCGAAACAAAACAGCACGTATGCTGTTATACCATGGCAGTCTTCTGTAAGTTCTTTGTTAGGTACTGCCGTCAGAGGGGCTGCCAAGTTTCTGACTGCGGAACGCAATGTTCCTTGTCACTACAAAAAAAGAAATAAAACAATGACCTCCGAGCCATTTCAATGCCATAATTTTTTTTGTAAAAGTCGTCACATAGGCTGACAGTCTACTTGATGGTGAGTGGCTACCATCGCCTATTAACACAAGCAACGCCAGAGATGCTGCAAATGTGCTTACAACTTTATTAGAATTAAGGATAAGGGATTAGGAAATGGTGTCTGGCATCCCTTACTCACTCACCGAAACAGAACAGCACACATGCAGTTATTTCACAGTAGTCTTCTGTAAGGGGGTGGTTAATTTATGACTGCGAAGTACAGTTTGCCCTGCTATAATTGCCAATGCTAATATTGCCATTACAATATATAATGTTGTAATGGCAATATTAGCATTAGCGTTAGAGATAAAAATAATCACTAATAATGCATGAAAAGTATGCACAAATCCCCTAGATGATTTAGAAACCAACGCTAGACAGCAGGATAGCATAGTGATTTTAAATACCAAAATTTCGTTCTGACATCTGTCGTCGCAACAACATCTGTCGTCAAAAAATGAACTATTTGAACTTATAAAACGTAGTGACATCTGTGTACACCGAACGTAACTAAAATGACTGTTGTTGGAACACGTGACAATTAGGTATTCAGTTATCTATTGACACGAGGAAAATGTTATAGATTTAATTTTATACGTTTAAAGGAGATTTAATTTTATACGTTGAGTAAATTCTTTAAAACAGCATTACATATTCATTGCAATGATCCATTTAAAATGTTGTCATTTTTTACAGCAAATGATTGCCTAGTGTCAGAATGGGGGGAATGGACTCCGTGCTCTGTGACATGCGGCTTCGGTTCAAAATTCCGTTACAGGAATGTAATCAGGCAGCAGAAGCAAGGTGGCCGTAAATGTCCGTCTCTAACAGACAGGGAACACTGTGGAGACATCAACTCTTGTACACACATTGACTACTTCAGTTGGTGAATGTTTTAAAGCAGCATCGATATTGTATCTGAACAGCATCGGTAATCGGTATCGGTAATTACAATTACTTACAGTTGTAATTTGATGTTATATACCAACATTAGTGATTGTAATAAATTGTAATAATTGTAAATTTAATAGTACTTGAATTGTAAAAATTGTAAATTGTAAGAGGTTAGCGATAGTCCTTCGTGCCATAACATTTTGTTAACAATTAGTTAGCATGATTATTTTATTAGGTCTTGTAACATGGAAAGCATAATATTTATTATATACAAATGCCGAGACTCTTTTTTTATTGGATGTCATATAAAAATAGAAAAATTGGAACAAAATTTTCTCAAACTTTTTTCATCAATTTTTTATGAATATTAAACCATTTATAATATAAAAATTAGATATACTTTTCCCGTCTTTTATTTTTTTTAAAGTACTATTATAAGCGACTCGTGCATAGCTACACAATCCTAGCTCATTTATCGTTCTATCCACTAGTAAAAACTGTATCAAAATCGTTAGGGGATTTAGAAGAAACAGACAGAGGCTGACAGCGACTTTATTTTATAATTATTATGTATAAAATAAATATAAATATATATTGATTGCACAATGTAGTTATTTGGCTCTTGTTATAATGTCTTTACTTGTCTGATGTGCAATAGTGTTAAAAAAAGTTCATGTCGTCCGATCGGTAGCACAAAGACAGTCGGACCACGTGGCCAGAGCGGTTTTATAGGACCGATTTTTATCCAAGCTGTGTTTTTCTTATAATTTTACCAGAAACATATCATTGGCAGAATGCGCTATGGTCTTCTAAATTTTATTTTATTTATAAAATATCTGCTTTATTTATATCTGATTATATAATGGATCGGGATTGCAATTGCAGTTAAATATTAAGTTAATTCAATCACCCAGATAATAGATCCTAGATCTATATATACCTAGTTCTAGATACAATAGATCTATGAAAATATTAAACCAAATTTCACAAAAAAATAAAAAACAAAAATTTACTACTCCTTAGTGAAATTACAATGAAAGTGTTAAAAATAAATTAGTCTACGGAGAGCAAGAAAAAATCCGGCTCCTCGTAAAATAGTAGGTATCGCATTTATAGAGGCCGTAACCAGTTGTGAGTGTCAATAAAATGAGAACATTGGTGAGATTACAAATTAAATATTAAATAGGTGGGAGGTTACTAAATTATTCCACGTGCCAGCCACAGTATTGGCTCTGGGATCAATTTTGGCATTATAAATGTACCAGAAGTACAGGATTGATAGAATTTCGTAAAGAACATTTTTAACTCATTTATGTCAATTTTTTTTTTAAGTCAGCAAGCAGGCTGATGGTCCACTTGTAGATGGCTCCCTTCGACTATTGAACAGAAGGAACGAAGCAACGCAAAGTTGTAAGTGCATTTGATTAGACGTTTTTAGACTTCACAATTTTTGTTTAGGTGCTGCAACGTATTATTTACGTTGGACTATTGGAGAAATGGAACTAACTATTGGAAAAAATGGAGCAACATTTGTACTTGGGATAGCTTCTGTAGTAAGTACATTAGTAATATCTCAATGCTTCTAGTAATGTTGCTGAGAGAGCGGCATAGAGCAACTCGTTCACCAAACTCCTTGCACCTAACTAATATGGTAGTTATGACGTCATCTGAGGCTAAGTTTTCATTTATGTAAAGCGTTAAGTGTTATTAGGAAATCTTAAATTCCCAGTTTATTACTGTGAAATGATTGTGCCCTGTCACTTCTAAATGATCTAAAGTAGCTTACTTTTCTTTTTTTTAGCAGGGGAAATGACGTTTACGCACTATCCCTTGTCGCCGAGGGGGAGTGTGGGACTCGCCCGGTGAGAAGTAACTTGTCACCGGGCTGATGGTGGAATCCACTAAAACCCCCCCGGATTCCACCATCAGCGGTGATGTGCGGGTCCGAGTTCACAGCGAGGCCTTATCCTCGGTTCACGCACCACTACGTTCTCTTCGAACCCAGCCTAGGACGATAGCTTTGCCTCTTTTTAAATGTGGCGGTCCACTGGAATGCCGTGAGCCGCCACGCGTTTCAGGGCGTCAGACACGTCCCCTTCTGCTGAGGTTGTCACGCGATGTGTCGCCCGGGCACGTCAGCCGGCCCTTTGACGCTTGAGTGGATAAGCCTGGGGGTCTGCCTCACGGGCCCGCTCATTAACCTCTTTTCCACTCAGGGTCGCTTCACAAAACGTCTTGACGGCATTAAAGTATGTTACCCAGACTTTGGTAGATGTTATAAGCTAAAGTGATTTACAAACTAGATAATATGAATTTTTTACACACTAACGTTATGGACATACCATCAATACGCACGAAGTACTTTGCCGCACAGCAAGGGTCTAAAATTTTCTCCCTTCTTCACTGTTCCCTGTAACAAATAACTTGGGATTTTTCAAGAACAGAGGCTACTAACGGGCAAACAAACTCCATCTTCACTTACCATCAGGTTAGATTGAGGTGATTTACGAGCATATGGTCCACATCGCAAATGGTCCACTGACACAAAATGTTCATCTAGCGAAACATGCACATAGAATAAAGTGCAAGCAATAGCATTATTCAATCCACGATGGTTCAATCGCTATTCCATTTCATCAACAGTCTATATGGGGGCAGGTGCACGGGCCTACCTCTCAACAAGTGTTTGTGGGTTAAATGGTCCACCGCGCTGGCCCAGTGCGGGTTGGTGGACTTTCTTCTTTCGCATATGCAGATTTCCTCACATTGTTTTCCTTCACTGTTTAGAATACTTGAATTTTTAGAAAAAGCTCATTAGTACATGGCATGACTGAAGATCGAATTCGGACCCCTCAACATGATAGGCCGCGTGTTTCTCACTGCGCCACCGACGCGACTTTCATCCCGTACACAAATAATTAAAAAATATAAATATATACACAGTTTTTGAAAAAAAATTTTTATAAATTAATATTTATCTGGATTTTGGTATTGTGGTTTTCTTGTCACACAAAGGTGGAAGACCTTATAATTAATTAAATAATTTATTTTGAATTATAGAATTATTATCATAGGAGCCTTTATTTGAACTGACGTCATTACATGACGCCTTTAATGGGTTAGAAAATCCATTACTCTACATTTGCCGGAAAGTCACTCGCCTTTAATAGATCTTCTCTAGTTGTCGAGATACAGTAGATAGATTGCGGACACATTTGAGACCCTCTATCCATCTCAATAAGGTACCCGATCATTTGCTAAAAAGACAGGCTCATGTAGGTACCTGTTTGGTTGCCCGCCTTTTGTTGGTATAGAGCTTGGCTCAAGGGATAAGATATGCAAGCTTATCCCTTGAGTTTGGCTCAGGGGATAAGCTCAGTCTTAACATATATTTGTTCCCGCGTTGTATTCTTTAGATTTCAATTTAAAGAATTCTTAGTCAGCACAATTTACTTTAAACTATGCTATGTACACTAGTTAGGAGTGCAATTTAGCAATTAATTTCTACACATACCCTTTTTAGTTTTTATTAATTGCATTCTGTTTGTGTACTTCATTTAATTAATAAATAAATAAATAAATTTAATAAAAATCTGTGATAAGAAATTATTTACTCTGTATACTGCTTGTTTCTGTGACATTTGATTTTTTAATACATTTGGCTGCATAAATTAAAATAACAAATGACGGTTCAAAGAAGGAGATCAAAATATTAGAGTTTACTTCTTAAGAATAGATTTTCACATAAGGCTCTCGGTATGGAAATTTTGTGAGGAGTAAAGTGAATGCAAGCGTTAACTAAAAAGCGTTACGTTATCTGTGACTTTGAGATTTGTGCAACAGCTGACGCATGTATTTATGTTCCCTAATTCCATTGTAGTATAAGAAGCTACACCAGAGGGTTTCTCTGGAATACAAGCAAGCGTCGAAATCTTGTATGAGAAGTGTAGTCCGCGTTGAAGAACGAAACAATAGCGTGTTATAACCTTCCGGCGCAGCGACTTATAAAACGTAGTGACATTTGTTTATGCCGAACGTAAGTAGCAAAACTTTTGTTGGAACACGTGACCTCTGAGTACGTAGGTAGAATGTAACTAAATAATATAATGTAATTAGGTATCCAGTTATCTACTGAAACGAGAAATTTTTTACGTTTCAATGAATAAACTCGAATTAATGTCATCTACAATCTACATAGTTTTTTTAAATGTTAAGGTCGGCAGACAGGCTGACGGTTCACTTGATGGTAGGTGGCTACCGTCGCCTATAACACAAGCAACGCCAAAGCTACTACAAGTGCGCTGCCGACTGCAGTAGGATTAAGGATAAGGGATTAGGATTAGGGAAATGGGCTCTGGCATCCCTTACTCAATCACCGAAATACAACAGCACACGTGCTGTTAGTTCACGGTGGTCTTCTGTAAGGAGGCGGTTACTGCCGCCAGACTGGCTGCCCAAATGACTGCGAAAACGCAGTGTTGCCCTGCCACTATAGTATTTTCATTGTATGATGATATGCGTGACAGTTCGTAAATGACAATTTTAGTGATGCAACCTAACGACTTTTAATCGATTGTTTGAAAATATCGAATCAGTTGTCAAAGCAAATGGAATCGACTTGCCGATATTAGATTTTCAGATTTAAAAATAAATTCTAGTAATTAGGAATAAAGGTTAATTTATATATTTATCACTGTCAGAATCGAAACTTGACAACTTGTATCAGACTCAGAACAAAATTAACTTTTGTTTTATTGTTATCATTGGTCAGCTTTAGTTTTATTACCAAAATACGATGTTTTTAAAAATATATGGAATAGAAAAATATTTGTTAAATCTCCGAATACCTATCCAATGACAAACATAGAGTACTATCGATATATCGAATATAAGTGAATATCCCTAGTGTCAATCCCTATTGACACTAGTTCCATTCCACGCGTTTGACACTTTTAAAATATATGTTTTTTATTACATTTACCTATTATAATAATAAGTTAATAATAAAAGTGATAATTCCTTTTGTGTTTTTCGGATAGATAATTTTTTTTTCATATATTTGTTTGTTTAATTGTTATTTTTATTGTGCCAGTTTTTTTTTAGTTGAAAACAGTATGCGTGACATGAAAAAGTTAGAACTGTCACGCATATCATCATACAGTGAAAATACTATACTTTCCAAATCCAGAACAGAGCCAAATTTGAAAAGTTGATTTTTTAAAGTTGACCCTGCCGGGAATCGAACCCGGGAACCCTAGAACAGAGCGTTAAGGCAAGCACCCCTAACCACTCATCCAACGGGCTCGTCAAATAATCTACAAAATGTTAGATACATTCACATTATTAGGCTATATATTAAATTATTAAATTATTATATCTTCTTTATGTCTAAACATATAGTATTCGGTAATTTACATAATAAAATAAGGCAGACAACGTATTTTTTCGATTATCCTCGCGACCGGAACGATAGTAAAACGCAACGGCCATCGATCCCAAGCCCCGAAGTCGATAGTCCCATTTGTATGCTGGTTGTGATCGCCTCCAAATCAAGGGGCATGTGATTCGATTTCTATACACTTGTTACAATCTAACTTTTACAGTTTTTACGTGTGAATAAAAAAACAGAATTTCATTTAATTGAAAATACATGAAATAATTATTTACAGAATTGTTGGAATTTAAGAAGTTTATTTTTTATTTTTTTTTTATGTTAAGGTCTACAGACAGGCTGACGGTCCACTTGATGGTAGGTGGCTATCGTCAGCAATAAGAGAAGCAACTATAACAACGCCACAGGTATAACACCCGAGGAACATAATAGGATTAAGGATTTATCCTTTTATATATATATATATATATATATATATATATACTAATTTAGCCTAAAGAAGGGATAGGGTAATGGGCCCTGGCAGCAACATCACACAAGGGTCATTTCACGGTGGTCTTCTGTAAATGGGTGGTTACTGCCGCCAGAGGGGCTGCCCAAATAACTGCGAAAAGCAGTATGCCCCTGTCACTATTTTCCATATACAGACTAGAGCCAACTTTTAAAAATTCATTTCCATAGTTTACCCCGCCGGGAATCGAACCTGGGACCGCTGAGATAAAGCGTTAAGGTGAGCACCCTAACCACTCATCTAACGGGCTCATCCAAATTAAAAAACTAGTTTTATAAACGTCTAGAGAACGTTGAATATATTCAGCTTCTCGCTTTCACAAATATAGTTAGGCGATTGAAAAGGACAAAACCTTTAGAATTAGTGTAGCGACAATTAGTGCTACGTAGTGGAGTTAGTGCTGTTTATAAAGCACACAACCAAACATTTTTTCAGGATAAAAAGTATCCAGGTAATAAACTATACCCCCCCTAGGTGTGCCAGGACCTTGTCGTGGTGGGGGGGCTTCACCCTTGGTAGTCCGGACGATCCTGCGGTCTTTCCCGTGACTGATCGGACTATCGCAATGTGTGCAAAATTTCATCCGTTCAGTCATTTTTGCGTGTTCTAAACATAAAAACTTTCGCAATTATAACATTAACATTTGATTAAAGTTGTGAACAAAGAGGACTCAATAAAAACACTTTTTTCAATAGGTTTGCTAATAAAATCCATCGAGCTCAGCAAAGCCTACGGGGGATGGCATGTTGAAGTTATGACATACTGGATATCTTTACTGCCGGCTAAACGAACAACTCGGACCTTTCTGACGCAGCTACTCTGCCATCAATGTCTTTGATATTTGAATATTACAGTCTCATGGACGATGGAGATATTTTTTTTTATGTTAGGTAATTTACATTAATATTGGGGTTCACAAGAAAGTAATTTCAGTTTCTCAGTGTAAAATAAAACTCATTTTTATTAAATAGAAAAAAAATAACTCGAAACGATTTCATGTGTGATAAATTTAACTGTTTTGCAATCTATAACTTATATTAAACTATATAACTTATAGCACCATATATAAGTTATATGGTGATTTGATTCAACTATAGCTTTCATTTTGTCATCATCAACTTCAGAAAACTTCACTTCATCTATCAGTGAAAAATATTCAAAACTATTTTTTTAAATCCATTTATGACACGTATGTTCTAATGTTAACGAGCTTGAGCCTCTATATTGCCTTTATGAAAATTAAATAGTAAATGTGTCGAAAATGCTTTTCATGTACTCCATGTCAAACTGTCCGTAAACTGACAGTTGTAAACAAAATTATACGGAATTCATTTCTATAGCAATCTAAAGGTAATAACTACCAAATCTCAAAAGAAAAAATATCTAAAATTGACAAAAGAATAACAAACAAACATCACGATATCTACTTTTACTAAATAGTATTTTTTTTTATTACAAAATTAGCTATTAATATTATTATCATTCAATTATTGAATGATGATAATATTAATAAGTAATGAACCACTAATTGTTAACTAAACTGTTTTTTTGAAACATAAGATGTTTAACGGTGCCATAATATTTAAAAAAAAGGTAACTATTTGTTTTTAAAAGTCGTAACATTTTTTATATGTATAACAAAAATCTTATTTAATTCTAACGACTTCATCAACGCGTATTAATTAATTATCAGATAATTTTTCCTGGAACTAATTTTAACTGAAACGTTATTTTTTAAGATAACATAATAATATAAATAGTACATAATAACAAGATAACATATATAATCATATGTAAAGTAATTTAATGCTCGATGACCTCAACCGTGTTTCCCAAAGGGTGGGCTTTAAGATAAATATGGATAAGATGAAAGTTGTGTCTAATGTCCATATTATTCCCACTCCAGTAACAGTTGGGGATTCAACCCTCGAAGTTGTTGACGAGTACATCCACTTGGGACAAACAGTCCAGTTAGGTAGAGCCAATTTCGTTAAGGAGGTAAATCGTCGAATTCAGCTCGAATGGGCATCATTCGGGAAGCTCCGAGACATTATCTCGTCCAAATTCCTAAGTGCCTTAAAACAAAAGTTTTCGATTAATTTGTGTTGCTAGGGATAAGATTGATGCTGATACGTGGTCTCTAACTAAGAGCCTCATAAGAAAGCTCAACGTCGTTCAAAGAGCTATGCTCGGGGTTACACTGCGAGATCGAATCAGGAATGAGAAGATTCCTGAACACCAAATGTTATCCGTTGGTATCCGGCACTACGCAAGAATAATAATAATGAAAGAAAGAGAGGGCATTATAACCCCTCTCCTAGTGACCACACCCCACCATTTCAACCACGGGGTAGGGATATAAATTTAAATATAGATACATTCCAATCGACAAATCAGTCTCGCTCGAGAAGTCGAAAAGTGCAGAAGTGAAGTGCAGTGATGTGATGTACTTTTTCTTCTAACACGGACTACACCACTGAGGATGTCAACCGCAGTTGTTGACGAAACGTTTGGAAGAATTTCCAACAGACCTGGGCCATCATCCCGGAAACCCACAACTCATATAGGAATGAGAAGATTCGTAGACGAACGAACCCGGTTGAAGTGGCAATGGACAGGACACATAATACGGAGAGCTGAAGGCCGCTGCGACCGGAAGGTTCTCGAGTGGAGGCCACGGACCGGAAAGCGCAGCGTGGGACGTCTACCCACAAGGTAGACAGACGACCTGATAAGGGTCGTGGGTCGACGGTGGATCCAGTCTGCTTCTGATCGGTCCTTTTAGAAAATTAGGGGGGAGGCTTTATCCCGCAGTGGACATCCTACGGCTAAGATGATGAATGTCTATGACATGAAAAAAGATTTATGAAGTCATTTCGTAAATATATGGAAAAGTTATTTCGGCTGGTATATAACGAACAACCAAACAAACTGAATTTGCCTCCTTACCTTAAGTGTCTCACCTTACCTTAATTTAACTTAAGTGTATACTGAGTTTCTAATAGCATTATTAAGTTATTTCTGAGAAAATTACTGAATTTATTCAATTCGTTCAACGTGATTTCTATGTCCGCCTTAACTTATGAAATATGGTCTTTCGAGCTGGATGATAATAGCTTAGGTATGATAATCTGAGGTTCGAATTATAATGAGAAATATCTTCAAAAAACAAAAGACAATGTAAACACTCGAAAAAAAATCTCTATCCGGCTCCGAAATTCCAATTTTCCAATACATTAGAGGCGGCTACAGCCATTTCCAGGGGGAACTACTACGTGATTGATTCTCAATCCGCATCAGGGCCAGTGTGATTGATATTTTGTATCACAACACGGTAAAAATGTTATGCAAAACAAATTACTTCAAATATTTATGTACATTTCAGCTAGCAATGCAAAATGTTATTGTTAGTCTCATTTTGCGGCCCCTTCATATATATATATATAAGCAATCGGGAAAGGATAGGAAAATGAACTCTGGCATCATTTACTCACTCACCGAAACACAACAGCGCAGGTACTGTTATGGTTTTCTGTAAAGGTTGGTAGGCGTAAAGGGTAAGGTGTAAAAGTGTAAACGGTGGGTGGTTACTGCCGGGCTGCTGAAACCAGAGCCAACCTTTAAAAGTTCATTTTCAAAGTTGATCCTGCCGGGAATCGAACCCGGAAACCTTAAATCAGAGCGTTAAAGTAAGCACCCTACCCACTCATCCAACGGGCTCGTCAATACATTTGTTTTTAAGCTTATTAATTAAGTTTTAATCGGATACTTTTATTTATTTATTTTTTATATTTTACACAATATTTAAGAAAACCTTCCAATTTTAAATTTGTTCGATTATCTCCGAGAAGCAAAAAAAATTGTTGTGCAATATTGCATCTTAATTCATCTTGATTCATATTAGGTTGCAATAAGAATAATTAACATTAAAAAAATACACACATCAACAATGTCTAGGGATATTACATGAAAGACTTCTTGACTTAAAAACTATTTACACTATAAAAATAGTTTGTATATAAAATATTTTCTTCTCCACCACCTCTTTCGAAATAAGAAAAAAAAAAAAAAAACAAAAACTCATTTTGAAACAAAAGAATATCGATTATTCGAATTTGGCGGTCGAAAAGTTAGTTCATGTTACAATATAACAGTGAAGTTTTGAAAAATTAAAAGCGATTACACATTTTGTTTATTCTAATTTAAACGTGTGTTACATTTATTGTTATGTCACGTCGACATTTGACAAGGGAAGAGCAGATTAGAGCTGTAGGCATGTTGGAAGCTGGCGCTATACAACGCGTGGTTGCTGAAACTCTGCAAACCGGCCAAAATGTAATCTCCAGGTTATGGTCACGTTATCGTGCTACAGGCGATGTCGCTGAACGGCATTCAGGCAGCCATCGCATCACCACTCTTAGACAGGACCGTTTTCTTCAAAATATCGCTAGGAGACAACCGAATATTACGGCTATGCAAATGGTTCAAAGGCTACAATCTGACCACCAATTGTTGGTTAGTGACCAAACTGTAAGAAGAAGATTACATGAAGCTGGTCTTCGTTCTCGCAGACCACTTCGGGTTCCAGCTTTGCGGCGTGGCAATCGCGGGCGGAGACTATTGTGGGCTCGAGAACATTTCGCATGGAGTGACGAGCAATGGTCCATGGTGCTTTTTTCTGATGAGTCTCGGTTTGGATTTCATCCGGATTCACGAAGGTTAAGGGTTTGGCGAGTTCCTGGTAGACGAAGCCGTCTCCAGCATCCACAAGAAGTCCATTCATATCAAGGCGGGACTATCATGGTATGGGCTGGTATTCGTATGGGTGCGCGAACCGATCTCATTTGGATAAGAGGGAACATGAATGCATTGAAATACCGCAATGAGGTAGTGGAACCTGTGATTATCCCACACAGGGTACAAATAGGTCAGGAGTTCCAACTCATGCATGATAATTCCCGTGCCCATACGGCTGAGCTGGTATCATCTGTGCTTAGGGAACATGAAGTCAGGGTTATGGACTGGCCTGCTCAGTCCCCCGATATGAATCCCATTTAACACGCATGGGACATGTTACAACGAAGAGCTATGGTTAATTTTTCTCCAAATCTGATGACAGAAGAACAACTTTTCCTGCACTTGAAAAGAACCTGGGACCTGTTACCGCAGCTCGATTTGGATAATTTAATTTTGAGCATGAATAACCGATGCCGAACTCTAATTAATGTTAGGGGAGGAAATGCTGATTATTAAATTTAATTAAATGCCTTTTTTTCTTATTTTTGACATTAATTTTCATAATTCCCTATATAAAATCCATTATGTACAAAGTAAAAATTAAACCTAAAAATAAAATTACAAAAAAATTAATTAAAAATCTTTGATGCATCTCTTTTTATATATTGCAAGCATAAACCATAAAATAAACTTTAATTTCATATATAATTGTTTTAACAAAATATTTACAGAATTTTGTAAAATAAGGTAAAAATGAAATATCCCTAGGCATTGTTGATGTGTTTACTTCCACTAAAATACATAATTACACAGTATTATGTGCTTTCAACATCAGACTGTATTTAATTTTCCAGAACATTAACTGCAAATTACTAACCGTGTAATTTAGCTATGGATTATGGATTGGTACAATGAATGCATTAGGGCCGGCGCAAATTGGAGAACGGCAAGGTAAAGTAATTTTTTTAAATTATAATTCAAATTTCATTGTATGCTACGGCATTTCAACATAGCATTAATAAAGTTAAATTTGAACTCTATTAAAAAGTGCAGTATATTTCCTGGTACAAAATATTAGAAATTTTTTTAATACTTTGCCAAGCCGTCCTCCAGTGAGCACCGGCCCTTAGTCGTCTTAATCATGAAAAAACTTAACAAGTGCGAGTTGAATTCGAGTGAAGAGGGTTCCGTACGATGTTACCTATCCGCACAATATTGAGTGATTTACCATGTTATTTTGATATCATGGACTTCTTATAGGTTTTCCTATAATCTATAAGTAGAAAACTAATTTCTGTATTTTTTTTTTTCAAAATTTTAGGTTCAGTAGTTTCGGAGATAAGAGGAGGGGGGGATGGTCGGACAGACGGACACACGAGTCATCCTGTACGGGCTCCGTTTTTTATTCGGACGTACGGAACCCCAATATTAGTTTTTTTTTTAGAATTATGATTTGATTGACATTGTTAGCTTCAATGATAATGATGATTCATTGATCGACCTCGAATGAGTTACTAAAAGGATAGGCCATTTGGACAAAACTAAAATTAGTCAAATCCATGTTGTATCTATCCGAGTAACAGAAACTCAACTCTTGAAATCGTTTATTTAGCACATATAGTCCGATTAGGCAAATTCAATTCCGAGGAGCTAAATTTTCGGATCCAGCTCAGATGGCAGGGTTCAGGAAACTGCAGGACATATTTTCGTCTAAAATTCCTCAGTGCCTTAAAACAAAGTATGTGATGTCATATGGCAGTGAAACGTGGTTACTTACTTACTTAGATCTCGTAAGAAACTCAATGTGGCCTAATGAGTTATGGAGTGAACTATACTCGGGTTGACACTGCTAGATATAATCCGGCCGCCGCGATTTAATATGCATGTAGTATGTAGATGGACAAAAGACCTAAGGACCTGTATCGGCGCTGAATTCTGGTTACTTCCGAGTTCTTCAATTTGAAAATTATAGGATTGCCTATGTCCTCCTACTGAAATGACGATTAGATTTTTCTGTAAAAAAATCTATGTTTAACTTGTTTTGTGATATAGTGTGACCGCGAGGCTAACGGATTTTTTTATTTTTAATATAGATGTTGATAAACACCAAAGGAGATTCTGTGCGCTGCTTGCAAACTCTTTTATGATAAAAGATGATCATAAAAGAAGGTCATGTAAATTTGCTGTCTGTAAACACTCTGCAACTAGAGCTCACATACTTCCCATAACATTAAATGTGTTAAAACCACATGAATTTACAATAATTATTATACTACTTATCGCCTAAAATGAAAGCAGTCTTAGAAAATCAATCCAACATTGATCAACCGAATATAGTCCATTTTTTGGCATTTTATTGCATAATTACGTTACAAAATCATCACCAAAAAAATATTTTATTAAATCGTTGAAATACCATAAACCCCATAAAACAAAGTTTCAGAAGAGTGCAAAGAACTTACTTCAATTTGCCGATCTATCCATTCGAACCATTGAAACGGGTTGTAAAACTTTTAACACTTGACCTTTATAAAGTGTGCATTTTTTGTCAGATTGTAACGCGATTTGGCGGTAGTCGAACTTTAGGCTGAATTCACATATCTCAAAAAGTATGTGTGCCAGTCCATGATAAAATATATCCATCGCTAATCACAATTTAAATAAGATGTAGCTTCCATTATAGATGGCACCACTGTCATCAACAGTGCGGGCGCCACCGCCGCGCCGTCACAACGATAAAGATATTATGTAGATATTTTCTCACGTGTTCTATTTTTCATTTTTCGTGAAAAACGTGGGCGAAGTTGCGTGCATCAACTAGTATCCTATAAATCTCTACGGGAACCCCGAACCAGATATTATTTTTGGTCGGCACCACTACAAAAATATTTTTATTTGCAGTTTTATTTAATTACAGTTAATTTAATGAAACTGCAAATAAAAATATTTTTTATTATATTATGTTAACCTACATAATACTTAGTATTGTTTAATATATTAGTAGGTATATAATATTAGTACATTATATTAATATATTAGTATTAATATTAATTACGTCTTTTTAACTGATGCGTTTTACATTACGAAAATATTTAAAGTAAAATATATGATTGGCATTAAGAATGATCCAAAAACTTGGTCTATCATGTTTTATGAAATGTGTGAACTCTCTATACCTACTGACTATTTGGATCGTGTGACAAGTTTCTATGGGAGCATGAAGGTATAACATAAAAGTGGAATGAGACGCGACCGGAACGAATAAAACGAAAGGTCGACCCGGATGGGTTTGCCCGGCACTAAAACTAGGTCTTATATGCGAAGAGAAACTGAGAAAAATACGACTCCTTATGCGTTCCCCACATGTGCTTTGTGTTTTATATAAATAAAAGTCGAAACAAGTTCCTTTTTTGCGAAATAATTAACGAAATGATATTTTCAATGTATTTGGAAATGTGTAAATCCTTTTTTATGTAAATGTCAGAAGGCAGGCTGATGGTTCACCTGATAAGTGCCTCAGGTCGCAGAATTGAGGCAAGAAACATCATGGATGCTGCAATTGTAATACCAGCTTTAATAATAATTTTGAGGAACCCGTTGGATAAGTGGTTAGGGTGCTTGCCTTAACGCTCAGTTCGATTCCCGGCAGGGTCAACTTTGAAAATGAACTTTTCGAAGTTGGCTCTGATCTGGATATAGAAAGTAGTAGCAGGGCACACTGCATTTCGTTTTTTTTTAATTACGGAAGTTAATTTTTTTGTATGTTTAAAATTATTGTTTTTATATAGGTACCTGAGTTTTCGCAATCATTTGGGTAGCCCATCTGGCGGCAGTAACCACCCCCCTTACAGAAGAGCATCGTGAAATAACAGCATGTGTGTTGTTGTTTCGGTGAGTGAGTAAGAGATGTTAAAGTCCATTAACCCTTCAACAATCCCTTATCCTTAATCCTACTGTAGTCGGCAGTGCACTTGCAGCAGCTTTGGCGTTGCTTGTGTTATAGGCGTCGGTACCCACCTACCATCAAATGGTCCGTCCGCCTGTCTGCCGATCTTAACATAAAAAAGGGATAGGATCTGGCGTCCTTTTCTTACTCAAACTCCGAAAGAAAACAGCACATATGCTGTTATTTCAGGATGGTTTTCTGTAAAGGAGTGGTACTGCATCCATGCCCAATTTATGAAACAAATCGTAGTGAAACGCATCTCAGAATCGATTTTAAGACATTTTCGAACTTATGTATTTAATGTATACTCAAAAACATGGAAGAAAATTCTAGTTACATTTGAATAACGCAACAGAGTAGGTATTCCTAGACAAATTACTATATTGATACATTTTTATCCCTATGGTACTTAATTTGTTCTTTTAATTTTTCCATCCATATAATATATCCATATAAGGTTTTTCTTTAAGGAATTTTAAAGACTTTACGGGAATAATCCAAATTTAATTCTAAAAAACAGTATTTAATTATATTTAGTATAACTGTAAATTTGTAAATGTGAAAAAACTGTAAAATTTTCACTTTATTTGAAAAATTCACTACTGATATATATTTTTTAAATACTTATACTTTTCAATCCTCGTACAAAACCGGATAACAAATTATTGTAATAAAAAGTTGGGCCCAATTTCTCCGCTATCACCGCGATACACGAGTAATACATCAAACATATGAATCAGTATCCAATATCGGGATCACAATAACAAATTTCCGATGACGAATACCTTGAGTTCTGGTAAATGTAACGTGAAATAGGTACTAGCCTTTACCATCGACTCTTTTGTCACTCTCATTCTAGTGTTTACCAGAAATTCGACATTTATTGACATCGGAATCATCCTATATATAGTACATTACTGCAGAGTCCAGGAAGTGAAGGATTGCCGGACGAAGTGGTTTCAAGGCCCAACTTTAACGAGGCCTTGACAAAGATCTGAGTCCGGCAATCCTCATTCCGGTCGAGGCTGGTATAGTGCTTTTCTCAATAAATGTGAGGTAATAATGAAAGACGCCCCCGCCTACTACGCCTGTGACATCGGCGGGCGCGTTCGTGAAGATTCGTGAAACTTCGGGTTTCATCGGGCTGAGCAGCGGCCCCAGGAATGAATTTTCATACAACATTCTTGGCCTAGGCCGAGAAAGAAATGCATAAGCCAACAATTACAAACTGGCTTGTTTTTAGTACAAGAATACCTACATTTCCTTTATAGCTTGTGATTTAGATTTTAAAGTTTATTGTTATTATTTAAATCACACATTTAATTTATTCTACTTAGTTTTAAATTCGTTACAATATAATTATAAAAACAATAAATATTATAAAAAACCTAAAACTAGAACTCCTTAGGTAGCGGGGCAAGGCCCAAGTTACCGGTGGTTAGGGCTGCAAAGTGAGGAACCTCCTGACAATTCGTACCGTGTCAAGAAGTACCGCCTTCTGTATCTGTCCCTTGATCCAGCCAATCGAGTGAGAGCCTCTGGAGGTGTTGGTCGAGGCTCTTCGCTATAAGACCGTTCGCAGAAAAGACTATCGGGACAATGATTGTCAAATCGACACCACGTGAGCCAAATCTAGTTATGTCCTTAGTAAGCTTTTCTTTTTTGGCTCTCACGAATTATTATAAAAAATAATATATTATTTTATTAAATTTTATTGTTATAAAAATAAAGACAAAACATTTAATTACTTATTTCTTATTTATTTGTTAATCTATGTTATCCTAGTATGGGCGTCAGCGCACTCCTGTGGGTTGCTTGTGTTATAGGCGACGGTAGTCACCTACCAACAAGTATACCGTCAGCCTGTCTGTCGACCTTAACATTAAAAAAACACACAGTGTTCTTTCACGCTTCTTCTCTGTATTACTGGATCACTGTAGTAAGACCGTCAGTCCAGACATGACTGTGAAAGCCCCGCTATATCCTTAGTACTACTAAGAAGTAAAATGAAACAATGATGTATCTATCATTTAGTGCAAAAAATACAAGCAGATGGGTTTCTTTATTAAAAAAAAAACTGTCATCTATATTTCAGCATTTGTACCATTACTAAATATGCTATTTACTAAATCTGCTGTAATAACGACGGAACGTTCTGGAAAAAGCGTGTGCGCCGGCCGAAAGTCTCGAACGTTCGACTCTATCGATGGTAGCCACGCCCCTTTCCGATTAGTGTCAAAGGAAATTGGTCCCTATGTTTACAACATAGAGTTTACATTTCAACAGAAATAACATTCCCGAACTTTCAATGGCTTGTTTACAATCTTGTTTACATTTTCTGGTAGATTCGAAATACATCGAGGCGTTTGGCGCCAAGTATAAATAAGAGTGCAGCCGGTCAAGAGTTTAGTGGTGCGACCACAAGCAATATGAAAGCGACTCTTCGGAGCTTTTGCGAATGTATCTGCAATAGTGAACCAGCGACACATTAAGAGAATCATTGACGAATTTTGGCAAGTTTGGTGATTTTGGCAGTCATCTTGGTTTGTGAAAATAAATCGTTCCTTTCGCCCACACGGCATTTTAACTCACCCCGCACGTAAGAATAATAATTATTTTTAAATATGTCATACCCTCTGCAGAATGTTAACAAAAAGTTTCTGTTTACAAAGGTAGTGGTGTGATACGTAGCTCACGGAGATAGCGGATCGATGAGACCAAATGTGATATCTTTGTGTCGCATTCCAAACATTTATTTTACCCTCACTTGCCAAAAGCATTCTCTGTTGATTTGATATTGAATGATTCGCTTGTATCTGCTATTATAAACTAATAGATATTTGAGTTATTTTCGGATTTGTTATAGAATTGGTAAAGATATTTTGATAATTGTTACTCAATCTGTTGAATTGTTTCTTTTAAAGGTCGCAATTCGACAGATAGGCTGATGATCTACTTTATGGTAAATAACTATAGTGGATGAGCCTGTTGGGAGAGTGGTTAGAACGCTCCGTTCTAGGGTTCCCGGGTTCGATTCCCGGCGGGGTCAACTTTGAAAAATTAACTTTTCAAATTTGGCTCTGGTCTGGATCTGCAAAGTAGTGGCAGGGCACACTGCGTTTTGCAGTCATTTGGGCAGCCCGTCTGGCGGCAGTATCCACCCCCTTACAGAAGACCACCGTGAAATAACAGCACATGTGCTTTTGTATTTCGGGGAGTGAGTAAGGGATGCCAGAGTCGATTCCCTATCCCCTTTTAATCTCTTATCCTTAATCCCACTGTAGTCGGCAGCGTACTTGTAGCAGCTTTGGCGTTGCTTGTGTTATAGGCGATTGTAGCCACCTACCATCAAGTGGACCGTCAGCCTATCTGCCGATCTTAACATTAAAAAAAAACACAAGCAACGCTATAAAGATCGCAATGCATTGCTTATCTTAATATAATAAAGGATAACGGCTAAGAAGAGGATAGGAGAATGGGCTCTGGCATCCCTTACATTTTAAACAACGATGAGTGTATTGTTATTTCATACAAGTAGTTGTTTCTGCCCTCAGAGGCAGTCTTTCCATTCCAACCAACTAAACTAGTTGTGCAAAATGGAACTCGAAATTTACATCTATTCTTTTCAAATCATCTGGCCTATGCCAAGTCTAGGGAAGCAGTGTCTCGTACTAAAACTAATTAATTATTAATTCTTTAATTAATTAATTAATTTCTTTTGTGATGCGCACTGCTAAGAATTGGAACCGGCGTCTGTATTTCCAAACTCATATAACCCAAATCTTTTCAAGGTTCGAGTGAATAGGCATCTTCTGGGTGAGCTCGCTCCATCGTCGGCCTCATCCTTCCTACATAAATAGATGCTGGTCAAGAGCAAACCCATCTTTAATAAAAAAAAATCAAAATATTAATTTAACTAATTTATAGTGTGATTAAATCATTAATCAAACTATTAATAAACATAGACATAGAATACATTTGTTTTTGTGAATTCGTTCCAGTTGTGAAATAGTCGAAATATAGATGGTGCAAACCAGGCCTCGGATAACAAGCTCAACGTTCTGAACTGCGCGCCAAAGCTATTGTAGTTATAGTGATAGCATAAACCGACATATTCATTATAAATATCTAGAATTTAAAGCAAATTATAAAATAATAAATAAAATAAAACGATAAAAACACACTCTCATTTATTTAAAAGTAGGTTACGAAGCACAATTGAAGGGTCCATAATAAAATTTCAGTTTGAATTTGGCGTGGGCCGGTCCATTTATTAATTTGATTTGTATTCCACAGAAGTGTATTCAAATCAGTTATTGTGTTCTTTGTTAAGAGGGTCCATCATTGTGTCTCAAACAAGAAACTTTAGAGGAAAACGACATTTGGAAATTGTTTATAAAGAACACAAAATAATAATTTAAAAAATAATACGTCAACTGAGAGAGAACGGGATCATGATGCATGCCTAAATCTTCATTCCGAAGTGTTTCCGTCTAGCTTCAATATGATGGGCTTCTTCATACGAGATGTAAACAAATTCCTGCAGGGTCTACCATCAAGTGATGGTAGCATTCTACCATCAAGTGGCCCGTCGTGCGGCCCTTTTCAATATAAAAAATCAAAACAAAAAGGCATTATTAACAAACACAAGATTCTTTCATATTCACAATCACCCAGTGTTTCAATGTTATTATTTAATTGACCTGAAATCGTTTCACAGCTAACCAAAACCTCAAAATTTAATAGAAATAAAGGTATTTGTTACTCTCTGTAATGATATTTTTACAAACTTTTATACTGACGTTCCTTCTACATTTCAAAGTTATTTCTTTCGCGAAAGTTGCTAGATAAAGAAACAATTTGTATTCAATAAGTCTCGCGGGCCCACGGGGGTAAGTGCCGGCCCGAAATATCGCTTCCGTGCCAATTTTATCTACCTCACTGTATACGATGAAGATCTAAAGCTGTGGAAATACTAAATACTATTTTCTATTTACAATTAAAGGGTTCAAACTTTTAACTTTAAACGCTCTGTTCTAGGGCTCCCGGGTTCGATTCCCGGCAGGGTCAACTTTGAAAAATGAACTTTTCAAATTTAGCTCTGGTCTGGATCTGGAAAGTAGTGGCAGGGCACACTGCGTTTCGCAATCATTTGGGCTGCCCGTCTGGTGGCAGTAACCACCCCCTTACAGAAGACCACCCTTAAGTAATAGTATACATGTGCTGTTGTGTTTCGTTGAGTGAGTAAGGGATGCCAGAGCCCATTTCCCTAACCCTTTCCAACCCCATATCCTTAATCCTACTGAAGTCAACAGCGCATTTGCGGAAGCTGTGGCGTTTCTTATGTTATAGGCGACGGTAGCCACCTACCATCAAGTGGACGGTCAGCCTATTTTTAACACAAGTCTACTAGTTTTGTAGGTACGGATATTTCTCACTAACCAGATCCATGATAGGACGTCCACTGTTGGACAAAGGCCTCAACCCTAATTTTCCAAAAGGACCAATTGGAAGCAGCCTGAATCCGCCGCGGCCCTTATCAGGTCTTCTGTCCGAACCTTCCGGCTCCAGCGGCCGTCGGCTCTCCGTACTATGTGCCCTGCCCAGTGCCACTTCAACTTACTAATCTACGGATCTCCTCATTCCGATTCGATCGGGATTACACCCGACCATAGCTCATTGAGCGACGTTGAGCTTTCTTACGAGGCCAATAGTTAGAGACCACGTTTCATCGCCATATGTAATCATTAGCAACACACATTAGTCGAAAACTTTTCTTTTAAGACACTGAGGAATTTTGAAGGAGAAGATATTTCGGAGCTTCCCGAACGCTGCCCATCCGAGCTGGATTCGAAGATTGACCTCCTTCTCGAAGTTGGCTCTACCTAATTGGTACCTAATACCTAATTCATGGTGTATCTAGAGTGTTTTCTCATTAGATCGATCATTGAAAAATATTCAAATAACCTTCATACATTCTCCATCTCATGCATTACAGTGATTCTTAAATGTCAGATCTACCAATATCGAGAATTATGTTGAAAAACTATCACATTGACTTACTGAATACTGCAAGACATCTATATCTTATAAAATGATCTCTAGACGCGAAAGTCAAGATACTTTGAACATTAAAGTTCACACGAATAAACTGACTTAATCTACAAGTCAAGTCAGTCAACTTAGCCTGAGGCAAGTTGTTTAGAATATTTAACATTATAGAAATTCAACCTTATAAGAAGTTGACATTAAAAAGCTGAAGGCTTCTACTGTCAAAATTTTTACTCATTCAGTTACTTTTGCGCCATAAAAGTATATTAACAACAGGAATGTAGTCAAAAAATCATGATTTAAATAAGTTGTGACATTTTCTTCTAGGGACTAGATTAAGTGAAGTAGTGTATCTTAAAACATACTGAATTTTTCTACATTCACAATAACCTCAGTGTCCTTACAAATAGTGTTTAAATAATTTCCACAATTTTTTCCCTGACTGCGTAGTTTATGACTAAGCAAGACCAATGCTTAGCTTATGACTTTGCAAAAGCAAAACTGGTTTTTGGAAAAAACTAGTTTTGCCCCTCCACTACAAAATTTTCATGCGATTCTCTTTTTCTGTTCTGAAATACTTGCCATAAAATTATGAATTATTCTCAACTAACATGACCCCAATAACAACTACGCTATGAACTCGCATTAAAGTGCACCCAACTCGGTCTGTCGAATAAAAATGACTAATGTCCTTTGGAACTAACGTGTTTTGCATTAAGAATTCCCGTCACAATCGGGAGAACACGTAAACTGCAGTCTGCAGACAAAGTTAAACCATTTACTGTGCGGAAAACATATGGGGGAAACCTTATGTGTAGAATCTTTAGTGAAATCAAGACTTACCAACCGCATATTTTTAATGAGACAAACGAAGGTGAAAGTATTTATAATATTACGCTGCTAAAATATCAACCTATACCTACATACACATGTTTATATGGGAATATATAAGATACGTGTATATAAATTTCATTCCTAGATCAAGGAATGGTCCTTGGTTTAGGAATGAAATTTATTCTTTATCCACAAAAGAAATAGAACGTTTCGGTGTGGCAGAATCAACCAAGTTTGAACTTTTCTTCAGTTTCGCAGTTGAGGGTTAGTTTAAAAAAGGCATTATCCTGAGGGGAGAAATTATCTAATACATACCTATAGTGTAAAACAGAATTGTTTCGATTGTTCAAACCATTTATTTCAATTCATTTTCTTGTAGTCTGATTACATATATTTTAAATAGTTTGCCCGAAGACATTGTCCACGAGAAAAATAAAACTATATATAAAAATAAGTTAATGAAATATTATCTGCTTTCTTTAAATTAATTAATGAAATTTAGGTTTAGGTTTAGGTTTTTAATTTAGGTTATATTTATTTTTAAATTTAGTCCTATTTTATTTCTGATGTTTGGTTTGACATCATTAACTTGATCCCACAGACAAACTGCATTCCAGTTTTATGGGACTTTGTAAATATTTTTTGTAATTATTCATGTATAATAAATAAATAAATAATAATAATAATACATAGTAAAAATCGCACGAAACGAGTTGAGCGTTTTGTCGGTTAATGTGAGTGACCTAAGTACACCAATTGTCGGATCTTAATGATGGTGATAATGATGTGATCGTCCATTATTTGTAATAAGTACTTCAAATAAAGAGGCCTAGAAAAACTTAGGCCTAAGAGGTAGGAATTTTGTATTAAAGGACCTACAAAATCTTTACTCTCTGCTAGCAGACTAGCCGTATTCGATTTGTGGATTTGTAAATCACGCATCATTCGTGAAACCGACTTGGATTAAAATCAAGGAATACTTCAGGAAATGCGTTCTCTAATATCAAGTCTTTCTATTCGACACTTCTTATTCAGCATATATAACCAACAAGTACCATTGAATTTACCGTAATCTGGGCTACTGCAGTCGCTTAGATATTAGTTCGGTTAGTGTGGACGAAAAATATATTCAGAACATTCTAATATCGTGAACTTGTAATTGATTAAGTTACAAATAAAACATTAGCGCTTTTGAATATGAAAGATCGTAGTCATCATTTAGTTAGACAATAACTTTATTTATTTTATTCCCAGATACATTTTTCACGCAACCTCTACACTTTTTTTTCAAAAGTAACATCTGTCATGCTAATACTAGAAGCTAACATACATTGCCTTTGTTTTGAACTTTAAAAAAATGAATATTTATAAAACAATTTTTTGAGACAAAATTTTTTTACCACTTTTACTCCATTAATTCAAAAGTAACCGACAATTTTTTATTACATCACTTATAATTGAAACCACTTAGAAATGGAGGAAGTTGTGGAGGTAAATAATTAAGAGAATCCCAATTCATATGATTATTGGAATGAGTCAAACAATCAATCTGTGTGGTTTGACCAGATGCACAAATATTTCCTGGCTTTGGATCTCTGTTGTTGCAGAAACCAGATATTTCTAAAAGGTCATTTGATACGCAATCGTATCGTCCCTTATGAAAAAGACATATAGATTCTGTCACAAAGAAACACTGCTTCTTAACAGGATTTTGTTCAGGTATTTGAACATTAGATTCTGGTCTTATATTAATGTGAGGATACTTATCGCTTAATTTTCTATTATTAGTCTTCTTTTTTAAACAGTAACATCTAAAATGAGAGTCACACGTTAAACTGCTATCGGGTGTTTTGGCAGAATTGACCTCTGACAATGATTTTGATGAGCTGCAGTAATTTTCGGGAAATTCGTGCAGCCAGCCTCTTGTCGTAAATTGTAATTCATCGCAAACACACTTCGTACCATCACAGAATCCATCGTTAGGTCTAGCGTTACACGTTGTGGCAATTGCTTTGTTTTCAGGATACATCAAGAGCCCAATAATATGTTCCGATGGAACATTTATTTTCGTATTCTCTGTAAACACGCCCTTCGAAATTCGTCGTATAACTTTTTCGTCTACTGAAACATAAATATTCCCTGAAGATGTAATTTTCAGTGATCCATACTGTTCTTTTCCTTCGCGTTTTCCGCTCAAAACAATAACTATTTCTCCAGACTCTGTTTTTCTAATAGGAACCAAACCATTAGGGTTACTCGCCAAATAATTTTTCAAATTGTTGATAAATTTTTTCTTCGATTCTTTATCAAGTACAACTGCATAATGATTTGATGGTGTTTTTTTAAGTAGCGCCGAAGTGTCAGAAAATAGTATTTCACTGTTATCAAACCTATTTCTTTTATATAAATTTGAATCACTATTTGATCTTTTATCTGGATATAGTATTTTCCGTGAATTTGTACTATTAATACTTTTGGCAAATGAAGGTATTCTGTTAAGTAATTCCTCAAATTGTCTGGACATATTTAAATGCTCTCTATTAGATACTATTTTCTCTAATGCCTTAAATTCTGGGCCAGTGACCATAACTTTAATATTTCCCGAGTTTGATTTAACTAGCAAAGCATTAAAATTGTCTTGCTTTTCAACCCTTTCAAAGTTAATCATGTAACTATCTGAATTATTTTTGACAAGTCCAACAAAACATCCGACATTATCACCCACATAATGTCGAATTGAATTCTTGTAACTGGTCTCAAACTCTTTATCTAATACAAATATGTAGTTACCCGATGGAGTCAATTCTAGTACTGCAGAAGGTTGTCTCAACTCGTTATCAAAACCTTTTATTTTCACTCGAAAGATGCGTTCATTATATTTAAAAGCTGCAGCCGTTTCATTTATTTCCATTGATTTGAAAACTGGTGGTACTGATACGACCAACAATCCACCTGATGTAGTTTTTCTTAAAACAGAATTCGCGTCTTTATGGTCACGAATCCGAGTTAAATCTAAAGTTAGTTTACCCTTAAAATCCCTTGTTAATATTACGGGGTATTCTCTAGCTTTGAAACATATTTCACCTACAGATTTTAAATTCTTTACGTCAATAGCTACATTTCCGGATAAAGTTTTTGTTAGTTCACAATTTATAAGTCTGTAAACTCCATTCTCGCCATTTACTCTTACTTTCAAATTAGTGTGGCCATGATCGTACATTTCAGTTAATTCTTGTAGAATGGATGGTCTACTTTCTTTAGTATGTAGACATTTCGAATTTGCTTGTTTTTCTTGTGTCTGCTTATTCTTACTACTTTGGATATGCTCTTCGTGTATACTTTTTAACAACACATCTGTCGTTTTATCGTGAAAAATCTCAGCATTTTTGTTATAAGAAATTTTAGACATATCTTTTTCTTGACTAAATAAAAAAATATCTGATTTTATTGAATTTTGAGATATCCTTTTTAAAGAAATAGTTTCATTCTCTTTTGTTATCTCTTTTCTAGAAAGTTGATGATCTCTTTTCTCGAAACTACTAGTAATTTTATTATTAACATTTATTCGGTCTTCGTCTTTTATTTTATTACTGGATGTACTCCCAGAGTGCATATTAGTATTTATCAATTGATGAGTTACAGAAGATAAACTTTTTGAAGCCAAATTTATTTCAAATAAATTATCAGTAGTATCTTTAATTGCAATTTCATTTTTCTGAACTTGAGGTTTCGTATTTAATTCTGTAGTAGCATTAATAGATTCTGTTTGTTTGTGATTAATTTCTAACATTTTTCGATTACCAAAAACATCTACATGACATTTGTGGCTAGTGTCAGATACACTGGCAATATCATGTAGTGGTAAAATATGATTGTTTTCCTTATACTTCTTCACTATTATGACATCTTTACTTTTCAAGGTTTTATCAGCAGAGTTTACGTTTACTAAATAATGACCCGAAACCGTTTTCTTTAAGTTCACCGATAAATTGGGATCTTCCATTAAAGCAATAACGTCATCGTCTAAGGCTAAAACAGTAGTTCCAGATGTAGTTTTAGTTAAATCAACTAAACGATTTTCTGTTTGTATTTTTACTTTTTTTTCATTCACATTTACTTTTTTATCTAGTTCGATACCAAGTTCTGAAACATCTGATGACTCATTTTCTTTATTCAATTTATCAATTTTCCCTTTATTATAATCGATTTTTTTTAAAGAGATGTCATCTTTTTTACTTATATCACCTTCTTTATTTAAGAAAATGACTGGGAAAAATTTCTTATTACGTTCAGTCGATAAGGTTCTTGTTATTTTTTTTCTATCTGTAATTCAGTAAAATACAGTTTATTAACTGACGTGTTACATCCAGTTTAGCGTGGGAGTACAAACTAATAGTACCAATACTTAGTACTTTAAAAATAAATTATTAGAATAATTATTTTTAAACTTCTAATACAAATCTCAATATACAACAGGACCTCATTTATTGGCTTATTGTTACAGTTTCAAATTTATACAATTTTTTTCTCTTTATTTTCTCTTCCAATTCCAAAAATTTATTTTATTATGTAAAAAAAATGTGGCAATTTATATTAAAATGATTTACTGATTACTGATCTCAATTTGAATTTTGTCTTTGATACAACTGCTTTATGAAATCACCTCAATTTAACATTCTCCATTAGAATGTAATTTCTTTAATATTTATATAAGATTATTTTCAGTTATGTTTCCAACGGTATTACAAATAATGATAGTTTCATTCGACATATAAAATTTATAAACATATTTAAATACAAGTTTTTATTTTGTCTCATTTTTAAGAAATAATTTTAACTCTTCAATGAAAGTAAATGTTTTCTTTTTCTTTCGTTTAATTTTTTTGATTAGTTATAATTTCAAAAACTCGGCAACTGCATGCTATGTTTCTTTTCTCTGCAGAGAACTCTTCTGTATCTTGGATGATCCAAAGATATGTTGGCTAAGTCAAATGGTGGTTCTGACAAACAATAAACTAAAATTCAATAAAACCACCTCATGCATTATAAATTTTATTGAATAAAACATTTAACAATTTACATGCATTTTAAAATTATGAACAAAATTAGGTTTCATAGTTTTGTTAGCATTTTTCAGCAGACTCTTTGGTTATGATAGTATAACTTACTCTCTCTATGGGTGGCACATCTGTATATTGTCCAATGACTTCTTCTATAATCCTTTCTCGTGAATAACTTTTACCATCTAAAATAACGAGAATTCTATCTGAACCCATTGTTTTATATATTCAATATTAACTTTGTACTCCCACGTATCTCTAACTACTTTAATATTATGTGATTCTCATACCTGCTTTACCCAGTGTTTGTTTACATTTAGTGCATTTCTGGAAGAAAAATAAAATAATAAATATTTTCTCAACCAAAGTCATTATTGTAAAATTTCAGTACTAATTATAAATGTTTTTTATTTTGTAATGCTTCAAGCCTAACAAATAGTATTATTTATTTTGTGAGATCATTAGAAGCTTTTTTCTGTGCGGATGGATCAATTACTCGTTTCTCCTCAACTTCTTTTGCAACACTGAGAATAGACTTTATTAAAACTATTAAGTATTTCATTAAATTTCACAACAATTTGTACAATTGTCTGAAAAAATTAAATAAAGTTATACAAATCTCTCACCTCATCCTCAACTTTAGTGGGTTCAAGTAAATTATTAACAGGAACGATTGGGGTCCGGAGAGGTTCTGGTCCCAGGACGCACTGAGCAGCTCTCATGTTGCGTGGGAATTTCGCAGTTCGGTTGCACGGTTCGCTATTCCACGTCACCTCAGTGCCCACATTGCTGTCCACTGCATGCATCGCACAGTCCACGCCGCATGACGTCACTTCTTTGTATGGACATTCCTTCACTTCACCCTACATCACAATAAAATATAAATGTATAGTATTGCAAAGACATGACAACATTTCGTCACAACTTGAATCTCGATAATTTTGTTGTCTGACTGAAGCGCGTAACCGCACCTATTAGTTGACTATAATTATAAACCTATTTTATATAATAATCTTAAATAAATAATATTATTATTATTAAGTTATCTTCGATTTACTTTCGCAAGTAGGATTTTCAATATTCCCTTCGCACGTATAGATTACCACATACTTATATATTTTGTATGTTATTTTAAAAATAACAAAACGGGACAAGTGCGAACTGAACTCGCGTGAAGACGGTTCCGTGCGATGTCACCTATCCGCACAATATTGAGTGATTTACCATGTTATTTTAATATTATGGACTTCTTATAGGTTTTCCTATAATATATAAGTAGAAAACTAATTTCTGTATTTTTTTCAAAATTTTAGGTTGAGTAGTTTCGGAGATAAAGGGGCGGAATGGTCAATTTTCGTCTATTTTCTTGAATAACTTGAAAACTGTTTATTCTAAAATTACAAGAAAACACATTTAAGATCTTCACAATGAGACCTTCTAATTGATATGTCACACGATGCAGTTTTCAAATATATTTTTTTAATTTTTCACCTTCCCCCCAAAAATGACCTCCCATATACAGATTTCATTTATTCACGTCACATCTCTGCATTTGGGTCACAGAAATTGATATGTGTACCAAATTTCAACTTAATCGGTCTAATAGATTCTCAGATAATTGACTGTGAGCGACGGACAGACGGACACACGAGTGATCCTATAAGGGTTCCGTTTTTTTTATTCGGACGTACGGAACCCTAAGAATAATTAAAAAGGTTGTAATTTGTAGAAATTAAACGCAAAAAGAAATTAACTAACAACGTTATCCTCAGCATCAGTGGTGGAAGGGCAAGAATTGGGATCATGCGGCGGCGGAGGTGCTTTCTTCATACAGATGCAAGTTTTTGGGTCTCCTGGACAATTACATTCTTTCATACCACCCCAACGTGCGCAAGATTCCTATTTGGTAACAAAACATTTTAAACTCATTGCGGCTTAATTCATAAATTCATCAAGTCCTTTATACATTTGATTGCATAACATTGGATAAAAAGGCTTAGGCTCATAAAACTCACTTTCCCGAAATGTGCACTTTTTCTAAAAGTACACTCTTTGGGAAAGTGCATCTTCTGAGATAATGTGCTCTATTTGAGAAAGTATTCCTATTGGGAAGTGCACTTTTTGAGACTTTTTGCACCTTCCGAGAAAGTGATCCTTCTAAACAATTGTACATTTAGAAAAAGTGCACATTTCGGGAAAGTGAGTTTTATGAGCCTAACCGATAAAAATAAAGCAATATTGGGTAATTTTTTGTTAGCTACACTTATAGTTTCACTAAGTACAAATATTGAGCACATTACACATCATATACCGTTTAAGATGGTTAATGTGTAAATTTAATGGCCTCAACTTATTTATGAATTTCGCTTTTTAAGGTGGCGCTGTACGAGCGTGAGAACTCAGTAATAGGTATTTGAAAGAATTTGTTGTCTCAACTTACTATAATGCGAATAACCGAAGACAGAATGCGACGCAACACACTCGCGCCACTTCACTTATTCGACTCGCGAAAATAATGAAACAATTCCAATATTTTAGAAAAAAAACCTTTATAGATGGTAGCTACAGACATCCTAATTTCAAATGTACATTATAGTTAGGATGTGATTACAAGAATTCAACCCGCAAAAATGTCACAAATTATAAATTAATTATACTAGAAATAAAATTAATTTCAATTTTTTGCTACGATGCAAACCTTCATATTATGTCCCAAAAAATTCACATTTTTTTATGTATTGCTACGACTTATAATTAATGAGTAATCATGGAATTACGTAGTATGGAATAAGTAAGAACTGTTCGAGTTGGAAAGTGCCCTCTTAATATTTTCAACACTTAACTTTTTTTAACTGGCTTGTTAGAAATAAAATTATTGTATACCTTCCTAGCTCCCACTTCTTTGTCTTCCTTGGGCGTCTTCGTAACTTTGACGTGATCCAAGCAAAGCATCAACTGTTTGTATGACTCTTTGTCCATCTAAACGAAAATATTTACATGAAATTATTTTTATTATTATTAGTTATAAATATTTAAAATCGGTTCTTCAATCACTCACCTCACACCTAGTCTTAACAGCACCTCCAATAATGGTTAAGGTCAAATTCTTCTTCACAGCATTCATTACAAAATCTTTTACAATTTTCCTTGTTTTATCATCCAATTTCCCATTTCTACTTCTTCTGAGAGCCTGCAGTACAGTGTTTGCGACAGCTTTTCCGGGACCAGTCTTCGATTTTCTTTCTAATACTGTGTACATATTTTGTAACACGTTATCTATAAAATTTTGTTTGACACTCATGCAAACACAATCCATCGTGTGATCCGGACTGCAGTGTCCTTCTTCGTAATGGCATTTCTTTTCTTTCTGACATCTTGGACAATCTGTACAAAATTTGCGAAAGTCGACGGTGTCAGTGCATTCGTGACATCTAATACACTGTGATTTGTAATTCGAGATCTCCTCATCAAGTTTCTTCAATTCATCGATGACGGATTTCTCTCGACCCTTGCACACATCTCTGCACTGATCGAAGTTTTTCCTTAGATAATCAATTTCGGCTATTACGCCTTGTTTCTGTATAACAACGGTTCTTTAGAACAATTTTATTTTCTTCTAAAATATATTATGGTAATTTATCCTAAGGTTTCACATTGATAGCACACATTATTTATCCATTATAGACCCTAGATAGTTCTTAATCGTACAACGCAATAAACAACGTAACCTTTGTCGTGGTATATAGTTGTACATATATTGTAGTGCTAGGCACACTGCGTTTCGCAGTCATTTGGGCAGCCCGTGTGGCGACGATAACCACCCCTCTTCAGAAGGCGAAAAAACAGCATGTCTGCTGTTGTGTTTCGGTGAGGGAATAAGGGATGCCAGAACCTATTTCCCTACCCGTCCCAATACATTATCATTCTATGGTGCATCCTACTATGGTCGACAGCGCACTTGTAGTACCTGTGGCGTTGCTTGTACGTATATTATAGGCGTCGATAGCTACCGATCATCAAGTAAACCGTCAGTCGGTCTGTCGATCTTAAATTTAAAAAGATACCTACGAAAATCTTAATCTCAAATAAAATTAAGGAACCTAAAATTTTAACAAGGGCAACATTAACCATGTATAGAGAACATTATTTCTACTAATTCCACACAATTAACTGCCTACAAAACCATATAACACAAGTTCACTTTCTGTAGTTTCGCTTTGGAAAATTTTTATTGTACAAGCTATAATTAAAAAATATAAATTACCCCCAACTTTCTATCAAACCCAAACACGCTATATCTGCTGCAAGTTGTTGAGGTGTTGGGTACCTCGCGGACTACTTGGTGCTGCAACATCAGTTCAAGGTTACCATGTCATGGAAATATCGAGGTAACAGTATACCAAATTTTCACATCAGTCGAACCTGTGTAAGTTAGTGAAATTCCTTAATCAACTAGAAAATGAGCTGATGATCTTCAAACATCTGAACAGATCTAAGTTACAACTTGGAACCACCTCGATCACGTCAGTTTTTAAACAAAAAAAGGATTAAAATCTGTTTTTCCGTTTGCGAGCTGTGATGCCATAGACATACACACAGGTACACAAACCCGCTGGTCAAACTTATAACACTCCTCTTTTGCATCGGGCGTCGGGGGTTAAAAATAGCAAAAACTAGTAAACTAGGTTCAAAGGATATTGCTAACTTTATGAATATATTTGTAATCTAACCTCAACTTCAATGTTTTCGTTCTCAAGTTTCTTTAATAGTAAAACATTGCAAATCTTCTTTATCTCCTCTCTAGCTTCTTTAACATATTTTGTACCGTCTTGCTCTTTACTTCTCTTAATCTTGTTCTCTCCTGACACTTCCGCTTCAAGGCGACTAATTTCACCTTGCATCGCAGTTATTTTCATCTAAAATTTCGTTTTATCCACATAAATGTTTTCATAATTATGTAATATAATTATATATGTTCATGTTTCATACTTTGTTTAATTTAAAGATCATTTATCTTTGCGTCAGCCTCCCTAACTTCGGATCTAGTTAAGTCAAATTAGTAAGTAGTAGATTAAAATGGTCTATAATCTTCAAACTAACTATTATTATACTTTTAAATATTAAGAGGATTATGTATTGAAAATTAAAACTACGAAAGAGTGCTACATTTTATCTCAGTGTCCATATCATTTTCTGCGCAGTTACTACTACCCTCACTTCTACTCACTTGTGACGTTTGTTTCTTTGAAATGAGAGATCTTTTAGCTAAGTCCGCCTCGTGTCGGTTACTTTCACACCTCTTCTTCAAATCAGCAATTTCTGAGTCCAAACACTTTAAATCGCTCGTCTTCTGCTCAATTTTCTCAGCAAGCTCCAGTTGACATTTTACGACGCCATCAACTTGCGACTCCAGGTCTTTCTTGTGCTTACGCCATTTGGAGGCACTGGCTTCTATTTCTTTTAACTAAAATATGCAATTGATGCCAAATATAGTACCTAGATATATTATTTTGGAAGCATTGCAATGAAGGTATATTTGGTGAATACGCAATTATTGATTTTATTTTGTAATAAAACCAGCGAAACAAGGGTCGAGGGTAGACGCTGAATTCAGGCTGCTTCTGACCGATTCTACTTGTAATAAATTATTATAAGGGAGGCCTAATACCAATAGTGGATGTCCTACGGCAGAGATGATTATAATTACTATGCTAAGCGCAAAACTTGAGATTGGATGGTGGTCGTTTTTTTTTTAATTTATTCTTTTCAAATACCTTGAAATCCGAGGAATTTTCTTGTGAAGAGAAAAATTAGGAAAATGCGGGGAAAAACATAAAAAATGCAATTTTTATTTTTCCAATCCAAAATTCCTACCTAAAAATTCAAACATTGAAACGCCAACATATTTAAATTAAATATCAGTTGCCACAGCGATATTTAATTTACAGAACGGCGTCTGCATATGCTCAGCTGAATTTTATAAATTCACACTATTTTAGCTAAGGTAAGCATTTGGGGTCCCTGTTGTTGCTTGTGCATTAAGCTCCACTGTAGGACACTTCTTCTCACAGGTTTTCCAAGATTGTCAGTCTTCTGGGACACGCAGGTTTTCTCGCCATGTTTTCCTTCGCAATCTCCAAATTTTATGCAAGTATTTAAAGAGATTCAATACTTACCTGTAATTATTTAGTTCCATTTAGCAAATGTATGTCGACATCAAATTCTACTAATTCTATTACCTGTTTTAAAAGACTCTTTTGTTTCTCGTTGGATTCTGCAATCTTCTTTTTGTAAGCTTCTTCCATGCAAGACCACATGCAGTCGGCTTCCTTCATTAATTTTGTGGCTTCCTTTTCCCTTTGCTCTAAATACTGAATCTGCTCTTGGAGCTGTTTCTCTGTTTGCATCAGATCGTGTAATCTTACACTGCATTTCTTGTCAAAGGATGCCGCCTTTAAATGAGGAATTTTTATTTATTTAATTATGTCACTGTTCCAACGATCTAACACTTTTTAAAGCATTTTCTGATTAAAAAGTTATGTTACACCGTATATTATTAATTATAAAAATTAAATATCAAAATATTGAATAAATTAAATTAAATTAGTAGAATATTCAAAGAAAAATCAGTTCTAGATAAATATTAAAAAATTTCCTACCTCCTTAATATTACACAAAACTTTACTCAGAGGCAAGGCGTCGACGCTTTCACTTGATGCGAAAGATTTCTGGACACTACAACATTTTGTACTGTCCTCTTTTGATGTAGAGCCTTGGGTACAGCAAAGGCTAAAATGAAAATAATTTAAATTAGAAAGTATGGTACTTGTACAAAAACATTTGATTAGGAGATGGAAACAATGTTTATAGAACAAAAATTAAAGTTTTATTTATATTTTTGTTTTCTTACGTAAAGGTCGCCAGGCAGAGTGGTAATCCACTTGATGGCTACCGTCGCCTATTACAAAGCAAGTAAGCACGTCAGGATAAGGGATAGGAAAATGTACTCTGGTATCCCTTAATCACTCACCGAAAGGGGGTGGTTACTGCAGCCAGATGGGCTACAAAGCGTCCGCCACTACTAGCAAGTTTCAGACCTAAGCCAACTATGAAGAGTTCATTTCCAAAGTTGGCCAAACCTGGAATCGAACTCGGGACCCCCAGACAGAACACTAAGGCAAGCACCTTATTTACTCGACGTGTGCGCTCGACAATTCTATGGACATTCTCTACAATTTTATTGTACGAGAAGTCGTGTCGTAGAATCCGATGTCATGTCTCATCTTTTTTCCTTTTTCTTTTGACAGGTTCTTACCAAGAATGTAATCGTTATTAAATACCTCATCCACACGTTAATAAATGTTCATACCCATCCTGGATAGAAACTCCTAGAGAGTAAGATCCCAGGCATGCCAGTAACAGCTTATTTTATAAATGACAAAATGTTGTGAATCGAGTAGTGTTCCTATGTATATGTATATATTTGTTAAAGGCCTATTTATATATATTTGTTATAAAATACTATTACAAAATAATATTCAGCACTGACAGACGCTTTTCATTCTGCAGCGTGTCGCACGTCGCATGGACACGCGACCGGGAGCACGCGGTACAATACGCAGCCGGCGCAATTTGCATTATATAATCGGCGCAAATTTTCTTGGGCTCTGTCGATATCATGTGTCAAATAACCGATTTTTGGATATTTGTGAGGCATTGCGACGCAGAGGCGAGCCACGGAATGAGCGAGACGCAGTGATAACATTTGTACAAGAGAGGAAGCAGTTGCGATTTTGCAATTGTACATGCGCAAAAGAAAGACGCCTGCTCAAGGTCAGAGCCCAACAAGATTTGCGGCGATTATACCAATAACGGGTTTCATTATGCCGCGTGCTCCCCGGTCGCGTGCCCGACGACACGCTGGGCTCTTAAAGCGTCTGCCAGAAGTTTTGGCCCACGGGAAGTATCTGGCAGGGTTGAATACTATTTTGTAATAATAATCTACAAAACATAATATGTTATACAAAACATAACATGTTTATATATTATATAAAAATCAGCCTTTAGAAAAATTTAGTCCTATTTTTACTTACATTTCTCACCTGATAGCTCTAAATTGGCCGTCTACCCAACTTATCAGATACGTATATGTTCAAAGTACATGTTAACACCACTTGAATCACCATATTTTGTCATTTATAAAATAAGTTATGTCTGGTATGCCACTATTTGCTTCAGCATCGACAGTAATGTCTTACTGTTCATCAGCATCACCATTCACCATCCTCATCTCACCCGTAGGCCGTCCGCTGCAGTACATACAGACATAGAATGTAGTGTGTTCATAGGTATATCAAAAAATACAAAAAAATTACTGTTTCATTCTATTTGCAGTTTCCTTTTTATTCTGTTCTGCTAATTCATTAGCCATATAACATTGGATATTGAGCCTTTTGTTAAAGTCACTGCTCTTCGGATCTAGGCCCATACGCTGTTGGACTGCTTGCTGTAAAAGATATTGTAACTATTAAAAATAAATTTTAAAAAAAACTTAAATAAATAATAATTTATTGTCAAGGCTTTAAGATTGTTCGAGTTTATATCTCTATTCTCTCGCTATATTTTATCCCACTATCTTTTATTCTACTTTGATGGGTAGGTAACTACAAGTGATGACCATATCCTTACATGGTCATAAATTGTAGTCGCTGCCCGCGTCTGTCTGTCTGTATGTTCTCTAACTCTTCCTAAACCACGCAACGAATTTTGACGCAGTTTTCATTAATGGAAAGAAACCTTAAACGAGGAAGGTTTTATATATAATTTTCAGAAAAAAGTTGCTCCCATCCGAAGTCGGGAGCGGGACTCGGGAGTATATACTATTATAATCAGTTTATGTAATACTCCATCCTCAGTAGATAATAATAAATATTCCAAGTGTCTAAATTATTTTTATTGCAGATATATGTTAATTGTTTATAGTCGCTTAGGGACACCCTAAGCGCTCTTATGAAGGAGACTGACTACAAGGCTGATAACCAACTTATACAAAAATATTTACAAGAATAAGTCTGTATTCCTATTGATTCATGACTGTATTATATCTTTGTAAATATGACGGGCCTTACAAAATTTATAACTTATATAAATTTAATTACATAATATACAAATAAACATACAAACTTTACCTCTTAATAATAATTATTAGTAAAGAGTACTCATTATAGTGTAGGTACACACCTACTACTCAACAGTAAAGATTTAATGAGTAGAGTATAATGAGTAGTATAAAACAAACTATAAAACTATGTCGTATAAATAGGTAGAGGACTAGATATTCTTATCTGTAGGACATACTTTATACTGTAACTCCTAATATTAAATATTTTTAACCATATACTAATTTGGTGCCCACAGACTACTATGTAGGTGGGTAGTAGTCTGTAATCACCAAACTATGTACTAAAAACATTACTTATACTTTCATCAAATACCAAATAAACTTACTGTTAGGTTGCAATCTGGATTCTCCTTCAAAATACTCCAGAACTCGCACATGAGTTTCACTCCCACGTCATCGCCAGCTTCATGGAGGCTGTCATCGATGGAGTCACGTCTCGAAATAGCTGTGTTTAGCTCATTTATTAAATCATCAAGAGCTCTGTAGCGACGTTGCAAGCAACTGGGCACTTCAGGCATGTTATTACTAACTCATTAACCAATGACCTCAAAAAAAAAACACGGGATTAAATAACGTATAACGTACAATAACTATGATAAAGTAATTATAAAGGTTTTCTAAACATATCAAATAGGCTCCGATTCGCTTTAATTAATCATATCTCTATATATAAAAATGAATCCTTATTTCCCTTGATCACCGCATCACGGGTAGATCGATTTTGATTCGGTTTTCACTAATGGAAAGGAGGATAAACGGGGAATGTTCATATATATAAAAATTGCGCCCCGGGCGAAGCCGGGGGCAGGTCACTAATAATTTATAATAATCATACAAAATCATATAAAACACTAACTTTGCCTCGACCCTGTGATTACACTCATTAAAATATAAGTAGAGGCTCATCAAAAAAGACTACACCATCATGTCAATCTTGAAGCTATTCAGCTTCTCGATATTACAAATATAGTTAGAAATTGAAAAGGACAAAACCTTTTGAATCAATTTAGTAACAAAATATAGTGATACGTAGTGAAGTTAATGCTACTTACAAAGAACACAATGTCCTCCCCTTCGTGGTAAAGGACTTAGTTAGTAATCAATTTATTAATTTAGGTTTAATTTAAATTAGTCATTAGCATTACGACTAGATTGTAATATTTGTATTCATAAAAGGATGTACTTTCCCAGCTCAGATTTAATAAGAACTGAAGACAGAATTTTACGGACAACATAATGAACATAAAATAGGCTGTTTATAATGATTGACATCGACATAACTATACAGCTCTATAATATAAGAAAGCCTCAAAGGTGCTAACCGACTGTGCCCGAGGTTTAGACAACCAAGGAGTGTCATAATTTCTAAATTATTTCCAATACCAACATAGGACTACATAAGTACTTAATTAAAGAAAATCTTAAAAGGAAAACTACTAAGATTGTAAAAATGACTAACCTACTCTCTAAATAAAACCATGAAACCTAAGAAACGAAAGATATTCACATTGTCTTTGCTTTTGAAAATTATTATTTCACGAAAAATTTTACATGCTATAGTATTCCGAAACTGACATTGCTTTTGCTAAAATTTGACAATTACCTAGTCTTGTGTATTTATTATTTTTTTATGCGCCTTTAGAAGTTAATGCAAAAAGGTTCAAATTCGTTGAATTCTTGAAAATATACGTCACCTATGTACTTCTGATTCTGATAGTTTTGTTATCAGCTTGGATTTTATGTTAATGCTATTGTAGCTTAGACGGTTACATAGCTTCATTTGAAAAAACTCTTCGGTAAATAAAACACATACTACTTACCTACCTATTTTATGATTGGTTTGTGAGAGGGTGGGTAATTGGTAATACCTACGTAAATCCGTGTTTCAAATATTCAGTACTATATTATTGGCATTTGATTTTGTTGTGGAAGCCATTTCCATATAAATATAAACCTCTCAACAGATTTATAGGCAAGTAAAGTTTTTTTATGTAAAGATCGGCAGACAGGCTGACGGTTCACTTGATGGTAGGTGGCTACCATCGCCTATAACACAAGCAACGCCAAAGCTGCTGCAAGTGCACCGCCGACTACAGTAGGATTAAGGATAAGGGATTGGGAGGGGATAGGGAAATGGGCTCTGGCATCGCTTACTCACTCACCGAAACACAAATGCACACGTGCTGTTATTTCACGGTGGTCTTCTGTAAGGGGATGGTTACTGCCGCCAGACGGGCTGCCCAAATGACTGCGAAACGCAGTGTGCCCTGCCACTACTTTCTAGATCCAGACCAGTGAAATTTGAAAAGTTCATTTTTCAAAGTTGACTCTGCCGGGAATCGAACCCGGGAACCCTAGAGCAGAGCGATAAGGCAAGCCTAACCACTCATTCAACGGCCTCGTCAAGTATGCCAAAGTATTATGCAAGTATGTCATAACTATACTTTAAGGTGGCGCTGTACGAGCGTGAGAACTCAGTAATAGGTATTTGGGAGAATTTGTTGTCTCAACTTACTATAATGCAAATAACCGAAGACAGAATGCGACGCAACACATTCGTGCCATTTATTCAACTTGCGAAAATAATAAAACATACGCCAGCAATTCCAATATTTTAGAAAAATCTTTATAGATGGTAACTATTGACATCCCAATTTCAAATGTACATTATAGGTAGAATGTTTCGATCGAAAAATATTTTAGGATTTTAGTCAGTAATTACAAGAATTCAACCCACGAAAATGTCACAAATTCTACACATTTTAGAAATTAATTATACTACATATAAAATTTATTTCAGTTTTTTGTTGCGATGCAAACCTTCATCTTATGTCCCAAAAATGTGATATTTTTTTATGTATTGCTACGACCTATAATTTGTGAGTAATCATGGAATTACGTAGTATGGAATAAGTAAGTTGTTCGAGTTGGAAAGTGCCCTCTTAAGTATAGTTATAACACTAAATATAAAAGTAATGTTTATAAAATGACTCCCAACATGTACACTACCTACCTACCATTAACGATTATTTATCACGGCGAAGTTTCACGACTAGGTACTTATACATTCGTAGAGCTATTGCTTTTGTGCACGCATTAACTTGTCTATTAACGATGCCACCGAATCTCAAACAATCGCTTCGTGAACAAATCATTTCAAGCATGAAACTCGATCCAACAAAGTTCATAATAGCAAAGTGGCACTAAAGTAGATACGCTCTCGAATGTCTGAGTAGTAGGTATCTGTTCATCTATCTATTCATGAATATAAATATAAAATTTAATGAAATAAAATAAAATAAAATATATTAGGGACATTACAAAAATAAAGGATTGTGTCATTGTTTGGTCTCAGCTGGTGCTCCAACCAGATACCGCCGGTGCACAAATATTATGCGGCAATTAATACTACGCGGAAGTCGGCGTACCCAGCAGTCTCGGTAACATTTAAATAAATAAATCAATTCAACTTCTTAAACAAAGAATAAACAATTTTATTTATTGATATTAATTTCGACATAATGGTCGAAATTAATATCAATATGGTCACGGTTCAACATAAGCAAAATTAAGCATCAGAACCAATAGTCAATGCACAAAATTTGGGGAATTTAAGTAGGTAGTTATGTATATTCTTTGCAAGAGTGTATTTACAGTGAACATGGTCATTGGTCACATACATAGTTGTGACAGTTGATCTTAATTGTGACCTTTGAGAGTAGAGGTAAGGAAGATGTACGTGAAAAAGTGTTGCTTTTCAAGTACAGACAGAGTCGAAGTGTTGCAAAATAAATAGGCACTGTAGTAGCATTTTATTTATGGTGGTTTCATAAACTACGAGACGAGTATGCAACAAATACTTAAGTGTGAAGTATGCTGAGTGGGGATATTAATATTCCCACTCAGCACACTCGTTTTAACTCGCTCATTTTATACCAAACATGACCAAACCCCAATGCTACATAAGCGCCATTCGGGTAAATTTATGAATCACCATTAATAATTTTAATGCTTGTAGCTTGCCAGTTTTTCAGTTTACCACCCATGTATGTCGGTCCTCCTTACCTCTACCCTCCATGGTTGTGAGAATAGAGGTAAGGAGGACTAGACTATATTGGACCACAAGCCAGATACAAATTTCGTCAATCATTTGCTCTTGGGCGATAACTCGTAAAATGCTTGTGAGAATTATTATTCTCTTGTTGTGAGTGGCAAAATGCATGAAACTTTGTAAACATCGTAAAAAAATTTTAGTCATTCCTGCCGATTGAAATATTCATCAAATTATAGTAACCTAATATCTTGAAGAAAAAAATCAGCTGATTATAAAATGATGGATTATACGTCAGTTGATAACATAAACATGAAAAAAAAAATCAGTTCCTCTCAGTGGAAAATTTTCAGATGACAGTTCATATGCTGTTATGAAAAAATAAAAATGTCAGCTGCCTTATATCGCGGCGGAAACATTGTCAGCTAATGACCTGAAAGGTGTAACGCAAAAATCAAACGGGAGCATCTATCGCCAAATTATTTTCATGACCTTGGTCTCTCTCGCCCGATAATTCGTAAAATGCTTGTGAGAGTTTTCGCCCGAGAGGAACTTGGTCATGGAAATCTGTTGCTGGCTTATGAACCAATGAGTGGTAAACTAAAAAACTAGCAAGCTATAACCATTTCATAAGCTATAACCATCGACAGAATGGCGCATGTGTAGCACTGAGGTTTGGTATGAAGTCTATGAAAGTAGCAAGTTCATGAAACCACCTTAAATACATAAAATACTACTACAGCGCCACATATCAATGCTACTACAGCACCTCCTATTTCTTGGTGTCCGATGAACACTTTCTCGTGTTACGAGTTAGTCCTCCTTATCTCTTATTTCCATGGTTGTGACATATCAACGATTATAATATTTGCGCCTGTGTAATCAGTTATCTTAGGTACAGACTAATACAACATCTTTGAGTTATCTAGTTATCTATTGTAAATATGTCACTGTCATTGTCATTTATCGCATGACATGTTTTTTTATATCGGTTGACTTTCCGTTTCCGTACGCTCCGTATTTTTTTATAAGTTTGTTTACCTTCTTACATCGTAAATAAATATCTATAGTAATATTATGATAAATACAAACATAAAGGGACGCGGGAATCACCCTCCGTATTATTAACCGCCATATTTGAACTCAGGCAGGCGTGGATAATCGGGCGAGGAGAATGAAACGCAACGTTGGGCCACACGTTGTAATTCCACACGAAACACGTTAATTAACATAAAATAGGTCTTTGATTGTATTGTCCACTAGTTAGTTACGCTAAATCGGACGACACTCCACCAAACACGTAGCTCAAATCTCTGATATCACCTCATTGCCTTCCGTTCTCGTATCACCCGGCTACTATGACATCATCCCCATCTGCTAGCGTTTGGTGTCGTGTCAAAGTCAACAGCAAGTGACAGTAGTCCGCTTCCGCTGTCCAGTTGACAAGTAACAGTTTTCATTGTTGTTTATTCTCGATATCAATTGATATTAAACGCGCCGTCACGGCCAGACTGACATGCGCACGTCCTCGCGCGCTTCTCGCCTCCGCTTCGGTCTATGTTTGGTTAATCTGCAAAGAAAGAAAAGAATCCATCTGGCTCACCATATTCACTATGCTCGCCCTATCCTGACTTACTAGATATAATTTCACACATACGTACTCACGCGAGCGCATTTACCCTTCATTTGGCCTCATGCAAATGAAATTAACTCGAGGTGTCCCTTCGACCAAGACTCGTCATCTCATATGACGACATGGACCGGACGGCCTCGCAGTCGTGCAAATGCAACTAGCTCGAGGTGTCCCTTCGACCAAGCTCGTCATCTCATATGACGACATGGACCGGACGGCCTCGCAGTCATGCAAATGCAACTAGCTCGAGGTGTCCCTTCGACCAAGCTCGTCATCTCATATGACGACATGGACCGGACGGCCTCGCAGCTTTCCTTGGTGTACACATTATGATATTTGACCTCGTGCAAATAACATTCACCAGATGTTATTTGTACATCTGGTGCAAATCATCATCTCATATGATGGCTGCCGCTACTAACATGCGACCCAAGAACAGTTTGGCAGAACCCATTTCATTTAGATAGGCACAATGTGCGCCGCCACTTACTTAGATTTGGGAAATCTTCACAGTCTGACGCTGAAAAGGTAGCAGAGCTGGCGGTCGCAGTGTGTGAAGTAGAGACCGATATCGTGTCGCTATCATCGTCGGATGATACCGTTCCATCCGTATGACCTAGACCCGCCATCTCGGCCACCTCTTCATTATTATTTGCTACTATAGTAGCGACTTCTTGTAGGCCGTCAAAGCCTCTAGGCACTAAACGCAAATTCTCGTGTGCGAATTTGTAGGTTCTATTAGACCCGTCAATGTTTTTTAGTTCGTACCTATCATTATCTAATACTTTGGTAATGGTAAAAGGGCCTTTGAATTTTTTGTGAAGCTTGGTCTGGCTGCGCTCATTGTTTTTTACAAAGACGTATTCGCCTTTGGAGAAAGATTTTACTACAGCTTTGCCTATGTTGAACCGTTTTACTTCAGACAGTGCTGCTTTCTCTATGTTGTCAGCAGCCTTTTGTCTTATTGTGTCTAGGTCGGAACGAGGAGCAGGATCTACACTAGGGGCTATTTTGGTCATACCTAGAGATTGAGCCGTTATTCCGAACATGAGTTCTGTGGGTGTGTACCCCGTGACCCGGGACCTTGTACTGTTTAAAGCTAGTTGTACATCAAGGAGTTCATCGCGCCATATTCTATTGGGATCATTCTCAACGATAGTGAGTAGACTTTTAAGGGTGCGCATAACTCGTTCAACCTGACCGTTTGCTCTACTAGCGCCGGTGGCGATGAGATGAAGTTCTATAGAATGGTCGCTACAAAATTCTTTGAACTCTGTACTTACATAGCATCTGCCTTGATCGGCTATGATGCGCTTCGGGGCACCAAAAAGACACACAGCCTTTTTTAGAGCTTTGATCGCACTTGTCGAGTCTAGGGAGGAAGTATACTCGAGGAGAGTATACTTAGTGAAGGCATCGATGATTACCGAAGCATATTCTTTTTGGTCGCTTTTGCCGCTTAGTTTGCCAGTGGTATCGATATGAATAGTATGCCATGGGATAGGGTTCTTTGGAATGGGGTGAAGTCTTACTTGAGTAGCACCGGAGAGGCCTTTGGACGCTTTGCACACAATGCATGAATCCACAAACTTACGAACCGACTTTGACATCTGTGGAAACCAGTATTGTTCGTAGAGCTTATCTAGGGTTTTCTCCGGGCCCAAATGCTTTATCTCCGTATGAATATGATTGATCAGAGTCCACGTGAGAGAGCGTGGTACGACGGGAAGCCAGTAACTGCTCTTATTTCGTTCAATTTTCCTGTAAAGTATTCCCTTTTGGACGTCGTACGTGTGCGCTATAGCCTCAGGAAGTTCTTTGTTTTTGTGCTTTTCAACCAAGTCCTGAATCTCACTGTCTCTCTTTTGTTCCACGGTCAGCCAGTTCTGATGGAGTTCCACGAACTGGACTGGTTTGATCTTAACGGAGGAACCAGATTCATGGCACCCTCTCAAAGGTTCGGCTAGTGGATTTCTGGAGAGGAAGTCAGCATGCCCCATGCTGCTGCCTTTTTTGTGAATTATGTCGAAATCGTAGGCCTGGAGGATGGCCCACCACCGGTGAACGCGAGGTGTGAGGTCAGTTTTGGACTTTGAAGCCTTTAGCGAGTTGCAGTCCGTGAACACTGTAAAATGCTGTCCGTACAGGTAGTGCCTAAAGTGTTCAACAGCGCGAACGACTGCTAGGGTTTCTAGCTCGTACGAATGATAGCGAGATTCGGCATCTGTCGTTCGGCGGCTGAAGTAAGATATTACGTGTGGTAAATCACCTCGTCTCTGTATCAGTATCGCGCCGTAACCCTCTGAGCTTGCATCTGTGTGAAGCTCCATCGGTAGTTTTGGGTCGAAAATCGTTAGTACCGGTTCCGCGGTCAGAACGCCAATTATCTTCTTGTGAATAGCGTCATGCACACTTGTCCATGTTATCGGTCCTTTTAATTTTGTCAGTGGATATAGTGGGCCTACCAGACTAGTGTAATTGGGGATGAACCGCCGAAAATAGGACGTAAGACCTAAAAATTGGCGAACCTGAGTTGCGGTTCGCGGTGCAGGAGCATTCGCCAGAGCTCGTATTTTCTTGGGATTTGGGGTGACCTCGCCACATTTTATGGCAAAGCCTAGATAGTCTACTTCCTTTTTCATGAACTTGCATTTGCGTATGTTTAATGAGAAACCCGCTTCAGATAGAGCCTTCAAAGTCCGATCTAAGCGCTCTAAGCCTTGTGTAACATCGTCAGAATAGCAAAGGACATCATCCATGTAAGCTAGTGCTACGGTGTCCTTTAGGGGGCCTAGCGCCTTGTTAATGCACCTTTGGTAGACTGAAGCTGCATTACGCAACCCAAATGGCATGGCCAAGTATTCGTACTGGCCTTCGGGGGTCACAAACGCCGTGCGCGCCACGCTATCGCCCTCCGGGTCCATCAAAATCTGATGATAGCCGGATGCCATATCTAGCGTGGAGAAGAAACACGCGCCGTGAAGTCGATCTATTTGTTCATCAATTATAGGCAAAGGGTAATGTTCAGGGCAAGTGTTGGAGTTCAGTTCGCGATAGTCGACGCACATTCTATCGGAACCATCCTTCTTTTTTACGAGTAGTATCGGGCTAGCGAAGGCAGACGCACTCTCACGAATCACACCCGCTTCTAGAAGTCTTTCTACTTTATCCCTAACTACCTCTTTTTCTGCGGGGGATAATCTATAAGGACGTCGCTGCACGGATTTATTCGGGTCTATAAGGTCTATGCGCATATACCCGGTGGTAACGCGGCGCGTGGGTATACCGTCCGTGAAGTAGTCACTGTATTTCTCTAAAATTTTGATAAGAGCTGTCTTTTCTTCGCCTTGTAGATCGGTTTCAATGCTGTTAAAATCAATTTGAGGCACTTTTTCTACTACGTCAACTTCCTTACGCAAGAAAAAAAGAATCCGACCCTTGCTTACTTCAACAGTAACGCTTTCATCTAAAATATCTCGGCCTATAATCACCTTTTCGCCAATAGCACCGTCGGGAACTACATGGAATAACACCGTTAACGAGATGCCTTGAATATTGATGGGACTGAGAATCTGGGAGTCACATTTTACAACGTTGTTTTGCCCTATGCCAGTGAGGTACACAGAATCGTTGCGCATAGTGCCTATCAGCCTATCGGCTAAACTACAAGTTACTAGCGAGCAAGCGGATCCACTGTCAAAAAGAAAAGAAACGGGCTCACCAGAAGATGTGGTTAAGGTACCAGTAGCCGGTCTCCGCTCGCAGAGGTGGACTTCTTTGATTGCCAGCCGCTCATTCGATCTCTTGCGATCTGGACACGCCGACGCCACGTGGCCCTGTTGACCGCACGCGAAGCAAGTGGGAAGTCGCGAAGGGGTCTGCGCCTTTTGAAGACCCTCGATTGTTTTAATAGTGGTCTTGTCACTGGGGACCTCGCGGCGTCTGCGGCAGTCCGCCTGTTTATGACCCGGGAGGCCACACCGGTGACATGCTCCCGCGAAGCGTGGTTCGTTGAATCGACCCCTTTTTGTTTCAGCGTCATTGTTGTCTTGTCCTTCATATTTCCGTTTCAAAGAGATGGTCCTCATTACCCTGAACAGCTGGCTTCTAGTAGTTACGTTGCAAGAGTGTAGTTCACGACGTATAATGCCATCTTTTTGGCATAAAACGGAACATACGAATCCCGTGGTGACATCTTCCGGCATTTTGGTGCGAGGAATTTGTTCTACCATAGTCCAAAGACACGATGCCGCTTCACAAGCTGTTTCTTTCGAACTGAATTGGAATCTCAGTATCTCGTCGAAGTAATCTTGTGGTAGCATTGGTTTTCCAAATTTTGCAAGGAGTACTTCTTTTATATGGCCCCATGTCAATTGTGAAGTTTGTAGCTTTGTTAAACACGCGGCTGCACGTCCTCGAAGAGCGTGTGTGAGTGCCAACAAAAGTTCCGCGCCATCTAGTTTTCTACTCTTCACGATTATTTCTGTAACTCTGCACCAACCTTCTATGTCTGCGTCATTTTCATCCGGGTCAAAGCGAATCAGTTTTGCGACAGTGTTGTTCGGGGTTGGAGGAGGCTGCGTAGTCTCCAAGAATCGAGACAGCAAAGTTTCCATGTTACGCAAAAAGCCGTGAGAGACTTGTTCACGATCGTCGATGGATTCTCCTGAAGCTTGCCCTTCGCATCCCACTTCTGATAAAGGGACGCGGGAATCACCCTCCGTATTATTAACCGCCATATTTGAACTCAGGCAGGCGTGGATAATCGGGCGAGGAGAATGAAACGCAACGTTGGGCCACACGTTGTAATTCCACACGAAACACGTTAATTAACATAAAATAGGTCTTTGATTGTATTGTCCACTAGTTAGTTACGCTAAATCGGACGACACTCCACCAAACACGTAGCTCAAATCTCTGATATCACCTCATTGCCTTCCGTTCTCGTATCACCCGGCTACTATGACATCATCCCCATCTGCTAGCGTTTGGTGTCGTGTCAAAGTCAACAGCAAGTGACAGTAGTCCGCTTCCGCTGTCCAGTTGACAAGTAACAGTTTTCATTGTTGTTTAGGTACAGACTAATTCAAAATCTTTGGTTGTTTATTCTCGATATCAATTGATATTAAACGCGCCGTCAAACATATTTGGAAGAGTTACACAACACATAAGTATAGGTATTTTATAAGTATAGCCCTCGTAAAGATCAAGTTCTTATTTTTTATTCTCAATACTAAACAACACAAGCATAATCAACTCCTGCGCCACAAACTACACTGATAAGATAAAAACAATTCTTAATTACTACTCGATTAAATCGTCTATGTGTGGCGACGTGCTTACATCTGTTTAAACATTTCTCCCTAGGGAAAATAATGGCTGAATTGAATTCCGTAAGTAAATACCTATTCTATTCCTTTGTTTTTGAATGTCCAGTTTAAATTAAACCAATATGAGTTTAAGTAGTTTTAAAAAAGGTATGGCTCATGATTATGGCTACCATAGATATTTTTTAATATACTAACTATGTCTTATGGAATGGCCAAAATTAAGAGTAGATTTTGGTACACAAGAAATAGAACAGGAACTCCATAAGTACCTGTGTCATTTGTTATAAATATTATATATGTTTATTTATTACATTAAACATATAGTTAGAAAAACTAATTATAAAAAAAGGTATTAATTTCAGGAACATCCACGAAACTTAATACCTCAGCTCTGCAACCAATTTTATCACTTAGGATGGGTAACAGGGACAGGTGGTGGAATTTCAATAAAAGAGGGGTAAAATCTTTATAAATCCCTAAATAATTGCTCCATTTTATAAAAAAATATATAATTAGAAGAGTAGTTTCTGAGATTTGTATAATACCTATGCTTTCAGACTATAATTTACCACATTATAGCACTACATGAATTAGAAGATTGTTAATAGCTATGCTTAAGACACACATATTATTCATTTTAAGTAATAATTTGTAATTATGCATAAAACAGGAAAGGCGCAAAGGTGCAGGCCTAAATTAAACCAATATCATGCTTTTTCACATAGGCTATTGCCAATATAGTAGGCATAGGCTTTTTTTATTAAGGGCTGGCAGGTAAAAGTGGTGGTTCACTTTATGGCTACAGAGCTACAGTTGCCAAGAAACACAAGCAACCTCAGGGGCACTGCTATCAGTTTGCTTCTTTTTTTCCATGATGGTCTATAATTTTATTTTCCCGCGATAATATTATTTGTATTTCAGAGACAGAATCTATATAGCACCATCAGGGGTCCAAAAGGAACGGATGAAATCAGATGACTTATTTGTTCAAACAATAAATGATGAAGATTTGGAGTTGCCCCCACCAGAAAAGAGGTAAGTTCTCTATTACCCCTTTTATTCTCTTGATATTTTAAATAAAGGGCTGAGCTGATATGCTGTATGAAAATTTTAATCCAATTCTTAGGAATTATAACAAGCATATAATCAATCGCTATAAAAATGCTAAAAGTGAAAAAAAATGCCGCAGTGTGAGCAAACTTAGTCGATCAGTTACCTACACATTTTATTTTTGTTTAGTTTATAATATTTATCATCATCTCAGCTGTAGGACTTCGCCTGCTGGACAAAGGCCTCCTCCCTAATTTTCCAAAAGAACTGATCAGATCTACCGTCGACCCGCAGCCCTTATCAGGTGGTCCAGTCCGTGGCCTGCACTTGGGAACCTTGTCGGCTCTCCGTACTATGTGTCCCGCCTATCGCCACTTGAACTTACTTTATTATATTGGTTTGTCTTAATAAAATTTAATATTCATATCTTAAGATGAAGTCCACACGAAAGAAGTCGCGGGCATCGGCTTGTATATAATATAAAATATTTTATGTTATAATTTCATTTTCAGATTGAAGAAAAGTCAATGCACCCCACTTTTCATGTTGGCATATCGCGAGCGAAATGCAGGCGCCGTCATTCACACCCACTCTCCACATGCAGTCAGATGCACTCTCCTCTATGATAAAGAGTTCACCATTACACACCAAGAGATGATTAAGGTAATTTAGTAGCTCCGTTAGGACTTTTTAGTACTGCATTTTTACATTTTTATTGAATTAACTGAATTTAAATTTTGAGTTTGTTTCGCTGATACATCAATAGATGGCACTGAACCATGTTATATTTTCTTAGGTGTTCTTTTTATTTTTCAATGTGGACAATGTCGCAGGCATCAGCTAGTACTATATAATTATGTAATTAGCTGCGTCCCTTGGGAACCCTATACCTTTATCTACATCCCTGACAATTTGTATGTAAAATTTCACGATAATCAGTTAAGTACCTACTTAAGGCTTGAAAGCGTAACTATCGAACAAACAAATTCACTTTCGCGTTCATAAAATTAGTTAGGATGACATTAATGGAATAACTTGATGTTCATACATACATTAGTAGTGGCAGGGCACACTGCGTTTCGCAGTCATTTGGGCAGCTTGTCTGGTAACCACCCCCTTACAGAAGACCACCGTGAAATAATAGCACGTGTGCTGTTGTGTTTCGGTGAGTGAGTGCCAGAGCCCATTTCCCTATTCCTTATCCTGAATCCCACTTTGGTCGGCAGAGCACTTGCAGCCACTGTGGCGTTTCTTGTGTTATAGGCGACGGTAGCCACCTACCATCAAGTAAACTGTCTGCCGACCAATACAGTCTGCACTACAATTGAACTGTACGATTTCCAGGGTATAAAGGACGCTAAGCTTGACCGCTACCTCCGTTACGATGAGAAACTAGTGGTGCCCATCATAGAGAACACTCCATTCGAGAGAGATCTTGCCGGTAGTTTAGGTAAAGCGATACAAGAGTATCCCGGCACCAGCGCTGTACTCGTCCGGCGGCATGGGGTCTATGTTTGGGGAGATTCTTGGCAGCAGGCTAAAACTATGTGAGTGTGATATTTTTTACATCCAATACCACTTTTATTTATTGCTACGCCTGCGACTCTTTGTAAACCGATTGGAATGAAACAAACACTGAACGTTACGGGAAGTTTTTTACAACATATCACTGAAAACCACATTCAAATCGGTTAAGCTGTTTCTAGTATTAGCGTGCAAAAACACCCAGACTAAAATTCTAAAAACAATTTATTTTTTTCACATCGTAAACAATTTATTAGTACAATGTGTACAATTATTACTATCGATTAATTTTATCTTAATCTGTTCGATATCTTAATCTGAATCGATTAATGTTATCTGTTTATCTATGGAACTGTTCACGATCCAGTTACAAATTATAGTTACCTACTACAATTCGTTTACCAATAGTTGGCAACAAATGGCGCTAATAAGAAACTTTTAAATTTAATAAGGAAATTGTTGGTTGAAAAGTAGCAATTGCTTGAAAATAGATTATTTTAAAACAGTTCACAATTTTCGAATTCTAGTCATACTATTGTTTGGTCTTAATTTCTTAGTTCTTTCATTCTAGATATAGTCAATCGTTTGATATTCCTAAAACTTCATTATCCAATCGTTATCTATACACATAATAAAATCGTAAACAAGCCGTGTCTGTAAGTGAAATATTTTTTTCAAAAAAACAATTTGTACACGTTACTGATGTTACCAAGATCAAAAAAATAGTTTAAAGAATTTTTGTCTCTTTGTCTGTCCGTTTGAGCACGCTAATCTCAGAAACGGGAACAAGCTTCCCGCAACATTTTGTGTTTGTTTCATTGCAATCAGTTTACAAACAAAAAAGTTACGCGCTATACCGAATACCATGCGTACGAAGTTGCGGTCTCAATTACCTAGTTAAAAATAAATGAAGTAGGAAGCCGTAAGAATTCAACAGCAGCTTTAAAAAAACAAGCTAACTGCAGCACAGCCTACACCGGTAAGACAGTCGAGGTAGGGTATTATAGTCAGTCCCGACTTAACACATTTGATTTGAGCAATTAGCTCTAAAAATTCTGATGGGTCAGTGACCATATTCGAATAGGCCGTAGAAAGGATCTCTAAAGAAACGTAGACTCATAGTTACTCTATAGTTCCATCCATCGGATGTGATAGTGTTTAGATAGGAATAATCAATACTTCGAATAGCAATAAATATGTCTACAGTTTTATTACTTTTATTTTTATTATTTAATTCAGCGTTACACTAGGCGCATATTTATACTTATAAAATCTGACCATCAATTCACAGCCAAAACTACTAAGTCTAGAATGCTGAAATTTGGAACATAGCTTTATTTTATAACGTAAGCATCTGCCAAAAAGGCATGTATATGTATATGTCGCAGTTGGATTGTAGAATTCGCCATATTACATTACGGCTAGCTATTTTAAAAAACGGGGCCGTTTTCTATTACGGCGAATCAACGGTAAGCCAGATAACATTTGAAAGCCAGAAGCCACAAGTAGGCGAGACAAAATGCTGTATGCCATATAAAATAAATATTTAAAACTCTTACCAACGATCAGTAAAAAATATTAGGAATTCACATTCTTTTTATTTCTTGAAAATTTATCTGTTTTATTAGAAAAACCATTTATTGATTATACTTTTTTGAAATAAGCTTAACTTTCTTACTTTAAAAAAAATGTCTAGTTACTTACAAAGTAATACATTGTTCCTTATTAAAATTTATTTTCAATTACACTGTTTCATTTCGTTAGTATGATCACCACAATCATCACGAATTGAGTACGCGACTAATCGTTGGCCGCCGCATTGTAAAACTTATCGTTAATCTGCCGTAATACAAAACCCAGTTTTTTAAAACAACTAGCCGTAATGTAATACGGCGAATTCTACAATTCGACTGCGACATAAATATTCGTATTCTACCCGATGGAGTATGAATTGGTTCATATAAAAAAGCATAGGCACTATAGATTTGATCGGAGCCAGTGGCGGCACGGTGTAACATGAATCATCCCTTATACCTACTTTGTAAATTTTTATTACCTAAAAATAAGACTGAAACAAAATGGATAATCCTAATAATAAATAATTATTTCATGTTTAATTTCTAGCCATTTTTTTAACTTATTTTATAAATCGTTATTTTAATAAAAATACGCGTCAAGATTGTTCACAAAATAGTATAAAAAGTCTCTCGTTGACCGTCGTGGAATTATGTTTATTTATTTTTTTCAGGACCGAATGCTACGACTACTTGTTTGAAATGGCCGTGGAAATGAAGAAATTAGGTCTCGATCCAGCCCACGATCCAACTTCTAAACAGAATGGGGATACAAACTAATTGTATACATTTTATCAAAAACAATCTCCACTATCATAAGGTTTTCATTAATGAAAATTTTATTCTGTTTAGAACAGTGTCTTTTTTTTATTCGAATAGTTTTAATAAGCGCCAAAATAGTCATAATAAAATCAGTTTTGATTATTTTTAATACAATTTTATAAAGCCGTTACGAATAAATACAATTTGTTATGTTGAATCCTGAGTTTCCTTTAACAGTTCGGCGACTATGCAAGATGATACAGCTCCATCTCTTTTTCGTTCGGACCTCTCTTTCTGTTTTTTAACTGCTCTTCTTCTGATACCGTGCACGCTAGACGCCGGTTTGGCTAAAATTATCTGTTTTATTTCTTCCAAAACTGCCTCCGATAATAGATTGGTGTTTGAAAAATCAGGATCTAAACGATTTTTTGTCCATCTCGCCATATTGTACAGGGATTGAACATCGAATGTACTCCTTTTCTTCTTTGCATATGTGGCTTCCTTCTTTTTCAATACTCTTTTCAAATCGTCCAGGCATGATCTGTTGCCGTCCATGATTTCAATTTCCTTGTGTATGCTTTTTGCATCCAATGCCTCTTTGATATTAATTTTTTTTTGGAAATTCGGTATTAAGTTCAATACGGTTTTGGGCTCTGAAATAAACGTTAGGGTAAATACAAATTACTTTCACGCATCACTGAACAACGTACCTTTTTATGTAGTAAATAAGTTCTATATTGTACTACTTCTAGTTCTAAGTTCTATATTGTACTTCGATGCGAACTGACACTAAAGGTGCTCCAGACCCTTTTGTACAAAGCGATTCTAATGCCTCCTTAAACGAATCTATCTACGAGCAAGCTCATTAAATTGAATAATATTTTTATATTTTATGTATAAAACACCACATTTTAGCTTTTTTAAGGACTTCCTTCTCTTTGTTTTACAATGAGGGACAATTTCCATTTTTTTACTTTGGACAAATATAGTCTATATCTACTGTCTGGTCAACATCGTATACTTATTTGATATTTAAATATATTGTAGTACCAATTTTAGTATCTTGGCCTCATCGGTATTTACGGTAATTCTCTCAATGTCATAATTTTGTAGTATTTGTAATGCTTCGGGTGAGGCACTAAAACTCGGGAATGTAGGCATATTCATTTATATTTAGAGAACCATTTAAAGAATATCAACAAGACATGAACACAATTATACAGATGCTTGAACGCGGGAACGACCGAGAGACAACGGCCTATTTAATACAGTCACAAGGCGCGAGAGCGCGCTGCTCTCCTACGCAATTGTCTTTGTATCGAGCGGACGGCGAATGTGGCGCCCTCTTCGAGAGCGCGTAAATTTAAAATTACCGCCTGAGTCCTTACTTGGCGCTACATATTTAAATAAATTGCAATTTGCTTTTAAATCTAATCTAATATTCTGTTGAAGACAAAATAATTTTCTAAGGCTACTAACCGCTGTCACCAACTTTCATCTCATGTGTGGGTTTAATGCTGAAGAAGGCCCTCATTTTTTGTATGGGGCTACCTAAATTCGAATGTGCCTGGTCATACACGTCATACTCCATACAAACAATTTTCTCGTCCAGCTGTCTCACTTCTAAATCGTTTCGTTTGACTTTTGAGAATTTCTGAACCAAAGTTTTTATTTTTGGGATCCGCGATATGTGTAGGGTCTTTGGCGATGGAACAGGCGATGGAAGCGATGATTGTTCTGGAATAAAAAGAATGGTTTGAAACTCCAGGGATACCTACGGTATGTTCTTATATTGCGTAATCTACAAATGGACGGCATACAAATCGATGCCTGTAATGATAGAGAGAGATGGGCAAATGTGTTCAAACAGTAGTTTGAACGAGATAACCATCCACATCCAAACGAAAGCTATTATTCCTTGTTCGAATGTTGTTTGAGCGACTGAATTAAACTGAGACTACTGGACTCAGTTTATGAAAACCACGCTTGATAGTGAGTGAGTCACATATCTTCATGTTTTTGCTTCTCTCTACTATTCAGGCTGATAATCCATTTAACAGAAAGTAGCTACTTCCACCTGACTAGGTCAAGGTCTTTTGCCGCTACCACACACTCGTCCAGTCGCATGGGAAGTAGCGAGTTTTTGCTCTAGGTAGTAGGTAATAACTACTTATTTAAAACATAAATACCAAAAACATCAATATATTTTTCAACATCGTCAGTTGTGTCCACATCCAGCCATTGCGATTCCTTAGACGATTCCACAAAGGCAGGCAAAGGGTTTACTGCTTCGTTTCTACTCTCCGGCGCGGCGGTTTCGTATTGTGAACTGTTATCCACTTTGTTTGCGTTTCTACCGCAGAGCACCTTTCGTAATTCCTTCAATTGGTTCATTTTCTCCGGATTTCGTGGATTGAATCCATACTGTTCTATTAGAAGCTCTTCGTACTAAAACATTTTATACAAAATTATCCATTTATTTGTCACACATACATCATATACAACAAGAAGAAAATAACTGTTTCACCCAAACGGAGTTATTATTTTAACGACACAGGACTTATTACATAATTAAGTCATAGATGTACATAATATTTTTATTTACCTCAACATTTCGGCGTGTCGAAACGCCCAAGGTCTCATTTATTTAGATGTCTAAATGCGAAGCGCTTACTTTTGCCCGACTGTCCAAGTCTTCGGATTAAGAGCACTAGGCCAATTTCATAAAAAATTTACTAAGTTGTAAGTTTACTAGTTTTTTGCAAACTCCATTAATAGTAGGTAAATATATGAAACACGTTTTGGATAAAATTTGCCAAACAGATGAAAACTTCAAACTCAAACATACACACAAAAATATGGCACTATTTTTTTTAGCCTTTTAGCATTACCTGTTCGTGATTAGTCTCCGTTTCTAATCCAACATCTCTCTGTTGAGGATTTACGTAACAGCATCGACTTATCATGGGTTTTTTGGTCTGCGTCTGAAAGGGAAACCTTCTCTGCTGAGGTGAAAATACCTCATCTGTTACCGGTTTGCATTCATTAGGTCTCGGATTTCTATAAAATTTTCTTTGACTAGGTTTCATTATTATAAGTCGCTATGGTCATATTTAACAGCTAATTTTTGTTACAATATATTGCTTTTATTAGTGGTGGCAATTGTGTTGAAATTGATATGCAAATTGACAATAGTGACACAATCTTGACACAAAGTTATCGGCATGAAGGATCTCTACGAAACAGGTATACCTACTTGTTTTGAAATATAAAAGAGCAATGCAAAAGGAAAAAAAAAACATTATTCTTTAGCACTAATGAAAAAACAGAATAAAAGAACATTAAAAAATATGCTTTTTGACGTACATATTTTCTAAATCTAACCTTACAATGAGACCAAAAGAACCACAAAAAATATCAAAATTCCTTTTTTGGGTAAAGTTATATATCAGCCTAAAATATTCTGGCGCAAGAAATTAAGGCGGTCGAGTAGAATGGGCGAGTCACAGATAAATTTAAAGGCAAAAAATCATCAGACATTTTCCTATGAACTCCTTAGCTCGTTAATATGATTGCAACTTATTAACAACTTTCCATCACTAAGCTAGGATATAAAAGAACCTTTTTTGAAAATTCTCAATGCGGTCGCTATGAAATTTCATTAATGTTCGAGAGCAAACCCCTCATGAATCACTATCGTAATATCTCCAACCTCTTTGAACAACACTATTAACCTCGACAGAAAGCTCTTACAAATATTTAGTGTCATATCGTTGATGCCACACCAGGGGCCTTAGACCGAAGATGTTGTATTAACAATTATCTTTGCCTTAGACCAAAGATGTCGAGGTTCGAAAACAATAAAATGTATGGGATTGACAAGTGCTGTCGCAAAATCACGTGATACATCCCATATCCCATACATTTTAGTCTTGCGAACTTCGTTATCGTTTTTAGAATGTTACTTTGTCTAAGGCCCCTGATCTCCCTACAGAGTATATACTTTGCACGAGATCAATGTCTCATTGTAATGTTATTACCTATATCTGAGTAATCGAGAATAGGCCAAAAAGACTTAAAAGAGGTAACGCAAAAATTTCTACACTTTTCTTTAAAAAAGTTTTGAGTTTAGCAAGACTGTTAAAATCGAATTTTTGTAGTTTGTTCCCACACCAATAGCATTGAAAATTTTATTTTATAAATAACTGAATAATTTAAATGAATAAAATGTAAACTACATATTCAAGGACTCATTAAAATATTACTAGTGTGACTAGGTTTTGTATTTCATGTTTAAGTGAACATTGACTAAAATAAAACGCTTAAAATGATGTCGTTAGACGAGCACTGATCGGAACTAAATGAAAAAGACCTAACGCACCGATTACTCTATATCGACTGAATACGATAAGTAGTAAGGTAGTGTGGCTATGGGAATACATTCATTTTGCGTTTGTTTGTAGCATTGTGAATTGAATGGTACGGTTCTGGACAGACAGAATTTTTCTTCTTAGGAAGTGGTCGATTTAGTGTTGACTACAAAATAAAAGACAATAAAATTGTAAATAGAATTTGTTTATTACAAAATTTGTGTTCAGTGGCTCTAGTGTGAGTTTACGATTGCTACACTCGCTAGCGAGAACGTAAAACTTTTGTATGAAAAATCATGAACTGTCAATGTCAAATTGTCAATTTTCCATATAAATGTTTTACGCTCTCGCTAGCGAGTGTAGTATCTTAAACTCATACTAGAGCCACTTGATACGCAGCACTTATTTATTAAACCATTTACATTTATAACTCATCTATCTCTAACATTTTAATTGGATCGTTTTAATTTTAGTTATCTCATATCTGACGAAAATAACATCATTTAACTTATGGGTAGTAGATCATCATCACTGATGATCACTGTTGAACAATAGGACGTAAGAAGCAGCGTCAACCCGCGGCCCTTAGAGATCGTCAGTCCACCTTGTGCTACGCTGCGCTTTCCAGTCCGTGGTTTCCATCAGGGTTATTGCGGATGCAAAATTTTTAACATCCGCGGATACGGATGTGGATTTTTAGAGGATCATGACGTAATTTTTTAGTGCCAAAAAAAGTTAAATTGATCGTTTTAATATTTTTTTATAAAGTAATCAAACTGTTAAAGAAAATTGACACAATTTAAATTTAAAAAACTGAAATAATTGAAATCAAAAAACTGTTACAATTCCATTGTTCATTCTTGGGAAATCTGTGAGATTTAAGACTAGATCTATATCCGGTCTCCACTAGAGAACTTTCTGCTTCTAGTGGACATAATTTTCCGTGACTATAATTAAATAAACTAAACGCCATTTAGAAGACTACACAGGAGCGTGCATTATGGTTACTTGAAAAAATCTGTTATGACTTCGCAAAGAACGCGACTGTTATCACGTATTTGATAGTCATAAACAAAAAATAATTGGATTAATTTGAAATGTAGCTATTAATGCCTCAATGAGAGGCGTGTAAAGGGTCCATTACAACTTAATGGTTGTGCTTCTGGCGACGCCTCGGCCAAGGCTCGCGCAAGTGCACGTGGCGGACGTGCACGCGCACGTCGCTGGGCGAACGGAACGCCTTCGCGCAGATCGCACACGAATGCGGCCGGATGCCGAGGTGAGTCTGTTGGACAAATCACATCTTTTCTTACTCTTATCATTATAAATCGCTGTAACCTTTTATATTTCGATCAACAGCCCTTCCATCACACTTCACATTAAAAAATTAAAGTCTAAGTCACCGTCTTAATGTGTTTGTCTCTTGACGCCCTGAAGACGAAGGTTTTGTGGCAGTGCGCGCACTGGAATGGTGTACGACGAGCGTCGTGAGTCCGGGCATGGGCTGTGAGCGTGGCCTTGGACGAGTAGGTGCGGTCGCAACGTAAGCACGCGTGCGGACGAACTCCCGTAGCGTCATGCACACGTTGGTGGTACGTTAGAAACGACACTTTCTGGATCGATATACATAATTAAAAAATAAAAAACATATTTCTATTAAATTGTCATGTCAAAAAGGTTAAGTTTAAATACTAAAAATCTAAACATTATTTTTATTTGGGGTTAATTTAGTGAATTTTAAATTTAGTTAACTTCAGAAAAGTATTTATCGTAAATAAAATGTAATAAGAATTTAGAGAAATATTTTAAGACACATAATATGTTAAGCACTTAAAAAACTTATATAAAAAAACACGTTTTCTCGAAGTTTTTCGAAGGACTTTGGCTTTGCTTTAATGTAAATGAACTGGAGTGCTGTAAAAACTTGTTAAAAGCTATAAGTGTTGCATGAATATCTCATACTATTGCTAATAACTGCATTTACGCCATTTCGAAACTAAATTCCTGATAATAAGTAAAAAATACATATAAAAGTCTGTGAAAGTATGTAGTGTACACGTATTTTCCTATTTATGTGATTCTATGTTTGTAGCTAGAATAAATTATTAAGTTTAACATAATTTCGAGCCACTACCAACAATATAAAAAAAACAGTTATTGTGTTCCAGTACTTTAAGTGAATTTGAAATGTGCCCTTAAAGAAGACAGTACCTTAAACGTTTTTCCGCATATCTCGCAGACCCACTGGTTCGTGTTGGCGCGCACTTGATCCGCGAGAGGCGTTTGCGGATGTTCGCCCGTAACGTGCGACACGTACAATGTTTCCTTGGACATCCACTTATCACACTACAAAAATAACACAACTGTTACATTATTAAAAGACGGAAAAACTGGATTTTGGTAGGGAGATCAACTCCGTGGGCTATGATTATAATCGAGGAACGAGGGCTCCATTCCCTAGTACAATTTGCAAATAGCTAATATAATATGTAGGTTAATTGCTAATCGTTTGTCAGACGTCAAAACTACTAAGGCTAGAAAGTTTAAATTTGGAACATACATTTATTTTATAACGTAAGCATCCTCTAAGGAAGTATTTTTGAAAATTTCAACTCCCGAGTGGAGCCTGAGGCGGGTCGCTAATTAATAATAAACCTTCATTGTGAAATTATTTTCACACTATATATTTTATATAAATTTATTGTAATATTTTTTATTATTTTTTAAGTTTACGCTGTGTGGCTTGTAGCAATACAGCAAATGCTGAGTTGGGCAGAGATTTGAGGCAATCATGAAATTTAAAGCGTAGCATCGGCAACTATGATTAATCAGCAAGTAAAATAAAGTGGTATTTAAAGGAAACTTGTTTTTGTGTGCGCTTGGTGTTTGTTTCAATTCAATAAAATGTGTTTCTTTATTTTTGTTTTCAGTTTTTACCGCAACCAATATTCGTATATGTTTATTTACCAACTCAGAAATAAGAACAAACCACAAATTTTCATTAATTGATGTTGAACGATAGACTTATGAAACACACACAATCGAAGCAAACAAATCGATTATATCGTGCCAAATTTAACATGATCACATCTAACTGAAAGTCTGGTCTTCTAGAGGTACGATGAAAGGTAGACTCGCATACTTCTTTATATGTAAATGAATCAGTTTACAATACGTACGATGGAGCACGGTCCCGGTTTGAACGCTCTGTGTGCGCTTTCCCTTTTGTGAACTCTCTTGTGCTGCTTCAAAGAGTCCTCATCTGGAAACGTTTCGCCGCAGTATTCACAACCATTACTGAAAATAAAACTTCATGAGGTTTGCTTTAAAACAGTACTAATATTCAATTAAATTAATTTTATTGCCACCGATACAGAAGAGTTACAAAAGTTATTTTGGCGACAAAAACTTACCCATATTAACTTAATATTAAGTTTAATATTAGACTTTATCTATAAAAAATATAATCGTTAGACAGGTGCTAAAAGTGGACGAGTTTTTTGTGATGAAAAAATAGGCTATTGCCCCGATAAGTAGTAAATAAGTGGACCGCGAGCCATTTTTCTGAAACTAAGGAGATTTATTTTTAACTGGTAACCCTGATTTCACTACCTCTTTTAAATGTTATCAAAGTGCCTTATTGATCTTAAGGTCTTAATATGATCCTTTTAGCACTGTTACCACTGTACAACATTTCGACTAGAAACTTCTATGGTCGCTAGGTAACACATGTACAAAACCACGTGATTTACGTTTAATATAACAAAACTCGATTTCTCTATTTTTACAAAGTAATACGTTCAGTATTACTTTACCGAACTAAGTCATTTGCGAGTGACGTCGTAGTAAACATTTACACTAAATCTACAGTAAATGTTTACTACGACGTTAACATATAGTGACACCACTCCCACAGTAAATGATTTACTGTCGCTATCTCATACGGCAATAAATCGTAAGCGGTTTTGTTTGTTTTAATTTTTGTTGTAACGGTTGCTTTGTCCATTGTTACTAGTTCTTTCTAGTCTTCTAATCTAGTAAGTATCTAGAGATTCGTATATAATATATTGAGTATTTTTACGCTTTGAGTTTTTTTTTTGAGTATTGTGTATTTTTGAGTAAAGTGCAAGTAATATAATTGGGTATCTTCTTTCTTCATTACAATTTCCTTAGCGACTGTACCATGAGCGACCGTTCGCAGTGATTGGTTTCAGTCCAGCAAAGTAAGACTGAACGTGTAAAAGAGATGGTCATAATACCCCTGTGCGACAAACCCTCTGCTCTTTAAGTAACAGGTGCAATTTCAAATCCTGATTCGACCCACAGCTCTTGAGTCTTTTCAGATGTTGATTACAAACTATAATATCACGTGTAAATGATTCAGAATTGATTATAGAACTGGGCCCAACAATAGGACATAACATGTGTGAAGCTGATAAAAAACACCGTTTACCTTATATCGTGTCTAGAAGATAGAACTAGATGTCTCTTCCAGGCTTTTTCTGTCGCAAAGTGTATATCACATACGTCACATTTTGGTCCTTGCTTTTCTATAATTTCCTAAAAATGTAATTTTGAGATAAATTTTAGGCCTGTAAATAGGCGTGAGTCATCAAAAAAGATGCACTAAGCATTAAAGTCACTAAAATAATTAGGAAGATGAAATATCAATAGCCTGACCATAACCAGAGTTTATAACCAACAGGAAACAAAGAAAGAATATTGATTGATAATATAAACAATTTGGAACACTTTTTCTAATTTGTTTGTTAACATATTTTCACTATAATATATTTTTTATAGAGTAAAAGAGTTTTTTTGCCCGTAACTGTTACATAGAAAACTAAAGAGTTTAGAGTGTGTATAAATAAATAAAAGCAACAACCATTAGTGAAATATTACTTAGATTGTTTAGTTTGTTTGAATATTACATAGATTCCTTAAATTAATGATAATACTAGTATTATAACTTAATTTTATATAATTTAATGTAAAAAATCGTTTGATCCCATAGTCAAACATTTTTATAGGACAGTATTAAGTTTTTATTTGTTGTCTAATAAATAATTAAATAATAATTTAAACTCACGATATCAGGGAAATGTTTGAATTTATTGTTAGAGAAATGTACCTGAGGTCCTCTGTGCAAGGCGTCGAGATGAGCGCGCAGTCCGCGCGCATTGGCGAAGGCGTCACCGCAAAGAGCGCACGCGCATGGGGCCGCGTGCTTCTTACGCCGGTGCATCGCCAGACTGTTAGGCATGCTGATGACGAATAATTTGCTTATTATTGGTTTCTATTGCAAGGTACATCATTGCATATATTACGTATGCTGTTTTGTTTCGACGTATCCATTCTTTTTTCTCAATTCTTTTACTATATCAAGAGCAATAGGCATGATGACGGTATTAAAGAATGAAAAAATAAATGGTTTTGGATAAAAATATATGTTGAAAGGAGTCTAAAAAATTACTCATTTTTTGTATTAAAATTGACATTAATAAGATTCTCAATAAAATAGACGTATAAGTAACTGCAATCGGCCATGTTAACTGAAACACCAATCAGAGTGAATGACGTCACGCCCAGGTAAGTGCCATCGTGTTGCTTGACTTTACTTTGACAGAATGAAAAATCTGATGAGATGTCGGTGACGTCACGTTTCATCAGACGCGACGCCATGACACCTAAGAGCGTTTTCACGCGTAATTCAAAATAGATTTAAAAACATTCAATAATTCGCGTTGAAATTTAGTTTTTCGCTGAAATATTGTTTTTTTCGTATATGGTAGACATTATGGAAGGGAATTTCAAAATCTGTCATCATGCCTATTGTGTGTTTTAAGGAATAATGGTACTGTTATCCTACAAAATTAGTTTCCAGCCATCGCAAATAACAATTTAACTAAGCAGTTACTGGTGTAACAACACTAAAATTTTGCCTCAATGTGGGGATTATCGCATTATCCTGTGTTTGCATGTTTGCTTGTTAAATTTGTATATCAAATATTTTTGCAAAAAAGACAATATGAACAGTAACAGCCAAATAGGGAATATGTACACTTTTTTTTATATTTTCATACGATAGATTATATCGTTATATAACCGTAAAAAAATATTCAGCACCAAAAAACGGAAATTTGGTAACAAAAAAAAAAGTTAAAATTAACTAACAGCTACGGGCACTTTAAACACCCGCCCTTTTGGCGCGCTTGTCGTGACGTCAAAGTCTACAATACAATCAAATGTTAAAAATCACAAACATCTACACGCTTGTTGACATTTCATAGACGTTGACGTCACATTCCATAGACTTTGACGTCACATTCGATCTGACCGTTTCAAGTATTTTGAATTTCCCACACTTTTATGTACTTTTTAATAATTATTTTCTTAACGAAAAAGAAATAATATTAAAAAATATTTACATAGACATAATTCTAAAGCAAAAATGTTGATAAAAAATATATTTGAGCCTTTTTTGAATTAGACGCATATTCCCTATTGTCGTCATCATACATTATCTCGCTTGTTATTTACTGTGATGAGGGTTATTTACTTTGAGTGCATGCCCCACGGCTTTCATATAGAAAATATGATGATTACACGACCCTATCAAAATATCCACATTTTGATAAGTTTATTAGATTTTGATATACTTATTAAGAATAATCTGTAACAGCGGCTAAGGATTGATGGGGGTAGAATCCTTAACATAACACTCATCGACAGTATCAAAGGAACTATATTTTCTAGCTAGATAATAGCATGTCAAACGTTTGTAAAATAACATTTTCTTGACGAAATATCTCGTAAACTGTATACAGATGCAGATATTGTTATATTGACCCTACTTCGGGCTACTAAAATCCATTTTATCCCACCGCAATGAAAGCTTGAAGCTCCATCGGCTTAATTTTCATTGACACTTTCTATTCAAAACATTTTAAGATAAAGTAAATCATACATTGCTCACAATTTCTTTTGTAATGCATAATATATTGTAATAAATCACATCATTTTATTGAATTTCAAATAAAAAAGAACTTTAGACCAATTTAAACTGTGATCTGGCAAAGGACCGATACTGTGACGAAAAAGATTCTTTACCCTAATTGAGGTGTTTACGCAAAGATTTTTAATTCTACAGATTTAATCTTTTTGTATTTACGAAATAAACAAACAAACATACCTAAATAGTTCTCCGCAATCCTTGCATGGATATTTATTACCTTTGTGTAGTTTTATGTGGATTTTTGCTTGAGATCTAAAAAAATTTTTTTTTTTAATAATTGAGAAAGGTTTATTGAGCAATAGATTCGTAAAAAAAAGGTACAAAAAAACAACTTACGTGCAAAAGCAGATGTAAGGACAAATTTTGCACGTATACTTTCGCTTGTGACAAGAGACTATGTGTTTGTTGAGCTGATGCGACGTCAGGAACCTTAAATGGCAAAACTGGCATTCTTGATTACCATATTCCTGGAAATTCAAATTAATTGTGCATAGAAAGAGGAGTCATGAAAAAAAGCATATTCCCGCAATATGCCTTGTTTACATGATTATTTGTTTATAGATAATTGACACATACCTTACTATGTTTCTTCATGTGATTATCGAATGTCTCCTGTCCTTCGTAACCACGATAACACAGGCCACATTTAAATGGACAAATCTTATAATTTTTGGACTCCTTTCTCAAAAGAACTTCCTTTTTTGCGGCTTCCGGCGTTAACACTTCAACCTGTAATGTGATTAGTTTTCTTTTTTATATTCCCATTCACTTCAATATCACTATTGCCCTCTTTTATATTCTTGCACATAATCGGCCACTCCTGCTTTTTATATTAAAATAAGCGGTCCCAGTAGACGTTTTCCTGCCCAAACCAGAAAAATCTGTTTTTTTTCTGGTGTGTTCAAATTATAAATCTAAACCATTCACGGGCCCACTCAAACACACACAAAAAATTACATCAAAATTGGTCCAGCGGTTTAATATGAGTTCAGTCACACATACACATGGACAGAAGAAACATAACTATTAATAGTAACACACTTTGTTTTTATTCCGCCGTGGTCGCCTGTAAGTCGTTGGTTACTGCCACCAGACGGGCTGCCCAAATGACTGAAACGCCACTGCGAAACCACTGCGAGCCCATTGGATGAATGGTTAGGGCGCTTCCTCCCAGGTTCGATTCCTTGCTAGGCAACTTTGGAAATGAACTTCAAAGTTAGCTTTATTCTGGTACTGAAAATGCGGTGTGGCAGGGAACACTGCGTTTCGCAGTCATTTGGGCAACTCGTTTGGCGGCAGTAACCACCCTTACAGATACCTTACATTAACACACCCTTATAGAAGACCATAGTGAAATAACAGCTTGTGTGCTCTTGTGTTTCAGTAAGTGAGTAAGGGATGCCAGAGCCCATTGCCCTATCCCTAATCCCTTATTCTTAATCCTACCATAGTTGACAGAGCACTCACAGACCACTTTCGCTTGTGTTATAGGCGATGGTAGCCACCTACCATCAAGTGGACTATCAGCCTGTCTGTCGACCTTAACACTAAAAAAAAGAAAAAAAAACAGTTTTTCCATACATCCACCCTCACAAACTTTAGCTTGTACAAGTAATACACAATTTTTGAAAAAATGTTTTAAAAAATGCTCTTAGCTACAAACCATTGCAAAGTCTTCAAAGAAATTTGTATCAATCTCTCCTAAATCTTTTTTAGTAGACTTCTTAATTTCATTATCTTCTGCTTTAATTTGTTTCATTTTATCAACTAAATGTGAATTCACTTCTTCAACATTGAATTTTGTATTATTCTTTCTCTTTCTACTTCTAAGCTTCTCCATTTGTACACTCCCTTTCTGGGTTCCATTTGAGACAAAACCATCATTGAATTTGTCATTTATAATTAGAGCAGTTTTTAAAAAATCATTATCATTCACTGCTTGAGTGACAATTTCTGTATGTTTATCTTTTCTGGAAACTGTAATCAATGGTACATCATCAATATCATCAAACAAATCATCAGTGTCCTCTTCTGTTTTAATTTCTGATTCTTCTCTTTTCTTTACATATTCATGTTCGAATTTCAACTTTCCCCTTTTCTTTTGAACCTTGTTTCTTGTACTTTCTCTATTTGAAATTTTTCCACCAGTTAACTCTGTAGTCATATCTTTAAAATGATTCTTGTGTGAATATTCTTCGTTTATTTCACTTAACTCTTTCTTACTATTTATTCTGCCATCTTTGTCTTCAATACCTGTTAATCCAAATGTTGTTGTTTCTATTTGTGTTTGAACTAAATTAGATTTCAGTTTGTTCTTATTTCTGTCTATTGTCAGAATATTTTCTATAGTAATTGGTGAAATCTGGAATTTAATAAGTAGAATAATCTATCGTCACTGTTTTTACAAAGAATCTCCGGTGGTTGAAATTAAAGAGTTGTTTCAAAATCGAGAATACTTTGCATTATAAAACCTGATTTTGCATGATAAAAACAAACCAGGACAAACATGAAATATTTTAATTAGTTGAAATCAAAAAGTTATCTATTGAAACAATCATCAGAGCTATATAACACTAACTGAATAATTCGGTAATGGTACATAGGTACCTAAATTTAGGTACCTATGTACCATTACCGATAATTAAATAAATAAAGTTGATATAATAATAAATAGATAGGCTATGTAATAATGGAACTATTAGCCTATCAATAAACAATTCAACAAAAAATTCAAGGACAAAATAAAATTATGTATTACAATAAGGAGTTCCATCGGTAAAAATAGTGCTTAAAAAACTATAATTAGAATTTGGTCAATGAGTATATTAACAAACAAGTTTTTATTATTATAAAATATCTAGATATATACTTATATATAAACTATAGAAACACGACTATTCCATGATAATGGTATAACTGTTATTTCTCTAAAAACCATTCAAAAATTTAATGCTGAATTACCTCTTTGCTGTTTTTCTGTATTTCGGTTAAAAGATCACGAGCTCTACAACATTTCAATCTGAATTCTTCATACTTGGCAAGTAGTGTTAGACATTCAAAGCAAATGTATTTTGCAGATACATCGAAGTTCTGAAACAATAGGTAAATAAGATTAAAAAATTATGACACCATAATTTTGGTGGTACAAAACAACCAGTTTTTCAAATACATGATGTCATCTAAACAAGAATTCAGATTAGACTAAGAATGAATTAAGATGGCCCTATACAAGCTCATAATTTTAAATTAGTTTTGTATTTTAATTAACAAAAGGTAAATAATATGAAAATTTAAACCCCAATTTACTTTTTCTAAGATTTTAGAAAAGTCTATTGGTAAATATATCGATACTTTTGCCCAGCAGTGGTATGTAATATAATAATAAAGGCTGAGACACATTAATGACATATTACAATCAAATAGGTATAGGTATTTAAAATATAGAACACTGCCTGACTAGTGTCTCCATTTGGATACCAAATGGAGTCCATGTATCCAGGATTCATGATACAGAATTCTGGATCATCTGGTAAAGCTATTTAAAGATCTCCCAAGAGCTATCAAAAGCTTCTCGAGCAGTGTGAGTGATATGATGGTCACATGACTGCATATTGTTTATTAGCTCTCTGTATCCTAATTGATATATATGACTTCTCATTTATAAGTCCATGTATCAAAATAGATTCACAAGTATTCATAGCCTCTAGTCCCGGTATCCCTTCATATACACATAAGAAAACACACAAAAACATATCAGCATTGCTTAAAATACTTAGTAGGTAATAAACGCAATTATACATAACAAAGATACAAAATTAGGTATTATTGCTCTTTGTATGGGGGACATATTAAGTACCTATATAAAAAGAATAATTTTAAACATACAAAAAAAATTAACTTCCTACATTTATAGATAAAATCTGTGTGTAAGATTCCAATATCCAGACTGTATTCATTTTATACATCTTAACATTCATCACAAGACATGCTTCACAGTATTTAAAATCAGTCATTTTATTTTCTAATTCATAATAATTATCCAATATATAATTAGGTATTTCCACATCAGATCAAATCAAAATAATACCTATTAAAAACAAAACAATAACCTACAAACAAAACAAAAGCCATAGAGACGTGCACTAAAATATTCCCCTCTGTTTAATATTAGTCTATGCCAAAGGTCTATGCTCTAATGTTTGGGTTTGGATTTTAAACTGAAATAAACAGTATTCTAACAAATATCAATTTTGCCATGCATTACCATAGAATATGAGGATGATTAGGAATTTTTGTAGAAATTCGACATTGACGAAACAAGAATGCTTCAAGATCGCAACTCACCACAGAACAACGAAACTCAGTTATTAAGGGGAAAAAATAATAATAAAAAATATAAACAAATTCAGTACAAAATATTTAAAGAAACCTTCGAGTCTTGAAATATTTTGTATTTAAATTTTTGTATATTTTGAATTGGCTGTTTGACAAGCTTTGTAGGTAGGTATTCCTAGTATTAGATAAATAGGTAGATATTATTCAATATATTTTGGTTTTAGGATTTTTCTACCGGAGTTATGGATTACTTTTACGTATTTTATTTCCTGAAGGAAAAATACTTATACATAATTAACTCAACATTTTTGGAAATATACATATTAAGAAAATTCAACTTTTTGGGAAATAAAAATTAAACATTGTAGTCATTAAACATTTTTGAATTATACATATACCTACATTATTATGAGAAAGGCGTCCTCTTTCTCATACCTACCATGTTCAATAACAGACACTGGGGTATTCCAGCAAGATTTTGCACTATTTCACAGAGAGAAAAGCACGCAAAACTTACTGGCGGCGCGTGAAATTGACTTCATCCGGCACGAAGACTGGCCCTCCTTCAATCCTTCAAAGATCCGTTGGATTATAAAATATGGCAACACTTGGTCTGTTCAAAGCCCCCATACTGATTTGGTTGGAGTCACTCACATCCATAGAAGTAGGAATAAATATTATTCCTACTTCTATGCTCACATCACAATAAGACTGAAGGCATCCTTGATTAAAACAGCGTCCGTGCTGCTATAGACGACTGGCCGCGCAGATTGTGAATGTTTGTATTCAAAATCGCGGAGGTAATTTTGAATAAGAAATTTTAAATAAAATAAGAATCTATGTTTTAGGTACCTACCTTTTGGTATATAAATGGTTACTATAAAAACAAACATGTCTCAATTATTGCACAATAAAAATGTAACAGAACTTATGACCCGACTGATATTTTTTAATGAGGTCGACAGACAAGCAGACGGTCCACTTGATAGCAGGAGGTTACCGTTGCCTATAACACAAGCAAGCCACAGGTTATGCAAAAGTGCACTGACGACCATTGTGGGATTCAGGATAAGGAATAGGTAAATGGGCTCTAGCATCCCCTACTCATTCGTCGAAACACAACAGTAACACATGATGTTATTTCGCGGTGGTCTTCTGTAAGGGTTCGGTTACTGCCACCAGATGTGCTGCCCAAATGACTGCGAAACACAGTGTGCTCTGCCACTACTTTCCAGATCCAGAGCAGAGCCAACTTTGAAGAGTTCGTTTCCAAAGTTGACGGTGCCGGCAATCGAACCAGGAAACCCTAAGACTGAGCGTTAAGTCTACTACTGAGCTCGTCAAAATGCTATGAATATAAGGTCCCTGTGACCTATTAGCTACAATGTGGACTCACAAGTGCACAAGCTTAATCAAAAAACTTAAATTCTAAACTTATAAAATTATCTTTGAAATTTATGGTATCGTCGCTTAGGACACCTAAGTATGTTACTTGTTCGTAACACTTTAGCAAGCTGCATTGGTTTTCCAAATGGAGATTTAAATCCTTGTATTTCATGCTTAAAAGGAAAAGAAAAAGCAAATCTTTTCCCCGTGGTCAAGCACAAGTCAAGTTTTTCAAATTTGACTTAGTTCTTACCGATATGCTAAAAGTTGAAATAGTAGTCGTTATTTCATAACTTTTACTGATGATTTTGCGAGTAAATCGTTCATTTATTTTTTGAACTATAAAGATTTAAAAAATATATATTTTAGACATTTTTATTCAATTTAAAAATTTAACCGAAAATTAAACTGATCTCAAGTATTAGGAGCGATAATGGCGCAAAATATTACAATAAACTTGGATTTTTAACAATTGTGTATCAATGATCAGTTTTACCTTTTATAACATCAAACATCTTATGATCTTGAATCTTACAAATCATTCAAGAAGTTACCATAGAAACAGTTGGTTTTGGAATTTCCGAATTTTTTGTAAAGATATATTCGCAACCAACTAAAGCATGGTTTCCAATTTTTATATTTTGTACATCTTCTCCTGTCTTGCTTTCTTTGTTCAATGGAATACATTCAACAAGAAGTCGTTTTGTTAAGATTTCTTCTGTTTTGTCTTTTTTAGATTTTATTTTTCCAATTTCAATATTTACTGCTCGTGCAATGTTTTTATCTTGATAACTATTCTCGTGGATAGACTGGGTACTTGAAAGTGTTGGCTTAATGTAATCTCTTTCATTAGTAAAAGTAGATGAATTTGAAAACCGTAATGCCGAATTTAATTTAGGTTTACCGTGAACTGTGATATTTTCTAGACTAATACAGTCTTTATTATAATTCAATTCTGATGAATAACTTTCTTTTTGTATTGCTATGCTAGTACAACTAAATTCTTCGAATAGCACGGGTTCTTGTAATTTTATTTTAGTGGAATCTGAGTAGTTGGAAATCTTTAGGTCTTTTTCCATGACATCTATTGGACGCTTTATTTTCTGTGTAATACTTTCGAAATCTCTGTTAGCATTTTCATATATATTTAAAATTTGTATTAATTCTTCAGAAATCGCTCTTGCTTTTTGTAGAGTACTGTGATCTCTACTATGGGAAACGCTTAGTTTGACTGTATCGATTGCCATAATCAATTCTTGTCTTTTGTTGTTATCAGACCTATTAGCGACTAAATTTTCATTTTGGATTTTGTTATCTTGGATTTCAGTAATTTTTGAAAGAGATTTCACAAATGTTGCTTTATGTTTTTTATTAAAGTCTGGTGTTAAATTTTTTGCAGTGTTTTGTCTTTTACATTTACAGTGACCACAATATAAATTTATTTCACAAGTGCTGTTATCGTGGTCATCATATTTAGAATGTTCCTCAAATGATATTTTATTAAATAAATCTAAGTCTTCTTTTTTTTGATAATTAATACGATCATATTTTTCTATGCTTCTAAATGAATATGTGTATTTAATATTTTTACACATTTTACAATCACAAGTTCCGCTTTTAAAAACTTCATCACTTTTAGCTGGTATTGTCATAGCTTTATGTAATTTATTCTGATCCGTAACTGGTAATTCCTGGTTATTTTTTACTTTACATATAAAGCAATCACAAGTTCTACAATTACATATCATCTTCTCTGAATACTTCGATAATTTTTTAAATTCACTTGGTATGGTCGCATACATAGCTATAGTGTTGTATTTGTTGACTTTTTTAAATCCTAATAAGTATTTATCGGTAATTAAAGCTCTTCGAATGTCAAATTCCCTATTGTTATTAACAGTCGGTTTCTTTATTATCTTTTGATGCCTTTCACATTTACATGAATTAGTTCCGTCAGGTTCACAAGCATCATTCAGACAGGTCTCACAATTACAATTAGGATGTCTATTAATTCCGGTGGACATCTCCGAAAATCCTTGGCCACAATTTGTACATTCACATGGTACACAGTCGCACCCACTTCGAGGCACTTCAACACTCATGGGTGCAACAATTGTTTTATGTCCATGTAATAGTGTGGGTTTACATTCAATACACTGACAAGGTTTACACTTGCAAGGCTTTACTAAGCTATCACTACATTTCATGCATTCACAAGGTATACAATCGCAAACCATTAGTTCATCTTCAATGCTTTTATTTACTATACCTTTACAATTGCTTTTTGTACATCGTATGCATGGACAACCGCTTGGTGGTAACTTATCTTTATCACTGCTAAACGTATTCGTAATACATTCACAGACTTTGCAACTACATGCATTGTAGATATCCTTTATTCTTCTAAAAATGTCAAATATGGAAAATAAACCTGCTTGACCTGGTGGTTGATGAACCGATACGGTATCTTTGAAGTCTTTATATGGCACGTTCATTACTTGTGCACTCAACTTTGCTGCAGTCGAAGTCGTGTCTTCAGGTAACGTTAAATTGTTAGCACCAAGATTGTAAATATTAATTAGTTGTTCCTTAGTTTTTTCTCTGTGTTCCTTAAAATCATTTGTAGCATTGCTAGCAATCGTTGCAGCAGAATGTGCTCGACTGTCGCATTTTTCAGGCATTCTCTCTATGTTATAGAACTTTTTTAAATTTATTTTGTAACGGTATTTTAAACATTTACTTGACTCACTGTGAGGTGTTTTAGTTGAGTTATCCAAACCAACTTTTCTACTTTCAGTGTCATTCACTCTTTTTCTATCAAAATATAAACAAGTTTTTGAATTATTACAACTGCTGCAGAGGCATGTGGTAGAATTTAAATTCTGATTGTGTCTTATCGCAAAACATGAGATAGTCTTGCAATTTTCGCATGAACATGAAACTTGTTTCTGCATTAGTTTTCTGTTTGTATCCTGCCAGTATTTACAATGTTGCGTCATAGTATTTTTCATTTACTTTTTACCGGTTTTTTAGGTTCCCCGAATAGATCACATTGGTGTTTTTTTGGTGCTTTCGATGGTTCCGAAGAAGCGTTACATTTCTGTGAATCGCAACAATACAGCTTCTCATCCGGCATTACCTGGGTACAATCATAATAAAATATTAATTGAATGGTAATCTATAACTTATAAATTTGTTTGTCCTGACTGACTCGACACACGGTCAAAACTGCTAAGTCTAGAAAGACGAAATTTTGAAAGAAAGCTTTATTTTATAACGAAAGCATCAACTAAGAAAGGATTTTTGAAACTTTAAACTCCGTGCGTAATAGGGGGCGGGTCGCTAGTATAATGCTATATAATTTTCTATCTAATGTACCTATAGATACAACTTTTTAGAAGCACTCAGTTTTCAGATATTTACTTAGTTTTTTTTTATGTTAAGATCGGCAGACAGGCTGACGGTCCACTTGATGGTAGGTGGCTACCGTCGCCTTAACACAAGCAACGCCAAAGCTGCTGCAAGTGCGCTGCCGACTACAGTAGGATTAAGGATGAGGGATTAGGAGTGGATAGGGAAATGGGCTCTGGCATCCCTTACTCACTCACCGAAACACAACAGTACAAGTGCTGTTATTTCACGGTGATCTTCTGTAAGGGGGTGGTTACTGCCGCCAGACGTGCTGCCCAAATGACTGCGAAAACGCAGTGCCCCCCCTACAAAACATACGTACACAACACACACATACAGAAACGTAGATTTCTAACTAGGCGAACATTGGCCAACTTATCCATATCTTGGCTTATGTAGCAAGAGACATCTTCATTTCGTATTGGTGCATGAACATGAACTTATTACCTATTTTAAGCAATGAACTTTGTATTTTCCTAAAACCAAACGGATTTACGAAGCACATTTCATTTCGTCTTCACATACCTAGATTGTTTAATTTTTAGTTAAGTTTTTTAATAACATATTGCATTTATATTATTATATGATTGGTTTTAATCATCTGATTTCGTTACTGTCAACTTCAAAACTTCTTTTACATGAAGGTTTCATTAAAATGGCAGGGAGTTCTTCTTTTATAATTTTTAACTATTTAGCTATTGCCATGTTTGCTTTTTATACACAATTAGTAAGTTTAAATTATTTAAACATTTGATCAAATATGTAGCTAGTGTCCACTGCCTCGTCCACGTTGAAAAATAACGCCTGACTAAATATATTTCACATTTATAATATTAGTATGGCAGTATTGATTACTGATAAATACTTCTTACCCTTCAAATACGGTGAAAACTAGACATAAAACAAAGATTTTTAACTGTATATTAACTAAAAATAAATTGAATAAAAAATATAAAATATCGAAGAATAAATATATAAACCGAAAATGTGATTTGTTCTGTAGATAGAAGCAAAAAAGAAAGATTTGCGATTCACTATCCGCTCATGGACCTTACATACTGAATCCAATGAACTCGGTAAGTATCATCACAGTATAACCATACTTACGTCATACAGTCGGGCAACGCTCAATGTTCGAGCCTGCAAACTGAAGCGAGTTCGCCGACCGTTGCTCTACGCAAGTACATCCGTTCAGTCCATAGAAGTAGGAATAATATAATAGACAATGTCTATTATGTATATTATTCCTACTTCTATGGTTCAGTCGCTCAAAGGACATCTTGCATACTTGTGATATGTTAAAAATAACGACACAGTTTTTGTGGTTTTTTTTTCAATGTCTCCCCGTGCCTTTAATTGGTGTAAAAATCACTCAAGACGAGAAACCAAGGCAACTGGAATCATTTACCATTCGTAAGACATGAAAATTTAACAATTTCTTATCAAATTATACAAAATTTTTGTATCAAATAGAACGGGGGAATAACTAACCGCTTTCGTTTGGTTGTGGATGAGACTCGTATGGTCCTCATTTACTCTTATCCACTGTTGGACATAGGCCTTTTTAATTCGACGCCACCACACTCGATCCTCTGCCCTCCTCATACGTGTACTTACTGCCAGCAACTCTTTTGAGGTCATCGGTCCAATGAGCGGGTGGCCCATAGAGCGTATCGACCGTGACCTAGACTCCAAAACCCGTCCACCCCCTCTCATCCCACACGACAAGATACCTATGTCCCGCCCATTGCCACTTCAACTAAATAGAAGATTTGTTTGAGCTATATCGAACGAAGCTATATCACGATTTTTAATTTGACGCTAATTACAAACGATTTATTTTAAAAAAAGACTAGCATTAAATATCTGAAGTTTCATACCTAAATATGTGTAGATAAACCTCTGGGGACGATTTTCGGCCTTATGTAAACTACCTGCATCTTTGTGAATACTTACCTACCTTCATTGGGTATCGAAACTTGAATATTTTAACTCTTTATTATTTAAAAAAATTTATCTCTATGTGGTCTGTCAGAGAGTTAGTCTTGACAGAGGGACAGACAACTGACATAATCAGAACCACACAGTCATCTTACGGAAAAAAAATTATAATCAAAATTCAAAATATTTTGTAATCAGTCAAAATATAACGATAAGCCGAATTATTGTACCAAAAATTTGAATGCCTTTTAAAGGGCTTATTTTATTAACGAACATAACTTACTCATTTCTTTTTTTCACTATTAATACAAGTATAATTATTAAATTCAAAATATCACACAATGAAGACATTTTATACATAGTATTGTGTAATCTAGTTCAAAATATTTTTTTCAGTTTTATCTACGTTTAAATTGGCCCGCAAAAACACATTTTAAACTCAAAAACACGTTTTATCCATGTCCACTTTTTCTGGAAACGCCTTTTGTCTTTATGACGTCGGTAAAAAAGTAAACTAATATTCCTATTGAGTCTCGTAATAAAGGAATCTATTTCATGGGTGACGACGAATTAAATGCGCTAAACGCCAAAACTAAATGCTCATCGTATGATAAGTAGCTTATATGATGATAAATATTTATGTTTTACAAAGCATACTTACTTACAATGTATAACTACAACAAACTTCTACATTATTTTTACTTTTACAGCTATTTCATTTTTCAAACTACTTACTTTTAAACAATTTTAAGGCAAAAATAAAATTGATCCCCCCATTTATTAAACCGTGGTCTAAAATGTTTACATTTTAATTTTAATGCTGAAAAGCACATATTCAAACTGTGGACGAAAACAATAGCAAAAGTCTTTTTTGAATATAATTTAATTATTATCATTAATAAATAGTGATAATATGAATTATTCACTCATATTTGTATGACCCAATTGGTAAAACAAATAAAACATTCGTATAATTATTAAATAAATTCTTTAATTAGCCATTTCAAATTTATTTAATTTTCAAATTCGTAAACAAAAACAATTTTAATACGTATAATTAGGTATAATATAAAAATACGATTCCTAATTTGTGTGTTAATTCATTGTTAGCTAAAGGCTATGTCATATTATGTCAAATTATATTTTAAAAAATATTACTGAAAGAAAGTATTATTTACACAAATAAAATAATTATTACACAATTGGCACGGGAACGAAATTCAACATTAAAAATAACGCAAAAAAAAAACATAGTTCTTAAAATACAGGGTCCGATACAGTAAGAACACTCAGACTGCTAGTAGGTCATTATTTTAAATTGAGTTTCTTCAAAAAGAGTTACAATATGAAGGTTTGGAAGCGAAGAACGTAGCTGACTCGGACCCTGGAAATACACACATGACAAAATCGATGCGTAGGTACATTTTATTCGATTGTTTCGCTTACTATTAAAACTTACTATCATACAAATATTTATGTACAGTCGTAATTTAACTGACTTAACTAAGGAAGGCACCAGAGAGAGGTCGGTGGAGATTTTATATCTGAAAGCAAAGACACATTTCCGTTTAGCTCAAGAATAAAAAAGTGTGTGGGTCAGCTCCTTTAGACGTATAAAAATAAAAATATAAATATACATTTTCCTGGTGTCAATAAGTAACTAGATACCTAATTACTTTATACTATTTAACTACATTCTGCATATATACATTTAAAAAATAAAAAATAAAAAAACAATTTGTACACGTACTTATGTTACCGAGGTAAAAAAATAGTTTTTAGAATCTTGTCTGTTAGTCTGTGCGGTTGTGCTCAGAAACGGCTTAACCAATTTGAATGCGGTTTTCACTGATAATCACATACTTACAAAATTGAACAATTTGCAGTGTCACACGTCCGTACTCCAAACAATAGCATTTGAGCCCAACGCGCAAGACGGACAATTCTGAAACGATACAAATATATCATCTTCATTTCATACCTATTTAATAATAATAATAAGATTACGTTTTTAATTTGCAAATGGAAAAAATAAAATTACTTACAACAATACTTTCGATCGCGTTTGCTAATTGCTCCTCCATGATCTTTACGTCGCCATGATCCAATACTTCCTGTAACAAAAACATTAATAGTGAATAGGTCGCACTGAAAGTTTTTAGAACTAGCCAGATAGCAAAGACAGAAATGAAAAATTAATATAAATTTCGAATTAAGAACACTTTTGGAAGCTGTCGGTGTAATTTGATATTTGTTTTTACAAATTTGTGTTCATTTAAAAAGTGTGTTGTGCGAAAAAATTAATTTGACGAGAGAAATTTATCGACATTCATTGCGGTCTTAATCAACTACAAAATTATGATAGTCTTTGATTGGCATTTTATGACGAAGCCCCATCCCGTGCCACCGTTTATAACTGGTTTAGTGAGTTTAAACGTGGTCTTAGCAATCTCACTGATGATTTTCGTAAATGACGTCCATCTTCGGCTACAAATGAAAATAACTCGAGTGCTGTGCGGCTCATGATTAAAAGAGTGATACACAAACGGATTCGGTCAAGTTTAGGCATTGGCACGAGTCAAGTGCACAAACTCTTACACGAACATCTGGGCGTGAGGAAGCTTTGCGCTGGATGGATAATTTGACAGAAAATAAAAACCACCATCGAGATCGGTGCCGCGAAATGAGAGGTAAGTCAAATACTGTATTTGACATCGTCACCAACGAGGAAACCTGGATATATTGATACGAAGCCGAAACCATAAGGGAATCTGCACAATGGGTGTTTCCTTTCGAGGATTTACCATCAAAACGGAAGAAGGGAAGAAGTGAAGGGAAAAAGATGATTGCCTCATTCTTTGGACGGACGGGACATTTTGCAACCATTACGTTAGAGGATCGAAGGACCATTACCAGACTGGTATATTGGTAATAATTTGCTAGCTGTCTTGGTAAATGTTCGACAGCAAAAAGTAGGACGCTTCACCACGACAATGCTACAGCCCATTCCATCAGGCGAACAATCTAACTCCGTCCGTCAGGCGAATAATTTGACTGTGGAAGGTGTAAAAATTAGTGAGTCATCCTCCTTATAGTCCCGACTTGGCACCAAGTGATTTCTATTTGTTCTCAAAAATAAAAGATAAACTTAGAGGAATTCGCTTTATGAGTCCTGAAGATTCACTGCATCTTCAGGACTTTCATGACGTTCGAAAACGTCATGAAAGAAACCCCAAAGAAGAGTGAGCTCAATGCTTCAATGCTCATGCGACGATGCTTACAAAGGAATGAAGACTTAAGAATGCAAACACTACATTATTTAGTTTTCGAGTTTTTAAAAACTTTCAGTGTTATTGTGTTAACTTTTTTGAATTTCTAACATAATCTAAATTCTTACGAAATAAATATAAAGTTTTACATGAGTTTGTATAACAAAAGGACGTGGTTTTTTTTTTTGTTATTGTACGTTTTCAATTGAAGGCGTTAAATAAATATTCTCGTGCTCTAATCCAAGCATGTCATAGTTTGATATATCTATTCATGCAGCAGCTTATTTTGGTCATTAAAAGGTCAAAGCCAACAAGTACTTGAAAAGTGACTATATCTGTGCCAATTTTTATAAAATTAGTAGCGTCAGTTCGCATCGAAACGAAACGCGACGCGGGGCGCACGTTTTCATGTAGCAATACATTACAGAACTTATTTACTAGACAAAAGGCACGCAATTCAGTGAGTACGCGACTGTGGTGTCGGCGGCTTCACGATAAGCCACGATGCATCTCGCGACGTGGCGCTGAGCCGCAATACACAGTGCGACGTCGCAATGTCCCGAGACACAGCGCAAATGCTATTTTACATAGTTTCACGATGTTACTCGGCGTCGCGCGTCAAAAACTTCGTGTCATGTCGCGTTTCGATGTGAATGTGAACTGACCCATAGACTTAGGGAAAGCTAGTGACTTACTTCCTGACACATCTTGACGGCGTGTGCGAGGGGCGGTACTGCGGCGCACAGTCTGGCTGCGGCGCATGCGCAAGCCACGCTGGCCAATCTCGCCGCGCCCCGCACTACACCCGCATTTCCCGCCACCGCCCGCAGCGACAACAACTCGCTTCCCGCATCCCCCGCGCCTCCTATGCCGCCCACACCGCCGTACGTCATTGTCGACACGGCGCGCTGCCACTCCTGCGCATTCGCGGAATGTAACAGCAATGTAGTGTGTTACTTCGGTGTATTAATTGTCAGTTCTTACAGTCAGTGACTGATCGTTACTAACCAACGGCGACATTTATTTAATTATATACCTCACTACAGTGTGATACTTATCGTTTTAACTAGAGTATATTTTATGTATAGATTGATATGTCACATGCATAGTCACATTAATGTAACCATGATACAGGTATAATATAGATCTCACTGCTGGACATTGGCCTCACCTCTGTTTGAAGAGGTAGATATCTCGACTAAGAATTCAACCTTAGAAGTCAATTGCATTATGTTCTATGCTTTCCTTGTGGTGATTATTTAAAAAAAAATCAGCAATTTTTATTTTTATTTTAGCAAACCATTACTTGTTAGGTTTAGATGTATCGCAATCACCTCTATGAAATTATTAGTCAAGTTAAACATTAGAAACTGCGGTTATCTATAGTTTAGTCACAACAGTGGATCTTATTCAAAGATCTCGGATATATATTGTAAATATTATAAACTACATACTGACCTCAGTATCAGTCTTAGCATCAGCGTCTCCAATAGACCTGACGAGCTCCTTAGATATCGCCATTAAGAGGTAATTTGTGATTTTTGCTTTGGTTTCAGCTGTAATTTCTCTACCGCGATCCGAACTGATCTCTTGACACAATCTCAATAGGTCGTCATCAGCAGTGTTGTGCACTCTGTCGAACAGATCCTCGATCAGTTGGCCGACAAGTTGACTCCTCATCGAGGGACAGGAGCAGCGAGAATCCGACGTTATGTAGCTCATACTATGATGCATTCTTCCGTAATCCACTTTCTTCGGTACGGCTGTGAACACTGCATAACCTTCATCGACGTATTCCGTTCTATCCGGCTTCAGTTCTATTCTTGACGCCTGGAGAGACTGACGCATCGTTTCGCTCCGTAACTCTTCCAACTCCTCCGTTTTAATCGACAACTCGTGACTCAAAGTCTTTATTTTATCATCGCACTTCCTCTTGCATTGAGTTAAGGCTTTCTGCGTCAACGCTAACTGCTTTTCCAGAGATTCAACCTGAGAACACATGTCTTCTTAGAGCGCTTTTCTCCACTAGGACATTTATTTGCCACAAATCCATGCTTTTCACGTGAACTTCGCGAGCTTAATATTCCACCAATTACCCGAAAGCACATGCTTAAGCGTTATTTATGACAAAAATTAGGCTGATTAGCTACATATAAAAGCAACATTACTTCTACTGTACATGCATGACACTAAGTTACTTTAAATATAATTACGTGCAAACAACTAAGAGAATGTTCACCAAAGAACTCACCTCCTCCTTCAGTTCGCTGTTGTTCACCTCTACTTCTTGCGCGTTTTTATAAACGCGGTTCAATTCCTTCCTAATGGAGTCCAGGTCACCCATGTAGCATTTTTCAGTTTTCTTAGCACATTCTTTCTGAGTTTTCATGTTAGCTTCTAATTCTTTGTTCGATTTGCGCAGTTGATCGACTTCCTTCTATAAAATAATCATGTGTGTTTTTAATTATCAAAAAGAATCACACAAGCAAGGTTGAAAAAAGTTTGATAGATTTTTACAAAGATGTTTTCTCGTTGCAAGCAGTTGCACCACACAATGTTTTTTCGACGTAAAATTGAAACAATTTACTCATATGTATTTCTACAAGAATAGGAACATCTAGATTCAGTCCCGGTCACAGCTCAATGAAGATATTTGTATACTTAAGAACCTCTTTATCATTTAGCTGTCATTTTTTACCTTAAAGGTGGCGTCAAGCTTCTTTAAGGCAGCGTCTGTCTTCTTGGTTTCGGCATCGGCCTTCTCGAACATGGCAGCCAAAGTGATGTTCTGCTGCTTCAGGGTCTTCGTATCGCGCTCGGCCTTCTCCAGTGCGATTCGCATCCCCGACTCCGACTCCTCGATTTCCTTTAACTTCTTCTTCAGCGGCTCTATTATCTTCTTGAATTGATCTTTTTCACTCTCTAGTTTCTTTACCTAATATCATTCGATAATATTTATCAAATTTGTGTACCTGCTTGTGGATATTGATCGTTTAGTTAATGGTCGTTATGCTTTTAACGTTAGGAGTTCGTATTGACTTGCTAACATTGCTTAATTTTTAATCAGAATTTCAATTTTTGTTTTTAATGTATTGTTTTATGAAGAAAAAATCAGATAAATTAATTTACGTACATATCAACAAGTAATTTAGTAAATTACTTGTTATGTGAACTTTTCTTTGGTTGAAATAAGCAGTTCACTATGGAATGTTTTAATAAATGGTATGCACAATTGTCACTATTTGAATAAAAAATGATTCAATCTCCCCTTTTAAATCTCCAACGAAATGGTGACATAGAAAATATATTATTATAAATTAGGATAAAGTGTATAAAAATAATTGAAACTTCAATAGGGTCATTGTGAATAAAGTTTAGAGCAAATGTAACAGTCCGATCCTTACCATTCCCTTCAGCTGGGTTTCTGTTTGCTGACACTCGTGTATTCTCTTCTTATACCCTCCTTCCATCTCCGCCCACATGTCGTCCGCCTGCGTCAACATCTCCAAGTAAGCCTTCTCTCTCTTCTCCAGATCGAACACTCTGTTCTTCAACTCTCTTTCGGCCGCCATTAAAGTTTCTAACTTGCATTGCGTCTCCGGATCGACCGGGTTCTGAAAACATTATTAGTTCTTCATTTATTGACAACAAACATGTAAAATTCAGATCACAAATAATTACACAAATGTTTGCTATCGAGTGCAAAAACTTCGTATCTCTTACACGACAGGAAGTACATACGAGTATACTACATTAAAGTGCTTAAAATAATGCAGTAACCGCTCTGTCTCAGGGGTCCCGCGGCAGAGTCAATTTTGGAAAGAATCTTTTCAAAGTTAGCTCTGGAATGTAATGGCAAGGTACTCTTCGTTTCGCAGTCATTTGGGTAGTCCGTCTAGCGGCATTAACCATTCCTTTAACACACAACAGCATGTGTGCTGTTATGTTTCGGTGAGTGAGTAAGGGATGCCAGAGCCCATTTCCCTATTCCTTATACTGTCTAAAATTCCTGATACTTACATTCTCCTCACTTTTCTCTTCTTTAATCTTGAGTTCAATATCCAATATCTTTTCTTCTATGACGCCTTTCTTCGCTTCCGCTCCGCAGATGGTCGCTGCGATTTGTCTTCTAGCCATTTCCAACTCCTCTTCGAGATGTTTGATCTTCTTTTCTAAAATTATTTTCATTCTATTTGTCTGCTCTTCAATTTGTTTCTTTTCTCCCGAGAGCCTGAAATTTATATTACGGATTTTTTATTTCTGGACACAGTTTGTCAATTGATGATTATTTTTTAATGCCAACAGGTTTAAGCGTCATACCAGTTTTGATAAATATCTACTAATATTGTATATAAATAAATGAGCTTGTTTGTTTGTTACACATTCACGCCTTTAACTACTCAACCGATCATCGTGTAATTTTGTCAGTGGCACAAGAAAGGACATAGGGTACCTTTTATCCCGAAAAGATACTTTTCCCGAGAAATAATGTAAGATAAATGAAAAAAACAACGCCTTAGAAATATAAATTAATAACCTCGAAATCTTTTTTGCTTATCTATCCATGACACGGACGAAACGAAAGAAAGGGGTGAAAGAAAGGAGAAAAAAAGTTATTGAGGAATTATAAAATAAAGATAATTTATAATTAAAATGGTGTTTTATATAACTAATTAGTATCTATTGCTTATATTATGTTTGCAGGTGTTTAGTTTATTTTTTGATTTTTTTTTTGTTTTCAATTAGATATTCATATTCGTAGTGATTTGGCCTAAAGAAGTTACGAGTATAATACGCCTTATGTTTTTGTTTAAAAATTTGCAAAAAAAAATCAGTTGCCAAAACTGTCGCGGTTTTAAAAAATAATGCGTATATTTTTATAAAAATACTAACTTTGCTTTCGATTTTGAAAGCTTATTTTTATAAATTATATTCTATCTAGCTGGTTGCGCAGTTTCGGAGATTTCGATGAACGAACTTGCGATTAGCGGGTTCAGCAAACGTTTTTTTATATCTTGGGTTGCCATACGTCCGTATATACGGGACTGCCACCGTATTTGACCATCCCGTCCCGTATTACATGTCCCGTATTTCGACAAAATACAAATAATACGAAAAGAAGTGAGTGGCGTGAGCGCCCGCCCGACTGGCAGCGGAGTGCGGGGGCGCACGAATGAGAGGTGAGACAGGACGGTGGCTTTTGATAACCAATACGGTTGAAATCAGAAGGTATCTATTAAAAAAAAAAACATAGTTTGTCTCTCACTATGTAAACATTTGTGCTATGTATGATGTAGTTGAAAAATCGCGTGTCGGCGTTGAATGTGTTATGGAGTTTTGGCTATCGGAAGAGAAAACGTCCTAGAAGTTATGGCAACCTTATTTATATCTATCGCAGCGCCATACTAACATTAAAAATGTGAAAGTAACTCTGTCTGTCTGTTATCTTTTCACGCCTTAACTACCTTATCATGAAATTTTGCATACACATTGTCAGGTATACAGAAAGGGATAATAAAAATAAAAACCCAACGCCTGGCAAAACTATAAAAGCAATAAATTATTGTTCATACATTTTGTCACACATAATATTTTTTATTTTTCAAAAATATAACGGATGAAGTCGGGGGCAAAAGCTAGTACATAATAAAGAGACAATAGAAGAACGAGCTCTCTGACGCACCGAAATTCAACAGCGCACGCGCTGTGGTTTCCTGTAAGTAGGTAAGCTCTGTTAGTACAAACATTTTATTGTATAAGGAGATTGACCTGGCAACTTCCGCCTCCAGCTGTCTCATGTGGTTGCCTTGGTCCCATGGTACGAGAGCGTCGCAGGCGACAGAGCCTTCTTTCGTGGTTGCGACGGTGATTCGCGGGTCGGGGCCTAGAGGACCCATGCGTCTCTTCAGTGCGTGCTGCAATATAATAAGGTTTTATATCATTAATATGATTTCAATCTTTGTATTTCGTACAGAATATGATCCGTTTGCTAATAGCTTCCGGTCATATCGCAAGCTTCCAACAAATAGTGTGATGGGATGCAAATTCAAACCACTACCAAATGCAGTGATATAATAATTGTTAGTAGCAGGCCATACTGTATTTTGCACTCCCTGGCAACCCATCTGGCGGCTGTAAGGGTCTGCTCACACCGAAAAGCGGCGCGACATTTCAATGTGAAACAGTGCGCGGCGTAGCGCAAAGCCGCCCGCCGTCACAACTCGTGTACTCACTGAACTGTGTACCTTTTAATGTAGTAAATAAGTTCTATATTCCATTGCTTTTAAAAACTGAGCGTCGCGCCGCTTTCCCATCCCTCTGAAACCCCAGGATGATTCATATTACACCGTGCCGTCACCGGGCCGTGCGCCCATCGTATTTTTCTCAAAGGCCGGGGCAGGGCACAAATCCACCGTAATCCTTAATCCTACAAAGGTCGGCAGCATACATGCGGCTCCTGTGGCGTTTCTTGTGTTAATGAGCCAAAGCAAACACTTAGCATCAAGTGAAATGTCATCTTGTCTAGCGACCTTTAAATGTTTTTAAAGGTCTAAAAACATTTAATGACCCAAACTAGACCACGAAAATGCAAGGGAGCTCCAAAAAATTAATTACAGCTTTCTGGGGGAGCCCTAAGTTGTACTGAAGTGGAAACAATTCTTTCTTGATAATTTGACAAAACAGATACTGCCTTACACAGACTACAAAATTCCCTTTATCAACCGATAAAGTCCTGCTTGTGCTTACTTTATTGTATTGTATTGTACTTATCTCTTTTCGGAATGTAACATTTCTGTTTAAACTTCATTTTAGTACTGTGTCATATCGTCGTTGTTAAATTAAAATCGCTAAGTATGTGCACTTTTTTGAGATTTCACATTTTCGCCTTAGTGAATAGTTCAATGCCTTATATATCTTATAAAAAAACTGCTAAGTACTTGTGAGCACTAGCACTATTTGTCGGATTACGATCTCTTAATATAATATGCTATGTGAAGCAGCTACAATCTGATATGTTCAATATTTAATAATAATAATAAAACTCTTTATTTGTACTATAAACAAAAAATAATAATAATAAAAAGAAATAGTACAAAAGGCGGCCTTATCGCTTTATAGCGATTTCTTCCAAGCAACCTTAGGGTAAGGAAAATTAAATATGAAAAATAAAACAATGTGGGTGGTAACAATCATAGTAAGGTCATCATAAACTTACATTCTAATAAGTAAATACTAGTACATAAATTGAATATAAAGAAATATTAACAAGATAGATTAATAAATATAAATATTAGAAGATAAACCTACATATAAAAATTAAACAAATAAAGTAGTCTTCAGTGTGACAGAAAATGTGTCTTGAGTGCTTTTTTGAATATATCCAGCGATTTTACTCTATTATCAAAATAATAATTAAGCTGTAATGTTTAAAAGAATAATAGTTTTACGTATAACTACTCTAAGTTTCTATAAAAATACATTTTTTTAAAATAAACCTTTATATAAATTTTTTCAGGAAAACTTCTTTTTTCAGTATTTCAAAAGTATACTTTTAGCACATAGCAGATTTTCGTTTGACAATGACGATATAATATCATAGACGACACATCTATGATGATATCATAGATCACTATATTCCACTATAATAGAGGATGAAAGCTCCTGTTTGTTATTTACATTATTATAAATATTAACGACTGACATAATTAGAAACTCTCTTGAATTACCGGAAAAATTAAAAGTCACTCACTGATGCAATATTGAAAATAAAATAAATAAATAAATAAATTATTCCTACCTGACCACTAGGCGATATTTTGGCGCCCAGCACCTGTACAATATTCCACACAATTATCGCTGGAATCGCCTCCTGGAGCTTATCGAGTCTCGTCAGAAGTTCTTTCTGAAATTACAAAAATATTTTCATGGGCCTTACTATCGTGATGAGTGATGCTCAGTACGCAGATATATTTCGTTTTGTTATAAAACTATCAATACAAGGACTTGGAGAAGTATTCACTATAAACCATTAACACCTTGTATCAGTTCATTATTGTATTATGAATAGCTTAGCGAAAACTAGGTGCGTACGAGACGCCTATAATACCGCGGATTGCAAGAACCTGCAATTTACTTATTTATGTATCTTGCAAGTAATTAGAGATCACTGTTTGCGCCACTCGTCGTTAGGGGGCGCGAATGTGTTTCTCCGATTGGCCTATTAGAATGCAATTGCATTACAGCCAATCAGGGCATTTCCTGACGGTCAATCATATGCCATAATCATTTATTTTTCGAATGTGTGTTCGATAGAATCGAAGAAGTTACCATGCGACGCTTCTTCGTGTGTACATTTTTTCTCGAGACACTTATAACCGCCAGTCGCCATATTGCGAGACTATTCCCGCATCCGCTTTTTATTATGAATCGCCATCGCCTTGAGATCCATCCCTTGGAGCCGTCTCCAAAACTACCACCGTCTGGAATCCTCTTCCTAAAAATTAATGAACCCGAAGTGGTGTCGCATCGCGAGTGTGTGAACCTACCAGGAAGCCAGCATCTCCAATGTGTTGGAAGACAACAAGAAGGCGTCGAAGAATCGTCTTCCTTGGACCCCTCCTGAGTTCGTGGGTAACACCCCCTTTAAATTAATTAATACCGAGATAAATGCGACCATGGGGCGCTTAATCCGAATATTGCTTTCGAAAGTCTTCACAGTCATGAAATCGAAAACGATGTTTCTACGAGGAGCATACCAGGAAGAAACTGTTATGTATTCAGTAAGGACAGCAATTATTCAAACAAGACTTTTATTGAAAAATGTTACTAATACAAAAGCAAACCCGACATATTGGATGAGCGACCGAACCAAGACAAAACCATAGATCATGCAGGAAGTACCCAGAGCACATGATGCGTTCACAACACTTCTCCCTCTCTTAAAGATTAAGCCTACGAGTAGGTTTAATAGCTCTGCCATAACGGGAAACTTTATCATACTCTTTATTTGGAGACACATTAGCACTTTGTGGAATTTCACTGATAGGATCACTGTTTGGATTCACTTGGACACCCTGAGACGCACTGGGAGACTTATAATCAGTAATAGGACTAACCGGCTTAACATTACTAGAAGAACATTCAGGCTGATAATGCATTGGTGATACAGGTGACACAACATTCTGATTTGTTTGAATTTGATTACATCCAACTTGAGGTTGAATCTCATAGTTATAAGGTACACATGTATCATCAAACATTTCACATACATTGGACCTCAATGAATCAGCATGAAAAATCTTAATAATACCACCAACTTGAACCAAATAAGTACAATAACTTAAAATTTTGACAATTTTGCCTTTCTGCCACAATTTAGTTTGCTTATTTTTAACATAAACAGATTCATTTAACTGATACAACTTTTTAACTCTAGGTACCGACTCAGAACCACCTCTAACATATTTACTGTGGCTAGAAGGTTTCAGCAAATCAAATCTGGTTCTTGGCTTTATTTTTAACATAGCCTCAGAAGGAGATATACCTGAAACTGTTGATGGGGTATTTCTATAGGAAAACAGAAAACTAGACAATTTAAGCAATATTTTCTGTTCTGTTATTTCCTCTCCTTTATATAAAAACATAGCCTTTTGTAAATTCTTTTTTACAGTTTGAACACCCCTCTCAGCAAAGCCGTTACTAGGAGGATGTCCAGGTGGAGATTTAATTGGAGTGATTCCATTAGCTTGGCAAAAGGAAACAAATTCAACTGAATTAAACGGTGGTCCCCCATCTGACACTAACTCTACAGGCAGACCAAAAGTTGAAAAAATTTCCTTCAATTTAGCAATGGTTTCAGACGCTACAGTGCCTTTACTCATTAATTTAACATCAAGCCATTTCGATTTCTGGTCATAAACTAGTAAAAATGTATGGTTAAACTTGTGTAGAAAATCTATAAAAATTCTATAAAAATTATGTGGTGACTCTGGCCAAGACAAAAGAGGATAATTATTAGTAAAATTTTGACACTGCTGACAAATTGAACATGAAGCAATAAACTTTTCTATATCATTATTAATTTTTGGCCACTAACAGTAGGATCTAATTAACATTTTAGTACGCACAATACCTGAGTGTTGATCATGGAAAAGCTTTAAAACTTCCTGTCTCAAAGTAGTAGGTATTACAACTCTATTACCTAACAGGATACAATTATGTTCTACTGACAGCTCATTTCTATGTTTGAAAAATGGTTTTAAATTTTCATCTTGAACTAAACTTGGCCAACCAGACATAATGAAATCTTTGACTTTTAGCAATATTGAATCTTTACTTGTTGTTTTCCTTATATCATCTGCATTTAAAGGAATTTCAGAGACTAAGTTGAATGAATAAATGAAATCTGGAATTTCAGTCTGCTCAGATAGCGGTAAACGAGATAATCCATCAGCATTACAAATTTTTGTACCTTTTCTGTACATAATATCATACTGATAACCTGAGAGAATTATAGCCCATCGAGTAATTCTTGATGCAGCCATGGTAGGTATATGTTTATTCTTTGCAAAAATGAACTGTAACGGTTGATGATCCGAAATGAGTGTAAATTTACGACCATATACATATTTATGAAACTTTTTCACGGCAAAAATTATTGATAAGGCTTCTCGCTCTATATTACTATATTTTTGCTCAGCAGGCGAAAGGGTAGAACTGGCAAACATAACTGGCCTTTCTTCTCCGTTAACAAAGTGACTTAATACTGCTCCCACACCATAACTGCTTGCGTCACAAGTAATAAAAATTGGTAGATTAGGGTCATAATGCGTTAAGACACTGTCAGATGTTAATAAATCCTTACTGAGCTGAAATATTTCTTCACACTCACCAGACCATTCTTTAGCAAAATCTACACCTGTTTTACAAAGATCATATAATGGCTTTAACTTAGATGACAACATCGGTATAAATTTAATATAATAATTCAAAAGTCCTAGGTAGGATTTCAACTCTGTGACATTCTTTGGAGAAGGTACTGATTTTATAGCTTTTATTTTTTCCTCAGTAGGATGAATTCCTGACGAATCAATCAAATGACCTAAAAATTCTACACTAGTATTGAAAAATTGGCACTTTTTTTGTTCACTTTGACATTGTATTGTTCTAGTCTCTTTAAAACATTGATAACATTCTGATGACATTCTTCAAGACTATTACCATAGACTAAAATGTCGTCGATGAAACAGTTAGTATTTTTTAACCCTGCTAAAATACTGTTCATCACGGTTTGAAAAATTCCAGGCGCAGAACTGACACCAAAAGTTAACCTTGTGTAAGCAAAGAGTCCAAGGTGTGTATTAATGACCAATAGCTCCTGGGACCCCTCACTCAACTCAAGTTGTTGGTGCGCTCCTTTTAAATCAATGACAGTAAAACATTTATTACCATTTAGACATGCAAAAATATTTTCAGGAAGTGGTAAAGCACAATGATCTGCATCCAGGGCTGGATTCAGAGTTTTTTTAAAATCAACACAAATTCTTAGATCTGTTGAGTTCTTTTTTGGAACTACAACAATTGGGCTTGCCCAATTACTATGACTGACTTTTTTTAAGATACCTGACTGACACATTTTCTCTATTTCAGTTTCTACTTTGCTTTTCAACGCAAAAGGCATATCATAAGCTCTGTGAAAGACTGGTTGGGCTCCTTCTTTTAATTTTAAGTCTATTTTAAAAAAAATTATGCAAGAATTTGATTTATCCTCAAAAACAGTTTTAAATTCCTGTTTGAGATCTGACTCCATTTTTTTTATTTTTGCTTCATCTAAAGAAAATTTTAACTTATTTGGCTTACGGGACTGACTTGTCACTTTTTCTAACTCAGCAGATTGACTGTTGACTAAGTTTGACTTTACTTTGACTGCGTTGACCAGCTCACAAGAATTACTCGACTCACATAACTCGGGTGACTTTGGGCTGACCTTGACTGACACCGATCGACATTCGTTGTTTAACCTACTGACTCGGTTATTGTCTGTGGACTCAGACTTAACAATGGACTCAGACTTATTAACTGATAACTCCTTTTTAAAATCCAATGACAATTTTTGACGCCAATTTGGATTTAAAATGTTTAACCAGTTTCGACCCATTAATGGTGTGAATTTGTGTTCACTCTCTAAGATTACAAGAGGTAAGTTAACTGTCATATTGTTGATCTTTACAAAGACATCAGTTTCACCTAAGATTTTGACACCATCACCGGTTAAAACTCTTAAATCATATCTGACATTATACAACTTTAAATCTGACAAATACTTCTGGAAATCTCTGACATGCATGACTGTTCTGCATGCACCACTGTCAATTTCAAAAAGAATAGTTTTACCATCAATGTTCAATTTAACCTGGACCGGCTTTTCTTTCTTGGCATTATGGATAGATGACAAGAATCCCAGTACCAATTCCTCTGATTCTGATGACATATCAGACTCTTCATGTTCGCTCAGAGCATGGATGCTTCCCTTTTTGCAGACTCGACTCGTATGACCTTTAATTTTGCATTTGAAGCACTCCCACTCTTTTGCTGGACAATTGTCAGGATCGTGTTTCCTCACACCGCACCGGTAACAAACTTTTTGACTCGACTTCTGACTTGACAGACGAGACTGAAATTTTTTTTCTTTACTGACCGATTTGGACTTTTTTACAGACAGTTTGTCCAAGCTTTCTGCGACATTACTTGTACTAGCAGAATCAATACTCATTGACCGTAATTGGCCTTCAGCCAGTTCCATTGATAATGCCTCCGATACAGCACAATCAAAAGTTAATTTGTCCATTGACAACAACTTCCTCTTTATAGCTTGCGACCTTAATCCACAAACGAATTTGTCTCTCCAAGCTTCTTGTAGAAAAGTACCAAAACTGCAATGAACAGATAAACTTTTCAGTTTTTTGACGTACATTTTAATATCCTCATTTGGCTCCTGGACAGCGATCCAAAATTTGTATCTCTCAGCAATTTGCAACCGCTTCGGACTAAAATGCTCCAATAGCGTATCTTTTAGCTCTTGGTAAGTTTTGGAACTTGGCGCAGCAGGCGTTAAAATATCTTTTAACGTGACATAAGCTTCTCCTCCAATCAAAGTAAGCAGGAACGAGACCTTCATATTTTCTTCAACCACGACATTACAAACAAACAGTTGCTCCAACCTTTCCAAATATGAGCTAATATCACATACTTTGGGGTCAAAGGATTCGATACTTCCAATTAAACTTGCCATGACGGCCACAACCACAAGTTATGACAACGTGACTTGACTACGACGATTTCGACTTTCTCAATGATTAATTATTATAATTACGGGCTCGACTATCCCATCCTCGTCGCCAAAATTGTTATGTATTCAGTAAGGACAGCAATTATTCAAACAAGACTTTTATTGAAAAATGTTACTAATACAAAAGCAAACCCGACATATTGGATGAGCGACCGAACCAAGACAAAACCATAGATCATGCAGGAAGTACCCAGAGCACATGATGCGTTCACAACAGAAACCTTCGTGGTTACCCTTTACAAATTTAGTTTGCGACTAGTTGTAGTAGGTATCGTATACAGTGTGAGGTAGGAACCCTATGCAGATGAATGAGGTCTTACCTCTCTTGCTTTCAAAGCGCATTCCCTCTTGGATAGTTCGGCTACGAGACGCTCGGCTTGAGCGCGAGAGCATTCGCGTTGTTCCGTCATGTCTCGAAGTTGAGCAGAACACAGCTCGTAGTCTATTTCAAGTCTGCAACACAGAAGTTTCTTTTAAGTCATCACATTCAATATAATGTTACACATTCAGTTAATGCATTTATCGATCAAATCGAAACGGGTTTGATTTAATTCAATTATAACAAAGTGGAGTTTGTCGCGAAAAAATTATTGCTAATAGTGGCAGGGTAGGCGCATTACCGTCGTCTGGCGACAGTTACCACACTCTTACAGAAGGACACTGTTCACGTAATTCACTCTCCCATCTAACGGTAATGTTGTCACTAGTTTCTCCAAAGAGGAGCCTAGTACTTTTAAACTACGGTCTTCGATCAACAATACACTTAATAGATTAAAGGTCTCATACAAAATCAAAACGAAAAACATTTGTGTTGATCTTGTGTTGATTATACTTAAAGCTATATCTGTTAAGTTAACTTAAAATATACCTTAAGTCTAAGCAAAAAATATCCAATAATAGCAATAAATAATATAATTTTAAACGCATACTGTGGCTTTGGTTGAACCGTACCACAGAACCGTACTGTCTGAACGCTTATTTAAATAACTATTTAAATAAGCGTTTTAAATAAATAGCTTATTTAAATACTTATTTTAATAACTAAATAAGCGCACACGCTTATTTAGTGCTCTTATTTCTCGGGCCGTTTTCAGAGCTGTCACCTTTAATCTAGTGCTCAATTTTGATACGCTTTACACTGGTATATTATTTCGAAAGGATAATTTGTGTTCTGATTCTAATAAAATTTATGGTACGTGTATAATAGGCCGCATTTTTTTAATAAATCTGAATAGTCAAAAGATTTCATGATGTATCCAGGGCTAAGATGTTTCCTAGTAGTTTTCATTACGAAATTTTAATATATATCGAGAAAAATAGTGGTACAAATCATCACTTGGTTAGCTAGACGAAAGACGTGAATCGAAATTTAAATTTGAGGAAACCAAGCGAGGTAAAAGTTAAAAAATTATATTACACAGTAAAATTCCTATGATGATGTGCCTAGCAATTGCTACTTGAATTGAGTAAACTGTTAATACTCACTGCTGCCAATGTAAACGCGTGTCATTTTCAATTTCCTCTAACTCGCAACAATCTTCTTCCAAACGATCGTATTTCTCTTGTAAGTCTGCTAATTCTGTTTCGAGGTCCTGTAAAAACAGAAACACCGTACTTTAAGTAAACTGTCGGATGAAGAAAATACCACATAAGGTTGACTGTTCATTTTAAGTAAGTGGCTACTGTCTTGAAAGCACCGCCACAGTTGCTGCAAGGGCGCTACCGCCCTTAGTAGGATTAAGGATCAGAAAAATCTTACATCCCTTATACTCACCGAAACACAACATGCTGTTTTGCATGGTGATCTTCTATTAGAGGGTGGTTACTGCCACCAGACAAACTTTAGTATATCCAGTCACTACTACTATAATGAAATCACAAATTTCATCGATAAATTGAACTCGTAGCTTTTCATTTTAATTCTTTCAAAAAACTATTAACCCATGTAGGTACTAACGTCAAGAAACGCAAGATTGAATATCTTGGTCACGTGTTTAGACAAAACAGATATATGCTGCTTCGGTTAATCATCATGGATAAGGTGGAAGGGAAGAGACGCGAATGTCGTGATTGCAAAGCAGGGAGACATGATTTCGAAACATCCGGGACGGAACTGGAGTTACCTCTGTCCAGCAATTTTACCAATTGGCTCTTGACAGAGAGAAGTTCATAGAGTTGACGATCAACCTTCAGGACTGAAGAGGCACTGGGAGAAGAAAAACGGGACAAGTGCGAGATGAACGGGACTCGCGTGAAGATGGTTCCGTACGATGTTACCTATCCGCGCAATATTGAGTGATTTACCATGTTATTTTAATATCATGGACCATAATATTTTATAGATTTTCCTATAATCTATAAATAGAAAACTAACTTCTGTATTTTTTTCAAAATTTTAGGTTCAGTAGTTTCGGAGACAGGGGGGGGGAATGGTCGGACAGACGGACACACGCGAGGGATCCTATAAGGGCTCCGTTTTTTTATTCTGACGTACGGAACCCTAAAAAGTACTAAAATATGACCAACCTGTATTCGATTTTCAAGTAAAAATTCCTTCTGTAATCGCTGTGCTAGCTTAGATTCTTTGATGTCTTGAGCCGCTTCGTATATCGATATCTTTCCCTCTAAAAACTTTAGCCTCCTCTCATAATACTGCTTATGTTTCTTCCCCAATTTCACACACCGACACTCCAGGCCGTCCCCGTCGTCTTTACTACTTAACGATCTATTTCTAACACCTTGCCTCTCTAGTTTCTCCCTAATACTATTCAGTCGTTGTATCTCAGTGTTTAGTTCACTGGAGCATTCAATTTCGTTGACGTCAGTTTGAGTGTGCTTCGACTCAGTCTCGACTCCCTCGAATATCCCGCTCTCTTGTAGAACGTTCGGTTTCCTATCCTCGATGAGGCTCTCGAGTGATTCGCATTTGTATCCCTTCTGCTGATACGGTGTTACGGTTGCAATTGCTTTTTGGGTTTTCGATGGAATGTCTGTTTCGGGTTTCGCCGGTTTCAGGTCATATAGCCTTTTCGGTTTTACCTGCGGTTACGAAAAATTTACATTTATGTACACATATTTCACTATATTGACAGCACCAATTGACTTTGACATATTTCCTAATATACCTCTCTGTCAAGACTAATTAACGTTAAGAGGTAACATTTGTAAGTTATTATATTGCGAGTTGAAAACTGCTCATCCCATTTTAAAAAAATCTTTCACCAACGGTTCAATATGGAACGGACATTGTAGGTGAACTTTTGACTGTATTTTAAAGTGCGAGCAAAAGCCATGCGTTTTAAACGTTATTTGGAGATATTGTTACTAATCACGCCGGAAACCACTGCACAAATTTTAATTAAATTCGACGCAAAGATAGACTAAGTCTTGAATTTTAAAAAAGGATACTTTTCATCCCGGTCATAAGTTCCCATGGGATAGTATTTATAATTTTGTTTTATATTACACAATAATACTTATTACGATTATATCATTCTACTATAGCAACATGAATGCAAGTTCATTGCAAAAATCTTTTAAAAATATTAAATTTCTTTAATATTTTAAGCAGCACATACTTACTAAGTTAAAGAAATTTGTAAATAATTCCCCTTTCTTTTTATTTCTTCACAGAATGTTTTATAAAATTTTATAGACGCATTTTAATCGGTCATATAAACTCGGACCTGATACCGCAATTGTAAATAAATACTATTACCTGATAACATTCATCTTCGCTGACAGAACTACTCAGAGCTTGATAATTGTATAACAGCATGAGAACTTGCTCCAAGCAGCTCCTGTCTTCAGCCGAGCCGGCATTCAAGATCATCTGTTCCAAATGCTCTTTGACCGGATTGCTTCTCAACGAATCGCTGGTCTCCGAGTTTCTGTCGAGAATGTCGGCCAGTACTTGGGCTTTGGCGAAGTCCTCCTTGAAGTCGTCATGCGGAGTGCCGAGATTGCGTCGTGGGTTGCACGGACTGCTCGGTACGTGGGGCGATTTATAGCCGGAATCCATTCGTTTGAGTTCAGGGGATGCAGAGTCTTTAATCCTGGAGCCTGGTGACACACAGCCGGAGTCTGAGTCGGTTAGGTTGTCCCTAGCACCCTGGAATCAAACATGTTTGCATTTAATTATCGTCATTTCAAATATGTTATTCTTAAACCCCAGCTTAACTCTTAAATGCGCTCTCATTTATTCTATAAAAATGTCATCTAGTTTTAGAAGGTACGTACCTCTGTAGTCAAGCTTATCTACAAGTAAACAAAATTGCAAAACAATTATATTTCCGAAGGAAACTTCTTGTTTCCATCGGTATTCTGGATCTTTTATGATAGCAATGCACCAGCACTGCTTAATATACTCAATAGTCATTTCTGACCACTTAAATTAACCTCTAAAACACTGTTTTTAAACCGTTTTTGAATTATGAATGTCAGAACTTACTCTCCCTATCTTTTTTAATATACCTACTCTCATACGTCGGATTTTACACACATAACCGCTACAAACTCAGTTTTTGCTTTAATTAAACTTTTTTCCAATTTTCTTATTTAGATATTCTTAAGAACAAAAACATTTTTTTATTTATTGGCAACAAAATTTTTCGAAGAAATACGAGGCGTCTATTAGTATTTCTGATTAACAACTGTGCCCGCCTACAAGCTATTCCTACAACATTAAGTATTATATGATCAAATTAACATAACATTAGCTTCGTTTTTAAGTTAGCAGATGATATAACAATGTACCCATAAGAATTATAATTAAGTAGTTATTCGGTGTTGCTACGCTCTACATAAATATAGCCTTTGTGATCATGTAATGTTTCACCTTATCTATTTGTTAACCGTGAAATTACTGCAATATTTTGTTAGTCTACGTGAAGCTTTATTTGATATTTTCTATAATTTACAAACTATTTTAAATATTTTCTAATATTTTCTATTAGAAAAGTGTCACACCCACCCATATGTACACACACACTTTTTAATAGACTTTTTACTATCAATTATTTAAAAATGTATCTTTTAATTATGTATTATTTTTAATAATTAATTTGTTTTTGTGTTTCAATGTCGCAAAACTATATAGAAAATTGTATATTATAAGATCATATATAATACTTAAACATAAATCTTAATAGACACGAAATTAATTATATTAAGTTTTTCTAATACAATTAAAACATTAGGTACGCACTTCTTTCATTGTCTTTGGAATATTCAAAACACTAGATCACTATGGTAGTAATTAACCAAGTAACACTTAACGCGATACAGTTTATAAAAAAAATATATACTAGTGGAAAATGAAAAATAAAAAACATAAACAGAGCGCCTCAACGAGTTTCCTGCGGCCTCGTTGAGTATCCTTTCTAATAAAATAGAAATACGCACATTCTACATCTTTGAGTGTATTATGCGACCTTCGTATATCTCGTGCCTTTACGACGTCAGTATGAAATCACTCCCGCCTACATATACACGTTACATCACAAACATTGTCAACAAAGTGTACAAAGCGATACGTATCGTTAATAACTTTGTTGTTTTTAGTTGTTACATGAAAACCTGGAAACAACAACATTTATCTAGCAGTGAGAGCATTCGAGTAAGAAGTTTGAGAAGTTTTACTTAATTTTAAATTGATAAACTTCTAAATAAAGTATGAATGTGAGCGAGACTCGCTTCAAGGGATCTGAAATTATTATTTTTTAGAATCGGCAGGGTACTGATACGTCGCTGGTGTTGCCTGTGTGCTTAGGCGACGGTTGCCACCGACCAATTTAAGTAAACCGTGTCAGCCTTCTGCCTATCTTTATATAATATAAGATAGACTTTCAATTTTATTACTATAATCCTAGTTACTTGGCACCCTGCCTTTCAGATTTCACTGGAGCAGCTCTAGATGTATCAACTTATTCGATAACACAGCTACGAAACGCAACTATGCGGCCAATACAATATGTATTGGCCGCATATAGAACAGTTAGGCGGCTCAATTAAAAAAAATTAATTTTGGAAATTGATGGATCATATTAGAAGCACACCTACTTGGTTAGTGTATTCATTTGTTATTTTCTCTGTCTTTAGTCACTTAGTTTTGTTTCTGCTCAAACTCTTTACGCATTACCTGTCTGTGGACACGCCTCTGAAATTTATAATGTTAATTTTATAACTTTTTCTTATATTGCTATTTAATTTCTGTTTGTGTCCCAAAATATTAATAAAATAAAATTAAAATAATCTACTAAATATTCTGTTAGGTTTACATTGAGTTATTAAATTTACAAATTTGCAGAAAATCTGCTAAAGGTTTTTCTACATGTGTGGGATAACGTTAAAATAACTGAAACAAAACAGATATTTTGTCGGGATGGTGATATCAGTTTCTTTTTATTTTAATTTTTTTTAAATAAGTCACTACGCAGCACTACGCACTATCACATATAGGAGAAAACTATAGCCTTATGTATAGGTAGCCTTAAACATAGGAGAAAAATTCCTTCTGAATCGTTTACTACAAAACGAATTATTAAAATATTAATCACGATAGTTTGAATTAAATCCAATCAATAAACCTAAATATTCTTGTACAAATTTCTGAATTGTCGCACAAAACGAGAATAAAACTCATTTTGAAAGAACAACGAATCGGTTGTGTAAATGTCAATTACAACAGCATATTTTAGTTAGTCGCATTGAGTAAAAGACAGCCCCGGATCTTCGATTTTTTTTAGGCGGGGCAAAAACTGAAAAATGCCGCCCCCGTGCACTTATATTTATTTACCTTTATCATCTTTATAATTTCAGCTATCAGATGTCCACTAATTGATTAAAGTTGAAGGGACGGTGTCTGATAATTGAATGTTAAAAATGTGTCTATATTTCGCTAGTCAAAGATCACTTTCTAAAATGTAGTTAAAAGCTAAAGATTTATGGGCTATGGGCGAAGGACAAACATGTGCACGTAGCCATTGTTCCTCTGATTCTACGCTTGGAGTTGGGGGTCATATAACACAAGTAGGCTAAAGTCGGAGTGCGTCTCACTCTGCGATTTCGCCCCGCCCGGCCACTTGTTCCGTGTGCTGTACCCCTGGTGCCCTGGGTATCGGCAAGTATCGGTCGAGTTGATATAGCCACACACAGTAAAACAAGAGTGAAATTTCTGCACTTGTAGGTCCCTACCATTATTTATTCTGTAGTCAAAGTTAAGTAAATGATGAGTTGTCCATTTGTCTGTAAAGTGTGAATTTGGCCGCCCTTTAAACTTGCCGCCCGGGGCATAGGCCCCGGCTTGCCCCCCCCTAGATCCGGCTCTGGTAAAAGATAGTGCAATACAAAAAAAACATAAAAAATCAAATTTAGAACGGAAATAAGAGCTAAATACCTTTTCATTCAAATATTTTTCGCGAATAAACACACAATTCTCAAATATCACTCAAGCTTCCAAGTTTCTTAGTCCAAGCCAAGTTAGGCTTTTTGATCCAAGTTCTTATTAAAAATTCCTATCATGTAATTTATGTTGTTCAAAGTAAGCCCACACAAACTTCTGAACCAATGACCTTAAAGTTTTTGTCGTCGCCTAGAGGTATAAAAATATATTATCTTAATAAACGAACATTTAATATAACTTAATCAATAAGAGACTAAAAAATTTCTCATTTTTTTTTAAATTTTATTCACCATACATAATGTGTCTCTAATTTCATAAATAACGACTGACTAAAAATTCATTTATTTAATTCATTAATAATCTATTAACAAAACAAACAAAATTAGCTTGTTTTAATTAATTAATTTATTTAATAGCAACGTACTGTCAATACAAGAAAAAGGAAAAACATAGGTTTAAAAAAGAGTGCCGAATAAAAGAACAACTAACAGATCAAACAAACACAATTACAATATAATTTTATTAATTACGATTGTTATACATATTTATTTTAAAACAATTACACTACCATATACTAAGTCAAATAACTGATGAGAACATTAAAATAAATCAAGAGTTTCACTTATTACTCGTAACTAATTTTTTAAAATATTTCTAACACGAATCTCTACTATTTAAGAAGTTATAAAATATATCAATATTACAACAAGAAATAAACTTATCTAATTCTCAATAGCAAAAACAATTCTCGTGAGTCATTTGCATTATTAATAAATTAAATTATTAGTTTTAGGCGCTAAGTAAACGTTTTGTGAGTCACTATTTACGAATAGACACAACATTTAATTTAAAAAAAAAATTACCTTGTCGGGATGTGCGTCTTCCAGCTCGAGGAGCCTGAACTCCATGAGTTCGAGCTGATCGCGCGCGTCGCGCAGAGCGTCCGCCAGGCGCGTGCATTCTCGCGACGCGGCCGATGCGCGCTCCTGCGCTATGCGGCACTGCCCGCATGACTGTAAAATTACGGACACCACACGTTTAGGGCTTCATTGGACTTGAAAAACTTTACCTAAGCGCGCGCCAAACCTTATTTTTTATAAATGAAAATCGACTCCAAAACCGTTTAATCGATTTTGATAATTTTTTTGGCTATCTTCAGATTAGCCCAGCTGGTGATCCTGTGAAGTTTAATAGATAGCGATCGGATAAACAGATTTTTTTTCTCTTTTTTTTTGGCTTTTTCTTTTGTAGTTTCCCTACAAATTAATACAAAATTAGGCATTCTTTATATTTAAAAATAAGAATGAAACATTAAACAGTCAGTACAATCTATTTTTATTACGTAAGTATACAATATAGAATTAATGATTCTTTCACTTAGAGAGAAGTCCAGTAAGTTATGACAATCTTGGTTACACTATTAAACAGGAAAAACACAATTCCACGCGAAACCTACACTCTGCAATAAATTATCACACGTTTTTCAATAGTTAAATGAAAGTAATTTCGAATTAATTTGAATTTAATTAATAGAATATCGTTCATTAGGTAATAGAAACAATGTTTACAAACTATTAAATGTCCAATTCAACACTTTAAATATAGCAATAATCTATACATATAATAAAAAAATCGTAAACTTAAAAAAAATCAAAAAAATAACAATTGGTACACATTGTACAAATTGTTATGTTGTGTTCCTGAGGTCAAAAAAATAGTTTTTAGAATTTTTGTCTGTTTGTCTGTGCATTTGTACGCGCTAATCTCAGAAACGGCTCTACCGATTTGAATGTGGTTTCACTAATGTATTGTAGTAAACTTCCCATAACATTTAGTGTTGGTTTTATTCCAATCGGTTTGCAAACAAAAAAGTTACATGCTATAACGAAAACCACGCGTACGAAGTTGCGGGCTCAGCTAGTAAGTAATATATCGTTTTATCGTGTTTTATAACTAGAATATTGGATGTCCTTGTGAGATAGATGTTGTGGTTATTTTAAGAGACCAAGAAAATGGACAAAAAATAAACTCGAAATTTATTTGCAAGAATATTAATATTGTTTCAGAGTCGTCATGGACACCCTACACAAGCCAACCACAATGCTTTTGACGCAAGACCATAAGCACCAATGGTATTATAGGTGACAAAATGTACCTAAACGTATTGCAATACATTGTCTGACATTTCGGATGTTAACAGATGCTCTGCGCGACAGTCAAGGTTGCAGCTCTGAATTCCAATCAACCAAACCAAACGATTGAGGAACAGTTTCAACTACTACTTATGCCATACTTGAACTGCTGAAACTATACGATTCTTTGTAAATGAAACAGAATACATTCGATTTAAGTGTAAAAAATAAATAGGTATAAGTATTATCATTCTGTAACTCTGAAAACTAGGGATGTTCGATCCGGGTGGCTTGTATCGATATTCCGGATCATAATGGATCGTAATGAGCTGTATCGATCCAAGTATCGATCCACTTCAATTGATACGATGTTTTGGATCGGTTCCAGTATCGAATCAAGTTAAATAAAAGACTTGTTTTATTACATCGAAATAAAACCTTCTGTTATATTGTTTAAATATAAATAGAAGGTACTTACGATTTCCGAAGAATGGCTTTCGGACTCAATTTCCGTGTTTTTATGGTGCCTTTTAAGATGTTTAGATAAATTTGTAGTATTTCCTTTTGTTTTCACATCAAGATGACACAATTTACACTTTCCTCCACTCTCCGTTTTTATAAAAAATGACCACATATTTGACTTTTTTGGCGGAGCCATGGAAAACACAATAAGAATATTGTTATTATAAGTTAAACGGAACAATGTTGGTAGTCCAAGCGAACAAAATGCACTAACACTAAATAAAATATTCTCTCCTCAAACTAAACAAAGTAATAATTGACGGTACATTGAAATATAATATCACACATTAACAATGATCTACCGCCAGAGAAAAGCCGTACTTTGTAATTTAGCGTTGTGATATTGGTATTTGAAATAAAGTTATAAATATTTAAATGAACTACCTCATACGATATTTTCGATCCGATCCTCCACGCATGTGTATCGATCCGCCAACGGATCGGATGCTATCGTATCGATACAAAAATCGGGCGGATCGTATTCCATTGTATCGATCCACATAAGTATCGGATCGGATCGAGCATCCCTACTGAAAACGGACGCCAAGTTACAAGTTAAGTAGGTACACTTTAAATACGAAAAATACGAAAAAAAGCATCTGACTTCTCATAAAAAGGCAACGGTAATCTTTTTAAAAAATAAATGTGTGTATAGCTTCTGTGAAGTTAATTTAAAAAAAATTAACTAGCATATGGGCAAAGGTATATTTTATAAGTGCGGACATATAGATTTGATGTAATCAAAGTAAACCAGCTCGCCATATTATTATATGCTACGTATATGGCTATGACCTTCTGGACATAGGCCTTTCCCATTGTGCACCAAAGTGTTTTAACTAGCCGCAGCCCAAATCTATTGACTTGCCGCGACTTTCCTTATAGTCAGACCACCTAGTTAAAAGCCGTCCAGCGTAACGTCTTCCTGTAATAGCAGACATTCGAGAATCTTTTTCCTCAACCATTGTCGGTTCTACGAGCTATTTGGCCTGTCCACTGCCAATTAAGCTTGCTAACTCTATTAGCTGTCGATGACTTTAACCTCCTAAACGTTTTCTTCATTACGGATTATTGCTAGTTATAAAAAAGTTATGTAAATTTAAAGAATCACCTCCAACATATTATCCTTAAAAATGTAATAAAATAACACTACAGAAGAGTCGAAAGTTTATAGTCAGCTTAGGTGATTTTGATAATTCCAATTTAAGTTGACCTCAGATCTATATGATCAGTCCTATTAAGTAGGGTTCAGCTTAGGCAAGGATCTTACCTCTATAATATAATAAAATCGTTCTTTGCCTACTGTGACTTTGTGCACGCTAATCTCAGAAATGGCTTAATCGATTTTCATGTGGTTTCCACTGATTTATTGTAGCAAGCTTTCGGTAATATGTAGTGTATATTTCATTCAAATCTGTTTACAAACAAAAAAGTTACGCGTTATTCCGTATACTACGCGTACGAAGTCACGGGAACAACTAGTATTTATGTAATAAATAAATTAATTTTCTTGTTTACAAACTCTTAAAACAAATAATTTGTATACCTAATTGGATTAAAGTCGATTTATTTATTGTAAATTTAATTGTTTCAATATTTTCTTGACGCAATATCGCTTGGGCACGGGGTCGTTTATACTTGGACCTTTTATTTATAACAAAGCGCACAGTTATTAGCGCCTTATAAGGCGTGAAGTCATTGAAATGGTCATAGACACCGGAACAACGTTGGCCGCAATACGGCCAGTGGTGAAAATATGCGATTTTACTTCTTATTGCTAACAATTTAGATATAAATTAGTTATTTTAATGTACCGGCTTTTTAAAGAGCGGCGACCTAACTTCCTTTCTGTGTTTTGATTGTTTACGAATCTTCATTACTTACCTATTTTATTGGGTGGTTCAGATAAAGTTAGCGGACGAACAGACAGAAACGAACAGCGAATTTATATTATAAAGTACTAGCTGGTGCCCGCGGCCCGCTTTGAAAAGTAAAAAAATAACGCCCGACTAAATATATGAGCAATGTCATCTTTATTGCAGTTATAGCTTGGCCAGGCGTTAGAAGATTCCTCGGGAACAGCATATTTTCTGGATTAAAGGGACACAGGAAATATTATGTTCTTTCCTGTGTCCCTGACAACGTGTATGCAAAATTTCATGATGATCGGTTCAGAGGTTTAGGCGTGAAAAGGTAAGAGACTGATAGAGTTCTTTCACATTTATAATAATTTATAGTATGGATAGTATGGATGTAGGTAATTTGATGTTTCCGGAATGAAAATAACACATTTCATTGTTTAACATAAAAAAATAACATATATGGAAGATCTGGACAAAAATCTCAAAAAAAAAACGCATTCCAACGTCAATTCTTTTCTCTCAATCTAACCAAAAATAGTAAAAGCATTTTAAATTCAATTACAATTATTTACATTGCCAATACGTGCGTAAATCTTTGACAGATAGATGAAGATGATAATAAAAAAATTTAAATTGATCAAACCAAAGATAAAGGGAAAGGTCGTTTCGAGAGCAATGGCTCTAGTATCCCTTACATACACCATTTAAATTTTGCCTTAAATATAAAAAAAATATATATAGAAATAGTTGGTAATTGACACTGACCCACATATCGTTGAGCGGTTGTGGTGAGAGAGAGGCGGGGGCAGATGACACCGCCGAATCTTCGTCAGACGGAGCTTCCTACAAGAAAACACAAATATTAATTAATACCGATGTATTAATTGATTAAGAATTTAGCTACATAATTAATTCTGCATGTTATTAATTCCCATTCATACGATACCATCTCACACATTTTTTTTTTTTTTTTTTTTTTTTATACGTAGTTGCACTGTCTCCAGTAAGAGATGTAATAATCTATATCTTCTATATGTATGATACATACATATCAGTATCTATATATACATACATATAATAAAATCGTATACAAGCCGAGAATATTATTTTTTTAATATTTTTTTCAAATAAATAATTTGTACACGTTGCACTTACCGAGGTCAAAAAATAGTTTTTAGAATTTTTGTCTGTTCGTCTATGCGTTTGTGCACGCTAATCTCAGAAACGACTTAACCGATTTGAATGCGGTTTTCGCTGTTTTATTGTAGCAAGCTTCCCCTAACATTTAGTGTTTGTTTCATTCCAATCGGTTCACAAATAATGTCGCTGTCCGCTTCTGTCTGTTTCTCAACTATCTTCTTCTAGGCCAACTAATAGATTTTGATAGGGTTTCCACTAATGGAAAGAGCGATAAACGAGGAAGGATATAATGTAAATAATTTGCAGAAAAACGGCATCTGTGCGTAGCGGGCGAAGGTCGCTATAATATTATATCTTCTGAGTATATAGAAGTCGATGTCTGTATGTATGTTCCCCTCTGGACTCCAAAGCCGCTCAACCGATGAAATTTTGCACACAGGTTGTCAGGGTTTCAGAAAAGGACATATAGTACCTTACATTGCGCGCGGACAAAGTAGCAGGGAAAAAGCTAGTATAATGTACCTAGAGGTAGAATCATAAAAATTACAATCACTTATTACACACAACCCTTTTTTGCGTGGAAAAATCTGCGAGCCAGATTCCCACCGACCATGGGGAGATCGGTGGGGTATGTGGGACTTCTACCCACTAGAAACCCACGGTGCTTCCTCGCGCCGCCTTTTAAGGGATCCTGGAAACATGCATCCGCCTCGCCCGCCAGCGAGGCCCGCATATTTGCGGGCTCCACCTCGATTAGGCGCGGAGTTTGACCTCCGCGCCGTTGAGGAAACACACAGCACGTCTCCCCTCGTTGCCCGATATTGTGATGACAGCGAACGACCCCATGTACGCCGCAAATATACACAACCTAGTCGTTGATCGTTGAGAAGTCATTGACTCTTGAGCGGTTTCGCGCCATGCATATTGAGTTCATAAAAATTCTTATGAATATTACTGAAGTTATATAGAAATAAAATTCTTACCCTATAAAACGTTTCTTTTCTGTGTTGTATATCGGTTTTGAGATCTTCTCGGTTGCTCTTTTCTTTACCCTGTAACAAAATATAAACGTTATTAATCAACTAACTAAGACTAACATGTCTGTATTTTTTATGGTTATGTGTAACGGACAGCCCCCATATGAATGACGTTACCTCAGACAAGTGCTTTTGTGTCGTCGACCACTCTTTAACCTGAATCTATAAAAAGTGACTAAATTTGAAATAAGGAAATATGGTGTAGTAACATTTATTGACTCACTGAAACACGACTAGAACAAGTGCTACTATTTCACGGTGTTCTAGTAAGTCTAGGATTATTACGTCTTGGAACAAGAGTAAGCAATGATTGAAAAATATTTTATTCACCAAAGTAAGTACCTGATATTAAAAATATAGCAACATATCAGTATTTAATGTTAAACTATGCTATTAAAATAGGACAGGCGTTGATAATTTAAATCGTTATTTCCATACCTATGATACGGCGTTGTGACTCACCGACCGTTAATTTTGCATGACGGACTTTTAATTCATGTTTATCTTGCTTAGATTAAACTATTTTTAATAATTATGTTATGTGATCTTGTTACTTAATTGTACGTAACAACATAAATTTACTTCATTAGAATAATTATTTTGACTGGATAAATTATATACGCGAAATCGTTCTGCTTGATTTAAATAACTCACTAATTCTACATAATTTAAGGAGGACAGTTGCTTGAAATTTTTGAAATTATTTTTAAAAATCGTTTAGAAGAATTGGTGGGCTTTGTAAAAATCATCGGGCTATTAGCTTTTGAACTACTCGTAGAGGAATAAAAACGTTTAATAATGTGAACCTTCAGTGTTAATGTATCTAGTATATCCTACCAGCTAAAATACCGTCAGATCATCTAAAGCAGGATTTATGAGTAAGTAGCTTACGCTGCAGGTTAAATCTTAATCATTTTACCTATAAAATATTTATTACCTAGGTAAGTATATAAACGCACATAACAACATACGTAACATATGATATTATATGTATGTAACATATATAGGCATATAAACGCGTAACGTTTTATTAAGGTGCACATTATATAAAACATATATCTACATAAGTATATATATTTTCACCTACAGAAAGTAGAACCATAACTACTGAATGTTCAATATTGAAGTAATGTTTTCATCTTACGAAAGTTCTTCTAAATGTTTTCTTCATTTGTTTGGCGATCACAATTCGCATCTGGAATTCGTCCAAAATGTACTTTCACTAGGTACATTGTTTGTAACGCAATTAGCATTTTTAGCCCGTGAGACTAACTCTGTGAATTATTGCACTTTTTATTCTAAACTAGCTTTGCTCGCGATTTGTACTAGACTAATTTGTGCCCGCAATTTCGTCCACGTTAAAAAAATAAACAAAAGACATAGCGCCTGACGAAATGTGTAAAGCAATATAATATTGATATATTTATTGCTGTTATACATTTTCACGTTAATCTTTATTTTTATATAGCTGGTGCCCGAGTTTCACCCGCGTGGATTATATGTCCATCCTGGAATTCTATTCTAACTATTGGTGAAAGACTTTTTTTAATCGAATGGGTAGTTTCGAAGATTATCTCCTATATCAAGCTTTACCTCTTTATAATATTAGTACCTATAGACTAGCTGAGCCTGGCAATTTCGTACGCGTGCTGGTATTCGGTATAGCGCGTAACTTTTTTGTTTGTAAACCGATTGGAATGAAATGTTACGGAAAGCTTGCTAAAATACATCAGTGAAAACCGCATTCAAACCGGTTAAGACGTTTCTGAGATTAGCGTGCACAAATGCACAGACAAAAACTGTTTTTTTTTTATATCGGTGTCATAAGTAGGTACAACGTGTACATTTTTTTTTAATATTTAATGTACAGCCACGGCTCTTTTACTATGTTATTACCTATATTTTATGTGTAGAATAGATATCGAGGAAAGGTACCTTAAGCCCTTTTTCCGTACCCCTGATATAACGTGTATGAAAAATTTCATAATGATCAGTCGAAAATTAAATAATCAGCCTTTACAAACAAACTTATCCCCGGGTTGATTTTATCCCCGGATGAAAATGCTACTTTTTTTAAAATAAAACATTGCAAGCAGTCAAACAAATATTTAGAAGGTCTAGTTAGTAGGTTGATATAGACCTATAGAGCAGTATGGTTGCAATGAAATCGTCCATCACATAACAAGGTTAATAAAAGGTTAGGTATAGGCACAAGGATATTAGAATAGGCTCTAGAATTTCTAGCTCCCATTGCCTGACCTATTACCTAGTTTAGGGCTTCGGAAAGCAGTGTGTAATATCGTAATTCCTTAATGTAACACCTTCACCAAAAGGTATCCTTAATTTCCGTTACCGTACAAATATCGGCTCGAGTTTCCACCGACCTAGTTCCCATGGCTAGTTCACAACGACCACCGCGTCGCCACTACGCCGAACGTTTTGTAATCTAATTGTGAATACTTTAGATCCGATCGTATAATTTGTCTCCCAACGTTTACTTGCGGGGAGTCAAGCCGTAAATTTATTTGTACTAACCATGAATAAATAGTGTTTACTACAAAGTAAACATTCAATAAATGATTGTTTATTCTAATTTTGGGTTTTTCATTAAAAATATTTGTAAAATTAAAAAAAACGTAACTTAGGCTCCCTGAATAAGTTTTTAATAATAAGCTTTTTATCAATTAATTTTCTCACTAAACACCCATATTTTTACTGAATGACATATTAACATAAATATAAGTACTAGCTGTGCCACGAGGCTTCGCTCGCCCTGTAATTTGACAGCAGAAAACCTTCTCGATGAAGACTTACTATGTCTGAGGTATATAGAAGGGCTCTTAGGTATACATTAAGCTACGAGCTGGTACCTACTCGTAACTTCGTCGGTGGTGAAAAAGGAAATAACACTTGACATCTTTATCGCTGTGATGAAGGTGGCGAAATTTTTTTAATCCCTCGGGAACCGAACATTTTTCCATGATAAAAATATCCTATATGTTAATCCAGATAATAAACTATCTGTGTACCAAATTTCATCCAAATCTGATCAGCCTTTTTTGCGTGATTAAGTAACAAACATCCAAACATACAAACTTTCGTATTAGTTATTATTAGTAGGATAGAAGAGCTCATACTTACTTTTATTAAAGACGATTTTGTCGCAGACTTTTTAATAGACCTATTAAAGTTCGAAAATATAAATACCAATTTTTATATTTATCAAAATATAATAATTACTGTGTGTATAGAGAAATAAAATTTTAGTATAGAGAAATAAATATACCTAATTCCGTCGACAAGTTAATACAAACACATAAAACGCTCCTTAGAGTTCGTTGTAACAGACACCACGTTAACTTGTAGTAAGCGAAATAATCACAATCCGTAAATCAAAAGTCACGAGGTAATTTTACTTGATATAATAATTCAATCTTTATCGAAACACTGTATAAATTCTATTCGCAGCCGGTATCGATTCTATCGATCTGTACTCTAATAAATTAGAAATTATCGACACGAGGCGCCGAACGGACGCGTTTCGAAAACATTATTCAAGTTTTCGCAAAATGCACATTTTTTAAAACAAATACTTTTTGCTTAAATTTGTATTTTCTTATAAAAGGATCGGCATGCCAGGTGACATTAATTGGATGGTAGGTAAGATACTAAAAAAGGCTGGTAACATAATATACTTACTACAAGTGTACTGTCAAAGATAGAATACTGTCAATCTCTTTCGATGACTGAATAAGATCCTGATATCCCCCCTAGGTGGGCCATGACCTTGTCGTGGTGGGGGGGCTTACCCTTGGCAATCCGGCGGGACGCAGGGGTCGGTGCTTGTTACCCGCATCGGCCTTTGCTCGTCCCGCCGGATTGGATTAGGGGACAAAGAAGGCCCACACGACGTGGGCTCCGAGCGGGCTCCGTTCGGCGGAGCTCGTGGCGGAGCGCAGCAAGCTTTGATCAGTAATGGGACCGGATACACAATTTTTCACGTGACATTGGCAGACAATGGCCGTTTTCAAGATGAGCCGAATTGCCATTTTTGTAAAGAGAAGAAGAAGAAAATCCTGATAAATCTTGTTCAGTCATCGAAAGAGAACAGATCACAACAGAGTAAGGGCCAGTGCCCATACGTAAATATAAAGAACCGCAACGCTGAGCATTTTTCTCTGTTAAACTGTTATGGACATTGCTCGCGTTGAAATAAAATCGAAAATCAATTAATACAACAAAAATTCTCCTGAGCATCGAAGGCATACATTCATTGTAGTACCTACTGTTCCCTAGAGATCATGAAATAAAAACAATTTAACGTCTTAGAAAAATACATTAGATGTATAAAATAAAACCGATAAGTTCGATAAATAATAAAATAAATGACGAGCTCTCTTGGTCGAATGGTTAAGTTGCTCGCTTTAACGCCGTTTCTCAGCGGTCCCGGGTTCGATTCCCGGCAGAAACAACTTTGGAAATGATTAACTTTCATAGTTGGCTCTGATCTGGATTTAGCAAAGCCTCTGGCAGGGCAGTCATTCGGGAAGCCCCTCTGGTGGTATGAGCCACCCCCTTTTTTTTTTTTCAAAATTTTAGGTTCAGTAGTTTCTGAGATAGGGGGGGGGGGTGGTCGAACAGACGGAAACACGAGTGATCCTATAAGGGTTCCGTTTTTTTATTCGGACGTACGGAACCCTAAAAACATTATATTTTGTAAAAATTTCTAAAAACAAGGACACTAACGAAGTCGCAGGCAAGAGCTACTAAAAAATTACTCTTTCCACTATTTGAATCCAATAAGAGTTAATGTAAAAGAAATTGACTTTGTTAAAAAGCAAATGATCAAAGAGAACGAAAACAATAAAGAGGGAAAGTTGACCTGTTGGGTTACTCGGCCTTCAAACTTCAATTATTATAAATCTTCAAATGCATGACTAATAACTACACAACTAAATACATATCGCAGGAAATGACTTACAATTTGTACTACACGAGATAGATACTGCTAATCATCATTAGGAAGTACAGTTGCGTATACTATTAATATTTTTAATGTCACTCAAGTGTAAGAAACATCAATCTTTCAGCTTCTAAAATGGCTAAATGTACCTTGATTTGAGATCAGACGAATCATAGGCAGACTATTATCAAACTGCTAGGTATAGATCAGCATTAAGAATATTGGATGGAGTAAGTTTGACCAAAACAAATTCTCTACAATGTATTTTACCAACACTAACGACAAGAGAGAGGGTACTAAGTCCTTTGTTTCGCAAAACCTCTTAACTCTAAGCCGTCATCAACCCGTCAACTCCATCCATATATCACGACGTTGAATTCCACAAGATAAGCGATCAGATTTTATCAACGTCAACCTATTGCCTTATTAACGTCTGACGCTTTGTCTGTTTTATCAACAATAATAATATTTGATGGAAATATCGTATAACGATCGTGGGCTCATATTCTATCGAGATTATTGAAGGTGCAACGTTTTCAATTCATTACTGGTTGAGGTTATCTCCACCTGAAAACACTGTTAGATAAATGCATATCTTATTTTTAAAATTGAATCCATCATACTTTGTCCAATCAAGGCCAAAAGCGCACTTACAAACCCTATAGTGTTGCTTGAGTTAGCGACGGAAGCCACAGTATTTTAACGGGTAGCAACCGTATTGAGCGCCATAGATGTCTAGTTCATCCGCATTACTTCAATTAGGCCCGGGCTCCACCAAAGCGGAGATGAGCGAAGATTTGTTGTTTTACACAATCTCCGCTATGGTGACTCCACCGAAGCGGAGATGCATTCGGGCGCCTCGAAACAGCTTCGCGCTGTCGCCGGCTTGTGCGTTATAATTTGCCACACAAAATATGATACATCTCCTCTCCGCTCCGCTCCGCTCAACCGCCTCCCTCCACCGAAGCTGAGCGGAGCGGAAATGGGTAAATATCGAAATCCTATTGGTTGTTTCTAACAATTAATCACGCGGACGCGCGAACTTTCGACCAATCTCCCTTCTGATGTGTTTCCACATAGCTAGAGTTTCGCAGACTGAGAGAAAATTCACGATTATCTTAGTTACTATTATAAACTGTTCTTTACTATTAAAATAGTAAAGATTGAAAATACTGAAATCTACAGTTTTATGAAGTAACAATTAACTAATGAAGAATTTATGATTTTCCATACATAATGTTAATACGGTTATCCGTTTCATAAAATTAGAAGCCTTTAGCATTTTAATAATAAAATTATTGTTGAGAAAATTAATGTTAATGGCTTTACAGGTTCCGATATGTTTGTTGCAACATATATGATACACTAAAGCCGACTAAAAACTTCGTAAAACGAGCATTAATAACTCCATGATTTTCTTGAAATTCACATTTTTAGTTCAAAATAACTATTTATTAAATAAAAAGGTCTTTTTAAATTATCTTATAATTATGGTAACACTCAGTAGGAGAAAAATTCAAGAACCTCAGAATTTTATATGGAACATTATGTAACGAGAGTATTATTAACGGATATTCTTAATATGCGCTTCATCGGACACATAATACCTAGACTAAACAAAGTAGTTAACGTACAAGCATATCTACGACATGCGTGGAAGTGAATGGCAGACAGGAGACAAGGGGTCATGGGAGTCACAAATAGTGTTTGAACGAGGTGTTATTTCGCAAATCATGATTCATGAGGAATTATTTTGCTCGCGGTTTTGACTACAATAAAATATAGCCTAACTACATTCTACCGAAATCTATTAGTCATAAATTATTTTAATCGGATTACCTGCTACAGCCAAAATTCAACGCTTTATAATAGATACATATAGGATCACCTAGCTAGGGAGGCAGCTTTAAAATCAAAAACAAAACACAATTATGACCTGTGCCCGGTCTCATTCGTCAGGAGAAGCATTCGCATGCGATCTCTTGAGGAATGGGACCGAAGGTACACACAAAGCAGCACCGGAGGGGTAACTAAATTATTCTTCCCAAATGCTATTAATGCGTACAAGATCATAAGGTCAATTGGATCCGATCGCTTTCTGACACAACTGTTCACGGGGCATGGTGGGTTCTCTGAGTACTTGAACAGGTTCAAGTGCAAGGAGAGCCCATCATGCATCTGTGACCCATCAGAAAAAGAGACGGTCCCGCATCTTATACTAGACTGCCCCTCTTCGGAGGTGGACAGGATAGATGTTGAAATTAGGTTAGGTAAGAAAATAACAAAGAATAACATTAGTGAGATAATATTAGATAAAGGAAGGAATGAGTTTTTAACGTATTGTGTCAAAACAATTAAGAAAGTAATAAATAGAAATAAGACATAGATTTAGGACTAACAAGATAGAATATTAAACGGTGATGACTATTTTAAGACTATTGTAATTTTATTTGTATTATTGTATAATTTGAATTTTGTAAATTTTAACTTTTTTTTTATCTTATATTGTTGTTGCATTATTATTGAATTATTGTTGTAAATATTTTAACATTTAAATTAAAAGACTTATTATGTACATTTTAATAAATAAAACATTTGAGTAAACTCATTCCCCCTGGTAGAAAATAGAAATAAGAAAAGTATTAGTTAGTACAGTAGTTAGGCGGAAATCCCATCCGCATAGTATGAAAGAGAAGTATGCAAGAAAGATTAAGTATGAAGCATGAAAGTACGAGAAGAGTATAAGCGAGAACTTGTATGAAAGGAAAGCGAATATAGGCTCCAGCGCGTGATGCTGGAGGGATTGGTAACACAAAAAAAAAAAAAAAAAAATAGATACATATAACTTCTCAGAATGCCATACTAAAAACTATTCTCAAGGCACCCTGGTTTATAACCAATGCTGAAGTTCATCATTTCTCGAATCTACCTACTATAAGAGAGGAGATTGCCAAAACTTGTAAAAATTATAAAAATCGTCTGAGGGCTCACCCGAATGAGCTAGCCCAAAAGCTACTTTCCAGCAATCCACTTAAAAGATTAAAAAGGTCACATATTCTGGAGCTGGACAAAAAGTTCTCTTCCACAGCAAACATTATTTTTCTTGAAGGAGGATACTCTCACAATTTAAAAATATAAATAACAAATCCGATTATGGTTCAGACTGATTGCGGATATAATAACAAAAAAAAAATATAACTTCGTACGCGCTGTAGTTAGTTTTTTTGAAAATCCCATAGGAACCTAATATTTTTTCAGGATAAAAAGTATTAATCCAAGTAATAAACTATGTATATGTGTGCCAAATTTCATCTCAATCCGTTCAGCCGTTTTTGCGTGATTGGGTAACAACATCCATCGGTAACAAACATCCATACTAACTTTGGCATTTATAATATTACTAGCTAGTGCTCGCGACTTCGTCCGCGTTGAAAAATACACTATTGATGGCGCCATCTATTATACTACAATAGAATTAGGTGAAGCGGCGACATCTATCGTAATTGGGTAGAACTGCTTGGTGATACGTATGTGCATAGTATGCTCCAATTTGCAAATCCTCGGGAAGCTAAGGATAAAACCTTAACAAATTACACACCTATAGATTGCTCAGAAATCAGTCTGTTGATGAATGAAAATCCGTTCAGTAGTTTTTGAGGTCATCGCGAACATACATACAGACAGACGCGGCGGGGGGACTTTGTTTTATATGTATTAATGTGTAAGGATATTAGGATTAGGAGTATTATTTTATGCAAAGGTCGACAGGCAGACTGAATCATATATTAGCATTATTATTTTTAATTTTGTAGCTTTTTAACCAAATCTAAAATTGAAATAAACATTTGGTTTAAAATATTCTAAAATTAACCACTCATTTTCTTCACATTTTTACATCCATCTTCCAGACACCCTGTATAACTACCGTTTTTCAGCAAAAAAAAAAAGCGAATTGGCTTCGAGCCAATTCGCTGTCCTTGTATAAATAATAAGTACCATACCAAAAGTGGGTACAAACCAAAAATTACCAATGCACCGACTGGTCAGCTTTCACAGCTTACAATGGGTGCATTCAGGTACCGATGCGACCAATCGATTCGATTAAATATGACTATCCGATTATCGATTGCGCAACCGAAATGACCGATCGTAAAACTTCCTGTTACCTTTTACGAATTGCGAAATGGTAATTGCTGTGCGATTGGGGTTTTTGTGTTAAAGTTTTTTTGTGTTAAGTATTTTATTTCTTTTTTATGGAATAATAAGTTTATTGTTTGCCTATTCGTTTATTTAATATAACCTGACTGCGATATAAAGATATAACATGTCTCACAATTGACATAACATAACAGGCGAAAATAAAGTGCATTATTCTATCCTTACATAGTATAAATCGAATCGCGTCTGTTTGTTTTTTGTTTGTATGTTCTCTAACTCCTCCTAAACACAGGAGGGATTTTGATGCGGTTTTCACTGATGTAAAGAGCGGGTTTTAAACGAGGTTTTATATACCGTTTGCAGAAAATAATTGCACCCGCGCGGAGCCGGGAGCGTGTCGCTAGTTGTAGTGTAAAAATAACCGCCGCTGTACCATATATTTACCAATATCTTACGAGCGGGATTTTCTACAAAACAATTAAATATCTAATTAGTAATACAAAACAATTAAATATTTAATTAGTAACGTAGTTGTAAAGAAATAAATTGGCACTAAATTAATCATTTCTTAACACATTTAATTAAATTACATGTAAATATAATTTTCTTTGTTTCCCACATGACAAAGAGATATATAATTTTGTTTTTAATTAAAAATTAAATTAAAACCGCTTATATATTTTTTATATACTAGAAAATTTGAATTAATTATGATTAATTCTCAATACGTTAACCTTTATTTCTTTGTTTTCAGTTCAAAAAAACATTAATTTTTATAAATTCTTAAAGAAAAAACTCTATTTGGTTGTTTCGTCGTGCGTTGTCATAAATAATAGAAGGAAATACATATTTAAAAACGCAGTTGCATATTTGTTAGGAAAATATTAGTCATCGGTAGAATAAATGTAGCTTTATATAATTTTTAAGTCAAAAGCAAATGGAAAATAATATGAATTTGTATTAGAATTTATTAATTTATTTCAATACTAGCGACCGGTCCCCGGCTCCGCTGGGGGCAGTTTTTATGTTTTTCCTCGTTTATCGCTCTTTCCATTAGTGAAAACTAGGGTTTCTGGTTTCTGGACCTTTTTAATTTCTCGAAGCACGAGAATTCTCGACAAAGATATCTCGAGTTTCCCGAGAAATTTTGAAATTTTTAATAAAACGCGATTATATTTTCAAATTTTTGCTTTATTACAAATTAGACTGATAGATGAGATCAAAGTAATCAAATGGTATTCTTTTAATTTGAGCAGAGTATGCCAACTAAAACTAAACCAGTAAGTAACTCGTAAAATAATCAACAAAGAAATCAAATTTTAATTCAACGCTGTTTCCTTATAAAATAAGTTTTCAGAAATACAAGAGTATGTGATACTAAAACAAAAATCCATTGAGCGGTTTAGAAAAAGTTAGCGGAGAAACCGACAGAGACTTTATTTTATAAAATAAAGTCGCTGTTCTGAACAGATATTCTGGACATAGAATATATCTTTCGCCTTAATTAAATGCAGACGAAGTCCCGAGAAAAAACTAATCTATACTAATATATAAAGCTGAAGAGTTTGTTTGTTTGTTTGAACGCGCTAATCTCAGGAACTACTAGTTCGAATTGAAAAATTCTTTTTGTATTGAATAGTCCATTTATCGATGAAGGCTATAGGCTATATAACATTACGCTACGATCAATAGTATTATATATAAACAGTGTCCAGTACCGCGCGCCCCACGCGCACTCCACCGCCGTATGGGCCGCAGCGAAGCGTGTGGCCGAGTTCAGCTAGTAGACTTATAAAGTAATTTGTTTCTTTTTTAATATTACAACTAGATTTTTTAAATGAACCTATATAAAGTTAGTGTAGACACAGGTGGTCGACGCCCACACACACACTGGGACAAAAGTGGGCCACTGTCCCACATGTAGACACTTTCCCAAGCCTCTCGCCGATCATCGAAGTAGGCAGGGTCAAAAGTGTATGCCTTGCGGACTTTTATTATTTATTGTTATCGCAAGTGCTATTGTTGCAAACAGAATTGTAACCTGAAGGTTTTTGTTTCGCATCCATATTACTTGTCAGGAATCTTGAGTATACGCACGATTAAGTTGTCTAACATATATTGTGGAGACTATATTCTACTTGGCCAGTTTGTCTTGTCAACCTTTGTACCTTCTGTATCCCTTTTATACAGTTCAAAGTTAGAACAAGTTGAAATGCTAGCTCTCATGTTATATTTACGTATATTTATTTGATAGTATACTTTCACTTTTTGTTTAATAGGTACCTTTTTATTAAAGAGTTTTAAAACCTATCTATTAAAGAGTATTTAGTATTATCAATAGAAAAAAATATGGAAAAAGGTATTTATTATTTCAGCATGGACGAATTTCGACCAGTGGCAAACGTAGTATTTATTAAAAGGCTTCCTAACTTTCATCATAATCATCATCCCAGCCATACGACGTCCATTGCTGGACAAAGGCCTCCTCCCTAATCTTCCAAAAGGACCAGTCAGAAGCAGCCTGAATCCGCCATAGACCCGCGGCCCTTATCAGGTCGTCTGTCCACCTTGTGGGTGGACGTCCTACGCTGCGCTTGCCGGTCCGTGGCCTCCACTCGAGAATCTTCCGGCCCCAGTGGCCGTCGGCTCTATCCGCCGGGTTATGTCGCTAACTTTAGTTCGTAAACGGATCTCCTAATTTCTGATTCGATCTCGCACTGTAACCCCGAGCATAGCCTCTCCATACGTTCAACCTCGTTGAACGACGTTGAAATTTCTTTAGTTAGAGACCATGTTTCAGCGCCATATGACATCACTGGCATCATACATTGGTCGAAAACTTTTAAGACACTGAGGAATTTTGGACGAGAAGATGTCTCGGAGCTTCCCGAACGCTGCCCATCCGAGCTGAATTCGACGATTGACCTCTTTCTCGAAGTTGGCTTTACCTAAAATGGACTTTTTGTCCCAAATAGAAGTACTCGGTAACTTTTAACGTCTAAAGTCTCATCCTAGCTTTGGTTGTTTCATATCATCGCAGCTGACCGTGGTACGTCTTCAAATATAACCTATTTTCATATGTGTGTTTTGGGCTCGGAAACTCTGAATACGATCTGAGTAAGTATATGAAATTAGTCAGATTGTCACGAAAAGAGGCATGCGATTTAGTAAAATGTCGAAAACTTGTTACGAAATACTAGAATATATTTATGTTATAACGTATAACGAACGTAGTAGAAATCAACATATTTTTAGTTTAATGACTATTTACTACAAAATTAAATCATGTTTATTTTTATACGTTTTTCATAGCGTTAATTATTAATTAATTTCTAATTAAGTTTCTAATACAATGGTGGACGGAAGCGAATTTTGTAGTCTTTTGTATGTATATGTGTTTTTACTGAATGCTATGAATACAGCTATGACCACAGAGTATCTGAACACACATTTGTCTTCAAGGAAAAACTAAAATTACGGGGAGTAACTGTACAAAGTATCGAATTCCTAATAAATTCAAAAGTATTGTATCTACAGCAATTTGGATCGTATAACCCTAGGGTCTTTAGAAATGTTTTGAGCCCACAATAGGATTACAAAAATAATAACATTCTGTATGATTATATATACAATTTTACATGGATGTGTACTTATTTTATTACGCAAGTGTAAGCGGTTATTAAATTTGGAAATTTTGTTACAAAATCACTGAACTGTGTCATGCAAAATCTGACAAGTGCAATGCAATGAATCCTTACGAAGCTAATGTGTCTAAAATATTGAAAAACACACACCTGAGAATGCAATCCCTTCCGCTCAGGTAATGAGATATTTTCTTGTCATTACTTTACTGGTAAGTTGGAAGTTTAAGTTGAGCCCACACACCAGTTATTGAAACAATAATTTTGCATTAAACACTTTCAACCGTAATTCTATTGTTACTATATTTAAAAAAAAAAACTAGCTATGATGATGACGACCCTGAGGAGAAATCCCAAAAGAAACTCAGGATAAGTACAATAATTTTTGTCATCTCTAAAGTGAATCAAAATAAATAACAACATAAAACATAGTATGAGCTCAGGATCGTTTAAAATAATGTTGTTTATCGCTTAAAACCATCAGCGATTCAATAATAACATTTCAAACAGAGTTTTCTTTTGATTACACTTTTAATTTTTTAATTACGTAACTGTCATCTCACCGGCTAGCCTTTCGTTTACTATTATATTATCTGTGGTCATGCGTTAAGAGTTGTCTGTGGTTACCTATTACGTTAAGAGAAATGTTTAAGCCTAGCCATTAGTCATATCGTTGTTTGCTTGTTTTATCCAAACACGCGTGTTTAATATTACTGTTAATAAACATCCTGATCAGTCGTCGAGTCCTACTTTTACTTATTTAAATTTTAAACCTCACCTACATTTTTGTTATTTTTTTTTTTTTTCTAAAAATACATCGTACATATTGCTCCGTTACTTGTTAAGTGATAAAGCACGCTTCAAACTTGTTTTTTGGTTGTTACTTCTCAATGAACCCGTTCAAACCTGTTCTATGCGGAGACTGTGGAAGGGTTTCGGGAACATGACAAAGTCGTTAGACCTTTTTTCTAAAAAAAAAGTAGAATAAATAAATTTCGTCGCTTCTAAAATGCATTCTATTTATCGCAGCGTAAGATAGAAAATTGTTGAAATTTTACACTTTTTTATACTCGTCGTGTGGTTCACATTGAACTCCATGAATGAACCAAGTAAAGTTTGGTTATTCTTCGGTGAGTGTAAACACAGGCTTAAATGTATATCGCTTACTTTTTTAACCTTTTAACCAAATTTGTGAGGTTAAGTTAAAAAAAAAATTGGGAAAGAAATCCTCTATACAACGCTAGGAAATTATAAATTGAGCAGACCGTCTGATGGCAGTAACCACGAGAAGACCACTGTGAAATAACACCACGAGTTCTGCTGCTACTCAACTTGTCCATTATCCTATGAGGGCGATCTCATGGGATAACTTCCCATAGCATAAGGATTTCACAGGAAGTTACATTTATTCTAAAATAATATAATAAAATCGTAAAGGAGCCGTGTCTGTATATAAAATATTAAAAAAAAAAAAAAAAACAATTTGTACACGTTTTACTAATGTTACCGAAGTCAAAAATATAATTTTTAGAATTTTTGTCTTTGAATGTGATTTTCACTGATGTATTGTAGCTAGCTTTCCGTAACATTTAGTGTTTCATTCCAATTGGTTTAAAAACAAAAAAGTTACCTACGCACTATATCGAAATAACGCGTAAATTCAGAATTATGTAAATGCCACGTGAAAATTGGTGGCTATAAACAAAATCAATGTCATAATATGTAGTTACATGTGCGTTATAAAACTTGAAAGGATTAGGATAAGGAGGCGATATGGGCATGGATTTTGGCAATTTATTCTTGTGAATAAAATAATTCCAACTAGCTTTTGCAGGCGACTTCGTCCGCGGTATAGGTATAGGTACCAGGTATTCTTGATTATAGGTACCCGGGTATTGTCTTTTTCTATAAACTTGAAAACGCATATGCAAAACTTCATGTCGATCGGATGAGTGGTTAAGGCCTGAAAGCCTAATGAACAAATCCACTTTTGCATTTATTAGTTAAATTGCACAATATTAGTTAAGATAAACTCGTTCATTTAAAATTATTCTTTATTTTTTCTTTCTATTGATTACTAAGCTGACCCAGCAGACGTTGTCCTGTCAGAACCCGAAAATAATTCCTTAACCCGATTGTGGTGCCAACTATTGGGTCAAATTTTATTTTCAAACCATATGTTAAAGTGACGCGTCACTTCGCGGAAATGAACGAGGGTTAAATTATTTGAATATTTATTGAATATAAAAATACTAAAATCTCGAATAAAAAATGGGGGTGAGGGTGAAAAATACTTTACGACCTATTCTCATTGTAGTGTATGCGGTTATTTACTCTCTTCCTCACACAGGCAACACTGACTCGTTATGCACCATGTTTAGTTGACGCCGAGATATGGCTGAGATTAGACGTGTCGGCAGCCCGTCCGAGAGTGCGTATTCGAGCCTGTGATTCATCCCACGACTGGGGGCTACTACACTCATGCCTACCAAATATACAAAAAAAAAAACATAAAAATCAGTCCAGCGGCGGTTTAGGAGGAGTTTTGTTACAAAAACTGATACGAGAATTTTATAAATTAGAGATATCGGGGACTCGACTTAAAGTTTCTTTATATGAAATATAATTACATGCATGGTGCTTCAAGAGATTCCTATGAGAAACGAAAATTATGCCAAAATAATAAGGCGAATCCAAAATTAATAACCGCACCACGTACGTACAGGTAGTCTTTACATAAGACAATTTAACCCCATGCTCTATATTGAGCAACGAGTTAAACCTGATCACATCACGTTACTTCAGCCAAGTTATTAAGGGTACCGTAAAAATAAATGCAGACATACTGAATTGAGCAAATTATGCTTTATTTAACGTACGAAAGTATATTTTAATTCTACTGAGTAAAATTTCAAAAAATATTTTTTATAAATAATATAACCGTTAGACGAAGATACGATCTCGTCTCACATTTACCTTTCTGTTTTATGTGTGAATTAGAAGATAAAAATGATAACACATTGTCCTAAAAGTCTAGGAAAATTTGATAAGAAATCGCAATTTGAGTCCCTCGGGGGAATTTTTGATATAGTACCCGGCAAACTTCTTGGCCATCGCGTGAGGTGGTGGGGGAAAGTTTGCGAAATGAACAAAAAATATTGTTTCATTGAAAAACGCTATTTTTTTATTACTGGGTTTTTATTGATTGAGCTAATAACGTTTTAGTTGGTGGTATAGAGAGAAAAGAGATCACGAGAGACAAAGAGACCTATTTTTCGTTTCTGCACATTCAAGGTCGTTTGTCCAAGAAGTTTGCCGGCTACTATATAAGCTTCTAGAAGATATGTAATATCAAATTTTTCATTCCGCCCCGTAGAAGGGGCAGAAAAAATAAGAATAGGTGTTTTTCCCAAATTATACAAATATGGTGTTCAGATAAATATTATAGAGAAATATTTATCTGAAATTACTTTTTTTGCTAAAATTAAATTTAACAGAGTTATATATAGAACAGAGTTATATTGATACTGTGATTTCTTAAAAATACGCCTATAAAAATATAAAGACTAGCGAATAATTCTAAAATCCGCAATAGGCTACTTGTAGCGTGACAGGGCGGCTTTTCCCTCAAACAGAAATTGGACTTTTGTTCAGCATTGGGACAATTATTATACAAGATAGATTTGCAGTCACTATTTTTTTTTTGTGTAATCTTTGACTTATAGAAAAAATAGGTAATTATCTCTTTAGCAACCTTCGGTACTAAAAAATATTATAGAGCGACAAACTTGTCCATAAAATATTGACTTTTATAAGGCGCCTGACCTTTGACCTAGTTACAGTAATATTGTACTCGTATTACGTGTTTTTGTACAGTTTTATATGTATACTGTATATTAATATAGATTTTTGTACAATATATATATAAGTCGCGGTATTGCACCAGAAACCGGATTGACCCGCTTGATGTTGAAAAGTCTGAAATGCTAGAACGAGTGCACCTATGTATTAGATAGAGAATGTTCAAACATAGTTTGTCTTACGCATAATAATCTGAAAATATTGGATATTTATTTATTACTTATAACCAAGAGACTGAAAACAGATAGTCTGTCATAGCGGTGTGTTTGATGGGAAAAGAGCGTGCAAAGTTGTTGATGTACTGTACGAGATAAACAAAGACCAGCAAAGCCGGTGCCGGTAACCGGTGCGCATCGCATCTCGGTACCGTTCCAGTGTCATGGCGACTTGTGAATTACAGTCTGCAACAGAATTTACGACAGAGACTGGCTAGACTCTTGCTTACTGAATCAACGATCACTATAGTGTGCACAGTAAGACGCAGTAAGTGCACAGTAAGTGTGCAGATTATGCAGAAGTGACATAACAAATTTATTGTATTTTAAACCCAAAGCCTAAAATATAATAAATTTGTTACTACGAGTACAAGGGCAGTCATTTGATAGACCACTTCGCCTTTAAAATGGCTTTTAAAAATAAAATTATTTGGTGTTTGATATGATGATATATTTTAGTCAACATCAAAAACGCACACTCTTGTCAGAGTGGTCGTGGTCGTGCGGATAAGGTACATGGAGGATGGTCGTAATTGCTCTCCCTGGATTGCCGCACTGCCGCTACCGCGATGCTTCTCCACTTTTGTCTGTTGGTAGCGTCACGAGCACACTGTGCCGGAGTAGATCGGTTGTGGTTTTTATTAGATCTGTCCAGCGGGCAGGCGATTCACCTCTTGGGCGTTTGCCTTCTACCTGACCATGAACCACAATTTTTGAAAAGTACCAATGATGAAAGTAACAAAAGATATGAAGAACGCATGAAATCAAAACAAACAATCAACAAAAAAGCCATAACATATCGTATATATAAAAAAGAAAAAAAAACCTTATTTTATTCCGTTATGTTATCAATAGATTTTCTTTATTTAATATTTTTTTCACCTTTAAAATGATTATGATCGAATTCTGGGGTGGTCAAAAATTAGTTCAATAGTTAACCTATCAGTGAAACAGTTATAATCATTAAATAGGTTTCAAAAGAAACACTTTTAAACGTCATTTTACCTTTACCAGGGTTTCGGAAAAAAACAATCATGTTGATGACAATCCTGAGAAGATCGTACTATTCTTTTTGTCATCTTTAAAATTAAATATAACAAAACGAGTATCCAATAGCTATTCGCGAGGTGATTATGGTGGTCGATGTTTTACCTATCACTTAGACAGCACTGTCCTTATTTTAACAAGTTCATGATGTGACGTGGTGTGACATATGGTTCAAAAGGTAAATTTTATATTAACATATTAGCACATACATACAATGGGAGCCAATAAAATCACAAACGTTACTTGTGATTATAATACGCGTACTTAATTTAGGAATTATTTCTTTTTAATAAATGCGAAGAAATTTCATGGCTTACTTTGCTGACACTACTCAAAGTACGTGACAGATCACCGAGTCGTGTCGTCAAGTCATGGCCGTCATATATGTGCGTGTAGCATTATTTTCCATATGAATTTTAAAAGTGAAATGTACTTCGAATGTCCACGAGATATGGAACAGAATTATTCCATTTTTAAAACTGAAGTTATGTTTCCACTTCGGAGACGATTTCCTGTTCTATATTAAAAATTGTTACTAGCGACCCGGCATAACGTTAGCTCGCCTGCTATTAGCAGGTTCAGCAAACGTTTTTTACTACCGCTTCTTATCGAATCCAATTGTGAATCTAAACCATTTACGATATTTTTTGTGTTTCCAGACCCACTCAAAGTTTAGTGACATTACTTGTACTATTATTTATTCTGTGGTAAAACACAAAAGAATTACAGATAGGGAATTATTTCAAACATTTGTTACGGGTTTTATTGAGAAAAGAAAAATTTCTATGTTTTCTCTGTATAATTCAATATTAAAATTTCTCTGTTGCCCGGCGGATTGACCCAAATACATAATAATAGACAATTTACCAAATGGTAAGAGTGAATGAGAGAAATTTCTAGTCAGTGACACGATGCGTCAGGCTGCTCTTTCCCACGTACTTTATTAGATTTAACCTTTCAACTTCACTCGCAGTTTTCACTTACTGAATTTGGCGAAACGATTGCGAGCTTATCGTCAGAACAAAATGAATTAAGGAACAATGTATGCGTAGTCTTTTTAATATACTGTAGAATCAAATTATAAAATTGATGGCAAAGCAACACTGGGCTGGATATGCTAGTGCCAACCTTGGAAAGTTAAATGGTAATGGAGACAAAGTATTAGGATAGGTAAGTATGAGTGGACTGTTATCGTTTTTTATCTACACATAAAGAGGAAAATTTTGAGTTTTTGTATGTTTATTTCTAATGGATAAACTCAAAAACTAATCAACCGATTTCAAAAATTCTTTCACCTATAGAAAACTATAGGTGAAAGAACTATATTATCGGCGGGTTTTTTTTTATGTTAAGGTCGGCAGACAGGCTGACGGTCCACTTGATGGTAGGTGGCTACCGTCGGCTATAACACAAGCAACGCCTAAGCTGCTGCAAGTGCGCTGCCGACTGCAGTAGGATTAAGGATAAGGGATTAGGAGTGGATAGGGAAATGGTGATATTAGTTACCTATATTTTATTTTCAAAAAAATTAAAGATCCCTACGAAAATTAGAATAATACAAGGTATCAAAAATTTGATTATGAAAGTCAATATTTTGGATTATGAAAACTACGAAAACTATTGATGATACATAAAATAATGTACTGCATAGTAAATCCACAAAATAGTTCGAGAGGCTCTATGTCTTAACTATTATAGTTAGGTCACAATAATCTTTTTCTGTTCAAATTAGTCAATCAAAACACTGGTAGAATCGAAAAATGATGACATTCTTTATCATGTAATTATAATATATCATAATGCATGAAACTAGGTCGATTATGTAGATGTAAATTATTCAAATCGGATCTTTCTTTTAAAAGTTACGACAGGTATATAAAAGTGCTAACAGTTTTTTTAATGTTAAGATCGGCAGACAGGCTGACGGTCTACTTGATGGTAGGTGGCTACACAAGCAACGCCACAGATGCTGCAAGTGCGCTACCGACTACAGTAGGATAAGGATAAAGAATTACGAGGGATAGGGATATGGGCTCTGGCATCCCTTACTTACTCACCGAAACACAACAGCACACAAGCAGTTATTTCACAGTAGTCTTCTGTGCAGTATAGTGGCAGTATGCCCTGCTACTACTTTCCAGATTCAAACCAAAGTCAACTTTGAAAAGTTCATTTCCAAAGTTTACCCAGCCGGGAATTGAACCCAGGAACCCTAGAACAGAGCGTTGAGGCAAGCACCCTAACCACTTATCCAACGGATTCGTCAAATAAATAGTTTCACAATCAAGGTCGATTATATAAATTACTTTTTAAATATTCAAATCGGAGATTTCGTTTAGAAGTTACAACGGGTATAAAAATGTTAAAAAGAAAAAAGAAAAGTCTATTAGTTGCATTTTTATTTTTTATTTTAATTTAATTTTATTTTTTGTTTAATTTATAATAAGTATGAGTTTTTGTTTATGATATATATATATATTTCCATATCTTAAAATGAAGTCCACGCGAACGTGATTGCAGTTCAGGTTATCCGAGCTCGTTAAATAATTTTACAATTCCTGGATAATACGTGACTCGATCGGTAGCTTCGATATTCGATCGATACAATATGTCGGTCGTCTGTGGACTGTGCGCGGCAAGTGGAACCGTTATGTAAAACCGCTCCGGCCAAAGCCTGTAAAACGAATGCGTTCGGACTTTACAGAATAATTTGGTATTAATTTTGTGATATATGTATTTATTATTAACTCCGTTTACATTTTCGTTACAAAGGAAATGATTAAAAAGCCTCATTAAGTGATATGATGCTTCGAACTTATAATACTTGAACAGGTCATTATCGCGTACTTATTTTGTTAATTTTTAAAAATTTAGGCTAGTTATTTTTTTACTACTACTTGCCAATAAGGAAACTATTCTAAATATGAACAGTTGTAGAGATATTATCATACGCATTATAATATATCTAGATATGCGGTTATTTTATAAGTATAACAAGACTTACACATAACAAATAAAAAAAAGATTTGTCAGTAAATTTGCCAATAAACACTATTTTCTGTCTGTAAATATGAGGTCTTTGATCATTCAGCAGCGTCAAAAACAAAACAACTTACTATGCTAGGGCCGTGTAAAGTATTTTTTTTAATGTTTTCTGTTGATTTCATACAATTATTCCTAAGAGGTCCGCGAAAATGAAATTATAAATAAAAAATGAAGACTTCCCAAGACGTTCCCAAGATTTCGTTCCCAAGACCTTCAAAGCATTTTTTATTTATATGTATAAAATTTAGTTCCAATCGGCTTGGAGGTGTATTTGTAATAGATAAGTTTTTGGAGACCATTGGGACAAGCCAATAAATTGGCATTAACAAGCCCTTGTGAGATTGTCTACAAGAATTTAAAAAAAAAAACTTTATTGACTTATTCTATTAAGACTTAGTTAACACGTAGAAAACTAGGCTAAAAGAACAAACAGTAAAAAATGGAATAATATCGTCATATAACTGGCATTTACGCGACGTATAATTTATTGGCATAAAAACTAACCTCAAACAGCTGATAGCTTACTGTTTTTTAAGCAGGTGTGCCAAACCGGTTGCGTAACTAACCTACAAAACGTAATTTGACAGGTGTCAGACGCGTGCACGACATGTCAGGCGCGGGAAAGTGAATACGCCTTCGATTGTTTCGATGTCTAATCGATTAATCATAAGATTCGGGCTAACTCTTTGCGCTGCAAGCATAATTAAAACATTTATGTCGTAACATTATGTTAATATACTTATTTCAATCTCTTTTTACTTATAATTCTTCTGCCAACATTGTTCTGTTACAATCGATTTTGATGATACTTAAATATAACTCTGCATCACTAAACTTTGTTCTGGCTAAAAGATCTATAACATGTCAAAATATACTTAAAAAGGCTACTTGTCGAAGATAATTATGCATAATTTTCAAAAGTATCGCTATAATCTACCTTGGTTGTCGTTTACATTAATTTACAAACGTAATTTTGGAGCCAAATGAAACACGTAAATGATTCTTTTCCATTTAGTGGCACAATATTAATAAGAATAAATAATGTAAATATTATAAATAAATCTGATACATTTGCAAAGATTTTGGTCACATAAATTGCGATAAACCTCATCATAATTTGGGCAGTCCGTCTGATTTGCAGTAATTTGCAAAAGATCAATCTGAAATAGCAGAACGTGTGCTCTTGTGTTTTAAAGAGTGAATAAGAGATCCCAGAGCACCTTATCCCTTTCAAATCTTTTCCTACTAAGGTCGACGGTTCACTTGGAACACTTTGGCACTGCTTCTTATAAAAGGCGACAGCTGGTTGCTTGCTGGCCTTTACATAAAAATCAAGTTTTACAACAAATGTATTAACGTTTTTGAATATAAATTTGAAAGTTCTGGAGACTTTTTAACAAAAAAACGAAGAAACAATTACAATTTAAGATTTGTTGTATTAAAATGTGTACATAGCCAATATTGTCTTTTAAGTTAATTTTAACGTATATATTTGTTTAAATTTATTATCTACCTGATCGATGCGCAGTTTCCTGCTGAGCTCTGTGGCTCCGCTCTCCATTCTTTGCGCCTGAAACAAAAAATATATACATAAAGACTAGTTTAATTTAGTTAGAACATTTTCTTGTTAACATTTAGACAAAAAGTCTTTTAATTGATACTAGGTGGTGCCCGCGACTTCGTCCGCTATGAAAAATAAAAAAATATAACACTATTGATGGCGCCATCTATCATACTACAATAGAATTAGGTGAACATCTATCGGGTTTGGGTAGAACTGCTTGGAGATACACCTGTGGATAGTACGCTATAATTTGCAAACCCTCGGGAACCTAACGACGACCTGAACGAATTATACACCTATGGATTCCTCAGGAATCACTCTGTTGATAGATGAAAATCCGTTCAGTAGTTTTTGAGATTATCGCGAACATAACATACAGACGCGTAAGGACACTTTGTTTTATAGATATTTTTCAACATGACATAATCACTTTATTATACACATATATTTTCTATATTTTAGCTGAATATTAATGCTATAGAGAAAAATACGTATTACTTGTTTTAAAAATGCGTGTAGTTTTTAGTATTTTTTATTAAACAACACCCTTTTTATGTAAAGTTCGTGAGACAGGCTCTCGGTCTACTTGATGGTAGGTGGCTATCTTCGTCCATAACCCAAGCAAAGACCATTAGCAGACTAAGTGTTTAGGAATGGATAGGTAAATGGGCTTTGGCATCCCTTACTCACTCACCAAAACACAACAGCACAAATGCAATTATTTAACGGTGGTTACTGCCGCCAGACGTGTTGCCCATTTATGACTGCGAAACGCAGTGTGCCTTACCACTACTCTTACGAGTAGACTTTGTGACGATACAAATTAAGAGATAATTTTGTTCAAAACCTTTCATTCCCATTTCTTTATCACCTCCTAATCCCTTATCCAATCCTACTGTAGTCGGCAGCGCACTTGCAGCAGCTGTAGCGTTGCTTGTGTTATAGGCGACGGTAGCCATCTACCATCAAGTGGACCGTCAGCCTGTCTGTCGACTTAACATTTAAAAAAATTTAATTCTTTCAAAGAGACAATTAAACCCATGTCGGTACTAACATCAAAAAACGCAAGACTGAATATCTTGGTCACGTGTTTAGATGCTGCACCACTCGTCTAGGTATAGAAAAAGCAAACTCGGTCACATCAAGTGCGACAAGATACAGGAAAGCAATCGCTTTACCTTACTGCATCCGTTCAATAAACATGCACTTTGTATCCGGTGACAGATGCCAAGTGAACTTACACCTTAACGCTATCCGCTAAGAACCACAATGATAGATTTAAACTAATGACGTCTTAATGTCATCGCATTGAATTTTGGACCATATCTCTCAACGCATTAGAGTTCAATTGAGTAGAACCAGTGTTGCTAAGTAAAAAGAAAGTACATGAAAATGATGTCTCCTGTCTCCGCCAGGATGTGATTAAGTGCAAATATTGAAGTGTAATGAATACGCGTCTGTGTTGAATCTTCCTTAGATGTTGGAAAATTTTGAGTGGCCTGACATTTAAAAGACTTCCTGCTTTAGAGAAATATCTTCTAAACACAAATAATCTGTGAATGTTATAGTAGGTAGATATATAAAGATAATTATGCAACAGAATACGCAGCGTACCGTAGTCATGACTCGATATCGATGAAAAAAGAAATAATCTTTTTAACATGATGGAGCATGAATAATGCTCCATCATGTTAAATCTGATGAGCTAATCTAGGCGAATTTAAAAAAGTCGTTTTAAAAATATTACGGAAAAAACAGACCCCTGTGAAAAAAAAACAAAGATATAAAATTTAAAATATTAATAAAAATGTAATATAACATTCTCAAAACTAGATTTAAAAATAATATTGTTTCACTTAAAACGCGTCTCCAAAAGATAAGTCATGTATACTTTTGTAATAAACTTCCTGGAATAAATTGGAGACCTATAAAAAATTTAAAGAGTAATTAAAACCAAGCTCTGTTCGAAAGTTTATTATAGAATCGCTGATTATTTAAGCGATAATGAGGTCTGTGTTTAAACTGTTCTAAGCTAAGCTTCTAACAAAAAGAATGATATCCTGAGTTGTTTTCGGGATTTCATCTCACGATCGTATTCATCTTGGCAATTTTTTTCTGAAACCCTAGTAAATATAAATAAACACTTAAAATGTTTCATTGAAACCTATTTAATTAATTAATTACAATTTCAGTCTTCAATACTTTATATTACTTATGTACTTATTTGAATGCGGTTAAAATATAGCAATATATTTTAACCGCCATACAGCTTATAGCTTGACTAGCAACATATTTGATTTATTAAATTATATGAGCTTATTAATTTAGGAACTTATGCGTTTTGAATTTATTTTCTCTTTAAACAATAAAATTGAACGTTCAAAGTTTCCACTACAAACCACCTTGAAGAGTTATCCCCTTAACAATTTAATGATCCTTCGATGCCTTCTAAAAATACATTCAAACTCATTGGACCCTCATCAAACGGTGACACGTAATTATAGATGTGACACATTGGTTTGTTTTCCACTGATTACCATTCAGCCTGCGTCTGAATGTCGGCACATAGTTCACCAAACAAAGGAACCACGGATTCGTCACAGCATTGCATTGCGAAAATGTTCGCTTCGGTGCATGTATTGATTTTTTATTTGTTTTCCTTAAGAGCTGGCGATGGAAAATTATTTTATAAAATATACTAAATGTGACCGCCATTTTAGCTGACGTTTATCTATCCGTGTAGGAAAGATGAGGCCAACGATGAATCGAGCTCATCCAGAAGATGCCTATTCACTCGAACCTTAAAAGATTTGGGTAGTATGATCTCGGAAATACAGACAGGTAGGGATTTCCAATCTTTAGCAGTTCGCTATTTAAAGATTTAAAGATGTTTTAAACCGCTTGGTCCTAATTAATGGAATTTCGACAAGGTGAGGATGGTAACCAGCCATGTCCGATAGAAGATAGGGGAAGGCGGTATGATCTTATGCAGCTCTCGAGCACACTCCCCCAAGTTTATAGAATACACACAGTCAGGCAATTTTGCGTCTATGTGCCAAGCCCTGCAGCTTAGTTCTTATTAGCGTACCGCCGCCAATGAACCTCCTAGCTCTTCGATTCACCGAGTCGAGTGCGGCAAGTTGGTATTTTGCTGAGCCATCCCAAAGGTAACAGCAATACTCCACGCAAGACTCCATGCAAAAGAGAAAGCTATCCACGTGTGAGGCATCGTTTCTCCCTATTTAGGATGCCCAGCTTTTTGGCCGCTGTTGGGGCTTTGGACTCGATAAAAGTACCGAAGTTGAGATATTTGAGCACAACCTCATGTCAAGAAGCTCGATATCATTGTCCACAAGTACGGATGTACCTCGCAAAGTTGGAGCAAAGTCGAAAGGGCTCCTTTTCGCGCATTGCATTTTGGGGGTGTTAAAACAAACCAGATTCGTATGTCTCCCTATTGGGATACAAGATTTAAGGTTGAGTTAATTCGCTCAACCATTCGACTGGCCCCTATGCTGCGTAGGGTGCCGACTGCGTCTGAGCTGCACAAAAAAATTTACCTCGTTGACTTGGGCACACAAATTTCGACTTTTCTCGGTAATTCTCGGTTTTTGTATTTTCGTTCTCACGTTTGGCTAAAAACAGTCATAAGGTGACGTTAATTGACTTACCTTTCTTAAGAATTGGGATGTGGAATGTAAGAAATATTTCTCAAATCCTAATACAGCTAATTCTAAAGATTAACGTGTTAGAAAAAAAAAACAATTCAGTTTTATTTTATTGGTATAGAACTATTGATGCTCGACGTAACAGTAAAATGCATAGGCATGTTTCTGGAACATCTATAGGGATCAAAAAATTCAGTGCTCATTGAAGACTTAAAATCTAGATTACTTGTTCGCATTGGACAATACAAGGTCAATTATATTTATCTTCAGCAAAAGTGTTAGCCACAGCTGAACATAATAGATATATAGAGAATTGATATACATAATAGCAAAACGCTTACGCAAGTTTCCGGAACTGAATACTATCGTATCGTTTTCATATAAAAAGTCAAATTATACAATTACACTATTGAATTTCAAACCGAAATAAGAAACAGTGCGTGACAGTTTTATTGCAAACGAGTTGAGTTAATATGTGATAAAAATGCTAAATGTTCTTATTTTTTCTTCAGTAGGTATGACCTTCTTATATTCTCTTTTGACTGCTATCTCAGCATCATCTATTATTTAATTCAGTCTATTGTGTTTTATAATCTTTCGAGAACTAAACACATTGTAGAAAAAGTAAGCAGCCAATATCTGTTCATTCAGGACTTGCTCTATCTGTGTAAAAAAATAATTGATTACTGCTTCATTTCTTTACAAGGTTTTGTCGAAAGCTTCGCTCTTGTAAAAGGTAAATATTAGGCTAAATCCCCAGCTTGTACAGTGAAATGTTAAAGCTATTTCGATTCGATGCCATCAAAATCTTCAGTCTTAGTCGGTTTAATCAAGACGGTGGACTTTAGTCGCAAAAAAAATTCCTTCATGGCTTTTGACTCGAAAGTTCGAAAGCTAATAATCTCAATCAGTTAATGCGATAATGGCTTACATATCTGTCTTAGCAACCATGGAATTGTCGAAAAAAAAAAAGTACCTCGCCTTCCGCGATTACTAAAGTTTGTCAAATGAAAGATGAGACTGAGAATGCGCGTCAAATTCTAAAAGCATATGTAAACATCAGTTGTACCTGATTAATATTAATTATTATGATAAATAATAGTAAAAATTCACTTTAATTGTTGTCTTCGTGATTAAGTAAGAAACTTACATAGAAATAACAAATAAACACTTTCTAAGTTAGATTTAAAAAATCAGTCTTATCTTTCGTTAGTCAGTCAGTAAGTAATGGCAGGGCACACCAGTAGCCACCTACCATCAAGTGGACCGTCAGCTTGTCAACCTTAATACATATAAATAAAAAAAGTGAGAGTAAAGATTTCGCTAAAATAATTCGAGTTAAAAAGTATCCTAGGCTTTAAGCTGTTCATGTGTCAAAATTTGATCAAAATCGATTCAATGCGAACGTAGTTAATATTAGATGGTTTCAGTTGAAAAGCATTCTTATTTTACGGATTCGTTAATAGACAATGAAATAGTTATATTTAGCCGTGAAAAGATGAAACAAGCGAAGCACAAGAAACGATTGGAAAGCAATATTTTACTTCGTCTAATAACAAGCTCATCACACGCAACGTGCGCAATTAAATTTTATGGACATCTATCTTTTCCGTACTAGTTAATCTAGTTCATATTTTTCTTTACTAAATATCGGGTAATACATATAAAACAATGAAAAATAAAAAAGTAGTTTTTTTATTTTAATATAACTGAATATTACTAACAATGTTAATAGAATTTAAAAAAAAATAACATTAGATTTGGTTACGATAATCCAAACAGTATCCAAACAGTTAATTTACAAAACGACTAAACAAATTTCTACGAAACTTTCATTGACAACTAGGAGAATTTTGAGAGAATAAACTTACTTAAAGTAGCTATTTGCCGAAAAAATCTTTTTTTTTTTAAACGAAATCTCCGAAATAGTTCAAAAATTATTTAGACAGATAATTGTCTGAAGACAACAGCTAGAGATAATTCTTAACTAATCTTACAAAGATGCACAGGCATTCCCGAGCCCTTTAATCCAAGCCCCAGGGGTAAAAGCAGCAAAAACCATATTGTAAAAAGTTTGAAGCGCTACAAATAAAAAACTATGCATTTTACAGAAAAAAGTTTTAAATAAAAAAGATGGCAAATATTATTATCTACAAAAATGATCTCCACTATTTTTGTCGTACGCTGCGCGGTTCGCGAGATATTCAATAAAACGTGTTTTTCAAGATGGCGGCTGACGCTCACCCTCCCCGATGACGCCAACTTGGATTTACAATCAGGGGACACCCCTGAACATATTCCAAAAAAAAAAAATAGCCGGTCCCGAACATTTTTTTACGAACCTACTTTTTTTGCTCCGGGCGTTTGGACTACTTTTAGAAAAGGCAAAATGTATAATATCAAAATTATGCATATGTAAATGACATCTTATTGGTAGGTATTCCGAAATATGAATAGTTGATTGCGTAAGAAAGAAAGTTGACCGATAGACCGACCCTTCGAGAGATCCGTCTTGCGGAACCTTATGAAAAACAAAGTGTCATTTAAAGAGTTATCGTTTAATTTATGCAACAGTAAACTTACCTTTGCAAATTGCTTCACTTCCTTTTTCATTAAATTTCTCGAAAGTTTGTTCCTGTGTTTTATTGAAGAATAAGTATTAAGTTTATGGTATTAAATTGCTGCTAGTAATTGTAGGCAGCACACCTGTATCCATCCTGGTGTTGCTCGTGTCCTTATGCGATGGTAGCTTCCTACCATCAATTGGACTCTCGGCCTGTCTGTCATCCTTTTTAATGTAAGTATAGTGAAAACATAATTTTTTTATTGTATTAAATGCCATTAGATTTTGGATACTTATAACTTCTTTGAGGTAAAGTAGTGGCAGGGTTTCGGTGAGTGAGTAAGGGATGCCAGAATCCATTTCTCTATCCCTTCCCAATCCATTATCCTTAATCGTACTATGGTCGGCAGCGCATCACTTGCAGCACGTGTGGCGTTGTGTTATAGGCGACGGTTGCCACTTACCTTCAAGTGAAAAGTGATTTCCCATAGATAATGTCGATCGATATTTTGTCGATTATTTTTGTAGCTCGACAAAACACGACATTCCTAACTTAGTGTTTACTAAAATTTTGACAAACTTGTCTGTCGATCCTCAGAAATAGAGCATGCACCGGTTACTTTAAAGATCGACAAAATTCTACTGTCAATCAACATCAGCTACTAGGCCACATTAATTTGATTTGTTTGATCACTCGTGTCGATCTATGGATATCAAAATAACCGTCGGCCCCTTCAATTGGTATAAGTAAAGTAAATACACACTGTGGGAGGTGTCTTTGGCATTTTATTAAACTTGGTTTCGAAGAGTACGTAACTAAGAGGCTATATAGATAAAACCTCAATAATCAGAAAAGGTAGCTCAAATATTTATTTTAAGGTAGGACGACCTTCTATGTAATTTTTATATAATACTAGCGGCCCGCCCCCGGCTTCGCCCGGCGTGCAATTTTTATATACCCTAAAACATTCCCCGTTTATCCCTCTTTCCATTAGCGAAAACCGAATTAAAATCGGTCTACCCTTTCACGGAGAAATAGGGATTCATTTTTATATATAAGAATAGCATTATATAAAAAAATATATGATGGTATATTAATAAAAAACAATTTTAGTAATCTTTAAATAAACTGTTTATGTTAATTTCTAATGTATTACCGCATCGAAAGGGCAATTTCGACTGATTAACAACGCAAAAGCAAACACCCTTATGACCTTAAGCGACGATTTCATTATAATCGTCATGCCCATGATATGAGGTAATAATGAAAAGCGTATTACGTAAGGAAGAAAGTTGGGTGCGTCCACAAATATGCCACAACCGTGTAAAAAGTGTGCGTTTTTGATTTGAAAGAATGTATGAACATTCTTTCAAATCAAAAACGCACACTTTTTACGTTATTATAATGATTAAAATAAGGAAATTAAAACAAGTAATCAATAAGATAATATAAACAAAAATTAATCGCTAAATCTGTTGCTAATCGAAAAACTCGAGAACGGCTAGACCAATTTTTTTTTTAAATATTGTTGAAGTCCAAAGTAGGTTCTAATAAAAAAACTGCGTGAAACGGAAGCAATATAATATTTTATTTAATACATTTTATTTTAATTAATATAAAACCCATAAAAAGAGATAGATCAGGAAGGATTTATTTATTTATTTAAAGCAAGTCTAACATCACAATGTAATATTTCACAAGTAAATAGAACAAAACTTACATTTTCAAAGAGCCTACAATAAAGTTTGACAAATGAAAATTTCAAAACATAAATATGCAATAATAAAAAGAAAACTATCAAAATACCAAATAATAATAATAATCAAATAAATTTATGCATACCTACAGAAAAGTTACATGGAGATTTCAAAGGAGATCAGTCAGTTTTGTATGGAGATCGGGCCATTAGTGTATGATATTTCATTTGAAACTTGTACCATTAGATAAGAAGAAATTATAGATTTTACTGGGAAAATGTCTGCAATTTGGTAATGGGGTTTCATAGATATTTAAGTTTGAAAGTATTAAAAAATCCAATTATTCCAATAAAGTGATACATTTTAAATTTTTGAATGTTTAGATTTCAGATTTACAAAATTTGAAATATTCACAGGTAATTACTGAAATTAAGAAGACTTTTATTACCAAACTCCAAAGTGTAAGTTAAAAAAATGGCGTTCGTTTTAAACGACGACCTTTTTTTAACGATAACGATAACGATGTTGTTATTTGTGTTTAATTCTATTAAGTAGACAAAGATATATTAATTTTCTCATCATGGAGCACAGTTAAGTACCTCTATTACACTCCTACCGAAGTAAACTACGACTAACAAAATATATACAAGTGAATTCATCTATTTCAGCGGTGAAAGCGTTAAAGGTATAACCAGCGACTTTCGTCTTTACTTAGTAAGTTGGTCTTACTTCGACACATGTACATGTGTCCAAGCGAAGGCACGGTTCGCCTAAGTACGCAATCCCATTTAAATAATTCTCATCACGCGCATCGATTTGTTACGATTTCGTTTCGAATTGTTATTGATTGCCGACCGAGTCTTGGTTCACCGGTGATATTACGCAACCTTAATGCATACTCAAATCCGATAAATCTTCAGCCTTCCCACTTGAAATCGGTGTTACATATGTTTATTTTAGCACACAATTAATAGCAGCTCTCTGTCAGCTTCCAAAGCAGATGAGAATACATAATTACGAAATCGGACATCTTGTTTTTGTGCCGAAAAGAAGAAGCGAATCCCATTCTCAGTTTATACACAAATATCGATGGCATTTACATGGTGTTACTGTGAGCTTACAATATAATGTGAACTATGCAATTACTTTAATTGATCTCGTCAGAAGATCAGATCAACTATCTTCTATATATAAAAATGTATCCCCATTTCCCTTGGTCACGGCATCACGCGTGAACGGGTAGATCGATTTTAATTCGGTTTTCACTAATGGAAAGAGGGATAAACGGGGAATGCACCCGGGGAATATAAAAATTGCACCCCGGGGCGGGTCACTAGTAACGAATAAAAAAATTTGCTTTTTTAATTATTATTTTTTAATAAACTTTTATTTATGGCCGAATATTGACTAGTCTCACATTGACTAGTTAAATTTAGTTAAAGATAAATTTAGTTTTAACTCTCTCTAACAAAGTGAAAACAAACACAAATTGCTTTAATTACTCAATCAAAATTTGTTAGTAGAATTGAAGTAATTTTTTTTTATTCAGAATAATCGGCGCATTACCAAGCCCTACAAGACAAGGTATTGTTTAAGATCTGTATGGATATAGAGGATTTCCTTTTAGCATTATTTTTCATTAGCTATACGATTTTCTTCTTTACTTAGTATAGTGACGGGGCATACTTTATTTCGCAGTCAAGACACAGAAGATATCAACACGTGTAGAACCAATACTCCAATATTGAAATTATCAATTTCTTTTTATCTAATCAAAATCGGCAGCGCTCTTGTATCCACTTGGTTTAATTTGTGTTTATATAGGCGACTGCAATCAACTATATCTTCAAAGCTCTTCAAACTGTCAGTTCAGCCTGTCTGCCGCTGTACGTTGGCATTTGAAAACAATAATTAAGTATCGAAGTAAAAGTGTAAATAAAGCCACAGGATGAACAATATAAGCAGATGTCGTATAATTTCTCTCACCTGCCCCAATTATCTTAACGTTAACCTGCTGTGTAATTAGAGATCTACGCAGTTCATAATAATTTAAGATTAAAAACAAGCTTTTACAAAAATATAAAATTGGACAGGTGTTTCGTTAAAGATCTAACTTAAGACTAGCTTTTGTCTGAGACTTCGTTCGCATCTCTATTTCTAAGGAGTTGAAAAATTTATTCAATTTTTCTTATCTAAGGCATAAAAGCCTTGTTAACATCATATTAAATCCGGAGACCACTGAATATAATTGCACACATCTATTTTGTAATTGCGTTTTTCAGAGAAATAACTACATATGAAATGTTTTCTTTGTTTCCTTTCATACTTTTTAATTAGAATGCAACGTTGCGATTTAATGATAGACTAATGTCATTATCAAAATAATCAACGCATTTTCAAACGCTAATATCGACTTCATTATTGAATAGCAAGCATCGTTGACGCTTAGAAAGTGTTTCGAACTAATACGCGATACTGTACGGACGGTGCGATCATTAAACACAATAGTGAAGGATCATTACTTTTCGAATTATATTCTCTAAAACCTTATATAACTTTCTTTGACTGATGTAAGGAAATTGGCAACGATATTTTTATATAAGCGAAATGAAAAGAGAGGTGTTTCCCTGGTTTGATTGTAATTTGATTGTAAATATTGATATAAAACCACCTCTCGAAGTTTTTGACGAGTACATATACATACTTGAGACAAACAGTCCAATAAGGTAGAGCCAACTTCGAGAAAGAGGTCAATCGTCGAATCCAGTTCGGATGGGCAGCGTTCGGGAAGCTCCGAGACATCTTCTCGTTCAAAATTCCTCAATGTCTTAAAACAAAAGTTTTCGACCATGTGTGTTGCCAGTGATGACGTATGGCGCTGAAACATGGTCTCTAACTATGGGCCCCGTAAGAAAGCTTAACGTCGATTAACGAGCTATGGAGAGGGCTATACTCGGGGTACACTGCGAGCTAATCAAGAATGAGGAGATCCGTAGACGAACGAAAGTTGCCGACATAACCCGGCGAATTAGTAAGTTGAAGTGGCATATCTATCGCACGGAGGTTGGAAGGTTCTCGAGTGGAGATCACGGACTGGCAAGCACAGCGTAGGCCACCCACAACGACCTTATCAGGTCTGTGACGACCAGATAAGGGTCGCGGGTCGACGGTGGATCCAGGTTGTTTCCGATCGGTCCTTTTGGAAAATTAGGGGGGAGGCCTTTGTCCAGCAGTGAATCTACAAAGATGATGATGATCGATATAAAAATAACAAACAATTACGTTATTTTTACAAATAATAATAAAGTAAGGCATAATTTGATTATGTAATGTAAAAAGAAAATTTTTGTAAATATATTACGGATACAATACAATACTAAAACAATAAATCTGAAGAGTTTGTTTGTTTAGTTGAACAGGTTAAATCTAGCGTTAAACTCTCGAGTTTAACTAGAGTTCTAGTCTATTATTATTAATACCGTTTTTCACTAGTAATACTCCGTTAGACGTAGGACTAAAGTTAATCCTAAGTTAGTCCATGTTAAATTCATGATTGAAACAAATAAAAAAGTGACACACCAACAGATTCGGTCAAGTTTAGGCATTGGATAGCAGTGCATTTAAACTCTTACAAGAATACATAGGCGTGAGGAAGCTTTGCGTTAGATTGATACACCATAATTTGACCGAAAATCAAAAACGCCATCACTAATATTGGTGCCGCGAAATGATTGAAAAATATAACGGCGGCGGTAAGTCAAATGCTGTATTTAACATTGTCACAAGAGATGAAAGTTGTATATATTGGTACGAACCCAAAACCGAAAGGCAATCTGCACAATGGGCGTTTCCTTTCGAGGGTTTACCAACAATGGAAAAAAAATAAAGCGTAAAAGATGCAAGCATTGCGTTAGAGGATCAAATGACCGTTATTGGAGACTGGTATATAGTAATTGTTTGCCAGTTGTTTTGGAAAATGTTCGACAGAAGCTCTCAAGATAATGCTGACTATGGAAAGTGTAAGTGTGGAACTAGTGAGTCACTCTCCTTATAGTCCCGACTTGGCACCATGTGATTTCTATTTATTCCCAAAAGTAAAAGATGAAAGCGAAGATGCAGTGAAAGCGTTCAAAAACGCCGTGAAAGAGACTCCTAAAAAAGAGTGGGCCCACTGCCTCAATCAGTGGTTCCATCGCATGCGACGGTGCTTACAAAGGAATGGAGACTACTTTGAAAAACAATAAGAATACAACAGATTCCTAAATTATTTAGTTTTAGAGTTTCTAAAAACTTTCAGTGTTACTTTTGTAAAACACTGGAACTAAAAGTCGAAAATTAAAAGTTATTTTTCATTTGATACCTCAATTCTTGAGAAAGGTTAGGCTTATTACATTATGACCTTTAGAAGCCGAGGCAGGTGAAACCGCGGGACGAAAAAAAAAGCTGTCTATCAATTACACTACAAGTAGTCACTCCACTTGTTGTTTGGTGGCTACCATCGCCCGAAAACTATATCCACTCTGAGAGGATGAATGGAGAGGAACACTTACTGTTATTGAATGGAAATGGAATCATAATGGAAACAGCTTTACATACTTCTCGGCGGCCAAATGATAATTTAACTTCAGTCAGACTGACTGAAGTTTAAAGTGTAGTAAAAGTTTACGCTTCATTATTAAAAAATACCTTTCTCCAATCTATGTAACTCGCCGATAACGTAACATCTTTACGTTATCCATTTAACAACTGCTAACGCGATCCACAAACGGTAACTTGATAGGTACCATAGAGTAACTAGAGTTACGAGAAACGGATCCGTGACGCATTTTCCCAGCAGCTTTATATTACGGAAACGTAAGGTCCGGAGATTGATGAGACGGTGGACATTAACTTTTATTTATTGTGCGACTTATTTAAAGAAAGTTTCACACTTCGGGCAATTAATTATCATTGTTTCTTTTTATTCAAAACCTAGAAGGATATTTCATATTGACGGCACTAGACGGTGCGGAATCAGAAACTGTGCAGGCCATGTGAGCGTTGTATACCTTTTACGTTAGACCACACGAAATAACAGAATAAACAAATTAGTGCAAAATTTATAATTATATGTTGTAGTTGGTAGGCAGGTTGTTGATCATCTGGATGGTAACACCTAGCCAATTTTAATAGTATGGGAATATCCCCATCTTATCTGGTGGGCATACTATACTACAAAAACAATGCAAAAAAAAACGAGAGAAAGAAGACCAGATACCTAAACAGCTCTAGGCAGCATAGAGCAAGGCATTTCACCAAAAATAATCTAGTTACGATGTCAAGACTCCATAGACGTAATAATATCAATCATGTAGATATTGGCTTTAAATATAAAGTAATCGTATTTTAAATATATAAAGAAACAATTCAGAGAGGCACAGTTGACGTCAAAAGTGTAATAACCTGTAGGAGGCATTTGAACTCAAAATACCATTTAATTATTCCGAAGGCATCATGAGAACATTATTGCGTGATGATCGAGATCAGTTTTCGACTCACGCCTGGACTCCCGCAATATTTCACCGGACAAATATTTTTTTAATGCATTTGTTCTTTATTGAGTTTATTTAAACTTTTTCTACAGAAATTTGTATTCTTACAAATTCTACCAATCATCTGTGAATATTTATTATTGTACTAGTGTTTTCCTGTGACTTTGTCGGCGTCCTCTTTTCTTAGGTGTTTATTCAATATTTATTTTTGTAAATTGAATATAGGCGTTGATTTTTTTGTTTTATTTTTTATATATGATCCCTCGAAACGGTACTTTTTTCTGGATTAAATGTGTCCTGTGTCCCTTTCTGTTCGCTGGCAACGTGTATACAAAGTTTCACGATGAGCGGTTCAATAGCGTAACAAATAAACCAACAAATTCACTTTTGCATTTATAATATTAAGTAGGATGTATTTTATTAATATGTTTTACAAAACAAAATTTGGGACAATGGATGCTTGTTACACTTTCATGTAAAAATTACTGGACGAATTTTGATGAAACTTTACAATAATACAGTTTATACACAGAATAACATATAGGCTATAATTTATACACATGCGCCGACGAAGTAACGAACAAAAATAGTAAAAATATACATATATAATCTAGAAAAGAAAAAAAAAAACAGAAATTTTCCTCAATGACATAATCGCTTATTTATTGGTGACGTGACAAATCTCTTTACAGTAGCGTGTAGATAAATTTTGTAAGCGTTTTCTTAAGAGTTTCGTGATGGGTCGTGACACGAGAATAATCATTCTCACTTTTAACACTAGCCCGTCTTTACTATGCTTTATAATAATGTTGTTTTTTATTATTATTATTTTTGTAACCTATTATTAAAACTTGTATTATTTTAAATTGGCAACTCATCTCCAATCCAATTTTGTTCACGAAAAATACTACTACTGCATCTCTAAGCACATTATATACAAATGTATATCATACTCTATCAGTAATTAATCTACAATTAAGTAAATTAAGTACCTACGTATGACCAGTCAATTTTGTGATCCACTGTACATAGAGTTCTTTTTTAATTCTCTTATGTGTACCTATGACATTTAAACATAGTCATTGCATCCGGTTATTGACATAAAGCTGTTAGTTAACATACAATGGGATTATAGTGAACTCACGTAAGTTTCGGCGACATGGACGACAAGAAAGTGTTTTGAATACGTAATACACATGTAACCCATTCATAAGAACACAGTTACACTACGCGTATTGAATCTATTAGTGTATTAGATAATAGGTGACGATTGTACTTGGTTAAAAGAATAGCGGAAGCGAAATTATTTGTAGCACTTAGTTTTTATCTGAAAGTGCAAGTTTTTGATGTCAAACATAGGCGCGGGTGAAACTGATTTATAGCGTGGCGACGCAGTCCGTGGCGACGCGTCACCACGCTATACGATGGTATATACATATATAGTCTATGCGTAGTAGTGTTGTTGTGTACGGCGTGGCGACGCGTGCCGTGGTAATTGTTGTTGTTGTTGTTGTTGTTGTTGTTGTTGTTGTTGTTGTGATTGTTGGCGGTTGTTGCAACTTGAAATAAATATTGAATTTTTTTTTTTTTTTTTATGAAATCGAGGTAGCGCTTGACCACTATCTCACCTGATGTGAGGTGCAGATGTGGCCGAAGGTGGACCACGCTTACCTAGTAAATGCCCATTTACCCTAGTTTTGAAGACCCCGAGGTTGTAGTTCTGTGGGAACACAGACGCAGGCAATGAGTTCCACTCCTTAGCAGTTCGAACAAGGAAGGTGGAACTGAAACGCTTTGTTCGTGATCGAGGTACATCGACCACGAAGGGATGAAAATAAAAATAAAACTTCATTTTATTTCACTCGATGTTTCACATCTGCCAGGCGTCCCGTGACGGCTCATTTTTTTTTAGATTTTTGAAGGTCGAATATCACGTAACGCTTCTTGTAACGTTTCTGATCGACATCTACCGCTTACTAAAGAAATTTCACTATTGACTAAAGACTTATAAAAATGCCTCGTATGCCTCGTCTACCTCAGTTATAAAAATAACTGAGGTAGACGAGGCATACACACCAAATCTTGAATCGTTCAAACGCAGCTAATTCTAACAAAACACCTAACATTTAAAAATGTCTAAATAAAGTACGGGAGAAATCTATCTGAAACAAACATTAGGAATCGAGGTTAAGTAGGCAAGCTGTTATCTACTAAATGCCAATATTTAAATAAGAAATGGTGATTCTATGCGGATGAAAATCAACGACATATCCATTACAAGACTATAATCCCATACAAACCGTTACAGAGTGGAAACTATTATTTTAAAAATTATTTTAAATACTAGCTTTTGCCAGCGACTTGTCCGGGTCCCTTTTTCTTTGATCGATTTATTTGAGATCACTATTTGATTGAAATGAATGAATTGTCAGCAAGGAACTTTGGATGGGAAAAAGAAAATGGAGTAATTACGTTTCTCCAGGCATTTTTTCTCTTACGAATTAATTCTTAATTCAACTAATATTTGAAAAAAAAAAGGCCGAATTGATCCAGCCGTTCTCGGCCTTGTGCTTAACACATTTAACGATTCATTTTTATTTATGTGATACAGATAAATTTATTTATATAATAAAACAACAAATGTTGAATTCTTGCATTGATTGAGAATGGAGGTGCTAAGAACGATAAAGCAAAGAAAGGTGCAAAATTTCGGGCAAGTGATGAGGGGCGAAAGATACCGTATCCTTCAACTAGTGATGTGGTGAAAAATACAAGGAAATCGTAGCAGAGGCGGGAGAAAGACGTCCTGGTTGAAGAATTTGATGGTTTGGTTTAAGCACACGCTCCCTCTTTCGTGTAGCAGCTTCCAAGGTAAAGATAGCCATGATGGTCGCCAAATCTTAGTAGAGAAGCAGTACTTTGAGAAGAAGAATAGATAGATAAATAAAGGTTCATAAGTAATCGTTTGAACTAAGCAATATGAAGCACACTTCGTCGTATAGATGCACCATTTATTAATAGTTATTTACTGTGCAAGTACGAAAAACTAAAAACACTTAACTGTAGTATTAAAAACAAACTCTTAAATGTTCATATACCATATAATAATGTATCTCCTTTGAAACAGTGATGGATTTATCAAATAGGTGCAGTGGTTCCAAAGATTACTTTCCACGTAACAAACTCACAAATCCTCTCTTTTTTTATAATACATAATTAGTCTTCAAAGCTTTAATTGAATATAAAAGAAATGTGAGCTACTCAGGTGAGATTTTTGTTTTCTGAACAAACGAAACATCTCTCAAAACAGGTTTAAAATTCCTTTACGGATGCATCTTACATAATAATGTTCGCTTCCTTACTGACTCTGGTTTCGAACGTCTCATTTATTCCTTACAAAGGTCAAGGGTTAAAAGCTTGTTGAATATTAAAGTTCATGGTGCCTTTGATAGTTTTGTTTAGAATGTTTTAAAAGTTTTTTAAACTTGTTTCCTTCTTTCGAGTTTATTATTTTTATTACTCTACTAGCTGAGCCCGCGACTTCGTACGCGTGGTATTCAGTATAGCGCGTAGATTTTTGTTTGTAAAAAGATTGGAATGAAATATACACTAAATATTATTAGGAATTATTAGGAAGCTTGCTACAATACATCAGTGGAAACTACATGAAAATCGGTTAAATCGTTTCTGAGATTAGCGTGCACAAAGGCATAATAGGCAAACAAGGTTTTTTTTATAGATTTTAAAAATACCTTCGCAAATAATGCATTATTTTAGAACATATTTGATTACCATAAAGAAGGTTATAGTGAATCAACCTTAAAAGACAGACATGCTGTAGCAGACTTTTTTTAGAACTTTTAAAGGGGGACGATTCCGTCACAGATACATGATTTTTGCGTAACTTGAAACTTTTACGGAGCGCACGCAACGGAAGCTCTCGAAAGGGATAATCTTCCCGTTTTTACAACAATTTTCATTGAAGCTCCGCTCCTATTGGCCGTAGTGTGATGTTATATAGCCTATAGCCATCCTCGATAAATGGACTATCCATTACAAAAAGAATTTTTCAATTCGAAACAGTAGTTCCTGAGATTAGCGCGTTCAACCAAACAAACAAACAAACTCTTCAGCTTTATAATATTAGTATAGATTCACGATTTACATGCATTTATTTTTTACATATTTAAATTTTTGATAACCTTGCGTATCGTGTAAAAATTATCGGACTGTTATTTGTATTTCCAACTCGGAAGAGAGGTATTTAATTTTTATGTTGTGCAGTAACTACAAAGCGAGAACAATTTTTTTTCTTTCGCGTAATATAGTCTATTCTTTGCACCGCACCGTCCTATAGGATACTCAAGCAAGATGATCTTGTCCAGAGCTAAAGGAGCGACCACATCCATACTACCAGCGCACCATTATTGCTACATTTAACCAACATGTAAATGTGTATCATTTTTGTGTATTTTGAAAAATTAATCAATTAATTCCATCAAAATTCACAAACAAACGCTTTAGATTAGTTTCAGTAAATAATACAATTATACAGCTTACCCAAAGTAAGATTGGGTTTAAAATTTGTTGGAAAATTATAAAAAAAGAATAAACGTATTGCTGATAGAAGTTAATAATTTAGACATTCGCGTAATTTAATAAAAAACATTAGGAAGTGTGGCAATAAAACAAGTAAATATTTTTACTTTTTTTTTTATGTCAGGTCGGCAGACAGGCCGACGGTCCACTTGATGGTAGGTGGCTACCGTCGCCTATAACACAAGCAACGCCAAAGCTGCTGCAAGTGCGCTGCCAACTGCAGTAGGATTAAGGATAGGGGATTAGGAGTGGATAGGGAAATGGGCCCTGGCATCCCTCACTCACTCACCGAAACACAACAGCACACGTGCTGTTATTTCACGGTGGTCTTCTGTAAGGGGGTGGTTACTGCCGCCAGACGGGCTGCCCAAATGATTGCGAAACGCAGTGTGCCTTGCCACTACTTTCCAAATCCAGACAAGAGCCAAATTTGAAAAGTTGATTTTTCAAAGTTGACCCTGCCGGGAATCGAACTCGGGAACCCTAAAACAGAGCGTTAAGGCACGTACCCTAACCACTCATCCAACGGGCTCGTATTTGTATAAAAATTTATATATTATATGAAATCGATCACCAAGTTTTTTTTTTTCATGGATACTTTTATGATTGTCGGTTTCTAAGACGGGCGCTGCCATGGGACACAGCATAATTCGAAGTAAGAAATAAATAACTGGCACAATTTATAGAATTTATTACATTTATTTTTAAACAGATATTCACGATATATATAGACATCTGTACGTACATATTAGTATCACCAATGAATAAAATGCAATAAAAAAGCTAATGAATGAAATCCATAGTTAGAATGTCCACAATATGAATCCTTTAGAGTTGCAACTAAAATAGTGCCAGTAATAGCTACCGATCAAAATTGAAACGCAATAGCAATCAAAATGTACGTGTATCTCACGTGAACATTCCATCTTGCCAATACTATAATTACAGAAAGAACGGATAATAGGCAACAATGGAAGTAATTAAGAAATTGTGACGACCAACGACCGTGCGACTTAGCCAGGTCGCACGACGGCCACTTACTTCATACAAAAAAGAGCTTTGAAACTGTTACCAGCTTTTGAACTTCTGTTGTTGGAACAGATAAAATTTTTAAAATCCAAACAATTGTTATTACTAATTTAGAAGCATTTTAGAAGTCTAAAGGAGAATAGGTTAAAGCTTCCCCTTGCTATCTCAATTCAGTGAATCCTTATATGCAACATATAGTAATTGAAGGACGCACTGACATATCATGAAATGGGTAACCTAACCACCCTCTTTTAGAAGACTATCATGATATATCCAAAACGCGATACTCCTCGTTAAGGACCATCTGCTCGCTGTACCGATGTCCTAAAAAGAGCCGCTGGCAGTATATGATTGCGGACGGTGGAGAACGGAGTGGTAGTGCTCAATCAAAAGAGCCTATGTCCAACAGTAGACGCTTGTGGACTGATGATGATCGTGATGACCAGAACCCATTCTTCTATCTTCACCTTGTCCCTTATCCTGTAACCTTTCACGGTCGACAACGCACTTGCGATTATGCTGGAGTTATTTGAGTTCTTAAGCGATAGTAGCCTGTCTTCATAGTGGACTGTCAGCATACTTATCGGCAAACTAAATCAATTTTCCTTACCTATTTAGTTGCAAAGTAGATACTGTCGTTACATGATAATGTAGGTCTATGTTTATCATTATCGGCCATTGTATTCGTCGGTTCACTTGATGGTAGGTGGTTACCGTCATCAAGTAACGGCACAGGTGCTGCAAGTGCGCTGCCGACCATAGTATGATTGGGATAAGAGATAAGGAAGAGTTAAGGAAATGGACTCTGACGTCCCTTAGCACTTTTGTATAGCAATCCTGAATTCCGGAGAGAATCTGGATTCGAGAGCAGCCTATTCAAAAAAGTCGAAACGATTCGATATTGTCTTTTTGTATGTATTGAATTTCCTTTTCCTTGGAGCAAACTCCTCATAGTCTTAGTTCTACTAAAAGTAAACGAAGGAATCTCTGCAGGAACTTACGTTCTTTAAAAAAGAGACGCAAAGCCTGTACGAAATGAACGTTGAACCGCATTGAATACGGTTTGTAACTTTGTAGGTCATTCGTGATTGCGAACGTTGAAATAATTATTTAGTTTTGTGAGAATTAGACTACGTAATTACGTTTACAATACATTCCTGTTACTTACGTGACATTTTGTTTGAATTTGTCACATACCGTTAACACAATTTGGCCTAACAAGGATTCTTAAGATTACGGTGCAAAACGTGGTACTACTTACAGAGTACTTACTTAAAACAGAGTTAATTTTTTTTTTAAATCTCAATTTTCCAACATGTGATTCTAATTAAAACTAATCACACTAAACCTCTTAAATCAAACAATACGTCATCGTTGTCAAACCAAAATCTGCTGTTTGAATATTCTTTTGAAAGGTTGACGTTTTTGTTGAAAAATTTTACATCAAGGTTTTTTTTAAATATTTTATTTGAAACCTAGGCTATTATACTTAAACTTATTGGTCTTTTAAACATGAAAATTTAATAATTTATTTATTATATTCATAATAGAGTAAATTTTATACATAAAAGATTCTAGTTGCTGCACATAGCATGAGGTTGTAGTTCGACAAATAACGCATAAGCACTTAGCAATTTTTTTATACGCTAGATAAGGAAGGCGGTGAACTATTCACTAAGGTCAAAATGTTGGAATCTCAAAAAAGTGCACATAGCAGATTTTGGTTTGACAACGACGATGTGTAACACACACATATAGTGTGTATGTATGTATAACGTACACACTTGCATAAAATGAAAGTCTTTCCTATCTTTTTCCCCTTTTGTTTTTATTGTTCATTTAATGCAAAAAATGCAAAAATTTAAAACAGAGTTTTATATAAACAGTGAATATCTGAAATTGGCTCTAGATTTTATATTTCAAATCTTTGTATAGAAACTGTTGATTCTATGAAATAAGCAAACAATAATCATTATATTAGGACATACTTAATAATTTTCTCCAATAGGGGATCGGACAGTAATCAGATTAAAATCTAAAATGTACTTAGAAAGAAAATATATAATTTTTTACGATTATTTATCGAATAATAATTTAATATAATTCATTTAAATATTTTTAAATGAAGAAATAAAATTTTATTATTTACAATATTTTTAATCTAATACTGAAACACCAATCACAGTGCGTGACGTCATTTGTGGGCAATCATTGTCTTATGCCAATGCAGCTGTTTTGTTATGATATGACCACAAATGACGTTACGCGCTCTCAGATGAACTATCGTGGCGTTTTGGCGGCATTTTCAAACAAACAATATTAAAACATGATTTTGAGAACCTAAAAGGCTATAAATAAATAAAATAGTATTTTTTATGGGAATAAATATCCATGAAGATTAATTTAAAACACTTTCTGAAAATTTGTCCGATCCCCTATTCTATATAAATTGTAAAGTTGATACAGTTTAACAGCGATATATACTAGAAAAGTATTGGACAAGTAACTAAAAATATGGAACTTTTGAAAACAAAATATAGAGCCCTTGAAAAATTAATAAAAGAGAGGGTCCGGACGTGGGAAGAGCAAACACGTTGCTCGCGAGTGTGTCAACAATACTAAGTTCCTAACTACTTAACAAAACAAACGCTAACACTTTCACGAACACAGCTCTTAAGGAAAAGGTTTAGGCCAACATTAGATCCGGTTAGAATATAGGAAATGTTTTTAAAGTACGTTTGTTTTATACAAAAGTTGCATGTGATTTTTTTATATATAATTTCTTTTTTATATATAAAGGTGTGGTCATCAAATAGACCTTAAGTACTGGATGTTAAGCGGTTATTATTCTCTATATAAATACAAAACAAAACCAAATGAACGCAAATGCCAGCAAACCTAATAATTGATGGATAAGATAGGGGAATATGGTGGAGGAACCATTTATGACTTTAACTCTGTATACTATACTAGCGCGCGACTTAGTCCGCGTCTCTTTATAAAATACTATGTTACTTGTCGATAATGTAGATTTATGTAGGTGAAAGAATTTTTAAAATAGGTCCAGTAGTCTTTGAGCTTATTCATTACAAACAAACATACACACATACAAATATTTTCTCTTTATAATATTAGTATAGACATAGATTGCAATGATAGGTTTATATATTTGGACATTTTACAGCAATCGAAAATATCTTTCAGGCGTAGTGTCATGAGTGCTGCACCTGAAGGACAAATAGTTACATACAGACTCCTACATACCCTAACTCCTTACATCATTTAGAATTAATTATTTACATCTCCCCCTATCATTTACAATTGATTTGACAGACAGACAGACAGACAAACTCTTTATTACTCACACAACATAAATGAAAATAACAAATAAATAAATACTACAACTAAGTGAGTACAGGCGGTCTTATCGCTAAGAGCGATCTCTTCCAGACAACCTCGTGGCAGAGGAGAAAACAAGAAAGAGAGAAAGAGGTAGAGTGCTAAAGAAACAAAATATAATCAATAATCTATGTATATACTAAATTTTCAAATATAACAGAGAAGAAAAACATACACATATACATAAATAAATAGATAAATACATAAGTATATATACAAAATAATATATATACATATAAAATACAAATACATATATAACATTATTTTTTAAATTAAATATTAACAAACATAACGAAACCCTGTCTGTAAGTGGCAATATAATTAGTAAAGCTGTCTCAATTATAAGGTTTTTGTTCAAAAGAAATAAAAAAACAACTTCTTTTCTAATAACGTTCAATCGTTTTAGAAGTCTGATTTTTATTAAATGAAATAAATAATTTAAAAAAAATATAATAAGTAGGCTGACATACGTAGATAGCCTTTTGATAATTATAATGAGTTTTGATTGCAATAGATAAATATATAATGGTAAAAGTATTTAATGCTCCCACACATAAATTCTTAGTTATTATTGATGAAACGAGCAATAAGATGACCGCAGACAGACAGACGACTTATGTAATAGAAGGCGCAGTAACTGAGTCAGTGGTGAGATTGGTGGGCCAGTAATTGTAGAAAGGTGAGCGACAGTTGTGATAGGATTGTGTTTAAATCGTAAACACATATAACTAAGTTTTCTAACGAACATAACCTTTCATTCGATTTAATGGTCTGTATATTTTTATAATAAATCCTATGATAAATAATATGGGTACTAAGGGACAAGCAAATTTTCGTAGGTTACTCTTTTAGATACTTTGGATCGACATAACTCGAGGCACGACACACAATATTTAAGTACTTTTACAACTAGAGTTATCCTTATATTATAAGTTTATATGTTTGTTTTATGTAGGAAGTAATCTTCGAACCTTCTTTCAGGATGGACATAGACTATATATTCCACGCGGGCTAAGCCGAGGTCACAAGCTGTCTAAAAATAAATATTCAGCGCCTGGCAAATGTATAAAAGCAATAAAGATGTCAGGTGTTTTTTCAACGCGGCGAAGTCGCGGGCTCTACCTAGTAATTCGATAACTTGACATGTTTTCATTTAATTTCAAACTAAATAGTTTACATAAAGTTTTGATAAATTTGCAAGACATGTATTCGATACTAGCTGAACTCGGCCACGCGGCGGCGGCGGCGGCGGGCGGTGTGCGCATGGGGCGCGCGGTACTGGACACTGCTTATATATACATATATAATAGTATTTATCGTAGCGTGATGTTATATAGCCTATAGCCTTCCTCGATAAATGGACTATTCAAAACAAAAAGAATTTTTCAATTCGAACCAGTACTTCCTGAGATTAGCGCGTTCAAACAAACAAACTCTTCAGTATAGTTAGTGTATATATACTAACTAATATTAGTGTATATATACATAATATATGTATTCGAATATGTCTTGATATTTCGATAATCTTTTACTGATCTCAAATCGGATATAGAGAGCAAAAAAGAAGCATTGCTAAGACTTCGAAGCATGTGAAAAAAGAATAAGGATAATGTATTTAACGACCAATTCATTGAGATCAATAACCTTCTACACTAAATTTGCAGATTGCTGAACTGCAATATGCTAGAATTGGAATCTCTTCACAAATTTGCTAGAAACGAAGACGGAGAAAGAAAGAAATAAATTGCGGAAATCGATCGTTAATAATCACGTGAGACGATTATTATCAGTTTAACCTACACTAAGGAAGATGTAGAACGAAATAAAGTAGGTATAAAATTTTTAAAACATTGCCTCAGGCAAAATATTATTATACAACTATTATAAAACAAGGTGTAACATTTCATCAGAACAACACCTAATTTGCATTTTCCATTAAAGATGAATGTGTGATTGTTATCTTCGGCTTTTGTTTCGTTGTGTAATTCATTATGAATGCATATAAATTACACTTTAATGAATATATCATTCTATTTGATTGTAAATATTAATTAAATATAGTTATTTTAGTTAGCAATGGAATCAATCGTTTAAAAGAGTCCGGGTGAAGACGGTATTGGTACAAGACATCTATTAATGGCAAAACTAATAGAAACGTTATTCTTGTGTCATACTGAATATTTAGCTCACATGTCTCAAAAATAATCGTTTTGTAAGACAAAAAAATTATACAAGTATTTAAATATTTACACGAAACAAAAGTTAGTAAAGCCGCGCCGATTACTTAACAGGTGATGAAAGAACTAAAGACGTGTGTTGAAGTCACAGTCAGTAATTATTTAAAAACAATTTGCTAAACTTCGCACAGTTTAGAAGTTACATAATTACTGACAAGCTTCTATACTTCTCACAAATGAAACGGCCAATGAATAATTTTATTGTACTATTTGCATTTTAGAAGTATTGCGTGAAAAATATACGTAACTAAATCTAAATATGAACTACATGATTAATTAAGTTAAATAAAATTTAAAAATGTACGCAATCCATGTCACGCCCACAAGTCGCACATTGCGTTAATGAATACCTTCAAGAGGTCAGAATTCAAAAATTTGAGTGGCCAGCTCGTAGTCCTGACCCATAGAGCATATCTGGGACATGCTTAAAAGATATAAAAACAAATTTAATCCACCACGGACACTTGCTGAGCTCCGAAATGCTGCTAGGGCCACATGGGACAACATACTGCAAGTTGAGGTCAAAAGCATTATTTAAAGCATGCCAGATCGAATGCAGGTAGTTATCAGGGCAGTAGGAATTGAGATGTGTATGTAAACAATAATGAAAAATTAGTAAATTAGTGAGATGAGCGCTGAAAGTTAAGATTTTCTGTGAAAATGTTTGGTTTTATTTAAATTTTATTATTAGTAAGGTAAAGGGTTAATTGTCATTAAAAAAAAAATAAAAAAAACTAAAAGACACTCTTATTGAACACACCTGATCCGTGTTTATGAATGAAAAAGTATTAAAATTCAAACTATCGCAAATTTCTGTGTTGGTCAAGTTTCCGTGCCAGTGAGGATCCTATTATCCTATTATCTATATAATAATAGGATAATAGGATAAAAATCTAAATTATTTACAAATTGTGTATCAAATCAAAATTGCGTTCTTTATTCAGAGCATTATCCAGAGTTACAAGCATGCTGGCTGCATTGCCTCGTTGTATAGCAAGATTAATTTGTTGACCTATCTAATAGCCATCTCTGGAGTCGCCAGTTATGTCGACCAAGCCGCTTTGACAAAATGTTAAAAAATAAGCGCGTTGGTTTCTTGATTTACTTAGAAGTATTACATGAATAAATAAAATTAAATCAGTGGTACCATGTTAAAATCATATGACATGGATTACATGGAAATTAATATTCCATGAAAACATTACAAGTTACTAACATAACACACCCCTAACCAAATCTGTGGGTCTTAGCAACTGTCTATAAAATCACTGGACCCACTGACGATATAATCCCTAAATTCATGGTTTAGATGTTCCTCAAACATCCCCCAAATCCAATCGACGATAAATTTTAATACATAATTTACTAAGGCAATTTATGCTACGATCTTCAATTCGACCTCCAAGAAATAGAATTGTGCATCATTTAATTTTCTATCTTTCTGAAATTAAATGTTTAAACTAATTCCTTTCAATACAGTTACAAAGAAGAAGCCTCGTTTTGAAGAAATACAATACAAATACGATCGTGACCTTTTAAACTCTCGTAATAACAGCGATGTCTACGACTAGTACAATTAAAATAATAGACTAGTACAATTAAATCAACCTTTGCTCGCAATAAGCACAATGCTTTGAGACATAAACGCTTACAACAACTGTGACTCGCACGGTTTTCATACACGCATATTATTGGGTGCGAACACAATAAAACATCACCTTGCAACACCATTATTGAGTTTTTACTAAACGTATTCTATACTTGCATTGTGTTGTCAGGAAGTATCTGTGTAGTAGAATGTGAAGCGATCTTGGGTTGTTTACTATAATCATGTATGTATAATATACGTGATGCATTGAACGTATACGTGACAAAGAGTGGTTCTTGATTTTTAAAGGAAAATACGTGACGAGAAAGTAATATTAAAACTACAAATAAAACAAAAAAAATCTATAAAACTTGAGTAAACATAAGAGTTGCTGATAACATAACGTCCATAGAAGGGAAAAAATGGCTGTCAATCATATCAATATAAAAGAGAGAGAGAGAGAGAGCAGATTTTTAAGTTTCTTTATATTATCTATTTGATAGTGTCATTATTCCAGATAGATGAGGGCTATGTGTATATTATGTACTAGCTGAGCCCGCAACTTGGTATGCGTGGTTTTCGGTATAGCACGCAACTTTTTTGTTTGTAAACCGATTGGAATGAAACAAACACAAAATTTTACGGGAATTTGCTAAAATACATCAGTGAAAACCGCATTCAAAGCGGTTAAGCCGTTTCTGAGATTAGCGTGCACAAACGCACAAATAAACAGACAAAATTCTAAAAACTATTTTTCACCTCAGTAGCATAAGTATAACAACATGTACAAATTGTTTTTTTTTTTTTGAAAAATATTTAATGTTAGGGCTCGTTTACGATTTTATTATATGTATATAGATACTAAATTCTCCCATCGCAACCGAGCGAAACCAGGGCGCCTAAGTTTAGTTGATTTACAAAATAAAATAGTTTTAAGAACAACAAAAGTGTTACCATTAAAATTATAAAACTAGTACAAGTAAAATTAATATTTATAACTAACTTCCTTATTGACAACAAGACAGCAGCGCTTTAAACGGTCGAAGTAATTATGAATAACTTAAGTTTATTTGCAGGCACGTAACTTTATAGAATTTCACCCGACTTCCGGTGGACACTTTCATTTGTATTGTTATAAGCAAATACGCACCTTTGACACTGTTCGAACCATGCCTTGTAGGCGTGTGGACTCACAATGCGTAACTTGTGCATATAAAACACAATTCCTATAAGGGATTATTATTCCTTTATGGGTTGTCAAACTGAATACAATGAATTTATTATCTGTTTCATTTGAAGTTGTTTATTTATGCCGTAGGTTTATTTCTTTAGAATTTTAATAACCAACCCAGTCTGACTCCAACGGGCCCTGGGCGACTACCATTTCTTTTTAAGTGCTAATAATTATTTTAAAATTAATACTGTATTAATGTAGTCAAGGAAAATATAATATTTTGTTTAATTATTACAAGGAAGCTTAGTTATTTATTTCTCTTGACATGTTTGTAAAAATCAATTAGATGCGCTATCAAAAGCCTAGTCAATGTCGATATAAAATTTCACAAGTTGACATAAATTTCAAAAGACTTAATAAGCAATAACAAAAATAAGAGGTGATATAATCAATAGTTAGATTAGGCACCGTTGATCACGCACGCTAAATCACGACTCAATCGGAATTAACAAATTAAGCAAAACACATTATTTCCATAAAACTGTCACGAAGTGATTCTATTTGAAATATATTTGCTTTGTTGTGTAACTAGCTTTTGTGCGCGACTTCGTTGCGTCCCTCGGGAACAACGTGTATGCAAAATTTCATGATGAGAAGCTGAGTAGTTAAGGCGTGAAAGCGTAACAAATAAACAAACTCCCTTTTACATTTATAATTGTTTCCTGTGTACTATTTTTTTGGTAAATCTTATTATTATAAATCTAGAAGATGGACTAGATCTAGTATACATAAGTTTCATCAAAATCCATTCAATGGTTTTCACATTATTAGTAATTGCAAAGGTAAGTCTTTTTGAGGGTCGACGGCAACGGCAGGCAGGGTAACAGTCCACTTGATGGTAAGTGGACCGTTAGCCTTGCACCATTGCAGCCATGCAACTGTGCTGCCGACCTTAGTAGAATAAAGGATAAGGGATTAGGAGATATAGGGATGTAATGATCATTACGAGAGTGATTACTATCACCAGGTCAGCTGCCCAATTTACCTATACCTGCGAAATATAGCATGCTATGCCAGTACTAAAAATTAATTTTACTAACTTTTTTTTTAATGTTAAGATCGGCAGACAGGCTGATGGTCCACTTGATGGTAGGTGGCCTATAACCGTCGCCTATAACACAAGCAACGCCAAAGCTGCTACAAGTGCGCTGCCGACTACAGTAGGATTAAGGATAAAGGATTAGGAGGGAATAGGGAAATGGGCTCTGGCATCCCTTACTCGCTCACCGAAACACAACTGCACACGTGCTGTTATTTCACGGTGGTCTTCTGTAAGGAGGTGGTTACTGCCGCCAGACGGGCTGCCCAAATTACTGCGAAACACAGTGTGCCCTGCCACTACTTTCCATCTCCAGACCAGAGCCAAATTTGAAAAGTTCATTTTTCAAAGTTGACCCTGCCGGGAATCGAACCCGGGAACCCTAGAACAGAGCGTTAAGGCAAACACCCTAACCACTCATCCAACGGGCTCGTCAAATTTAATAGTCTTAAAATTAATTTTTAAGAAACTATTTGAGGAATCCATCGTTACTTTTACTTATACTTTAGAAAACTTTTAGATCAGAAATCTATGGGTAAAAGAGAATATGCGACACTTCTTTTAATTTATTCTTTTAACTTTTAATCTCAGCTACTAAGCTGTATTGATCACATGTGATTTTATTGAACAAACGCTTAACATATTTTCTTTCCCACGTGCTCTTGGTATTTGGCCGATGCAATGCCGATTATAAATTCAAATGCGTACCTACATTCATGCGCTTCGTGAATAATTGACTTTCTATCGTTCTTGGAACCATTACTACCCACAAATATTGTAATTGATTAAATAACCACGTATCATTTCATATAAAGTGTAACGGAAATGATTTTTATGGTACCTTCGTAATAGCTTAATTTCACTCATATACATATCAGTTTCAATTTATGTGACTCAGTAGCTGGCCCATTTTTACTTGTAATGAGTATGGCAAAACTCACATACCCTTATTTACATGGAGCTATATTTTATGACTGGTGAAGAATAGACAGTATTTTTGAGATGACATTTTGACGAAACACTCCTAAAACATTTTTTACACTTGTTGCGGTAGTGAAGTTTTATTTATGGTGTCTTAAGGCTGCGGTCTCTCTTTGCGACTCTACCGTAGCAAATGGAATTAAGCCAAGCAATTATTAAAAAAGTATATAGAAAATTATTTTTGTACCTATTGTTTTTTAATTTATTTATTGGAAAATAATTCCTTTTAAGTGGTTTTAAGAGCGACTCTGCTAAAAAAATCCAATAAAAAAAAATTATATATTTGCTGTGGTAAAATTCATGAAATTACAACTTTTTAAACCAATTTAAATAAAAAAAACTAAAGCATTTCTCAAAAAAGTAACCTATTTAGATTATATGGGAATAAATGTAAATAGAATATATTTCGTGTTTTTGCTATAATTTTTACGTAGCATGTGCTTGAATGAGACCTTCAAAGAGTTTAACCTAAACGCTCGCCGAATAGAGCTACGAAAATATGCATCAAAATTAAATTAAAACAGTGTTTTGGAAATTTCAAATCCAACACTGTATCCAACACTATATTTCATTTATTCCTTTGTTAGTGACTATAAAAAATTTTTTATTTTCTGTAAATTATGCAAGAACACTAATTTTTAGGAGATTCGGGCCTTAGGTTTTTGAGATATTACATTATTCAAGATACGTCTCCTCGATGAATTACTTTTCTCTTTACCAGTCAACATTTTTTCAAATAAATAAAATCTCTATTATTTCAACAATTTAGAAATTATTTAAATGTACCTAACATTTTAATTAATTACTACGCTCTTATTTACTACTAGCTGAGCCCGCAACTTCGTACACGTGGTATAACGCATAAATTTTTTCATCTTGGTTATGGGAAGCTGTATTTCCGGCGTCTGTATTTCCGAGCTCATATAACCCAAATCTTTTCAAGGTTCGAGTGAATAGGCATCTTCTGGGTGAGCTCGCTCCATCTTCGGCCTCATCCTTCCTACATGGATAGATGCTGGTCAAAAGCAAACCCATCTTTAATAATAATAAAAAAGCTTACTGCAATACATCAGTGAAAACCGCACTCAAATCGGTTAAACCGTTGCTAAGATTAGCGTGCACAAACACACAGAGAGACAGACAAAAATTCTAAAAACTATATCTTTGACCTCGGCACCATAAGTACGTGTTTTTTTTTTAAATCTTTAATGTACAGAGACAAGGCTCGTTTACAATTTTACTATATTTATATAGATTAAGATATATGTACAATGAACTGATTGAAAAACCATATATAATACATATCTATATAAATATATCTCTGTATGTATATAATGTACATCTTATGTGCATAAGATATGCAACATCTTATGTAGCACATGAAAAGCAAACCAGTGTACTTTTTATTTCGTCCAATATGATTTTTATATTATTTGTAATATAGTAACATATTTACGTTATAAACGCGACTAATTCGTGTCCAAGTTTCTGTATACCTGAAGTCTCAGTTTCCCGAGGCAATTAATCGATTTGACTGTTCTTATCTTCTCGTGAAAGGGTACCGTCTCATCTCTTCATTACATCATTCTTATCTTTTTTTTATGTATGTTTTTTTTTTAGGAATAAACACCACAAAAATATATCACCGACTTTAACATATAATTTACGACTAACTTAGCACCTCGGTTAACATCTCAGTTAGCTAAATTTCCGTTTCAACGTTTATAATTTTTAGCATTTACTCCTCTGATATTTATTTAAATATTTTTTATTACAATCGCATAGTAATATTCTGTACTATGTTTAATTAACAGCGAAAACTGCATCAAATGCTGATGGAAGGTTTGAAAGATCTAAACTGATTAACACAGAGATTGCGCTAGTTTTATATTAATATAAAATAATATTTTTAATTATTTCGATAACCTTTAGAAGCAGACGCAACAAGGATGCAATAGCGAGCTTCATGTATATAAAACATATAAAATTATAAGAAGGCCACGCAATAGTCAAATGTCAATTGAGCTATCCACATCACTCTGATGACAAAATTGCAGTTACATCATTTCATTCGATTACCAGCAATTTGCACAATTCATACTTTTATAGGGACGCAAGGTTGGGGGTTATTGTTTTTACTACTTGGTCAGTTACATACATGTATAATAAAATTGTATCTCTATCTATGCTTATTGTAAAATAAAGTAAGTTTCGTGTACATACCCAATTTGAAGAAAAAAATGCATTCGTGCAAAATCCACCATCATCATATCTACCGAAGTATCCAATGTATTTCCATGTAAACAACTGAACCTTAAATGGGAATTACCAATCGATCTATGGTATTAGTACTAGTATTAGTATTTATATATTTTTGTATATATTTTATTTTTGTGACATTTTAGTACCATAACCCGATTGAGAGCAATCCCGGCTAGGGATTTTCTCTTCTTTGGTGGCAGTAACCATCCCCTAAGCGGAAACCATCGAAAAAAATAATAATCTTAAAACAATAAATTCTAGTCTTAAAAGAACAATTAATAAATGTTTGTGTTTAGAGACAAAAATTATATTTCCGGTAAAAAATATAATTATAATAATTAAATAATCCTTCATTTATAATTTAAATTTTTATAGTTTAAAAAAAAACATTGATCTTGTAAATAAAAAAGAAATCAATATTTTAAAATATCAACATGTGTCTTGTATTTCACTATATGAGGCCTGTATCATATCTTACTGGTAGGGGAGTAAACCTGTCTTATCTACTACCCAGTATCCTATCAGAATCGGTAGGCACTTGCTTATCCCAGGTGGTGCTTGTTATAACGGCTACCATCTAACCTAAGTTTGTTGCTTTATCGATAATTGTAGTCAAACATGCAACAATAAAAATTTACAAATAGCCAAATATTTTAAGGGATTTTGATGCGGTTTTCACTGACGGAGAAATAGCATTAAACGAGAAAGGTTTGTGTATATAATTTGCAGAAAAAAAACTATATCTTAATATGCCTAATATCGACCTATCCTTAATTTTTTTTAATAATTTTAGTAACTTACACAGAATTAGACAATACAAGGAAAATTACTCACCAATTGCACATACAACAGAGAATTGTTACTTTTTTTTTTTTCAATTTTTCTTTTACATTTTTTTTTAAATCGTCAACGTATCATTTGCGGTATTAGCCTAGCTTACCTGAAACAATGAAATATATACATTAAGTAATAGAAGAAAGAAACATTATTTTAAGTTTAAGAAAGAAGAAACATAATTTAGAAGAGGAACACAAAAACAAGAAACGGCAGATGTAAGATCGTGTTTCAACACGATCGGTGTTCTCCAATATCAAATGTGGAATGAAAAATAATAATAATTACTTCTTATAAAGTACAAGAAAACGTCGTTAGAAAGTTGTCCCAGAAAACTAGCAGCAATCTTCAAACACCTGCCAATCCTCAGAAGAGTGGAGCGATGGATCCTAACCCACGCTTATGTCAGCCTATCCCTAATAATAATATGAACGGGACCTTTCAGATTTTTACATTTAATAGATATAACGTTTTCTGTAAAAAAAAAAGAAAATTGAAAGAAAACATTTTCTGTATGTCAATACCTACGTATTATAGTATAAGAAATTGACAGATGCCTTCAAAAGTGTCTCCATAAATTCAATGAAAAAAAAGCTGTCGTAATAACTAACAGAAATAGTACATTACTGCAGAGTCCAGGAAGTGAAGGATTGCCGGACGAAGATTTGAGTCCGGCAATCCTCATTCCGGTCGAGGCTGGTATAGTGCTTTTCTCAATAAATGTGAGGAAATAATGAAACACGTGATAATGCAAAAAAATTAGTATAATATGAAAAAATAATGAAAAATTAATTTACATATACACAAGTTTTATTTAGAATAAAACAAACGCAAATGTTTACTAAAAGCAATAAATATTTAGGTAGGTACTGAAAAAAGTCTGCTTTCCCGCCTTTTTCATTTTTTAATTTCAATGAGTGCAAAGGAAACAGCCATACGCCCCCGCCTACTACGCCTGTGACAGCGGCGGGCGCGTTCGTGAAGACTCGTGAAACTTCGGGTTTCATCGGGCTGAGCAGCGACCAGGAATGAATTTTCATACAACATTCTTGGCCTAGGTCGAGAAAGAAATGCATGAGCCAACAATTACAAACTTCGTGGCTTGTTTTTAGTACAAGAATGCCTATATTTCCGAGCATGTTTGAGAAAAATCTTTTTACAGCCTCAATCATAGAATTAGCGAAGCCCACCGGTCGCTGCGTTATAGAATTTTATGGCGCGGCAGTGATGGACTTCGCTAATTTGTTGTAAATTAAATTAATGTATTATGGAATTAATTTGTAGTGTATCGTAAATTTTATGATTGTTTTTTTTTTTAAATCACAAATATCGCGTTTGTAATAGTTACCAGGATGTTTATTAATTTTCATCTAGAAAATATTCAGGTATCGTGTAAATACTTAAAAATCTCTGTTTAAATGTACATCATTGAAATAAGTTTAATAAATGTTGACAGTGAGTCCAGAAATAATAAAGATTAATTTACTTATTTATGTTTAGCAATTCTTATGAACTGATTGATTCACGGCTTGTTTAAAGCCGACGAAGAACTCCAATCAATCGATGACACATCACAAGTCATTCATCATGATCACAATAAGTGGATTGTACGTACAGGTATTGCAAAACAATACGCACTGGAGAACGAAATTATAACTAGCGCAAGAGAGTTTAAATTGTGGCCATTTTATATACTTTCATAAATCAAATATTTCATCATGAAAATTAATTGATTAGTGTAACAATTGCTTGGAGATGCGAATTCGCCAGATATTCAGTCAATTTTTTGGGCTAGTCTTTGAAGATTTTGTCGAAAAAATAATTTCGAAATATGTACACCTCTAGCCGCTACCCATCACAAATTTGTATTTTGACATTAGCGAGGAAGAGTTAGGTTAGCTACACGAATTCGCAGTGAATCAATTATCTGGTTAAAATAGTAACCGCCTATTTTGAATAAAATCCATCGTGAAAATTATTTCATCGTCTATTCATTCGGAATGTTCTATAATATTTTCCTATATTGTGAAATTTAACATTCTAATTTAAAATAATTCTTAACTATACTATTTAACAATGTACAGTTTTTTCTGTAATTTCAAAGGATCAAAAATTATTTTTTATGTGAAAGTTTTATGGGCTGTGGATGGCTGTGGCATCTGTTGCTCACTCACCGAAAGGGTCTTCTGTAAAGGGATGGCTACTGGCGCCAGACAGTTTTAACTTTTGTGCAAAGTTTTAATTAAACTTTTATATAAATTAGTAAATATAAATTATATAACTGTTATATAAATTATTAATATAAATAAATTAATAAGTTCAAACTTAAATTACTTGGAATAAACTTAAATTATAATGTTTATATTTAATATGTTCGCGTTGTTTTAGTAATTTAGGTTAGGAAATTCAAGTGGTTTTAATCCATATTTTTCGCATTCTAAAGAGTTTTCTAAAGACAATTCAAACGGGTACGTTAGAACTATTATCATTTAACAGATTACTTGTCATAGTTGATCGCACTTTCATCGCAACCAGTATTAGCCATCAACTCTTTCCTCAGCCCAACTTTCTTGTGTCGGAGTCATTAGAAATCAAAGGAAAAACAATAATCAAACTCTCATTACATTACCTCTCATTAATGTTTTATAATAATATAGTATACATAAATATTATTTATCTTTTACAAAGTTTGAGCTCCACGACGGTTGGTGCATATCTGGCTCATCATTTATACAAAAGATAAATGATGAGGATAAAATCTTCCCTTTTAATTGAGCTTTTATTAGCTCAATTAGCTAATAAAAGCAAATTTGAAACGCTTAGTGCATACTGTATTTATCGAAATTCCTAGGCAAAATAAAAGGAAGAAATTTATCGAAATTTCCTCTTTTTGTTTTGCTTATATTTTAATTTTGAACGTTACCCCCCCCTTTTTTTTTTTTTTTTGACGAGGAGTAATCCGCTTACAAATCTCCTGCTGCTGGCTAGACGGCAGGAGTATGTGGGGGTCGCCCAGCGCCTGATCATAGCGGCACTGAGAATACCCACTAAAACTCCTCGGTGTCTCCTTGCCCTTTGAGCGGGGTGGACCGGGCTCTGCCCAGGCAACAACTCCGATCCATTGAACGTTACCCCCCTACTGTTTATAGTCTAAATTCGTGGTTTAGTTAGTTATCAAGACTATATAAGTAGGTATATTGAGTTACGTATATTATATTATAACTTGGTTCAATGTTACTACAACAATAGCTCATTTATAGGATTCGTTTTAGGCCATATGGAAATGAAGGTATGCACGGTGATTATATATGTAGCTTCAATTTGAATTCAATCTCTCCAAACTACGTTAGGTACGTAGTTTGATTTTATCAATGATCATGATGATTTTATTTTATTTAATCAATATTAAAATTTGTTTAAATATTTGACTGTCGTTTGTGTAATAGAAAACAGGTCTTTGATTTTAGTCTCCTAATCTAATGAAAAGCGAAGGAAACCTGCAGATTGCAGAAGGTACTTGGGGTCACTTCCGAGTGAAATAAAAAAGTGTGACGTTCGAAACTAAGTTCTCGCACTCAAGCACAAGTGCTTATTACCTAAATGTAGCCTTCTGTAAGGAATCGATTTCATGTTTAGTATACTATAATTAGCGTACAAGTCACATGTCATGTTGAAGCGATTTCACAACATAAAGCCCACACCTCTAGTCTAGACGACCTACATAGATACACTCTAATATGCTAATGGGATGCTAATTAATTATATTGTGTTCCAAATATTTCATTTTATAACGAAATTGACAATAATATTTACAATTAAATATATCACAACAATGTAACGCCACCAAAAATATATTTCATATTCCAAAACCATAACCGAACGAGTTATATTATAACTAGTAACTCCCTTCGGCTTCATACGGGTGCAATATAGACCATTTATATACACAACCCTTTCTCGTTTATCACTTCTTCATAGGTGAAAATCATATCAAAATCAGTTGGGTGGTTAAGGAGTTAGCGGAGAAAAGCCAGAGGCCTCTCTATATATATTTTATACTATATAGAGATAATGAGGAGAGAGCTGATATTATTTTTAAAAAAAATTATTATATAACAGGTAACTCAAAAATATAACACTATTGAGGGCGCCATCTATTATACTACAATAGAATTAGATAAAGCGGCGACACCTATAGAACTGCTTGGTGATACACCTGTGCATAGTATGCTCCGATTTCCAAACCCTCGTTAACCTAAGGATAAAACCGTAACGAATATACACCTATAGATTCCTCAGGAATCGGTCTGATGATAGATGAAAACTGCATGATATTCCGTTTAGTAGTTTTTGAGATTATCGCGAACATACATACATACATATAGACGCGGGTGGGGGGGGGGACTTTGTTTTATCTACACATATAAACGAGCCGTGTCAAGTTGTTGTTCAAGTAACTTATGTTACCGAGGTCAAAAAAAATAGGTTTTAGATTTTTGTCTGTGTATCTGTTTGTTTGTCCGTTTGTGGACGCTAATCTCAGAAACGGCTTAACCGATTTTGAACGTGGTTTTCACAATTGTATTGTAGCAAGCTTCCCGTGGCATTTTGTTTCATTCCAATCGGTTTACAAAAAAAAAAGTTACGCGCTATACCGAATACCACGCGTACGAACTTACGGGCTCAGCTAGTAGTAAATATACGTTAGTAAAAGCATTGCAAAATCCGTAAAGATTAATTACATGCATTATTTTTTCCAAAAATATTAGGCAAGCTAACTGACTAGCTGCTAAGCGACAGGGTAAGAAAAGGTTCGTCAACCATGTCAAAATTTCATTTCAAACGTCTGTCAATTGTCTGCATAGTGCTTTACTTTCAAAAGGTACTAACTGCCGCACTCAGAGTCGTTTTAATGATTACTTAGCGACTCTTTAGTAAAGATTTAAAAATGTTTACTCTCAGAGACAGTTAATGGTTGATTAGTGGTCTTAAGTGACACTTAACTTTAATGACAGCTCAACCCTTACTTATGCTTCTTAAATGGAGAATTTGACATTTCGAAAGTGAGGTAATCTTATTAATAATAATCTATTGTTCGTGGAGTCGTTACATAGGTAGCTAAAATTATTTTAAAAAAAATTTAAATTTAAAGACTTAAATTATATCTTGACAAGATGATAAGAATAATAGATACTTTACGAAAAAAAGTAAAGTATATTACTTCTATGAAAAATTGACAGTTAAAATTGACAATGATGTGAAATGTTGCCGTATTTAAAAAATCTTGATTTTTAATTTATTTAATTATAATTACGTCTATTATTGTTAATTTTAACTGATAATAATAAGAAAAGACATGTTTAACTGATTTTTTGAAAACTCTTATTTTTTTCTATAGATAAATTGCTTTGCCGAATGATATCGTGTCATTGAGTTTTTTCTTATGACAACACTGCACGTTTTCGATATGCATTTCGATAGAACGCACAGTCCTATGCTTACTTAAAGTGGTATTTAACTAATGAACCATTAACTTTCGTCTCTGGGAGCCGCGGCTCATTAACGTATTTAATTGTATTTAGTTAAGTGTCTATTAGTACTAATCTAATGAACGTCTCTGAGTGCGGCAGTAAGAGTCTAAAACTTGATAAAGGAATGAATTTGAAAACTGACGAAGGTTTTTCTACCCCGACTTTACCTACTAGATGTTAGGCAGCTCCTGATAAGCAAAACACAAGCAAAACTAGAGGATACACCATTACATTAGTAAATAAAGGCTAAGAGGGACAAGTATCTATAAAAGGGTCTGTTAGAACCGCCAGATAACCTGTGTCCAGTTTTGACAACATATTTTGAGTTATAATGCATATAATTTATTTATCTCTCAGTTTGTAAACTAGTAACAAATCTAAATTGTCCGGAAAGTTCTGTTACACCGAATATGGTTTGATTGTGCGTGCTCTACACTTACGGTGAGTGAAATGAACCCGGCGATGGACGAAGTAGAATGTCATGCTGTCTACGCGTTATTACGTTAATAAATTGCTTCGACGACATATATATTTTAAATTTAACTCTCGATATACATTCAAATAGTGCTTTGCTTGGTGTTCGCGTTCGATGGCGGGAACTGCAGGGGATCTTTATCCCCAGGGATTTACCTTGTTTCTCAGTGAAACTACGATTCTGCCATTTGAAGAAGACAACCCTTTTTTATTTTATCTCACACCGTTTCGTTACGTTACAAAATTATTTCAATTAAAAGATAATGACAGCATTGGGCCTTGACAACGATATAAAAATGCAGTGCATAGACACTTTTACCACAGACCACGCAACCTTTCACTTGTATGGCGTCAGCCCGAGATGGGACTGACGCCACAGAGCACTTCACGTTCGCGTTGAGAGCGCGAACACTTGGGTTTAAAAAAAATATGCAATAAGCAATGTTAGACATCGCTAGTTAATAAAACAACAGGACGGTATTTATATAATAGTATACATAATACTATTTATCGTAGCGTAATGTTATATAGCCTATAGCCTTCCTCGATAAATGGACTATTCAAAACAAAAATAATTTTTCAATTCGAACCAGTAGTTCCCGAGATTAGCGCGTTCAAACAAACAAACAAACTCTTCAGCTTTATAATATTAGTATAGATTAAAGAAGTATATTCGCTTCAAACCCTCAAGTAAACCACAAACCAGTGAACGAAGGGTCAACAACACGATTCAACACAGGCCAAGTCGTGGGAATTAAAAAACGTAATTACTGGTAACAAATCAATAGCGTAGTCACAGTGTAAAAAAGCGCGGTGCATCACGACCGCTTTTTGTTAGGTCTCTGTCGGCCAAGGCTCACTCGAGGTCGGGCGGCTACCACCATTGTTAGAGATGATGTCGTGACCGGCGGAGCGTGGAGACAACTGGCTATTCCGCTTGCAATGAGAAATGAGGCGTCCCGAGATGCGACGTCTTATCTATTAATTACGTGAGGGCTGAATGAATAAATAGAAGGTTCTTGTTAGTGCAAAACTATAGAGCCGAAGTACCTCTGACTGACACACTCACGCACTGACACTATTTTGACTAACTAAGAAAAAAAGACGCGTACGAAAAATTAGTTAGACTGACGCTCTACTTTATGATAGTTGTCGCCTTTTAACACAAGCAACGTCATAGGTGGTACAAGCGTGGTGCCGACTTTAGCAGGATAAAGGATAAATGGAGGGGATATAGAAATTGTATTTGGCATCCCACACTCACTCAACGTCAGCGAAACACAACGGCACACATGCTGTTAATTCACGGTGTCAAAATCATTGTTTATATTTCACACATGAAAAACAAAGGTCGATTCGGGAAACAATTCTGAGCTTTCTACTTCCATAACGGCAGCTGAGCTTTCTACTCAATGAGTTTTCACTGTTAAAACGATTGTTATACCATTATCAGAAGACTGTGGTCTTCTGTAAGGAAACTATTACTGCCGCCAGAAAGTCAGCCCAATTTATGACTGCGAAATGCAGTGTGACTGCCACTAGTTACTTGTAACTCAGTTCGAATTGTAACATCAACATTATCTTAAAATTATAAATAGAAAGGCGTTTTAAAATTAGTATGATATTAAAAAAAAGTTGTGGATTGAATACAAGCGAGTATTCCTAGCGAGAGGGCTATATACGAAATCGAATTAGGAATGAGGAGATCGGTAGACGAACGAAAGTTACCGTCATAACCTGACGGATTAGTAAGTTAGTGAGTGGCAGTAGACAGGACACATAGTACTGAGAGGCGACGGCCGCTGGGATCGCAAGGTTCTCGAGTTGAGGCCACGGACCGGCAAGCACAGCGTCGGACGTTCACCCACAAGGTGGACAGACGACCTGATAAGGATCGCGAGTCGATCTTGGATCCAGGCTGCTTCTAATCGGTCCTTTTGGAAAATTAGGGGACCTTTGTCCAGCAGTGGACGTCCTACGGCTGAAATGATGATGATGATGATGAGTATTCCTAGGGCCCTAGCCAAGATGCAAACTATTGCAAACGCTTCCTTTGCGTACCTACGAAACGAAAGAAATAAAGCCCGGTGATTGGTTGTTATGACAGTTGTAACTTCAACAACCAATCACCGGGCTTCATTTCTTTCGTTTCGTAAGTACGCAAAGGAAGCGTTTGCATTTTGTGCATCTTGGCTAGGCCCCCTAATATCCTATCGATTCTGTACGTTAAAATTGAATCCAACATCGAGATTTATGTGTCTTGCAATAATTTATATATTTTTTAAAATGCTATCTATAACTAATGGCTATCAACCATCTCGTTTTGCAGATTCTGGATATATATCTAGCCAACAATCAGCACCACCCACTCATCATGACGCCACTTGTGATGCTATCTGCTCAGCCTGCAGGCACCATGTTAATGCAGCTTAACTCCAATCTAAATGACGCGCCATTAGCTTCCACATTTAGATTCATGCCGTGACATAAACACGAATCTACTCGATCCTTATCTATTATAAAGTAAGCCTATTGCAAAGACCACCACGGCGTAGTAGTCTGTTAACAGATATTATAATGTTATAACATATTTTTGGGTTCCGTAAGTCCGAATAAAAATACGGAACTCTTATAGGATCACTCGTGTGTCCGTCGGTCCGACCATTCCCCCCTCCTAAAATTTTGAAAAAAAAATACAAAAATTAGTTTTCTACTTATAGATTATAGGAAAACGTGTAAGAAGTCCATGATAAATATAATAACATGGTAAATCACTCAATATTGTGCGTAGATTTAAAAAAACATGACAGGTAACATCGAACGGAACCCTCTTCACGCGAGTGCAACTCGCACTTGTCCCGTTTTTTTTTTTAACTTAAAAGGGGTTGAATGCAGAAATTTTTACTACATTGATTGCGAATCTAGCAAAATGTAATCTCAGAATAAAAAACAAACCAGAAACCACGGTCGCAAATTATTTCAGAGAAAACGAAACCTTGTTTAGGGAAGGGCAAGGCGCGTTAGATAAAATAAATTTAAATGCCGTATTGTATGCCTGATACTTGCGAAGGAATAGCATGGAATTACAATTGCATGTAACATCACCATATAAGCTATAGGGTGATATTACAGGCAACCCAGGCAGACATTAGATGGTTGCCTATAAACCTGTGTAACACCAGGTAACTTTTTCCAGCAACGATGATACCTGTCTCTACGGATCAAATATAGAGAGGATTGCGAGTGGACAAGGTGGGATGAGTTTTGGGTGGGGTCGACTGCTGGAAGGATAACCTCACTGCTGGAAGGATAACCTCAAGAGAGCAGCTGGCAGTTGATTGATGCGAATGACGAAGACTGTTGGTCGTAGGTCTTTTTCATTGCCTGGCGCTCAATGAAAGCGGTCTATGTCAAACAATAGAAGCCTGTGGGCTGACGATATACAGGACTTTTAAAAGTAAACTTTTTCTCGTTTTTTTTATTAATAATGATATACGTAAATGCTAATAAGATTTACTGGAAGTTCGGAAATTATAATACAAATCATATATTCTACGAAACAAAGTTTTATCGAATTGTCATTATACGACTACAACAAATCAAAATTAAAGAAAATTTAATTATCATTGTATTATTAAAATTAAAAATAATTGTTATAAAATTATGGCCATTGAAACAGAAGAAATGGTTATGAGCCATAAAACCTAATTTTCTAAATATTTGACATCTTCATCGTCTTAGCAAAATAAACAAAAGTGAGTCATAGTCATATTATTATTATAACGAGGCGCGGGTAACCTAAAAAGACTGACCGGTTTTAATGGCATAGCTAAAAAGTTGAACCAGCCTACACGCGTTCTTCTATTAAATGACAGACAACTCGTCTGAGTGTGTCAATATCGTATAATAAAGTAGTTTTTTTGATTGTTACGTATAATAAAGTAGTTATCATTGTATTATTAAAATTAAAAATAATTGTTATAAAATTATGGCCATTGAAACAGAAGAAATGGTTATGAGCCATAAAACCTAATTTTCTAAATATTTGACATCTTCATCGTCTTAGCAAAATAAACAAAAGTGAGTCATAGTCATATTATTATTATAACGAGGCGCGGGTAACCTAAAAAGACTGACCGGTTTTAATGGCATAGCTAAAAAGTTGAACCAGCCTACACGCGTTCTTCTATTAAATGACAGACAACTCGTCTGAGTGTGTCAATATCGTATAATAAAGTAGTTTTTTTGATTGTTACGTATAATAAAGTAGTTATCATTGTATTATTAAAATTAAAAATAATTGTTATAAAATTATGGCCATTGAAACAGAAGAAATGGTTATGAGCCATAAAACCTAATTTTCTAAATATTTGACATCTTCATCGTCTTAGCAAAATAAACAAAAGTGAGTCATAGTCATATTATTATTATAACGAGGCGCGAGTAACCTAAAAAGACTGACCGGTTTTAATGGCATAGCTAAAAAGTTGAACCAGCCTACACGCGTTCTTCTATTAAATGACAGACAACTCGTCTGAGTGTGTCAATATCGTATAATAAAGTAGTTTTTTTGATTGGTTCCCGTTCCCAGGTGGGCCACGAACGATACTTAAGGAAATTTTCGCCACAAAATAAAAATAGGAATCCCGAAATTTCACCATATTCAAGTAACTCTGAGCTAGCTGAGCAGCCTTTTTATATACATACTTTACTCATAGTATTTTTTTATTACAACTTTATTATATATGTTTGTATTCATGCTGCTAATGATGTCATCAGGTTCCCTCTGTTTGCCCCAGGTAAATTTTTTCTTACTAGATTTTATCATTTTGGACGAAGGTTTTGCCTATATGATGTCCCAGCTGTGTAAATAGGAACCTGATGTTTTCACTCGCACGCATAGTCGCACACGTAGGTAATCTTTTGGGGCAGGCTCTTACAGACGACCACGGTGAAATAACAGCACGTGTGCTGTCGTGTTTCGGTGAATGAGTGAGGAATGCCAGAGCCCAGTTCCCTAACCCTTCCCAATCCCTCATCCTTAATTCTACTGTAGTCGGCAGCGCACTCGCTGTTATAGGCGACGGTAGACACCTACCATCAAGTCTGCCGGCCCTAAAATAAAAAAATATATATTTAAATTTCTTTTTCGAGATCGAATATTTTTACATAATATATTTCATATGTATATAGATATTATACTCTATTACTTTATAATAAAATTTATTATCACAGTTTAATAACACATTAAGAAAATATTACATTAGATTAAAAAACAAAAAAGTGTTTAAAGTTTGTTTATTATAATCATTACCACTGCCGAACATAGGTATCCCCCATCATATAGTAGGAGAGGTCAGAAGCAGGCTGGAAGCAACGTCAACTTTTCCTCGGTGACTGAGGAAATGTTATATTCCATGTAAATTATATTTTACATTGATGCCACTGGGATTATTTTATTTTGGTATTATTTTGGTATCAATAAGATATAACCATTCAATAAAACATATGAACAAACAAACAAAGATCTACCTCCTCATTAATGTAGATAAAAAATGGTGATACGATAGAAACACATTGGCTCAAAGCGATACACGCCGAACGTGACATTGTTGAATGGTTCACAAGCCGCTCGTCTAACCAGGATGAAGCACCTATTATGTGATCTTTTTACGGCGATACACTTATATGGTAACTGGGATTCAGACGAGTTAATGTATGTGAACGTTCGTATGATTTATGCCGATCGATCCCCACTTGTTCGATCGCTCTGCGCAAGCCTATCGATATTCCCTCATTTTAATGGTAAATTGAGCTGTGATAACCGAATATTAGGGTGCAAAACTCACACACTCTGAATTTTTATTTAATTTCACCTTAGCCGCGTCCGCTACGCCAGTTTTTTAAGGTGGAGACAAACGCTAAATACTAAAAATATCCATTGTTTAATGAAAATGTTACAAGAAATAGACAAGACAATTGCTTTGAAAAAAATATATATTATACTTAAACATGTGAAGAACCAATTGTATTAGTTAGAATTTTCGTTAAAGTAATAGAAACTCCACAAAAAAAGTTAGAACACAAGAAGAATTTGACTTTTATTGAAAATTCTCTCGAAAACGGCTTATTGCACGCATATGAATCCTGTACCTATTAATAAGTTAATGTCAGTTTAAAATATTTAAATTATTTTTTTGCGTATTGTTCTAATGGTAAAAACAAAAAAACACCATTTCTAGGCCCGTTGAATTGTCTCCGCCGCCAGCGAGTTCTATTGTAAATGTCATTTGCCTAACATTGTTAGAAAACATAAAATCGGGGCGTGGCCTGTTTTGTCGAGTAAAAACACTCGAACGTGTTTGCCGGGAGTTATATAAAACATCTGACAATGTTTTATTGCCACACTGTACGTGCCAAGCTTAGAGTTACGCTAGAAGCTACGCTTGTGTACAAGATACAACCGGTCGCATACAAGGCGCTTAGCTTGGTGACACACAATTCACTTTCGCAGAACAAATGTGTCACTGTCTAAGAAATTACAATCCATCTTAAA